>CM060974.1:19526588-20892838 GCA_030765045.1 Tenodera sinensis | reverse complement strand
AACCTCGTGGCCCTCTGTGCAGGCATATCTAAAACACGTGAATTTATAAACATCAGTATTAGTAGACACCGAATAATGATTATGAAACCAGATGATTCATTCTTAATAACTTACTTTAAAGAAAGAACTTGTCGTTTTGAACGAGTCACTCAATTTTCACTTATGTGTACGCTTAATGCCATTTGACTTATAACCCTTACCTGTAAGTCAGACAAAGAAAATCTTGTCTCGTCCAATATCACGTTCTGTGATGTCTCTCACATATCCAGTTACCTCCTTCGAAGGTTGCTAATCTTCTCTTTTAGTTTAGTTTCTAATTTTCCACTTAAAACACTTTAGATTACACCGATATAACATTTTTTACACATTCCATTACAGCACGAGGTGTCGCGCGGCTACCAGCCATAATGAAGGAAGCGGAAGTGACGTAATTAATTAGTGAAGCGAGTGATTATAATATTAAATGCTTATAAGAATTTTAATTTAAGTCAAAAAAAAATCAGTATGGTAATATAATTATAAACTAGGATTTACCAACACAATATTTGGTTGAATTTGCATACTACGAAACTAAAATATTTTGTTATTTATGCAACCAGTCGCACGTTAATCCATGGAATATCAAAGCCAGAAAGCTTGACGTATAAAACAACCACGGTTCGCTCTATCATGTCAGTTTCATAGGAATTCCTTGCAAAGATGATATTACAATTGATTTTCATATTCACTTCTAAATAATAGCAAAAAATATCTACAAAATATTGATCCAATTCGCAGCAAACAGTTGAATACATGTAAGAAGACGATGCGATCGTCACCTGTTACATCAACATGCGATAAACTAGGTCATCTGGCAACCCAGGAATAAAAAAAGAATAGCGCTTAGAACTACAAAATCTGAGCATCGTCGGCATAAAAAGCATTAATCGTCGCTTCAAAAACAAAATTATGATGTACTGCATTTACATGACTTTGTTTACTCACTCTCCCTTGTATCTTACAAAAGCATATTTCTCTGTCTAATTCTTGTTAATAAAGTGTTTTTTATTTCATTACACATTTGCACATTTATTTATACCTTTCGGAAGAATATAGTAAACCAAACCGATAGACAAATGTTTTAAATGTGGATCGACATGGGGTGGCTTTGAAATGTGTTTCTTCAGGTTGCCACGAAAGAAAGCTCCGATGTTTTGAACTCACACGACCTTCTCTACTCACTCTTCTGTGTGTTTTTCTTCCAAACACTTATTCTTCTATTTCGTGTCGATCGAGTGAGACAGTTGTATAAATTATTTTGTTACCTATAGCCTTATAGGTACAATGGGAATAGGGGAATACAATAGGCTTAAGTGATAGTTAAATCTTTTAAGTGCTGGTTGCTATGTGATGGCAATGATATTCCGTTCTTTTTGCATTAACAGGAGAAGTGAAGAAAAAATTAGACGTGTGCACTCACATGACTTTCTTTACTCACTCATACAAACTATTCTTAAGCGCTTATTGTTCTATCTACATTATGCTAATCGGGATAAACGCTTGTAAAACTGGCCTTATTACACATGTCTTGATAGATATAATGGGAATAAATGAACGCAGTAGGCTTGAGTGATAGTTATTTTTAAGAGCTGGTTGTCATGTGATGATTTTGACATTCCATTCTCTTTAAATGACTAGGGCATAAAAGAATTAAAAACGAATTCATATTTAAGTATAAGTATTTGAAAATTCCAAACAATAATAACAAATGCTACCTCACAAAAAATTATTTAACATAAATTGTATGTTCGAATTAGATCTGCATACCCAAAATGCTTTTTAAGACACAATTTTATATTAATTTGTTTTATAGTTTGTGCGCTATCCCTCAAATGTATATTAAAGAAAATCTCCATATATTTTTTTTAAAAATTCTCCAATTGTGAGAAATAAATTATTAATTATGCAAAATCAAGAAGTTTTGAGTAATCAAAAGTAATAATTTTTCTAAATAATTAGGAGATTCTATAAAATATTGATATGTTAAGTCTTATTGTTAATTCATTTACTTGAATGTTTTATATATAGTAGAGCGATGATATTACGCAATGGAAAATTAATATTTAAATAATCATATAAGCTGAAATTTTGAAACATAACAAAAGCTTAACTATTCTCATCTGTAGTAAATGGCATAAGATTCAACAATATATTCTCGGCATCCATTTCTGTTTTAATGTCTACTTAGGAATAAATGTCTACGGAGGAGCCCAAATGAAGAAGCCCACCAAAAAAGCGTTTTGACAATTTTATATAGCTTCATCTTCCTTTCGCCGACGGCGAAGGGCGAGTGTGGTGCTGTTGTGTGGAGAATTTGCGCACTGAAACTGCTGTTCTTGGCGTAGGGGCGGGTTGTAGTCGCTTGTTCTGCTAGGATTGCGTCGAAACTCATGAGGCTGGGGACCAATATGAATCTCCAGCTCACGTTAGGGTGCCTCTCGCATCCTTAGTGCGGTTAAGGGATGCCCGTTGGGTCTTCTCATCTTATCGCTTCCTCCCAGGAGTCTAACACACATACAACAGCCTGCTTGTAGGGACAGTGTGGAATCCCTTCCGCTTCTAGTCCAGTGTAGTAAACTCGCCTGATTCAGAGATATGTATGCTTAAACTGGCGGAATAGAACTCAAACTTAGTCGATTTCGCCCTAGACCAGGCACAATAATATTTCTACACGCCACGTGACTGTATTAGTCTATGATTACTCGTGGAGGGGGACTTAGCACCTTGACTGAAAGGTGATCCTTTGTGCCTATGCCCCTGACGGGGATGGATAAGCGAATGGACCCTAAGGGCGACCCGAAAGTTGCCACGACAGAGTTTGAGATAGCTTTAGAATCGATCTACTAAAGGCAGCGTATAGTGGAGCACAAAACGTAGCAGAGATGCACCTCCATGTGAGCTGAACGGTGACCTTGAGGCCGAGGCACGAAAAAACCAAATCGAGTGAGAGTAATGTTGATGGAATCTCTCGATTCGCGAGCGCAAGGTGTCATTACACCTTCTAACAATTGACTGTAGACAATATATGTACATCGTGCCGTTAAATTGCAGGTTATACCTCTCTAAATCTAATTAATGAGGACAGCATTAGTAGCCAGCGCCTCAGGGCTTCCACCTGCCCGCCTCCTTTTTAATGTCTCTACGATACCTACTCTTCCACTATATCGATAGTAACGCTTCTCGATTCTTGGAGCAGGCAAACCTTTCATAAACAACAGAAATTCGACAAGAGCCCAGTCTTACAAACACAGTTGTGGTTTAGTTAAAATGAACCAAAACTTTCATTGTTAAGTGCCGTTTTATAATCTTCTAGGCAAGTGAAATGATGTTGGTATACCTGAAGACTAGAAAAGAAGACGATCTTTAATCTTGTTAACACAACAAAATACTATGGGTGCATCTGCCAGCTCAGAAAAAAATCGGTTATATTTACATGATTTTCTCTGCACACTACCATTTATTACCTTCTCTACTAGGTATAGTGAAGTAGAGAAAGTATTGTATTCCACCCCAAAATTCAATGTCGAGATTTCACCGGAAATATGTTTTGAGGCCCCCTGTCTCTCAGTCTGTGAGAGCATAACTCAAAAACAAAAAGTTGATTAAAAACCAAAGCTGGTATTTAAGTTTAATGTCTTTCAAGGATGCGACATGAAGATTTTGAAGAAAATAGCCCCACCCAAAACTACCCTTTACATGGAAAAAATTTTCGAAAATTTTGATATTCTTGAAAATGACTAACGATTTTGATTAAAATGTCATATGTTTGAGATATTTTTATGAAAAATGAAATATATATCTTGAATTTTCTGGATATAGCCCCTGTAGTCCTATTTACTCTGGATAACTTTTACATAACTTACTATACAACACATGTAGATCTTGCTAAAATACACAATTTATGTCTCAATAAATTTTCTTGTAGGGTGAACCATTTCGGAGATATTCCTTGTTATTTGTGTGAGTTTCGGAAAACTTAAAACTTTCGTGAAATGGAACAACGTTGTTCATTTCTTTATATGTTAAGCGTGCAAAGAGAACGGAATCTCAAAGCTTTAAAAGATTTGACTATCGCACAAAGTCTACTGTATTCTAATATTCCCCTTGTACCTACAAGGAAATAAGCAATAAGATAATTTGTACAAATGTTTATCTTAACTATCAAGAAAGAAGATATAGGAATAAGAGTTTGTAAGAATGGTTAATACAAGAGTAGAGAAAGTCATGTGAGTGCAACACATCTTTTACTGAGTAAAACGAATTCAAACTATTTTTTCTTAATATAACAAAAAACCACAGTGTCTCTCTATACAATAATGTTTTCACAAACGCTGTATTCTAGAACAAAAGAGGTTTTTACAATGTGGGATATACGATCCAGTCAGTTGTGTGTAAATTGCTATGTCCTTATTAAATATTTTCAGCAGCGTCAAATAAAGTTACCTGTTCTTGAGCACGCACGAAAGTCGTGTAATTTCCGCGAATCCTGTCATTAAGCCGTGACATGGTTTCCTTCACACCTTGAGTTTTGTTCACAACCTGGTACACTAACAACACTTAATATTTGCGTGCAGCATTTTTATGGCACCGTGCATGAAACTAACAGCTTCAAGTATGGGATTTTGGACAGAAAATTAGGCGACATACATACGTATAGCTACTTCATCTTAAAGGTTTCTATTAGTAATCTAGATGATGGTATACTCATGTGTGTGTGTGTGTGTGTGTGTGTGTGTGTGTGTGTGTGTGTGTGTGTGTGTGTGTGTTTTACGATTCCCATGGCCGACCTTCCTGAATCATAGATTTTTTCGGGGATTCCCCTGGTCGATAGGCGAATGCTACATCCCCCGAATTTCCTGTCTTTTCATATTTCAATTTATTAATCTTTTCATCCATTGTGGTTCTGATATACATATGTAACCAAACGAGATTGCCTACAGCTAGGCAGCAATGTATGTTTGGGTGTTTATGTTTCTCTTCTATCACAACATTGCCCTTCATAAATGATATTACCAGAATATTTAACTTATTATGTGCTAATTACAGTTGTTATTGTAGCTGTTGGGGACCATGGCCTCTGCTGTCATCTGTCCCCATGTCCTTAGATTCCTCTTATTTCATCCCCTTTTCCGGGTGGTGCCCCGTCAGGGTTATAAGGGTGTAAAGACCAAGGTTCCAAGTTCACCCTCAAAATCTTCTCATAGTCATCTCAGTATTGGTGTAGTTATACGACACTACAGCAAAAGTTGCACTTGTCCACATTGTTATATTCTCGCTCGCAACAATGGAGTTAATTATTCCTTGAAACATTCTCTAATTTTGTACATATTTCCGTTACAAAACAACATTTAATTGAGATTAATTACGCATTCGCTCGTTAATTGCAAAGTTGTTTTATCTGCGTGCCGAATCACACAGTCCTTAGATGTAACACTTTTTGGTAAAACGTTCTGGGTAATTTAACACGGTGAGTTTGCATCACATATACACGTTCACAAGCTATGTTTGTTTATGTCATTATTCTCATTACCCATCTGACACGCATAGGTATTTCCAGGAGAATAAAATGGATATAATGTGTCAATGTGTTTAAATGTTCTCCTGCGTGCAAGGCCTCGTTGGCCCTAGATTTAGCAGGCATGCTGGGTATTTGTACAGCCTTACGGGCTAAGGCTTGCCGCCCAACCGCTGCGTCCCCCACCTCTGCCCACTACAGGCGTCATGAGTGGGGTGCAGTACTGGAGGGTGCGATGTGGTTAGCGCTCCGAACACTCCTGGCCTTCGCAACCTGGAGTAGCTACTTCTTTATTAGGTAACGCCTCCCTTTGGGACCTAACGAGGCTGAGTGCATCCCGTTCTAGACCTCCAGCGGGGGAAAAATCCCCATGCCGGTACCGGGAATCGAACTGGGACTCCGCTACCACTGCGCTATGGAGGTAGTCTTAAAATACTTTACCCAAATAACTCACCCTAAGCGAGACTCGAACTCGCGACTTCTTGGAGTGAGACAGACACGCTCAGGAGGACTCGTAATTGTAGTATTAGTAGTAATACAGTGGAACTTGAATAAATCGAACGTTTATAATTCGAAAGTGTCGTTAATTTGAAGATTTTCATAGTCCCTTGAATTTTGTATTAAACTAATGTAAAAAAACTCGTATGTAATTCGAATTCCATTTTGCTTAAGTTTTTGTTCAGAAATGTCAGTCGAAAATTAATCACTTTGTCCATGTATGTTTGCAAAAGAGGTAATCGCTCCAGAGCTTTCCTAGCTGCCGGGCTTGAGCGTCAACACCTGCTCTCACATAACCTTGTTTAAAACACGTGCACCTTTAGTTGTATGTGCATACCGTTCTCCCTGCTGTAGAGGTAAAATGCGAACCTCTGATTCCCGAAGTCGGGGGTTCAAACCCGGCGAAGTGCGATATATGTTTATGGAGCATAAAAAATACTTAGTCTGGTTTCCTTTGGAAGGGAAGAAAGCCGGTGGACCTGTGGGGACTTACGACACGTAAAAGTACCTCAAGCCTCTGAGCAAACGCAAGCGGTCTTTCACACCCAATAAAAGGGCGGATCGGAAAGTAACGTACAACATTTTTTCTCCACCGTAAACTACCTTTTACATGTAAAATTTTTTGAAAATTTTTATTTTCATGAATATAGCTCTAACGATTTTGATTAAAATGCCGTATGTTTGACATATTTTTATGGCAAATGAAATGTATATCTTGAATTTTCTGGCTATAGCCCCTGTAGTCGTATTTACTCTGGACGAGTTTTGCATAACTGTTAAACCGTTAGAGATAGACCAAATCATACTATAAAAAATGTAGATCTTGCTAAAATACACAATTTATGTCCAAATAAATTTTCTTGTAGGGTGAACCATTTTGGAGATATTCCTTGTTATGAGTGTGAGTTTCGAAAAGTAAAACTTTCGTGAAATGGAACATCGTTGTTCATTTTTTATATGTTAAGTGTGCAAAGATAACAGAATCTCAATGCTTTAAGGGGCTCTAATGAAGTAGCTGTCGACGGGCCCTTAAACTCTAATCACTCACTCACTCACTCACTCACTCACTCACTCACTCACTCACTCACTCACTCAAAGCTTTAAAACATTTGACTATCGCTCAAAGCCTACAGTATTCTAATATTCCCCTTGCACCAACAGTGAAATAACCAATAAAATAATTTGTACAAATGTTTATCTCGACTAACACGAAGAAGATATAGGAATAAGAGTTTGTAAGAATGGTTAGTACAAGAGTAGAGAAAGTCATGTGAGTGCAGTACATCAGATTGTTTCCTAATAAATTACAAAAATTATATCTAAGTTTGAAGGGGTAACCTTGTATCACACATAATCGTGTTCCCCCTGTAGATCCAAACTTCTGAGTAAATGCTGTGTGTTATCATTTCTAATACAAGAAGTTGGGAAAAAAAGTTCCTAGCGTAAGTTAAGGATACCTCCCAGACATCTGCCGAGGAAAACCTGGAAAAAGCCTCAGCCAGGGAAGAAAGCTCTAGTGTGATTCGAACCGGGGGCCTCCCGATCATGACTCTGTGACTTAGCGTTCTCGGCCATGCTTCTCGGTGATGTTCACATCGTTGCCCAAAAGGAATAAATAGAATTGAGAAGCGAAGTGTGGACATTTAGCTATAAAGTGAAGTGTGTGCGAACGTGTTAAGCCTGGGCTGGAACATGGCACCTTCCTCGTTGCCAAAATCTCCCTCCTCCTACTTCTTCTTCTCATCTGCTTGGGAGAAATTAATCGCGGCACTGAGGAGAATCGATAGGGCTGCTACAGCTCGTTGCAGCCACCACCACCACCAGCAGCTTCCTTCACCCTGCCTCCTTGCTTGCCTCCTTGGTGTTGGCTAATCAATATTAGCTAGGGTGTGTCCTAGGAACATAGGCCCTCTTAATCAGCTCATCATGCATTCCCATAGCAACCTCCCTCCTGCTTCCTCTCCACTCCTCTCAGTATCACTACGCATTTGTCATACAGTTCCTAGACGTTTCAAGTCCAGCCTACCGGGAATTCGGTTTAAACTCCATTGCAACATTTGTACCAAACAAAATGAATAAATAAATGAATAAAGAGGACTTTAGGACTTCATTTATTATGAAAATGTCTTAAACATATAGTATTTTAATCAACATCACTGGAACCATTTTTGAGAAAATAAAAATTTTCGAAAAATTTTCTAGGTATAGGGTACTACTTTTAACTCTCAAATTTCATTCTGCCACCGACACGTTTTAAGCTAAATTCTACTAATTCTAAAGCTTGCTCAATTTTTCCTATATTTACTATTTTTGCTCTTCCTGAATGTTTTAATTAAAATTGTTAGGCATTTTTGAGAAAATCAAAACTTTTGAAAAATGGTACTGTAAAGGATAGTTTGAGGTTGGAGTATTTTGTTGAAAGCGAGTTAATATTACGTTACCATCCAGTTCTGAGTGTGTTTAAAACTTCAAGTCTCCAGCTCATCGGGAAGTTAGTTTAAAATCGATTGTAAAATTTGTACCGAACAGACAGTCAACAAGGAAGCCCGTTAAGGATATAAATAACTGAAAAATTGAAAATTTTAAATTACACCATAGGGGTAATGTAAAGCAAACATGTAAAAGTCTAAATTCTATCCATTTTGCTATAATAGTTTGTAAATTAAGATCAAATTAATTGTTTGTAATAATGATGATAAACCCTAAGACGTCTCCCCTTTACCCTTATTTGTTACGCCGCTAAAAAGTACCTCGCGACAAAAAGATAAACTATGGTCTACTATTTTAACCCTAGGTTCAAAAAACAACTTTTAAAATTTGCCTAGGTTTCTGTCTCCCTTTTAGTTTAAGCTCCAAAAATTTTACACTTATAAATACGTTCTTTTTGCCTAAAAATGGTAATTCCTGTATTTTGAAACAAAAAATACATGCTTAGGTACATTCGACAATTACAACTAGAGCAGTGTTTGTTCTTATGTTTCTGTGAACACATGTAGTAAATTTCATTAGTTTTAAAAACTGCTCCGAAATGAACATTTTACAGGAAGAAAAATTCTGAAAATATCAACAGCGGGAAAACAGCGTTAAAAGATTTGAAAGCATAGTTCAAATTAAAGACCACGTGGCATTGAAATATGCAGTAGGTCATTTAAAATAGCATCATTAGTTAAAATGCTCATGTGTCAAAATATTTGGCCGTTTAATTTTTAAGTAACCGCAAAACTTTCTAGTGCATTTAGTTGAGCAGTAATTTTGTATTTCTAAGCACATTTCACATTGTTTATGTCTTAATGAACGATTTAAAATCATAAAACGTCATAAGCTGGAAATTTTGTCTAGTAAAATGATGATAATTAGCAAATTGACAGTAGCTGTCAAAACAAATTATTTTTTTTTTTTTATATTTGAGAATCATGGCCTTATAAAAATGCCCTCATATCTACGCTTATTTTACTTTCACAAAATACCTATTTTGAAACTAAGCTACTGCTGGAGTTGACTGCACTATTATTTGGCAATTTTCTTGTCTTTCATAATAGCCACTTCCAAAGTCTTTCCACAAGGAAATAAAATGGTCCGCATCGGTTCAACTTTTGCAAAGAAAGAATGAAGGAGGAGCCTGCGGAAAATTGTTGTCTTTTTTTTTTTTTTTTTTTCCTCCTTGCTCGTCGCTTTTGTCCGTCATATTGAAGGAAAGGCGATGAAATTTTCCTTTGGTGCGGGAAAGCAGCTGTTGTCGCTGGGAGCGGGTGCACGACCGTTCTGGGCCTCCACAAGACGAAGACCAGAACGGCGAAAAGGAGAATAATTTGGCCACGTATTAGTCAGAATAGTTCCTTCCTCCTGCTTCTGCTGCACACTCAATTTAACTTTCATTTTGGTTTCTCCCCACCCCCTTCCTCCCCCAGAAGCGCTTCTTTGTGACAGGCAAGTTATGTAAGGCCAGACAACCCCTATAGGCCCAGAGTTCTGCAACAAAGAAAACCAACTATCAATTTGCCTCGGCCGCTGGCTTTTCGAATTGTCTTTCTCAAAGAGAGTTAATGGGCTGAATAATATAAGTGCACCGATAATGCTGCCATAATCGTTATTCTACAATAAATTGATTTCCTAAGAGGTGGTTGGAAATATACTTTTTATGAAAGTTACCCGCAGGTAGCTGAAGCTCACTGATATGTAAAAATCACAAGTCATTGTCGGGCAGGTATCAAAGCATACTTCTTTAAGTCGATGTTCATTTTTACTTTCTCTACTCCGTATACTAAATAGGAGAAGTATTGAATTCGATGTTGACATCTCACCGGAAATACAGGATGTTTAAATAAGTGTGTCTGATATTGCAATAGGAGTTGGGATTGGTCAAAACTAGAATAAATGTTCCTATAAACATATGTCCGGAAACAAATGCATCTTGAGATATGAGACATTTTACAAATGTCTGAAACGTATATACCTACAATTTTTATAGATTTGGTATACGCCAATGTCTTTACATGTCTACACAGCCAGAAATCCAATATATTGAGGTCCGGCGAACGCGGAGGCCGTGCCACTGGACCTCCTCGACCAATCCATCGTCCATTAAATGTTTGATATTGCTTTAATCCCAATGTGTGGGCAGGAATTATGAGTCACAAACTCCTAGGACCATACATTTTACCGAGCAGATTAACAGGTATCATCGTTTTCTGCGCGATGAGTTACCCTTGCTTTTGGAGTAGTTGTGCTTGTGGAAACACGACCCATTTGGTTTATGCATGTTGGGCACCACCCCATTTGTAGAATTACAACTGAAGAATTCAATGCCACAGCCGGCATTTGAACCACAGACCCTCCGCTTACCAGCCGGGTGCTCTAACCATTAAGCTACTGTGACAACCTGCTAGAGTGACACTGAATTCTCCAACCAATTCGTATTTCTCCCGGTAAACCACAAAGGCAGTCTCACATCGGAGACAATTACCCGAATGGAGACTTACTATAGCAAGTACTTTATGTTTCGGGATTAAATAACCTTCAAATGGTAATTATTATTTATTTGTGCCAACAAACGGAGGGTCTGAGGGTCTGTGGTTCAGATCCCAGCTGTAGCATATGATTTTTCAGTTCCAATTTCACCCCTCTAACATTGTTTGTGTATTTAAAAACACCAACAGGAAGTTTTTTGACACTTTATCTTCCTGCCAGAGATTGATGGTGTTTGTTGGGAAATTAAAGTTAATAAAATAATAACGCTGTTGTGATATTTTAATTTTTGAAGCCCATGGAGTATTTTGAATATTAAGGTATTTTCACTTTGTGTACAATTTGAGTAATTAATTCCCTCAAAACTATAAAACAGATTGTGCTGAAACTTTGTGTGGTAGTTTATAATACAAATACCCTTAAGCGTGCGAAGTGCTGATTTCATACCTATGCAAATATAGAAAATTCAAATGTCAGTTCTAGGATCCCGTAATTCTGCTTGAAAGAGGTTTCCTTGTTACATTGAACCGTTGCATTTCCTGATAGATTAGTCTGTCACGAATTTGGAATCATTTTGTACACAGTTGTTTTGGAATAATGTTCCTTTGTACGAAAACCGCAATGTTGCAAAGAAGACCATACATAATGCTAACCGCAAGGTACCGCTGTAGTGTGTTCCAGGGGTGTGTAATAACTCCAGAAGGACTAAATACCACAACACCAATAGTCACTACCAACAGAGGATGTTTTGTGTGCTTGTCTGGTGTTTATCAAATTAGACTCGACAAGAGGTTTCGCAAACATACCCCGCTTGACCACTGGTGTGTCAAATTGTTTTATGCCCGTTCTTAGAAAGGAAGTTAAAGAGAAAACACATCCCCGCACGTTTTTCCACGTGGGTGAACAATCACCATGCACGAGGACATCTTGGAGAAGGACAAGATGCGGCGTCGCTCGTGCATATGCGAGGGAGGGAGGGTTGCCATCTGCACATGCTCCTCCTCATCCCTTCTTCAGATGCAAACTTCTCCCCGCCCTCCTCGCCCTTCCGCCCTTCACAAATTTTAAACTCAAAAGGGTCACCCTTCTTCCATGCATGCGGGCCTTTAGCAGCACTCGCATCTGATGAAATCTGCTTGTTCAACCTCCCCGTTCTTTAGACTCCACAATCCCACTCATTTACTTAGATGTAATAAAACTAAAAATCACATACATTTCTCTACTCACTCTTGTATACATAATTCTAACAAATGCTTAACTTCCATCTAGTTTATGCTGATAAAAACACGGAAATTGTTTTATTAGATTTTTCGTTAGAGTGTTCTAACGGGATTTACAATTTTTAGTAAGATTTGGTCTGTCTCTTACGGTTTATCAGTTATGCAAAGGTCATCAAGAGTAAACAGGACTACAAAGGGTGTAGCCAGAAAATTCAAAATATACATTTCATTTGCCATAAAAATATCTCAAACATAAGGCATTTTAATCAAAATCATTAGAGCCATTTTTGAGAAAATCAAAAATTTTGAAAAATTTTCTGTGTAAAGGGTAGTTTATGGTGGAGGAATTTTCTTCAAGTTCTTCTTGTCACATCCTTAAAAAATACTAAACTTTCGTTTTTAACCGACTTTTCGTTTTACTTTCTCGACTACGTTTAGTGAAGTAGAGGAAGTATTGTATTCCACCCAAAAATTCGACGTCAAGATTTCACCGGAAATACATGTTTTGAGGCCCCCTGAATAAAAAACATTTTTAGAAAGAGGTCCCTGTGTCTGTGTCCAGTCTGTGGACAGCATAACTCAAAAACAAAAAGTCGGTTAGAAACCAAAGTTGGTATTTACGATTAATGTCTTTCAATAACGCAACACGAAGGTTTTGAAGAAAATTGCTCCACCCTAAAGTGCCCTTTACATGGAAAAGTTTTCGAAAATTTTGATTTTCTAGAAAATGGCTCTATCGATTTTGGTTAAAATACCATATGTATGAGATATTTTTATGATAAATCAAATCTATATCTTGAATTTTCTGGCTATAACCCAAGAAATCCTATTTACTCTGGATGACTTTTGCATAACTGGTAAACTGTAAGAGATAGACCAAATCTTACTATACAAAAATGTAGATTTCGCTAAAACGCACAATTTATGTCCAAATAAAGTACTTTTAGAGTGAACCATTTCGGAGATATTCCTTGTTACTTGTATAACTTCTGGAGAGCTTACATTTCCATCAAATGGAACATCGGTATTCAATTTCTTATACGTTAGGCGTGCAAAGAGAATGGAATTTGAAAGCTATAAAAGATTTGACTATCGCTCAAAGCCTACTGTATTCCCGTTGCACGTGCAAGAAAACGAGCAATAAGACAATTTCTGTAAATGTTTATCTCAACTAACACGAAGAAGATAGAAGAATAAGAGTTTCTAATAATAGTAAAAGAGTAGAGAAAGTTATGTGAGTGCAACACATCAGATTTTTGAGTTATACTGTCCACAGGCAGACACACACTCACATGGAAATGTTTTCTAAAAATGTTTTTTTTTTTTTTTTAACTTCAGGGGCCTCAAAACATATATTTCCGGTGAAATCTCGATGTCGAATTTTTCGGTGGCATAGAATACTTCCCCTACACAGTAGAGGAAGCAAATATTGGCATCGTCGCCCAATATTCTTCAAGATAAACTTTATTCTGAAACTCCTGGTGAAAAGACACCTGATCACGCACATTTAACAGCAATATCCGCTTAAGTATCAAGCGGTTCAGAGTTTTACGTTCACAAGTTTACAGCACTTTCGGTCTATAAAGCGTAAAACATAAAGTAAACGTATTCGCACTCGTTTTGACCTCGTGAGATGCAAAATTTATTGCCCGTACACTGGAAGTTAAGTTCTTATTAGAACTCACACTGCCTACTTTCGTTTCGCGATAATTCCCCCATATGCAATATATCTTATTACTCTATATGGTTGGAAAAAGTTATATTTGGCTCCAGGAAAGAAAGTTTGGTAATACTACCATAACTTCTGGTTAATTTACTAAAAACTCAAATGCATTACACTCTCATAACTTTCTCTACTATTTTACAAACGTTTAAGGCTGCTCTAGAGCCCTTCAGTAACGATAACCAGAACGGGACGCAAGGAGACTCAATATCTTGGTTCGGAATACTTCGGTAATGCATATTATCGATCGACATATCGATAGGAAGGTGGAGGTCGATATTGTGGATTAGGAATTCATTTGTTTCTAACTGACCAATGAGAGTTTTTCCAACTTGTGACTAGAAAGAGCTCTAGCTGCTGTTCTATGTCATGGCCACCTTGTATAATTTCTACAGTAAAATGTCGTGCCGCGACTTTTTGTGGGTCCGTCACGTGCTGCCAGCGCACCTTCGAAACTCTCTGCAACTACCTGGCAGTCTTGCAGACGTTCTGACGGACAATAAATAAGAGCCTGAAAAAGTTTTGAAGCTTTTAGCAAAGTTAAAGATAAACCTGAAAATTTAAAATTTTACATATCCAAATTTCAAACTTTTCGACCTTTTTAAGACTTCTGGCTTTTGCTTCTTTGTTTGGTATATTTATGTATATTTGATACTTAAATTTATCTCTGGCATTTGCCATGATCTGTTTTATAAGGGCGCTGATGACCAAGTAGTGGGCGCCCTTAATTCTACTTAAAAAGGCTGTGCCTGGGTCCCAGAAAGCTTCTCGTTGGTTGTAAACATTCCCATTTGAATACATGTATTTCAACTTTCTCGTTCTAGTTATCGTTACCCTTACCAGCCTTTATTTCTCTACGTAATCCATCTTAATGAGCAAGAAGGTTCAGGAGATATTTTAGTTTTTTTTCGAAAACAAGCTGGCAACACTGCAGATTGTGTGGGTGTCACTTTCCATAGCTAAGTGCATAAAAAACAGCTAACGGTGCGTCTTGAAAACAAACTCATACTCTGCCTTGTCCTTCCGTGCTTTCTGTGTAAGCTTAGACCAATCGCAAGCGTTAGCTCCCAAAACATTAAACGAAAGGGAAAGTGCCCGACATGTTTACATTGAGAAACTAGATCAATTCCCTGACCAACCTCAACGCAACGTTGTCGACTTATCTCACATCTGAGAGAGCAGTTCAGAGTATTCCTTCACGTCTTTTAAGTGATGTCCCATAATTACTACCGAAGCTATGTCAGAAATAAGTTACTCTACGCATCTTACAAGTAACAAACTGTTATCTTTGTACATTCTTGTGGAATTACACATCCAATTAGGATAAAAAGCTACTTATTTTTTTAAAATCGGCTGATCAAAGAACAAAATGCCATTCAACTTTTTGTTTGTAATGCTTTTATGAAGCGCATATTAGAAGGAATGTAATGACTTCCCTTCCACCGTGTATAATTTGTATATTTTGGGGTGCAGTACTTGAGGGTGGGACGTGGTCATCGCCCCCCCCCCCCGAGCCCTCCCTGCCAGTTATGCGGCCTTCGCGACCTGGGGCCGCTACTTCTCCATCAAGTATCTCCTCAATTGGTCCCCCCGTGACCTAACGAGGCTGAGTGCACCCCGTGCCAGACCTCTCAGCGGGGGAAAAAATCTCCATGCTGGCAGTGAACGTAAGCCATTGGAAAAGAGTAGCACTGGATAGAGTTAGATGGAAGTGAATCATTGGAGCGGTCTTGGCCCAAGAAGGCTGTTGAACTAAAGAAGAAGAAGAGTTATGCTGTTCACAGATACACGGACTATTGTATAAAAGTGCTTCGTTTTATTCTAGCCCTCTCTCATACCTCTGACCCTGCTCGACTTCTTCTGATAGTCAGAAACAGATTAACAAGGGCGAAGTTTGTAAATAGTTCAACCTAATCTTGCTGACACTTCCACAGCTATGAACTCACAGTACTCATTATTTCAAACGCTGTGCTGAAGATGAGGGTGGTGATGGAACTAGGCGACTCACAACCTAATGTCGTTACTTAGGGCAACTTAAAGTGGTGTAGTACTTAAGGGCACAGAGAAAATACTCAGCACGCGAGAAGCAAACTTTATTAGATCACCTGTTTTGAGATTCTCCTTTAATCTAATTCTGTATTTTCTTTTAGCTTAATACAAGGCTACCCTGGTTTTAAAACATATATGTTGCATTCACATGACTTTCTCTACACTTGTACTAACCATTCTTAGGGGCGGCGCCGTGGCCGAGCGGTTAGCGCGCTCGCCTACCACCTAGGCGGCCCGGGTTCGATCCCAGGGACCCGCATGTGGTATTCGTGGTGGACGAAGCGGCGTCAGGGCGGGTTTTCTCCGGGTACTCCGGTTTCCCCCGCCATCTCATTCCACCGGTGCTCCATCTTCATTCCATGTATCATCAGTGTCACCGCCTGCGGTGCCGTAGTAGTAAAAGCGGGCGTTAAACACTACAACAACAACAATAACCATTCTTACAAACTCTTATTCCTATATCTTCTTCGTGTTAGTTGAGATAAACATTTGTGCAAATTATCTTATTGCTTATTTCCTTGTAGGTACAAGGGGAATATTAGAATACAGTAGGCTTTGAGCGATAGTCAAACATTAAAAGCTTTGAGATTCCATTCTCTTTGCACATTTAACATATCAAAAAAGAACAACGATGTCTGATTTCACAAAAGTTTTAAGTTTTCCGAAACTGACACACAAAACAAGGAGTATCTCCGAAATCGTTCACTCTAAAAAAATGTATTCAGACATAAATTGTGCGTTTTAGCGAGATCTATATTTTGTGTACAGTAAGATTTTGTCTATCTCTTACGCTTTACGAGTTATTCGAAAGTTATATAGAGTAAATAGGACTACAGGGGCTATAGGCACCAAATTAAAAATATACATTTCATTTGGCATAAAAATATCTCAAATATATGACATTTCAAAAAAATCGTTAGAGCCATTTTAAAGAAAATTAAAATTTTCGAAAAATCTTCCATGTAAAGGGTAGTTTAGGGTGGGGCTATTTTCTTCAAAATCTTCGTGTCACATCCTTGAAAGACATTAAACTTAAATATCAACTTTGGTTTTTAACCGACTTTTCGTCTTTGAGTTATGCTGTCCACAGACACACACCAATACACATACAGACACACACACACGAACCATTTTCTATTTTTTTAATTCAAGGGCCTCAAAGCATACTTCAGGCGAAATCTCGAATTTTTGGGTGGAATACAGTACTTCCTCTACTTACTATATGTAGTAGAGAAAGTAAAAAATGGCTGGCTATGTGATGGCTTTAAAAGCCAATGTTGTTTGCATGACTAAGAGGAAAACCGAATAGCGACTTCGTACCAAAATTAGTGCCGGATGTGATTGATAATGTTATAAATTAATTACAGGGAGATACAAGGAAGTTGTTACTGTGTTCAAGGGTGGTGGGGTGAGTGCGTAAATTTTATCGACGACTTCTTGACGTTAAGCTGAAACATAAGTTCGTATATCATTTTCCTCTATAGAGCATTATTATATAAACTCCTTTATCGTTTACTTCTGCAATTAGCATAGAGAGGTAGACCTTAAAAACATTTATTCGTGTATTTTGTATTTGATGCTAAAATGAGTCGTTTAGCCAGCAAATTATATTAAATAATCGCGTCCCAACGTGTGTATTTGGAATAAATTCGCGGACATAGACTTGGGTGTAGAGGGGAAGGTCAGGAACGTTGACAGTAAACGTTACCTGAAAGCTTGAAGAGAGCCACCGTTTCCCTCATTATTTGGAGTGGCTAATTGATAACAAACACACAAACACGTGACGAAGTTTTAACTTTCACTCATCGTAGGTGTGTACGCATGCATAGCAGAGGAAGTCTATTAGTAAACTAAACATTTGCCTTTTCAGTTCTGTTACCAGACTGTGCAGATAATGTATTTAATAATGTTCAATTATTTCCTTAACCTTTCACGAGAGATAAATTTATTAATGAACTTTTTCATTCGTCATATTTAAATCTCCCCTAACACCCTGCATCCTGTAACAGTGATGTTATATCCGAGCAACGAAGGTGCAGAAACATCTGTATTTTATATTTTTCTATAGATACAAATTTCAATGTATATTTACGTATCTTATTGTTATGATAATAAGCTACATCACAGTCCGTAATACGTTTTCACTTCTTTCCCAGGAAGAGAATTTATGCACGTGGCTTACAACATACTAGGAAATAACAAATGAAATGCAGAGAAAGAAAGTAACGCATCATTTACGAACATCTAAAGACGCTTTCACTTATGTTGGCCTACCGCCCGACCACTGCGTCCCCCACCCCTGACCATCACAGGCTTCATGAGTGGGGTGCAGTACTGGAGGTGGGACGTGGCTAGTTATGCGGTCTTCTTGACCAAGGACTACTTTTCAATCAACTACCTCTTCAATTGGCCCCTTAGTGACCTAAGGAGGCTGAGTGCACCTCGAACGAATCCTCCCAATGGGGAAATGTCCTATGCACGCTACCACTGCGCTACGGGGGCGGTCAATTTATTTCCCACAGTTTATAATATTGCGAAAATTGCATAAAATATTGTATCCAACTTAATATGACACTCGTGCAAGCTGATGACAGACATTTGTCCACTTTATGCATATTTAACTATAACACTGTTCTAAATTTTACACTGCACATATTATCTCAATATTTCCACTGAAATGCAATACTTTTGCTACGTACTATAGCTATACAGAAAATGAAAATGAAGGAAGTGATTTCCTCACACAATGCACGAGGTGACGCCATCAGCAACTTGCAGATGGGTGTTCTAAAGTTTGATTTATTAATCCTCATAAAGCCAACCTCTCGTCACACTAATTACCCGCTATTAACTTTAGGGAAACATGTGTACATAAGCACTTTCCATACTTTACAACCAACTTTCCCTTTGTGTGCCTCGTATGAAGGAAGGGAATGGCTCAGGCGGTAGTATGCCCCCATTTGGGGGTGCCCCAGGGTCGCTAGGCGAATATGGAAATTATAATTACATCCATCGAATTTCCTATTTCTTCATTTCACCTAACTTCTGATTTCACTTCATCCTGGTTAGATGTTTCAGGGTTCTAAGTGTCGGCGATAGTTTCGATGTGTATGGCACGGAATTTGGTCTCTATAAATCCTCATCCTCCGGATCGGGTGAGGTCTCTGGATCTCGAAACCCTCAGGGAATGCCGAAGCATTAAATCTGTAACTATCTCCCCTATGATTATTGTCATGAAGTAATAGATCCATCAGTGAACAAATGATCAAGGAGAGCGGATACCTCACACGTCGACACAACGTGGATCTTTTAATGTATATCATAAATAACTATTATGGTGGCTTCATATATATGCACATGTTTAATAATAGCGTCTCCATATTTAGAACTTTACCTACTGTTATATTTTTCTAGGTTGGATTTACCCATTTGGAATTCCAATAACATTTGAGCAGATCAAACACCAACATAAATGGCAAGTATTAAACTCTCTGCATAAGAATTGTTTTAAAACGTAATCTAGCTAGTAGAATATAAGTACTAGTCATTAAGTTCGTGGACTGGAGCCTGGAGTTTAGGCAAAAAGCAGATTACAAATATGTTACCACTTGCCACATGACAGAAATTGGCAGTGAAGTCCTTTACGGCTCTTCTTGAATAAAACTTATGCAGTGTGACTTTTCTTTCAAGCAGGAAAAGAAGAAGAAGAAGTAATACAAGTTGTGAGAGCAGGTAAATAACGATTCCTCTAGGATACGGAGCGTTATCGTGTAGCAACAACCAATTCTTTCTATGCCAAAGCTCAGGATGCTTGTTGGCAGGAACTCCTTATAGCTGGTTTTATTTTAAGTAACTTCGTCTAGTATGAATTCCACGTTCCCAATTACTCAAAAACAACTCTAGCACCACCTTGCCCTTTGTCCTGTCTTATCGCGGTGTTTTCCCTCATAAAGAAATCACCATGTTTCTAGTTTATTTTGATCCTGTTGAGAAGCGCCGGATCATCGTCAGCATTACTGATCAGGTCAGCACTGATCGTCATGGATCGTCACGTCGGTCTTGCGTCAACACGCGTGACACACGCTCTGGGTGACACGCGACATGTTCAGGTCATCAACTTTATGGCATTACCTGTGAGAGCATAGGCAGCGCTTGGCACGATTCAAACTCCCTAGATCTTGCGCCAGTTCACTCGTCAACCTCCGTGAAAGCCCACCAAAGCTGTGAAAACTTAAGGCGACACTCTGTTACCAAATGGACTTTCTTCCCTAATTAACCAATTTTAATGACATTTCTTGATTAAGTTGCACCTGCCATGATATATTGTTGGTATAATTTTCATTGCTATATATTAAAAAGTTTTGAAACTAAAAATTGTTTATTATATTTTTTTGAAAGAATTAAACAGTAATAAAAGGTATACTTTTTGCAATTTAGAATTAAATTAGAGGCCTAAAATTAGGTATGCTAGTTTTTCTATGCCTATGCAATAAAACTGTGCATTAGTTTTCCAAAATATTAATATTTATTAGAAATGCGAATTTGTTTCTATTTGGGATAATAATTACAAAGAAAAAAAAACATACTTTTATGTATGATTGTGATCAACAAACCAATGCACAGTTTTCTTTAACAAGTTATGTTCTACATATCCTGAAAATTTCAACTTTATCCATCAATATTTACTACAAAAAAGTTTACCCCAAAGCACAAAAATTATTATATGGAGAAAAAGCTATTTAAAGTTTTGGAACACACTTACTGGAAATATTGCAAGAGTCTAAATAAATTTGAAATACATTAATTTCCAGGTGGATTTCACACATAATATTTAATGCATTTTTTGCCATTTTGGTACCAGAGTGTCCCCTTAAAAATAATTTTTCACAATAAAATAATATGAATCCTAAATGTTAAGAAATAATTCCATTTTTTCTACTGCCAATTATCCAAAGTTGTAAATGGAAAGGGCATGCTTGTTAACAGTACCTCAACATTTAACCTTATTTTCTTGCAAAATTTTCTTCAATACTTTTCCATACATATCTCTACACGGTGCAATTGTTGCTACTTTGTTTCCGAATTTTTGTATTGCCTTGTAAAGGTATACTAGAGAAAATGACCATACAGTAGAACCTGATGTATACGCATATTAAGGGGAAGACGGAGGCTTACTTATATCTCAGAATTACTTACAAATCAGATTTTGATAATACATCACATTAAAAAAGCAAAGCAATGGGTCTACATGTGTAAAATTCTGCAAACAAAATGTGTACAAAATAAACATTATTTTGAACTGGGTGCTGCATTAAAGAAATTAATTAATTTGGCCTATTTCACTTTTCTTATATTAAGAGCATACACCTCGTTTTGTAACCGATGACTTTACCTAGTGGGGCATAAGCAATTCCAAAGTCTCAAGCAATTTCGGTTTTGGTTTTGTGTGAATTAAGTTCCACCACTCGTATGAATTTTACTTTCTAATCTAGCGTAGATATAACATTTCCTTTTTCTGTTCTCCATGGCTGATTTAAAGCAATTGAAAGCTGAATGACAAAACCGCTGTTAATCAGTAAATACCAGATGGCGTAAATACTTCTCGTTTGTTGCTACGACACTGTTGCGCCGAAAGCCACTGACTATTATACCAGCAAATGTCTTTGTCTTTTGTTTCCGCGGCCAAAAGCCGCCAACTTGGTTGCGTTTCTGTAATCGGTACACCTCGAGTTTATTAATCATTATAATTACGTAAAACTCAGCTGTATTTCACTGAAATGTAATGCGTATAAAAGGAAATTAAATATAAATGTATTACCTATAAATAAGGTTCTATTAACACATTTCTAAATTACATTTTGCCGGGAGCTACAAAATTTAAGTATGAATACGAATTGCTTAGAACTGGGTTAAGTATAAATCAGTATCAATTGCATTCTTTTTAAAAATAATTTCCCAATTTTCATAAACAAATTAACTGTTCTGGAGAGTAAAAATATGAATTATGTTTTTGAAATAACTGGGGATTAACATAAAATATCTGGTAAAATAGATTATTTTAAAAACGAATTTTCTCTGAAATCTAAATTATTAGAACAACGAATTCAGACAATAAAAAATAATATTCTAATAACCACGGAAGCTAAAATTTATAAAAGTTGTAATAAATTGCTGTTAATATGTGTAAAACAGGTACAAATTTCAACAAGATACAAGAGAATAACTGACTTCGCACTATATCGCGGCGCCATCTATCCTCCCCATAACACCACAGCGACAGTCTCCAGTCCATGAACTTAATGATTTTTACAGTAATATTACCTTATGTTTTACAAGGTGTAACTATTATTAATTTGTATATGCAAATGGAATTCATTCTGTTTACTTGTGTTGTTTGAAAGTACCAGTGAAGCATTTAAAATTGCAAATTTTTCTTACGTTCATATGACCTATATTCCACAATGTTTAGTTAGGGCTATCCACCCCAGACGTGCTGATTTTTCACTCTGCCAGTATATAAAAGTTACGTATATTGCACCCGCATTCGGTAGTGTGTCACAGGTCGCGCGTTAGTTCTTACAATATCAATATATGTAACTATTTACACTTAATTTGCATGTATTTATTCCATATGGAGAATTTCTCCTTCGTTTTCATCTGAATTGCTGTTATTTTCATTATCTCTCGTTAAAACACTGGCAATAACATAACCCTTACCACACAAACTTCGCAATCAACTGTACTCTGTGTTTTCTTCGAAACATAACATAAGGAAGCATAGCTGTTTGTTATCCTAACATGAACTATTTGCTGACCTGTTTATTAACGGTAGGTTAGCCTAGCCCACTGGTTCTTTGCTAAAGGTCATTCGTCAAGAACTAACGCGCGACCTATATCTAATATTGACTGCAATAAATTACGATCAACATGTAATTACACATTGCAACCGTCTACTGTGTGCACTCACATGACTTTCTCTACTCTTGTAAAAACTATTTTCTTAAGTTTCTAAAAATGGTTTTGTTATATATTTCGTTATAGCTACAATATCATGGGAATGAGAGAAGCAAGTAAGCTTAAGCGATCATCAAATGTTTAAGAGCTGGTCATTATGTGGAGGCTTTCACATTCCATTCTCCTTGTATGGTCAGGTCATAAAAACGAATAGATTTCCTATTTGAGAAAAGTAGCTATAAGTATTTGAAAACTCACACAAATAACAAGGAATATCTCGAAAATCGTTATGTCTATAAGGTATTTTAATAAAAATCGTAAGAGATGATTTTGAGAAGTTCGGTATTTAACCAATTATACCTTTTTGTATTGGTGTTCACAAACACACACACACACGTACGCACACACGTACGCACACACACACGCGCACACACACACACACACACACACACACACACGGGCCTTTATCTAAAAATACTTTATTTAGGCTCACGGAATCTCAGAAATTCCGGTGAAATATCTGTATGAAATTGTTTAATGTAATTTAGGTTGGTAGATACAAATGTTCCTTGAATCTTCACTCAGCGGTTGGCACTGAAATATTTTAGATTCCGCCATTTTTAAAGGTCTGGCAAGGCTTTAGATGCGCTCATTTTCGCTTAAATTTTCAGCGGTGTTTCAAGAAAATATGGACCAAAAAGAACTCAAAAACAACCAAATTCAGTGGAAAGAAGTGCTTATGAATCTAAGGAGTAACACTGCTAGACAAAGGAGGGAAAGTATGATAAAGACGTAATATGACTTATGATCTTGATACATGTGTGTAAAAAAAAAATTGTTTTTTTCTCGACTTTACATTTTTCAATAAATTATTGCTCCATGTGCATTAAGCTTTGTGCTATTCTCCTAGAAATTTTCCAATATGTCCTCCATTTATAGGAGTTCAACTATACTCTTTAGTTTCAAAATCTGAAAATGTGTTTAGATTAAAGAAAATAAATAAATACACAAAAGGTTTAAGAAAATATTTTAAATGTCCATTAAAGCAAAGAAATTAGTTCCTTTGAAAGTAATTATTTTTTATTTCGGCCAGAGATTGATGGTGTTTGTTGGGCAATTAGAGTTTATAAATTAATAAAACTGTTGCGATACTTTAGTTCTTGATCCGCATGGAGTATTTTGAATATTAAGGTATTTTGGCATTCTAAATAAATTCAGTAATTAATTCCCTCAAAGTTACGAAACAGATTGTGTTGGAACTTTGTGAGGTGGCTTATAACATAAATACCCTTAAGTGTCTAAAGTATTGATTTCATGCCTATAAAATCTGAGGTGTTTCCCTGACATGACTTTCTCTACTCTTATACTAAACATTCTTACAAATTCTTATTCCTATATCTTCTTCGTGTTAGTTGAGATAAACATTTGTACAAATTATCTTATTGCTTATTTCCTTGTAGGTGCAAGGGAATATTAGAATACAGTAGACTTTGAGTGATAGTCAAATCTTCAAAAGCTTTCAAATTGCGTTTACTTTGCTCGGTTAACATATAAAAAAATAATAGTGATGTTCCATCTGGCAGAATTATAAGTGCTCCAAAACTTATACACATAACAAGGAATATCTCCGAAATGTTTCACTCTACAAAAAACCTTATTCAGATATAAATTGTGTGTTTTAGCAAGATCTACATTTTTATAGACTAAGATTTGGTCTATCTCTTACGGTTTACCAGTTATGCAAAAGTCATCTAGAGTAAATAGGACTTCATGGGCTATGGCCAAAGAATTCAAGATATACATTTCATTTGTCTTAAAAATATCTCAAACATATGACATTTTAATCAAAATCGTTAGAGCCATTTTCAAGAAAATAAAAAATTTCGTAAAATGTTTCATGTAAAGGGTAGTTTAGAGTAGGGCTATTTTCTTCAAGATCTTCGTGTCGCATCCTTAAAAGACATTAAATTTAAATACCAACTTTGGTTTTTAACCTACTTTTCGTTTTTGAGTTATGCTGTCTATAGACTGACACACACACAGACGGATCTTTTTCTAAAAATGCTTTTTTTGGATTCAGGGGGCCTCAAAACATATGTTTCCGGTGAAATATCGACATCGAATTTTTTAGTGGAATACAATAGTTTCTCGACTTTACTAAACGTAGTAGAGAAAGTAACAATTCAAATGGGAAGTAACTCGATTCTATACTGTATCCTGAGGAATGTCACATTTCTTCAACGGATGTGTCCTATGAATTTAAACCACGCCTCAAGAAAATCTATATAATTCTGACTTCTCACAACGGATTTTGCCTTCCACTTATAAAAGCAAGGGTAATCTGAACCTGTATACAATGATCGCGTAACGGAAACCAAATGTTGAAAAATAATAGAAAACACGAAATCCAGATTCGAAGTAAAAAAAAATCCACTTTAGGTGCAGAAATTGCAAGTGCTGCACACAATGAAGGTAAATCCTCAGCTGCGTTATTCAAAGGTGTGAAAAGCCCTTTCTCTCACTCCTTCCTCTGCCACTACAATGAACCTGTCAAACATTTGACAGCAGTTAGGTATCGAACTCTTTTCATCTCAACACTTTTTACACATCAAGGCAAATGTCTTGCTTTCTGACGTCTGGCATTTCCTGGCGATCCTTTCTACAGATGCTATCTTCAACCATACTATTTGCATTCATGTTGCTAGGTACGCCATTTTGAGTGTAGCAATGTGGCAATGTAGCAAATATTTTCGTTTTATAATTACTTATTTCGTATAGTAGAGGAAGTATTGTATTCCACACAAAATTCGATGTCGAGATTTCACCTGAAATATGTTTTGAGGTCCGCTGAATACAAAAAAGCATTTTTAGAAAAAAGCGATGTGTGTGTGTGTGTGTGTGTGTGTGTGTGTGTGTGTGTGTGTGTGTGTGTGTGTGTGTGTGTGTGTGTGTGTGTGTGTGTGTGTGTTAGAGTGTGGACAGTATAACTCAAAAACAAAAAGTAGGTTAGAAACCAAAGTTGGTATTTAAGTTTAATGTCTTTCAAGGATGCGACACGAAAATTTTGAAGAAAATAGCCCAACCTAAACTACCCTTTACATGAAAAATTTTACGAAATTTTTTATTTTCTTGAAAAATGGCTCTTACGATTTTCATTATAATGCCATATTTTTGAGATATTTTGATGACAAATGAAATGTATATCTTGAATTTTCTGACTATAGCCCATGCAGTCCTGCTTACTCTTGATGACTTTTGCATAACTGGTAAACTGTAAGAGCTAGACCAAATCTTACTATGTAAAAAATGCAAATTTTGCACACTTTATGTCTGAACGTCGAATTTTTGGGTGGAATGCAATACTTCCTCTGCTTGCTAGTAGAGAAAGTAAAAATAAATGGCCAGGCGCGGCTCCTCAGGGTAGGCAGGGTAGGCATTGCCTACCCTATCGTAATACATCAACAAATAATGTTTAACTATGATTCTGCATTTTATCATTTGAACCGTCATTTTCCCCTAAATTGCAGTTCAAGAAAAGTTTTCTCGGTTATAATGACCAGCGCATGGTCAAATCCTTTAATCTCAATTCCGATTCATCAAAACTGCGCTGCGTGTTCGAAACGCGCGGCAGAAATGATACGCATGGAACCTGGGTAGTGGAGAGCAGGCTAGCTTAACCTCTGCCTGCCCGGCCCCATTTCCTCAGTACGAGGCCCTTGAATAGGGATAAGGAAACATTCGGTCTGTATATGCACTCCGAGCATGCGTAGACGCGTCTGCCAGCAGTCCGAACACTTGCCGGCCCAAATCCGAATTTATGCGACATTTTCCGAACAGCCATACTCCACGAACGAAGATCTCAGAGATCTGAATCTGTCGTTATCTCTGTGTAATACCAGTATGACCGACTTAATTAGTGAAATATTACAAATTTCGCTTTCGCGGCGCACTGACAATGAAAAGAGGAGTGTTTTAGCTATTTAACACAAAGCTGCAGTCAGACAATTTTTCAATTTCTTAATCTATTTTAGTCATAGGCGTCGCGAAACGGGGGCAAGGGGGGCCACGGCCCCCCTTGGAAGTTGGTGAACTTAATGTGCAGTCAGTTACTGACTTTTAAACTATTATTTTAATTTTGATGTAAAGAACAATTTTTGTTTAGCACAAAATAATACGGTTATCTGCAACAAATACTATAAATTTAGACAGTAAAATAATGATTTAATATTATATGATTGCAAATTTCCAACATGTGGGCCCCGCCCCCCTGGAAAAAAGTCTGCCGACACTCGTGATTTTAGTTTTGGCGGTAATTCGTCCGTAAGTCACACTCATTCACTCTGCTCTTATTAAACAACCAAACAATATATTGTTTGCGTTATCCGCAATGACTTCGCCCCCTATATTTCGGATAAACGGGCTTTATTATTATTATTATTATTATTATTATTATTATTATTATTATTATTATTATTATTATTATTATTATTATTATTATTATTATTATTATTATTATTATTATTATTATTGTTGTTGTTGTTGTTGTTGTTGTTGTTGTTGTTGTTGTTGTTGTTATTATTATTATTATTATTATTATTATTATTATTATTATTATTATTATTATTATTATTGTTATTGTTATTGTTATTGTTATTGTTATTGTTATTGTTATTATTATTATTATTATTATTATTATTATTATTATTATTATTATTATTATTATTATTATTATTATTATTATTATTATTATTATTATTATTATTATTGTTACTGTTGTTGTTACTGTTACACTTTGCCTACCCTAAAATTTTGACTGCGAGCCGCCACTGTAAATGGCCCGGAAATGTTCTGCGACAGGATAATTAAGAAACTATTAAAAGAAATCGAAAAAAACTACATGGCAATCAACCAGTAAAGCATTAGAAATTAGCTGTCAAATATAAATGCACTTCATTTGTTTTTGGAATCGAGGCATTCTAAAACCGCTCAGTGTCACCCTCGTAACTGACATTCTGTGTGTTTTCCAAATCTCACAGATGCACTGCTTTAAACCGTTCCGCAGAAGTTCGTTAGAAAGCCTTTCAAGAAAAAGGCGTGAACTGCAATGAATGGGGTGTAAACACAGATTATGTGGAAGGATTCGTGTTTCTTCCGTTTTTTGTGACGTGTCAATCACAGTGAAGGTTGAAGATAGTGTTGTTATTGGTATAAATGTGCACACACCGCCATTGTATGCCCACCAGTAGCAGCTGTAGTAAAACTCGCAATCCCCTTACCGCGGTACAAATTTAGGTAGATCCTTCTTCTCCCGGCATTCTTCAGACATTGTACAGGAAGTGGTGGAGTGGGGGGAGAGCAGTACGTCACGTAGAAGGGCCCAATTTAAGCCGTGTTTACTTGCATCGAATCTATGCACCTGTCCGTGGTCATTATGTTGATAACAACTAATTCCACCCTTCAAATAACTAATTGCAACTTATAAAGTATCGAGAACATGTTTCCAACCTTATTATTGTTATTATTATTATTACTTTTTCTTTTCGGTGCACGCTTTGGACGATTAGTGCGGTTTCTTTAAAAATATCTAAATATAATGGTTTTGGAAAAGGTAATTTATGGGTTCAGGTAGCTGGCGAATAAAGTGAACTCGCAGGGGGATAACGAACGCTTTAAACAAGATGTTCTGAAAATAATTGCGTTGTATACGAGCCATATTCTAACACGGGTTACCTTGAGCAATAATGATTTAGCATTCGGCAGTTTTTACGTTCACTGTTGCCGAAAATACACATTTAGAGGCTCCATGAACCGCAAAAAAGGAGGAAATTAGAGTTAGAATCACATTAGAGACTTCACGAAAAAAAGAAGAAAAAAAAACATAGGGTGTATATTTTTGAAAAGTCGTCCGTGGTCTACGGATGGCATGCTAGGCTCTGGTTCCCCAGGTCAAACTCGGCGAAGATCCTAAAAATTGTTTTATGGCTCCCTTAGGAAGGGAAGTAAAGCTGGTGATCCCATGTCGTATATTTAAAGCACGTAAAAAACAACCCCGAGCCTGATAGAGGCCTCAGAGCAAAATTAAGCAGACTTTCTAAGCATGTTAGTCGAGACAGACATCTGTAGAAGGTTTTACTACGTATTTTCTTATAGGCACAATGGGCACAAGTTAAGTGATAGTTAAACATTTTAAGAGCTGATTCCTATGATTGTTCTGTTTGCAATTCCTGCTGTACCTACTATGTACCTGGTAGAGAAAGTAAAACTGAACAATAAGACAGGAATTATACATAGATGAAATAATTGTTAGTTTTACAAATAAATAGCAGGAACACATGGATATAACGAAGATATCTGAGAGGAGCTTTAACACAGGGTTCGGCAAATCTGTATCGACTGTGATATGACCAAATACCACCGTCAGGAGCAAAGCAATAGTAGCGGTCCTTCAACCCTCTCCTCTTCAATCAACACATGTTCAAACGTAAACAAACAGTGGTGCACCCCTCATTGATACAACGGGGCATCTTCGAAACAACGAAAACGCAAGCGAACCTTTCTATTCCAAGAGGAGTGGAAATAACAATATTGGTTGGCCCAATAGCTCAGTCACTAGAGCATCTGCCTGCTGTGCGAAGAGTTCTGGGTTTGATTCCCGGGTGGGATTTTTTTTCTACCCAGAGTTATTCCCTGACCTCCCCAGAGTGTGGACGTAGGAATGAGAGTGTGAATGTGCATCTGTTCTAATGTATAAAAAAACCCAGACTCAAACCCACACCAACACTATTGCAATATGTTCCAAAGTAAAGGCCGCCGATACGACCATTAGAATTAAAGGTGAAATATAAAAGGATTAATTAAAAAAACAATATTTTGGGTATGCTATGGCTAAATATGAAATCTCTGTTGCATTCGAATATTTTGATTACCCTGAGGACACACGAGGGTTTATTTTGCGTGCGCTTTACGTGCGCTTTAGCGCGTAAACAAGGTCACGAAATAAAAGCGCACGTAAACGTGCGTCTTAGTGGGGAACAGAACTGAAATGCTAGAACGCAAGTAATCTGCAAGCGTTCTGAACTGGCTAGTATAACCAGAGAACAAGTGAAATACTTCACATTCAGCGCGTTTCGGTTGCGTTCTGCTTCTCCGCGGACGTCTGCAATTGCAAACATGGATACAGAGTGGATAATAAGTGAGGTTGAAATATGGGATACTGTTTGTATGTATACAAGGACAAGCGTCGCTTTACATTTGAAAGAAGCTCACATTCGAAAATGTTTAAAAATGTCACTATCTTCACACAGTCGAGGACAAAAATGTAAAAATGTCCAATGGTTCTCGCTGTTAATTGGGTGTAAGCCCAAGTTCTTCCTTTTTTTCCTTCTTTATAATACGAGATAAGCAAGACCCACTACAGCAATAACTTCATCTTGGAGAACTGAACGGACAATAGAACGCGAGTGTTTCAGTCGCGTGCGTTTAGATCTCAAACGCGCGCAATTATTACGTGCGTAAAAGCGGACGCAAAGATTACGTCCGTATGTCACCGACAGAAGTGTTTACAAGTCAAATATTAAACGACATAACGAACATTGTCACTAAGATTACAAGCAACTCACAGGTTTTAAAAGGATATTATGAAATAAATATTTGTCTGTAATTGTAACAATAACGTTTAAATGTTCAATGAAGCTTTGTAGTCTAATGAAGCTGAGTTTTACAAAATACATTTCTAGGTCTGAAAACTTCAATAATCCCCCATCTTAACTCATATATTAAGGAGGTAATTAAATGAAAGAAGTGTTTTAGCTTGTGGCACTTGCACGAGTATCTTTTTTGTCGGCCCATTTGTGTTTGTATTGTAGGGTGGGTATAATGGAGGGGAACATTGCCTGCCTTTCAAAGAACTCGCGAGCCCTTCGCGTGCCAACTCAATTCAACCCTTCACTCGCCTGACCCCGCCTCTATGTGAACATGTAGCTTCTGATTAGCCGCCTCCCCAAGGGGAAATGCAAACTCGGCTCCGATAAGTATGTACATAGACACCATCTCATTCATAAGGCACCTATATCCCTCCTTTGGGCGTCGAACAATTTCATTGTTTAGTTTTCCTTGTCTGTTAAGAGACCATGGAACTGAAAAATTAGCTTTTGAGCTCTGAGCGAAGGAATTTTCTACTTTTAGCACAGTCGTGAACTACTAAAAAGCCCACTTTTACTATTAACGGTCTAAAAATGTATTTTCAGTGTCCATCAAAGTAAAGAAATTAATTACTTTAAAAGTTCCTGTCACAGATTGATGGTGGCAATTAGGGTTTATAAAATAATAAAACTGTTGTGATATTTTAGTTTTTGATGCGTATGGAATATTTTTAATATTTGAATAAATTAAATAATTAGTTCCCTCAAAACTATAAAACGGATTGCGCTGGAACTTTGTGTGGTAGTTTATAACATAAACACCCTTAAGTGTGCAAAGGATTGATTTTATATCTATAAAAATATAGAAAAATCAAAATTTACTCTCAGGGTCCCCTAAATGGGTCTTACAGTTTAGTGGAGAGGTTATAACTAGGGATAAGACCCCAATATCGTCTATACCTCTTTACTCTAGATCAGGTCTGGGCAACTGGTGCAATACCTTAAATCACAATTTTTTTTTTTTTTTTTTTTTTACTTTCTCTACTGGTAAGTAGGGGAAGTATTGTATTCCACCCAAAAATTCGATGTCGAGATTTCACCGGAAATATATGTTTTCAGGCCCCCTGAATCCAAAAAAAGCATTTTTAGAAAAAGGTCCGTGTGTGTGTCTGTGTGTCTGTCAGTCTGTGGACAGCATAACTCAAAAACGAAAAGTCGGTTAAAAGCCAAACTTGGTATTTAAGTTTAATGTCTTTCAAGGATGCGACACGAAGATTTTGAAGAAAATAGCCCCACCCTAAACTACCCTTTACATGGAACACTTTTCGAAAATTTTGATTTTCTTGAAAATGGCTCTAACGATTTTGATTAAAATGTCATATGTTAGAGATATTTTGATGACAAATGAAATGTATATCTTGAATTTTCTGGCTATAGCCCCTGTAGTCGTATTTACTCTGGACAACTTTTGCATAACTGGTAAACCGTTAGAGATAGACCAAACTATACTATACAAAAAATGTAAATCTTGGTAAAATACACAATTTATGTCTCAATAAATTTTCTTGTAGGGTGAACCATTTCGGAGATATCCCTTGTTATGAGTGTGAGTTTCGGAAAACTTAGAACTTTAGCGCAATGCAACAACGTTGTTCATTTTTTATATGTTAATCGTGCAAAGAGAACGGAATCTCAAAGGTCAAAAAGATTTGACTGTATTCTAATATTTCCCTTGCACCTACAAGGAATAAGCAATAAGATAATTTGTACAAATGTTTATCTTAACTAACATGAGATATAGGAATAAGAGTTTGTTAGAATGGTTAGCACAAGAGTAGAGAAAGTAATGTGAGTGCAACACATCAGATTTTTTAAAATGTAAATTCGTTGTCTTTTTCATGCTACTTGTGGAAAGAATGGAATTTTAAAGCCGTCACAGCGAGCAGTTCTTAAAAGATTTGATTATGGCTTACGCCTGCTGTGTGCCATTATACCTACAAGAAGAAAATAAATAAATATGAGTTGCAGAAATCACAGGGGTAAATCCAGTCAGTGGCGTGCGTGAACTTTGGTCTGCTTAGGGCGAGATGGCAGCCTAGCGTGTGATAATAGAAAAGAATAGTTTTAAAATAGTTTCCGCTTCCCTTCTCCGGGTCGCCGGAGGATTGGCAAGGATTTTCCTATCCTCCGAATTTCTTGTCCCTTCATCTCGTTTCATTAATAATTTAATTTCATCCTTCATCCCGTTAGGTTTGTTTCACGGCTGGAAGCGTCGGCGAGTGTCGCGGCAGCAGTACGGCAGGGAGCTCTAGAAATCTCGTCCCCCGGATTGGAAGTTGACGCAGGAAGCTAGCTGGTACAATACTGGGTCTGAATGATAAGTTAGAGTTGAGAATAAAAATTCCTCCATAATAAGAAATGTCTGGCGGCAACATTCATATTCACTCAGGCGTCCTCTCTTCCAAACACATTTCCTAAAAGCGGTGATGTGTTAAAAGATTTATAGAGGCTTCTTCTCGCCCGTTTCCCTAATATTGATAGATAACTTTGCTGCCGCCGCTGCTGCTGCTGCTGTTGTATATTGGATGAAAAATGATGCCCCAGGATAGGAAAGATATTACAACTCCTGCGTCAAGGGAACTCCGCAAAGATTTTTATTTTTGCTGCAGGCGCGCCTTCGGAAACATGAGTTTACTATCTTTGGCTACATGCACAACTCATGCTCCGGCGTTTCCGGCTTTCTAAGACCGTCCTAACTTTATGTCTAGCTACCATTCAATTGTTCAAATGTTTTTATCATGTTTTTACTTTCTCTGCCACGTGCTAAATACCTCATTCCAGCCAGAAAATCTATACTGTGCTAATTGAGTTAAACATTTGCAGAAATTGTTGCTAATTTTCTTGTAGTTCCAAGGGAAATATGGGAATAAAGTAGGCTTTAAGCAATAGTCAAATTTTTTTAAGAGCTGGTTGCTATGCGATGGCGTTGAAATTCCGTTCTCTTTGCATAGCCAAGAGATAAAAAATTAATATCGAGCTCCCATTTGAGAAAATTATAAGTATTACAAAATTCAGAGACATAACAAGGAATTCGTTGTGCAGTAAGATTTTCTAATCTCTTACGGTTTATCAAAAATGCAAAAATCACCCAGACTACAGAGGCCTTTTGTGGACATTGCCAGAAAATTCAATTTCCTTTCAAATATCTTAAACATATACTGTTTTCATCAAAATCATAAGTCATTTTTGAGAGAATAAAAATGTTCTAAAAGTATTCCATATAAGGGGTGGTGTACAGTAAGGGGATTTTCTTGAAAATTTTCATATCGTATTCCTTAGACAATGGAGAACTTAAATACTAGGTTAGGGGTTTAACTAAATTTTCGTTTTTGAGTTCTGCACACACACACACACACACACACACACACACACACACACATACACACACTCAAACACACACACACACACAATCACCTTCATACAGACCTTTTTTGGATTCAGGAAGTATCTAAATATTAGTGAAATTTGGGTATCGAATTTACTTACAATACGTAATAGAGAAAGTGACAAAAAAGTGTTTCCACTTTCTCAAACTCACACTTTGTATCATACAAACTAAGAAAACAGCGTGGTCATTAACACACAATAATTATTCTTAATTATAAATGTCATACGAACAGAAAGATGATACTTTGTGAAGTTCCGGTTATGAACAGGCCATTACGCCCTTCCCTACACAACCCCTCTTTTTTATCAGGGGCTGTTATAACACTCACCCTTGAATGACCCTAGGCATGATGCAGCTTATTTTCGACCACTTTTTATGTTGAAGTGCAACGAGGGGGCGCCTACCACCTGTTGTGGCGGCGGTAGATGTGTGCAATACCAACAGAAGTGTGTCTTCTCATTGTTACTGAAGTTATGGACTGGTAATGTTAATATTGTAAAGGAACTAGTTGAAATGCCCACGTTGCCCTTGATTTGACGATTTAGTTATTTGGAATCCTAAAGCACGTCAACGCAATAGAAAAGTACAATCTAAATTTTTAAAATACATGTTATTTCAAAAAATTGGATATTATCCTACTTACACAAATTATGAAACCCATTTAGAAATGTTTAAATCTAAAATTTTAAATTATGTAATAAAGTATTACATTCTATTATTGATGATATTAATGTTACAAAGAATATATTATTTTATGTACCCAATAATATAAGCACATTCAAAAGTCTTTTCCTCACCTCCAGAGCAAATACTGAAATTCATAAAAACTCACAATTACACAGAATTATGTATTGTCACCGCGCCCGCCGCATCTAATTGCCGACAACAGCAGTGTCACCCATCGCATTATTGTCGGCACTACGGCAAAGGAGCCGAAGGAAAGAGACAGAGAATGGCCGCATTGTTGGGGCGCTTGCCGAAAGAGAGAAAAGGATAGAGGCTTCTGGAGTCTTCTACTTTGTATCTCGCCGCAATAACTGAACGTTCCTGAAGCTTCCAGAATAGTGCCTGGGAGATATAAATAGCGGTAAAGTGCGACAGAAGGGAGTCAGTATGGGAAGCGTTGAGTAGTCGTGCCGACGGAGACGGACAGACGATGTGAAGCGTTGTGCCGACGGAGAAGAGTTAGTTCTTTGTGTTACGAGTTCGGAGCCGTGCTGTTGGAGAATCGGAAAAGACTTTCTTGTTGTTGCAACGAGTGTACAAAGTTACTGTTTACGGAAATAAAAGTGTTTCTTTATCTCGACTACATCTGTCTTCTTTACTTTTACACACACACACACACCAAAAGTCACAGTATTTATATAACGAACTTCATTATTTCGATGTAGACAAATAAAATAAACAGAAACACATAACACTGAGAAGACACACTGCAAAAGCACTGTTGAACAACCACAAATACCACAGGAAGAAAAGTGAGTAGAGAAAACCGTATGATGTAATAAGTTGCATTTCTGTTTCAATCATATAGAACATTGTATATTGAAGAGCGACTAGAGAAGGACATGTGAATGTCTTACGTATAAGAGAGGCGAGTAAAGAAAACCGTGTGAATGTAATACGGTGCATAGTAAAATGGATAGCATAAGAACCTTCTGTATGAAACAACAGATGTACCAATTTTCATGGTGTTGGAGCTTTTATATACCTACTCCTAAATTCTTGGCAATGTGCATAATTTACCAAAGTTTCATTGCAATTAGATCAATGCTATAGGAGCCCATATCGGACAAGCAAGCAAACATTGATTTATATATATATACATAAATAATTGCAATTACATTCAGTAATCACAAACTCTGCAAATATTCTTAACACCAATTCTGAAAACGGAAAAGGAATTCTTAGAATTCAACAAGTTACAGAGTAAAATATGTGTTTCAGATGCGAATAAGAAATTAGGGTTATTGATTATCGATAGTCTAAGGACTGCACTCGGGTTATACATTCTTAGTAATTGCCGCAAAGGAATTTTTCGCTTAATATATCAGCTACTCACGGCAATCCACACTTTTCATTGTTGTTACGATATTTTAGACCATCAGAAGTTAGCAGATATAACACTGCAATAGTTAGTACCCGACCTAACAAAGAAAGCACAAAAAATTGGGGGAAAACATTTTTACCTAGTCTCCTTTCGATACCCTGTTTATAGTGAGAACGATCAAACCCTACAAAACACCAGACTCTACATCTTTATTGTTGGCAAGCTATTTGTTGAAGTTTGGAAAAACAAAATAGTCAGAAGGTGCTAAATCTGGTGAACAGAAGGTTCTACAATGTCTAGCTTTGGACATACATACAAACTTGATTTTGACATATATTCTTCCCCAAGTACTGTGCAAGCAAAAAGCATTGTTATAGTTGATTTAGGTTATGTTCACATTAAAATACTAACATATTACTTTCTCTACTACGTATTGTAAGAAGAGGAAGTATTGCACTCCACCCAAAAATTCGATGTCCAGATTTCACGCAAATGTATGTTTTGAGGCCCATTGAATCCAAGAAAGCAGGTTTAGAAAAAGGTATATATGAGTGTGTGTGTGTTTGTGTGTGTGTGTTTTGTGTGTGTGTGTGTGTGTGTGTGTGTGTGTGTGTGTGTGTGTGTGTGTGTCAGGTTGTGGGCAGTATAACTCAAAAACGAAAAGTCGGTTAAAAACCAAAGTTGGTATTTAAGTTTAACATCTTTTAAGGATGCGACACAAAGATTTTGAACAAAATTGCTCCACCCTAAACTACTCTTTACGTGGAAACTTTTTCGAAAATTTTGTTTTTCTTGAAAATCGTTCAAACGATTTTGATTAAAATGCCATATGTCTGAGATATTTTTACGACAAATAAAATGTATATTTTGAATTTTCCGGCTATAGCCCAAGAAGTCCTGTTTACTCTGAATGACTTTTACATAACTGGTAAACCGTAAGAGATAGACCAAATCTTACTATACAAAAAATGAAGATCTTGCTAAGCACACAATTTATGTCCAAATAAACTCTTCTGTAGAGTGAATAATTTCGGAGATATTCCTCGTTATTCGTGTGAGTTTTGGAAAACAAAACTTTCGTCAAATGGAACATCGTTATTCATTTTTTATATGTTAGCGGTGCAAAGAGAACGGAATCTCACAGCTTTAAAATATTTGACTATCGCACAAAGCCTACTGTATTCTAACATTCCCCTTGTACCTACAAGGAAATAAGCAATAAGATAATTTGTACAAATGTTTATCTCAACTAACACAAAGAAGATATAGCAATAGTTAGTTAGTTGGCCATGGGAGTGCAACAGACGTAGGTAAATGAGTGATATGCCCTTACGAGTTGCCCGATATGACTGTGTGAAGTGGCGATGGACAGTGTGGATGGGCGCATACCGTCACATCTGCGTACCGTGGGGAGCATGCAAGTAGGCTGTTACTCGCCCACGTGTCTCTGCGCGCGTACTCGGAAAGAACACCTTGAGGATATGCAACGCCCAGTGTGTGTATGCAAATCAACGTATTGTAACAGGTGGCCGCGCATCCAGATGAGGGGTGACGTCATTATTACACTTATAAAAATTTTTATTGCACGGAGTCATATCCTCTTTATTGTTACATCCTGTGAACAACAATAGAGTAACAGATAAAAGAAAATTAATGGGCGTAATTATAAATTTTATTTCTCAAGGGATAAAACGCAATTACATTCACAAGATCTTGTCCTGCCCTTTTAATGCAGTGCAGTATGCACATTGCAAAGTTTCGTGCATGCATGTGCATGCATTAACACATGTCGTTGCATTTATTCGCTCCTAACAAACGGTCGCATTTAAATATGACGTAGACACGCGCTCTGCTCCAACTCAGACATATTCAAAAGAAAAAGTAAACCCCAGCGCAACAGCCCATGAAGGGCCAAGGCTTGCCGCCCAGCCGCTGCGTCCACCACCTCTGCCGACTACAGGCGTCATTGGTGGGGTGCAGTACTGGTACGTGGTCAGCGCCTCGAGGCCCCCAAGCCAGTTACGCGGCGCTACTTCTCCATCAAGTAGCTGCTCAATTGGTCTCCCGAGACCTAACGAGGCTGAGTGCACCCCGTGTCAGACCTCCCAACAGGGGAAAAATCCCCGGGGGTCAAACCCGGTTTCTCTGTGCCAGAGGCAAGCGCGCTACGAATTGCGCTACTTAAAGGGGGTACGTAAAATTTAAAATACGCATACAGTCAGTATAATGTTTCCTGAATGATCACAAATAACAAAATATTTCAACCAGAGAGGTTTTAATTGCCTTCTTACTGAAAATTCATCTCTCCACCCAACAATGATGTCTTACAGCTACGATCGCTAATCATCTGTTTCAAACTCTGACAACAATAACAGTGCCTGCGAGTTACCGACTGATTTCATCAAATTCCATCTACAAAATCTCAGGTTACAATTTTTAAAATACTTTCCAGAAACTGAGAAAGACGATAATACATAAGAGTGGATTGCATTTGCGAAATATAGATTAATACTTTTTTCTCCGTAAGAGAAACCCCAAGTAAAATGACAGCCCAAAGAGGTTATACATTTACAACACAACAATACAATAAAAAAAAGACATTTGCTATGCAATGCTTTTTTTTTTTATTATTTTTTTTATTCTTATTTCAGCTTCTGATTCTTTAAATCTCAATTATTAATGGTTATAGCACTTTGTGCCCATTGGCATTAGAATATATCAATTAAAATTAGAATTTTTCCAAATTTTCCAGTGCTAAACTGCATCTTTTATCTGAACCATTTTCACAGAAACTGAAGTGATTGGGACATATTTAAATTTTGCTAAATTTGACATTAATTTGTGTTGGCAGACTTATACCCTCACCATTTAGCACATCGCACACATTTTTCAAAACAGAAAACCCAGCATTTATTTTTCATCAATGCACTCTACTTATCTCTAAATTTGCCACCAACTCTCCCCACTACCGTATTGCTCGGGAAGGGACTTTCTCATTGCTTCAAGTTTCGTAATGCAAGGAGGCAAGAAAGGAAAATTGGACTGTATATAAGCAATGTCTTTATTTAGTGTGTTATCCTGTAATATTTATTTTACAGCTCGCACACATTCCGCATTATCATCTGGCAATGCATTTACAACACTGGCTATTTCTTCCAAATGTTCAACATAACAACATCGTCAATCCAGGTGCCCCATACAGTAATTACAGGTTCAGGAGGGAGGGCAGACAGAAGGCATTGTTTGTCGAAACAATATTACTTGAAGGGGATTTACAGAAGACCTTTTTTATGTTTGACATTTTGGGAAATTCATTTCGGATGGTTTCAGCAACTCTGTGTAATGCATGGGCTAAACAGATAATGTGAATTAAATTTGGATAAAAGATTTTTAGAAGAGGTGAAACAGCAATCATATAAGATGCAGCTTCGGTACACAGAAGAACTTTGGAATCATCAGTTCCATTCGGGAAAAGTAATTGTAGATTCTTATTTACAGTTGTTTCACTTTTGAATCTGTCTAGCTGGTTTGAACAGAGCAGATACTGGGATGAGGGTTCATGTGGACCCATATACCTCCCCGAAGTGATTGCAGAGTGGTCTCATGTGTAGAATTTAGACAATTATTTCGTAAAGTGGATTCAGATGGAATGGAACACTTGCAGAACTTCTGTAAAGAACCCTTTGAAAATTGGATCCTGTAATACATTCCAAGGGATGTTGGCAACTACCAAAGCGTTGCATAGATCCACATTAAAACTAGTTTCACGTGTAGATGGAGGAACCTAGTTTGGTAATCTACCTAATCTCTTCCATATTTCACAGTAAAAGGTGCAGAGAAGGCTAACTGCGACAATAAAGACTTGGACCGTCATTAGCACAACCCCCTTCCAGAGCGGTCAGGTGGCAGAAAAATGGTCATTTTTAAGCTAAAACTCGTTATGAATACCTTATTGTACTATTTATACAAACTCACAAGCTATTGACTCAGATATTTCATTCATGCTTTATGGTCAAGGTCAGCCCATTATCCCATTTTAAACACTATTTTGAATTCACCCTTTGTGTGCAAGAATGCTGCACTTCCTTGCGGTCAGAAATTTGTTGGCTCAAGTCTCAGCTTTTAGAGGCAATTTTAAAGTATCCTTACTATGCCAAAATTACTGACTCGTTCTCGAAGTATGTCCAGGTATTTCTTATTTAGAGAGGTGCAGTGCTTCAAACTCACATCTAAATTCAGAATATATCGCGATTTTATAAGTTCTATTTATTTTAATTAGGTATTTTGAGGCTTAAAAACCATGAAATGGTCACATTGGGGTGAAATATGCACTATGATTGGGGTTTGATTATTTCTTCAGGAAAAAATAGGCATAAAATCTAAAATCCAACGTCAACTAATAACTAAATTTTTCAAATTTCATTTATATACTTCACTTAAAGAGTGTTTTGACAAAAGTTATACTAGAAATTATGTATAATCAACATGTCAAAAAACATTTATTGGTTAGATAGTGTAATTTTCATTATCTTATGACAGAGCTAACGTTTTGTAGCATTCAGCGCATCCGAGATATTCGTTGTTATTGTTTTTACGTGGAGCGAAGTATTGCCATATCATTAAATGCAAATTTTAGTGGATGCCGCAGTAGTTTCGTGTCGTTTAATTTGTCTGACCTAATTTAGCGAAAGAGGCTGCATAAATGCACACAAGTTCGCTAAAATACGGGAAGGTTTTACGCATTGTGGACATAACGGTGATCGCGTGCGAACCCACACGCACAGCTGGAGGCGGCATTCTTTTGTTCTTTCATCAGTCCAATGGCTATGTCCCCATTCACGGGACAGATTTCATAGATAAGACTGTTTGTTTCTTGGCGAACGATAGATACAAATCTAGCGCTTTCAAGGAATACTTTATAGAATCTGTTCTTACATCTTGATATTTATCGTAGAAGTGATGCCGAAAGGACGAGGCCCCTTTTACAGACCGCAAAGTGAAGCGCTTCGGGCACCGGTATTCACCTTGAGTATGCTAAACAAAATATGCTCAAGTTTTTACTTTCTCTACTACGTATAGTAAGTAGAGGAAGTATTGTATTACACCCAAAAATTCGATTCCAGATTTCACTGGAAATATATGTTTCCAGGCCCCCTGAATTTAAATATATATATATATATATATATATATATATATATATATATATATATATATATATATATATATTAGGAAAACGTCCGCGCACGCGCGTGTGTGTGTGTTGGTATTTAAGTTTAATATCTTTTAAAGATACCATGCGAAGATTTTGAAGAAAATTCCTCCATCTTCAACTACCCTTTACATGGAATATGTTTCCAAAAGTTTGATTTTCTCGAAAATGACTAACGATTTTTATTAAAATGCACATGTTTGAGCTATTTTTATAGCAAACGAAATGCATACTTTGAATTTCCTGGCAATAGGTAACATAGTCCTTACTGTACAATCTGATGTGTTGCACTCACATGACTTTCTCTACTCTTGTACTAACCATTCTTCGTGTTAGTTGAAATAAACATTTGTACAAATTATCGTATTGCTTATTTCCTTGTAGGTACAAGAGGAATATTAGAATACAGTAGGCTTTGAGCGATAGTCAAACCCTTTAAAGCTTTGGGATCCCGTTCTCTTTGCACGCTTAACTGACACAAATAACAAGGGATATCTCCGAAATGGTTCACTCTATAAAAAATTATTTAGACATAAATTGTCTGTTTTAGCAAGATCTACATGTTTTGTATAGTAATATTTTGTTTATCTCTTACGGTTTAAGAGTTATTCAAAAGTCATCCAGAGTAAATAAGATTACATAGGTTATGGCCAGAAAATTCAAAATATGCATTTCATTTGTCATAAAAATATCTTAAACATATCGCATTTTAATCAAAATCGTTAGAGATATTTTCAGGAAAATTAAAATTTTCGAAAAATTTTCCATGTAAAGGGTAGTTTAGGGTGGGGCTATTTTATTCAAAATCTTCGTGTCGCATCCTTGAAAGACGTTAAACTTAAATACCAACTTTGGTTCTTAACCGACTTTTCGTTTTAGAGTTATGCTGTCCACAGACTGACAGACACAAGACAGACACGGACCTTTTTCTATTTTTTTTTTCTTTTTTTTTTTTTTTTTATTCGGGGGCTTTCAAAACATATATTTCCGCTGAAATCTCAACACCAAATTTTTGGGTGGAATACAATACTCCCCCTACTTAACCTAGTACAGAAAGTAATAAGGATACTCCCTTCTAATTTTGACCAGCTGATTCCTTTGGACGAACTGAGATGCAGCTGAGAAAAGTTGTGAATAATCGTAGGTATATATTTTAGCCAATAGAAATCACTAAAACTAAATCTAATATCTGAAACATTGAAATGATTGTAAAACACCTTTTTCCTAAAATTATCGTACATTAAGTAGTTATCGTAAGGTCATCGTATATCGTATTGGAATCATAATGATCGTAGATCACGATAAATTATCGTATAGTTGGTAACACTGGTTGATCACGTGTTTTGTCTTACATCAGACAATGAAGTGTATAATGCTATTTCATATTTCTTTAAACATGTTTGGTAATATTTCTAGTGTTATTCTTTCTGTGGCCTGTGGTTCTTTCATTGCATTTTCTTCTAAATTTATATTTGCTGCCATTTTATCTTTAAGTACGAGTAGATTATACTAGATTATTCCATAATGGAGGCGTTAAATTAAAATATACGAATTATCACCTGGTCATTCTTTTGTTCTGTATAAATTATCTCTAGGTCATTCTTTTGTTTAGTCAGTGTCGCCAACTGTATCTAATATATCGCCCAAAAAGAATTTATTACACATTACAATCAATTAACAATCAAAATAGCACTCTATTTCAACTTGACATTTGTGTTTTTAACCTTTTTTTTTTTTTTTTTTTTTCTTTAACGACGCTGTCAATTACCAGGATAACATCAGCGACGCCGTTGTGCCGGAATTAAAACTTAAAAACCATCGGTCTGGACCGTATTTGAACCCGCGACCTTGGGATCAGTAGGCCAGCGTCTAACCAAGTGAGTTAAAACTAGACCGATTGTGTTTTTAACAATAGTGCTTTTAATAAGTAATGTGTTTTTCCAAAAGAAAGGTTATTTGTTAATGTTAAAAATAAAGTGAGATTTAGTTCAGATTAGAAACTGTTGTAATAATAATGGAAGATCAAAATGAATGCATTTTTGGTTACATTTTATAGAATTTAATATATTTTTCTGGTAAAATCTTTTTGATATAGTATTTTAATTCATATTTACTTATGAAACAGTGCAGATAAATATCATACGACACTAAGCTTTCGTTCGTTACGTCAGATGTCTTATATTACTTGCGTTTTAGATCAAAGAAGGCAGAAAGACTGCCAATATAACAAACAAGAGAAGCAGTATTTTTTGTAATCCCTCTGAAGTGATTCAAATTGTAAATATAGAGGCAACAGAAAGCCCCCTGAAATAACCAAGTTAAATTACAGGCAGCGTAGGCTGACTTCTTCTGTTTATGTGTGATACAACGAACGAGGAAGAAGTGATTTGGATCGACATTATAACATCTACGTTCGTTTCACATTAATATCAACAGCACATTAAAAATCGTTGTATAGGTTAACTCTACAATGAATTGCGATCAACTGAAGTATGACGATTTGTATTGTGAACAGATAATGTGAGCGTCGTTAGAAATTAATCACTTAAAAGACTCAAATGAAAAGTAAAATCTAATCAGAGTCACATTATTAAACATGTGCAAATAAAAAGTGTAATTGTCATGTGATTGGACTTGAAACCAAAGTTGGTCACAATGGAGTGGTATAAAATGTGTATGGTATTAGTACCATAATCTAGTTCGTGTGTTGGAAGTTTTACTTGTAGGCCACGCTGTCTGACAAAAATATTGGTGCATTACCTATGCATATAAACGAGAAAGGTAAAAAAGAAATTAGAATCGCAGGAGAGATCGCTCTGGAAATGAGGTACTTACTATGTGGGAAAGGTTGCTTTGAAAAATGCGACCATTGTTGCGTTTGCACATGCTGGGCGCATGAAATTAGAAGTCACACCCAGTGATGAATGTTTGTAGTGTTTTGTTCGGAATTTAGAACCGTAGTTTTGCGTACATTTGTATCCTTCCACAACTACGTGACAAGACAGGAAAGTTCAGAGAAAAGGCCTCTTCAGTTACTCAACAGGTTCATTGCTTTATGTTTGTAAGTGTTCCCGAGCTAAACCACAGGCTAGTTAGTTACCTTTATTTTGCACCCCCAACGTTACAATGTAGTTTTACTTTCTCTACTATGTATAGTAAGTAGAGGAAGTATTGTATTCCATCCCAAACATTTTATATCGAGATTTCACCGGAAATATATGTTTTGAGACCCTCTGAATACAAAAAAAGTATTTTTAGAAAAAGGTCCGCGTGTGTGTGTCTCTCTGTGTGTGTGTGTGTGTGTGTTTGTGTGTGTCTGTGGACAGAATAACTCAAAAACGTACAGTCGGTTAGAAACCAAAGTTGGTATTTAAGTTTAATGCCTTTCAAGGATGCGACACGAAGATTTTGAAGAAAATAGCCCCACCCTAAACTACCCTTTACATGGAAAATTTTTCGAAAATTTTGATTTTATTGAAAATGGCTAACGATTTTGATTAAAATGTCATATGTTTGAGATATTTTTATGACAAATGAAATGTATATCTTGAATTTTTTGGCTATAGCCCCTGTAGTCGTATTTACTCTGGACGACTTTTGCATAACTGGTAAACCGTTAGAGATAGATCAAATCATACTGCACAAAAATGTAGATCTTGCTAAAATACACAATTTATGTCTCAATAAATTTTCTTGTAGGGTGAACCATTTCGGAGATATTTCTTGTTATGTGTGTGAGTTTCGAAAAACTTAAAACTTTCCTGAAATGGAACATCGTTGTTCATTTTTTTTATATGTTAAGTATGCAATGAGAACGAAATCTCAAAGCTTTAAAAGATTTGACTATCACACAAAGTCTACTATATTCTAATATTCCCCTTGTACTTACAAGGAAATAAGCAATAAGATAATTTGTACAAATGTTTATCTCAACAAGATATAAGAATAAGAGTTTGTAAGAATGGTTAGTACAAGAGTGTCATGTGAGTGCAACACATCAGATTGTTTCTCTTTGCCTTTGCTTCTGTGGTCAACTCTTATTTCATCTTTTATTTCTTTCTCTATGTCACATTATTATGGTTTTCACAGTTGCCTGGCTTTTTCCAATAATATATGAAAATGATTTGAAATTCGGAGATAACTATTTGCCTTTCCATTACATTGTTTCTTCATTTTTGTGGCCTATTTTTCTGTTGCACGGCATTCAGCAGGTGCAATTGGCCACTGAAGCAAATAGTTCGTTAGTGGTTTCTATGTTTACATTTCTAGTGGTGTATGAATACTTTTTCCCTGTCAAATAACGCCAGAAATGGGCTACTGCTAATTTTCTTGAAGCGCCTTTGTCTAATATTTAAGGTTATGTTGCCATTTCACTGTCTATTTAATGGTGTAACCTTCTAGTAAAAATCTCAGCGCTTTTATTTAAGTTAACAGGAAATATCAGTAATCAATTTTAATTGTAGCACTGTATGAATACTTATTTTTATGACTATACAATTTAGTTGACAAGATGAGGCAATGCGCTTTGTCATTTGGTAAAACAAAATGTTCACGCTACCAAGCTTCTTGAAAATTAGAACATAACCTATTTACGTTGCGACATGCTGACTTTGTACACGCCTGATGCTATAAGCCCTATAATGTCACCGCGCACAGCACAACAGGAGGGGCGGAGGGAGTGAAGGGGTGTCAAAGTCAACAGAGCCGCAAGGACATATACCGTCTGTTCTCCTTATAGGAGGGCTTTGAAATTCTAATCCGCAACCTTTTTGTGTGACGAAAAGTGGTGGGGATAAACACTGTCGTGTAGAGTGGGAATAGTGTCTCGCTTGCCTTCGGGTATCGGAGAAGAACATACGCTGTTCTTGATTTATTTCATTCTGGTTGTCCATGGTTGCGTGTACTGCGTTCAGGCGGCGTGGCGATCACTGAATACAGCCCTGTTGTCAACAGAGCAAAACGTGTGTATAACTAACGCATTTCGAGTATTGTTTAGTGTTCTCGTTGTTTGTAATCTATTTTCTTCATTAAAATATATAATTTTGTTGTGAATATGCCTAACTCAGGCGCAGAAAAAACAAGAGTGGTTGAAGTCAAAGTTCAGAATGTGAAAAAAATGGAAAATACAGAAAGTAGTAGAATACGTGCTGGCTTGGACTTGTAGTGTAAATAATGAAGACAATAACCAGCAACTAGCACCTTGGCTCTTGCATCTATCAGTGATAATTTACAGTATTCTGATTTTAACAAATTCAACACTGCACATAATATTTTCAATCGATATATTCTAAATACTGCATTCGGCTTGAAGTATAATTTTATGGAAATAAATGAATGATAAACATAAGTTATGCTATTTAAAAGTGTTGATGAATAATGCAAATGTTTTCCTGTAATACAAGGAAATAAGCAATAATTACGAGTTACAGTTTGGCATGCTCGAGCACAGAACATAACATACTCAACTGGATGCGCATTAAGGTACCAATTATTAAAATATCTGTATGTGTATGAATAATGAATTCACATAGGTACATTTACTGATATGTGATACGGTATAAAGGAACAGAAGAAGGGCGGAAATGTCCCATGTGAAGGAGTGCGGCTATAATAACAGGCTGCTATTCTTGCATGTCCCGAGGGTCTAAGGAGATTGTTGCACTCCAGATTTTGACACAGCACCTGCAGGCACCTCAAGGACGACTGGGCCGGCATGTCCAAGTCACGCAGTGAGGTCGGTCACTTCCGTGATGCCGCCCGCCAGCCCGCCAGCAGTTCTGCCAACAGCTACACACACGTAGTAGCCCCCGGGTTTAATGTTGCCATCACCATTTTAATTATTATTCCTTAATCCTTCTCAAAACAACAGGGAACCAATATGTTAGGGAATAAATCACACGACTTTTTCTACCATCCTTGATTACTACTTTTTGGTATTCTACCAAAAATTTCGATGCCAATATTTCCCTGGAGATACATGTTTTGAGGTCCCTGATTCAAAAAGAAAAAAAAAATTTAGAAAAAGGTGCTTGTATGTGTATGAGTGTCTGTGAACAGCATAATTCAAAAACGAAAAGTAGGTTAAAAACCAAAGTTGGTATTTAAGTTTAATATCTTGCAAGGCGTGTGGCACGAATATTTTAAAGAAAATACCTCCACCTTAAACTACCCCTTACATAGAATATTTGTCCAAAATTTTTATTTTTTCAAAAAATGGCTAAAGATTTTGATTAAAATGTTATATGTTTAAGATATTTTTATAGCAAATGAAATTTTTATTTTGAATTTTCTGGCTATAGCCCATGTAATCCTGTTTACTCTTGATGAGATAGATCAAATCGTAAACTAACTGCTACCGCAACAGGCCATGAAAGGCCAAGGCTTGCCGTCCAGCCGCTGCGTCCCCCACCTCTGCCCACTACAGACGTCATCGGTGAGGTGCAGCACTGGAGGATTGGACGTGGTCAGTCCTGGCCAGTTATGTGGCTTTCTCGACCTGGAGCCGCTACCTCCCCATCAGATAGGGACCTACGAAGGCTGAGTGCACCCCGTGCCAGGCCTCCCAGCGGGGTCAAAATCCCATACTCGTACCGGGGATCGAACCCGGGTCCTTTGCGCCAGAAACAAGGGCGGACCAATCTTAGTATACAAAAATATGTCCAATTTATGTCCAAAAGTATCTTTTTTGCGGAGTGAAAATTCGGGAGATGTTCGTTGTTATTTGTGTCTTGCAATACTTAAAGTTCTCTCAAATGGAAGGTCGCTCTTCACTTTTTTATTTCTTGTCCGTGCAAAGAGAACGGAATTTCAAAGCCTTCATATAGCGACCAGCTTTAAAACATTTGACTATCACTCGAAACCTACTGTATTCTAATATTCCCATTGCACTTACAAGGACATAAGCAGTAAGTTGTACAAATGTTTATCTCAACTAACACGAAGAAGATATAGGAATAAGAGTTTGTAAGAATGGTTAGTACAAGAGTAGAGAAAGTCATGTGAGGGCAACACATGAGATTTTTTAAAGTTATGCTGTTGACAAACACGGAGAAACTGGGACCGTTATATACAAATGTTATTCTTTAGATTAAGGGGAGTTCAAACTGAGTAACTCGCCTAAAATCTTGGTATCGAATTTTTGGATGGAATGGATGAGAAATCCCTGTGAATGTAACACCTTTGAGGGTTTCTCTCTACAGAAATAATTAAAGCAGGTAACGCAGTGCATCCTTGTCATGTAAATTTAAACAAGCAAAATGATAATTCCTCATTAAGCTGTATACAAACATGGTAAATATTCATAATTTTATCTCTTGCTGTGAGTGAGTCATGGAGGCATAGGCTGTGACATGGTCTTACTAGGCGCTAGGAGCTGCTTATCTCTACGGTCGGTGCGCTCACAACGGGGTTCCAATTGTTGCGATGCCGTTGTACATCATACCACAACAAAAACACAATTACCACTTGTTGATTTATATAATTGCGTTTCTTCATGTGGATGAAGTGCGTGAGATTTCATTATGTTTGTGCAATTCCATAACTCCATTTTAATTGTGCTTTTTTGAAACCTGTTAGCTTTTACATTGCGTTAAACGCAGCAATTGTTTTTAAATTAGAGCAGAATGAGATACGCGGCTGGGAATCAAGACGTCACAAAGTCTGTTGGCTTTAAACTGCGACGATAAGACGAGACAAGTAAATGCGTAGATCCGCTGTTATCGGCGCTCGCAGATAACAGCGTGTAGAGCCCGTTTACTATCTGTTCATGGTCTTAAGGCATTGAAGGGAAGAGGAGAGACATTCCACGATAGTGTAACCCGAGTTTTAAACCTCCTAGATAACGTTGATGCGTGTTAGGTTGCCAACTTACCTCCAATGTTATTCCATCTACGTTTGCTCGCTAATATCTCTCAATTTCAGTTTAAAATTAGACGAGTCACTAGTGTTATCTCGGAAGTAAAGAAAACATCTGATGTGTTGCACTCACATGACTTTCTCTACTCTTGTACTAACCATTCTTACAAACTATTATTCCTATATCTTCTTCGTGTTAGTTGAGATAAACATTTGTACAACTTATTGCTTATTTCCTTGTAGGTATAAGGGGAATATAGGAATACACTAGGCTTTGAGCGACAGTCAAATATTTTAAAGCAGGGGAAGACAGGTATCGCTGCTGTGACGTCAGCTCACTCAGCTCACATGCTCCCACCGACGGCCAGTAGAACGTGTGACGTCACAGCGGGGAAGAGGAAAGGCGTGCGGGACATCGTAATTTTAATGCTGTTTCAATTACGGAATAGTCACAGATTATAAATAATTACATTTCGGCTTTATGTCATATCTGATATATTCTAGTTTATGTAAACAGTCATGTTATAACTCAAATAGAACAGAAATTATAACTGTTTTGCCTGAGCTAGAGGAGAGCTATACACAACAATTAGGTGGACATTTTCCGACATTTGTTGTTTCGCTTTCTTTAACTAGTTTGTCAATGTTAGGGTGTAATGTACGGCACGTTTGTAACCGAAGACTGCATGTTAGATTGTGATCTGACAATATGCTTCGGGATTTTGACTTAGAAAGTTTCATAACAGAAACCAATTGTTCGCACACATACGTGGAGCCAAGCATACATAATATCCATGCAACAAGGGCATACAACCTCAGAAATATGATTTGAGGAACATTCTTATAAAAATCACTCAAGTCGTCCTTATGTCTATATTTGTCCTTCAGCAAATCGTCGCACTGTAAATTTATCAATTCAATTTGCTACCTGCTAGAAACATTGTTAACATCCAATGAATACGGGGTCGCAAAGACCTGGAACATAGTTGACAATGTTTCTACATCTTGAAGCCTGGTCTCAAACTGGTGTGAAACACGGGGAACTGAACACAAACACAAAACTACTACACACAACACTACACAACGTCAACAAAAACACAAAATAAAAACAAAGCTCGCACTAACGCCGTTAAGATCCCTCACACAACAAATAAAAACCCTCAGACTAGGCTGAAGAGGGTTCTCCCTAAACAGCACATTTTTCATATTCATTCAGTTTCGTGCAAGTAGCGCCGCTGATCTAGGCTGTATAGCAATACACTGCTCTCGCCGGACGTCACACGAACGTTCAAGTTGGCTCTTCGTTTAAATACGTCACACGGCCCGTAGTTGTCTTCCCCTGCTTTAAAGCTTTGAGATCCTGTTCTCTTTGCACGCTTAATATATACAAAAATGAACAACTATGTTCCATTTCACGAAGGTTTTAAGTTTTCTGAAACTCACACACATAGCAAAGAATATCCCCGAAATTGTACAACCTACAAGAAAATTTATTTGGACATAAATTGTGCGTTTTAGCAAGATCTAGATTTTTTGTGTAGTATGATTTGGTCTATCTCTAACGGTTTACCAATTATGCAAAAGTCGTCCAGAGTAAATACGACTACAGGGGCTATAGCCAGAAAATTCAAGATATACATTTCATTTGTCATCAAAATATCTCAAACATATGATATTTTAATCAAAGTCGTTAGGGCCATTTTCATGAAAATAAAAATTTTCGAAAAATTGTCCATGTAAAGGATAGTTTAGGGTGGAGCTATTTTCTTCAAAATCTTCGTATCGCATCCTTGAAAGATATTAAACTTAAATACCAAGTTTGGTTTTTAACCGACTTTTCGTTTTTGAATTATGCTGTTCACAGACTGACACAGACTGACACACACACACGGACCTTTTTCTAAAAATGCTTTTTTTTTTTTTTTTGGATTCAGGAGGTCTCAAAACATATATTTCCGGTGAAATCTGGACATCGAATTTTTGGGTGGAATACAATACTTCCCCTACTTACCAGTAGAGAAAGTAAAAATGAGTGTAGAAGTAAATAAATCACCCTCTAGGAGTGCTATGAAATTGGTATGATATTATGGTTGCAGAACAAAGGAGTTCAGAGTGACAGTCCCATAGAACTAGCTTTATAGATATTTAAAACAAATAAATAATAAATAAATAAATAATAATAATAATAATAATAATAATAATAATAATAATAATAATAATAATAATAATAATAATAATAATAATAATAATAATAATAATAATAATAATAATAATAATAATAATAATAATAATAATAATTAGAGTAATCATTTTAAATAAATATTAATGAATAGAGAAAACGAAAACAAATGGGGTAGCCTCGCGAGTTTCAATAGTGGACTAATTTTCAACCGTTTTTATGGTGTGACGTCACTCCGAGGGCAAAAGGACACTTCTGACTAATCTGTCGAAGGGAATTGATGTAAAAATTGTTGGAGCTTCGAAGTAGGTGAAAACCAACGGACACAAAGTGATTATGGTAAAGCTTATTTATGTGTATAATTATGTGAATAGTGTTACTTGGTTAGTGAATTATATGATAATATACGTATATTGCTCGGCAAGTCTCAAGTGAAAAGAGTGGAACATTGTTACGCACTTTAGTGAAAGACGTTATAATCAAAAGTTGTGTCCTTCTTTCAGAACCATTCACGCATACCCAGAGAGAGAAATCTCATAGCTTCTATCGGCGGCAAAGGGCTGATTCAAAGGAACTTCGGTACATTATAAGGTGGCATAAAGCATTGTTACTTCAAAGTTCACCTCAACAAATATTGCCTCACTGGGTTAGAGCAACCGGAGGGAGACTGCAAATCCATGACAACAATGTCGGCTAGGACATTAAACTTTTCAGTCTGATTGTATCTGTCCAAATTAGAGGAACATTCACGTCATACTTTGTGCAGAAAATGTACATAGCGGTCAATGTCCTAACTTTGTGTTTACTAGTTGTTGTTGCTGTGTTTTCTGACGTACAAATATTATTTAATGAGGACATACTTTATTATTTCACGAATGTGCAAAACTGAAATGCATGTTCGTGTTATGCTGATGACTTTACAGCTTCAAAGTAACAATAGATTGCGTGCAGGGAACCAGATGAAGATACAACAGTAATCAAAGATCTATTTTAGTGAACTCAATGTCTATGCAGTCATACAACGTGCACCGAAAAAAACTTTTACGGAAGAGAGAACCGTTATTTTTCGGTTTCATGTGTGACGCACTTTTAAGCAGATACAAAAACTACAGTCTCCTGAAACCTTTTAGCAAGGCACAAAATGTCAAGGTATGATTTTGCCCTATTCATGCAAATACCCTTATAGAAATAATTGTCTTTAAAATAATGAGGCTGGCAGCGCCGTGACCGAGCGGTTAGACCATTCGCCTCTCACCAAAGCGCTCGGGTTCGATCCCAGGTACCCACATATGGTATTCGTGGTGCACGAAGCAGTGTCTGTATGGGTTTTCACCAGATTTCTCGGCCATTCATTCCACCAGCTGCTCCATCATCACCTTTCCATTTATCTATTTCACTTGCATTTCATATCATCCTCTTCCTCGCTATCATTCCTCCTTAATCTTCTTTTATTATCGGATTACCCTCCCCTTATGTAGGACTTACACCCCCTAGGACCTGCAAGCCAGTGCCTGGGGTGACGCCTGTCGGGGAGCACAGTAACCTAAGGACTGGACAGAGTGAAGACCTGGAAGCGGGGAGTGAGCCAAACACCAGGTATGAGAGTGAGGAAGACGATATGAAATAATTGTCTTTAAAATAATGAGGCTGGCAGCGCCATGACCGAGTGGTTAGAGCGTTCGCCTCTCACCAAAGCGCTCGGGTTTGATCCCAGAGACCCGCATGTGGTATTCGTGGTGGACGAAGCAGAGTCTGTACGGGTTTTCTCCAGATTTCTCGGCCATACATTCCACCAGCTGCTCCATCATCACCTTTCCATTTATCTATTTCGCTTGCATTTCATATCATCCTCTTCCTCGCTATCATTCCTCCTTAATCTTCTTTTATTATCGGATTACCCTCCCGGAATGGAGGACTTACACCCCTAGGACTTACAAGCCAGTGCCTAGGGTCAGACGCCTGTCAGGGAACACAGTAACCTATGGACTGGACAGAGTGAAGACCTGGAAGCGGGTGGTGAGCCAAACACCAGGTATGAGAGTGAGGAAGACGATATGAAATGTATGTGAAATCGATGATTGGAAAGGTAATAATGGAGAAATTGGTGGAATGAGTGGCGGGGGAAACCGGAGAACCCGGAGACGCCGCTGCATCCCCCACAAATACCACATGCGGGTCCCTGGCATCAAACTCGGGCCGCCTAGGTGGTAGGCGAGCGCTCTAACCACTCGGCCACGGCGGTGCCCGTCGTCTTCATCAGAAATAAAATCCTCGTCTCATTCAAATTCCTCAGGTATGAGAGTGAGGAAGACGATATGAAATGCTGGAGAAATAGAAGAATGGAATGGAAATGTGATGATGGAGCAGTCGGTGGAATGAGTGGTAGGGGAAACTGGAGAACTTGGAGAAAACCCGCCCAGACAGCGCTTCGTCCACCAAATAGGGGTACCTGGGGTCGAACCCGGGGTATCTTCCTGATAGGCGAATTTGAAATAGCATATGCTACTTATTATTTATTTATGCCAGCAAACTTACTGTTGGTGTTTTTAAACACACAAGCCGTGTGCGGGCAAAGTTTGAGAGGTAGAACTGGAACTTAAAAATTCAATGCCACAACTGGGATTTGATCCACAGACCTTCCGCTTACCAGGCGGCTGCTCTAACCATTGAGCTATTGTGACAAACTGCCAGAATTCTCAAGCCTGGTAAGCGGAAGGTCTGTGGTTCAAATCCCAGTTGTGGCATTGTATTTTTAAGTTCCAGTTCTACCTCTCAAGTATATGCTACATTTCCAAATAGCCTTTCTTCACGTACTAATTAACTGTGAGATTTATCTGTGCTGCTGCTTGTGTTGGTAATACCTACCTAAGGTACAGGTCAGTCAGTCGGACGGAGGTAAGGTGCACACAAATCCCACTGGGACATCCCGACCATGTTCTACATCTACATCACACGACGTTTATGGTAATTAGAATACTTGGAATCAACTGGACTTAATTGCCCACATCTGCCTCACAAAGGCGGCGAGATTACACTGTGTCGTGACTACTTGTCGACACATGCTAATTTTAGCTTATTCACATGCAAATGTTTCTCTCTTATTGCGCCTTACGAGATGATGATGACATTTCACATTTCTTTATCATTTACACTTCATTACTTTCTTCAGCTTAGTCACAGCCCTCATTAGCTCATGCCAATTGAGTACAAAGCTAACAACATATCTACGCATGTAGCTGAATTAAAACAATCACATGACTTTATCTACTGTTGCAGAAACCATTCTTACAAACTCGTATTCCTAAGTGTTAATCGAGATAAACATTTGTACAAATTGTCTTATTTCGTTGGGGAATATGGGAAAACAGTAGGTGCTATAGTCAACTATTTTATATCTTTCAAATTCTGTCCTCTTTGCACAGATGACATATACAAAAATGAATAATGACGTTCCATTTGCCGAAAGTTTAATGCAAAACTCACACAAATAACAAGGAATGTCTCAGAAATGGTTCACTTAAAAAAATAGACAGAAATTGTATGTTTTAACGAGATCTACATTTTTGTATAGTAAGATTTGGGTTATTTCTTACGGTTTGGTATTTATGCAAAGGTCATCAAGAGTAAACAGGGCTACGTGGGCTATACTCAGAAAATTTATAATATACCTACATTCGACTTGCCATAACAATGTCGTAAATATACAGCAATCTAATAAAAAATCGTTAGTTATTTTCGAGAAAATCAATTTTTTAAAAAAAATTTCCATGTAAAGAGTAGTTAGGGTGGAGGAATTTTCTTCAAAATCTTAATGTCGCATCCTTGAAAGATATTAAAGTTAAATACTAACTTTAGTTTTTAACAAACTTTTGGTTTTTAAGTCATGCTGCCCATAGGCACGGAGAAACACACACACACGCGCGCGCGCGAAGCTGCTTATAAATAGGCTTTTCTTGGATTCAGGGGGCTCCAAAACATAAATTTCCGGTGAAATTTCGATATCAAATTTTTGGGTGGAAAAAATATTTCCTCTACTTTACTATACGTAGTAAAGAAATTAAAAAGAAAGACCGTTTGTGTGCGACTAATGTCACTTGGCGTCGTTATAATCGGTTTTGATTGTTTTTTACAATACTTTGAAATCTTTTTCCTTCATATTTTGGCAAAAATCATGGTAATCTTTAGCTATTAGATATAGGAGGATGATTTATACAGAACTAGGCAATCTAAATGTCCTTCCTGGTGTGTTTCATCTGCTCTTATTACTATTACAACATTACATAACCTAAGTACATGTGCGGAAGCGATTATGCCAACTTTTGCAACCATTTGGCGCTTCGCTATGAGAACATTGGACATTTATTACAAGAGGATCTCTTCTCCGGAATGATACATTTCCAAACATGTAATTGGCCATCATTAGAACGGTCAACAACACTCGATTAGGAAACGAGGAAGGTGTTACGTGCAATTGTTTATTGTTACCAGACTAATTTAATTTCGTTCCAGGTCAGAAGAGAAAAGGCGATTGCCTCAGGGAACGTTAAAACCAAGTTTTGTGGTCTTGTGGTTTCAGGTAAATGTTCCAAAGCGGCGATGGTGAAGAAAGTACTGAATGTATGCGAATGTTGCTGAGTATGTAGGTATAGAAATACTTGCGGTGTGTTGCTAACACCAGTTCCTACATGTTCCTACCAAAACAGATCTACCAGAGTGAAAAACAAAGTCACATGTTTCAGCATTCGCCAGAAAACAACAAAAACGCCCTGATGTGGACAGCATTAATAACAATTTTTATTTACCTTCTACAAACATTACCTCCGAAAGCTCATGCCGATATTATTAACTGGTAATATTAACAATTTTACTAGCATTGCCGTGGTTTGACAGTTTATTCCTACAGATTTTAGATTAATGTGCCACGTAAAGGAAAGTGAGTAGAAAAAACCATATGAGTATAACACCTTGCATTTCTATTTCAGTCATATAGAAAATAATATTAACTTTTTGTAAAAGAGTGAGTAGAGAAGGAGATGTGAATGTGTTACCTAAAAGTGAGTAGAGAAAACTAATATGTAGCGTTTCTATTTGAAACATATAGCAAATTATATTAATTATTTGTAGAAGAGGGAATAGGGAAGGAAATGTATAATTTTCGTAAAAGAAAAGTGAGTAGATAAAATCGTGTGAATGTAGGACGTAGTATTTCTGTTTCAAATATAAAGAAAATTGTATGAATTATTTGTAGAAGAGAGAATAGGGAAGGAAATGCCATAGCTTCATAAAAGAAAAGTAGGAGAGAAAACCACGTGAATGTGCTGCGTTTCGATAGCTACATGAATCGTTTGTATAAGCGGGAATAGGGAAAGAAATGTGATTGTTTCATAAAAGAAAAGTGAGTGACGAAAACCACGTGAATGTAACACGTTGCAAGTAAAATAGCTTAAAATCCTCCATCAATAAACAATTAAAAGTAATTAGAAGGACATGTGAATGTGTATGCAAAAGAAAAGGCAGTGGGGAAATTCGTGTGAAAGTAATACGTTGCATTTGTATTTTAATAATATAGAAAGTTGTATGTTGAAGAACATGTGGAGAACATGTGAAGGTATTATGTAAAACAAAAGTGAGTAGAGAAACCCGAGCGAATGTAATAGTATTACTATTTCAATCATATAGAAAATTGTATGAATTATTTGTAGCTGAAATACCCAGGGTTTGATGGTTTGTCCCTACAACTTTTAGCCACTTCCCAAAAGCCTTACGCTTCTTTGCGACCGTTTTAAAAATTTAACTCGACATTTACAAGGCTCATTAAATCTCTCAGGACATTGTAAAGACAATATGTAACAAAAATGTTGAACAACAACCAGTACCACAGTTTGAAATGATGATTTCCCGGTAATGCAACTTGCACGTTGTCGCATTCCAGCTACCTCGTTGCATTTGTGCAGAAAATCTCACCGGAAGAAATAATAATATTTAAATAACGTCAATATAACCTAGTTTATTCTCAGTAACCACCATACACAAAACTACAAAGGAAACATAAGAAAGTCAAAACAAAAGAGAGATGAAATTTGATTGTGTTATTACTCTATGATTGACGTCATAGAGAAGATCAATGAATGTATATAAACTCACCGTTCCTTTGTTATTTTGTGAGGCCGTGAAAACGTAATTATTCTTATTTTGGCAATGTTGGAGCTACTATGAATATTGTTGACGAAGATATAGATGATCTTGTGTTGTCTAACCTCACACTTACTCATGCATCTGAGAAAAATATCTACGGAGAGACATTATTAAGCTTTTCTTTGGGCATTCAACATTTCTTCTCGTGGTTTATACTCTTTTAACATCCTAAGGAGGAAAGAAATGCTCATTTCGGGACCTCTGAGTTCATAACTGTTCACCAAGGCTCAAAATTGATGTCATTCCGAAAACATTAAGAACCCCACAATCTCCCAAGGGGTTACGTACCGTTGTGGTGTAAAGATAACATGTTAACTATTGCAATTGTAGCTTAGAGGGATGAATTTCACTTTATTTACCGCTTATCTATAGAATATAGAACATTCCAGCCCAAATTCTGTGCTGAGATATCACAGTTTTCAGACATCGTGACTGGGAAAAAAAAAAAAATTAAAAAAAGGAAAACCAAAATCCGATTAAATACTAAAATTGGAGTTTTAACTTCAGCATCTTTCAAGAATGTGACACGAAAACAGTCTAGAAATCTCCTCTAACTACCCTTTAAGTCTTTAAAAGATGGGTGCACGTTGAAATTTTCAAACAAGGATAGATATTCAGTCAATACGACAAGATCGCGGTATGCAAGTTTCAATAACATATTAAAATATCCAATGCCCATTTTCATTCCATTGTGACCAGGCACACCTGTACTTCCATTCCCATGAAAAGTGTCGTGTTTGACGCTCCAAGAACTCGGCCTAAAATATTTGCTTTGGTTTTCTTTCATAAAGCATTTTTGGCCGCCGTCTTTCCAAGAATACAATTATCTTGGATTTTAAGCGGTCTTGTGTGCATTTACCTGTAACGGCACATGGTCTCCTCTTGTAAATCAGCATGAAACCCGCATTGCTCCGTTTTGCATAAGAAAAGGAAAAAACGGACGGCGGTCATAAATCGTGTGCTCACTTCCTGTCAACCTAATAGCCTACTTTCTCGTTTAACAAAATAGCACTATTTGGAGGGTGTAAGTGTATGTCTGTCATTGAAGTACTGATAAACGAAAGTCGATTAAATAGCGAAAATAGTATTTAAATTCAACATTTTCCATGGATGTGACTCTACATAGAACATTTCTAAACATTTTTATTTTCCCAAAGATGGCTCTAACAATTTTCATTGAACTACCATATGATTAAGATATTTATGCCAGATTAAATGTATATCTTGAATTTTCTGGGTATGTCCTCAAAAGTCCTCTTCATTCTAAATGACTTGTATAATTGGTAAATCGTAAGGGATAAACAACACGAGATTATTTTTTCTGTGAAGTTAGCTGTTTCCGAAATATTCTTTGTGATGTGCAAATTTTCCTTGACTTATACTTTTCTCAAATGGGAAGTCATTCATGTTTGTATGTTCTGCCCATGCAAAGAGAATGATATGTGAAAGCAGTCACAGAGCGACCAGATCTTAGAAGCTTTGACTGTTCCTTAAGGCTACTGCTACAAACAGTAAAAGATCTGCAGGAGGGCTAAAAGACCTCAAAGGTACAGAAGAAGGACAAAAGTTAAGTAAAAATACAGAGGACTAAATCAGGAGGGTTTTGATACCAAAATAATATAATTCGCCGTTTCACAGCATAATATTTTATAAATCAGCGTCTTTCTCAAAACTTCATTTTCACACATTCCAAATGTTCCCGGTGTCTCAATTTTTCTTTAAATACAACTAAAATTTCCCAAAATGAGTAGAACTATCCACTGCAATATTGTATCTCCCAGAATACATGCTAACATTAGTAATATTTTTGAAATAAAAATTAACTATTAATTTTAGAGAATAAAATTTGCCATATTTTTAAAAAATTATAATAAATTCACTCATCTAATTTATTGAAATAATCTGACATATAATTTTTATTTGTGCCTCAAAGTTCTAATTAAAAAATCTGATGTGCTGCACTCACATGACTTTCTCTACTCTTGGACTTAATCATTCTTACAAACACTTATTCCTATATCTTTTTTCGTGTTAGTTGAGATAAACATTTGTACAAATTATCTTATTGCTTATTTCCTTGTAGGTACAAGGGGAATATTAGAAGGCTTTGAGCGATAGTAAAATCTTTTAAAGCTTTGAGATCCCGTTCCCTTTGCACACTTAACATATAAAAAAATGAACAACGATGTTCCATTTCATGAAAGTATTAAGTTTTCCGAAATTCACAGACACAACAAGGAATATCTCCGAAATGGTTCAACCTACCGGAAAATTTATTGAGACATAAATTGTGTATTTTAGCAAGATCTACATTTTTGTAGAGCAAGATTTGGCCTATCTCTAACGGTTTACCAGTTATGCAAAAGTCGTCCAGAGTAAATAGGACTACAGGGGCTATAGCCAGAAAATTTAAAATATACATTTCATGTTTCATAAAAATATCTCAAACACATGGCATTTTAATCAAAATCGTTTTCAAGAAAATCAAAATTTTCGAAAAATGTTTCATGTAAAGGGTAGTTTAGGGTGGGGCTATTTTCTTCAAAATCTTAGTGTCGCATCCTTCAAAGACATTAAACTTAAATACCATCTTTTGGTTTTTAACCGACTTTTCGTTTTTGAGTTATGCTGTGCACAGGCTGACACACACACACACACACACACACACACACACACACACACACACACACACACACACACACAGAGAGAGAGAGAGAGAGAGACAGACCTTTTTCTAAAAATGCTTTTTTTTATTCAGGGGGTCTCAAAACATATTTTCTTAGACACATTGTTTAGTTTTCTGGATTACATTCATACCGAGACGTGTTTGTGTTGGAGGTGCCAGGGGCAGTAAGAAAGTAGGCTCTTAGTGAAACGTCATCTCTGGACACTGTAACACTGTGACAGGGGTACCTAGTTTCTCTACCTGCTTCTCTTCTAACGTGGATTTTCGGCAAGCGGGTGGAAGTGGTTTTTAGCAAAGGCTGGAATAATAATAAAGGAACCCTCTTAGAATACCCTCCCTAATAGTCCACACAAGGCACCCACCCTCGCTAAAACCTACCTGCAGCATCCCCCACCCCCTTCCCCCTTCTGCTGCCAATTGCAGGAGCCCACTTTTTCCAAGCCTGCAGTTGCGTGTACAGTCACCTTAAAAATTGCTTTCCACATTTCATATAACCAGAGAATATGATCAACGCTCAGAGCTATAGGCCCTGAGATATCTCCCTGACAAATTAATGGCCCTGTATATCTTTTTACTTTCTCTACTGGTATTGTATTTCACCCAAAAATTCGATGTCGAGATTTCACTGGAAATATATGTTTTGAGGCCCGCTGAATCAAAAAAAAGAGCATTGTTAGAAAAACGTCCGTGTGTGTGTCTGTGTATCTGTCAGTCTGTGGACAGCATAACTCAAAAACGAAAAGTCGGTTAAAAACCAAAGTTGGTATTTAAGTTTAATCTCTTTCAAGGATGCGACACGAAGATTTTTAAGAAAATAGCCCCACCCTAACCTAACCTTTACATGGAAAATGTTTCGAAAATTTTGATTTCTTGAAAATGACTAACGATTTTGATTAAAATGTCGTATGTTTGAGATATGTTTATGACGAATGAAATGTATATCTTGAATTTTCTGGCTATAGCCCATGTAGTCGTATTTACTCTGGACGAATTTTGCATAACTGGTAAACCGTTAGAGATAGACAAAATCTTACCATACAAAAAAGGTAGATCTTGCAAAAATACACAATTTATGTCCGAATAAATTTTCTTGTAGGGTGAACCAATTCGGAGATATTCCTTGTTACGCGTGTGATTTCGGAACACTTGAAACTTTCGTGAAATGGAACATCGTTGTTCATTTTCTTATATGTTAAGTGTGCAAAGAGAACGGAATGGCAAAGCTTTAAAAGATTTGACTGTCGCTCAAAGCCTACTGTATTCTAATATTCTCCTTCTACCTACAAGGAAATAAGCAATAACATAATTTGTGTAAAGGTTTATCTTAACTAACACGAAGAAGATATAGGAATAACTGTTTGTAACAATGGTTAGTACCAGAGTAGAGAAAGTCATGTGAGTGCAACACATCAGATTTTTTGTTCTCTTTTTACAGTCAGAATCTTTCTGATTATTATTTCCATTTTTGCTGCAATATTTGTTCAGTCCATAGGTTTGTTTGAAAATTCGTATTCACTTCAACAATCCAAACAAGTATTTGTATGAAAACTTGTGTCTGTCCGTCTCTCTCTCTCCCTTGCATGTGTGTAACAGCAGCATAACTCATGCCACTGACAGAAGTAACCCCTCAATGACAAACTTCGCAGGGGGGGGGGGCCTCTTAGCTCCTCCATCAATGGAAGTTGTATCTTTGCCCCTGACGGGGCGCCAGGCGAGAGTCAGAGATGAGGCGAGAGGATAGTAAGGACAGCCGAACTTGAAGAGAAAAAACAGCAGAGGGCAGGTTCCCTAACAGTAGGATTGAAACTCCTCGGTAACACCTCATATTACTGGACCCTCCCCTTACACATTTGCTGCTGGGACCAGAACTCGGAGGACGAGTATTTTCAGATAACAAACTCCCGCCAACACTTAGAACCCTGAAAGAGTTAACCAGGCCGAAAGGTGTAGTAAAATGAGTAGAAATGAAAGGACAGAAAATTCGGGTATGTAATGACCAGGGGAAACCCTGAAAAACACAGCAAGGCCGGGCACAGGAATCAAATCCACGACCTCCCGAATGCAGGCCACAAACGCTACCTACCAGCTTGCTCAGTATGACAGAAGTTAAATGTTGGCTCTATTGTTGTAAATTGTTTGTTGTATTTGCAGCAGTGAAAGTATTTTTGGATCCCGTTACTGCAGCACATTAAAGTACACAAGAAATGTTCTGGATGTCATTAAGGTAGGAAATTATACATCCTCAACTCGGTTTGATAATTAACACTCGAAGAGTGGCTTTTTCAGCTCATTTTCATTTCTTGGTGCCTTGAGTTTGTCCTTGTCCGTTTTATTACTCTGGAGCAGTAAAAACTGGAAACCTGCAGCATAAAAAAGAACAGGATGGTCCTTGTTTCATTATGCTGCCTAGTAGAAGACTAACTACCATGACTGGCTTGCAGTCGAATATTTGGACAACACGATATTCACCTGTTATTGCACCGGAATATGTCAGTGAAGGGAACGCTATACGCAAAAATCTGACGTGTTGCACTCACATGACTTTCTCTACTCTTGAACGTATCTCCGGTGAAATCTCGATATAGAGTGTTTAAATAGTGATATCGAGATTTATAGATACTTTAAAAAGATTAATTATTTAAAAAGGGAATCAAGTATTAATAATAATTATTGTAATAATTTAATAAATATAGGGAGAAAACGAACAAAATGGGGAATGCCTCACGGATGGGAGTAGTGAAACCAACGGACTTCAGGGCGTCGTTTGGTTTCCTCTCAGTAAAACAACAAACACTGCCAACGGAGATAAAGCAAGCATCTTGAAGTTTATTTGTGTCTGCAAGTAGTGTTGATTGATGAATTAATTATACGAGAATGCATACATTAGTCAGCAATATCACCAGTGAAGAGTTTTAAAAAGTCGATTCTTCATTAAAAGCCTTTATATTCAAAAATCTGTATCATTCTTTCGAAACTACCCACGCATACCCAGAGGGAGTCGTCATTGCTCCTAAAACGGAAAAAGGGCAAAGTCAAAGAAGCTCTATACATTGTTAAGCGGCGGAGAGCATTGTTGGTTCAAATAGTTTCACCGGCAACAGTGCATGATTTTGCTTCGGGATTCACATCGACGAGAAATAATATTGCTAATGTTTAAGAATAGGAGATATATTAGGCAGGTTATGTACCTCGAAGGATGTTCTGATAAATGAATGGCAAACAGAATGGAACAACATTACATTAGAAGAACATATGAAATTTTCCGGAATATATGAGAACGTCTACGTTACAAAAAGATCCAACCTACGAAGGATCTGGCCATTGTCTTTTTGATAATTCAAAAAGATAGGAAGCAAAAGGTCCGTGTGTTTGTGTGTGTAAGTGAGTCTGTGGACAGCATAACTCAAAAACGAAAAGTCGCTAAAAAACCAAAGTTAGTATTTAAGTTTAATGTCTTTCAAAGATACGACACGAAGATTTTGAAGAAAATAGCCCCACTCTAAACTACCCTTTACATGGAAACTTTTTCGAAAATTTTGATTTTCTTGAAAATGACTAACGATTTTCATTAAAATGTCATATGTTGAGAAATTTTGATGGCAAATGAAATGCATATTTTGAATTTTCTGGCTATAGCCTATGTAGTCATGTTTACTCTGGATGACTTTTGAATAACTCGTAAACCGTAAGAGATAGACAAAATCTTAATCTACAAAAAATGTAGACCTTACTAAAATACACAATTTATGTCTGAATAAATTTTCTTGTAGGGTACACCATTTCGGAGATATTCCTTGTTAAGTGTGTCAGTTTCGGAAAACTTAAAACTTTGGTGAAATGGAACATCGTTGTTCATTTTTTTGTATGTTAAGCGTGCAAAGAGAACGGAATCTCAAACCTTTAAAACATTTGACTATCGCACAAAGCCTACTGTATTCTAATATTCCCCTTACACCTACAAGGAAATAAGCAGTAAGATAATTTGTACAAATGTTTATCTCGACTAACACGAAGAAGATATAGGAATAAGAGTTTGTAAGAATGGTTAGTACAAGAGTAGAGAAAGTCATGTGAGTGCAACACATCAGATATTTTTTTAATCTTTGCAAACAAACAAAGACCTCAATGAGCTTCTGTATAGCTTTCTATCCTATTTTACGAATATAATTAATCAATGATTAACCCAGGTTCAGGTTTGAAAGCGAAAAGAACAGCGAAGCAATATTGGAGGGTTGAAAGAAACAGGCGCTCAGGTCAAGGACAGGTGGAAGATACGTATGGTTTATAGGTAGGGGAGGAAGTGGTTATTGTGCAATGTTATACACTGCCCCCCTTCCTCCCTTCCAACTGACACACTTGCAACAAGGAAGGACATTAGCATGCTGCCACGCAGCCCTCGGCCTTCTGCATACAAAAGTATTCATTCCTTTACAATGCCCTCCTTCCTTCATCCATTATGGATATTTTTCTATACATTCAACATTTTCGCTTCTTCCATATTTTTTCTTTCGTCTTTAAACGTCACTCAACTGTGTGCAACATCCTTGGAAAAATAGCACGATGGATAAGCACTATTGTCAGAAATATTTATGCAAAGTAACTTACTTCCCTTTAGCTTGAGTTCCCAGATGCTGCTATTCTTGCTGGAGTACTATAAGGGTAGTTTTAAGAGTAGAGATATAACTGGGACCTGCGTTTATATGCAAAATTGAGGCTATTTTTTACTTTCTCTACTACGTACAGAAGTAGGCTTAGTATTGTATTCCAATTCAATTTGAAGCCCAGATTTCACTAGAAATAGAGATTTTGAGGTCACCTGAATAGAAAAAGGTTCCTCTGCGTGTATCTGTCTGTGAACAACATAACTCAAAAACGAATAGTCGTTTAAAGACCAAAGTTGTTATTTAAGTTTAATGTCCTTCAAGGATGCAACACGAAGATTTTGAAGAAAATAGTCCCACGCTAAACTACCCTTTACATGGAAAATTTTTCGAAAATTTTTATTTTCTTGAAAATGGCTCTAACGATTTTGATTAAAATGTCATATCTTTGAAATATTTTTATGACAAATGAAATGTATATCTTGAATTTTCTGGCTATAGCCCCTGTAGTTGGCGGCGCCGTGGCCGAGCGGTTAGCGCGCTCGCCTACCACCTAGGCGGCCCGGGTTCGATCCCAGGGACCCGCATGTGGTATTCGTGGTGGACGAAGCGGCGTCAGGGCGGGTTTTCTCCGGGTACTCCGGTTTCCCCCGCCATCTCATTCCACCGGTGCTCCATCTTCATGTATCATCAGTGTCACCGCCTGCGGTGCCGTAGTAGTAAAAGCGGGCGTTAAACAATACAACAACAACAAACAACCCCTGTAGTTGTATTTACTCTGGACGACTTTTGCATAACTGGCAAACCATTAGAGATAGAGCAAATCTTACTCGACAAAAAATGTAGATCTTGCTAAAATACACAATTTATGTCTCAATAAATTTTCTTGTAGGGTGAACCATTTCTGAGATATTCCTTGTTGTTTGTGTGAATTTTGGAGAACTTACACTTCTGTCAAATGGAACATCGTTATTCGTTTTTTTTGTGTTAATCGTGCAACGAGAACAGAATTGTAAAGCTTTGAAATATTTCACTATCACTCAAAGTCTACCGTATTCCCATTTTAATCGTGTACCTATAAGAAGATAATTTGATAATTTGTACAAATGTTTATCTCAACTGACACGAGCAAGATATAGGAATAAGAGTTTGTAAGAATGGTTATTACAAGAGTAGAGAAAGTCATGTGAGTGCAACACATCAGATTTTTTATATCTTTTTATAGAAGATTATATATATATATATAACTTTTTTATTTTTTCATGAGTAGACGTAGAGATTTTTATTAAAATACCATATGTTGAAGAGGTTTACTTGACAAGTCCGGCTGGGTGATTCAGCTGGTTAGACTCTGGGCTACTGATCCCAAGGTCGCGGGTTCAAATCCGGCCCAGACCGATGGATTTTAAACAACAAAATGTTTAAACAACAAAATAAACAACAACAAAAAGTTAAACAACAAAATAAAACAAATAATTGACAAGTAAAATGTGTATCTTCAATTTTCTGAGGTTTTCTTCATTCTGAATGACTTCTACATAACTGGTAAAGTTTACGAGAAAATACCTTACTATACAAGATATATAAATGTCGTTAAAGGGCACAGTCTTTGAGAGCATCTACTGTCGAGTGGATTTAATGATTTTGATTAAAATTCCACGTATTTAAGAGGACTATATGAGAACTGAAGTGTGTATCTTTAATTTTCTGGAAACAACCTCAGAAGTTTTCTTCATTTTGAGTCATTTGTATTATTGGTAAACCTTAAAAGTTACACAATACAACACAAATAATGTAGATCTGGTTACGAATAACATTTTTGATTGAGCTTCCCAACCCGGGGTCGAATACCGGCTGGAATTGCAAAATTTTCTACGTATATTAACAATTCCCTAATCCTTACAGAGTCTGGAAGTAAGAATGTGAGAGCGCATGTGAGTGTATTTATTCAGTCTTTTGTGTTATAAAAATGACAACGTTTTGTGTTATAAATAGCGCCGTAATTCAATATAAGTTCATTAAAACATATGGTAACCCATTCACAGGCTTTTTCTACTACGCGGGAAAAGCGAGGATCGCTGGGGAAATAGCGCTGGCAGAGACGCACCAAAATACCCCGAAACGGTAGCATATTTCTCATTGTTTCATTAAACAAAGCACTTTTCACGCAATAGCGCACGTTTTTCTGAAGTTCAATTTAGTTTGTTAATGAGTTTTGAAGTGATCATTCTAAACTACATTGATTTTGTCTAGTTTATGTAATTGTAAACTTTTAAAGTGTTGGGGGTTGTAGTTGAGGACATTGTAAGAGCGCTTAAAGCTTATCTTGATGGTTGTAATAACTGAACTGACCCCGACACCGTTTGCATTGGATTAACATGCCTGCACGAGACTGCTACCCTGCTGCCTGCATACGAACTTGCATGTGTGTATGTGTGTGGTTTCATTTACATTCCGCTACGGTTAACTTGCTTGGACACGAGTGCAGACTCGCCACCGTGCATCCCAAAAATTTCACCGCTTGAAATTTAATGAACTTGCTGGATTTTAACGTTCACACAAAGTACAACCTGATGGCAGTGCTAATAAAGTCCTTTGAGTTTCGATTTTTAACCTTGTTCCTACAAATTTGCCCAGTATTTTTAATTGTCAGTTACCTCTCGTTGCCTGCTGTTGTAGAAGGTGAATATATATGCATTGAAATGACCCAAGGGGCTTGTTCGGATTGGGTTGGACTCGGTTGGGCAGTGGTTCCGGATCCCATTACTGATTGGTACGTCTAGGAGATGCTTAGGTGGTGTTGTTAGATGCTTCAATGTTCTCCGGTATTACCCTGGAGAGCTAGTAGACAGTTGACCCCACCGAAATCTCGGTAGAATGATGAGAGAGGGAAATAATGGTCGAGAGGAAAGCCGTGTGTGTGTGTGTGTGTGTGTGTGTGTGTGTGTGTGTGTGTGTGTGTGTGTGTGTGTGTGTGTGTGTGTCTGTCTGTCTGTGAACAGCATAACTCAAAAACAAAAAGTCGCTTGAATATATTTTAAGAATGCGTCACGAAGATTTTAAAGAAAATTCTCCACCTTAAACGACCATGGGCATTTTTCCGAAAATGTTCATTTACTTAGGTTTACTTAGTTTATCAACTTTCTGTATATATTTATTTGGGTTTATATCCGCGTTGTACCATCTATAACAGCAATTTGTTTAGTCACAAGAATGAAAATATAAACCGAGTCTTTGCAGTTATAAATAAGTTCCTAAAGACAGAGGACACGAAGGTTTGGTGGTAAACCTTCAGTTTTTGCATGGCAGCAGCAGCAGCAGCAGGGGAAGAAGGAAAGGAATTCGGAGGGGACAGCTGCATCTGTTTAGTATTTTCTTCTTTTATCCATCCCACTGCCATTTGAGCCGTTCACGCGAGCGAGGGAGACGGCAAGTGGTTCTGGGTCAGCCACTTTGCATTCTCATCCCAGGGGCCGACCGCCTTCAAGGAACAGAAGAACTCTGCTAATGAGATACCAACTTAAGAGATTTACTTTCTAAGGCGACGCCATGCAGTTCCTTCCGCCCTCTCCACATTCCAGTGACTTTACACGGAGTTGTAATAATAATAATCTAATAAAATAGCAAAATTCAAAATCCTGTCAGTTTTCTATTACTTTATTGTTCTTTTTATGTTACTACACAACGACTTACACCCTAAACAACTCAATTCTAAATTAACTCTAACAGACTAACTCTAAACTGACACCAAATTGCTCTGCTGCGTCTGTCCTATTTTTAATCACATTGCCTGATTCGAGTTCTTTCCATGTGCACGTGTGGAATGACTCAGCAGAATCAGCTAGAAGCTTCTGGATAGTACGGTGTTATCGCGCTGTTCAATCACATACACATAGTCACTAGTTCCTTTGTAGTCTAGAACCTTTCTTTTGTGTTTTACCGCCATTATTACCATTACCTATACACAGCCACTCCTATATCCAAGGTCACACTGCCCCCTCTCGTCTGTATATTGTTGAAGGACTTAATGTCACAATAATGATAATGATAATAACAATGGTTGGTTGTCATTGTTATGGTTGTTTCGGCCATCATTCATCCTCCAATCTTAATATGTGCCCTGACCACTTTAATCGCTTCTTCTCAATTCTTGCAATTATGCTTATTTCTGCCTGCATTATGTTTCTGATGTCCTTATTTGTGATACGTTTTAATTTTTACTTTTTAGCACTTCTGCGTAAATAATCCATTTCTAGAGCTATTAGTCTATTCATGTAGCAATTATTGATTTCTATACCTCACTTCCATATACTGCAACAGGTTCCATCAATGTTTTACCAATATATTTTTTGCTGTCTTTCCAAATATGCTTATCCCACCATATAACATTTAACGATGATATCCGATGATATCCGATGATATGCGATGATAGCGTATTTCTATGATATTAATATTTAAAGCGGTTCTGTTTGCATTACTATTATTATTGTTATGATTATAGTTTATTAATACCATTATTAATTATTATACCACTTCAAAAAATGGCACACAAATTAAATAAACTGCCTCTGTGGTCTGGTGGTTATCATTCTAACTTTTTAATCCAGAGGTCCCGGGTTCGATTCCCGGCTGGATGATGATAATATTTGTTTAGCTAGAACTATTGTCCATGCTCCATAGAGTCCGGAAGTATGAGTGAGAGTGTGAATGCAATAATTATAAAGAAACCCCAGTGTAAATAAACCCAGAGTTATGTATAGTAAATAAGTGAATATCACTGCCGATGAGCAATGACAAAAATGGTGCGGAAAAAAAATGAAATACAGAAGGGCCTTACATACGTAAAGAACAATGGAAATACAACTAAATTAATTCATGTTTTAAAAGCTACCAGGACACAATAAATTTGCAACCATTATTATGCAGACTGTGACATCATTAACAGTAATTTTAAATTGCAATATATTTGTTTCATTTTCTTTTTTCAGAAAGGTTTAGTTTTTCACTTTAGTTATTGGCTTAGGTTTTCTCCACAAATTACACAACCATTGTAAGCAATTAAATGTTAATTATTTAGTAAGGATGTTTTTTTTTTTTTTTTTTAAATCTTCGTGTAGAATCGTGTACAAGTTTGGTATTTAACCGGCTTTTCGTTTTTGAGTTAATGCTGTTTACACATGCACAGTGACCTTTTATCTAAAAATACTCTTTTTAGTTTCAGGAGTTCCAAAACATGTATTTCCGGTAAAATCTCGATATAAAAATTTTGAATAGATTACAATACTTCCCCTGCGCAGCAAAGTGAAACGGCATAGGGGTGAGAGGGAGAGAAAATAATCAGATTCTTTTATTTATCAATATACTGATTTACCCAGAGCTGTACTGTCCCAAATAGACGCAAAATGTATATTTAAAAAGATGCTTTGTTGGTTTACGTCCCCTCCTGAAGTCATCTTTTTACACAAAAGATTTACTTAGATTGTGTGGTAACAATGTTTCATTTGCATCTACTTATCATGAGAATCCAACCCTAATCTTTATTGAAAAAAAAAAAAAGGAATCATTCAACGATCATCCGTTCGTTATATTTGTTGAGAGACGGATGGGCATATGGTTTAACAACATATATTCTTTCTTATATATGAAATTTTCATTAGATCACTGTGTAAAGCAGCTTGGATTAAGTTATACTTGTCTAATTTTCGAGGGGGTTTCAAAATTTGTACTGTGTCTAACACCTGCCTATAGTAGATAGTATTTTATCCCACCCTGTCGTCCTCCATGGTCTAGGAGTGATATGTTAACCTCTGGTTCCCGCGGTCGCGGTTTCAAACCTGGTGGAAAACGAGAGAATTTTTTTTTTTTTTTTTTTTGAGGTTAAAAATCCTTAGCGTGGCATGAAAGGGTTTCAAACCTTCATCAATAAAAACTCAATATAGCATCCCACTCAATTTCGATATCAAAAGTGGAAATGCCCATTTTGAGGCTCTTTGTACCTGTGTGTCTATCGAAATGTTAGACGAACACCAAATTTGGTATTGTAAGTTTACTATCCTTCAAAAGAGTCCCTCCACCCCAAACCACCACCATCACCGCCGCCGCCGCCGCCGCCACCACCACCACCGCCACCGCCACCACCACCACCACCCCCACCACCACTTTTACTACTATTGATAGGTACTATTACAACTACCACTTCATGTCCATCACCATCTGAAAACTTTCACAAATAATACAAAGAAACTTAATAAGTTTAAAACGGTCTTTTTACTTCATCATAGATAGAAATAAACTTAATTTCTGTTTGCAGCGGCTCCAAATGACCTAATTGTCGTTACCCTTAAACCGCTCTCACTCACTCACTCGCTCACTCACTCATTCACTCACCCACTCACTCTGTTTGCAAGGGAAACTGATAAATAACATGTGTAGGAGATAAGAACTTATTGCCAAAAATTGAATATGCCTACTTTTACGTATTCAGTATCTAAATTAACCTTCATACAAATAATAATGTTGATAAAGAACCTCCTCAGAGGTCAATCCCGTTAAAACAGAATTCTGATACGAGTGGATTATGGTAATTATCATTGCTGCAAATCAAGTGATTTACCCTAACTCCTCAAGGAAAAACGACGACTCCAGGTGAATGTATTTTATGATAACGTCTTATGTTGTGTATGGCGGGAGTAGGTATCACTTTTCAGAAAGCACTCCAATCACAAAGTCTGCAAAAGTCTTCTCTTGTGTATGAGAGACAGAAGCTCTTGCAAACCGGAAGTCATCCATTTGGGATTCCGATAGGTTGGGCAACATCTGCCTCCAGATGACATTTCGGCTCGATTTCTGCCCGCCTTTTTGTCCCCGTTTCCTTACATCATTTCGCTTTATTGAAGGCACGAGCACAAAGGACCGTTTCCGAATGTTTATTGATTTCTAAATACACTCATTGTCACTAGTAATTAATGTTCTCTGTCATCCAACTTTGCACATGGACTGAGTGAGGGAGCAAGGGTTTTCAAACAACTCTTTTAAATTTCTCTACTGCATACAGAAAGTAGACGAAGTGTTGCATCCACTCAAAAATTTGATATCGAGATTTTTCCGAAAATGCGTGTTTTATACATCCCTAAATAAAAAAAAGCTGATGTGTTGCACTGACATGACTTTCTCTACTCTTGTACTAACCATTCTTACAAACTCTTATTCCTATATCTTCTTCATGTTAGTTAAAATAAACATTTGTACAAATTATCTTATTGCTTATTTCCTTGTAGGTGCAAGGGGAATATTAGAATACAGTAAGCTTTGTGCGATAGTCAAATATTTTAAACCATTGAGATTCCGTTCTCTTTGCACGCTTAACATATAAAAAATGAACAACGATGTTCCATTTCACGAAAGTTTTAAGTTTTCCGAAACTGACACACATAATATGGTTCAACCTACTAGAAAATTTATTCAGTCATAAATTGTGTATTTTAGCAAGATCTACATTTTTTGTACAGTATAATTTGGTCTATCTCTAACGGTTTACCAGTTATGCAAAAGTCGCCCAGAGTAAATACGACTACAGGGGCTAAAGCCAGAAAATTCAAGATATACATTTCATTTGTCATAAAAATATCTCAAACATATGATATTTTGATCGAAATCGTTAGAGCCATTTTCAAGAAAGTCAAAATCTTCCATGTAAAGGGTAGTTTAGGGTGAGGCTATTTTGTTCAAAATCTTCGTGCCGTATCCTTGAAAGACATTAAACTTAAATATCAACTTTGGTTTTTAACCGACTTTTCGTTTTTGAGTTATGCTGTCCACAGACTGACAGGCAGAACACACACGGACCTTTTTCTAATTTTTTTATTTAGGGGGTCTCAAAACATATATTTCCGGCGAAATCTTGACATCGAATTTTTGGGTGGAGTATAATACTTGCCCTACTTACCAGTAGAGAAAGTAATAAACGTTTTTACAAAATTTTTACAACTAAACAATGAAAAGACGGTTAAATTCCAATCTTGGCATTTAGGTTCAGCATCTTCCAAGGATGCGACACAAATATATTCAATAAATATCCCTCCACCCCACACTACCCTTTACATGGAACATTTTTCCAAAAATTTCATTTTGTTAAAATAGCTATAACAATTTTTATTAAAATGATAATTTGTTAAGATATTTTTATGACAAATGAAAAATCCATCTGGAATTTTCTAGTAAATTTAGTCAGAAGTTCTCTTCATTTTGGGTGACTTTTATATAACTTGAAACCATAAAACATAGACAAAATCTTACTACACAAAAATTTGGATCCTGATAATTTATGCATAGTATATTTTTCGCGGAGGGAATCATTTCAGTAATATTCCTTGTTATTTATCAGAATTTTGCAATAGTAAACAGGTCATCTAAATTTAAGGTGCACAACACTAATATTCACGCATTGAGAGGCACTTACATCGAATCAAACGTAATTACATCTCCAGTAGAGTCTAAAAAAATAAAGCATCAATTCTGTTTCTGTCTTGTAGGAACCCAGTTTTGGGATTGGGGAGGTGAGCTGCTGTTTTAGTTTAGATTGATGTACTTGTGGATCCTGAATTCCAATGTTGCGCATTTCCACCTTCATTTGGTTTACTAGTTGAAATCTGGAGACGTATCTTCAATACACTTCACCATTTAGGACAGTAGAATAATAAACAACGTCGTAAATTTCATTTAAACTACTTGCTTTTTTACCCCCGCTTTGCCCAAACCCAACTGTTGATCGAAATCTTACGCATTACCTTTTGTGGTTTAACTTTTTGAGCAACAAGGTCTGCAGAAGAAATCTTTGATACAGGATCTTCATCCTGCAATTTCTTTGTCAAAAATAAAGTTTGTGAACATATTGCTAGTGCTTCTGGGACACCAGTTTTCCATCAACTCTGTTAGCATAAAATGTTTGAATAAAATTGGTCGAATGTCTAATTGCCAGTATATCGTTTACTTCTGCAGTTAGCTTGTGTATTTTCCATTTGTTGCTAAAATGAGTTGTTTAGCCACAAAATGATGTTAAATAATTGGATTCCAACGTGTCTATTGGATTAAATTTGTGGACATACGTTTGGCAAGCGCAAAAGGGGAAGGTCTTATTAGTACTGCTCGGAAAGCTTGAAATAACACAACCCTTTCCGTCGTTACCTACATATAGCTTAGGAAATCAGTTTTCTAGAGTTGGCCTAGTTTGGACTTTCACTCTTCGTAAGTGTGAACGTATGCATAACAGCAGTAGTCGTATTAGTAAACACAACATTCGCCTGTTCAGACCTACTCTGTTGGCAGACTGTGCAGATAATGTATTCAACAATGTTCAATTATCTCCTTTAGCTTTAGAACTGTCGTGGTTCATGTTAGTTGACTACTTTTTCATTCCTTGAAAGCTAGATTGTTTATTGTGTCTTACCTGATCTCCTGAGGAAGGGAAAGAACGGGGTCCATAACCATTCCAGAATAACACTATCCTGATGGCGGGAGTTCTCGGGAAAGAGCCGCACCACGAAGGGGCAACAGCTGCCCATTCAAGCGTCAGAGAGTAATCCTTAACACCATGCAAACTCCGCCGTACCTTCGCCACGCACCAACCGCCGGCGCCTGCGCCTGCAACAATAAAACACATGAAAATGTAACAGATGGAAACAGGTAAAACTTCACACGAAATTCTTTGTAGAACAGCATTCGGCTACTAACTAGAAAATATCACATAAAACACAATATTTTTTGTGTGCACTCACATGACCTTCTCTACCCACTCTTGCACAAAATATTGTTAAAAACGCCTATTCTTCTATGTATCTCATTTTAATCGAGATTAACAAATGGTTTTATTTTCTTATAGGTATAACCGAATAGATGAATAATACGCTTACGCCACTGTGGAATATTTTAAGAACGGTCGCTTTGTGATGGCTTTAACATTCCACTTTCTTTGCATGTCCAGGACTTAAAAAACGAATAAGTACTTTCCATATGAGAAAAGTGTAAGTTTTAGAAAACTCAGGCACATAACAAGGAATATCTCGGAAATAGTTTCATTAACCCCAAAAAATGTCTGTCTAAATCTTTTATTTTATTTAACCGACTTGTCATGTTTGAGCTGTGGTATTCAAACATACACGCAAAGAGCGGAAGAGAGAGAGAGAGAGAGAGAGAGAGAGAGAGAGAGGGGGGGGGGAGGGAGAGAGGAGACCTTTTTCTGAAAATGCTACTTTTGTTTTCTTGTTTTTTATGGGGTATTCAGTGATTCTGAAACCAGGTATTTCCGGTGAAATCTTTAATCCATGATTTAGACGCTTTCACTGTCTTTCATCTCTTTTGATGCCTGCCTAAATTACGTTTTGCTTTAGGTTTATAATTTAATATACCTTAATTATTGATTCTCAGTACTTCTGAGAGGCAGTTTCTCCTGTATCGTTTTATTTCTTTGTTAATATAATTTACACCAAACCCTATTCTTAATAGAATTATTGTTTAGTTGATCTAATCATGTACCTCCTTTAGTTTTTCTCAGAAATTTCATTTGGCATCCTTGTACTTTACTCTCCATCCTTTTTGTGGTTACCCGTGTTTTACATCCATACAGTATAACTGGCACCACCATTGTTTTGCTCCTAGAACATAATTCTTGTATCTCTTCTCGACTTTTTTCCATTCCTCCATTTCTATAAACCCCTTTGCAGTACTTTGCTGGTATGGGGGACATTGACGTAAACATTTATGGTGTTTCTACTCTTTGAATGGGTTATGTAACTGTAGATTTTCGTCGTTTTTAACTTATTTTTACACGCACATGTACTCTTATATCGAGGCTACAAGAGAACAGAAGAGCTGTGAGTTGGAAGGTCACGATGAATTGTAGATTGTGTTAACCATAAAATAAAGAGTACTGTGTTTTGTGATTCACTATTAAGGGAAATAAAATGGCAGAAAAAAGCAACTGAAAGTGTAATTTGTCACACTGGTGTCAGAGGTGGGATTTGTTACATTGTTTTTTTTTTTTCACAGTATTAAGGTATCATTTATCAAACTATATGAACTTACACCTCTTAACACTTGACACACACGTGCGCACACACACAATCATATATGATAAATTCCTGGAAGATGTACTACGTTTTAATTATTTGAGTAAGGTATTTCAAATAAGTTATACATATGATGTATGATACAAATGATGTATGGAACAATTAAAAGAATATTAAGAGCTACTCGGATAGATACTAAGATGAAGTTCTATAAAGTAATGGCAGTAGTGGCCTTGATCTAAGGCTGGGAGTCATGTATATTAAAGAAAAAAAATTATAGTATTCAAGCGTCGGAAATGAAATGTCTTAGATCAGTATTAGGATATACAAAAACGTATAAAAAAATATTAAGAAATTAGACATATATTGAATATATATGTAATAAATGCAAAAATAGACGAATACAGGTGTAAATGGAAGGAACATCTGAACAAAATGGATGATGGGAGAGTGCTAATAATGATGCTGTCTTATAAACCTGGAGGACGACGTGATCCTGGACGACCAAGGCAGAGATGGGATGAGGCTGGAACACGCCACTTGGCTTAAACCATGAAAGGAAAAAGATGTGTATATATCTTTTCTTTTGGAGCAATTGCTCATCGGCAATGGCGTTCACTCGCTTACTATTTCTGTAACTTTGTGTTTGTTTACATTGGGTTGTCTTTATAAACATTAAATTCACACACACACACACACACACACACACACACACACACACACGCACATTTACACCCCATCTCATACTTTGAGGCCCTAGGGAGGATGCAGAATAATCCTGATTAAGGAAAACTTCCCACCCTCAGCCGGGAATCGAACCTGCGACCTCTGGATTTGGAAGCTAGCATGTAAACCACCAGATGACAGTGCACTGCAGTTTTATAGATGCTAACTTTTACCCCTGACAGATAAGAGACGAGAGTACGTCTGGAATCTGACCTGGGACTCCTCGACCGCACTTGAGCCACTGTTACCCCACACAGATGAAAGAATAAGGGAAGGGGGTGAGTCCCAGGCTTTCATGTCATGCGCGCGCTGCGGCACACGGCCCCTCAGCAAGAGGATTGTATAAATAATTCTTTGCTTAGGAGCGAGTGTAAAGTAAAAGGGTTAAAAAGAATTATCAAAGGCCTTGTTGGTTAGCTCGCCGCAGAACCAATCCAATAGTCATAACGAACGCGTGGCAGGGCGGAGGTTCTTTTCAACCCCTTGTGACCCTCCTTTTGGGTTTGCGTTTTTATTGCCGACACATGGCGGTCTTTTTATATTTCATTCACCACCATTTTGAAATCTGAATATGCTATAGCCATGGAAATGAGCATTCGCACTTCTTTTGTTTCGCTTTTTCTTTCATTTTATCCCGACATTCCACTCCAAATCAAGCAATTATTACTGCTTTAAAATGTCTGCCAATTTCCCAGAGGTAATAAAGCTAGCAAAAAGTACTATTGCTATTATAATGTTTATATTATTATTATTGATATTTTTGTTACAGGAGACCAAATATACAAAAGTAGGGAAAACACATGGATTGCAAACGACGAAAGTAATTTTGTTAACTATTTTTACTCTCTCGAAGAAGTGTATTCCACCCAAGAATTTGATGGTGAGATTTTACTAGAAACTCACGTTTTAGGACTTAAAAAAAAAGCCATTGTTAGCCTTGCCCGCCGTCCATTCACCCCCTCCTTCAGCCCTAAATCATAAGCTAACGCAGAAATTTCTAGGGATTAAAATCAAAATAAAAGTGTGATGGAATTAATAAATTAATGAATGAGTGAGGGAATAAGGGAGGGAGTGAGTGAGCGGTGAATGAGTGAGTGAGTAAGGTATAACGGCCCGTCGACAATTAGATCATTTGTGCCCAGGACGAAAAAAATAGCGTTGAATGTTATTGGGCCTAGTCAGGGACGTCGCAGGTAACAAACTACCCCCGTGCCTGGTGCACATTCTTACCGTTTCCAAACAGCACTCACCAGGTTATCAGTAACTCGTGGGCGATATTGTATGCATTCTTTGTATTGTGATATGGTTTGAATAGAGATAACTTCAGACCAATTGCTTAAGAATTCCTAGGCCTGATAGGGTAAAGACGGGGAAAACGGACATGCTAAGGGTATTTTTCAAAATGAACGCCATGCGAATTTTTGCAGAGTTACAAATCTTTTTAACTGAAACACTGAATATTAATTCTTGTTATCCTGTTGGCTATTATAAAATCGATTTTCCCAGAGCCTATGAAATAATAAAACTCTTCTTTGGTTTTTTATTATTTTGCGGAGGAAACTTACAAGTCTGCAAAAGTGTCCAGTTTTAATCTAATCCAGCAATCCCAACATTCGCCAACCAACATGGCAAAACCGCCCACCTCTCTGATGTGCGGGTAGCGTGTCTACACCACATTCAAAGTCCCGAATTCGAATCTCGGTTAGGGTGAGTTATCCGGACAAGGTTTCTTCCGGGGTTTTCCCTTGTGCTGAAAGATGAATGCTTGGCAAACATGAAGCTATATCGACTCCGGTCTCATTCCATCCATTTTATTTATCGTCCTATATGACCTAAGGAGTTAATGCTAGAATGCCCATGGGGTCATTTTGACTCCTTTGCGAATATGTTTTAAACCATTATTCGTGTTTGCGACATTCTGTGAAAAAATCCTTATTGTTAGTTTTGGAGGAAGCTGAACAAATCTGATGACATGCAAGTTAATTGCACCTGAAATATTATTTACCCAAAATGCCCAATTGAATCAATTTGACCCCTTCTGTGAACTGGGGTTAGTAATTTATACTCTTACTGGTAAATGTTCGATGAGATTTCAATAAAATTTTTCTTCTCTTAACGTTGTCAAGAATATAGTCACGTGATTTCAACCATCTTGGTGTGCTTCATTATATTCATTACCAAAGTAGCATTATTACACGCTGGTTGTGTTACTGAATTAGATACTATATTTAGGGTCACATTTAATTTATTGCTACTTCTACTAATACAATTTCTTTCCAGAGGAAACAGTGATGACACAATTCCACCCATTTTTCAAGATATACGTTATGACGTGTCAGAAGTTAACACTGGAGAAGAATTTGAATGAGATGGGGATTTTATTTCTGAAGAAGAAGAGGGGCACCACCGTGGCCGAGCGGTTAGATTGCTCGCCTACCACTTAGGCGACCCAGGTTTGATCCCAGGGACCCGCAAGTGGTATTTGTAGTGGATGCAGCGGCGTCTCCGGGTTCTCCGGTTTCCCCCGCCACTCAATCCACCAATTTCTCCATTATTACCTTTCCAATCATCGATTTCACATACATTTGATATCATCCTCCTCAATCTCATACCTGATGCTTGGCTGATCACCCGTTTCCAAGTCTTCACTCTGTCCGGTCCATAGGTTCCTGTGCTCTCCGACAGGTGTCTGACCCTAGGCACTGACTTGTAAGGGTAATCAGGTAAAGAAGAAAAGAAATAAAGAAAGAACCGGGGACCTTAGGAATGCGTAGCCATCTGGCGCCGTTATCTTGTTAGTCGAACGCACCAAAACGCTGGCTCCGTGCTGCAGATCAATGAAAGAGAAATGTATTACGCTATTTTGCACACAGCTTATGAAGTTCGTGAATCATGATCCAGTAAGAAGGGTTGCAACTAATCTGCCATTTTGAAGTCACGTTCGAATTCAAAAGCAGATTATCACGAACTACTATACCTTCCAAGCTTTAAAATAAATCACTTCTGTTCCACATCCGAAACGGCAGCTCAGTTCCAATAAGAGGCTCTGGAGAAAACAATGCGGTCGCTGCAACTTGTTGTGTAAGCTCTCTCTGTGTGCTTTTGAACTTCACAACAGTGATTTAGTCGTTATGATAAGCGTTAGGTTACTGGTAGCTCTGGAGCTAATATCCAAGGGAATATTCCCTTTCTCTACATACATGATGAGTGTAACAAATATGCCCAATTATTATTGTCAATAAAGAACTGTTTCACCGAAAAAATCTGCTATGTTGCACTCACATGGCTTTCTCTACTCTTCTACTAACCATTCTTACAAACTCTTATTCCTATATCTTCTTCGTGTTAGTTAAGATAAACATTTGTACAAATTATCTTATTGCTTATTTCCTTGTAGATACAAGGGGAATATCAGAATACAGTAGGCTTTGTGCGATAGTCAAATCTTTTAACGCTTTGAGATTGCGTTCTCTTTGCACACTTAACATATAAAAAAAATTCGCAACGATGTTCCATTTCATAGTTAAGTTTTCCGAAACTCACACACATAACAAGAAATATCTCCGAAATGGTTCACTCTGCAAAAAAATTTATTCAGACATATATTGTGTGTTTTAGTGAGACCTACATTTTTTGTACAGTAAGATTTTGTTTATCTCTAACAGTTTACCAGTTATTCAAAAGTCATTCAGAGTAGATGCGACTACAGGGGCTATAGCCAGAAAATTCAAAATATACATTTCAAATATATGACATTTTAATCAAAATCGTTAGAGCCATTTTCAAGAAAATCAAAATTTTCCATCTAAAGTGTAGTTTAGGGTGGGGCTATTTTCTTCAAAATCTTCGTATTGCATTCCTGAAAGACATTAAACTTAAATACTAAATTTAGTTTTTAACCGACTTTTCCTTTTTGAGTTATTCTGTCTACAGACTGACACACACACAGACACGCAGGCGCGGACCTTTTTCTAAAACTCTGATGTGTTGCACTCACATGACTTTCTCTACTCTTGTACTAACCATTCTTACAAACTCTTATTCCTATATCTTCTTCGTGTTAGTTGAGATAAACATTTGTACAGATTATCTTATTGCTTATATTCTTGTAGGTGCTAGGGAAATATTAGGATACAGAAGGCTTTGAGCGATAGCCAAATATTTTAAAGCTTTGAGATTCCGTTCTCTTTGCACGCTTAACGTATAAAAAATGAGCAACGATGTTCCATTTCACGAAAGTAGTTTTCCGAAACTCACACACATAACAAGGAATATGTCCGAAATGGTTCAACTTACAGTAACGTTATTTACATAAATTGTGTATTTTAGCAAGATCTACATTTTTTTGTATAGTAAGATTCTGTCTTTCTCTTACGGTTTACGAGTTATTCAAAAGTCATCCAGAGTTAACAGGACTACATACGCTAAAGCCACAAAATTCAAAATATACATTTCACTTGTCATAAAAATATCTCAAACGTATGACATTTCAGTCAAAATCATTAGAGCCATTTTCAAGAAAATCAAAATTTTCCATCTAAAGGGTAGTTTAGGGTGGGACCGTTCAAAATCTTCGTGTCGCATCCTTGAAAGACATTAAACTGAAATACCAACTTTGATTTTTAACTTACTCTTCGTTTTTGTTTTATGCTGTCCACAGACACACAAACACGGACCTTTTTCTAAAAATTCTTTTTTTGGATTCATGGGGAGGCTAGGTTCATTGCATCCTCAAATTTCCTGTCCCACCGTTTCACTTCACTTCTCATTTCCTTTCACCTTTCACCTGGCTGCTCTCTTTCAGGGTAGTAAGTGCCGGGGAGAGCTCTCGGCGTTGTATGGCAGGGAATATGCTCTTGGTAAACCTTCGTACCTCGGCGGTGCGGTCTCTGAACTCCCATGAGAGCTCTAAGATAGCGGGTGGACAGTTCTCTACGCCCCTGGAATGTTTAAAACTGTAATTGATAGGAACACTGCTCTCTGCTCTGTCGTGAGTCCTTAGGTCGGCTGGGTTTCTCAAAGGCCCCATTATCTAGCAGCTTCCATTATTGTTAGTCAAGTACATACAAACATGCGTGAGGCAGCCTGACCTTGAACCCTTTATCCGCTCGCCGACAGGGTCTCGACAGTCGTTTGTTTTGCACCGAGCCCGGCATCACAATACCCTATCGTTTTGGCAGGAAAAGGAAGGCTTCGATTCTCATCTCTGCACACTGCGGAAATTGTAGAACCCTTGGTTATATAAGTTTCTTGACTATAGGAAGTAGATACAATAATAAAGTGAGTTTATTTAATGTTAGTGACAGCATTTGATTATCTGTTGTGTTTGTTTAGTGGAAGCGAAAGTCCAAGAGACCTCTGTGGCTGTAAAATTTCGCCTATAATGTTTTATGGGCAACTGAAATCACGACAGACGCTCTGGTTTTTATAGTTGAGAGACCTGATTTATGCACGTATACCAACCTTTCAGTACAGATTGAAATATATCTTGTTATTTATAGCTGCTGTCTGAAGCTTTCCTAGCAGTAAATCAGCTTTCGTTATTATTGTTCCAACTTCTGGTACAAATTTAATTGACGAAATAAATAAAACCTAGGCAAGAGCTTCTTTATTGCTATTACTAATATTTCGGAAGCATTATTCTGATCAATCACGCTTCACATGAATATTACGTGAGCCATGTAACAAAACACAGAAATTCAAAATCGTGTTACTTTTTAATCACTTTATTGTGCTCTATATCTTACTACAAATGCAAAACAGGTTATGGTCTTTTCTATTACAATTCACAATTGTTCTTCTGATACTGTTTCTCAGTCTTTGAATGTGCTTTATCCAGTTTCTCTGTCTCTTATATCTTGGCTATTACGATACAATCACTCGACGACACATACTCACTGGCAGGCTGGCCGACTCACTCACGCAACTGAAAACTGATTCTACACGACGACTTACGCCCTAAACACTGCTCAGCGCCCCGGTCCCATTCCCAAGCAATGACCACTACTTCTCAATCAAGTAGCTCCCCAATTAGCCCCTAACGAGGCTGAGTGCACCCCGAACTAGGTCTCCCAGTGAAAAAAAATCCCCACGCCGGTACCAGGAATCGAACCCGAACCTCTCGTTCAGTAGAACGCGGAAACTGTCAACATTGTGTGTATGTGTGTGTGTGTGTGTGTGTGTGTGTGTGTGTGTGTGTGTGTGTGTGTGTGTGTGTGTGTGTGTGTGTGTGTGTGTGTATAAGTGTATATAAGGTATGTATATGTATGTAACGGCTTATGTCCGAAACCGCTTCATTGATCACCGCGAAATTCGGCAAGTATACGCAATTTTTTTCATGGAGAAGGTTCTTGTGCTCTTCATTTTACTAAGCGACCTATTACATTCACACGATTTTCTCTGCTCGATTTTCTTCCTATGGTGTTTGTGGTTGTCGTGCTTTTGCATAGTGTCTTCCCGATGTTTTTATTTTGTTTATTTTTTGTTATTTATAGCATCCTCAGAGTTTTAATTAACTCTTTGTTTAAGTGCATTGAGTAATATTTTTAAATACTCACATTTCATTGTCACTTCCTCTGAATTTATTAATATTTTGTTATGTTGTGATCAGGTTAAAGAATTTAGCTGCATTGTCCTACAGATGCGCAACAGTTTACGTAGTTTGACGCAACAGAGCCGTTATTCAAATGTCAAAAATGGCTGACTCTCGTTTCGGTGAACCATCTAATGCTGAAATAGATGAACGCATTTGAAGGGAAACCTTAAAACACAGATTACAACAGAAAATATGTTTGGAATCAGTTTGACAAATGTTGTATAGCGTGAAATTAGAAATTAACAGGAGATACTACAACTACTGACATTGTCAACGTTTTAAAAAATTGGAGCATCAATATGAGAATCTTGTTGGCCGTACCAATGGACGCTGTTGTATGTATTAATGCTACAGGTTTCTTTTAAAAGGTTGGTAGTTACAATACAGCATTTAAATAACAATTTCATTGGCTGTATGATCCTTTAAGTGAAATAGTTTTAATAAATGCAACTCGTGAAAGTCAAATTCTCTGGATAAATTGACAAGCACCATAAAAAATAGAGACATTACTCATAATAAACAGTCAAAAGAGGGGCAGCACCAGATATTTCAGCTAGTTTATACATAGAAAATAAAACAGTTAAATATAAAGGAAAAATATCTTTAATGCTAAATACATTAACTGCTTACACCTCATGAAATATTTTATCACCTACACGATCAATAATCTCTTCTATTGTTGGAATAGGGGGATATAGCTCCTGAATATTGTAGTACTGGTGACCTACTCTTGGATGACGATTTCAGGTGGAGACGGAAAAAGTAAAAAAATAAAGGAAGGAGGCAGAAAAGCAACAATAGATGCAAAGATGACCTACATTTGACTGCCTTAAACTCCCCTCTGTAGTATCAAGCAGTGACGTCATTCAACATTCTAAGGAAAAACCCCGGAGGGTAGAACATATGGGATTAATGAACAAAAAAACTAGATTCCAGATTCATGGGAAAATTTTGCACGTGAAGGGGAAGCTGAGAGGGTAAATAATTTTGCATCCCACACTCATTTTTATGCAGGTTTTAGGGTAGAAACCTCTTTTTTATGCTTTCCTAAAAAGTGGTTGCTGGTTAGGTGAGGGGAGGGGGAGGCTTTTATAAAGCCGTTCCTTTTCCCTACCTTTTTATGTATTTTAAGGGTTTCAAGGTCTCCCTTTTTATGGAAGGGATGAATGGGGTGCGGAACCGTTTTATGTAGGTTAGAATAAATCTTGAAGGTTGAGCTGTGCTAGAAAGCAAGCTCTTTTTATTTTGTAAAAACCTTCCAAACTAAACAAAAAGAAGGTCGTATTTCTCAGGAAAAAAAAAAAAAGACATGCATACCTGAAGACCTTGCAATCCCTTGTAAGTACTTAGATATGTACCTTCTTCTTTTAGGTCAATTCCGTTTTCCCAGAGAATTCAGTTGTTCGGAAAACATGGTTAAAACTCCCTGCTTAATTCCTATTCATCGAAACGTGTGAAGGTTAACTTACTTGCGACAGGAATTTATATTAAACACAGCTTTGAATGACTCACAGTCATATTGTCCAAAAGAAAACATCTAGGAGTACAAATAATAAGTAATAATAATAATAATAATAATAATAATAATAATAATAATAATAATAATAATAATAATAATAATAATAATAATAATAATAATAATAATAATAATAATAATAATAATAATAATAATAATAATAATAATAATAATAATAATAATAATTGTTGCCAGATAGGAGACCAACGAATATTATATGTACTCTTTGTTCCTTTGTTATTTTGTGAGGCTGAGAGAAAGTAATTAATTATTCTTATGTTGGCAATATTCGAGCTATTACGACTATCGTTAGCAAATGTATAGATGGTCTTGGGAGGTTTTGTTGGCATTACATAAAATTAAATAATTAACTGAGTAAAATGTAGTGGAATTCGCAATTCTAAGACAGTCATTTTTGTCTGTTGTCGAAGGTTATCTGTGCCAAATTTAGTCTAAATTGGCACAACGGTGCAGGAGCCTATAAACACACACATACACACACACACGCACACCCACCCACCCACGCACGCACGCACGCACACACACACACACACACACACACACACACACACACACACGCACACACACACCAACTATGTATAGAAAATCTTGTGTGTTGCTTTCATATGATTTTCTTTACTCACTCTTCTACAAAATGTTCTTACAAAAGCTTAATTTTGTTGTTTCTACTTATTGTTAATCCATATAAACATTCAATTCACAATTAAACATTTCAGTGTGGGATACAGTAAGTTAGGGATGCCAATATGTGACTCGCGGTGTCATGCTCCTACTTCCCCCTCCCCCACCGTTTGTTGTGGGTGGTCAGACTTTACGGCGACACAGCCCTAAGAGAATAGAAGCTCCTGGATGGTAGGCAACCTAAAGAACAAAACAGGAGAATGGGTTAAACCTTGTGTTCTTTCCATTGCCATTGCAGTAAGTGAAGTGATAGACTTCTAAAGAGCGTGTCGCTATGCGATGGTTTTGGAATTCCATACTTTTTGCATGATCACAAAAAAATAAAGAATAGCAACTTAACAGTTGAAAAAAAGTATAAGAATGTGAAAATCCAGACCAACAACAAAGAATATCTTGAAAATAGCTAACTCCATAAACAAACTGTTGAAATGCATAGCGTGTTGCATAATGAATGTACATTTTTTGTGCTGTGAGATTTTGTGTAGGTTTTCCGGACTTCTGAAGAAATTCCAAAAAAAATCAAGATATACATTTCATTTATGATGCAAATACCTTATACATATGGCATTTTGATCGTAATCGTTAGCAATGTTTGAGAAAATAAAAAGTTGCTAACTTTTTCCTTGTAAAGGCTAGTTTGGGTTGGAGGGTTTTCTTGAAAATGTTAACGCACTTTTAGAAGATGTTGAAGTTAAATAGCAATTTTGTTCTTTTACACACACTTTCTTGTTTCCTTTCTTCCTTTCTTTCCTTCTCTCTTTCTTTCTCTTTCTTGTTTTTACGGAGCTTCAAAAAAGTTTATCTGCGGTGAAATATAGGTATACCGTTCGGCTATTACATAGGCGTCCCGGGTTCGATCCCAGGGACCCGTATGTGATATTCATGGTGGACGAAGCGGCATCTGGGCAGGTTTTCTCCGGGTTCTCCGGTTTTCCCCGCCACTCATTCCATCAATTGCTCCAACATCACGTTTCCATTCCTCGATTTCGCCTACGTTTCATATCATCCTCTTCCTCACTATCATACCTGGTGCTTGGCGGTACGCCCTTGGAGGGAAGCAGGGAAAATGTACTGTACCCAACATGGATCTCAAGTTGCAGCACCGCGCGTCAGTTAGATTTTGCATTCTTCTTGACAAAATTGCACCAGAAACATTGTAAATGCTACAAGTCTACAAAGAGCAAGTCATAGGGAAAGTTTTTGAGTGCCATAAGCAATTTCGGAAGGGTAAAACTGACCTCGCGGATACTCCACGCTCCAGAAGGCACTCAACTTCGAAGACTGAAACCAATGTTGCGGGAAGATCAACATTTATCGCTAACAAAAACTGCAAAGATTATGAATATATCCTACGGATCAGCTGAAGACATTGTACAAAATGTTTTAGGGTACAGAAAAGTTGCAGTAAAGTGGGTGCCTCGTGTGATTAGTGACGAACGCTCATTACGCCATCAAGACTCAAGAAACAATCACTGAATTAGATAATGAGGTGATGCCACATCTACCTTATTCACCGGACCTAGCGTCGTGTGACTTCCACCTATTTCCTGGAATGTAAAAATAGCTTCGGGCCGTTATTTTCAGAGTAATCGAGAGCTAAATAATAAAGTTTCAGGTGTACTCAACAGACTATAAAAAATGGGCATCATGGTGTGTTTTGAACATTGGACTGAACGTTGAAATCATTGTATTGTGTCCCAGGGAGATTTCTTTTATGGTCTGTAATGGGATTTGAATAAAGCTTTTGCAGTAAAAAAAATCCGGTCAATTTTTGACACCCCCAAGATCATATTTCAGCATTTACCGTCGGATATCTCGTGCTCTATTGTTAATTAACCACCTTAAAAAAGTCAATGAGGTAATCTTGGAACTGCCAGTGCATTCATGCTTCGTAAAAAAGATGTAACGAATTTTGGCTGGCATGCAAGATTCCCTCTACATACTTATGTAAGGGGAAAACAAAGTAAAACCTGGAAAAAGAGGGAAACAAAAGATGTATCCATGTTAAGTGTTGTTAAGCCAAGGGCTATGTAAAGTGATGCATTTGTGAAAATAAATATTTCTATGATTAAATAAAGTTCTCTTTTGTTATAATTCCCTACTCATGTTTAGAAACTAGAAATAAATATATTTACATATAAGATAGTTTACTTGAATATGACAATATTATGGCGATCATATTTTTTTCTATAAGTATTCCTGTTGTATTTATATGATCAGTAATAGATTTATAAAGCTAAATTAGCCAATTAAAGTTTGACTTAGAGGGAAAATATGCTACTTTATTACTCATTTACTTGTTAATTTAAGGTTTATTGTTTTGTTTATTTATTTACATTTTGATTTGTATGAAGCGACAAACGTTGATATTAGTGTGAGAGAACTGTTCTGTTTACTTTTTTCTTATAAAATTCTGCCTTACTATGTATTTAATGAATACCATTCAAGCTTTAGTTTGCATCCCCTGAAAATCTACTCACACATACATATTATACATTTAGCTAACCTGTGCGCATCAAGCTTTCCCCTTAGATTTTAACCTCTTCAAAGGCCTGTCCTGGTCTAGGCTATAAGGTATGGCTACCAATCACAACAGGTCTGCATGACAAACTGAATGCACTCACTATCTCTTTCTCTTTTAGCCAACACGGTTGAAAGCATAAACTTGTGTTTTGTTTCTATGCCATTTTGTATCATTTTTTGGTTATTAGTTAAGTTGCAAAAGGAGTGCAGCATCCTTACTCCGTGGCCTGAAGCAACCAATGAAATGGTCAAAGCTTCGTATAACGATAAATAGTGTGACGTAGTCGTGTGATTTTCTTAGGCGTTTTTTGTACATTCTCAGGTAAGGGGCAAGTAAAGTAAAACTAGAAAAAATCTGATGTGTTGCACTCACATGACTTTCTCTACTCTTGTACTAACCATTCTTACAAACTCTTATTCCTACATCTTCTTTCTTGATAGTTGAGATAAACATTTGTGCAAATTATCTTATTGCTTATTTCCTTGTAGGTACAAGGGGAATGTTAGAATACAGTAGGCATTGTGCGATAGTCAAATGTTTGAGATTCTGTTGTCTTTGCACACTTAACATATAAAAAAAATGAACAACGATGATCCATTTCACGAAAGTTCTCTTTTCCGAAACTCACACACATAACAAGGAATATCTCCGAAATGGTTCACCCTACAAGAAAATTTATTCAGACATAAATTGTGTATTTTAGCAACATCTACATTTTTGTATAGTATAATTTGGTCCATCTCTAACGGTTTACCAGTTATGCAAAAGTCGTCCAGAGTAAATATGACTACAGGGGCTATAGCCAGAAAATTCAAGATATACATTTCATTTGTCATCAAAATATCTCAAACATATGACATTTTAATCAAAATCGTTAGAGCCATTTTCAAGAAAATAAAAATTTTCGAAAAATTTACATCTAAAGGGTAGTTTAGGGTGGGGCTATTTTCTTCAAAATCTTCGTGTCACATCCTTGAATGACAATAAACTTAAATACGAACTTTGGTTTTTAACCGACTTTTCGTTTTTGAGTTATGCTGTCCACAGTCTGACAGACTGACACACACACACAGACACACACACAGACCTTTTTTTAAAAATGCTTTTTTTGGATTCAGGGGGCCTCAAAAATATGTATTTCCGGTGAAATCTCGACATCGAATTTTTTAGTGCAATACAATACTTCCCCTACTTACCAGTAGAGAAAGTAAAATGAGGTAAATAAGAGATGTGGCCATGTGAAGGCAAGTGGTGAAGTCCCGCGCCCGCGACTGCCCGCCCCAGGGACTGTACGAGTATCACTGGCCGCAGCGCAGGGTAGCGCCGGAAGCCAGCTATCAGTTTCCGTTCATTTCCCCATCTTGGTGGACGGACGGACGGCTGTGTAATATATGGCGGCCAGTTCTACGGCAGGAGACGCTGTCATTAAAATCAATACACTGCGAGCAACGGAGAAGACGTCCTCGCCGTCATATCCCATGCTCCCCTCTCCTCTATTTTTTATTGGGGAGAGCGAGACCTCCCAACCAATAAGATCATTTTAAAACTCTTTTTTTCGTGAGCTCACCCCTCTCGCGAGAGGGAAGGAGAGGGCGAGATTTGCGCAGGGCGTTTTATAACGGATTACGAATGGTATTGGCCGCGCACACCTTTCTCTCTTTCCATGTTTTTGCATCGCGGAGGAATATGCGCAAGGAAAGGGGTGAAGGAAGGGGAAAGTGTCAGGACTAGGAGGGGAGCAACGCGATGAAAAATGGATCTAGAGAGATTTATAATAGGAAAAGAAATGATAATAAAAACAAGAGGCCAAGACTGACAGCAGTTCAGGCATTTGTTGTTTCCATCTAACTGTAAGGCTCTTTGTTGATCTCCTCCCTTCAGATGTGTTTATGCCATTAACGTCATTCATTCTTTCTTTCAACTTTCTCTACTACGTATAGTAAGCAGAGAAAGTACGTACCGTATTCCATTCAAAAATTCGATATCAAGATTTCACCACAGCTTGTAGTTGTAAAATTCCCATCTTTTTCTTTTTTATCTTACAGATTTTCATAAATATGTTACTGTGATCGATTATTACGATCCGCAGCGCCTAAAACCGCGCTCGGGTTATACATACTTGACAGTCATCGCAAAAGTAGTCCCCGCTTAGGATTTCAACAGCTCACCAACTTACGCTTCCCAGTGCTATTACCGCAAGTTATTTCAAACCGTCAGAAATTATAAGATAATACTTCAACGGTTAGAGTTTCTCGTGCTAAAATTTAGAAACACTTAATTCTATCAGGTGGCCCACTCCAGCCAGCATTGGGGTAAGTAGCGTTAAAAGAGTTGCAGAAATCACCGGGGTAAATCCAGTCAGCAGCATACGTTCTGCTTGTAAGAGAAGCGGGTGGAATGCCAGCCTAGCGTGTGTAACGCGTGATAATAGATAAGAATAATCTTATAATACTTTTCACTTCACTTACAGGACTTCATTTTCCAGGGAACAAACTCATTCGTGAATATGCTGGTATTGTCTAACATTACAGATTACATTGACGTTAACAAAATGTCGGCGGGGGTTTTGGCAGTGGATTTGTTCTCTGTAAATCCTCGTCTGCCAGATCGGGGAAGCCCGCCAAGAGATGTGTAAGGCTTTATAGAGTCGTACACAGAGCACAAGTAGTAATAGATGTTGAATTTCTGATGGCCTGTAGGAGCATTTATAGCGCGTATCTTCTGATATCGGTCTCCACCAGTTTGACAGGAGCGCGTTACCTTTTTTCCCTTCCAGTTGAGGGAGGTGGCTATACCTATTCGTAATTAGCCAATGAGTTGACATCACCAGCATAGGTATGGTCTACTCGTTCGATACAGAACACAAGCAACTATATCAGCCAGGAAAATGAAAGGTACCTACCCTACAAACAGTAAGGTATGAGGTGTCCCTGAAAAGTAATGCTGATTTTCTTCCGTGCTTTCTCTACGAACCGCCACCGGGGAGTTTCAGTCTGTAGCTGTTAGGGATCCTGCTCTCTGCTGTCGTCTCTCCTCAGGGCCGACCACTCTTATTGTCCTCTCACCTTATCCCTGCCTTCCCCTTTTCGAACCTTGTCATAGAGAAAGTCGGGTCACTGATTTTAATCACCGGATTTATAGACCCACAGAAAGACAAAGCTCGTTATTCCGTACGTAAGACAAGTTGGTCTCAGTGCAGCACGAAAATGCAGTGAGGTTTGTGAATGAAAAGTTGAGTTGGTGTTGCGGATGTTGATAGACATCAGAATGTGTAGTAACACCTCCGGGGAGCCATTCATCGTGACGCGCAGGGTCATCGCCACTGAAGTTACTGTCTCAGCTCTTGTTACAACAACCACTCCAAAAATATTCCACATAGAAAGAACAACATTCGTTGCTAAATCCAGCAAGCATTCGAAAACATATCCCCATGGAACATCGACCGATACTAATACCGCAATTTTAAAATTGGGTCCTTGAATTTGAGTTATATAAAAGTGTCTTTACAGGCAAATAGAGTTACAAGTACATTCGCTGTACACAATAGTCATTCACACAGAGCCTTCTTTTGGACGTGTGGCCGGGCTAATGGGAGTATTGTTGGCACTGGGAAGAACGCAGCTTGCCGGCGGAGAATATTCATATTCTTACTTTCTCTACCATGTATTTCACCCAAACATTTTGATATTCATTAAAGTACGTCATAAAGCTTTTCAACCCAGTCTCACCCCCAAAACTACCCTTCAAACGGAAAGTTTTTTAAAAATTTTGATTTTCTAAAAATTGCTTATAATGATTTCAGTTAAAATACCATAAGTTCAAAATATTTTGATCAGAAATGAAATGACTTTTCTGGGAATGTCCTCAGAAGTTCTCTTAATTCTGATGACTTTTGCATGACGTAAGCTTTTTAATGTGCTTAAAAGTGACAGCTCTATGTCAGTAGATTTACTGTCATATAAAATAACTCATAGAGCATGAAATTCCGGCACACCGGCGGCGCAGATTTGAAATTGCCAATCAACAGCGTCGTTAAACAACAAAGTAATTTAATTTTAAGTAACAAGGAATATCTTGGAAGTGATTCACTCCACGAAAACGTATTGGCATAAATTGCATATTTTAACAAGATCTATATTTTGTATGAAGCAAGACTCTTGTCAATCTCTTATGGTTTACCACTCTTGCAAAAGTCATCCACACTATAGAGGACTTCAGACATTCCCAGAATATCAAAATATACATTTAATTTGTCAAGAAATATGTGGTATTTTAACCAAAATCATTGAACCATTTATGATAAAATCAATATTTTTGAAACTTTTTCCTGGCGAAGGGTAGTTTAAGTGGAGAACTTTTTTTTTTTTTTGGGGGGGGGGATCTTTGCGCCACATGCTTCAAAGATGCTTAAATGCCAACTTTGGTACTTAACTAACTTTTTGCTTTTTGGTTATGCTCTTAAAAAGACCTACAGACAGCGTTTGTTTCTTATTATAATTACGGAAGGTTACTTTACCCTATAAGTTATTAATACTTCAGAAGTTAACAGAAGCAGCACTTCAGTTTTTATTGCCAAGATTCAGAAACAGTTTCATTGTTGAACTGTTGGCAACTCTCTTCCAATAACTAATTTATTAACCTCCATTAAATATATTAGTCAGTTTAACTGGTGTGTATTTTCTCACACTCCCCATGCATACGTTGAGATAAAGATCCCATAGTTCATCACTGTAGCAGCCAGCAGCAGATTAATATCAAAAGTATCGCACATAGGGAAAGATATCAGACTTCCTTACTCCGGATTTACATTATTGTAAACCTCACCTGGTTTCAACAAGATGGAGCTACAGCCCACACTAGCAATGTGTCCAGTACAATAGTTAAGAAAATATTTATAAATCATGTTATTTCCAGAAGAGGAGACATTCCGGTGCCCGCAGTCTCACGTTCTCCCGATCTCTGCTTCCCTTGGGGTTATCTCAAGTCTAAAATGTGCATTAGGAAACCAAGGGACATTAATGGACTCAAAGAGGCCAAGCAGGAAGATACCACGGTCATGCTAAACCAGACAGCAATGAATCTTAAAATGAGAGGGACCATTTAAGTGGTTGCTGTTTAGAAATTGAGGTCACTTCCCCAAAAGACGTTCAGTAAACCATTTAAATATAACAGAAAAAAAAAACTTCAACAGGAGTCCTATATCCTTAATTTTGTAAGTTAAAATCGACAGATTTTCATCGTCTACCCTTTAGAACAATTTTTGAGTTATGAAAAATATACACATTAACGACACTTGACATCAGTAGTAAAGGGGGAACCAAAGAGATTTTAAAGTATATACTAAGGTCATTATAAAGATTTCTAGCATAATTGATTTGGGGCGGGATATTAACGCTAATCTTTCAGCATGTCCCTTTTCATAATGATGTCCAAAGCAAGTCGTCATAACATTTTTTAAAATACATACTTCCATTATTTCTTTTTTTTTTTTGGGGGGGGGGGGCTCTGGTTTTGATGTTACCATGCTAACAACCACATCACAGAGACAGTCAATGGTTTAGGTTTCGAATAAGGAAACCTACTTTGTGAAGTGTGGAATTAAAAAAGCTAAACAAAACTTTTTCCCTTAAGTTTAATATCCTTTTAACTAGTAGATCATGTCGGACAATAAATGAATGAAATGGATGAAATAATTATCAAATAAGCAGTGGTTCATAGAACTAAAACTTACCCGAACAAGGGAAAATTCCGGATAACTTATCCTAATCGAGAATCGAACTCGGGACCTCTTGAGGAAGACACATACACGGTCCGTTTGTCTCTGGACAGCCTAACTCGGAAGCAAAAAAATATGTTAAATATCAAACTTAGTATTTAAAAGGTAGAATCGGAACTGAAAAATTCAATGCCATAACCGGGATTTGAACCACAGACCTTCAGCTTTACGGCGGCTAGTCTTATACTAGGCACTGTGACTACTTGCCTGTATGATATTGAATTCTCCAACCGAGTCGTATTTTTTCCGGTAGACCACAAAGGGAATCTCACATCAGAGATAAATACCCCAAGGGCGACTTATAATGGTAAGTACTTGATGTTTCGGTATTAAATATCCTTTAGATTGTAAATAAAGAATAATTAGTGTTTAATTTCAGAGTATTCTAAGGATGCAAAGCGAAGATTAAAAAAAAAAAAAAAAAATCCATCACAAACTGTCCTTTAAGATGAAAATTTTTTCGAAAATTTTGATTTCGTGAAAAGTGGCTCTAACAATTTTGATTAAATTACCACATATTTAACATACTTTCTTACAAATCAGTGTATATCTTGAATTTTCTGAGAATAGCTTTTGAAGATCTCTCCATTCTGGATGACTTTTGCATAACTGATAAACCGTAAGAGATAGACAAACTTTTACAAGAAGGTACATTTCCTTAAAGCACACATTTTATGTCAAATACACTTTTTGATGGAGTTGTTTCCGAGATATTCCTTGTTATTTGGTTAGAACTTTTCAATTCTTTTAGGTTTCTCAAATAGGAAGTCCTTATTTATTTTCATTTTGTTTGCTTATTTTTCCCTTGTACAAGCAATGAGATAGGAATTTCAAAGTCCTGATATAGCGACTAGCTCTAAAAAGTTTTCACTATCGCTTAGGAATACTGTATCCTTATCACCCGTTGTAAATAGAAGAATAGTCTGTTAAAAAGTGAGCAGAGAAGGCTATATGAGCACAACATATCAGATTAAATGCCTTCTGCTGCATTAATTAGCATTCTACCCAAGACTCCGGTTTACGGAAGAAATTAGGCGGTTCTGGAGGTTATTCAGTAAAATCTCGTGAGAATATGACTAATCTCACGGCAAACAAAAATTATATTGTTTTTTTTTTTAAATTGTGGTTTAAAGTTGTGGTAATAGGAGCAATGACTTTGTGTGTTTCTTGGAATAACTGCGTGCTTCGTGTTTTCAGCTGTACGCCCACATCCGGCACAGGCCACTCTTGGTGATATCTTCATTCGGTACTCTGGTGAATTCAACTGACATAACCCTCATTAGCTGAGAGTTAATGTATTCACTTCATTTGTGCTAGTGTCTCTCAACATATGCTGAATATTAAAACCTTATCTGAAACTTAGGCATTTACCAGAGACTAAATGGCCAAACTCGTGAAGATTACACTTCAGTTTTCTTCAGATTTTCTTCTTAATTTATAGACAGAGCGTTCGTTTTTGTGCGTGGCCGGACTAACAGCAATTTTCTTGGCACCAGATGGCATGCTGTTTGCCGTAGTTCGATTTTCATAGCCCCTTAACCCTTGGTTAGGCGCGTCCCGAGTAGTGGATTTACAACACATAAGATATCCTTAAGTAGACAAAGAGGTCTCTGATTAAAATTAAACGGTCTTTGATGCCAAATATAGAACTGAACGGGAAGTTAAAGAACGTCCATACATTATTTATATATCTTCGTCGCAGAAGTTGTAAATTATGTCTGTGTATCACATCTTTTTGAAAAAATTGGCATTAACACTCCATATCTTCATAGCAAACTATACCGAGAGGCTTAGGAAAGGCGGTAGCTAGCGTACGTGGCCGGCATTCGGGAGGTCGTGAGTTCGATGCCCATGACCGACCATCTTGGATTTTTTCGGAGTTTTGCCGGGTCAGTAGGCAAATTATGAGAAGGATAATTACAACCCCGATTTTCCAGCCTCTCCTTTTCATTTCACCTTCATTTCAATTCCGTTTTTTCAGCGTTGAGCTACGTAGGGGTGGCGCTGTAGTCATCTGACCTGCTGGGGGACCGATGTGCAAATCCATGCCGCGAAGTCTAGTGTCGAGAATAATAAACTCCAGGTCACGTTGAGAACTCTCGCGCTACCTCGCGCTGCTCCGGATGCCCTTAAGGCATTCTCATCTCATCCCATCCTCCCAGGGGTCTGATATACAAATGGTGGATGCGCAAGGTGTGGAATTCCCTCCACTTGTAGTTTAGTCCAAATAAAACAATGCTTCGTGTGTAAAAATAAATTAAACGTCGGGAAGTAGACCTTCATTAACATTATCCAAAACCCAATTCCAGAAATTAACTCTACTTACATTATCGCGTATAGTTCTTGAAGTACAATTGTGATAACGGTTTAATGGAAATTCTTGATTGCTGTCCAACTGTTGGGGATTTCTTTGAAGTCTGCAAGCATATGGCGATTTACTTTTGGTTCCTTACCAAGGACAGATCCCGTTTGTCTAAATCTGTCCACAAGATTACGTACAGTTTCTCCATGAGGTTCACAATCTGTGTATAAATTACCACCTCACTTCTCTACAAGAGCTTCCTGTCGCATAAGATCATACATGAAGATTCTGGGTAAAAAGTATATGGACCTTTACAGCACCAACACACTACCACATTGAAACATGTGGTCTTAAAACTTAGAAATGCTTCTCGTCAACTGATTAGCCGACACATGAAGGGGGAACAGAATCGGGTAGAAATAGTGCAGTGCAGGGCAAGCAATTCCCCGTAATAAGGCAATACATCAAAACGAAGAATCTGTGTATTTCATCACTGCAGTCAAAATACTTAAGAATGGTACCCCTTTGACAGAAAAAATGCATAATACCTATACACTTTGGAATAAAGAGGTAAACTTAGTCCATCTTTAAGGGTAAGTTTTGCGATTCAAATCAGAACTGTTGTTAAGTATGAGTGCTTCTGCGTACTGAAGCTGTTTCTTTCTTCCCAAATATATGCGAATACCAAACTTGGTACTTACCAAACCACTCAGGCTTCTCTTTACACACTTCTGGCGTTAATGCGGCATGTGCGTGGATTCCTGGTCACGTAGGTTTGCCGGATAATGACAGCAAAGGCAACAACCACAGAACCCAGTATTACCATCTCTCGTACTACTTCGGAAGACTTAGGCTTGAAGTGCGGAGAGCCGTGCTGTCGTGCTGGCACGAAGAGTGGTTAGCTCTTCAGGCAAATAAACTTAGAGAAGTAAAAGAACTTCCGAAAAACTGGGTAACTTCCTCTCGTGTATCTCGTCACAAGATGATCCTGGCTCGGTTACGCACTGGGTGCTGCAATTCTACGCACAGTTACCTTTTTAAACGGGACCCTGCTCTTCGTAGTGTACTGTGTGACAACCCTTTGTCGGTCCGTCACGTGCTGCTAGAGTATGTTTCCCTAGCGCATCTTCGAGACTCTGCAACTGCAGATGTCCTGCCGGACAATAAACAAGTGGCTGGAAGAGTTTTCAAACTTTTAACAATGATAAACATGAATTGAGGATTGACAGTTTCACATATTGAAATTTCAGATATTTTCGGCCTTTTTATAACCTTTTTAAATTCTGACTTTTGCCTCTAGTATATTTGTCTCTATTTGCCCTCTTACTAGTGTTTTTTATTTTATATTATAAGGCCGCTGATGACTAAGCAGTTGAGCGCCCTTGCTTCTACATCATCATCATCATCATCATCATCATCATCATCATCATCATCATCATCATCATCATCATCTACATCATCATCATCATCATCATCAGACCTAAAGCAAAGTTTTTCTTTTGTTTATTACCTCATTTGTTAACACACAAACACGGACCTTTTTCTAAAAATGCTTTTTTGGATTTAGGGGGCCTCAAACGTATATTTCCAGTGAAATCTCGACATCGAATTTTTGCTTGAAATACAACACTTTCTTTACTATACGTAGTAGAGAAAGTAATTAAAAGTACTTTTAGGAAAAGTCCTACACGAGCTTGTGTGTGTATGTGTGTGAAGAACTCTTCATTCTGAACCAATTTTGTATAACTGGTAAATTGTGGCACATTAGACAAACTCTAACCACATAAAAATGTAGATCCCATTAAGACAATATTTATGTTGAGTAATTCTTTTTGTGGCGTTAACCATTTCCCAATTACTCTTTGCTACTGGTTTTCATTTTCAATTTACTTAATAGTTTTTCCAAAAGGTAAGTCGTTATTCACTTTTCCTAGTGGTCTTACAAAGAGCATGCAATTTCAAAGGTATCACATAGACATCGATTTTTTAAGAATCTTAGCTATTGCTTTAGGTTACTTCGTATGCGTTTAACGAAATGTATTGATATGTAATTAAGTGTTTATCTCGATTGACAATAAGTAGATGGTGTGAGGGGTCTCGGGGTTCGATTCCCAGGTGGGAACTTTTGTCTAGTCAATATTAATCCCTATCCTTCCCGGAATTTGGAAATATGAATGACAGGTGTGTTATGTATACACAAAACACAAAGGCAAGAGACCATTTACATTTAAATGTGGGTATAAATGGAACAGTAAAAAATAAGTAGATTGAATAATAAACCTTTTTAAGAATAGCTTGTAAAAAGGCTGTCTCGTTAGGTCGGTGGTAGCAGTTAAGTAGTGTCCACAAATAAAAACACAATATCAATCCAGAAAATGTCTGTTTTATAATACTATTATCTATTAAAGCCCGGATTTCTAACCAAATTGCTTAACTTTTTAAACACTTTTAAGGATAAGCAGGAGGGTTACACTTTGCATAGCTTTTGCTTACTTCTTTCACGATTTATAATTATAACGGCATATTTTACTAAAAACTGTAAATTTAAAATTATATACTTCACTTCTTTTTCTTTTCCTGATTACCCTCGCCTTAAGGGGCACAGGAACCTATAGACCGGACAGAGTGAAGACCTGGAAGCGGGTGGTCAGCCAAGCACCGGGTATGACAGTGAGGAAAATGATATGAAATGCACACAAAATTGATTATTAATCAATTGGTGGAATGAGTGGCAGGGGAAACCGGAGAACCCAGAGAAAACCTACCCTGACGCCGCTTTGTTCATCACAAATATCACATGTGGGTCCCTGGGATCGAACCCAGGCCACCTAGGTGGTAGGTGAACGGTCTAACTGCTTGGCCACGGCGCCGCCGAAAAGATACAGCACATCCATAATCATTTCTCCAAAATATATAAACTTCTAAAGCAGTTGGAAACTCGAAATAATTCCTTGGTACATTCGCTTTCTCTGATTGACGAAATTTCAGTTATATTGGCGTCAAGAACATAAAAGGTTGCATTTGACAAACTCAATCAGGTGCTACAGAAATATTCCGCTTATAAAGCTCTGTGTCAAATATCTGAAAAGCTTTCTGGAAAATACACATACTGAGGAGGATTTCACCAAAGAACTGTGGTGCTTTTCTTATGCCCCGTGACTTCATGCTTATTTTAGAATGCTCTATCCTTTCAGATCACTTATTCTTTTTAATGGTTTCGTGTTACGTAGTTATAATAAATAGGGAACTATTGTATTTCCCCATAGAAATTCGATATCAACATTTCACCGGAAATACGTGTTTTGAGAATCCTGAACCCAAAGAAAAGCATTTTTATGCTCCTGAACAGCATAATTGAAAAATCTTCCAAAAATCCGACACAGGATTTTCAACAAAATCCCCTCGTTCCAACTACAAACACAGTTTTTTTTATTTATTTTTTTTTTTTCCATTTGCCGAAACTTGCTTTTTTAACCTTTAGGTGCACATTTCTAAAAAAGTATAATATATTGTGGATGTGCGAAATATATTGCTCTAAACAGCCAGTGAAAGACTTTATGTCCTTTGTATAAAATCGGTAAAAAATTAAAATACCTAAAAAAAAAAATTAAAATAAACTACAAAATTATATATTTTTTAAAATTTATATATATATATATATTTTTTTTTTTTTTTTTTTTTTTTTTTTTGTTAAAATGTCTTACTCTTTCACTAGCTATAGGTACCAAATAATATATTTCTAAAGTGACTACAAAATCGGAAGTGTCTCCCTTAAATTGTTTAGGCGTAAAATGTACCTAAAGGAGAAAATATGTGAAAAATTTTGCAAATTGTCTTATTTATTGAAATCTAGTTAGTTGGTAATTATTGGCATATGCTATGATTTGACTATTCTTTCTGAATTAGAACTGTTTTATAAGTGGCAAAATTTTTATTACGACAGCTTGTATAGTTTTTAAGAAACCTTAATATATACGTCATTCAGGTTCAGCATGGAAATAGCCATTCTACCTCTAACAAGTGTCTTTCAAATCTTGTACAGAACAGACAATGATCTATATTTTTCCCCAGAATATTTCAAAGTCTTTTGCTAATGATTGGCATAATAAACTAAAATATTTACACTACCAATACTTATGTTCTGGTAACCATAAAAAATTCAAAATCGAAAATTTCACAAACTTTTTTGAAATTCGGTAGCTTCTATAAAAAATAGGTATTTCAGAGTTTAATACACCGATTTGTTTCCCTGAACATGTACAATGATTTGAACCTCAAATATATCACGTAAACTGGCTATTTTAAAAGGTTATGAGTTTTGAAATTCAAAATTGCTCTTTTTACCAACTGAATTTTTGTATGATTTATGTTAAAACCATATTTGTTGGTTTACATAATTTCCTATCTAATAAGCTTCAAAATAATACATGAATGAGGGACTGAAAAAGGTAGAAATATTGAAAATTTTAATTTCGAGAAATATTGAAAAGAAATTTCTACAATATTATGTGCCCAGGCTAATCTGATTGCACAAATTGTTAAATTAACCAAATTTCTGGTAACAATTAGGACGCAAACTATACATTTCTGGAATCTAGAAGGTTAGGGTCATTATATGACACAAAAATGAAAAAGTTGAAAATGTTGGCACAAAATTGCGATTTCCAGTAAAATAGCTTTCGTAGAACTAGTTGGTATAGTGGATGTGCAATAGCGCCCGCCGCGTGGACACCCTGTTGCCGGTAGCTGGTGATGAGTTCTGGCGGTACATTGAATGCCCGCTTCTGAGGAAAATAAGATACACTACGTAGTTAGGTGTGTGTGGAACAAAGATGGACAATCATGGAGGAGGGAAAGAAACTACACAAGAAAGAGAAAGAGCAAGCAAGGGAAGGAGGGGAAGCTGGCCAGTTAAAGAGGGAGGGGGGTGGGTGGAGGAACGAGGGGGGCATGGGCGAGTATTGGTAGCCTGGTCTCCCCTTCAGTTGCCAGGAAGCTGTCGTACAGGTTACATGTACAGGGTTTTGTCTCAACATCTCACGGCGGCTTCAACAACAATCACGTGGCATCATGACAGTGTAATTAATTGTTGCTTACATTCGGAGGAGAAAGTGCCCGCAAGTGAAATCTGCAAGCGTTTTGAGTTCCTCGGCAGCCGCAGTGGAAGGTAAACTCAAGGGAGAAAGGGTTGCAAAATTGTATTTGTTGTGGCATCATGTGGGTGAATGTATAATGAAGAAGTAACTGTTACTGAGGGAGCGCGTGCGCCGTGAAGGTCCAGAGGGCGTATGATGGAGATGGGATGCTGTCGACGGTGCGAAGAAGTGGGGTGGTAGCTTACAACTACCGTTGTTCCAATTGGTGCATTCCTGCCCTTCTTTAAAAAAAGCTACACATACATACACACACGCATACACTTACCCTCCCTACCTACCCCCTCCACTACCCTCCCTCCATAGAACGATAACCCTCTCTTATTGATACCACTCCCCCTGTGCAGTCCATCATACGTCATTATCATTCCTTGGGATATGCAATTCGTCTGGAAGTTTGAGCTACCGACGTTGCTTCAGACACCACCGTTCCCGAGGGATCTACCCCCCTCCTCAGCCTCTAGCCTCCCACCAAATCGTCTTCGTCGTCTTCGTCGTCTTCACTTTTTGGCAGCGTTGCCGGCGGTGGAAAAAGCACGTGTGTCTTTGCTAATCACAAACTTGACAAATATGACAAGCATCATCAAACTTGTGAGCTTTTATAATTGAACAGTGATTAGTTATCAGTTGATACGTAATTTATTGTCAATATGATGATTCACCATATCGTACAAGTGTTTGTGAATATTGCTCTGTAACTGTATATGTCTTCAATTTTGAAACTGTTTATATTTTAATTTTTGGGAAGAGGATGTCAACACTGTTCTCCTCTTCTAGTTGTGGATTTTAACTGGTGAAGAAGAAGACAAGAAGCGACTCTGGCGGACTTGAACAGAGACGCTATACGGCGCTGGGTCGAAGAGGCGTCGGCCGTCTTCCACGGTTCCCCCGCCGCCACGACGACCGCCACGGAGAAATCTGCGGCGACCATCAACAACAACAATAACGACGATATCATCGAGACGGTGAACAGCAAAACGTCCTCTAGTTTGCATCACCTGCACCAGCAGTGGTTCGGGGGTGCAACGAGAGTGAGCAGCCCTCAGCAGACGACCCACCAGAACAACTGGTGGACGTCCTGGCCTGGTTTTACCACTCCTGGCAAGTCCACTGCCACCATCAGTCCACCGGCCACCCCTAGCAGTCCACCCCGCACGGGGTCGGCCATACCCATGTTGCTGCAACAAACTCCGGCGACTCCTACCCAGCACCATCATCACCACCATCACCACCATCACGAGGAACAACCCCTCGACTTCTCTGTTGGAACTATGAGCAAGTACAAACAACCCACCATGATCAAAACGAGCTTGCAACAGAACGGTGGTAACCATCATGTCATTTCCAGGCATCACAGAAATAACAACAAACATCAGCATCAGAATCAAAACAGAGCTCCTCGGAGTCTTCATCTGCAGCAACAGCAACTTCACCACCATCATCAGCAGCAGCAACAGGAGACCACCGGCAGCAGTAGTTCCTCTGAAGACGAAGGTGTGGGGCCGCCTTCACCGTCTGCAACGGAGTCGCCCGGACCTCTTCGCGGCGAAGGTGAGTCATACGCACCATTCACATATAAGTAAGTCTTAAGACAACCGATCTGTGACCAATTTAGGCTTTTTAAATCATTGTATCTGATCCTCAAAATTAAAGCAATATTGACGTCAGAGATAAACAAATAGCAATTAGAAAAATATGTAAAGAACAAGGTAGTTTCAATGATCATCAACTTTTACGACTTGACCCTTTTAGTCAGTTCAGGTCTCATCTTTTAAACTGTTCTGTCCATTTTCTTTTACGTCTGTCAATGTTTCTTTGAGCTTCTGGCGTATATCTTAAAACGAACTTCGTATAGCAGTTTTCATCCATCCTATCCACATGTTGTTTTCAGTTGTTTATATTTTGTTTAGTTCTTTCTAGTAAGATGAAGATTCTTAATTCTTTACGTATGTCTTCACTTCTATCTTTTAGCGTATATTCTGGTACATGTCTTAAAAACGTTTCTCTGCTCTTTCTATGTTTCTTTTCATTTGTTTGGTCATTGTCAATTATTCATATCCATATGTTAACACTGGAACAGCCATCATTTACATTCTAACCTCTTTATCCCTCGAAGAATAACTTTAAATTGATTAATAGAAAGTAAAAATTCAACAAAAATAAAATAAACAGAAATTATTATATAATATCAACAAAACATTAACATTATACACAAGTACAAAGTCTGTAACAACCTTCTTGTATAAATATCTTTGTAATCGCAGTGAAAATGACAGTTCCGTGACGGTTTAAATAAAATAACCCAAGCGAAGGGCTTGGATGCACGTTTGAGAGGTTTTCTAATGTTTTTGACAGCTTTTTTCTAAGTTACAAGTATTGTTTACAAAATTACTTACACGTAGGTATGTAAATAAGTTATATGTTTTAAATTACGTTTCTCTGGCTAAATTTTCCGTGTTTTCTAGGTTAGACATTTTTAAAATACCCCTTTCGATGCAATTGTTAAGCTATCAGAGGAAAACTTCGGTAAGTTTGATAAACTTATGAGTTTTTGCAAAAGTTGAAACTCACAACTAAATAAAAACAAATTAAATTTGTGCTTAAAAACGCTTAATCAGGAAACGACATGCACGCCAAACTTTGCAAGTAGCTTCTTTACACTAATCTGGCAAAAAATTCAAAACACTTTTGTTTTTGGAAAGCTCACAGATCGGTTCTCTTGAAAAGAAAATGTGGTATTGGGAACAGAGAAGCTAGCGTGCCAAATACTATCACTGTTTTCATCCGTGGAGAATAGCATCTCTGAATTACTGCAAGAACTAATGTAATTTCTGTGAATGTTGCATGTTTGCACACGCCAACAACCAAAGCTATCACTTAATAAAAGGGATATCCGCGGAAACATGGTGCTGGGGGGTTATTTCTGTTACGAGAATAAATTCCCTTGCATTTCGTTTTAGAATGGAACGTTGTTTACGAGTAATTGCAGTGCAACAAATATTACACTAAAGTTAATAATATCTTTCGAAATACAATGCATGTAAGGTTCCCATAATTCAAAGAAATGTCATTTATAAATAATAACAATAGTTCGGCTGTTTTAATAGTGAATAATGCTCGAGGTTTACCAACAGTGAACATTTTCACAGTATTTTTAATATATATTTTAATCTCTTATTATTTTATCTGCTACTAAAACGTAATTAATTTAATCAGTTATGTAGATTTATCATTGCTGGATAATTGCAAATGCTGGGCATTTTCAATATAAGGGATATAGTTTTGTAAATTAAAACGTGTAGAAAAGGTAAGGTGTAATAAATACTCCATATACAGTGCGCCAATTAGTCAATAGAAAGACTGTTAAATATATTTAGAGTCAGAAATGAAGCGAAAAGACTGCAATAATGGGTTACAATCAGTATTTAAGTTCCTAGGAAACGAAACAAATGACGGAGAGGTTGTGCCTATTAGCTTTGCCATATGCCTACATTTCTTTTGTTTTCCTTTAAGACCATTGTCATTAGGTCGGGATCGAACCCGCCGCTGCCTTGGATAGGGAAAACAAGCGCCGCTCAAGATGACACAAACAAACGTAAAAAATGTTTATGGAAAAACTACGGTTATGTTCCGAGTGTAGGTATTTTTAAGAGCAGCTAGAAGCCAATCATTTTCTATGGTAAACCTTTATAATCGCAACTATCAAACATGTAACCACTTTTATTCATATACTTTACAGTTAAACAGCAACTAAAGAAAACGACAACCTATACAACTATTAAGCTAAGGAATGTTAAACTTGTCAACAAAAAGTTTACGTTAATTTGCTTAATTTCATTAAGTAAATATGTAGTACAAAAACAGTGGACACATAATAGTAATATAAAAATAATATTACGAACAATAAACGGTATAGAGTTCACAGAAAATACACGTTTTGAGACTCCCTAAATAAAAAATAACACATTTTTAGAAAAATGTTCATATATGTGTGTTTGTAAACAGCAAAACTCAAAAACGAAGTCAGCTAAATACCAAAATTAGTGGTTCAGTATTTTCCAAGCAGGCGACAAGAAACTTTACAACAAACCCCCCTCCCATACTACCCATTAAATGGAAAAACCATCGTTACTTTTGTTTTTCTGAAAAAAAAAAAACACAACGATTTTGATTAACAAACGCTACATAATAAATATATTTACATGACAATTAAAATTTAGGTAGTTCTGTGAATTCCTCTTTCTGCATTATCACTTTTGTATAACTGGTAAGTCGTAAAACAAAGACAAACTCTTATTACAGTAAAAATGCAGATCTCGTTAAACCATGTCAAATAAAATTCTTTATCTCCCAGTGTAGTAGTTCGTAGTTACTTGGCAAGAAAGGCGTAAATATTCTAACAAAACAGAAAAGACGCTATCAAAACGTAAAACATAGGTCCAACAAAACGTAAAATACACTTTAATGATAGTCGTGTCTCTTATAGACTGGAAGCTTTAATACTTTTCGACTTCTCATAAAAATACGCCAATAAAAAAACCGTCATTTACGTCTGCTTCATTAACGAAACACTAGACCTTGATTTTCGTATAACATTTTTCCTGATGAATCGTGAAAATCACCTTCACTCATTTTTACTCATATGAAACTACTATCCAAAATTGTAGAATATAGCAAAAATTTAATTTCCTTAAATATAGAATATAAACTAAAATACTTTTAACGTAGATAAAATATTGTAGACAATAACTCGTGGCTCTTGAACACTCACTCTAAATATTTTTGAGAGATATGACCTTTCCGGTTATATTGAAATTGCAGGTAAATTAACCGTAATTTTAATGCCTATATTGCTAGCATTTTTACACCCTTAAACTTAACAACATTTTCATTAATACAGGCATAAAATACAAGCAAACCTACTTGTTGATATGCAGTCTCACTGAATCTTAATACACGTTCGGCGAGATAAACAGAGTAGGCCGTGCTCAAATCAATAATTACCCATAGTAATCATGGCGGCTAACTAGAACGAGTGTACTGATTCTGAAATCAAAGAAAATAGGCTGTACTTCTTTCACGCCTGAAAAATCTACAGAGATACGAAAGATGCTATATAAGTTCAACCATCAAGACACCATATTAAATTACAAGTTCTCTCCAAAAATTGTAAGCAATATTATAGTGTTTAACACAGTTAAGTCAGTGATTGTTTTGATTAAATAACTGGCTAACCATTTAGCTTGCTGTATCTTATACGTACAGTGAAAAAAGGTTTATTTCAATCACGAATTAAACTAGATGCTAGCATGCATGTATTACTTTGTCTTAAGAAGGGGCAAGTTTGACATCCCAGCTAATAGTGGGTTGTTGACAATTGCTTCCCAGAAAATGTCCACGGGGTTTTCCTCAGTATGTCACAGCCGACAAAAGATTTCGCCCCAATACTATGAAACAATTATTATTTGTAGAGAAAGGGAATTGGGTGGCGATGGTCGTTAAATTGCGGCATTTCCTACTCTGATTCTTTCGACTGTTTTGTTTATGGACCTTGTTCCGCCTGCTTCTACCTGTTCTTTCTTTAATTGCATCATCAACCACGGATTCCGAGAAGATTTCTGTTCTTTTAATTTTTATTTCTCGGGGGACGACGACGTTCTTTTCTCTGTCCCCCTCTCCTGCCCCTCAAGCTATTTCGTGTATAATTCACATTACTCGTCCGTCTCTGTCTCTCTCTCTCTCATGTGATGACTCAGCATAAGCAAATGATGTGGGAGTTATTATGTAAAAAATAAGAACACTTGGTGCGGTGATTAGTAAACATGCTATGGAGGTCATAAAAGAAAATATAAAACGCCGAAGAAGAGAAAGAAATGTAATTTTCGAGGACCATAAAAACTCTGCATGAATATTTAATTTATTTTTATTTATTTCTTTCCCTTGGGAAATAAAAATGAACAGCTTTTGGAAGTTAATGAATTTTACAGTTTCTCTTGGCACTAATGTTGACATTGATTCATGAACCGTAAAATATTCGTGCTCATTTTACTGCGATACGTCATTCAAAACCGCGAGCTTAATGCTTCATCTGTTCTGAAAACATGCTGCATTTGTTTACTTATTTGTCGCTCTGCACACATACGTCATATTACTAAGGCTATTACACTCATACCGGATTGTCACCATTTGGTCATAATATTATCATCTCCTTTTCTTAAGTTTCTGAACATCTCAAGTATCCTTGTGCAGTAGAAACAATTAACGGACAATTAAAAAATGGCAGACAAAAGATTTGGGGAATATTCTAGTGAGTATATTCATATTTTAATTGAAGAGACGAAGTCAAACAACTTTAGTTTTAAATAAGCAAACTTACTTCTAATAAACACCTAAAATTGTTGTTATTGTTGTTCTCAGCCTACTGGATTAGTTGTAGTGCCAACTGTGAAACTAAATCTTAATTAAAATGTATAAATGTTATTGTAAGTTGTTTACTTTTAAATCACTATTAATATTAAATAGTATTAAATAAATGAATTTTTAATTAGTTCGCGGAATACTCTAAAAAATAGCACTCGAGGTTGTCATATTTGGGATAAGTTTTTTGGCGCTACGCGATCGCAAAATTATCGTCATATTATCTCGTCATAGTCTCGCTCCGCTCGAGAATTCACTGGATAGGGCAGACATTTTATGATATTACTTACGAGGCAAGTTTCTAAATTTTTTCTTTCTCTGCTACATAAATTTGAAATATATTTTTTTAAATTTATTTATTTATAGCCACTTTACCTAAGAATCATATCACAATTTTTTTTAATGGTGATAGAACCAAAGGTAAACTATGGCCCTGGTTACAGCGTTCAGATTATTATTACAAATTAATCTTTTAGTATTTTCAATAACGTATGCCACATCATTTCTTAACTTGCAGATATTTTCTAAAACATCTCCCAATTGAAAATCGGTATAAAAGAGAAAGCATAAAGACATAATGTATAGCAAATAAATTAATAAATGTGAATAAAACATATAAAGGCCGGCATGCTTAAATTATAAACGAGGTGAATATGTTTTATTGTAATAACTGCTTTATGAAAATATCAGTTTTAAAATATAAACATGGCCAAGACATATTACTTTGTCATATGCTCCGCGGTGATAAATGATTCAGATATATTTAAAATTCATTTGAGGAAGGCGTTAGTAGTCATTTTACTCGTAAATACAACAGGCATGAAACTGTGATTTGCACTGCAGATTTGCAAACATTCTCCATAAAAGACTACATAACGGCGGAATCAAAAAATGCATGATTTAATCGTGAATAGCATAAACTTTTCTGAATGTATGTATTAATAATCACAAGAGATAACTGTTCTGCTTTTTATACTGTGAAACCAAGCTCTATTCTAGTATTTTAACCTTCTTAGCTGAATTTTGTGTTTATATTTACATTTATAAGTTCTACATTTATGTTTTTGACATTTATACCGCAAATAACACATAAATTCATTAGCATGTATACAAATTGTCATTGCAATATCTACAGTGCTTTTTAAGTCATTACTTTTTAAATAATTATTTTAATGGTAAACAAAAATGCTGCATACAATGCAAAAATTAAACGTTTAATAATATAAATAAATAATTTTCCACTGAAAGAAAATAAACTACATATAGAGCTTTTTGTGTTAATATTTTGATTTTTGATAAAGAAATTATAAACTTATAAGAAACATTTTCACTAATGTTACAGCAGTAATTAAAAATTCTAATTAATATTTCGCTACTGTACTGAAAATGTTGGGTGTTTCTTTACACAATAAAATGTAACGAAAATTGGAGGCATGAAGCATTTTTAAAAAATTTAAAAATTAACGCAAATTACCACCTTTCGAGGAAAACTCCTGTAAAAGTATTTCTAATCATCTCTAACCTGCTGTATTTTTCTAATGTCTCCATGCACGAAATGTGTAAATGTGTAATAAAGGTTATGTCGATTAGCAAAAACTTTGACAGAAGAATAATTAAGCTTTTGATTGAATAGTCTCAAGAAGATTGAGTAGAGAAATCTATGTGAAGGCACCACCTCCAGGTTTTTAGTTATTATTTATTGTCACATGCACAGTTACTGTTTTATTTAAGCGTTTTTATTTTAAATTGAATACAAAGAATCCATCTTAAGCTAGGGTTACCTGTCTTGATTGGAAGAGCTTCCAAATGTTTATCTTAGAAGGCGATCCTCGTTTGTCTTCTTTGTTTGGACAGGGAAATTTCATCCAGTGTTTAAGTTGGTACTACTTATTGCCAACTATACGGATGATTACATGGATCTGCATATTGTGGTTCAGATTTGCTGTTATTCTTAAACATTCTTTGCTGAATATCTGATATTGCAAGACTAGAAACCTTAATAGCTGTATTTGGTGAAGCGTGAAGGAAGATGAAATTATGTAGATTTGAGAAATTGTGTGCAACAGTTCGCTCCGTGCCGAAGAGAATAAATCAGACACCAGAAGAAGGCAATAACGGAAATTATAATGCAAAGTCTTGGCTGAAAGAAACGTGTAAAACGATAAAACTTGAGCAATAATTTCGAGTTATGCATATAAATATACGGATGAAAAAGGTAACGACTACGGTGTTACACAAACCACAGAGTATCCTTGAAAATGGCTCACACAAACTGCACTGCAACAGCTTGTAATTACTGGTTCAAAACCCGGACATGTAAATAAGAGAGCTTTGGTTCCGAGCACCGTCTCTGTTTTCTTTTTACTTACAGCTAAAACAATGTGCTCAACTTGAACATTCAAACACGAGTACGTATAGAAATGAATTTGAGAGTTATTCTGAAAAATTCACATGCCTTTCTCTGCTCACAAACTAGTCTTATTCTTCTGCCTCATCGAAATAGCTTTGAAATGCTCTGCTCTTTGCACAACAACGAGAAAAAATGAATAGCGGCATGCCGCGCGATAAACTATAAATATTTAAAGATTCAAACCAATAATTAAGAATACCTCGGAAAAGGTTAATGATATAAAAATTATTATTTAGCATAAATTGTGTCCTTTAAGAAGATCTACCTTTTTGCATGTAAAAAGATTTTGTAGCTCCTGCCATTCTACCAATTATGCAAAAGTTATTCAGAATGAAGAGAATTTCACAGGCTATTTTCAGAAAATTCAATAAAATTTCTTAATATACTGCTGAGGAATATGGACAGTGATGGCAAAACATAGAAGAAATATACAAATAGCAGGAATGAAATTCCTTAGAGACATCCAAGACTAGACAAAATACAAAACAATCAAATACAATAATAAAAACTATAAGAATTAAACAAAACAATAATAGAATCTTTTTCCTAAAAATATTAAGCCGGTGCCTGTATTGTCAGAGTCTATCGCCTGTGGTGCCGTATGAAATAACGCACGTAAAAAAAAAACAGAAGAAAACTACACAGGAACATACACTCTTTCTTTCCGTTTATTTTCATCTTCTTTTTAGCACAATTTAATGGACATTGTTACTCTACATACGGCACCACGCCGGTGAACAATGATGCCATCTACATGAAATAATAATTCTGAAAGAAAATTTGGAAGAAAACCGTTTTCAGGTTAAAAGCTTTTGCTATTATTTAATAGGACTTAAATATGTAGGTTGATTAAAAAGTACATACAATTTATTACGTTAAATAAGATTAGCAGAATTGTCTAGATTGCTTCTGTGGTCTACTGGTTAGCATGCTAAGTTTCAAATCTAGAGGTTCCGGATTCGATTCCCGGCTGGAGGATGGTAATTTTTCTTTAGTCGAAACATTCGCCATTTTCCCAGAGGAAAGTGTGAATACCTGTGTGAATTTAATGTTTATAAAGAAAACCCAAAGGAAACAAACTCAAAAGTTACGTGTTAACATCATTGTCGATGAACAATTATTCCAAATGTAACAATGTTCCATGCCGAAGTTTAGGGTAGGTTCCTAACATTTGCCAGTTACGACTGAGAAAATCCTGGAAAATACCTCAGTCAGGGAGGACGGACCCGGCGGTGTTTGAACCGAAGACCTTCCGTTCATGAGTCAACGTCTTAACGACCTCGAGTACTTGTGCTGGTTCTTTATCTCTCTCCCTCTCTCTCAGACATATGCAAGGACATTTATGGATCTCAAAACGTGAATTTTCGATACTGAATTTTTGTTTGCAATACAATACTTACATTATCTACAGTAGAAAAAGTAAATTATTACCCCAAACACACTTACAAATGTGCAGAAATGTCTGTAAACGTTATCAGACAAGGATAACCGAGCTATAGGAAGGCTGAAACAGAGCGTATATTATGCATGAAGATTGCAATGATAAGAGACGTCATAAAGTTTGCTTTCTCACTGTCACTGTGGCTCCAGCATTTTTATAACAATGGTTGGTATCCGAGCACAAAGACAGCTTTCCAAGCTCATACACTTATCACAATTATTTATCTATAACTCGTTTCCGCATTTATACTCGCCTTTTATTTCGTAATGAGAGCCAGTTTTTGTTTTGATGCGAGGCTAAGATAACAAAGTTCAACTTTCGGTACACGTGATATTCATTCACATTCTACGATATCCAGAATATTCATGGAGAAAACAGCTGCGTTCCCCAAACTCCTCGTAACACCTTGCATTTCTACTGTATGCAGTGGTAATTAAGCAGTAGACAAATGTTTTAAGAGCTGGTCCCTATAAAATTTCGTTCTGTTTCTATGACCAACAGAGGAAACAAAAAACGAACAACGACTTCCCATTTGGGAAAAGTATAAATATTGGAAAATTCAAAGTAATAACAAGGCATATCCTAGAAAATATTAACATAAATTCTATGATCTTATCTGTCTCTGAAAAAAGGTATTTCAGAATAAAGAGAAAATTCAAGATATACATTTTTTTTGCCATGAAAATATTTAAAGGTTTGCTTCAGAATATTCTATGCTCATATTCATCCTTTCTGCTCTCCAGATATTAACGATTCATGTCTTTTAGTAGGAAATAAACACAACAATATTTAACCCAACTCAAATAACCTATCACTTTTTTGTTTTAGCATCGTTAATTTTGTTTCCATTGCTTTAGCTTAAATAGGTGTTTATTATTTGTTACTAAATTTTAATATGAAAAAAAAATATGAAAAGAATGCAATAAGTATTGTAATGTAAATTAATAATTAATTTATTTAAAACTACTCTAAATATGTCTTGCAATCACCCAACTTTCTCTACTAAATTATTCTCATAAAATCTTATAACCTAATTTTCCCCATTCATTGTAGGCATAAAAAAGATACTAAAGCGACTGTCAGATTTTTAAAAACCGAATCACGATATGATGAATGATGATCAAAATTCCTTGTTCCTTTTACCATATCTCAATCCAACAACAAAGAATATCTCGGAAGTGCTTAACGCTAAAAAAAATTTGTGATCTTTTCTGTATTTTAACGAGACCTGCATTTTTGTGCAGTATAATTTTGTCTCTCCTAGGTTTAATGATTAAACAAAAGCCAGTCAGATTGAAGAGGAATTCTCAGGCTATTCGCAGAAAATTTGAGATATACAGTCTATTTGGCGCGCACTGACATAGGTACCTCATTTTAATCGAGATCGTTAGTCATTTTTGAGAAAATAAAAAATAACGAAATAATTTTCATTAAAAGGTAGTTTAGGGTTTGGGGATTCCGGTAAAATCTCGGTTTCGAACTTTTGGGTCGAAAATATTACTTCCTCTGCTTGCTAAATATAAATAACACACAAGATTATTCTGAATATTCTGTTTGAAAGCCATATTTAAATATCCAGTAAGTTATGGGATTTTTGCATTATAACATATAGAGTCCTGCATCGTCTAACATGCTAGCCTCTGGTTCCTGAGGTCGCAGGTTCATGATTTCCTTCGAAAGGGAAGTAAAGTCAGTGGTCCCGTGTAAGAGAATCTAAGCCTGATAAAGAGACCTGTGAGCAAAATTAAGTGGTCAATACAGAATCGGACGCTGAGAACCGTAGCAGTCAAAGAGCATCCGTTTATAAAAATTCAAAGGTTATAAAAAGCCAATTTCGTCTTTTACTTATCGAACATTTGAACAAGTATTTTGATTTGCGTTTTGCATTTTGCACTTTCTGCGTGAAAGACCACTTAATTTTTCTCAGGGTTAGAGTTCTTTCTCGTGCCGTAAATGAATGACACGGGAACACCGGTTTTACTTCCCTTCCGAAGGATTTTTATCCCCGAAAAATACCCTCTGCTGGGTTCGAACCCACACCCTCGGGAAGCAAAGACTAGCGTGTACTGAGGAATTGCTCGGTACTGAGTTAAATGTAAGAAGCCTGGAGGGTTTATACCCACCACTTGAGAAGGCAGGTTACGCTCAAAGAGGCGTATACCTGAACTTCATCGGTTCGACCCCAGAACAGGTGCCGCGCGTGCGGCTAACCCTTCATACTGACAGGAAGCAAAGCGGCGCGGGTTTAGGCACGTGGACTGGGGGGGGGGGGGTGCTCTCTTCTCTTTTATATCCTTCTTCCTCCAGATGTCTTTGTCAAGCTATTTGCGGTGTGTAAGATTCAACCGACTAACTTTGATAATGGACGTAAAAAAGTTGATGAAAGTAAAACCACTGCCTCTAAAGCTTTAAAGAAAGGGTGACAGTCAAACGGTTGTCTTTGAAACGTAACTGGTTCAAATCAGAAACCTTCGATAGTTTCAGATCGGTAAAAATGCACTTTAAATAAAATCTGCTAATGGGAAATACTTGGAAAATAATAAGAAATGTTAATAATTTTTTTAACAATTTTCAACAAATTTCAAAACCTAAAAGCATTTTGCAAGCTATCATATGTGTAGTTTACTCAAAATTATAAATTTTTGGTTGTTTTTATAAACTAACCTCAATTTTCAAAACCTGTCTTTTTAACTCAGTTGTGTTTTCACAACAACCGGTATTACAAACTTCCTCAGACGTTGTCAAACAATGGTCCATGCGCCCACAGCGTGAAATATTAATTGCAATACCAAGGTACCATAACATTCATAAATGATATTAATAAATTACTGCCAATAACAAAAATGATGAAATTAAAATATATAAAAATCTTTATAACTTCGTTATTGGAAATTCCAAAAAGTAAAATGGAATATCTCGAAAATGGATCACTCCACAAAAAAATCTGATGTGTTGCACTCACATAACTTTCTCTACTCTTGTACTAACCATTCCTACAAACTCTTATTCCTATATCTTCTTCGTGTTAGTTGAGATAAACATTGGTATAAATTATCTTATTGCCTATTTCCTTGTAGGTGCAAGGGGAAAGTTAGAATACAGAAGCTTTGAGCGACAGTCAAATCTTTTAAATCTTTGAGATTCTGTTCGCTTTGCACACTTACCGTATAAAAAAATGAACAACGACGATCCATTTTGCGAAAGTTTTAAGTTTTCCGAAACTCACATACATAACAAGGAATATTTCCGAAATGGTTCACCCTACAACAAAATTTATATAGACGTAAATTGTGTATTTTAGCAAGATCTACATTTTTTGTATAGTACGATTTTGTCTATCTCTAACGGTTTACCAGTTACGCAAAAGTCGTCCAGAGTAAATACGACTACAGGGGCTATAGCCAGAAAATTCAAGATATACATTTCATTTGTCATATAAATATCTCAAACATATGACATTTTAATCAAAATCGATAGAGCCATTTTCAAGAAAATCAATATTTTCGAAAAATTTTCCATGTAAAGGGTAGTTTAGGGTGGGGCTATTTTCTTCAAAATCTTTGTGTAGAAAAAAAAATTCTTGTACCTACAAGACAATAAACAATAGGATAATTTCTGCAAATGAAGAAGATATAGGAATAGGGGTTTGTAAGAATGGTTAGTACAAGAGTAGGGAAAGTCATGTGAGTGCAGTTGGTTTTAGTTGACGAGTGGAAGAGGGGACATAAGTTCAAGTACTTTTGTGCGAAACCTTGAGGATGGTGGCAATGCCATGCGAAACTAGGATGGGGAAAATCACCATATTTAGCTGGGGTATAAACAGTACTAATTTCTGTGTTATGTGGAATCTTGCTCTGCGCTTCACTTATGAGAAGACACTAATTCCACGTCGTAAAGCGGTGACATGCTCACATAGTGTTTAAAATGCGATTAGAATCACAACGTTCGTTCGCCACAGAGTCTATAATAAGACGCGCATGGGAACGCAAACGTTTCTCTTCCTCCTTTTAGAAAATAATTAGTTAAGCTTGTGCCGGTGTTAATGTTCTTGAGAACTAGGCAGCTACTAAAGTAAATCTTTCTGAAAAAGCTCAGACAAATCTCAGTATTAAGCCAATGTACCTACCTGTGAAATATGGCAACAACTGTGAAACATATCGAAATTTCACAGTTTTGGTTCTCCCTGAGTCCAAAAAATCTGATGTGTTGCACTCACATGAGTTTCTCTACTCTTGTACTAACCATTCTTACAAACTCTCATTCCTATATCTTCGTGTTAGTTGAGATAAACATTTGTACAAATTATCTTATTACTTATTTCCTTGTAGCTACAAGGGGAATATTAGCATACAGTAGGCAGTCAAATGTTTTAAAGCTTTGAGATTCCCTTCTCTTTCCACGCTAAACATATAAAAAAATGAACAACTATGTTCCATTTCATCAAAGTTATGTTTTCCGAAACTCACACATAAAAAAGAATATATCGGAAATGGTTCACTCTGCAAAAAAATTTATTTGGACATAAATTGTCTGTTTTAGCGAGATCTATATTTTTTGTACAGTGAAATTTGGTCTATCTCTAACGGTTTACCAGTTATGCAAAAGTCATCCAGAGTAAATACGACTACAGGCGCTATAGCCAGAAAATTCAAGATATACATTTCATTTGTCATTAAAATATCTCAAACATGACATTTCAATCAAAATCGTTAAAGCCATTTTCGAGAAAATAAAAATTTTCGAAAAATTGTCCATGTAAAGGGTAGTTTAAGGTGGAAGAATTTTCTTCAAAATCTTCGTGTCGCATCCTTTAAAGATATTAAACGTAAATACTAAATTTGGTTTTTAACCGACTTTTTGTTTTTGAGTTGTGCTGTCCACAGACACACACAACACACACACACACACACACACACACACACACACACACACACACACACACACACACACGGACCTTTTTCTAAAAATGATTTTTTTTGGGAGGATTCAGGGGGCCTCAAACCATTAATTTCCGGTGAAATCTTGACATCGAACTTTTGGATGGAATACAGTACTTCCTCTACTTTACTATACGTAGTAGAGAAATTAATAATAATCAGTTGGTAACAATGGTGTAAGCAGAAGCGATAAATAATTTACATAATGTGGTTTCTTTATAAAACTACATGCCACTCTATTTCTCCTCTTACCTTGAACATATTTTCTATAAATGACATTTTGTGAACTTAGAAAAGATTCAAGATTTGCAAATCCAAGTATAACATGGTATAAGCAATCTCTGACTGGTCCTATGGATCTAGTTGTTGGATAAAAGAATGATTTTGGGGGGAACTTATTGGATAAATGAAGATACGTGAACTTACATTCTCCTTAACTAAAGCGCCTACCAATAAGACAATACTTGGCGTTCTTGTCTTTGTTGTAAGGAATTTACATTTAGCTTCTAAATGGGACTTATGTTTTGCATCGTCATTTATACATTTGATGAATGCGCAGTTTTGTTGTCCATCGACAATTGCTTAATGAACATAAATTAAGCCCATATTTTTGCATTGTCACGATTATAATGTTTAATTGCTCATGAAAGAACACTAGTGACATCTGGAAGTAATTTGTGCACTTTAAATTTCAGAAGCCTGTGATCCTGCCATGAGGGAGAAGCAGTACTGCAAAGATCATGGTAAGCAAGATTTTGTTTCGATTGTCTTTTATTAATAGCAAACAATGGTTTCGCATTCTACTATTATATATTTATAACCTAAAAATATTAGATACATGCAAGCACTTCTGACCGAAAGAATTAGAGAATATAACGACAAATATGACCCAAAAATGTAACGCTCTTTAAATTAATATTATATTAAAATCTACTTTAAAAATCTAACACACTGAATAATAAATAATATTAATTTTATTGCTGCACTTTGAATGTATTTAATACAACACAGCTTAACCTCCAAGTTCGCGGAAATATACACTTCTAAGAAAGATAATTGTAAGTAATATTACATACAAGAATTATAAGATGTGATAAATCAGTTTTTGGGGCAACTGCAAGCACATATGTAAAATTGAAATATAAATATAAAAATATGACAAAAATACGAAAATTTAAGAGAAAATATGACGAAATATGAAAAAATGACAGAAAAACGTTAAAAAAAACAAAATATGACTTTACATGCCCCATAAGAATTGCATAATATAATCATCATTGATGAAACCGCGCTTCGCTTATATTTTCCATGAAAAAGAAAACAGAAACAAAAACTATGACATCAAAGATCTGGTTATAAGGTTATTCGAAACATAAGTATGATTTAATCGCTTATAGAAATAATAAAAATATAAACTCCGCTTGCGGAACTGCCATCCAAAGACCTCTCCCCAACCACTGCGTCCCAAATCTCTGCCCACAACGGGCGTCATGAATGGGGTGCAGTACTGGAGAGAGGGACGTGATTAGTTCCTCACTTGGCCCCCTAGGGACCTCAGGAACTACGTTAGGGAATCCTGAGTAGGTGGAAAATTATCCTGAGTTAAAACTTAATGGTTTAAGGACATACTGTTGCTTTGCTAGAGTCGTTGGTGCCGCGCACCCCTCCCCCTTTTGGGCGACCTCTCTTATAGGGAAAGAGATGGCAATATGGATTACATTACATTTTTGATAAAGTTGTCAATTTCAAGTACACCTATTATCTTAAAATGCGTCAGTGACATTTACTGTGGACTATGTTATAGAATTACTAATAAACTCTTTAACATAGGTTTAATACTTGAATCTTCACAACCACTATAACCACATACAGATTATTTTTAATGCCTTAATTGCAATATGTTTGCTACATAAGTTGAGACATTTGGAACTGCAGTGAAAAACATCAACATTAAAGATAAACATAGCATATCTGAAAGGAAAAGAAAGTCGACTAAAATCGTTCCTGAGTCTTTCACGAGCTAACAAACTTCGCAAACAAAACAACTACACAAAAGTTGTGCCCATTATTTACACATCATACACTGGACCCACTGACTTCTTGGCATTACGACATTTAACTAAAAGAAGGACTTGCATTATTGATTGTTTCATATAACCATCAATCACCACTTTCCAAACAACAGATTTGTTCACAAGTAAAATGCTAATGTCCGGTTAATGAATGTACCACTTTGAAGTTCAGTAAATAAACAATAGTTTAGAAAGAAAAACATATGCCACTCATATTATTATAAGCAGTAGAAATAATGTTGAATTAAACTCCTAGTTATATAATGTTGAATCTTACCTTGCTAAAAGTTTCAAGCTTCGTGAAATACAATCCTTCCACACACATTATTAGCTTTAGTTGAAGTTCATTGGTTTTTTCGCACACAGAATGCTTCTATACTCAGTAAGGAGTTCTGTACTTAACTAGTTTTGAGCGATGAACCATTAATTCTTCTCCATGTAGATTTTTGAGCTGACATCGGGATTCTAACCTAAAACAACCAGGAAAGTCACATGTTCTCACTAGTTGTTTGTTATTAATACAGAGAGCACTGCTATGCGTAGACAAAGGAGCATCGGAGCGTGTTTAAAAAGCCTATAAATCGGTCACCGCCTTCTCGAAACCTGTCGTTTGCAGCTGTCTTTGACGTTGAGTTAATTCACTGTAAAAGCTTAATGAAATGCAAGTTTTAGCATTTATATAAATAAAAATGAGTAGCTAAATCTGTTGCTAAGCGCAAAACTCCTGCATCATTTCGACTAATTTTTTCCAAATATTCATTTAAGCCCAAGGAAGGTTCTTATGAAGAGAAGAATTGGAAAAATTGCTCGGAGAAACGTAAAAACCACATTTTTCTTCTTCCCATTCAAACTGTTCCTAGCTGTCAATCCTAGGGATGGCGGTCTGGGATAGATTAATCGCAGAATCGATTTTTTCGGGTCGTAAAGATCGATTTGAGCAATGAATCGATTAAGTGAATCTATCTTAGACACTCTAAAATCAACTTTCGATTCATTTACTTACTGTTTCTCGAAAATCACTCTAACGATTTTGATTCAAATGATAAATACTTGAGATATTTTTATGACAAATGAAATGTATGTTTTGATGACTTTTGCATAACTGGTAAACCGTAAGAGGTAGACCAAATCTTACTATACAAAAATGTAGAGCTCGCTAAAACACACACTTTATGTCTGGATAAATGTTTTGTAGAGTGAACAATATCAGAGATATTTCTTTTGTTTGTGTGAGTTTTGGAATACTTCAACAATCGTCAAATAGAAGATCGTTATTCACTTTTTCATTTCTTAGTCGTGCAAAGAGAACGGAATCTCAAAGCTTTAAAACATTGGACTATCGCTCAAAGCCTACTGTATTGTCATATTCCTCTTGCATCTACAAGGAAATAAACAGTAAGATAATTTCTGGAAATATTTATCTCGACTAACATGAAGAAGATAGAGTAAGAATGATTAGTACAAGAGTAGAGAAAGTCATGTGAGTGCAACACATCAGTTTTTTTAACATCGGTTGGTGAAAAGGACCCTAAGAGTGTCAATTTTCAAGCAAATAGCTTTAAAATTAAACAAGTTAGAAAATTCGGTCTCTTGTCCCTTAAAAACATACCTAAGTTTGAACGTACTATCAAAAAGCCACCCGGAATCTTGTTCAGAGCAAAGCGCTTTTGATTGATTTTTATTTTTGTTACATTAGAAGAGCAGAGATAAATATGAACGAATCTGCTGGTCATGATCACGACCGCGAAGTACATGCGCAGAATCAAACAATTTTTCAAGTGCCGCGCGGCACGGCGTGCTCTGGGTAGACAGTAAAATGACCTTGCGTCGCTAACGCATTTCGTCAACCGCCTTCTTTTGTTTTGTTTTGTTAGCAGGTACGAAGTTGGTAATTGTAAGGGGATTCACCTGTCAAGCAACACCTGGTTGTAAAACGTTTAGGGGAAGCATAATAAAGGAATTAGGCTCAGCTCGTAAGTAGAATGTGATACTAATTGTTTTATTAAGGAAAGAAATCAGTGCCAAAGCATGGATCGTTATTATCTCCAAGAACCCATCGGCCCACCTGAGTTCTTTGTTTTTTAGGTTATGTTTTCACGCTTCCACGTTGTTTATTAGAGCTGTCTCAGTGGATTCACAGGATAAAGGAGCGACGTGTAACAAATGCAAAGGTGGCAGATAGAGTTAGTGTACAAAAGTTTATTTGCTTCGTCGGGTGAACTTATTCACACACAGAGGCGTGCATAACTTCTGAAAATAGGCGCAGAAAATGTACAATTGCGTGCACGAAATCGTGCTCATATAGTGTACAGTGATTTATGTTGGTAAGGAAATATTAAAGCGCCCAGAACCCATCCCAAACTATCCTTTACATAGAAAAATATTATATATTTTTATTACTTAAAAACGTTCTAGCCATTTTATTAAAATACCACATATTCAAGATATTTTAGTCACAAATAAAATTCAATATACTACGTAATTAGTTTGCAAATGAATAGGGCCGGATTTCGATAACTTTGATATTTTTCCTCATTATGCTAGTGCGATGCTATAACTGTATTTGGAATGCATTTTGTATTTTATATTTTTGTGTCTATTTCTTGCGGAAATATTTTAATTTTGTCGAAAACAAGCTGGCAACACTGCAGATTGTGTGGGTCTCACTTGCACTAGGTTGGTACATAAACAAACACCCTGCCGTGCCCTACCATGTTTACTGTGCGAGTGTAGGCCAATCAGAAGCATTAGCTCCCAAAACATTACACGACTCTGCAAGCTATCGACCTGTTTACATCCAGAAACCGGTTCTATTCCCTGACCAACCTCAACACAACGTTGTCGAGCTGCTTCATGTCTGAAAGAGCTGCTCGGAATATTGTTTCAATTCTTTTAAGTGATTAATTATTTCGAAATCCTGTGTGATGTCGCATAATGATGAAGTTATGTCAGAAATAAGTTACTCTACGTATCTTACAAGTAACAAACTGTTATCTTCGTACATACTTCTGGAATTACGCATCCAATTACCTGATGGAACACCTTTTTCAAATGATAAGTAATTTTTAAGAACAAATCCAGGTTTTTTGTAATTTTTCGCGATTGCAATTACAGAATCAAGTTTGAGAAGCCAAAAATCTAATATATTCTTGGAAATCTTAGTGTGATGAATCTAACTGCTACTTTTGAGGGTCGCAAATGCTTATGACGACTAAGGTGAAGAAGATAGAGGAATAAGTGTTTGTAAAATTAGTTAGTACAAGAGTATATGAAGTCATATGAGTGCAATACATCAGATTTTTAAATATTTTTAGGTTATTAAAATCCGAGTCTTATGTTTTATGTTGTGAGTATGTGGTAAAGAATTCAAAGGAATCAGAAGGAAACCGTGAACTTAACAGACAATGATTTCACATATTTTCCCAGAAAGTCCTTTGTTTAAGCTATCCGTATGCAGATGCATAACGGCCCGGCGATGGCAGAGATTACAACGGTGACGCAGTCAGCGACATTTCTGTTAATGATACAGCTATTTCTACGTCATACATTTTGCAAATTACACACTCGACTAATGGAAACCTATGTACTCTTGGCCACGACATCCCGCTCCGGGAATGACCACTCGCTTTGGTAAAGGCTTTCTGGAAGATAAATTAATATTCATTTCAGCAAGTCATTCCGCTGTGTGTTTTATTTCTTTCTCTAATCACATGGCGGAATAATTTTGTGGACGTTCAAAGCAAATGTTTTTATTCATCTCGAATAGCCATTACAGTGCTCGAGTGCGCACGCACGCTCACACACACACACACACGCAGGCTGGTGTAATGACCATCTTAGCATCCGTCTGGCAAATGAGCTGGCTAAATCCTTCCAGAGAACACTATTGTGAAATCTTAGCCGAGAATATGTAAACTCTTAACCCCGTTCCAGCTCATTTATTTTCAGTTAAAATTGTTTTGAAATCACGGGGAACAAAAGAGATGCAGGCAAGTTGCGCAGACGGTCAGAAATCAGTTTTCCCGTCATGTTACCACATCTCTGGTAAATAATGTAGAGGTCCCACGTGAAATCAACGGTGATTTGCATGCACGAATGGTTATGGGAAAATTCAGATTTTACTGATTTTAAATTTGATACTTGGCTTACTTAGTTCAAAGTAGGTAGAGAAGGTATTAAAAGTTCAATACCGAAAATTCACTGAAAATACACGTTTTGAGGTGTTTCAGATTAAATAAATTAGAAGAGGGTCCACATTTGTCGGTGTCCGTGCGCGCGCTCGCGTGTGTGTGAATGGAATAGCTCAAAAAATAAAAATCAGTTAATATCCAAGACGCGATACGATTTTCAATAACATCTTCTCATCCAAAACTATCCTTTACATGGAAGATTTTTCAAAATTTTGGTTTGCTCAAAAATGGCTCTAACGTTCTTATTAAAATATCTTAGATTTTCTTGGAATGGCCTCTGAAATCCTTTTCATTCAAAATGATCTCTGTGTAACTAGCAAACCATAGATATAGACAAAATCTTAACACACAAAATTTGTGGATCTCGTTAAAAAGTACCATGTGAGCGCAACACATCAGTTTTTTGTTTTTCATTGTAAATGTAACTTCTCGAACTGGTTCACATTACGTTCCAGTATCCATATAGTGCAGCCCACATATTCAATGAAAACTAAAACTATTGGATATTAAACACAAGTGTAACTAACTCATTAATACGAAAGTCTTCGCGCGCAAATAGAGAATAACTGCGCGCAACACTTTGTTTCTATACAGTTCGCGCGCAACTGATACACAGTTTTAATAACCTGTAAATTATTTTAAAAACCCTTCGCGCGCAAAAAGAGAATAACTGCGCGCAACAGATTGTTTCTATATAGTTCGCGCGCAACTGATACACAGTTTTAATAACCTGTAAATCATTTGAAAATACCCTTAGGTTGATAAAAAGGTCTTCACGCTGCAGGTATACTGCTGGTGTTTGTTATGCCAACATGTTCGAGAAATACGCGCCACCAGTACCAACAAGTGTTCAGCTAATGGCACCTAAAAGGGGAAAAAGCGGGAATTCAGATTTTGTTATACAGGTCCGTCAAAAGAGGGGTGCGAGTGCCGCTAAAAATCCTTGATGTTTTATAGCCCTGCTAAAAATCTCCCCTCGATATCTCCCAAAGGTTTTTTTAAAGGAAAAAGTTTACAACACTTTTCCTGTGTGAGACCAGACCGGACCCTTGTGAATGAACGATGTGATTTAAGTCATAAAAATAACTCCAGCCCCTTCCTTATAAGCAACGATCCCCCACTTCCACCCCCTGCAGATTGCAAGGGACGCTGGTGGTTTTTTTAATAGGAGTCTTCCCTGAGATTGTACAATATTTGCTTTGGTGCAACAACTACCTAAATCAGAAGCCCTATCTGTGTCATACATCACGGCTGAGTCCATTTTCAAAACCACCAAATAGGTTATGTTCTTTATTCAGACTGAGAAACATGCATCTTCCAGTTATTTATGAGTCGAGACCAATGCTTCATGCACTATAAAGCCTCAAAATATGTATGCATTCATCAAGCGAAAAATACATTAAAATATGCACTTTCATTATTGTTCATTTTTTAAATGTTTACAGCAATATATAAAGAACATGCCACATGCTGGTTGGCTTTAAATTATCAAGCATATTTATCTGAAATTACAACACCCTAGATAGATTAAAACAGACAACATTTAATTATTTTGTAAGGTTTTAAAGAACAAATGCTATAGAAAATAGTCAGAAATAGAGCAGTAAGGTTCCCGACTCTGTGATGTGGGGCTAGCATATCTGTGTCACATTCAGGAGGTGCCGAGTTCGAATCTCGGAACGTTTTTCCCGGTTTTCCCTTCTCCTAAAAGATGAATGTCAGATTGAGCATTATTTTCACCCATTACATTCATCGTCCGATATAAACTAACCGGTTAAAGAACGATAACCTCAAACAAAAAGTTCACAGAACACATGACCATCGCTAACTCATTACCACAGCTCATTACTTTGAGTTACCGACTATGTTCCTAAAAGAAGCACTCATTTGTCAGGAATACTCGTCTATATTTAAGAGTATCTAATCACAAAAAGCTATAAACTGTAATATTTAATCATTTCACATTCAAGTTAACAAAATAACAATAATTTCTATTTCAATAAAAATGTTTTGGCTCTTTAAACAAGAAACTCTAATTGTGAAATAACTTAAATATGCTATTTATGCTAAGCAAGGCCATCTGGCGTCGATTGGATTGTTATAAATAGCATATCTTTACCATTAAGAGTCTTTGGAGCTATACAAAGTGAAATCCTATTTTTAATAGTTGCATAACGATTAAGAACTAAGTAGTTGGGTATTAGATTTATTTTTAGCTAAAGTAAGGAGAATAATTTGTTGAGGAAAATGTTAAATCTATTATTATTATTATTATTATTATTATTATTATTATTATTATTATTATTATTATTATTATTATTATTATTATTATTATTATTATTATTATTATTATTATTATTCGAATTGTCAATTTTTTATCTATTTCTTCATTTGAGGATTTCCAAATCGGTTCATATCCTTTCGGCAGTTTCGCCAAAGAAGATATCTGTATGTTTCATTGCCAATTTTAACACTAAAATCAGAAACAGAATTTGCGTTGGCAACACTTATCAGAAGCTTTAGGTTATCAACAAGAAGTCGTTGATTATAGGGGTAGCGAGCTATTCAGGGATTTATTTTATCACTAGAAATATTAGACATATAAAGTAAAAATTGAAGACCTGGGTGACTGAGCTTTGATCGGCGTTTTTCCTTTATAAAAAGTCGTGTTTTTTCGGATAAGATGCTTATTTAGATGCAATACGTTGCCTTTATACATCAACCACAGATAATTGAATGAATTGTATGTTGAAGGGCGAGTATAGAAGAATATACGTATTACGTAAAAGGAAAGCAAATAGAGAAAACTATGTGAAAGTAATAAATTGTATAGTAAAATGGATGGCATAAAAAATCTTCTCCATAAAAATATACCTATACGTTCTAAAGTAAGAACAAATTAGAAACTAAAAACTTCACTTATCTTAGTAATGTAACATTACTAAGATAAGTGAAGATTTTAGTTTTTAATTTGTTCTTACTTTAGAATCTTGTTCCTTCACTGCTAATAGCTTCAATTTTTTCTTATTATACGTATACGTTCCAAATTTCGCCAAGACCAGTCAAGCGCTTTTCGAGATTAATGCTTACGTACATCGAAACATCCACTTGTAGATATGAATTGTCTGTAGAAGAGTGAGTAGAGAAAGAGATGTGTTTGTGTTACCTAAAAGTGAGTAGAGAAAGGAGGGAATAATTTTTTTTTTTGTAAAATCGATTTTTTTCAGTGAAATTGTTAATAGAAGAGTGAGTAGAGAAAGAAATGTGAATGTGTTACCTAAAAGTGAGCAGAGAAAACACTGTGAATGTATTTTTTGTGTAAAATCGGTGTTTTTCAGGAAAGATATACAAAAATTTAAAAAGCAAAACACAAATACAAAATTTGATCGAAATCGTTAGAGCCGTTTCCGAGATACGCGAAATATACTTATACACAAGAATTGCTCGTTTATGAAGGCGTATGGGAAGAAACGCGGAAGAAGATAGCGCAAGCAATTGCCCAGAGCTATCATTACGTGCGCCGGTCCGGTCTTATTTCATTTTACTTGAGGAATATATTAGCTGACGATAGGGAACCATCTGCTTCATTTGGAGTGAGAAATAATTTTATTCATGCAATGAGAGTCAGGCAGTCGCACAAGGCTATAAAGTTAATCATCCGAGGCTCTTACAACAGCGGCTGGAAATTAAGTCGCTCCACGATGAAAAATTTGCATTTCACGCCTCAGGCCGTTCTCACTATGACAATAGATACGGTCTCCTTCATTAAAGTAGAAAACCGTATCTTTCTGATGGATCTGCTTATTTTAATGGCAATGTTTCTCTGACCTTGTGTTCCGGCGAGAGTAGATTACCTACTCGTTTCGTATGAAGGTGTTAGCCATTCTCTTGTTTTGTGGCACTCTGCAGCCCACATCGATTAACTCCACACGTAATGAAACTGGGAAAATGGAAGCCAAAGTTCACAGCTTTACAAAATCCAATATTGCATTCCAATGCTAAGGTGTTTTAAAAATGAGTTATTATGACATTTAGAATCAATAATTACTGTATTGTACAACAGAAGGTGACATAAATTATGGCTAAACTGACTCTGGATAGATATTTTAGTGTTTACTTCACTGCTCTTTAATTATATAAATAAAATAAAGCACAAGAAAATAAACCATAAACAATTTATTAAGACCCTTGCACACCTAGCGTTAATAAACCCTAACTTTAATTGCAATAGTTACAATGATTAACATTTATAAAGGAATCTTATGACAAATAAACTATGAATACACTTTGAGAGGTAGAATTGCAACTGAAAAATTCAATACCACGGCTGGGATTTGAACCACAGGCCCTCCGCTAACCAGGCGGGTGCTCTAACCATTAAGCTACCCGCCAGAATGACATTGAACTCTCCAACCAATTCGTATTTCTCCCGGTAAACCACAAAGGCAGTCTCACATCACAGACAATTACCCTAATGGTGACTTACTATTGTAAGTACTTTATGTCCCAGGATTAAATAACTTTTAGATGGTAGGTAATTATTATTTATTTATGCCTTTTTTATTATTTATTGTTGACATAAATAAATAATAATACACTTTTATGTAAAATTCTCTCTTAATTTTGCAAAAGCATCATTTTTACTTTCTCTACTATGTATTGCATTCCATACAAAAATTCGATATCGAAATTTCACCGGTAAGACAGGCTTTGAGTCTTCCTGAATCTAAAAAGGAAGCATTTTTTGGGAAAGAAACGTCTGTGCGTATGTATGTTTTTGTGTCTGTGAACACCATATCTCAAAGCGAAAAGTCAGTTAAATACCAAATTTGGTACTTAAATTTAGCATCTTCCAAGGATGCAACACAAAAATCTTCAAGAAAATCCCCCCCCCCCCGTAGATTGTCCTTTAGATGCACTATTTTCCAAAAATGTTATTGTTCTAAAAAATAGCTCAAATGAGTTCAATTAATATAACAAATTTAACATAAGCCCTCTTATTCTGAACGGCTTTTGCATAACAGATAAACCGTAAGTGATAGACAAAACCTTAGTACACAAAAAATGTAAATCTCGTAAAAAGATGCACGTCATGCATTTTTTGTTGAGTGAACTATTTCCGAGACATTCCTTGTTATTTCTTTGAATTTATTACAGCTTCACGGGTGATCAGCCGTGTGAGGTTTAAATTCTTTGAATTTCCCAGCAGTTGTTATTTTCTCAAATGAAAAGTGATTGGTTTTATATGTCCTGTATATGCAAATAGAACGGCGTTTCAAAGCTATCGCATAAAAGATTTAATCCCCTATTCCCATTGTATCTACAAGGAAACGTCATTAAACCTTTCTACAAATATCTATGTCTATTAGTGCAGTCTAGTTGCCTTGTAAACATATTTGCAGTATTGCTTTCCGATGCTCAGATTTTGGCGACCTATTTATTTAGCGTTGCATGTTTTCACGGTGTGAGCGTCTGTTATTGGGAGTAGATATTACTTGACGTAGGTATACGTTATTTCTGACACTCCAGTGGGACAATTACGTTAACTGTAAATGCAGCGATTCATCTCGGCACAAAATTAAGCACACAGTGAACCTACAATCATGGGGTTCGTTCATCCGCTCACCCGCGTATTATAAGTACATACGTACCTCTTTTCTGTTGACCTTTTTCTTTTTTATTTCCTGCCTTACTTCCCCTCCACTCTGGCCTTAAAATTACCTCTTACGGTCAAAAATAGGGAAGCAACACGCGTGTCTATTGGCGTGAAAAAAACAAGTGAGAACTGCATATTTTCACTTCCTCAAACGACGGAGTGAGGTCTCTGGTGTTTGTCTATTTGTCTATTTTATTCAATATGAAGATAAAAGAAAAGAATTAAACATCTTCAAACTTACAGATCGAATGAAACAGTACAGGAATACCTGATTGATACAATGCCAGAAGAAAGATTTCCGAAATGATTAATAAACTATAAACCGGTACGAAAAAGAAATGTTGGACGACAATTTCAGCTTTCATGAAACCTTTAAAAATCTCAACTCTTGATTGGCGATAATGATGGTGTGTCTTTTATTTGTTCCTTTCTGTATATTCCTAGACTACTTGAGTAAATTATATTAATTCTATGGTGGCTAAAATTGCCTATTTTCGTACTGTGTGCCTTTTCGTGGGCGGCGCCGTGGCCGAGCGGTTAGCGCGCTCGCCTACCACCTAGGCGGCCCGGGTTCGATCCCAGGGATCCGCACGTGGTATTCGTCGTGGACGAAGCGGCGTCAGGGCGGGTTTTCTCCGAGTACTCCGGTTTCCCCCGCCATCTCATTCCACCGGTGCTCCATGTTCATGTATCATCAGTGTCACCGCCTGCGGTGCCGTAGTAGTAAAAGCGGGCGTTAAACACAACAACGCCTTTTCGTGGCTTAAGGGCCAATTATTGGCCTATTAAAGGCCTAGTATTATATTCCAGTCAAAAATTCGACATCCTTCTGAACCTACAAAGGGCATTTTTACAAAAAGGTCCATGTGTGTGTGTGTGTGTGTGTGTGTGTGTGTGTGTGTGTGTGTGTGTGTGTGTGTGTGTGTGTGGCTGAAAATGGCATAACGCATAAGCCAAAAGTTGGTGAAATACCAAACTCGGTATTTAAGTACAGCATCTTTCAAGGGTGCTACCCAAAGATTTTGAAGAAAATTCCTGCACCTTTAACTACCCTTTACATGGACCGTTTTTAGAAAATTTTTATTTTCTCAAAAATAGCTCTAACGAATTTGATTAAAATGCGATATGCTTAAGATATTTTTATGGCAAATAAAATATATATCTTGCATTTTCTAGCAATGTCCTAAGAAGTCCTCTTTATTCTGAATGCCTTTTGCACAACTGGTAAACCGTATTGCAAAAAAAGCGCAGATCTCGTGAAAGCACACAATTTATGTGAAATAATTTTTTGTAGAGTGAAGCATTTCCTAGATATTCCTTGTTATGTTTGACTTTTCCAATATTTATACTATAAGTCGTTATCCGGTTTGTTATGTCCCGGATGCAAAGGGCAACCAGCTCTTAAATATTTGACTCACTCAAAGCCTTCTGTATTCCCATATTCCCATATTCCCCTTGCATCTAAAAGAAAATTAACATTAAGGTAATTTGTACAATTGTTTATCTCAACTAACACGAAGAAGATAGACGAATAAGTATTTGTACAAATAGCTTGTGCAAGAGTAGAAAAAGTTCAGATTTTTATCTTGGTTGTTATTGATGGTTGTTTATTAATCTGAAGTTAACCTTAATATTGCAGTTAATATTTCGTGCTCTATCTATTGCAGACAGTATGCCTGGTAATAATAAAATAATGGCTACTGAATGCAATAAAGGTTATGGTTAGTTGTCAACTACAAAAAACTACTAGTTTACTACTGGGAAATCGATCATTTCAGTATTAATAGCTCTTTGATTTGTTCATAAATACGATACATTTATTGTTTTTACTTCTCGCGTGGGCAAAAATACAGTACTGACCTAGAAAGACTAACCTTATTTCACACGCTACCCAGTTAAGTAATATTACATAAAACAGTCTATCATAATTACAAACCAGCGTGGGAGTGTAAAATATATTCAAAGGAGAAATAACTTTAAAACTAATAATACAGTTTGCCACAAAAATGTGCTAGGAAATTGGTAGATATAGGTTATAGATATTTATATACTGTTTTGTCAAGTCGAATGTGTTTTTAAGTGGTAAATGAATAAATAATTATGCTTGCTGTAATGATTATCAGTTACTGATAAGTGTTTATATCAGATCTTCAAATTTATTCGACCTTTTGTGCCAGTCGATTGTCTGCTCACGAGTCAGCACTTTGAAGTCAGTTTATCACCTATGCAGAGTAGAAGCATCAGAAAAGAGGTTTCTAAGACCAATGACCTGATGTGTTTCTAACTGAATATATAAGAAGTGAAGAAATAAGAAAGGAACTTGGAATATAACGAGTTCTAGTTCATATAGAGAATTGGAAACAACATTTAGACAGAATACATAAAAACATAACCTAAGAAAGCACCTAATTATAAGCCACGAGGGCATTGGCCGTCCAAAATCAAGATGAATGAACAAATCAAATGAGACGAAAGGGTTCTGAGCCTCAAATCATATATATATATATATATATATATATATATATATATATATATATATATATATATATATATATATATATATTATTATTATTATTATTATTATTATTATTATTATTATTATTATTATTATTATTATTATTATTATTATTATTATGGAGGTTGATAAAGGAAAAACTACGTTTGAGCCTTGTATTCCTTATTTAAGAGACAAACACCAAATTTCAAATTGGGAAGTGATTGGTCTACATCTTGGTGCCCGTGGAGTTTACGATTCTTTGAATTGCAACTACATGTTTCAGAAGACACTGATTTACAAATTATTTGTACCTTCTAGTCAATTGTATGCTGCAGTATATTAAATAAAGAATACTAAAATGATTAGCCACCCATTTACAAGTAAAATAAAATGTTGTATATTTTTACACCTTATTTGACAAATATTCTTACGTTATACCCACATTTTAATCAGTCTTATTCATGTTTAAAACTGTGAATTTCTATAGATTTATTAGCAAGCTGGTCCACATGAGAATTCTAAAACAGAACAGCTATCTAGCTATAGATTTTCTCTATCTTCGTCCCTCTCTCTACCTCTCCCTTCACCTCCCTTCCCTCCACTCTCCACCTCTACTTTTGTCTCAGTGATAGTGTGTAGTAAGACTTGATGCATCTCGTATGGTTTTAAGATACACTAAAGTTACATTTCAAGGTGTAGAATGCCAGTTGGAAGTTAGGCACGTAAAGGCACATAACCCGTCCAGACAAATCCTTCCAGATAATGAAGCCAATGGAGCAGAACGGCACCTGTTCCATTGTGCTCTGGCAAATTCAGCTCATACCTGATACAAAAACAAGTGAAGACTAGCTCTACACTAATGAAAAGATTCTTCATCAGTTAATGCACAAACTACCACAATAATATAATATATTGGTTTTTCTCCTAAAGCCTTTCCTTTTGATCGCGAAAGAAAGAACTGTCGAATTGTACCCAGACATTCAACGGGAATTTTACTGGAAGTAAAATCACTGAATCAAAAAAGAATTTTTACGAACATTCATCTAGTTAAATTTAAATACTAAACTTGGTATTTAAGTTAGCATCTTTCAAGGATGGGGCAGGAGATTTTCAAGAAAATCCCACCCCCCCCCCCCCGAAACTACCCTTTTTGATTAATTCCTTCTTGAAATGTTAAACAGCTAACCATTTAAATTACTTATTAGAGAGAAAAAATAATAAATGATCTATTCTAACTTTTATCTCCACCTTTTCAATTAGTTTATATAGAAATTTCGTACGTTTATTGCCCTATTTTCTCAAAAATATTGTAACCAAAAATGCACATGATTGGTGTCATTGTTTTGAATTGTCAAAGACACTGTTTCAAGAGTTAAATCGATATTCAGTTTTCTCGTTTTTCTCTCATGCAAAAAGCGTGGAATTTGACAGCCATGGCATAGCATTTCGGCTTTTAAAATTCTGACTATCTATATGGCTAACTATACCACAAAATGTTTTATGTATAAATAGTATGCTTTATTGAGCTCTACAGTATTTTGTATAACCTCTTCTGTCTATCTCTTACGGTTTACCAGTTATACACAAGTCCTTCAGAATGAAGAGGACTTTAGAGGTGAAAAACAGTTTATTCACACTATAGACAGATGTCTTTGAGGAAACAAACCAGGACTTCATCGAAGATGGCGATCACGAAGGAATAGAGCGTGACTAGCAGTGAAACGATTAATAACAGGTCGAATAAGGCAACTTGCTTCTTGCAGAAATTTGGTAAATTCACATCACAAATTGAACATTTACATTCTCTTGGAGTTGGAAATAAAGTGATATCGCCTTGATGCCTATGAAACGTATTCACTAAGGCAAACTCTGGATCGAAATGTGTCACCCGTATCGAATTCTAATCTACGGAATAACTGACCATAAAATTCGAAAGCACGGGCATGCGCATTTAGCGACTCTGTAGCCAAATTACCAACTGTTGTTTATTTCCTTCATTGCTTGATGCCAGGGCATGACTTCGTTAAAAACAAACAGAATACAGTGGGTTTAATCTTTTCGTTGTTATCAGAGTGCTGCCTAACCCATTCTGTGCTGGAAGGCGTCATATTATACTTTTCAGGATTCATTTTGCTTTCAAAGGTAGGCAAAGGAAAATATGATACCTAGCAGAGCTAATAGTGCCACCAGCAAGTGTAAAATGAGCAAATGTTACCTATACAAAACACATACCTACACATAACCAAACAAAAATTTGATGCCTTGTGGTTTACTGGAGAAAATGGGAGACAATTATGGAATTTAGTGTTGTGGTATGTCACCATGGTAACTCAGTTGGAGCAGCAGTATGGTAAACCGAAGTTCTGTGATCTAAACCCACTAAGAATTATTGGAAAAGTATTACAATCAAGTTACACAAGAATATGTTCACTATCCTCTTAGGTATTTATTTTTATTTCACTTCCCTATAATTATATGAATAGCAGAAGAACTTTTACTACTGTAGATTCAGTATTGGCTCTACCTTTTTCGTAACTTATGGCACTCAATGTTGGTACCAAAGCATCCAAGCCTTAAACCATGCCAACTGTAGACGTCGAAATCCGCGAAGATCACGGACACGTTGGCCAATATGAAGAAAAACCACAGCGTAACCTACAGATGGGGGCTCTACGCCTCAAAGCGTAGCCAAGGCAAGCTTTTTCATAAGTAGGAAAAACAACAGAACGGAGCCATAGGACTTATGAAGCTAAATGGATGTTGGTATTATGAAGTTGATAAACTCCAACATCTTTTGACCGATCACCATGAAAATTGGCACATCTAAGTGTTTTTTCATGGAGACGCTTTTACGTTATCCATTTTACTATGCAATGTATTACATTCACTTTTTTTTCTACTTGCTTTTCTCTGCACTCGCCCTTCAACATATAATTCATAGAATTGAATGCAACATGTACAATGCAACGTATTAAATTCAAACTGTTTTCTCTATTCACTTTTCTTTAAGGTAACATATTCACATGTATTTCGCTACACCCTCTTCTACAAACAATTCACACAATTTTCTATATATTTACAATATAAATGCAAAGTATTACATTCACACTGTTTTCTCTACTCACTTTTCTGTTACGTAACACATTCACATGCCCTTCTTTAGTCCTCTTTAATATACAATTGATACACTTTTCTATATGATTGAAATATGTATTAAATTCACACGGTTTTCTCTGCTAACTTTTCTGTTATGTAACACATTCACACATCCTTCTCTACTCGCTCTTCAACATGCAATTTATACAATTTCCTTATGATTGTAATGGAAATGGAACGTATACGTTCAAATGGTTATCTCTACTTGATTTTCTTTTACGTACCTAATACATTCACATTCCCTTCTCTACTCGCCCTTTAATATACAATTCGTACACTTTTCTATATGATTGAAATGCAAACGCAACGTATTACATTCATATGTCTTTCTCAACTCGTTCTTCTACAAATATGTTTGAAATAGCAACGCAATGTATTACACTCACATAGTTTTTTCTACTCGCTTTTCTTCCTCTGATATTTGTGCTTTTGCATAGTGTGTTCCCGGTGTTTTATTTATTGTTCTTTATGACACACTAAGAGTTTTAATTAACTTTTTGTTTAGGTGTATTAAGCATTACTTTTTAAATGCCTCCAAAAACGACAAGGCTATTGGGCAAGTGCAGCGTAAGTCTAAAATTTGTAGGGATATATTGTCAAGCTACGGGCAACGCCGGGTCTTTCAGCTAGTATTGGAAATAAAATCCTAGAGAGGAAGGTGAAGTTACAAACACAGATCACAGAGGGAGAATGGATCCTAAAGCAAACGCCGCGAGGGACCAAACCAGTCGAACTGCAGATGACCACGGAAATATGCAAGCAGTGCCTTGTTCCACTCTTGCAACAGTTTGATGTGACTCATAGCTCTTTTTCCATCTCCGGTTGCTGGACCATAGGATGACCTTGACTCTTGACCACTTCCCTACTTGTTGATTATAGTTTTTACCGTAGAACATGCCCCTCCCCCTCAGTGCATAACCGAACCTCGCCTATGAACCAGAAGTAATGACCCTCCTTCATCGTTATCGCTTTTGCTGGATACCGACCGGCTCAGCGGCTCGTTCTCAGACTGTTTCACCTCTCTTCACGAATATGCAGACAACAGCGGTAATCAGATGCAAAATACATGTCTTAAAGTCTGTCAAAACAAACTTTCTCTACTCTTGTACTAACCATTCTTACAAACTCTTATTCCTATATCTTCGTGTCCACCGAGAACATTTGAGTGATAGTCAAATGTTTTAAAGTTAGTCACTCCATCCTGGCTTTGAAATTCCATTTTCTTTGCCTGGCCAAGAGATAAAAATCGAATAGCATTTTCCTATTTCATAAAACTATCAGCACTAGAAAATTAATACAAATAACTAGGAATATCTCCGAAATGGTTAATTCCACAAGAGAAAGTATAGGACAAAAATTGTGTGTTTTAACGAGAACTACATTTTTGTGGGGTAAGATTTTGTCTGTGTCTTACGGTTTACCAGTTATGTAAAGGCATGGTGTTTTTTTTTTCTCTCTCTTTGTAAAACTTGACAACCCACAAATTTCAAAAAGGTAGTATGTTTTAATATTGTACGCAGGAGACTGTTTTATTAAACGTTTTTACATGCATTCAAAATATAATTTTTACTTTCTCTACTGGTAAGTAGCGGAAGTATTGTATTCCATCCAAAAATTCGATATCGAGATTTCACCGGAATTATATGTTTTGAGACCCCCTGAATCCAGAAAAAGGTCCGCGCGCGCGCGCGCGCGTGTGTGTGTGTCAGTCTGTGGATAGCATAACTCAAAAACTAAAAGTAGGTTAAACACTAAACTTGGTATTTAAGTTTAATGTCTTTCAAGGATACGACACGAAGATTTTGAACAAAATAACCCCACCCTAAACTATCCTTTACATGGAAAATATTTCGAAAATTTTTATTTTCTTAAAAATGGCTCTAACGATTTTGATTAAAATGTCATATATTTGAGATATTTTTATGACAAATGAAATGTATATCTTGAATTTTCGGGCTATAGCCCCTGTAGTCGTATTTACTCTGGACGACTTTTGTATAACTGGTTAACCGTTAGAGATAGACCAAATCATACTATATAAAAATGCAGATCTTGCTAAAATACACAAGAATAAATTTTCTTGTGGGGTAAACCATTTCGGAGATATGAGTGAGTTTCGGAAAACCTAAAACTTTCGTGAAATGGAACATCATTGTTTAGTTTTTATGTTAAGTGTGCAAAGAGAACAAGATCTCAAAGCTTTAAAACATTTGACTCAAAGCCTATTGTATTCTAATATTCTCTTTGCACCTACAAGGAAATAAGCAATAAGTTGTACAAATGTTTATTTCAACTAACAAGAATATATAGGGATAAGAGTTTGTAAGAATGGTTAGTGCAAGAGTTGAGAAAGTCATGTGAGTGCAACACATCAGATTTTTTAGATTAAAATACTCGATAAGTAAAAGAATATAACTTATGGACTATAGCATATTAAAACGAACTGCTAAAATGAATAGAAATAGATATTTTAAGTGCTGTAAAAATTTCATTGTGAAATGTTATGCAGTTATAGAGTAAACGATACCTAAATTTTAGGAATTCTAGAATATATTGTACAAACTCTAGCTTGCAAAAGTTTGGAGATAACCGCAGTATTGAAAATTGCTCAAGCTGGCCTTATTGCTGCTATTGAGGGGCGAAATTATTATGCAGTCATGTGAAAAAGTGGGTAAAATGTTGAAATATTCACGACTGAACAGTCTGGATATTCCAATACTTTGAAAGGCCACTACATATGTGAAGAACGCTAAAATATTTTCTTTATGGAAGTTTGAGGTTGAGAGCAGCAGGATTGCGAGGGAGGCTGGTGGATGAGCTGCTTGGGGGAGGAAAAAGGGATTGTCCAAGGACAGATGTTATGAGACCTGGCTCAGCTGTCAGGATGGTCTCTCTTCAGGTACGCTCGAAAAAGTTTGCAGATTCATTTTTAGGGGGCAGCTTAATAATAGGCCGGCCGCACAATACTCGGCAGACCTGCTTCACTACAGAATGTTTCAAATTACGTGACAACCTGGGCTAAACATGATTAAGGCAACAACAGACGGTGTTTCCCAAAATTAAATACTGCGCATTTCAAAACTATACTTAAGGCAGACAGCTGTATCTACACTCAGTGGAAAATAATTCCCTTATACCTTATTATATTGATTTGATATATTGATACACAAGCTTCTTTTTCAGTAAACCTTCTTTTTATTCACTTCCGGTGTATGCTGTCAAGATGGAAAATTGAATTTCCTGTATTCAGCACCTGTAACCTAACCTGCCTGCATGTTTGTCTATTTTATTGCACGTTTATGCATGAACTACATTAAATCCATGTTTCAGATATTTATTATTGCAGACTCGGAACATTTATGCCAGATATATTGGCTGATAAAATTAATAATTTTATTAATTTTGGGTATATTTAAATTACAAGACAATTTAGAACAAAATATATAGAAAAAAAGTGAATAGAATGAGTGAAGGAAAAATACCAGCATTATTAAGAAAATATAATGCTCGTAGAAGAAGTGTAGGGTGTTCTAGAAGAAGATGGAATAGGCATCTATAGCCCCTGAAGTGAAGAAGATAAAAATAATAGGAAGATATATAGACGATTATAATAAATAACTTCCAATTTAAAATCAATGCATAATATAAGAAACATGAGTTACAATTCTGGAAGCCAGAGGAAAAGCAATTACTTATAAGTCAGTGTAGCTAAGGCAATTGGTCGTTACGGTGAACTCACATAACGAAAATATCCATGGATAGCTCTACTATAGAACATAATTATCAGGTGCATTTTCAGCAACTAATAATGCACAGAAAGTGAATGATACTATGTGATTTTACACCTCTGTGGCAGATAATTCAAAAACGGAATCAGATAAATAAATGTGATACTTGGGTAAGGCGAAGCCCAGCTGAAGATTTTCAAGAAAATCCTCTCATCCCAAAGTACTCTTTACATTAGCTATTCCACGTGACTTGCTTGAAATCAACCATTATGTGCATAACAATTTCAAATTTCAACCAATGACAGTTTTCTTTCGCCAAAAAATTGACGCAAGATTTGACGCTATTCAAATGTCAAAAATGGCTAACTCTCGCTTCCGGGAAGTCTTTTAGAAGGTTAGTAATTACACAACAGCATTTAAATAACACATCGTATGTGTATCATCTTTTAGTTCGTGATATATTGTTAATAAATGCAACTGGTGATAGTCAAATTCTGCAGATAAATTGACAATCACTCGTGACATTACTTGTGAAAACCCATGAGTTTTCCATAACTAGCTTGTGAATTCTTCCTCATTCTCATTTATTTTACAGAAGTTTAAAAAAGCTAACTTAGAAAACAATAGGTTATAGACATATATATTTACCACAGAAATGTTGTAGAACTTAATATCGATTTGTTACAATTTCTATTTCTAAGTTTTCTGCGTTTCGGGGATACTTTTTGCTGTTCATTAGAATATTCCATTATTTTACCATTTCAGTATGTCGTTTCTGTTCTTTTGTTTCTGTTAAACCCAAACAAAGAAACACGATATACGAGCAGCGAGATGATTTTTAAAGTTGTTTTTGTTGTCCTAGGGTGTATAGAATCGTGAAAAGTTATCTAATTAAATTCAAAGAATACGAAACGATTCAATTAACATTTCCTACAGGGAATTCTGTCATCATTAAAACGATTGCTAATTAGTCACTATCACAACTATAACAATGCAAATACCCGTAACATAAGTCTCATTTGGAAGTTTAAACTATCCTCATTAATACCTCCAGTGTAGATAGTTTCTTGGTACTTTAATTAAAGTTAACGAATGACAAGCATGGGCTTGAAAGCCCAATTAAATTAATTAAGAAACATTATAAATAAGAGACGAATGCGGTGGGATAATTACAAAGCAAGAACGATACCATTTTTTATACTTCTAGTATAATCACTGAAGTTTAGCTGTTTTTGTTTTTACTTAGTTCGTACAGTAAGTAGGGGAAATGTTGCATTGCACCCAAAAATTCAATATCGATATTTCACCGGAAATATGTGTTTAAAACTGCTATAAGCATTTAAATCAAAATTCCACTTGTTCAAGTAACGTTTATGACAACTGAAAAGTATATCTTGAATTTTGTGGATTTTATTTTTTCATTTTGTATGATTTTTGTATAACTAGTAAACCGCGAGAGATAGACAAAATCTTACTATATAAATATATAGATCTCCTTAAAACACACAAGTTATGTCAAATAGGTACATTTTTCTTGTGGAGTGAAGAATTTTGGAGATATTCCTGGTTATTTCTCTGAATTTATAGTTTTCTATACTTAAACTTTTTTCAAATGGGAGGTCATTATTAACCTTTTTATTTCTTGACAATGCAAAGAGAACGAAATTTCAAAGCCATCACGTAGAGACCAGCTTTAAAATATTTGACTACGGTTGTAATTCATATTTCTACATTTTTGTGAAGTAAGATTTTGCCTATCTTAATGGTTTAATAGTTATGCAAAAGTCATCCAGAGTGAAGAGGATTTCTGACGAAATTCCTAGAAAATTCAAGATGCACTTTTTATTTGTTAATATAAAAATGCCTGTTTGTATGTTTTCCCTCTATGTGCTCCTAAGTATCTTAAACATGTATTTTAATCAAAATCATTAGAGCATTTTTGAGAAAATAAAAATTGTCAAAAATTGTTGCCATGTAAAGGGGTAGTTTGCGGAGGAAATTTCTTTTGTGTTGCTTCCTTAGAAGACGGTTTTAACCGACTTTTCGTTTTTGAGTTACACTGTTTAGACACACAGAAGTTTTTCTAATTTAGGTCCTCTTGAAACATGCATTTTCGGTGCAATTTTGGGTGGAATACAATACACCTAAAACTATATTTGCACACAAGTCTAAGAATGCATGTAGCGTATAGTGGCAGAAGATCACTTAACTGTTTTTCTCTTTGTTTCGTGATAAACAAATAGAGGAAGTTTCGTAGGGTCATGGTTTGGGGCACCTGTTGTGGTTTGTGGCGGGCGGAAGAAGAGGCGGGCGGGCCGGACGGACGGACGGACTTGGTGGCACCGGCCTGTCCCCTAATCAGACCTCCAGGTAGATATCTAGGGGGTAAGAATGTGGCAAGGCTCTTCGCAATAACGACCTACATCCTCCCTAATTCTACCTGAAGAGCGAGTCTACACTCGCAGGTAACACTCCACCCCTGCAAATGTATGAAAGTTGGGTGATTGACGCGGTCTAGGCAATATGCCATACCTGCGAACTTTCTCCTTCACATGCCGAAGTGTTCCTTTCAGATACCTGTGCCAAGTTATTAGGTGCCGCTCTAGGTTCCTGGACAAAGACCGCACCGCACCGCTGCCCTTATTATCAACAAGCTTGCAAATTTAACTACCTTTTCCACAAGGTCAAACGTGTTACTTTCTCCATGCATTTCACCAAAAATTCAATATCGAGATTTCAACGGAAATATATGTTTTCAGATTCACTGAATCCAGTGTGTGTGTGTGTGTGTGTGTGTGTGTGTGTGTGTGTGTGTGTGTGTGTGTGTGTGTGTGTGTGTGTGTGTGTGTGTGTGTGTGTGTGTGTGTGTGTGTGTCCGACATTTTCCGTGGTTTAACAATTTTATCACTACAACTTTTAGACTTAGATACTATAAAGAACCCAAAATAAGCTAAATGAATAAAACCACGGAATGCACTATGGAAAAGCGTTCAATAACCGCAAATACCACAGGAAGAAAAGTGGGTAGAGGAAGCTGTGTGAATGTAAGAGGTTGCATTTCTATCAATCATATAGAAAATTATATGAATTCTTTGTAGAAGAGGCACTAGAGAGAGAAGTGTGATCCTGTTTCGTAAAAGAAAAGCGAGTAGACAAAACTGTGTGAGTGTAATATTTGGCATTTCTATTTCAGTCATAGAAAATTGTATGAATTACATGTTGGAAGATGAGTATGGAATTTAATACCTAAAAGAAGAGTGAGCAGGAAAAACATGTGAATGTTATGTTGTATCGTAAAATGTATAGCATACAAACCTTCTCCATGAAAAAATACTAAATAAATAAAAAAGCTAACGCACGGCAATATATAAAGTATCAATGTGTGTGTCCATGACTTTGAACAGCATAACTGAAAAACAAAAAGTTGGCTAAATATAACACTTGTTACTTAACTTCAGCATTTTCCAAGGTTACATCATGAAAATCCTTTTAAAAACTCCTCCCACATCAGACTACCCTTTACATGAAATATTTTTCGACATTTTAAAAAATAGCTAGAACGATACTTATTAAAATGTTTAAGATCTTGTCATAACAAAATGTTTTGCAGGGACTGGCAAATCGATAGGCAAGATATTACTACACAAAAAATTTAGATGTCATTAAAACAAGCAATTTATGTCAAACAAATGTTTTAGCTAAACAAATTTCAGATATTCTTTATTATAAGTCTGAAATTGCCAATATGTAGATTTTTCTCAAATGGGAAGCCGATATTTTCTTTTCTCTTTTCTTCTGTTAATGCAGAGAAAAGCATTTTAAAGCCATCACATAACAAAAGGTGATTAGTAATAACCTCAAACGTAATATAAAGGTAATAGTGTATTGTTTTCTGTGGCACAAATTATTTTAGGTCAAGGTTTTACTGTTATCACAGTTTACGAATTAAAACGTTTCAAAATGCATCCTTAACACAGTAAAAAGAACAAGAATATGATGAGAAAATCTTTAAGTCGATTACTCGATTTGAGAAGTAGCATGCTTTGTTATGTTTTTAACATTAAATTTGTGATTAAAAATTGGAACCCATAACCTCAACTAGTGTGAATTGTGTCTAAATACTTGTAATAGTATGCCAATATCTATTCCATTTTTCATGTTGAGTTATGCTGTTCACAAAGAGACGCATGGGCTTTTTCTGAGAAACCATTTTTGGATTCACTAGGTTTCAAATCCGCACTTCCAGTGATATCTCGCTATCTAGTTGTTGGGTGCAAGCGACTTCTTCCCTAAGATAAACTAAAAGCGTTGTATTACTATTGTTCATATGGACAACTTTTATCCATCAAACAATCGATTTGGTATTCACTTTCTTGCATTGGGTTCTTACCGAACATGGGACCTCTGGATTGAGAAACCAGCACTTTGGTTGTTTGATCGAACAGCCAGCCTAAGCGAAACCTATAAGAGGTAAAATTGTGCATAATAATATATGTGCATAAAAGTTTGTGTGTGTGTGTGTTTTATGCATATGCTTCTACAGTCTTACATCGATTTTAGCCAAAAGAGGGACAGATAACCTCTGATACGAGGCAAAAATGTTTGTCTAGCTCATAATTCGAAATGTTTCTTAATTTCATACACTTAATGATTTAATTTTAAGCAATGCCTACAAAAACTCGGAAGACATCTATATCTTTGTCAATGATAATTGCAGTAACTCCAACGTTGCCAACATAATTATTTATGTTTTCACTGCGTCATAAAATAACAAAGGAACAACGTATTTATGCAGTATTCGTTGATCTCTCTGATATCAATCAAGGAGTAATAACAACCTTTTTTTAAATAGTTTTGTGTATGCTGGTTACTGAGAAAAAACAAGGTTACTTAAAATGCTATTATTTCTTTCCAATGAAATGTTTTCTCTAAATAGCAACGAGGTAGTCGAAATGCGACAACGTGCTGCATTAAAGAGAATTCATCATTACAAACTGTGGTTTTGCGAAGCATTTTCTCGATATTTTTATTATATAATTCTTTTTTGTGTTTATAGTAACCTAAGAGTTTTAATTTAGTGCTTAAATATCTCTTTGATATTTGTAAATGCCTCCTAAGAAACTCAATCTAACTCAATCTAAGGTTAAATGTTGTAAAGATAAACAGTCAACGCCGGGTATTTAGGCTGGTTTATATAAATGAATGTTTCTCCCTTATGGGCCGCTGTACCATTCACCCGAATACAATGAAAATCGACAAATCTAAACGTTTTTTCATAGAGGTTTTTATCCTAACCATTTTACTATACAACATTCACATGATTTGTTTCTTCTTGCTTTTCATTTACGCAACACTTCACATATCCTTCTCTAGTCGCCCTTCAATATACAATTCATACACTTTTCTGTTTTGTCGAAATAGAAATGCAACGTTATACATTCACACAGTTTTCTCCACTTACTTTTCTGTTACGAAACACACTTCTTTCTCTACTCGCTCTTTAACATACAATTCATACACTTTTCTGTGTTGTCGAAATAGAAATGCAACATAATACACTCATAGAGTTTTCTCTACCCCCTTTTCTTCCTGTGGTATTTGTGGTTGTTCAACAATGTTTTTGCGTGATGTATTTCAGGTATTTTTATTTAGTTTATGTTTTATTCCTTATCGTATTCTTACAGTTTTAATTAAATATTTGTTTAGGTGTGTTAAGTAACACATTTTAAATGCCTCCAAAGAAACCCAAGGCTATTGGGCAAGTGCAACCCAAGTCCGAAAGTTTTAGGGATAAAACGCCGGGTGTTTCAGCTCGTAGTTATACATGCAAGGACCTGTAGAGAGCGTAATGAGTAGGTTATGTTTAACCCAAGTTTTATTATATTTGATAACGTACTTCTTTGTATTCCTCTATCAATCTTCTCCAGTAAATAGATTGTTAAGAGCAAGAAAATTAAAGAATGCGTAGATAAGGAACGAAATGAGAGCGTAGATAATAATAAACCTGCAGTGCTTCCAACTTACGAAAGCAACCTGAATGAATGTAGTTAAAAAACTTATTGCATAAATTAAAGTGTGGTAAACTCATAAAGAAATGCAAGGAGATCACGTTTACAACCTCGTTAATAAATTCAAAGGTACCTACGCTTATAATGCAAAGCATTGAGTCACGGCAGTCAATAGTCACTTTCACTCGTTAGGTAATCCAAATAAAATCATCGGAAGTTAAAGCGAAACTGACACGCTTTTTAATTTTCATTAGAACATGATAGAAATCGTTTTACTGATGGGGAAAAAAACGTTCAAGTCATATGTACATACTGCTAACTTACAAGCTAACATTTTCTCTTCCGTGTTAATCATCCAGAATAGGAAGAGCCAAGCGTGTGACTGGTTTCTTGCGCTAGTATAAATATGTACGGCGTACAACATAACCTTACTTATGTGATTTCGTAGAGAGACAGCTAAAATAATATGTAAATGGAAAAGCGAATATTCTTATAGAACTGAAATTGTTTTATAGACATTTACGGAAATAATTATGTCCTATTTGATATAAGAAAGCAATAATACAAAAGATTTGTTTGATGTTTACCACAACCACAGTGCATTTAGTTCTTTTCAAAGACAAACCAGTAGACTGTGTGACCTAATTTTCCTCGGAAGAACAATAGCCTATAATGTGAATTGATAATTGTCATAAATCTCACAAAGGATACGTTTTCACCCTAGATTAAGACTATAGCACGTGGCTGGGTACATTCTCCAGACAGTTGGCCTCCCTGCCCCTTCTCTCAATTGACCCCTTCGCGTTGCTGATGCGATTTTAATTTGGAGTTGTCAGAATAGCTAAACTTATAACCGTGGGATTGTTGAGGTGGAACACAAAGAACACCCAATTCAATATCTACCCCTAACTACCGCACTGTTAAAACATTTCACGACTTCCTTTGTGTTTGGAACTGTGAGTTAAGGTTAAAAAGTCATCTAAACTTCAATTATTTGTTGTGCTCTAAGACTGAAACCTAAACAAAAAAATCTGATGTGTTGCACTCACATGACTTTCTCTACTCTTGTACTAACCATTCTTACAAACTCTTATTCCTATATCTTCTTGGTGCTAGTTGACATAAACATTTGTACAAATTATCTTATTGCTTATTTCCTTGTAGGTGCAAGGAGAATATGAGCTTTGGGCGATAATCAAGTCTTTTAAAGCTTTGAGATTACGTTCTCTTCGCACATTTAACATACAAAAAATGAACAACGATGTTCCATTTCACGAAAATCCGTTTTCCGACACTCATACACATAACAAGGAATATCTCCGAAATGGTTCAACCTACAAGAAACTTTATCGGGACATAAATCGTGTATTTTAGCAAGATCTACATTTTTTGTAGAGTACGATTTGGTCTATCTCTAACGGTTTACCAGTTATGCAAAATTCATCCAGAGTAAATACGACTACAGGGGCTATAGCCATAAAATTCAAGATATACATTTCATTTGTCATAAAAAATATCTCAAACATATGATATTTTAATCAAAATCGTTAGAGCCATTTTCAAGAAAATCAAAACTTTCGAAAAATTTTCCATTTAAAGGGTAGTTTAGGGTGCGGCTATTTTCTTCAAAATCTGCGTGTCGCATCCTTGAAAGACATTACACTTAAATACCGACTTTAGATTTTAACCGACTTTTCGCTTTTGAGTTATGCTGTTTACAGTCAGGCTCGCGCACGCGCGCGCGCGCGCGCACACACACACACACACACACACACACACACACCGTACTTAATATACATAGTAAAAGGTCAATGGTTATTCTAAAAATAAGTTTTGGGAATATGCAATAATATTTTCAGTTTGTTAGCTTGTGTTTTTTGTATTGCAAAGTTCCACACAGCTACAGATTTAAGCTCCCCGGCGGCGGCTCGTACAGCCGCCCCTCCCCCTCCCTTCGGGCCTATAAACCCCCTGAGGAGCCCGAGAATCGTGGACTTCTCCCGATTCGGAGGATGAGAATTTACAGAGCAAATTCCCTGCCATGTAGGTTGAAACTAACTGAAACAACCAACCAGGATGAAAGGTCCAATGAAATGAGAAGTGATAGGAAATTCAGGGGATGTAATTATCCCTCCCAGCATTCGATTAGCAACCAGGAATCGAACCCACAGCCTTCCGACAGGCGGACCATAGACGCTACCGCCTGAGCCACCCCGGTCGGTTAATAAGCAGTTAGTTTTATGTAAACTGTTAACAGACTTGACTTCTCTGGGTAATGAACGTGCCGCAAAGGGGGGCGTGTCTTTACGGTGTAGCGTACAGGTGCTGTGACCTTGACCTTCACCAACACACAGCGCTCTGTCTAGCCTAAAAACAGAAGAGTGAGAAAGGGGAAAAAAGAAAAGAAAGAAAAAAAAAGAGGAGAAAATATTGTCAAACCACTTCCATTCATTGAATGGTGTGCCTTGTGCCACTTTTGCGTTGAGTGTATAGGACAGTGTAACGGAGGTATCGCAGCCATGGGTTTAGGAATGTGCGGCACGAAAAGGGCCAACCTTCCCACATAGCTTTAAATACTTGCCTCACATCACTGTCACATGGTACGGTGCTCTGAGAGTGGACCTACTCTAAAACAGTTTTTACTTTCTCTGATATATTGTATTCTACCCAAAAATTAGACATCGAAATTTCACTGCAAATACACGTCTTGTGTGCCTCTCTCTGAACACCATAACTCAAAGACCAAAAATCGGTTAAATACCAAACTTTGTATTTAAGCTCAGCACCGCCAAGAATAACTTTTAAGATCTGGTCGCTATACAATGACTTTGACATTACATTCCCTTTGAGTGGCCAGAGCATAAAAATGAATGACTTCCTGTTTGAGAGAAGTATAAGTATTTAAAAAGTCAAACCAATTTACAAAGAACATCTCGAAAATAATTGTCTCCATATAAAAGCTTTATTTGACATAAATTGTGTTTAAGCGAAATCTATATTTTTAAGTGTAGTAAGATTTTATCTATCTCTTATGGTTATGCATGTCATTCACATGACTTTCTCTACTCTTGTACGAACTATTCTTAGAAAGTCTTATTCCTATATCTTCCTAATGTCAGTCAAGATAAATATTTGCAGAAATTATCTATTTCCTCGTAGGTACAAGGGGAATGTGGGAATACGATGCGATAGTCAAATCTTTTAAAGCTTTGAGATTACGTTCTCTTTGCACACTTAACATATAAAAAAGTGAACAACGATGATTCATTTCACGAAAGTTTTAAATTTACCGAAACTCACACATATAAAAAGGAATATCTCCGAAATGGTTCACCTTACAAGAAAATTTATTCAGACATAAATTGTGTAAAAGTAAACAGGGCAAATGTGGTGAAATCTTGACATGGAATTTTTCGTTGGAATATATTTCCCTTGCTATACTAGTGGAGAGGATAAAAGTTCAAGTTTATTGAAAGGTTCACGTACCGGAGAGAAAAACCACTGCGTGAATTAACCATCAGCTATTGCTAGAAGCTTAATTCTTGCATTTTTCTGTCACAAAAAGAGGGAATAAAGGAAATAGCATCTGTTTCACGTCATCTAATAGAACCAGCAAACGTCCAGGTCTTGAACTAATCACCGTTTCCTCTAAACAAGATTTGCAGTGTACAGAGGACAAATGCAGACGTGTGAGGGCATATGTAACTGTAAAGTTCTGCTTGCCGCATTCATTTTCAGTGCATCTACCCTGAAGAGTAGCGGCAAAACTGCATGGAACAAGTCGCAAAGAAGTATTCCAACAATAAATCGCTTAGGCTAGCGATTTCTGTTCCGGGTTAGAGTTCTGGGAACACCGCGGTTCGCAGTGATTGACAGACGATCAATTCCTGGTATAACGTTCTTTATGCCAACTTCAGGAAAAGGAAGAATTTCTTTTGGTAAAATCAGCTTATTTAGCATGTAAATGACAAATTCCTAGAATGTGGTTTATCCAGTATTTGTTTCGTACGTAGAAAACCTAGCACAGATCACAAGCTTGCTATTCAACTGTTGTCCGCCATAGAATAACAAAAAATGTTTCGCTCGTATTCATTAAACATAGAACACGTCTAGATGCTCACTTTGTTCTAGATTAGCAAGTTCGTTTTTCTAGCTTTAAGGTAACTGAACTTCTTACGTTTTACAGAGGTTAGGGCAACGTCTAGAATTTTCCTTCCCTGTTTATTATTATTATTATTATTATTATTATTATTATTATTATTATTATTATTATTATTATTATTATTATTATTATTATTATTATTATTATTATTATTATTATTATTATTATTATTATTATTATTATTATTATTATTATTATTATTATTATTATTATTATTATTATTATTATTATTATTATTATTATTATTATTATTATTATTATTATTATTATTATTATTATTATTATTATTATTATTATTATTATTATTATTATTATTATTATTATTATTATTATTATTATTATTATTATTATTATTATTATTATTATTATTATTATTATTATTATTATTATTATTATTATTATTATTATTATTATTAATTATTATTATTATTATTATTATTAATTATTAATTATTATTATTATTATTATTATTATTATTATTATTATTATTATTATTATTATTACTACTACTACTACTACTACTACTAAAATTATATAACAAAATTATGAGTAAAATCAACATTTTTGGATGAAATTACATTCAAACAATTGAAATGGTACGGACATGTAAGACGAATGCCTAAAGATAGAATACCCAAAAATGTATTGGAATGTAAAAAATCGGAAGAGGCAATGAAGAGATTGAATTTGGAAGAGAAACAGTGCAACAATAGAGAACAATGGAGGACTAATGGAACATGTGTTATGCATTAAAAAACTTATTTAATAATAACTCACACACAAATACACACACAACAAGATATCTTCTTATTCTTCTGCTTTCTTCACATCAAGAAATCGAATCTCTCCATCTCTCTTCTTGTCTTTTGGTTGATATTGAAGTAAAAGATAGGATCTATTCTCTAAAAATACTTCTTTGGATTCAGGACTCTCAAAACGTGCATTTCCGGTGAAATTTTGATATTCAATTTTTTAGTGGGATGCAATACTTTAGAGAAAGCACTGCACACATTTAATTATTTTACTATTAATTAAATACATTCCCGCTATAGGGGTCTGTGAAATTACGCATTGTCCACTCTTTTATTGTTTATTAAGAAACAAAGAGATGTCTGGACAGGCTTCCCCGGGTTCCTCCGCCACTGCTCCATCATCACCTTTCCATTCACCCATTTCACCCTCATTTCATATCATCTCCTTCCTTACTTCAGACTGATCACCCGTCCCGGATATTCTCTCTGTTGCAGAATTTCTGGAGGAGGGGGGGGTGCCAAACGAGGAATATAAATAGAAAAGAAGAATAAGCAACAAGCAATTCAAGTAATTGTAGCTGCATTTTCAAAAGCAAGCCCATTGCAGCTACTGCCCCAATAAAAAGTTTTGCCTTATATGCCGATGTTCTTATTGGTTCGAGATTTAATGTCCGGTATTAACTTCCACAAATTGCACTTGTTGACATTTTCCCATACTTTACTGTGAGAGGAGCGGCGATGGACCCAAGACAAATATTTGGCACAAAAACCCACAAAGACGTCAGAAAGGAACGCCAGGAATCGAGCCGACAGCCCATTGATTAGCAGTCAGGCACACTAACCACGCAGCGGGGGGGTTCGGAAGTTATAAAAAAAATCAAGGCCCCGTGGTCTTTATGTTCCACGAAATAGTTCGTGGTTCTTGAATGCCAAACAGACAGTACAACAGCTGCATGTCAATGGCGTCTTGATCCATTGATTATGTAATTTTTGTAGAAGTTCCTTCGATCATGCGATGGGCGCACAGAGTTTCTCTAAAGGCAAATAGATATCTCTGTTGCGTTCTAGGAATATTAAACACTAGGACATGTGCGTACAAAATTGCGGAAGTAATCAATCAAGGAACAACTGTCTTTATACATAGGGTTGTTCAAAAGCACATTCCTATTAGCTCGGAAGACCTTTCATATCTGTAGTGCATCACAACAAATTTTTACATATCGATATTGAAAGCACATTTTGTAGACTATTTCATACTGCATAGAGGTGCTAAATTGTCATATACTATCACCTAGTCATTCTTTTGTTTTGTACAAATGATGACTAGGTGATTCTTTTGTTTAATCAGTGTCGCCAACTGCATCCCACATAAATCGCTGAAAAATAAATTATTACACATTACAATGATTTGAGTTTCAATCTTTTAATAATTAATGCATTATTCCAGAAGAAAGCTTATTTGTTAATGTTAAAAATAAAATGAGATTTATTTGAGATTCTCAACAGGTTTTTGTTATAACAAGAGAAAATTGAAATACAAGTCATTCTTGGGTTTCATTTCCCTGAGTTGGCAGTCCTGAGTTATTGAAATGAATATATTTTAGGTTATATTTTTTTAGAATTTAATATTTTCTGATCAAATGTTTGCCATACAGTATTTAAATCCATATTTTATTTATAAAATAGTGCAGATAGCAGTGCACACGTTGGAAAAGTAAGTAGGTATCAAACACTGTTTTTTTTAAAAATATCATATAAAATAAACCAAACATCAGAAAACAAAATCCTCACAATGAACTGTTTTGCTATAATTAAGTAGTGTGCAGAATTTAAGTAATTGTCTACAAAGGTTATTTTTGAACTGGCAGATAAAAATCTTTTAATGTTTTAGTTTGTAAAACATATTTGTTCAATTTTACTGAAATTTATTACATATATGTATCATAGCGGAGCGAGAAATGTCCAATTTTCATTAAGCACTGATCAAGAGTATCACTGATGATTGTTTAGATAATACCCTGCATTTGACATCTACCCTTAAAACTCGCAAGTTTTTGTGACACTTTGCATAGAATGTGCTCTTAACTGTACACAATTTCAATCAAATTTGTAGCAAAGAACATATATTTTTTCTCAAACTCTCCCATACAAAACCTCATGTGCTCAGATTCGCTTAGGACAAAATACCCTTATAGCATTCTCTGCTACGTATAATAGTAGAAGTACTGTTTTTCACCCAAAAATTCGTTGTGGAGATTTCACGTTTTGAGGTAACCTGATTAAAAGGAGGGATTTTTAGAGAAAGATGTCTCTTTCTCTTTTTGGTGTGTGTGCTTTATGTTTTTTATTATTTTTTTTTTTTTTACATCAGCACCTTTCAAGGACGCAACACAAAGATTTTCAAGAAAATCAACCAACCAAACTGCTTTTTCATGGCAAAAGTTTCGTTATTTTTGATGTTCTCAAAATGGATATCTATTTTCATTAAATAGCATAAGTGAGGAAAGTTGTTTCAGTCGTTCATTGCAGCTCAAATAAACTGCCTTTCTTTTCCTTTATGTCACAATGGAAAATAATTAAAAGCAGCAGTAAAACTATTAAGAAACGTTTATGTTTGTATGACCAGGTGGTAGAAAAATGAAACGATTTCAAATCATGTTTCTCAATAGTCCTTTTATTGAATTATGAATGTGAGATAGCGCACTGTCTTGCATGAAAATAAGCTTGGGTTGGTGACACAGCGCGACATATGTGGCCTAGAAATTTGCAGCTGTAGCTTGAGGACAACACTGCGACCTTCAGTTCAAATGAATCCCTTGATCAGGAAGATTGCCTTATTTGGGAAGTGCTTTGAGATATTGCATTGGTATGAGAAGATTCGGAGGAGATAACAGTTGACCAGCGAACTGAACTCTGTATGCTAATGCCACAATACATTTCTCTGTGCCATGTTCTGCTTCTGTTCAGCGTGTGACGTAATATAACAAAGTACAAATTTCGCTTGCTGGTCCACGATGCAATACCCCTGCTCCATATGGAGGAATACAACTTATTATATGTTACGTAGCACTGCCAAGTCTCTATCTCAGACCACAAAATATCATATCTCTGACTTTTTTCTGTTAATTAAATAATTACATCTCCCTCCCACTTCCTGCGGTTCTTTATGAAATGCTGAACAAATTACCGTTTAAGACGCGCAATGGTGAAACAATAGAAAGCTTTCTACTCGTAATTTCTCTCTTCCTGTTACATTTGAGATATTTCTAGAAGAAGAAAAACAAAATAGCATCTAAAGAATGTATCCAGTTGTTAGAATGTCGTTCTCACCATGATAATTCGTATTCACAACAGCACTAGGCACACGTTTCACCGTTTCGAAGAATTTCGATGCTATTTTGTTCGATGCTGAAGCATCTAAACAACTGAGAGCTGAACATTTGACAAGAATGTTGACATTTGCCATCGCAAATCGATTCCATATCGATCAAAATGCGATACATTAGTTATATCGATTATATCAAAATAAAACCTAACTTTCTCTACGCTGGCACGAACTATTCTTTCTTACAAAGTCTATTCTTCAATCTAATTCATCCTAATCAATATAAACAGTTGTAGGAATTGTTTTATTGCAATGGGACTATGAGAATACTGTAGGGTTTAAGCACTAGTCATGTCTTTTAAGAGTGTGTCACTATATAATGACTTTAACATTCTGGAAAAGTATACGTATTTGAATAAATAGAAATATCTCAGAAGTCGTTATGAAGAATCCAAATAATGTTATCAAAACTAAACAGATTCAAACCTTTTTATCAAATTATTAAGCAAATGTCACAACAAAATTTACAAAAGGTACATTTTAGATGCAGGAAATGTATTCACAAAAATGTATTATTGTCATTATTTTATTTTGAACACTGTCTTCCCAATTTGTCCAGTGGTTGTTAAATTCAACTGCACTGATGTTAATGTGTGATAGCTAATGAAACTAAAAGTTCCTCTGAGTTTGCCAGGAAGTTCTGTAACACAATTAGAGATTCAAAACATTAACTCTGTTTAATAACAGATGCCAAGTGTCTTTAACGCTTTTCAGTTCCCACACGTAATCTTCATGCATGAACCAAGTCTGCCGAATTTCATCACTCTTGCAGGGAGAGAGGAAAGAATTAGTACTTGATGGTATGGTTTCAAAATACACTGAATTTAGTGCATTGACGATTTCTTTCGCATTCTGTGTTCTTTTACTACCGAAAACGAAATCTGTAAATGAGTAATGGAAGATTGTTGTAATTAGTACGTAATTAAAATAATAGGGTTTTGTAACAGTAGTGTGTAGAAGAGTGGTTAGAGAAAGTACTGTGAATCTAACACATATTTTTTGGGTTTTTCTTGTTTTTAATTATAGTAAAAGTAGAAAAGTAAATTCGTTTTATCATATTATGGCCAGGAATTGTATTTTTCGGTAAGCACTTCCAATAAGTTTTGATAAAACTGTCCCTAAGAAGAAACACGATTGTTAGTAAAAAAAGGTTATAAAATCAATTGATAAAATGTTGATATTATCGAAGACACATGTTAATTGGAGTACTGATATGAGATTACATTCTCCGGAAACCACGCCCACGAACACGCTACTAACCACGTGGTGGCGACCTGTTCATTACAGAGTGCTGGAAGATGGTGTTTAGTGAAACCTGAAAATCTGAACATTAACACAGTGCTAGACGGCTCACAGTTCGGGTGTTCAGTCTTCTGGAACGGACCTAACGATACAGCGTCGTTTGCAACAATCTTATTTATGACTGTGCATTCCTCCCAGGTAATTTCCATCAGCTTACGTCACTTTCTAGCAACAGAAAGGAAAACCTTTGAAAATAAATAGCAAGAAGAATACTCCGAGATACAACAGGACGCCTTGCGACGTATTTATGTAGCTACTGTTGATCAAATATCCCCATACGCCTTCGTCTGTTTATTCCCTTAACCTTTCTAACGTTGGATGCACTGTCCTCGATTGTAGTCGTTATCTGTGGTTGGGTGTGGTTTTCTAAAACGATACAAGCTTAGAACCTAACTTGATGTAAACAAAAGACGATAAACCAAAACCAAAGCACACTGAAAAATTTTAGAATGCCATGTTTATAACAACAAACGAAATTTGTTTCCACTTTTTAATGTTTTGCGAGTTGATTACCGTTTAGTTGGTTTGATTTGATCTAATAATTCGTTTATTATCAGTATTTAAAGACTGTTGACCCTAAAACGAATTTGACTGTGAGGTTTTACGACTTTAAATCGCCAGTAACGCCTGAACAAAGTTATGTGAGTTAGTGAGGAGTGAGTAAGTGGGTGAGTGAGTGAATAGAAATAAAAGGACTAGTAATAATATAGTAATTGACCTTCTTCAATCTTGCGAGCTCTTTTGCGTTTGATATAACTAGTATCGGCTTTCTGCCCATGCGTTTTGGGACAAACATTAATGCACATACACTGCGCACTTCCTAAATGCCACTCAACTTGCTCATGCAAATATCTACGGTTGAAAACTAATCGAAATAAAAATCATTGCCTTGTTTTTTGCGACTGCTATTTCGTAGGTGTTTCTTCTGAAATGCGTGTCCTCTGAAGTGAGGTAATGGACCGTTTAGTGTGAAGAACACCGAAGATCTAAGATCTTTGTTTACGCATGCATGCCCTTCCTAATTGCTGCAGTGTTGGCAGACAACATGCATGAATGAAACCAAGCTACATACGACAGTCAACAATGTAAGTCTATATCTACATTTTCTCTTTATTCTCATCTTGTAACTTCTATGTTGCTTCTTTCTTTTCCTTCAATTTTTATTTCTACCTTTATTTTTTTTTTGTTTAATTCTTACTTTGTGTAGTTGGTTATTTTGTTTAAAACTTTTTGTGTAATTATGGTGTGTGAATAGATGTAAACTTTGAACGTATATCCCGGCGTGGATATCCAGATTTCATTTATTTTAGCGCAAATATTGTTTTGAAATCCCTGAACAAAAAGTATGTTTAGAAAAAGGTCTGTGAACATAACCTAAAAACGAAAATTCGATTCAAAACCAAAGTTTATATTTAAGTTTAATATGTTCCAAGGATGCGACATAAAGATTTTGAAGAAAATTCCTCCACTCCTTACATGGAAATTTTTATTCTCTCGAAAATGCCTCTAACAATTTTGATTAAAATGCCATATGTTAGATATTTTAATGGTAAATAAAACGTATATTTTGAATTTTCTGACTGTAGCCTATTTAGTCCTATTTACTCTGGATGAGTTTTGCATAACTGGTAAACCGTAAGAGATAGAACTTTTTTTTCTTTTTTTTTTTTTTTTTAAATTTGACTACCACTTTTTCCAGTAATTGGGTGGAATACAAAACTTCCTTTTAACCAGAGCAACTAAAAATCGTAAAAAATGCCTGTTCATTGTAATCTTATATATTTAAATGAGCAATTCTTCTATATATATATTCCGCGAAACTTGGAAACGGCTCTAACGATTTCGATCAAATTTTGTATTCAGATAGGGTCTTGCTTTTTAGGTTCAGCTATATAGGTGTAATTCCCGAAAAAACGCGATTTTGTATAAAAAATAACATTTTTTATTCCCGCTTCTACTGCGCAATTCTTGTATATATATATATTCCCGGTATTTCAGAAACGACTCTAAAGATTTGATTAAATTTTTGTATACATGCATATTACCTTCAGAGTGTTTTCTCTACTCACTTTTAGGTAATACATTCACATCTCTTTCTCTGCTCACTCTTCTATAAACAACTTTCCATAAAGAACGCGATTTTGCACCAAGAAACATTTTTATTCGCACTTGTAAAATAAGTCAGACCATGTTCTATATGTTTGAAATTACATTCACACTGTTTTCTCCTCTCACTTTTAGGTAACACATTCATTTCTTTCTCTACTCACTCTTCTACAAATAAATACACAATTTTCTGTATGTTTAAAATAGAGATGCTGCATATTACATTCACAGTGTTATCTCTACTTACTTTTAGGTAACACATTCACATTTCTTTCTCTACTCACGCTTCTATAAACAGTTTTCCATAAAACACATGATTTTGCACCAAAAAACACTTTTAAAATAAGTCATACCATGTTCTGTATGTTTGAAATAGAAATGCTATTACATTTACACTGTTTTCTCCTCTCACTTTTAGGTAACACATTCATTTCTTTCTCTACTCACTCTTCTACAAATAAATACACAATTTTCTGTATGTTTAAAATAGAGATGCTGCATATTACATTCACAGTGTTATCTCTACTTACTTTTAGGTAACACATTCACATTTCTTTCTCTACTCACGCTTCTATAAACAGTTTTCCATAAAACACATGATTTTGCACCAAAAAACACTTTTAAAATAAGTCATACCATGTTCTGTATGTTTGAAATAGAAATGCTATTACATTTACACTGTTTTTCCTCTCACTTTTAGGTAACACATTCACATCTCTTTCTCTACTCACTCTTCTACAAACAGTTCATGGAATTTTTTGTATGTTTGAAATAGAGATATTGCATATTACATTCACAGTGGTTTGTCTACTTACTTTTAGCTATCACATTCACATCTCTTTCTCTATTATATTCATACTGGGCGAAAAACGCCGAGCGAAGCTCGGTCGCCCATGTGCTGATTATGTTAGTTCCTGAGCGGGAAAAGCTGTATCGCGGTGCATGCTAACAGAGATTAAATATACAAATTTAATAAATAGCCCGTCCTTGAGAATGAAGCAAGAAGCGGTAGGTAGGCCGGTAGGCCGGTATTTCTAAATCACCTTTCTCTCTAAGGACCTCCTCCCAATTATTATTCCTCTCAAGTGAGGGAGTAGAAAACAATGGAATGAGACAACTGCAAGGTTGCCTGCCTGCTACAATAATTGTAATCCCAACTGTGCTGCATGCTTATTGTGTACTTGCCGTCTGTTCATCGTATGGCATGAATTTTATTGATGAAGAAGCCGCTTCACCTCATTTTATTTTCATTCTCAGTCTTTCTCAGTCCACTCTACATGATTCTGCCTCTTATATTGATTAATAGTTGCCCGTCCTTTGACGACTTACCCCTGCAACTTAGCTTGCACTTATACAATATCATCATGTTTCTCTGAAGTTATTTTTACTTTCTCTACTGGTATATTTCAACGGAAATATATGTTTTGAGACACCCTGAACCCCCCCAAAAAAGCATTTTTAGAAAAAGGTCCGTGTGTGTGTCTGTCTGTGGACAGCATAATTCAAAAACGAAAAGTCGGTAAAAAACCAAAGTTGGTATTTAAGTTTAATGTTTTTCAAGGATACAACACGAAGATTTTGAAGAAAATAGCCCCACCCTAAACTACCTTTTACATGGAAAATTTTTCGAAAATTTTTATTTTCTTGAAAATGGCTCTAACGATTATGATTAAAATGTCATATATTTGAGATATTTTTATGGTAAATGAAATGTATATCTTGAATTCTCTGGCTATAGCCCCTGTAGTCGTATGTACTCCGGACGACCTTTGCATAACTAGTAAACCGTAAGAGATAGACAAAATCTTACTGTACAAGAAATGTAGATCATGCTAAAATACACAATTTATGTCTCAATAAATTTTCTTGTATGGTGAACCATTTCGGAGATATTCCTTATTATGTCTGTGAGTTTCGGAAACAAAACTTTCGTGAAATGAAACATCCTTGTTCATTTTTACTTTCTCTACTGGTAAGAAGAGAAAGTAAAAATTCAAAATATGAATTTCATTTGCCATAAAAATATCCCAAATATATGGCATTCTAATCAAAATCGTTAGAGCCATTTTTGAGGAAATTAAAGTAAAAGTGGAGGAATTTTCTTCAAACTCTTTGTGTCATCCTTAAAAGACATTAAATTTAAATAGCAATTTTGACTTCTAACCAACTTTTCGTTTTTAGGTATGCTGTTTACACACACACACACACACACACACACACACACACACAGGACTTGAGCCTCCAGTACATATAGTATTGCTGATAAATTAAACTAGCAATACATAGTTAAGTGGTATTATACGAGACATTCTTTAAAAACGCAACACTTGACCGTTTCAAATGTCATTAGTTGTGAGCACATACATACATATCTCTGCACCTGTGCGCAGTTCCTAGAATGAAACTCATTTGTCTCTACTTGTTTTCTTGCCTTAATGATGTCCCTTAGCTGTCATGTTAATGAGCATTATTTTCTTTCTGACGTTTTTTTCTTCCTGACGCTCACTTCCATTAAATTGATTATATGAGTTCATGTCGAGATTCTTCTGCGTTAGATATAACCGCGACTATATTACAGCAAAAGTCACATTATCCTCTTCTATTTCACGGCATTTAAATTGTCTACATTTTCCACTCATTTAGTACATATAAGTGGCAATAAACTTATAAAACAAACTGTAAATAGACTGCTTCTAGTGGCTAGAATGCTAACTTCCAAAGCCAGAGGTCCCCGGTCCATCCATTTATCAACTATTGATTCCCCTATATGAAATAAAACTACTTGTCTATTTAATAATTAGTATTAATACCGTAAATTACTTTCTAATAAATTCAATTTGATTACGAAGGTCTACTTTTTAAAGGCTATAGCATATATACTCTCTGTATCATTGTATCAAGGCCAACATAACAATAAAAGTTGAAGATGCAACTATCGATTTCTGTATGTACAATCGAATAATAAATTCACGATTAAAATGTCGATCACCAGTCACAGTCGGTCAAAGTTCTAGTGCAACATGCGTTTCGTCGCTTGTTTCTTGTGCAACAAGTGCTCTTTCATTTTTAAACATGCTGTATACTAAAACAATATTCATATTATCGACATAAAGTTGATTGTCTAGCTAAAAGAAAGCATAAAAGAAATGAAATTGTTTAAAAAAATGTGACTATGAAATAATTGGAGCAATAATAAGCGACAAAATCATTAATTCACAGTTTTGCTGTGAATTCTTAATCTTCATTATGGCATTTATATCCTATGTAGTAGTCAGAAGCAGTGTGCTGAAAGTGCTCTGCAGATAGATGCAGGTGACTAAGAATACAGAAGGAGAACGAGCCTTTCTCCCAGGTGAAGGAAATAATGGAGTTTGGAGAGATGAATGCGCGGTAAGAACGATAACACAGGAACAAGCAAACTGCTCTCCGGACTTTTAATTAATACCAATATATCTTGAAGTTTTAGTTCATAGGGTCTGTAATAATTCTGTCCAGCCGAAGGCCTGGAGTATACGCCCATGACTCGGGGCACAATTCACCTCCGGGGGTGCCCAGTCCAGTGCGAATTTTATCCACAACTTTACAACATGCTGCACTGTTATACCACACAAATACTTACTAAAATTTCAAAACAAAATCCACATAGTATTAAACTAAACATTAAATTAAGAATGTTCATCTAGAATAATCCAGTAAGGTGATCGTCATTTTTTAAATAAACTATATCAAGTTTTTCGTATTAGACTTCATTGTTATTCACAAAATGAAAAATTATTTTACTTCCCTCCTTTACTCCAAGATTAACTCTACTCAATTTGTATTCATACAAATGATCCTAATTAAAGAAAAACTTATTTTCCCAGGCACGAATTAGACGAGGGACCTCTGGGTAAGGGCAGACCCTACGGATGGTCGAAATCCCTATAGTGTTTTTCTGTCCTGGAGAATCTTAATTATTTAACTTTAAAAGTGAAGCAATTAAGAATATCGAAATGTAAATGACAGAATGTTTTGTAGCTTGGTTAGTCTTAATTTTTCTATCTTCTACACGCTTTTAATTAGCAGTTTTCTTTTCCACCGCAAGAGGAAGGGAAATGTTATGGCCATAAAACGAAGAGAGATATAATATCGCGGAAATATTTCTGAGGCTAATTAGGGCATGCATGTGTGTGTGTTTGTGTGTGTGTGTGTTTGTGGAGTCTAATTGAAGCTCTGAACGTTTCTTATGAGTTCCCCTTTGTGCTCTTAATACGTCTGATGGATCCTGTGTCTTTCTATAGTTCAGAATAGTGTATATTGACTTTTTTGGGTGTAAGATCTGATAAATATCGAACTATTATCCTCTTTTTTGAGTTGACGTAGTGGCGTAATTAAAATATACATATAAGAATATAAGATCGCTTCCTTAGCGTGGTTCTTATTACTACAGCGAAATCTTTAATGAAAATGCATCTCGATTAACAAAAAGAAGACATAAGAATACGATTTTCTAAGAATAGAACAAAGAAACACTGAATTCACCACATAAATTTTTTTCTTGCTTACAGCTTTTAAGAAACGACATATTGGCAATATCATTTGCATAGCCTCCTTAAACTGCGAAGTTGTTTCATGATATTTTTATTGTTTGAAACTTTTTTAGGTTAGGTTACGATAGATTTACCTTGTTTCTAAGTTATATTCACACGCACACGCTCTCAGCCACACTTCCAGACTAGAAAATAATTCGAACTAAAGAAAAACTCTCATCCCCCCAGTTGGGAATCGAATTCGGGACCTTCCGGTGAGTAAGTACTATTTTGTTTCAAATAATGAAACACACTTTCTTGACTCACTGTTTTAGCATTGAATGGTGTTAGTTTATGTTGTGATTTGTAGCATAAATCTTTTTAGAGCTGTCCACACATTTAAACTCCTGTGTGCTGAAGTGTGAATTAGATTGAAAGTTTAAAAATATCGTGGGAATTGAATCTGTTCTAACCTTACCTAGGACATAATCTCTGAACTACCATCTTGGCGTACAAAGGAGTTGAAAGGTAATACAGAATTCCTAGACAAGGAAAAGGGAAGCGTATCATAAACCACTTGTGAGTGCATGATGTAAAGTCCCCCTCCCCTACGGACTGCCCTCATTTCCGCCCTCCTGATGGGCCATATTATCGACCTTAGCGCTAAGTAGTAATTAGATCACTAGAAAAGAAACCTTGGCTCTACGGGATGTAGAGGAGGAGCTTAAAAAGGGAGAAACCAGGAGGTTATTTTGAAAAATTAGAGAGAACCACTATGAGATTTTAATTTCACAACCGCTTGGGAAATTATGGTAATGTGGTACAGGGGTGAACTAAAATATGATTATAATTATCATTTCGTCAGGGTTTTCAATAGTTTCTAAGTTTCTCAAGGCTCACCAACTTCTATCGTGTATTAAATTATATTTTCAGGTGCCATGTTACCCATACTACGTTCACTCCCCCTCATTTCTGCTCCAATTATTCTTTTTTTTTTTATTTTAACAACAATACATTTCTAAAACGTAAACAAATTCATAACATACAGAGAGGAAACACTTGACTAGTAAAAGTAAAATATTGGTTATGTGTGCATGATGTTTAAGGAGACAAGGTAGCCATTTTTGTAAATCATCTTCATTTGCTTGTGTAATTATTAGATCATCTGCAAATAGCAGCATATTCTTGCCCCTTCCAGGGCTAATTTTATGACCCGTCAAAACATTCCACCAATTTACTGAACGATAGGTGATCGACTCAAACTGAGCAGGAAAGCTCAGATAAATCTGACCTTCTAGGACGTTTCTGAGCAAACTATTCTTTCTGTTTATCACGCATTGTGTAAGAAGGTTGAGCAAGCCAGTGAATTTTAAATTTGTTATGCTTCAAGAGGTTTTTACCGTAACACGCAAGAATTTTCCTCTTTTTTTATTTGCATCGCGTATATCTTTTAAAAATGATCTTAATAACTTCCGATGTGGCAAGGATGTGACTGTGTAATGAATGTGCTGTGGAAGCGGTGAGTAACTCTGGGTTAACATTCTTGATATCCAGTAGCGGCTCGTAAAGTATACCTTTAGGGTGTTTTAGGCAGATAGCTCTGTACATGTGAAATAGTATTTGTTGTACAGTAGTTATGATTATGAAATTGTTACAATCGCAGCCGTCACCACCACCACAACAACAATAATAAATAATAACAACAATTGGAATTTATATATCAGTTAAACAAACTCTTATTCCTATATCTTCTTCGTGTTAGTTGAGATAAACATTTGTAAAAATTATCTTATTGTTTATTTCCTTGTAGGTGCAAGAGGAATATTAGAATACAGTAGGCTTTGAGCAATAGTCAAATCTTTTAAAGCTTTGAAATCCCATTCTCTTTGTACGCTTAACACATAAAATAATGAACAACGATGTTCCATTTCACGAAAGTTTTTAAGTATTCCGAAACTGACACAAATTACAAGGAATATCTCCGAAATGGTTCACTCTACAAAAAATTTTATTCAGACATAAATTGTATGTTTTAGCGAGACCTGCATTTTTTGTACAGTAAAATTTTGTCTATCTCTTACGGTTAACGAGTTATTCAAAAGTCATCCGGAGTAAACAGGAATACATAGGCTATAGCCAGAAAATTCAAAATATATATTTCATTTGTCATAAAAATATCTCAAACATATGACATTTTAATCAAAATCGTTAGAGCTATTTTCAAGAAAATCAAAATTTTCGAAACAATTTCCATGTAAAGGGTAGTTTAGAGTGGAGCTATTTTCTTCAAAATCATCTTGTCGCATCCTTGAAAGACATTAAACTTAAATACCAATTTTGGTTTTTAACTGACTTTTCCTTTTTACTTTCTCTACTGGTAAGTAGGGGAAGTATTGTATTCCACCCAAAAATTCGATGTCGAGATTTCACCGGAAATACATGTTTTGAGGCCCCCTGAATCCAAAAAAAGCCTTTTTAGAAAAAGGTCCGTGTGTGTGTCAGTCTGTCAGTCTGTCTGTCAGTCTGTCAGTCTGTGAACAGCATAACTCAAAAACGAAAAGTCAGTTAAAAACCAAAGTTGGTATTTAAGTTTAATGTCTTTCAAGGATGTGACACGAAGATTTTGAAGAAAATAGCCCCATCCTAAACTACCCTTTACATCGAAAATTTTTCGAAAATTTTGATTTTCTTGAAAATGGCTCTAACGATTTCTATTAAAATGCCATATGAGATATTTTGATGGCAAATGAAATGTAAATCTTGAATTTTCTGACTATAGCCCCTATAGTCGTATTTACTCTGGACGACTTTTGCATAACTGGTAAACCGTTAGAGATAGACCAAATCTTACTGTACAAAAAATGTAGATCTTGCTAAAATACACAATTTATGTCTGAATAAATTTTCTTGTAGGGTGAACCATTTCGGAGATATTCCTTGTTATGTGTGTGAGTTTCGGAAAACTTAGAACTTTCGTGAAAGGGTTATCGTTATTCATTTTTTTATATGTTACGTGTGCAAAGAGAACGGAATCTCAAAGCTTTAAAAGATTTGACTATCGCACAAAGTCTACTGTATTCCAATATTCCCCTTGCACCTACAAGGAAATAAGCAATAAGATAATTTGTACAAATGTTTATCTCAACTAACAAGAAAGAAGATATAGGAATAAGAGTTTGTAAGAATGGTTAGTTCAAGAGTAGAGAAAGTCATGTGAGTCCAACACATCAGATTTTTGAGTTATGCTGTCCACAGACACACAGACAGACACACACACAGGGACCTTTTACTAAAAATGCTTTTTTTTTTTTTTTTTTTTGATTCAGGAGATGTCAAAACATTTATTTTCGCTGAAATCTCGACATCGAATTTTTGGGTGAAATACAATACTTCCCCTACTTACCAGTAGAAAAAGTAATAATAATAATAATAATAATAATAATAATAATAATAATAATAATAATAATAATAATAATAATAATAATAATAATAATAATATATAATAAATAATAGTAATAATTAATAATAATAATAATAATAATAATAATAATAATAATAATAATAATAATAATAATAATAATAATAATAATAATAATAATAATAATAATAATAATAATAATAATAATAATAATAATAATAATAATAATAATAATAATAATAATAATAATAATAATAATAATAATAATAATAATAATAATAATAATAATAATAATAATAATAATAATAATAATAATAATAATATTTGGCCCCATAGGTTCATTAAGTCATACCAGATGCGCATGCGCAGAAGCGTTCATAGCAGCCGCCACTGTTGACGTCCTGTTTCCATAAGTGTTACAAATGTTCAAAAGATAATACTGCGCACGACCAGCAATTTGTGCAATCTAACATTTATTTACCAGTTTAACGGCGCGTATTCGCAGGCACGCAAGTGGAAGCAAGATTTATGTTGTTTGCTTCAACTATCTTGCTATTCTAATTAAGACTTTGCACTAATTATCGCGTCCAGTTCTAAAACTGGTGGATTTCTCAACTTCTTCTTGGTATTATCTCTATGGAGTCTTCTTTCCGTCAACAGTGAGTCACTGGCTCTCTGTCTCTGCTTCGCACGAGACAATTGAACTTCTAGCGTTGAGCTAAGTGAACTTAAGTACTGAGTTTGGTATTGAACCAAAGTTTGTTAGGCTATGTTGTTTACACGTGCTTTAGCAAAAATACATTTGTGGTGAAATTTCGGTATTGAATTTTTTGTGTGGAATACGATAGTTCCCCTACTTACTATACATAACAGGGAAACAGGTATAAGATGTTTAGTGGTGTTCTTTGTAACACTTAGGGCCCGGTTCATCGATAGCCACGTGATAAAACATGCAGTTGCTCTTTAACTTCATCTAGCCTCAGATACTGAAAACAAGTTTCACGTGTTTATAAAAAACTAGTAATTTTTTCTACCATGTTGATGGGAGGGGATTCGGTAGATTAATAACTACAAAAATTGAAAACAGTGTTATATTGCCTTTAGAAGTTCCTTTAACCACTTAGTTTTTTGTTCTTTCATGTATTCTCTTATTCTCCATATCATTTCAAAACAGTAATTGATGAAGCAATTTGCCAGTAGTATGTAAAGATAAAATTGCAGATATTAGCTAACATGCCTCACGGATGGTTCTGAAGATGTTATGATAACTAAGTTAAATTAAATATTATTTTCCAGTAAAAACTTTAAATGGTAATAAAGCACAAAAGCACAATTGGATAAATGACGTTAGTTATTATGGGACCCTGGGACTCAAAATGACCGAAAAATTATCAAATTGACGATTTATACATTAAATGTTCCCCAAACCCTCAGTCTTTGGTTGCGCAGTTTTTAATTAATTCCCTATAAACTTTGTGTGGTAGTTTATAACTAGGACACCCTTGAGCGTGCAGTGTATTGATTTCATACATACAAAAATATACCTATAAATGTATTAAAATATTTAAATTCCAGCCCCAGAGTCCCTTAACATTCACTGTTATTCTTTTCCCACGCAAAGGAGAAAGTCGACATTTTAAAAATGGTTATAAGGAAAACAAATTGAAGAGGGAGTGGAAAAGGCTAATTTTTTAAACGTCATAAGCAGCAAAGCGAAGTTAAGAAACGCCGTGTTAAGAGTTTCCTAATGATATTTCTTTGGGTTGTGGCATCACGCACAGTTCCAGAGAAACCCAGTTTTATAATTTTAGTCAATTTGTCTATCTCCTCCAGGACGTTACTTTGAGAACACCCACAAAGAGTTATTACTGCTGAAAATATATTTATCTCCGTTGGTTAGAAATTGGAAGGATCTGCCTGCCAGCTCAACAAATGAAAATCGTGGCCTTAATGCAAAGTGATTACTGTAAACTGTTTTCACGCGCAGTTTAACTGTTTACGTATGCAAGTCGCCTCTCATTGGCTGTTGTCGTGGATTAAGTTGTTGTGCGATACCAAACAGTTCCTTAATTAAAATGATCATTTATCTTCTTAATATATTCGAAGAGAATTGCCTAACTTACATTTTCATAACTGTATGAATAAAATATATTACGTAAGGGAGTTAACATGTCTAGAATGTATAAATTTTGTTGTGGGATGTCTTAGAAAAACAATAGGAACCATTTTGTTTAATGAAACAATGAGCGATTTTCTGCCTGTTTGTGAGGTAAGCATTTTGCTGTGCCTCTGCCTGCACTATTTCCCTGTCAACTCTCGCTTGTCTCGCGCAGTGGAAGAAAGGGTTCCGAGATCCTACGTGAAGTTCTCTGGTGGGGTCACTCAGTTAATGACCATAATCATCATCAATGTCAGACATAGCCATTATTTATATGTAATTAAAGCTGAAATTATTAAAAATGTCAATTTCTGCATAACATTTTACGTATTTTGGGTACCTTAATATTCCATGTGAAGGGTAGTCTGGGGTGAAGTGGGGGATTTTGTTGAAAATCTTCGTGTCACATCCTTGGAAGGTGCTGAACTTAAATACCTAGTTTGGTATTTAGCAAATTTTTCGTTGTTGTGTTTCGCTGTTCATAAACACACACAGAGACCTTTTCCTAAAACCACTTCTTTCTCAAAACACGTATTTCTAATGAAATCTTGATATGGATTTTTGGCGAAACACAATACGTATTAGAGAAGGTAATAAAATATAGTTACTTTTTTTCAAGGTATTGAGAAATGGAGGTAATAAAAGGCGAGGAAAGCTGGACCATATACAAATGCGCTTAAGGTGAATGATGCAGGTAGGGGCTGATTCAATTTGGAGGCTGTCGACTAATGAGTGATGAAAGGCTCACTTGAATCTGCTTGTAGAATGAGAAACTTTGCGGTAGGCTGCAAGGTTTTAACAAGGAGGAGCGGGGAACAGTCGTTAGTCCTAATTAACCTTCAGCATTTAGATCCCACGGCGATAGACTTAACGGAAGTGAAGATGAGTCTTTATCCTGCATCTTAACTAGATTGAAATAGGTAGGTAGGCAGGTAGGCACTGCCTGCTGGAGTTCTGCTCGTTCATCAGGAAAACAGGTCACCTTTTACTTATTTCCTTATCTCTATGCCCATAAAAAATTAAGAGATATAATTCTATAATACATTGGTTAATACCTATCCTGTTCAATTGAAATTTTATTGAAAACTTCGTAACTAAATCTGTGTCAAACCGTTTAAAAATAAATTATTGAGCTTGTATTACTGGTAAAAATCCAAACAAATATTATTAATTTATAATTTTCTTATTACTTAGCTAATAGTAAGTATAGAAGAGCTAATTTCCACCAAAAAATTCGATTTAAACGTTTTTCTATGTATGTGAGAGGTTCCAGAAGTGAATTTTGAGAAAAATCCGTACTACGTCATTCTCGTCTATATAAGCGAAGCGAGACGGCGATAGTTGCTGGCAGACTCTGAAAGCGCAGTAGAACGTTTGTTCACTTTTATCCGTCTTAGCGGGATGGGTGGTTGTGTTTGGCTAACAGATTTTATCTTTTTTTTAGTCGGTCATGCGATTTGGTTTTACGTCTCTCATTGTGCGTGTTTGTTTCTTTCTCGTTTTACAGTTGCTGGCACTGTTTTGGTGACATTTTACTGTTTTAGCGCTTTACGGGCTTAGTTCCTGGTTTTAGCCATATTGTTTTGTTTCGACGCTGGCCGCAGCAGTTGTGCGCCCTACTGCTACTACTACGGCGAGAGAAGCAGATTTTTTGTGACGGAGTCGTGAGTGTTAGACGAAACAGTTGTTAGCAGTGTGTGTGTATGTTTGTATACAGTCGTTGAAAGAAGTGTGTGTGTCGACAGACAGTTTTGGGATATTTAATCGTCAGTCGGAGTTGTTTGTTGTGTGAAGCAGTTTTAGTGACTGTAATCATCGAAGCCAGATATTAGAGAGAACTGAAAGACAGGCAAATGTGGATCAAGATTACGATAAGACGCAATAATTTGAGTTGCAAGATTACGAGAGTTGTAAATTGTGTCATCAATGAAACAGAACTGTGTTTGTCCTCTTTTGAGGACAAATTTGAGACACGAGAAAAAATAAGTTTTTTAACGTAATAATTTGAATTAAAAAATATGTGCAGTCCTACAATTTAAAGCACAAAAAAATCTATTTCGCCAACTAACTTTTGGGCATTGTAAATGAGTTTACTGAGAGTAAATAAAGTAAAAAGTATTTTTGTATGTAAAGAATTGTAAACTAGGCCAATGGAACCTTGATTCAAATCAATTTTCTTGTTACTTGCTGTTTTTGCGATTAAAAGATTATTACTATTTTCTCTGCACATTTTAAAAACATTTTATATACTTAATTTTATATTTTAGTTTCATACTTTATATTAATTCTATATTTTGATTAGTACCTACCTTCAAAAGTTGTCCTATTTTAAGTGTATTTAAATATTAAATTAAGTTTGGTGTTTTGGATTTTGAAAACTTTGCTCAAACTAAGTCGTATCAAGTTACAACTATGTATTACACAAGAAAAAAGTGAGACAGCTTGTGTGTTGTATTTATTTGCATAATGTGCTAGTTTAAAATGATAATAAACTTGAATTTGTGAACTTTTGTAATGAGAAAGGTGGTTAAAATTTCCGGCCAGAGCACTAGGTTTTTGAAATCGAGGCTTGGTTGTAAAGTTCTGTGAATTGTGAGGTGAGGGAAATTAGAACCCGACAAAGGACGGCGAAGGCGGTACTGAGGCGTGCATTGTTCTGACAGCCACCGGGACACCTCACTGCTAGCCAGAGAGGGCGTCGAGGAGAACCTCACGACGCAGGCAGCGGCGCGCAGCTACCAGAAGTGGTTTACTGAGAGCAAGTGACCTAACAATCGAACCTGGAAGATGGAAAGGGGAAGGGAAGTAAAAGAAGCCGCGGATAAGGGGAAAACCTAACTGAAACTGCGAATCGAACCCGGGACTCCCAAAAGCGACTCCCACACGTTGCCGTACGGCCACCTCGCCAGGTGTAAAATGCTGCAGTTGTGTCCACAATATATCATAAAGATATAACATCTATTTTCAACAGCAGTTGCAATTGTAACACTTGCCCCAAAACACTGACCCTGCAAGAAGAGCGTGTTACTGGGTGTTGGAAGTTGATGCTTATCGTGTGGACACAAGACATCCTTTACATGAAATTTGTGACCACCCAGGAAACATAAATTCATGCTGCCTTCTTTTCTCTCCTTTGTACCTGCCTGCCTCACTCATTATTCCCCTTCTCCCTAATCCAGGAAGCACAACCAGTACTCATTTACAGTAGCTAGATTTGCTATGCACTGATAACATTTTCTTTCCATCTCAACAACTATAACGCTTTGTTGCTTATTATATGCTCGCATAATCGCACAAAACATTACAACATTTACGTAATAGTGTATTGCGATATAAGAATGGTGAGTAATTTTCACTGGAGCGAGGGTAAGTTTGAGAAAACAAGACAGTCGAGGTCATTAGTAATTGATTTTTACTTTCTCTACTATGTATAGCAAGTAGGGGAAGTATTTTATTCCACCCAAAAATTCGATGTATATATATATATATATATATATATATATATATATATATATATATATATATATATTTAGAATAAGTTCTGTGTGTCTGTCTATAGGCAGCATAACTAAAAAACGAAGTCGGTTAAAAACCAGTTAGTATTTAAGTTTAACATCTTTTAAGGATGCGACACGAAAATTTTGAAGAAAATTCCTCCACCCAAAATAGCCTTTACATGGAAAATTTTTCGAACATTTTGATTTTGTCAAAAATGACTAACGATTTTTATTAAAATTACCTGTTTAAGATATTTTTATGATAAATGAAATATATATTTTGAATTTTCTGGCCGGTGGCGCCGTGGCCGAGTGGTTAGAGTGTTCATTTACCACCTAGACGGCCCAGGTTCGATCCCAGGGACACGCATGTGGTATTCGTGGTGGACGAAGTGGCGTCATGGCGGGTTTTCTACGGGTTTTCCAGTTTCCCCCGCCACTCATTCCAGCAATTTTGTCCAGTATCACCTTTCCAACCATCCATTTGGCTTGTAAGCCCTAGGGGGTGTTAGTCTTATAGAAGGAGAGGGAAATGAGCTAAAGAAAGAATTTTCTGGCCATAGCCTTGTAGTCCTGTTTGTCTGTTTACTTTTTTACAAAACAATGTATATCTTCTTAAAACATACAAGTTATGTCCAAATGCTTTTTTTGTGGGGTGAACCATTCCGGAAATATTCCTTGTTGTTGGTGTGAGTTTTGCAATACTTATGCTTTTCTCAAATGGAAGGTCGGTATTCACATTTTTATCTCTTGGCTGTGTAAAGAGAACGGAATCTCAAACCCTTAAAACATTTGACTATCGCTCAAAACGTAGTATATTCCCATATTCCCCTTGTACCTACAAGGAAATAAGCATTAAGATAATTTGTACAAATGTTTATCTCAACTAACACGAAGAAGATAGAGTTTGTAAGAATAGTTAATACAAGAGTAGAGAAAGTCGTGTGAGTGCAACACTTAGTTACGTTCACTTGTAAGTCCTGAAGGGTGTAACGCCTCTATACAAGGAGTTTAAACAGAGAAAAGAGAAAGAAGAACTGTTAGCTATATTTAATTTCGTGAGAGATTCACAGATAATATATTACGCTTATCTTTGGTAGTCGTAGCTGTTCAAAGCGAGCTGAATAAGCCAGCCAGCCTCGTTAGCATAACGTCTAATTCTGAACAATGAAAAACAAAAGCTCCACGTTGTCCCGTAACTCTGTCTCTTGGCCGCTAGAACAAATATAATACATACTACAGATGTGTAACTAAGATTAGAGACGGAAATTTAATTAGCATTGATGTCATAATGCATTTGTACGTAAATTACGGTTCTCGTATGCTCAGGTTGTAGACCCTGGGCGAAATATTTTTAGGCAGGTTCCGCTTCTCGGCGTTGTACTACACTTGCGGTGTGACGTAGCATAAACAATAGCGTGACAGCAGCGATGATAATAATCTGTGATGCCAGCCAATTATTTGCGTAACAATGTACGGGACCCAAAGGTGAGAAATGAGCGCGTCAAATGTAGTAATCGCTGCCACCGTCAGATGTCCGCTACCACACTGCAAGCCTCCATCATTACTCCATGTTAATTTGGAGATGCTCATCTTAAAAAATCTGATAGTGCGCTCATATAACTTTCTCTACTCGCTCTTCTACAAACTATTCTTACAAATACCTATTCTTTTAACTACTGTTTGATAATCCAAATAAACTTTCATTACCTTATGCGATAAACATACGTTCATTACTGACTTCTTTGGAACCACTTACGTTTAACAAGTCCATCAATTTTTTGTGACAAAGTCGAACGTGTAAAAATTGCGATACAGACTTTTAATATATTTTAGTTTCGAGAACTCTGTTTGCAAGAGTTATAATTTTGTACAAACTATTCTTGCAGATGCTTATTTCTCTATCTACTACATCTTAATCGAGATAAACATTTGTACAAATTATCTTATTGCTTATTTCCTTGTAGGTACAAGGGGAATATGGGAATACAGTAGGCTTTGAGTGATAGTCAAATGTTTTAAAGCTTTCAAATTCCGTTCTCTTTGCACGGTTAACATATAAAAAAGTGAACAATGATCTTCCACTTGACGTAAGTTTAAGTTTTCAAAACTCACAGAAATAACATGGAACATAGAATATCTCCGAAACATGGGCATATAGCAAGCTATACGTGAAGTCAAATGTTTTAAAGCTGGTCGCTATATGATGGCTTTGAAATTCCGTTCTCTTTTCATGGCCAACATATAGAAATAAACGACTTCCCATTTGAAAAAATTACAAGGATTGGAAAATTCGTACAAATAACAAGGACTTTCTTGGACTGTCGCTCCAAAAGAAACGTATTTGACATAAACTGCGAATTTTAATAAGATCTGCTTTTTTGTATACGTAGTAGATTTGGTCTACCTCTTGCGGTTTAACAGATATACAAAAGTCATCCAGAATGAAGAGCACATTTGAAGACATTCCCAGAAAGTTCAAGATATAAATTTTATTTCTCACAAAAATATTTTAAACATATGGTACGAGTATTTTAATCAAAATCTTAACAGCCATTTTAGAGAAAATCAAATTTTTCGAAAAATGTTCCATTTAAAGGGTAGTTTAGGGTGGATGAATTTTCTTCAAAATCTTTTTAACGTATCCTTGAAAAATATTAAACTTAAATTTACTTGGTTTTTATCGACTTTTCGTTTTTGAGTTATGGTGTTCACACACACACACACACACACACACACACACACACACACACACACACACACACACACACACACACACAGAGGCATGCATGCGTATCTTCTTTTATATTCAGGGGCATCAAAACATATATTTCCGGTGAAATTTGGACATCGAAATTTTGGGTCCAATATAAATGAGACCATAAAACGAGCCTTAAGAGGCTTAATTCCTAAAGCTACTGATAATGTTCAGCCAGAACTTCACACTAGGTTGGTTTTAGTTGACATAAGTTTATTTATGGTCTAACATGGGACAAGTTTTCGTGCCAGAATACTTGTCCACTCAGCTACCTATGCTTGTACCCAGAAGAACATATGTTCCAATCATTGGTGATCAGTTAATTGGTTCTCCATTCTCCAAACGTTACAAACCAGTTCTGTTGGGCTTTATCTTCAAGGTGGCCGGTCGGCCGGCCGGCACTGCTTTCGCTTTCAATTTTCTTTTATGGTACTACATTCATTAAACTCAAGACGTAAACAAAATTTGTAAAACTTCAAAGGGATATGGCATGAGGAAAAATAATAACAACAGAGGGTCAAATGTCGTAGAGAAATGTGAACGATAAACAATAATAATAAAGATAAAATCCAAAACGCATCAACAGTGAAGAAAACTGGCAATAAAAATAATTATCGATCTAAAGATAACAAATCGTAAATTTGAAGATAGTGTTAAATTTCATACAATGTCGTTTTTTTGTTATAACTAATGCTATAGCGTTGGTAAAATTTAATACTATGGCTAGTGTGGGAAACAACCTTAAACATCTGATGTTTTACACTCATATGTTTTTGGTACATCTATTGTTTATGCAAACCATCCCTAAGAAAGCTTAGTTTTCTATCTGCTTCAATTTAATCGAGATAAACACCAAACCACCCCTTAATTGAAACATTTTTTGAAATGTTTTATTTTTCTTCGAAAAATGTCTAACTATTTTTATTAAAGCAGGTACATTTTTTATATTTACATGACATAAATATTGGACAAAAATGTTCTACCACAAAATATAGATTTTGAAGACACGATCTATTTTACACTTATTTTGTAACAGCAGTCATCACCCAGATATGCGTCTTTTTTATTTGAATTTTTTACACTTAATTTATCTTTCTAGTATTCGTTGCTTCTGGCGATATCATAAAAAGAGTGTGGAATTTTAAGGCCAGCTTGTAGCCTCTCACTTTTAAGCATCTCAATATTCATTTGTTTTCTGTATTCTCCTTGTATATACAGCAAAGTGTGTCAGTGAAACTATTTCTGCAAAGATTTATCTGGATTAACATGCAGAAGATGCAAAAACAATCTGATGTGTTATACTCACATATGTTTCTCTAATCTTGTACAAACAATCTCCACAAACACAATTCACACCAATTGATATAAACGTTTACAGAAATACATTTTAAGAACTAATCGCTATGTGATGGCTTCGAAATTACATTCCCTTTGCATAAACAACAAATAAAAAGATGAAAAGTATTAAGTATCTGAAAACTCGAACTAATAACAAAGATTATCTTGGAAATGTTTAGTTCTACAAAAAAATTTGATATAAAATTGTACGTTTTAACGAGAGCTACATTTTGTGTGTTCTCTTATGGTTTTCCAGATGTACAAAGTAATACAGAATGAAGAGAAAACCCAAGATCTACATTTCATTTATCATGAAAATATTCTAAACATGGTATTTTAATCAAGATCGTTAAGGCTGTTTTTGAGAAAATCCAAAGTAAAAAGAATTTTTCATGTAATGGGTAGTTTAGGGGGAATTTTCTTGAAAAACTTCGTGTCGCACACACACACGCGCGCGCGTATGTCCAAAGCGGTATTCGAACCCGCGACTCTGCGCGGCGGAGCGTCAGAGACATACGCCCTAGCGAACTTGACTACGCGAGTTTTCGTTTTTGAGTTGTTCTGCTCTTAGACAGACCTAAGGGAATCTCAAAACATGTATTTAAGTTGAATACTCGGTATGGAATTTCTGGATGGAATAAAATATTTTCCCTACTTACTATACTTAGTAAAGGAAGTAAAAATTTAAATCTAAGATTTATTTACTCTCAATGAGGGAAACTAAATTAACATCAACCCTCGAAGTTTGTTTTATTTATGACTACTTTTTGCTTAAACAAACGTTAATATTTAGTTTAATGTGAGGCAATAAGTATTAAAAACATTGAGTGACATAAAAGCTGGAATTAGGTCAGGAAGCAAGTGCAGCAGTGTGAAATAGTCCATAATATTGCATGCTAGTAGTAATACGAAACAAATATCGGAAGCACATTTCGTCAAAATCACCCTAGCAAGCATTCTGGGCCGTAATGAAGTTCTTGAGGCAGTTCCATGCTGAGTGCCCTTGTGTATTTGAAAATGGCGAGGTTAAGAGGTGGACCAAGTGGTGCTGAAATGAGTGGAATGGGGGTAGAATTCCGTTTACTGCTGATATAAGATGAAGCCAGAGCTCCTTTAACCACTACCCCCTCCCTACTTTTTTTTCGAGATTTGATTTTCCCCATATCGAGAGTATTCAACACTTGGAAATCGAATTCCCTTCTCCTAACCCCAGTCGACTTTACGACTACCACGAGAGTGAGGGGGGGGGGGGGGGAGGGGGGGTTAGCAAAGTGCCTGGAAAGGGGTGTAGTTGAATTGCTGGCGCAGTAGATTGGAATAACTTTCGGTCGGAACTACCGATCATCTTTGGTGAAAATAAGAAGGAAATCGTATCACACGTCGATCCTCTGGACTCGGTTCTTATTAGGAGATTATCGACCGATGTCGGGTCATCAACACTGTGTCTTATCTTCCTTCCAGACATGCGTGTGTTACTTTCTTCATTGCAAAAATAACAAAATAACTGTGTGGTCAGCTATGCCTGTGTATTCGCTAATATATTCCAAATGCCATCAAGTATAACTGTTGTTTGCATCATTTTACCGAACCAGAAGTAACGAACTGTGAACTCTTTTTACCACGTGCGTGTGTCGGGCATGTCAACATGTTGAAATACTCTCAGCTCTTCCCAGGCGGCCTAAGAGAAGACGTTGGTGCACTCACTTGGGGTAAGAAATTCTCACTTTCAAACTTTCAACTTTGTTGACTATTTTAATGTTTATATTCCACCTCAGAATTCCAGGTAAATGTTTACAAAATCGGCCGCTCGAGAAAACGAATGAAACATAGTGCAATGGATGCAGTTTTTATTGCTGATTACGATTTTGAAAGTTTTATTTTGCGCTCAAGCTTCGTTTTTTATTTAGGAGCACATTTCGTACGTGCGATGCAGATATTTAGCAAATAAATGTGTATAAACGAGTATAATATATGCTAGAATGATTGATTAATGCGTTTACGTTGAAATTATTGCATAAACACTATCCAAATTGTAAATATTTCGATAACACAGGACCCTGTCACCCCACTCATATACACACACTAAACCTAACCTAACACAGGCAAAACGAATCTTGACCACCAAATAATACTTTCAAAATCGTAATCAGCAATAACAGTTTCAACGTAAATACGTTAATCAATCATTTTAGCATATATTATACTCGTTTATAAACATTTATTTGCTAAATATCTGCCACATACGCGAAATAAAACCGTTGCATAGCACGTACGAAATTTGCTCATAAATAAAAAACGAAGCTTCAGCGTACCTTACGACTTTCAAAATCGTAATCAGCAATAAAAACTGCATCGACTACACTATGTTTAATTCCTTTTCACGAGTGCCCGATTTTGTAAACAATTACCGAATTCCATACCAAAAAGAATAGGCAACACAAATACGCTTTTTGAAGCTCTTGGTTTTACTTTCTCTTTGATACTGAGATGTTAATGGAAATACTCCCCATAAAACCCATTTTAGAAAAAGGTCTTTTACATGGAAAATTTTCGAATGAAATAGTTATATATTTAACATATTTTCATGATAAATGAATGAAATGTTTATCTTGAATTTTTTGTGAATAACCCTTAAATCCTTTTCATTCTGGAGACATTTGCATACATGTTATATCGTAAGAGATAGACAATATGTTAGTACATAAAAATATGTAGATCTCGTTAAAGTATACAATTTATATTAAATACATTCCTTCGTGGAACTAACCTTTTCGGAGATATCCTTTGTTGTTCGTTTGTAGTTTAAAATACTTACACTATTTCTTGAATAGCAATTAGATATTTGTTTTCCTTTTTATGTCCAGGTCACGTAAAGAGAACTGAATTTCAAAAGCATCATATTGATCCAGCACTTAAAACATTTGACTATCACTTAAAGCCTACTCTATTCCCATGTTCTCATTGTACCTACAAAAAAAATTAGCAATAAGAAAATTTGTGTAAATACTTCTGGATTAACATGAAGCAGATATAGGAATAAGTGTTTGTAGGAATAGTTAGTACAAGAGTAGAGAAAGTCATGTGAGTGTAACACATCAGATTTTTTAAAACTACGTAATGTTATAGGTTATCCAAGTGTGCAGCTTGCTTGTATTATTCTGTAGATAATGTAATAGCACAGTTATGGTATAATTTGGGAAATAGGTAGCAATGCTTGTTTCAAGTTCAGATTTTATTGTATTGTTGGGTTAGGCGGTGCTTCTAACGATTTCTAGCAAAAGAAAGCAATTTGTTTTTGTATGAGAGTAAAGCTAATTTTAAGACACAACGAGGGGCTGCAAAGAGTCCACCCCTGGGAGAACCTAATGAGCAGCCCTTCCGTTTAATCTGAGGAAAACCCCCCGTAGTCGGACTAGTTCTAATGCGGCCCTCATTGCAAACACTCAAAGAGGCAGCCGACTTCTAGAAGGCTCATTTATAAGTTCCTTTCATTTCTTGCTATATTCGCATTCTTTTCTTGTTCCTTAATCATCTTGCATTTCTTTTTGTTCCACATGGTCATCATCATCATCATCATCATCCCTCTGTATATTGCAGCCTTGAGGTTGTCATATGCTTCATCCTTTGCCAAATCCCGCTCCGACGACCTGAGCCGGGTCAGGGTCACAAACCCACCCCGGGGCTTCCAATAAACATTGCACGAGGCTCCTTTCCGGACTTTAGATATTTGAGATGTGAAGGACGAAGGCAGCCCCTTCCACCCCAACCTTTCCTAAAGTTTCTAGCAAATAAAAGCCTTCCTTTTGCAAGATTCCGCCCTCTTCTTACTGTCTTCTCAAATGCGGGGTTTCGTTCCCAAAGTACGGGGACTCTCCATTTTGAAAATTGCTCCTCTCATTGCATTAAAGCACTTTTTTACTTTCTCTACTGGTAAGTAGGGGAAGTATTGTATTCCGCCCAAAAATTCGATGTCGAGATTTCACCGGAAATATATGTTTTGAGACCCCTGAATCCAAAAAAAATTTAGAAGAAGGTCCGTGTGTGTGTGTGTGTGTGTGTGTGTGTGTGTGTGTGTGTGTGTGTGTGTGTGTGTGTGTGTGTGTGTGTGTCAGTCTGTGGACAGCAAAACTCAAAAACGAAAAGTCGGTTAAAAACCAAAGTTGGTATTTAAGTTTAATGTCTTCCAAGGATGCAACACGAAGATTTTGAAGAAAATAGCCCAATCCCAAACTACCCTTTACATGGAAAATTTTTCGAAAATTTTTATTTTCTTGAAAATGGCTCTAACGATTTTGATTAAAATGTCATATGTTTGAGATATTTTTATGACAAATGAAATGTATATCTTGAATTTTCTGGCTATAGCCCCTGTAGTCGTATTTACTTTGGACGACTTTTGCATAACTGGTAAACCGTTAGAGATAGACCAAATTATACTGTACAAAAAATGTAGATCTTGCTAAAATACACAATTTATGTCTGAATAAATTTTCTTGTAGGGTGAACCATTTCGGAGATATTCCTTGTTATGTGTCTGAGTTTCGGAAAACTTGGAACTTTCGTGAAATGGATCATTTGTTCATTTTTTTATATGTTACGTGTACAAAGAGAACGGAATCTCAAAGCTTTAAAAGATTTGACTATCGCACAAGGCCTACTGTATTCCAATATTCCCCTTGTACCTACAAGGAAATAAGCAATAAGATAATTTGTACAAATGTTTATCTCAACTAACACGAAGAAGATATAGGAATAAGAGTTTGTAAGAATGGTTAGTACAAGAGTAGAGAAAGTCATATGAGTGCAACACATCAGATTTTTTTTCATCATTTTTCAATGTTCCTGGTCGTGCCGTGATTTTATAAAGAATGTGTTTGAGTTTCTATGACACACATACATGTTTTGCATTGTGCCACTGTAAGTGTTTTACTTTCAGAGTACATTAACACCGTATTAGGTTTCTCAAAGCAGGATTTCAAATGTCCCTGCTTAGCGCGGACTGACACTACATAACTAGCAATAGTTTCTATCTGTGTTTCGAGGCGAAACGAGGTCGAACTCTTGCAAATGTAAACGTGTCCTGCAAATTACTATCTCCATTATTTTCCACATTAGTACGTGTTCTGATTAAAGTCACAACTGTTTGTCACAAAAAAACAGCTATTTACGACCCTGTCGTGTTAGCAAGTCAAAGTATTAACAGTAACAATTGGTAATAAAGCCACTCTCCATTACAAGTAAGTATTCCTTTAAATTCACAGAGCCACTGGGTTTTCTCTACCTCGTGATATTTGTTGACCTCAATTAACTGCTGAATAATAATTATCAGAATAAGTAGGTTTTAGTCATAATATCTTACAGCAGTATCTGTCTACCTATTTTGGCGTGTGACTAAGATTGTAATAGTTTCAAGAGATGCAACTTAATAAATAGAGGAGTTGTGCACAATAATTATGCATTTTAACCAATTTTTACTTTCTCTGCTGGTAAGTAGGGGAAGTATTGTATTCTACCCAAAAATTTGATGTCGAGATTTCACCGGAAATATATGTTTTGAGGCCCCCTTAATCCAAAAAAGCATTTTTAGAAAAAGGTCCGCGTGTGTGTGTGTGTCTGTGTCTGTGTGTCAGTCTGTCAGTCTGTGGACAGCATAACTCAAAAACGAAAAGTCGGTTGAAAACTAAAGTTGGTATTTTAAGTTTAATGTCTTTCAAGGATGCGACACGAAGATTTTTAAGAAAATAGCCCCACCCTAAACTACCCTTTACATGGAAAATTTTGATTTTCTTGAAAATGGCTCTATCGATTTTGATTAAAATGTCATATGTTTAAGGTATTTTTATGACAAATGAAATGTATATCTTGAATTTTCTGGCTATAGCCCCGGAAGTCGTATTTACTCTGGACGACTTTTGCATAACTGGTAAACCGTTAGAGATACACCAAATCATACTATACAAAAAATGTAGATTTTGCTAAAATACAAAATTTATGTCTCAATAAATTTTCTTGTAGGGTGAGCCATTTCGGAGATATTTCTTGTTATGTGTGTGAGTTTCGGAAAACTTAGAACTTTCGTGAAAAGGATCATCGTTGTTCATTTTTTTATATGTTAAGTGGGCAAAGGCAACAGAATCCCAAAGATTTAAAACATTTGACTATCGCACAAAGCCTACTGTATTCTAATATTCCCCTTGTACCTACAAGGAAATAAGCAATAAGATAATTTGTACAAATGTTTATCTTAACTAACACAAAGAAGATATAGGAATAAGAGTTTGTAAGAATGCTTAGTACAAGAGTAGAGAAAGTCATGTGAGTGCAACACATCAGATTTTTAGTATAACTCTAGTTCAGATAATTTGATAATGGAAAGAAGAGAAGAAATTTAGTGCAATAAAAACAAAATATTAGAGGTGATCGGGTATTACAGTCTTGCTGTCTTTGCTCCTTGTTTAATTTAGTGCCCTTTAGGTTAGTGCATACAAATGATTGGTGAGTCCTCATTGAAAGGCAACAGGAAGCCGGGCTTGAGAAGAGGTTCCTGAGGCGGAACGGACGTCATGGGCTGCCTTGAGGACGCTGATGATAATGATTATCATCTCACGTAGATAAAATGAATAGTATGCAGACGGAAGAACGCACTTGTAAGCTAATTTCTACGTCTTATAATTCAAATTAGAGTCCTGACTTACTGAGCATCCAAATGCTCAGTTGTTTATGTGGTAGAAACATTGGAGTCTTCCTTTGTCAAAAGCATCACGTAAAGCTGAAGTTTTCTCGTCTCCAGATATCGATCGCCCAGACGTCCGTTTTACATCTGTTGATTCTGTAATATGAATTATATTCTCGGTTCTTTACATACTGTTATACTATTTCCAAATAAACAGCCATATGATATTCTTGGCGTCAATAGAATTCATCACCCTCAGATCCATACTCCAGGAAACCATTTGCAAACAATCGAAGCCAATAATTAAAGAGAACGTGGTGACACTGCCTTTTGTCTAAATGTTCATTTCATTTATATCTTTGCCGGCCTTACTTTAAACTGCAAGATTGTATTCCTCCGCGTGCATTTCGTACCGCTGTTAATAATAATAATGTATTTGCATATTAATGTATTCCATTTATTGTTACTATAAGCTTTTCAAACTGTTTTTACAAATAATTCTTGTAGTTATTTTAAATTTAATGCTATTTTATATGTTAGTTAACGGACTATATTTTCATTTGCGTCTGCTGATATGTAAGTTGTGCGGTTCGATCAACCAATGAAGTGTCACTCAAACATGTGCTGTCGTTTACATTGTATTTTAAAATAAAGCAGCGAAGGTATCTTTTAAATATATTCACTATTCAATTATTTTCTTTCTTTCCTGTTTTCCACCTCCAGAAATTGTCCCCAAGAATCTGTATTTCAAACCAGGCTTTGGATTTCCTCAACAGCAAAACTGATGATGATCATGATGATGATGATGATGAACACTCACCGAGGCTCCAAAATTCTAGCTATACTGTCGTATTTCGAGGGAAGCTTGCAGCGATGCATGTGTCTGCAGGAAGAGAATGTAAAGAAGGGTACAGGAATCATCCGATTTATTTTATTAAGACTAGTTTTCCTGTTCTTTCTCACCTTATTTGGACAGGGGAGGAGGCTCCGGTTGATTTCTCCCTCCTTCCGTAACACGGAGACGTGTTCTTCTCGGAGTGTTTCCGGAGGGTGCCAGGCGAGAGTCCTTTCTTGACGAACCGTAACTCTGTTAGGCCCGCACTTACCCTCCTTTGTGCTTTACATTGCCATGCCTAACTTTATACCACATACATTCACTTTTACATTTCTCCTGAATTCATTTGTATTTTTGAGAAAACTAACTCTAAAAACATGTTCAATGTAAAGGAAATTTTGGATAGGAAATATTTTTTGGCGAGGACTTAACCCTCTTTTCGTTTTTTGCTCAAAGACACACGCACACGTACTGTAACAAAACTGCAAAATCCAAATTCCGGTTACTTTCCCATCACTTTATTGTCCCCTAATTTTTACTACAATTTCCTTCTCGTTGTTAACACAGTTTATGGTCTTTTGTGTTATTACAATTCAGGATTGTTCTGCTGATAATCTTTCTCAGTCTTTTAATGCCTTTCTCCAGTTTCTCTGTCTCTTATATATTTACTATTTACGATACATTCACTCGACGACACATACATACTCCCTGACAGGCTGGCCGACTTACTCTTTTAACTAAAAACTAACTGTGCGCAACAACTTACACAATTCAAATCAAACTGACTCAAAACTAAATTGCTACTTGACTACCCGCGCTGTGTCCTATTTATACTGGAGCCGATGTCACCTGACCTTTCCATGCACACGTGCGCAATGACTCAGTCAGAATCAACGAGAAGCTTCTCGGTCCCTTTTGTTATCGCGCCGCCACGGCCACGCACACACACACACACACACAACCGCTCCAGGCCACCCGGCCCTCCTCTCGTCCGTATGGTTATACGACCGATGTCACAATACATACAGGCATACACACACGGATACTTTCTGAAATTTATTTTTTGAGGTTCGGAGGACTTCAAAACGTTTATTTCTGCTAAAATCTTGACATAAATTGGTGGAATGCAATATGTTGTCTGTCTATTATGTACTTGGTAAAGAAGATTGATAAAAATATCTTGGGAGGGAGAATTCACAGCGTCTCAAAACATGTTTCCAGTGAAATCTCGACATCGAATTTTTGAGTGGAATGTAATACTTCCCCTACGTGCTACAAATAGTAGAAAAAGTAAAAATGCATTACAGTGAGCTAAAACATCAACATTCATAACACATTTTTAAAATACGAGGTTACAAAATATAATTTTCAATTCACCTTTTCTCTTAACGTGATCAGTGCTTTGCCTTGTAATTATGTGGGGAACATTAAAGGCGAGGAAGAACACGTTAGCTGGATGCGAGTTTACCTACACCCGTGTCAGGAAATTGCCTAATTGGATGCTAATTTTTGGAGGATGAATATCGTTTACATTCATCAGGCACCTAGTTGTCTGAACGATGTTTGTAGCACATAAAATATTGCAGTTGCAACGGTGCATGGCTGAAATATTATAGTGTGAAATGCAGATAGCACATTAGTAAGCAACGAGTGTTTTGACCTCCAAACGCTTTACTGCAATCCACTTGGCGAACGTATAAACAATGACCGTCCTACAGGTACATCTGCATAAATCTATCAGTCAATCAATCAATCCATCAATCAATCAGAGTTTTGTGTGCAGGGGCAAGTCCTTTAATGTGGACAGCTTCTAGTTTGTATACCTACATTTACAAAATCTGATATGTTGCACTCACATGGCTTTCTCTACCCTTGTACTAACCATTCTTACAGTGTTATTCTTGTATCTACTCCATGTTAGTTGAGATAAACATTTGTACAAATTAGGTTAATGCTTATTTCATAAATTAGATGTTAAATTATAATATACCTGGTCATTCTTTTGTTTTATACAAATTATCACTAGGTCACTTTTGTTTAGTCACTGTCGCCAACTGTATCCCATAAATCGCTGAAATTTTTTTACACATTATAAAACGATTAACAATCGAAATAGCACCATTTCAATTTAACAAGTATGTTTTTAACAATTTTCTTTTAATAATTAATTTATATTTTAAAAAAACGTATGTGTTAATGTTAGAAATAAAGTGAAATTGTATAGCAACAAGAGAAGATCGAAATACGTGTAATTCTTGGGTTTCATTTTCCTCAGTTGGCAGTGCTGAGTAAGTTGAACTACACTAATCGAAATTAATATATTGTAACTTGTTTTTATACAGATTAACATTTCCTGGTAAAATCTTTGCGACATAGTATTTAAATTCATATTTTATTTATGAAGTACTCGAGATAAATAGCTAATAACGTATTCCCATTTGATAAAAGTATCAATATTGAAAAACTCACATAATATCGGCTATCTTAACGAGGTGGTAGTCCTGCTGATTACTAAACGGGAGATCCGTGTTCTATTTGTGATACCGGCGTTGGGATTTCTTCTTTTAGAAGAGCTGATGCGGGATGCACTCAGCCTCGTTAGGTCCCTGAGGATGTATTTGATTTATACGGCCCCGGTTACAAGGACCAGTAATCAGCCGAGAGGCACTGGGCCGCTCACCACATCCCACCCTCCAGTGCTACACCCCACTCATGACGCCTGTAGTAAGCAGAGGTTGCGTCGTAAGCCTTGGCTCAATAATGGCCGTTGCGCCGCGTGGTTAGCTTAACAGAGAATATCTCGGAAATTGTTCACTCCATAAAAATGCATTTGACACAATTTGCATGTTTTAATGGGATCTAATTTTTTGTGCAGTAATATTTTGTCTATCTCTTATAGTTTACCAGTTATGCAGAAGTCTTCTGAGGACATTCCCAGAAATTTGAAGATGTGCATTTCATTTTGCATGAAATTATCTTTAAAATGTGGTATCTTAATCAAAATCTTTAGTATTTTTCCATGCTTTTTTTTTTATTCAGGTACTTTCAAAGCATCTAATTTCGGAGTAATCTCGATATCGAATTTTTGGGTGGAATGCAATACTTTCCCCACTTTCTGTAACTAGATAGTAGAGAAAGGTTTACATTCACATGACTTTCTTTAACAAACTATTATTACAAAAGCATTTTCTTCTAGCTCTCTCTAATTAAAGTCCTTTCCTGGATGAGTAGTGCTGGACCACTGCTTCTGGTGAAAGGAAATGCCTTTCATTTGTTTCTATTGAAGACCGGAACCTCTTTCTGTTGGGACCCATACCTCGCAGACCTGGATGGTCATTCCTTCTACTGCACGACGCACCCATAAGCCAAACCCATTTATTGGTGTGTGCTTGAGAATACTAATTTGAAACGATATTCACAATGGACATGTGTGCTTCTTGCCCTATAGAACGTGTTAATAGGATGACAAAAGCGCCAAATGCCCAGTCCAATAATTACTTCTTTTATTTTTGCTTTATCTTCTTCCAAAACTGAATGCACAATAACATAGTCCTCTTTTACTGACGTTACAGCCTTCAGTTCTTCGTGATATTACATTTCCCAACTGCTTTCTTCTCGTGTTCCTAACACTCAACTGTTTATCTTTCTTCAGTTTATCTGTCTTTCAAACAGCTGACTGACCATACAACAACTCAACACTCATTAACTGCTTCGGTATCTTCCTTTCGACATATATAATACAACATGGACCTTTTTCGAACTTCTACAAATACGCCGGCCACCGTACAGTTCTCGAATAATCTGTTCTGCCGCAGTAGCGCGAGGCAGCCTGACCTTGAGAGCCTTTGGTGCCTTCACCACTAGTGGAGTGGGGCAGACAGGCCCAAACCGTCCTTTGTTGTGCACCACGACCGGCGTCTCAATAAATATAAGATTAATATTTAAGTTATGTTTAAATGAAGCAATTCTTAAAGTACTATTATTACTTGAAGTACAAAATTGGTGATAACTAGAGCTAGGACAAATATCCACGTGACGTCATACTCTACACGCGGATTCAGGGCTGTACAGTTGAGAGTCAGTAGCACTTTGCGCTCTGTGTTTACGCTCTGTTTTGTGATATACAAATTTCATTATGTTAGAATCATCACGCACTGCCACATTGAAAACATTAGTGGAAGAATTTGACACAAATAATTTCACCATGCATGGAGAAAATATACAATGTACGTTGTGTTATTTAGAAATAAGAAATTGTAAAGATCAAGGAAAACGAGCCTGACCTTATGGTCAAGCACTTCTGTTGGTGTGGGTTGTTGAATCATCCGATGATGCCATTTTACTGCAACCGGAAGTGTGAACAACTCAAGACAAAACACTCAAGAATTTGCATATCCTAACCAGTGGCTGGATATTGACTGTATAAATGCGTCATACAACCATTCTTTCCCATCGCTTGTGGGAAAACAACCTTGATACCGCTCTCCGTAAAGGCAATGCATTTGGAATACGCCCTACGTCCTACTGTTGCCGGACAGTAAACATCCTAATTAAACTTATCCACGACCATTTAATAGTCATCATCAGTAATTCATACTCACTAATAGAATAATATCCATGCCCATAGAGACGATGGTTTGTAAGAATAAAAAGAATCTCGTGTATGCTTCCTAGACAAAGGAGTATACAGGAGGTTTAAGGGATAGTCAAATGCTTTAAGACCCGGTCGCTATATGATAGCTTTGCATGGCTAGGACATAAAAAAAAAAAACAAATAGCGACTTTCAATTTGAGAAAAGTGTAAGTATTGGAGATAGTCCACTCCAAAAGAGTCTTATTTTACATAAAATGTATGCTTTAATGATGTCTACTTTTTATGCAGTAAGATTTTACCTATCTCTTACGGTTTCTAGTTATGCAAAAATCATCAAGAATGAAGAAGACTTTTGAGGACATTCCCAGAAGATCAAGATATGCATGTCATTCGTCATAAAAATATCGTAAACATATGTTTTAATTAAATTGTTAGAGCCAATTTTGAGAATGTCAAAGTTTTCAAACAATTTTCCATTCAAAGGGCAGTTTGAGATGGGGGATTTTCTTGAAAATTTTCGTGTCTAAAGTGTCGAAGTTTTGGGTGGAATGCAATATCTTCTCCACGAACTATATACAGGATAGAGAAAATAAAATGAATAACGACTTCTCATTTGAGGAAAGTGTAAGTATTGGAACATTTAAACCAATCACAAGCAATGTTCCAAGAACATAAAACAATTTATTTGACTAAATTATGTACTTTAGGGAGATCTACATTGTTAGTGTAGTAAGACTTTGTCTATCTCTTACGGCTTACCAGTTATGCAAAAGTTATCCAGGACTTCTGGGGCTATTGCTAGAAAATTCAAGATACACATTTCATTTGTCGTAAAAGCAGCTTAAATTATAAATTTAATTTAATTTAATAAAAATTGTTAGCGCAATTTAAAAAAAAAATCGAAAAATGTTTTCTAATAATTCAGGAGAGTATATGTCCAGTGGTATTTGTTTAGAGTATTCCACGAAATAATTAATAATCCATTTATTTAATACTATTTAATATTAATAGTGCTCCAAAAGTAAACAAATTACAATAACATTCATACATTTTAATTAAGATTTATTTTCACAGTTGGCACTAGAAGTAACCCAGTAGGCTATGAGAATAACAACAACAACAACAATACTTTTAGCGTTTAATCCAGGGAAATTAGAAATTAGACATATGATGAATATAAATGGACGAATTTGGCTGTTTATTAAACGTAGGTCTGCTATATTTAAAATTACAGTTGTTTGGCTTTGTTCAATTAAAATATCAATATCCTCACCAGAAAGTAAAGTAAAGCAAACAACTGTTCCGTGTTGTCTGTTTTTGTTAGCCTTATTTGTGGAGTGGAAGGTGATCTATCACTGAATTTGACAACACACCCAGAAATTACCCCACATCCGTCTCGGAAAGTCCAGCAACGTACATACATAACTGTGCCGCAGATCTTTATGACTTGCATATCCAAGTCCTCCGCGCCTGCGTGAATAACAATGTATACAGGTGTTGATAGCTGCCTCGTATTCCGTATGCAATATTGGCTGTGCATGAGTGAACACGAATATCATGCCAAGTCTGACATTTCTGCGGTCGACTGCTTTTAATACAAACCAAACCATAACAAGAAAAACCTTCTCGCAACAGTATGGCAGCACATAAAATTACCTGCTGCATGAAAACAAGTGACGTTTAATGGGTAGCAGACGATAAATATATCTACTCAAAGACAACCGCTGAAAGACTTATATCAGGTTGGAGAACTTACTCTTAGAAGACTGAGATTAAATTGTTACTCCAATGGAGTAGCTTCTATCATACATGTTCACTTTCTCTGCTGTGGGGAAGTATTGTATTCCACCCCAAAATTCGACATCAAAATTTCACCGCAAATGCACGTATTGAGACCCTTTAAATAAAAAGTTATTAGAAAAAGATTTTGTAAGCGCGCCTGTCTATGAATAGTATAGCTCAAGAACGAAAACTCTGTCAAATACCACATTAATTTGCCGCCTTTACATCTTAGGTCATACTGCCTTTTGGAAGAATTCCTTACAGCAGTGGTGTTTATCTTTGGATTGTCTACAATCACACATACATTCTTACAGACTCTTGGGAGAACGGGGAATAATCTTGCCTAAACAAAAATCCCCATACTCCAGCCGGGGAACGAACCCGGGACCTTTGGCTTTGGAAGCTAGCGTGCTAAGCACTAGGTCATAGTGACAAGATTTTCAAATAAATATTCCATCCTTTTTACGAAAATTTTGGTTTTATAAAAATGGCTGTAACTATTTTGATTAAATTACCTTAATATTTTAAAAATATTTTCATAGCAAACGAAATGCGTTTCTTGAATTTTCTGGGAATGTCTTCAGAGTTCCTCTTCATTCTGGATGAGCTTTGCATAACTGACAAATCGTAAGAAATGAACAAAGTCTTAATACACAAAAAAGTTTGACCTTGTTAAAGCACCCTTTTGCCCCATGATCCTGCAAGGAGAACGAAATTTTAAAGTCATCAAATAGCGACCAAGTCTTAAAACATTTTACTATCGCTTAATTCTACAGTAACCCATATTCTCCTAGTACGTATAAGAAAATTTGTAATACAAAGATTTCTATAAGTGTTATCTAGATTAAGGTGAAGCAGGTATAAAAATAAATCTTTTAAGAATAGTCTCCTGAAGAATGGGTAGAGAAAATTATGTGAATGTAGCCCATCAGAATTTATTTCTGTGAAGAGTTGCAGAATTCACAGTACAAAACGACAGATATAAAAATATATTTGCAGAACAAGATGATAGGAGGAATATAGAAGAAATTGCGAAACACATACAGAGAAAGGACTGCTCAAGGATTCCAAAAAGGATGCTGTTATAGACCAACAGGCAGAAGAGATCCAGGAAGACCTAGATTAAGAAGGATTGAAGCCGGAAGGCAGAAGAATTTAAGCTACTGCGCCTACGGTGAAAAAATATATATCACATTGAAGATGAAACTCCAATTAATAAGACCATAGAAAGTTAAAAGTATCTTTTTAGGCAATGTTTGCTTTTAGTCAGCCCTTAGCCGGGAATGGAAACCGGAGTTCTGGGTTGGGAAGGCACAACACTTATCACAAAGGCAGTAGAGTCCATCGTTGTTTTGTTGATATCCGTTTTCAATGCGCAAATGAGCGCAGAACCTGTATAGACATAAGAAGATTGAAGTGGTCATTGGAACGAAAGATCCGCGGGAATAGATGCTGTGCCACTGAAGGGCAGTATTTACAAGCAGCGGGACTAAAAACTGGTTAATATGTATGTGCACTTGTTAGCAAAAACTTTTAATGCTTATTTGTGACGCCCAAGCTACTTTACACACTGTAATTCCCATTTAATCTACGGGCAGTTAAATAATTAGTCTAATGTGAGCTCTGAGAAGGCGTGCATTTATTGTCTCTTAAAGCCTTGTTCACACTGAAACGTTTTCTGCACTGCAACAGCAGGTTTACGAATGCTGCAAAAAAAGATCTGATGTGTTGTATTCACATGCTTTCTCCAGTCTTGTACAAATTATTCTTGCAAACTTGTATTCCTCTATCTACCTCACTTTAATCGAGATAAACATCTTATTATTAATTTTCTTGTAGGTACAAGGGGAATATGGGAATGCATAGATAGTCTCATATCTCTGTCCTGAGATCTAGTTGAGTAAGTCAGGACATAGTTGCCAACTTCATTTATTGCAATATTAGCATCTCAAATACAATTCATTAAAGCATCAGAAAACTGAAAACTTAGAAACTAAACCATTATAGTTTTTTAAACATGGTATTTTTAAGACTTTATACAAGGAAAATATTACAATCAATAATATTTTATGTTATCCTATACCTACCACTACCCTGTGGAAGCGTAATTAAAAACTGTCAAAAAACAAAAGTATTACAAGTATAGGTAAGAGTAAGCTATGTAAATAGTTAAACAATAATTTTGAAAAATGTGAAACATTGCTTTTCAAACAAGTAGTGCAAATAAAAGCAGCTGTAGGTGTAATAGCAACGTATTTCAGGCGTGAGGACTCGCGGGATACCTTGAGGACCTTAATCCTTTTACCTGCTAAACATACAGTGCAAGGTCATGAGCAGACTGCGCTCAGTGAGGTCCAGTTGCCCAGCCCTGCCATATTTGGTATGCACCAGGGGGGCCATATTAGTAAAAAAGGCTTGCTTTTAATATGGTGCTTGTTTGTTGAGTTTATGTTTATGTCAGCTAGTATATTGTTCTACGATAAAGCAAAGAATCCTGGGCTTCTGTGGTGCAAAAAGCTGGTTTATAATAGTTATATTACAAAATTATATATGCTTTGTAACTAAAATGTGTCCAAAACTCAGCTTACAATTTTACATGTTTAGGACTGCTTTTTCTCGCACTTTGTATGCACTACTAGTGCCCTCTGTTGTAGTTCATGCTAGTACTTTTAAGTGCGCCATTTGCTGGAGGGTTTACACACTATGGCCATATTAGGAAGAGTGGCCATATATGGGTCTTTTATGTTATTGTTATATTTTCAGGATGGTATGTTATTAAAAGTTTATACAATAGTAAAAATCAGCCATTTATACGTTTTAATCTTTAAAGTTTGTCCTTTATAAGTATTTGACTGCAAAGTCGTGTCAATAATACTTCTAGTTTCGGTTATGTTCCTGATAATGGTTTTAGGGAATTGATTCAGCATCTTTGGACCACTGCTGATATAACCTGTGTTGTAGCTGATCGCGAGAAACGTGCCGGTGTGAAGTAGGAAGGAGATAATATGACGATGCTGTTTGCGTGCTGTCATGATGGAGCTCTTGCAAATTTCCACGTCTGCCACATCCGTTCCTTCCCTGCTAGGCGGCTATCGTGAGTCATACCATTGCGGACCTCCTAATTTATAAACATTGAGGAAGCCTGTTAACAGTCAATATGTCAGTTCCTCATTTGTGTTGAAGCGAGCGAACTACCTCGACGACTCTTGTTTCTTCCCTTGACAAGGGCGAGGGGGAAGACACCACCTACAAGAAAAACCCATTTCCTTTGGGTTGTTTTCGAACCTTCTGAGATATGTTGAAATGTTTTTATGTCTATTTTTACTTCATCTACTGTTGACCTATGGCAAGTTGAGGAAGTGTTCCATTTCACCCAAAAATTCCACACCAAGACTTCACCTAAAATACACGTTTTGAGGCTTGTTTATATGTGTCTGTTTTTATATTTTAGGATTACAGTTTGGCTGTTAAATTTATGTGGGAATATTAGTAAAAGTAATAAAGTAACATGATTTATCTTATCACGACAGTCCTATTAAACCAGGATCTTACTCCAGAACAAATTTTTATTGCTAAAAGAAACATTTAAATTCATTGTGTTGGTTTTAAATTGAATAAATAAATAACTTACAGTTTAAATATGCCTGGATAAGTAAAGTTTCAGGTGAGAATATAATAATGACACCATTTTCAGGACAAATGAAACGTATATCTGGAATTTTCTGGGAATAACCTCACAAGTCCTCTTTATTCTGAATAACTTCTGTATAATTTGCAAGGGATAGACAAAATATCATTATACAGGAAGTGTGGATTTCGTTAAAGCACACATTTTATTTAAAAAATATTCGTACCGTTAACCATTTCTGAGATACTGTTGTTATTGATTTGCATTTTCAAATACTTACACGTTTTAGGTTAAAGGCGACTACGCCAGACTTAAACCAAGTCAAATATTTTAAAAGCCAGTTGCTAAGTGATAACTTTGAATTGTCCTCTTTGTATGACGAGTGAAGAAACAAACAAATAGCGACTTTCCACTTAAAGTAAAGTACATGACAATTCAAATAAATCGGACAGAATATCTTGGAAACTGTCAATGCCACAAAGTTTATTCTAATTGTTTGTTTTAATGTCATTACATATTTTATTATTTCTCTCTCTCTCTCTCTCTCTCTCTCTCTCTCTCTCTCTCTCTCTCTCTCTGTCTCTCTCAGAAAATCAACATCTACATTTCTTGTCACGTTAACATCTTAAATATATGGCATTTTAATCAAACCCATTGAAGCTATTTTTGAAAGAGTAAAAAATATAGAAAATAAGAAAATCAAAGAGCATATTATATAAGAATACCTACTATAATTTTCTTTTTCCCACGCAAATCAATATTTATTCTCCACGAGAGAAAAGTTACTAAACAGAATATAAATGGTGATAGAGAATTTTTACTCTGTTGTTGGTATACGTGGTGTTAGTTCGTTTTCTAATAATTCCTCATTAGTTACATGCTGTTAATACGCGATGAGAAGAAAAACAAACAAGCTTCAACTGTGTACGTGAATTGCATCTCAAAATGTGGTTACTTGCTTTTCTAGAATGTTGTGCATTAAGAACAACACGCAAGTTGTGCTGGAATTTGCATTTTCAAGTCTATATAATAGCTGAGCAGAAATATCTTGCAACAGCAGTAATAACAGAGGGGCGGGTTGGGGGGGGGGGGGGGGGATGTCGTTCTCTTCATGGAAATGCAAAAAAGGATGCTAAATAAAGAAAAGGAGAGAAACCAGTATTTCTTAAGAGGAGCCATTTTGAATTCATTCCCCTTTCCTCAATGTCCGACTGCATTTTGTACCTGTCAGGAATTTGCAAAATGTATAATAAAAAGTATGCCGTGAAAATCCGGTTCCTCTTTCCTTGTTTACCGCTTTCATCTTCCGTTCTTCATCTTGTTCTTCGTATACCTGCGTTTAGTTTCCTTGCTTTTGAATTCTCGGGGTGTACTTTGCTACCTTTTCTTGCCAAATGGCAGTCCCTTGATAGTAAATTCTTAAAAAGAGGAACTCCAGTGGGGAGGCTTTTTACATTAAATTATTCTTTTATACTCGTTTCCCTCTTTTTTTGTGAATTTAACGTACTTTGCGGTGTGAGAAAGCAGGCAACCGAAAGACCTCCTCAGAAACGATTTTTTTTATCTGCCTTCATCTTCGTATCCTTCATTTTTCGCGATAAAATACTAAAATGCTTTTTTAAGGTTCAAACAGTAGAAAAAGTTTCATTGAATAAGGAAAGGGGAAACACGGCTAGGGTTTTTTTACCCTTCTTTTTATACTTTAGGCCAAAACTTGTATTCCCCCTTCACTGAAAGGATAAGATTGCTCTTGTATCGTGAGAATTTGGCTTCGGAGAAGAAATAGTCGTTTTTATATTAAAAAGCAGATTTGGAGATGTATTAACGAAATCTATCAGGACACCCTTTTCTGGTTGCGAATTCCGTGAGAACTTTCCCAGAATTTGGACGTTATTTAAAATATAGGTCGTATGTGAACCTTTTCTTATCATATTACCCTTTCTGCGGTCTAAAGGAAGGGTTTGTATCGAAGCCGTTAAAACGTAAATAACGAACTCTTTACTTACGTTTCTAAATCGACGTTTTCTTATATGGATACTGCATATGCTTGAAAAAGCTTTACCTCTCGAATATTCAGCCTTATTTTTAAATCAGCATTGTTCATTTGTAAATATTTTTGCTCTAACAAACAGCACCAACTGGATTCTTTCAGCTGGAACGAATCATCAACAGTAATAGTTTTGATTTATCTAGAGAGGACTAAAATTCAAGTGGCATTTAATCGATTATCTCACGATTAAAAGAGAATATAAAACGATTACAAGAAATAAATTCAATAAAATATTAACTAACTCACTAGATTGCCTGACCAGTTGCTTTAATATTCTGTTTCTGTTTGGTTTCGTGTTTGTTTTTGTGACTCTTAACTTACAATATCTATGTGGAAAACAAATGAACATACGCTAAGGAGATAATAATTACGAACAGACAAATGTTGCAGAGCTGATAATAACAGGAAAATGCGAGGGAAGTGAATCATAACAGGAAAGTGATAATACTAGACAAATGCCAGGGAGGTAATGAAATTGATAAATGCTACGGAGGTGATACAGATTTACTGCAATTCTCCTACACAACTGGGAGAAGGTACATAAATAATTTGCCACAAATGACGTCAGAAGAAGGAGATTCTAGTGCGAAAGTTTACACTTACCTTGCAATTGAAGCGGCTCCAAGTAATGGTATAGATATTTTAGAGGATGAAAGGAATAATGAAGGATTCACGTCTATAGTTCAGATTTCCAAAGTTTAACTGAAACAGATAAGTTCCAATACAAAAAAGTAGTTAAAATCTGTGCATAAGTATTAACTGCTTTATTAAAAATATAAATGAGCTTTAAGAATAAATAAGTAAATAATGAAAAACTAAAAATAGCTACAGATATTAGTAAAACAAAGACCCCTATTGAAAATATGGAGTGTAAATACAGCAAAAGGCAAAAAATTGAATTTTGAATTTTTTCTAGACCAACCAATCACTTTACCACAAAGCGTAAGGGACAGTCTAGATATTATACTAGTTCTATTTTAATATATAAAATGGAGACAGCACAGAGAGCATTTGGTGAAAGTTATAACTTTATGAACGTTGTAAAGAAACTATGATTGTTTTCTGTCCTTTAACTCTAAAGAGGCTGTAATTATTAAACTCGTCCTTAACTGTATATTTATGACATTCGTCCCACAAAGTATGTCTAGAGGCAATCGCACCCGGAATTTTAAGGCTCATTTCTTAAGATATACCTACCAATCATGTTTAGTCTGTGAATAGAAATTATCGTACCTAATACATTAGTATAATACCAACTTTATTCTTAATACAATATGTATGGATTACATTGTTTGTGAAAACCACCCATTCTTGTACAACTACTCTTAAAACCCCAATGTTTCTATCTATTTCATATTAATAGAAATAAATGTTTGTACAAATGGTTTTAATACACATTTCCTTATTTCCTTGATATGGAACCTTTGGGTGGAACACAATACTTTATCTACGTAGTATAAAAACTAAAAAGGGCATTCAATTGTCAAATAACTAATTGAAGGTGTAGGCTAATATGGTAGATATAGACCCCAGAAGGGCTTGTTGATTTATAAAGGAAAATATTCTGTTGTTTTCAGCGAACAAAATAATATAAAATGTGGAATTGTCACGTTTTCTACTGTCCTTGTACGTATAGGTTTTTGCAGTGTCCAACTGCATACTGATCCGAGAAAATAGTCTTTCTTAAAGACAGGAAATAAAAACAAAAGATAAAGTTCTCTCTTTGATCAGCTCGCTTGAGGGCGCAAAAGCCAAGCGAACAGCAGATGTATTATCTCTGGGATAAGCAACGCATTCCTACGATTTCCTTTTCCATTTGAACATCTACCGATATTTCTTTACCTGATCCTCATACATAATTCAAGTTTTTGTCGATCCTGTCGTTTTCTTTACAAGATTGAAATGCATCGAAAAGCTGCCTTCGACATCGACCATAATACAAAATCACAATGAGCCTCGTTCCAACTTGAAATGAGTTAAACGGATTCATTGCCTTCTTCTCTTTGCATTAAAAATCGCATTACTTTCGATACCCACGTCATTGGATATTTCATTGTAGGTACCAGAGGAATATGCTGGCCTAGAAACGCCATACTCTTTCCGCGACACCGCAATAGAACGCTAGCAACATGACGAAAGTATTGAAACAAGAGATATCTCTGAAATGGCTAATGCCACAGTGTACCTAGATACATCTTCTGTATAGTAGGTACGTTTTTGTTTATGTCCTAAAGTTTAAGTCTAAGTCTCTGGCCTCTAGTCTCTAGTTCCTGAGGTCGTGGGTTCAAACGATGGATTTTTTCGGGTGTAAAAATTTGTAACATGGCTTCTTTTGGAAGGGAACTAAAACCGATGGTCCCGTGACATAAATTTACGACATCTAAAAGAAGCTCAAGCTTGAAAAGAGGCCTATGAACAAAATTAAATGGTCTTTCACGCCCAATATAGAAGGGGAGCTGCGAAACATAGTAGTTAGAGGGCGTGCATAAATAAAAACTTCAATCTCAATTTCCTAAACTTCATTTGTTGTACTAAATTATGCAGAATTTCCTCTGAATGAAGAGGACTCTCTTTTGCCAGAAAATTAAATATATACACTTTATTAGTCATGATGTTTCCAAGGAATTTCGGTAGCCACATCATGGAGAAAGAAAGATTACTTTGTTAGTTACAGGAAGCCCCAAAACACGCATTTTCGGTGAAACATGGATATTTCATTTTGGGGCGGAATGCAACAATTCATTTATCTTCTAAATACGTGGCAGAGGAAATAAAAATGCTTCCTTTTTGGATTCAGAGGGTCTCGAAACATGTATTTCTAGTGAAACCTCGATATGGAACTTTTAGATGTAAGTTACGTGGTTGAAAAGTAAAAGTGCTTTTATGTATATATTTATTCAGGTAGCCTAAAAACGTAATTCCGTTTCGTGGTTCGGGGTTCAATTCCTGGTTGGAGGATGATACTTTTTCTTTAGCATAGCTTATTCCTTTCCAGAGTGTAAGTATGAACGAGAGCGTAAAAGTGTGTGTGAATTTAAAGAAAACCCAACGAAAAACAAATCCAAAATAGTAAACAAGTGAACATCATTGCCGATGTGCAATTGTTCCATAAGAAAAGCCCCCAATGTGACCTTAGATGTTAAAGGTGGCGTATAAATAGAGTACAAAAGATTATTTCCGTTAAGTTTCGATATTGAACATTTGAACGAAATGCAGTACAAAGAAAATAACAAGTGGAGACATTAATGGAAAGGAAGGTAAATGTTTTGTTTAGAAATAGAGAGCCGTTGAATACATATAACCGGCTTTGTGATTGGTGGAAATACTCGATCAAAACCGTAGGTACCACACCAATCAGCGAATCGCAAACAGGAAAAGGGATTAGCCTATCGCGGATATTGTCACACTGGCACCAACACTTTGATGCACAGCCCTTTTCAAACGGAAACATAAAGGGAAGAAGAAAACGTCTTAGACGCATGCGCTGTTTTCTTTTCTTGTGCCTCGCACGGGCAAGGCACGCATTCTAGAACGTGCTGAATAACAACAAAGAGAGATACAACCCATTCGTGTGGATGGGTTAACCAATCGGCATCCGCGACAACCATGATTATTATTATTTAAAAAGAAGGGGGTAAACCGTCTGCACCACCCCTTTTGCTGGAAAGTTTTTATATCATACACGCTACGCTACCTTTTCGATTTCCTTTCATTCCTTCTAGTAGATACATTTTTTACACTCCCCTCAAGGCAGCTAACGTGTTTGAAAAGATTTAGAGCTGGGGTTACATTTCATTCTTTATCTCGCTACGCAAACCTTTATTTGTGAAAGCTTTTCTGACACTACACACATACGTATGTCGTGTTACGTATGCAGTTCTTGGGCCCCCTCCCCTGCTCACCTTTTTTTCGTCCACGTTCCTGCAGCCCTTTTTTGTATCCTTCTGGTTACAGTACGCACATGTGGCAGGGGGTTGGAAGGTGAGGAGCAGTAATATTGAATAAACCAACCCTACGTTTTTTTTCTACCCTGTTTAGCATTCTACAGTCTCCCCTTAGATGGAACAGGCCAACGACCGAGTGTGCCGTTAGGATTGGAGATGTAAACCCTTTCCACTCGGAGGACACACTTTCCTCATTGGTTACATCAAACCAAAGATACGAGTCCTGATTCAATGGGGCATGCGCTAAAAAATAAATACCTGCTTTAAAGGAAGAAGGGTTTAAATACAACCTTCTGCTTGATAAATTTAAAACAAAATGGCCGTATGCTTGAATCTAAAACACCCGCTGACAGGAGAACGCAGAATTGGTTTAAAATTCGCCTAAATATAGGGGGGAAAGTTTCTTTTTTACTTTCTCTACTGGTAAGTAGGGGAAGTATTGTATTCCACGCAAAAATTCGATGCCGAGATTTCACCGGAAATATATGTTTTGAGGCCCCCTGAATCCAAAAAAGCATTTTTAGAAAAAGGTCCGTGTGTGTGTCTGTGTCAGTCTGTGGACAGAATAACTCAAAAACGAAAAGTCGGTTGAAAGCCAAACTTGGTATTTAAGTTTAATGTCTTTCAAGGATGCGACACGAAGATTTTGAAGAAAATAGCCCCACGCTAAACAACCCTTTACATGGAAAATTTTTCGAAAATTTTGCTTTTCTTGAAAATGGCTCCAACGATTTTGATTAAAATATCATATGTTAGAGATATTTTGATGACAAATGAAATGTATATCTTGAATTTTCTGGCTATAGCCCCTGTAGTCGTATTTACTCTGGACGACTTTTGCATAACTGGTAAACCGTTAGAGATAGACCAAATTATATTATACAAAAAATGTAGATCTTGCTAAAATACACAATTTATGTCTCAATACATTTTCTTGTAGGGTCAACCATTTCGGAAATATTCCTTGTTATGTGTGTGAGTTTCGGAAAACTTAGTTAAACTTTATATAAAGATAGTTTGGTTATGTGACTGAAATGTTAAGCTCTTCTGGTGGCCGTGTTTGTTGCTCAGGAAGGACGAATATCCTTAGAACAGTAAAGATTGAGGTTATTTGTGTATAGTGTATATACATTCTATGTTTCATGTTGCACTGTTTAAAAGAGAAATGTTTCTTCACCTTTTACCATAATGTTATCCGTTTCCATTTCTCTCGTGTCAAGGCATTGTAAGTTCGTTTTGTATCTCCGCTACTTATGTTTTAAAAATGAGTATTCTTTTAGGTAATATATTCATGTGAACTCCATTATTCGGCAATCAACTTTAGCTTCTTCACAACTTCAGCAGCTAGCTATCTTATATAAATCTTCCTATTCTATAAGGGTTGCTTACAAAGAGAAGCCAAACGTGTAAATATGTTCGGAAGAAGTCAGCTGCTCATTTTCAATACTATGTCACTGGTAATGATTGATTATCAGGGGCTATCAGTCTCTCTTTGTACTGTCGACAGAAGGGAGAGCGTTGTGGGGGGTGGGTATTTTTCATGCCGGAATGTTGCCGGTCTGCGAGTGGTAGGTATATGTAAGCAATTGATGCGAAATCGTGGTTTTGAAGATTGCTGCATCATCGTGACAATGGTAGTTGGATCAACTTATTTGTTATTTTTCAAACCACTTGAGATCAATACTTCGCGTCTTAGATCGTTTACAATCAAACATTATCTATATACTCTAGGTCTTCCAACCCAACCCCTCCCCCCCCCCCACACACACACACACACACATTCCCCCTGCATAAACCATTGACCATACATTTCATCTTTCTTCCTTTTTTACTTTATCAATGTATTTTTCTGTGGTCCAAAAAAAGTCAACATAAGAAACAAATGATCTCTTTTCTGTTAAGCCACTAAACATGTTTTGTTTTTTTCTACATCTTCAAATTCAGGAGTTAGCTTCATTAGGGGTACATACCAGCACATGCCCTTTCTATGCAGAATGTTTCAAAAGATCGGCCATGTTGTTCCACAACACTCCGTATAAAATCTTGGCGGTATGTTGATTCTTCAGTGTGGCAGCATTGTTTGTATAAACACTTGAATGTGCAGTCATAAGTTCATGTTTCTGTGTAGTTTAAACATTCCAGTAGGAAAATAACATTGTTTATTGATATCAGTGTCTTATAATAGTGTTCAAAATGAGTAATACTAATTCAAATGCACCTCTGAAGCTTACCAAAGTGGATGGAAAGACTAGAAACAAGAATAAAAGAGAAACAGAAATACAGGTTATGTGTGCACTTCTTGTTCGGTAAATTGGTCCCAACAAATACAAATAGAGGCCTAAAAACCCGTTTTTAGTGAAGGAGAGCATAGTATATTCTTAAACCTCAAATAGAGAACTGTAAGATTCCATTCTGTCTAGCTGCATGGTACATTAAACTCTTAAAACAAATTCAGTGAGCCCTAAGAAAATCCGACAGAACATTCGACATTGTAGGACAAGGGATGAAAAATATACTACTAGGCGAAAGAGCACAAAATTTCCCAGAAATGAAGAAATGAGTGAAGAAAATTGCTTAAGGTACGTGGAAATATAAACAAGCAATGTCGCGATCTTGCTTGTATATCCAGTTGTGAATTTATACCCTCGTAGTTTTGGTTGTTCTATATATGCACTTATGTATTGTGCACATAAATAAGTGTAATTTTAAATTTAAAACTTAATTATGAAGAACACATGTGTAGTATTAGTTAAGAGGACATATTGCTTCTTTGTTGGGTTAACAATTACAACTATTTTGTAACAAAATATGCAGCAATGTAGTTACTAAATCTTCAAAGCTTATTTCCCAACACCTGCCATTTTTTCTATGTGCTTTCTCTCCTTCTCCAAGTATTATCTAAGCCGTGCTTTGACCAGACTATTCTTGATAAGTAAAGAACTGTTTTAATAAGTTATTCTCATCTAACTTTAGAATCATATGCCAATTTTCGAACTCTAGGAGAATAAGACAAGTCAAATGCTTAAAAAGAAGTCGATGTAACGATGGGTATGAGATCATGAGAAAATGAACCACTTAATGTTTCATTGCAGTTAAAATCAGGAAAAACTTAAATATCGGAACATTTCGGAAATGAGTAGTGTTATCGTCAGCAAAAGATGGCGTAACACCTGCTGTTCTAACGACGAGTATAATAGATGTGGTGATGAAAATGACGATTACGTCTATGTAGGATAAACGAAAACCTGTCTTCCAAAACAAAAAGCAGAAATAAAAACATATCTGACCTAGAAAAAGTCATGAATATGAAAGATAGGGTAAGGAGTGGGGAAAAATAAGGCACATGAGAGTAAAGGAAAACAGAAAGCCAACATTGGAAGATCAAGATTAAAAATGATAATAGGTATGCAGGACGCAGTGTGAATTTTCTCCACAGTAAGCGAGGACGTGGTCGTCTTCCGCCCAGCACACCTGCACAGTCACTACAAGGGTAAATCTTTAATCCTGGTTTTGTTCAGGACGAACTTGCTGTCAGTTCATTGTACACATGGTTTGAGAAATGGCGAAATAAAGAAAACTGCATCAACCCGCGCTCAGCCAAAAGTTTACCATTTCTTTTGGCTAACCTGGGACCGTTAAAAAAGTATCTTCAGGTGCACCCGTTGAATTGTAATGTAACTGTGTAGCATTGTTATACATCAGTTGTTTTTGGCTTGAATTGTTTAATACTTTGCCATTGTTAAGCGCTAGAGCTAGTGATGGGCACTCATACCGATAATGATCCTTAAGAAGCGATACGATATTCAATACTGAATACACACTTTATAAAAACATGTAAAAGTGATAGATTATTCATATCATATGTTATTATTAGTATCAGTTTTGGGAGATAGTACGATTTGATTTCCGGTTACGTTGACATTGCAGGTAAATGAATTATCCCGTATTGACAACTACCAACTTAATCTACCCTCCTATATTTACGTACTTTTAAGGCCTAAGCCGCTAGCATTTTCACACACTTAAACTTAACAATATATTACAAATATGAAATGTAATCAAACCTACTTGTTGATCAAAGATAATAACGAATCACTGAATCTTAACACACGTTTAGCGAGATAAATAGAGTAGGCAGTGCTCAAATCAGGAGTTAGCCATAGTAATTATGGCAGCTAACTTGAACGAGTATGTTGATTCTGAAATTGAAGAAAATTGTAAAATAGTCTGTACTTCTCTCATACCTGAAAAATCTAAAGAGAGATACGAAAAATGCTATAGTTAAAACCTATGCTAATTAAGTTCAACCATCAAGACACCATGAAAAAGTGAATATTATGTTTCAAGGTTAGAATTTTACATTTCATTCATACGTTATGTTAGTAATTATCTCTCAAAAACTGTATACAATACACGTGTGTTAAGTATTTTTACTAATACTCCACTCGACTATGTCTCGTCTTTTCAAACTTTCCTTTGGTCCAGTAAAAATCACTTACCATCCTTATAGGTATAGCAATATACTATTTCATATGTCGCCGTATCACGTTCTAAACAGTGACAGGAAACTCGCACATTTTTTTTCCTCCTTAGAGGTTCTGTGAACTTCACTTGGTGTATACATGTAAAATGCTTCTTTAAATTTGCTATATTGTGTGACTTACCATCGCGCGAAATTATTTTTCTGCTTATTTTACACTCTAATCAGTTATTATTAGTATTTTCCACTTCAAAATATTTATGGAAATTAGTCATAGGGCATATCTACAAGGTGGTGACAAATGTTTCAATGCGTTGTATTATTTCACGTCTTAAGTTCTATTTGTTTCATCTGGATTCACAGATTTTGGCCACCGAAGTGTGCAAATGTAATGGCGAATATGAGCCAGACTATTACAGAAACGTGATACAGCTTAATTCAGAACTTAGTTAACGCTGCATGCTACATGAGTATCTCTTCTGGTTCTCCACTGTTTTGCATGTTTTCATCCAGAAAAAAGAGCCTATGGAATATTGCATTTATTCACTCACAGGAAACACAGTGAAGGTCTATCAAGAACTGTAGTCTAGCTATCTTTTGGGGACACGTACAAGACGTAGTATCGAAGGTTTATCTAAAAATATTAGACATACTTCGATACCAAGAATGGAGAGTTTCGAGATATCGAGGCGCCATCGCTAGCTAGCGCTATTCACTTGTTACTCGCGATGTAATGAAAACAGCAAGAAATTTGAAAGTCAGCATTTAGCGAAGCTCTTTTAAATAACTGATATAGATTCGGTTTGTTCTGTCCCTCCCGTTTTCCCTCCACCAGCAAGGAATATCAAACTATTTCTGTAAACGTTAATATCAATATGATTTACAAATTGCTCCCCATTGTTTGAACTTTAAAAGCAAAGTTATATAATCTGAAAATATCAGAAAATAAAACCAAAGTTATGGCTTTAAAAGAAAACACCCAATACGCTCTAAAATAATACTAGATGGGAAACTTTCATTTACTAGGATGTGATATAAGTTATGAATATGATATCTCTAATAAGCTAAATAAGTTTCAAATGATATGTGGTATAAGATTGTCTCATATTTTCGTTCGTTTCTCGTTATGTTTCAATCAAGGTGGGTTTGCCCTTACAATAGTAAAACAGCATACGATGTCAGAAATGTTCCTTTTTTGCTTTCCATAGTTTGTAAACACAAGTTCACACTGTTTCATCCCGCGTCAGTAGAACCAACACACACGTGACCTCTAAGTCGTAGGGGTGGCTAGGCAACTATGATAACTTTACTGTACAGAGGGTTCAGGGTTTTCAGGCGTTATAGCTGCAACTTACGAGCAAAACGAACCAACTTACGAGACAGTCTTACATGACATTAGAACATCAGCAAACAAAACCAGGAAATACAAAGATAAATTCTATACTGGCAACACTAATGTTTACATACAGAAGTGAGAACTGGGCAGTAACTAAGAAAGATGAACAAGGATGCAGTCCGCTGAAATGAATTGCTTAATGAAAGTAGAAGTATGTACTGTGAGAGACTGAATAAAAAATTGGAACTAAGGAAAGAATTAAACATATATAGTATGAATAAAGGAATAGAAGAAACGAAAACGATATACTATAGACCTAAAGGAAGGAGAGATATGTAGGAATATAAAGGAAAATATGGGTATTATGAAGTCGGGACAGGCTACAAGCCTACTCCTTCAAGTGAACAAGTTATGTCAATTAAGATGCTTTTGAAAGAATAGTATGCATTTTCTTTATTGTTGTTTCCAACTGCATCTAACAGTGAAGGAAGTAAGATTTCGCCAACCGCCCTTCTGGAAATCTTGGACTTGCCCGGTTGTTCTTCCCTTTGCGTATGAAAATGAAGCGAGAGGCAAGCATCGCGAGAAAAAAGGGAGGGGATGTTTTTTAAGGAAGGGTTGATGTACGGCGAAGGGGTAGGGTTGGTTTTGTTGCGCGCGCGCGAGGATCTAGCGCGTGTGTGTATGTGCGGGGTGCAGGATCCGCCCCGGGCCCGTGCTGCTACATATTCAAACCGAAATAAATACGCACGTATCCGCCATACTGCCCAAACAACATGGCGGTTCTTTGCTACTCCTTGGAGGAAAACTGCACTCTTTTGTCTTGCTGTTTTAAACTTTGGATTTTACGCATTTTACTTCGATTTCCATTACGTTATCTTTATTCACTACTGACACAAAGGGTAAACTTAGCAGCATAAAAAGCATTTTTAGTAAGATGTTTGTGTGTGTGTGTGTGTGTGTGTGTGTGTGGGTGTGTGTGTGTGTGTGTGTGTGTGTGTGTGTGTGTGTGTGTGTGTGTGTGTGTGTGTGTGTGTGTGTGTGTGTCTGAATAGCGAAACTAAAAGCATTCAGTATCTTCAGTATCGACACGAATATTCTCAACAACATCCGCCAAAACTACCCTTTCCATAACAAAAAATTTCGAAATTTTTTATATTCTCAAAGATCGCTGTAACACTTTTTATTTTAAAAAAAACATATATTCAACATATTTGCAAAGAAAATTTAAACGTAACTTATTTAAAACAACTTTATTGTACCATCTACTTTTCGGAAATATCCACTATTATTGGTTCATATTTTTCAGCAATGTCGTCGTGTTTCAAAGTGATGTCGCTATTCAGTTGCTTCTCAGCACATCATGGGAAGAACAGTGGCGGATGAAGCATAAATGCACCAGTTGTGTCAGCGTACCTCACCGAATTTTTACTTTCTTTACTACGTATAGTAAATAGGGGAAATTTTGCATTGCTGCCAAAAATTCGATGTCGAAACTCCATCCGTCCCAAACTATCCTTTACATGGAAAATGTTTCAAAGTTTGAGTTTCTTAAAAATAACTCTAACGATTTTGATTAAAGTAGCATGTATTTAAGATGCTTTCATATTTCATTCTTTATATGATTACCCTCCCCTTGTGTAGGACTTACACCCCTAGGACTTACAAGCCAGTACCTAGGGTCAGACACCTGTCGGGGAGCACAGGAACCTATGGACCGGACAGAGTGAAGACCTGGAAGCGGGTGGTCAGCCAAGCACCAGGTATGATAGTGAGGAAGAGGATGATATGAAATGCAGGCGAAATGGATGATTGGAAAGGTGATGATGGAGTAGTTTGTGGAATGAGTGGCGGGGGAAGTCGGAGAATCCGGAGAAAAGCCGCCCAGACGTCGCTTTGTCCACGACGAATACCATCCTTGGGATCGAACCCTTGGATAGGCGAACGGTCTAAGCGCTTGGTCATGGCACCGCCAAAATTCTTTCACGGCAAATAAAATGTATCTATGGGTTGATTTTTCTGGGAATGTCCTCTGAGTCGTCTTCATTCTCGATGAATTTTGCATAGTGGTAAACGTAAGAGATAGACAAAATCTTACTACACAAAAAATATAGATCTTGTTAAAGCACAATTTATGTCCAGTAAGTTTTTGTGTGTGGAGTTAACTATTTTTAGGTACTCCTTGCTATTGGTTTGAATTTTCGAATATTAATACTTTTCTCAAACAAGAAGTCACATGTTTTTCATATCCTAGTCGTACGAAGAAATGGAATTTCATGGCGACTGGCTTTAAAACATTTAACTATCGCTCAAAGCCTACTGTATCCCCACATTTCCCTCGTACCTACAAAAAATTAGCAATAAGATAATTTCTGCAAATGTTTATCTCTATTGATGTGAAGTAGATAGAGGAATGTATTTGTAAAAACTTGTACAAGAGTAGAAAAAGCTGTATGAGTCAACATATGAGGCTTTTTTGTGATTATTTTCTACTCTTTGCTGACGTGGCAGCTCTACTCTTGATGCATGTTTGAATTGCCCAAACATGGAGGGTAGATTCTCTTCTTAACACACGACGATTACCTAAACATTGGCTGGGGGTTCCCCGCTTTAGACGAGATTGGTGGTCCAGCGGGAGGGCGAGAAGGACATCTCGACAGGATGCTGAGTGCAGGCCGTCAAAGTAAATGCTATTCAGCGTTTCATTGAATAAGAAAAGACAAAATCAGAACCCATCACTCTCCCGCCTTTCTTTCTGTCTCCTGGCCGCAATTTACTTACTGGACAGAATTGAATTGTGGACACAGAGCGAAAGGAGGTATGGACCAAGGCAGGAAGGAAGGAAGGACAACCTCAAAAGGACCTTCCCCTTGCCCTTCTCTTCTTTTTTTATTCTTATGTTCCCATTCCTTTTTAACTTCCCCACATTCACTCACCTTTCTTCACTATCTAGTCCATATGCAGTGGCAGGGTGGACAGTGCCGAAGAGGGGGCGGAACTCGGTATAATCGAAGACTCTTTGCACTCAGCTCTATTCAAAGTGGACCCGGGGAAAATCTGGCCACCATTCGCTCTATCTCTCATCGTTCTTTGTGACTGGCTTCTTCGTTTTAGTCTTGTGTAGATTGCAAAACCTCTCTCCACATATTGGAAAAGGCATTGAGGATTTAGCGCACGCGTGGCTGCAGCATTTGTACTATTTGTTTAATTTTACCACCTATCTCTGAAGACAAACTACGAAATAAGAAGCTAAACTGTCTGAATAAGGGTACATTTCTGCAAGATGTCGGAAATTCCGTACTAGTGATGAGCTGAAAATAACGTAACTGTTACTGAAATAATGGAGAAAATCATTATCACTGTATGACTATTGGTATCGCTTATTAGTAACTAGTATCTCATTTCGTCACACAGTATTAATCTGCTCCGCAAGAGATCGTGAGTGCATTATGGGAATCTACCATCTAGTAAGAAAAATGTCTACTAACTATCCGCTTTGCTAAATTTATGTAACCTATGAGATTATCTACATATTTGGTGGTTAGACAATAATGTATGTTAGGCGTTAATGTTTCTCTTCTTTAACAACGTCGCCTTTCAAAGTGCCATTTCCATCTTTTATCTAATGTCTATCGCTATGTCTACACTACACACTGTTAGATGCTTGCTTAGAACAAACAGTGCTCTTACCATGTTTTTATTAACTCACTTTCTTGCGCATTTTTTCGGTAAAATTTTGCAATAGATTTTAAACTAACCACTGTATGATTTGGAGACTTGAAACTTTAAACATAGCTCAGAACTAGATGATAATGCAATATTGAATCGTTTTCAAGAAAATACTTTCTTCTCAAACTTCCCTTTGTATGAAAACTTTTGAAGACATAAAGAAACAACTTTTACCTCTCTGTTTTGTATATTTATTTTACTTTTTACTAGTAATTTTATTTTATTTTCAAGTTTATATCTGGCTTTTGCCATGAATTGTCTTTTAAGGGCGCTGATGACTATGTAATTGAGCGCCCTTAAGCCTACATCTTCCTCCCTCCGTGATTTAAGCGTAACATGCTAGCCTATGGTTCCGAGATCGCGGGTTCAAATCCGGCAGACGGCAATGGATTTTTTTTCGGGCGTAAAAATTCTTAACACTGCTTCCTTGGGAAGGAAAGTAAAGCCGGTGGTCTCGTGTCGTAGATTTACGGCACGTAAAAGAACCTTAAGCCTCATAAAGATGCCTTTGAGTAAAATTGTGTTTCATGCCCAATGTAGATTGGGAGGCTCAGAACCATGGCAGTTAAAGTACGTCGATAAATAAACCTCAATTTCATAAGAGGCAGTAAAGATCTTGCTACATAAAATAATAATGTAGAGCATTTTAAACTTTACACACAATTTAAATAACTTTTCGATGGTCTCAGACATTTTCAAGATATCCCTTATTATTGGTTTGAATTATTATGTACCTTTGTCATTTTTAAGCATATCGATTTTCCGTTGTTTCCCGCAACGTCATGGAAGGAATGGGTGATTATTTTTAAACATTTGACTATCACTATCGCCTTTGAAATTATAACAAAACGTGTATTGGAACTATTAATGAAAACGTTTATAGCAATTACTTGAAGCGGATAGACAAATAAGCTTTTGCACGAATATTTTGTAGACCCTATGCAAAATAAAGGACAGAGGGCAGAGAAACTTATGTAAATGTAAGAATGAATCATGCAGTATATTGATGGCCCGCCCATTTCGCTGGAGGAAACAAGAACTATCGTAGCAATCTCGCCGGGAATCGAGTTGAGACACAGCACCAAAAGACCGACTCTTTTTTTTTTTTTTCTTCATCATGGCAATGTTTACAGAGATGTGGGGGAGGTTGACCCTGATAGGGACGGGGTCGCTAGCAACCCTCGCGTGCTGCTGTTGATGATGTCCTCACAGACACACATACCGACGTGTAACACATGATTCCTAGGGAATATTCACGACAGTTCCAACACTCCTGGGGAAATCCTCTGTTTTTACAGCTCCAAACACGGCAAGGGAATGGCGCGGTTAGCTACAGTAAAACGCAGCAAACTTTGGAATCTCTGCGCACTGCGATCCCGTGTTTACAGTGGTTTGTTTTGCTTTTGTTTCATTTATACACCGCCTTTAACATCTACGGTCATATCGGCGGCTTTACCTTTGGAACAATTGCTCATCGCTAGTGATGTTCACTCTTTTTCTATAGGGTTTGTTTATGTTAGGTTTTCTTTTTAAACTTTAAACCCATAAAAGGGGTGTAGGTAATTGCAGATATTTTGATAACTGATACCTTAATATGTATCCATTTGATTGTGTCAATTGTTTCTTGTTTCTCTTTGTTCTAACAGTTTTCCAGGAAACGATTACATAGTTCGCTACCTGATGCTCCGCGAAATGAACAATGCCTGTCGTATAGACGACCCGTTTTGCTCCACATCTCAATGCGTGAGGTTCTGGCCTAGGTATTGTGAGGTCATTGACATTGCATAAAGCATTGGAATTCGGTTCCGGTACACCATTCGCCCATTCTGCGTCACTGTCCTCAATTATCAATCAACCTATCTGAACTTATATGCCTAACACCAGTTAATGTGTGGCACTATAAAAAAAAACTTTAAGAACAATGGTCGATACCCAATTGAAATTCTATAATGTTATTGCTGTAGCAGTTTTGTTGTATGGTAGTGAACCTTTGGCTGTAAATAGAAGGAATATATAAGGATACACGCTACAGAAATGAAATTTCTTAGAGCATCATTAGGGTATACAAGATTGGATAAAATAAGAAATGTGGAAATACGAGAAAAATTGAATGTATTTGCAGCAGGTGCAACACAACATAATAACATATAGGAAACGCATAGCGTTTTCAACGGAAATAAAAGTTTTGAGACTGGGCGATGTCCCCCAACCCCAAAAGTATTTTTGCAAAACTGTCCGCGCTTGTGTATATCTTGTCTGTGAGACCTCATTCAAATGAAGACTTAACACTAACGTAACGCAAAATGACACGTGGCGTAAGACCATTCACAACGCAACCGTAGTTGTAACGCACGAAATTGGCACTTGTTTTTAGCTCCGTAAATTGGACGCGAAAATCTTCCGAGCGTAGCGTAAGTTTCAAATTGAACAGCAAAGAATAGAATACACTATGAAAATGCATTCCTGTCCTTATGAATAAACATGACATGAACAGTGTTGTACCAAGCAAACAACAGATCAGTGTCTGGCGTCAGCATTTAAAATGACGTGGTGCGGCCAAATGTTAGGGCACCATGATTATAGCATATGGCGTGAAATCTCGCATCGCGATCGTGTGTTGTTCAGAAGCATGGAGAAAGAAATGCAAAATTCTTCATGTATGCACGCAACCCTTGCACACAGAACAGAGCTCCACCAACTGCACTAGGAGGCCAACTAAAGGATATAAATATGCTGTTTAAACTCATACCAAGAAACAAACTTTGCAAAAAAATTCAGAATTAAATGTTCATGTAACTTAAATGCATACTAATATCTCTCTACAGTTTTAAATCTCGTTGTTTTTAAGGACTTCATTTTCTGAATTTCTAAAATCTAATCTACTTGTTTTTGTGACTGCAATTAGGAGCCTAAGTATAACGTTTGGAGTTTGCAATCTCTTGTGTTAGGTGACTACGTGTAGGCTTCATTAAATAAAATGAGTGCATATTTTTTAATTAATTCTAAGTCAAAAAATTTCTGATAACATTTTGTGTCTTAATGAGACCTACATTTTTTTGTTCAGTAAGATTTTGTCTATCTCTTACAGTTTACTAGTTATCCAAAATACATTCAGATTGGAGAGGACTTCTGAGGACATTCACAGAAAATTCAAAATGTACTTTTCATTTGACATGAAAATATCTGAAATATGTGTTATTTTAATCAAAGTCGTTAAATCCATTTTTATAAAATCCAAATTTTCAGTGCTTGATGTAAAGGTTGGTCTGGAATGGAGAATTTGAGTTGCACATACACATGGAAACTCTCTCTCTCTCTCTCACACACACACACACACACACACACACACACACACACACATGCGAGGATTTTTTCTGAAAATTAAGGGAAATTAAAACGAGAGTTTCCGAAAAATATTTAAAATAGCTTCAAGATTTGTGCCTACGGTGTTAAATATATGTCAAATTAGAGAGAAAATTGCAATTTATAACACGTACAAACACTACCAATGTTATTTTTTACAATTTTTTATATTATATCTCCTCTTTGGAACTGAAATTGAGCTTATTTATGGATGTTCTTTAACTGCTATGGCGTGAAAAACCGCTTAATTTTACCCAGAAGGCTATTTATCAGGCTTGAAGTTCTTTTAAATCTACGACATGGGACTACCGGCTCTACTGCCCTTCCGAAGGAAGATTTTTATGTCCGAAAAATTACATCCGACCTTGAGAGCCAGAGTATAGCATGATCACTTGAATTTATTACTTTTGTGTTACAGATTTTCAGTTCGTATCATTGCGAATTTGGGAAATGATGTTGGAAACTTTGAACAACTGCCCTTAACTCTTTGCTGTGAGGCACAATGCGAAGCTTGCTGAGGTATTATGTTGCGAACTGCAGATGTCGAGACGGGGGTTTATAACCCAGGGCATTCAAATGATGACGTGTTTGTACAGGACGGCAGGAAACAAACAAGAGTATCAGTAGCCCATCTGCAGTTCCGTGGATACCGTTCATTGGTCTCCGCAGTTGAGTAACCTCCCCCTCGTGTGCTACAGCATCCCCCATAATGCACTGGTCAGTCAGTCTTGTGATCAGAAATGTCTACTTCACTGCTGAATCAACCGTTACATTTAACTACCTACATCACTGCCATTAAATTGTAATCTTGTATTAGTCGTTAGACATATTTATTTTATATTTCATATTTGCATACAAATTTATAATGTATGTGCCACATTTATGAATACTCTATAACTGTCACAACTCTCAGCGCCACATTCTATATTTGGCGTGAAAAATCACTTAATTTTGCTCAGAGGACTCTTTATCAGGCTTGAGGTAATTTTATGTGCCGTAAATCCCTCCCAAAGGAAACCATGTTAAGTATTTTCACACAGAAAAAATCCAGTGCCCTCCACTGGGATTGAACCCGTGACCTTCGGTATAAAACTCTTAAACGTTTTGCTTATTTGTGTGTAGTGGAGCCCACTATTACATTGTTCTTTGATACCCATAGTGATCCTAATTAGCTTAAATTCCTTTCTCTCCTTTTACTCCGTTCTTCTATATTTGTCTGCAGTCTTCGTTTGTACCACTAAAGCCTTAGTAATTTTCCTCTGCCATTTCTTTCTTATCCTCTCTACATAGTTGCCAAAACTTATCAAAACTTTTCCATTGCTGTTTCCGAAGATTTTTGCAACTAAGGTTTCTAGCCCTTTATAATTCACCTATACTTTACGTTCCCTATATTCTATTATACAATGTAAGTTATCTTTATTTCCACATAATGGGCAACATTTTTGTTCATTTTTTAAAGAAACCACTAACTAATGTTAGTATACCTCCCCTACTTTCTATACGTAATAGAATTGCTCAGTAAATTTACTATTTAAGTTCACCTGTAAACAGAGAGGAATTAAATTTTGCACTCGTGTATGTTCAAATAATAAGATTTAATTGTTTCGTATGTACTAAATTTGAATGCATTGCATTGAGAATTTAACGTTTAATAGTTATTAAAGTATAGGAGTAATGTACGTCGTCATTATTTACTTAGAGTATGACTTTTAGAGTAATTACATTTGGAATATTATTGATACGCCCTCCTCGCTCTAAGGTCTTTTCTTAATAACTTTGCCTCGTATATTTCAACTGTCACATGACTAGCCACCTCATTGGCTGCTGTCTTGGAATGGCTTGTTCTACGATGCAAAATAGTTCCTTTTTTTACACGATCATTTTCCTTAATATATTCGAAGATAATTGTTATATTTGCATTGAAATAAGCATATGAAACAAATACAGTACGTAACAGAGTTAATACATCTGGGATGTGTGTAAATTCTTGTAAACAAACAGATGGGACATTGTTTGGTATAAACCTGTCTCTCAGTATACATGTTATTATAGTGTTTATATCGCTTTTATCACCTGGTCTTGCTTGCACACAGCTTGTTTGACATTATTCAGAAACAAAGATTAGCCAATCATGGTGAAGGGGAACGAAATGCAACGCGGAAGAATACATGTTATAATAAACATTTGTTTGCACATGTGATAACCTTGCAGTTGTTTTGCATTACCTGATGTGAGGGTAAGAATAGTTGTTGCTGACAACTGCTACTCAAGGTTCAGTGATCGCGGACAAAACGAGGTCCTAATTGTGAAGAAGTTGAGTAGCCCTAGCAGAAGCCCGGAGGGTGGTGGGCACAAAGACAGACGTAGAAACTCATCTGCGAGTGTCTATCTGTAATGGTCGCCTGTGCTCAGCGCCGACCGGCCACACGGAGGGAATGAGGGGGTGGCATCAGTTAGGGGGTGCAGCGTATTGATTAGTGCCGCAGCCGCTAGTCCTCTGCAGGGGAAGGGGGTGGCAGCGTATCGTGTACAGTTTCGCTGCGATTGCCTTACATTATGAAGAAAACTCAGCATTTCCAAGAACGTGTCTGTGCATCAATTTGCCCTAGCTTCTAAATTAACTGTCTTCGTTTGAAACTTCAGACATTTAATTACACACTGAAAACTAGAGGTCGCCCTTGAGTGCTTGAAAACCATTCACAAAGTTTTAAATTATCCACAAACCACCATGAATACAACCATCCGCTCTAAATATAAAAGCTGGTATATATAAAACGTTATGAACTCCCTTAGTAAACATTTGTCTTGCTTGCGTTAGACTAGCCATTTTCTCTAACAAATTATCACCATTTTATGTGGTTAAAAAAATTACAAAGTTGTTTGTAACTAGCTGAAATAGCCGGCGTTACTCATGTTTTGAGGTTTATCCCTATAACGTTTAGTCTTATCCCTATAACCTACCACTGAGCTACTATGGCAATATCCTGGCACGGTATTAAATTCTACAACTGACTCGCGTTTTCTCCGGAGAATTTAAAGTCGTGCCGGCATTTTACCATGGTAGCTCAGTAGTTAAGGCAACCTAACGGAGACCGGAAGATGCGTGGGCCAAATCCCGGCTGTGGCATTGGATTTTTCAGTCTAATTCTGCCTTTCGTTCTTCTTTAACATGGATTAGGCCTTTAGACCTGTTCCGAGGCTAATCAAACTGCTCTCTCCACCTCACTCGGGGTCCTGCTAATAATGGCCGCAGGAATCTATACTCCATCCAGCCTTTAGAACCGCACCTTGTATCCCTCCGCGATAACCTGCGACTAACACAAAACAAACACCACGTGGACTCATGCCTCGTGTTTATGTTGCAAGAGAACGATATTTATACAGGAGTTTTAGGAATATTGCTGCTATCGCGTTACATTCAAGTAGATAATCGCAGATAATCGCCGATATTTAGGGTACTACATTTTATGGTGTGCTTTGGTTTCGGCGTATCGCGGGTTAGTTGTTGACGGCTTGTGTTTACATCAAGTGCGGATGTAAGGGTGGAGCGATTATAGAAGGTTCCATCCTCTTAACATGATCGTTCCATTTGCCTTGATATATTTTAATTTCTTCCATGATGTTTTCTTCCTCTAGTTCTTCTCTTACTCTACATTCTGGTGTCGATCTTTTCTTGTAATACCCAATAAGGACCTTAGATCTCATATGAGATGCCTCCAGTCCTGATTTTCCCTTAGATTTAATTACCTGTGTCTCACATACGAGGATTCTACCTTTCCGAAATACTTATTTCCTTGCAGTTGTCGCAAACGAAGTAACCAAACAGAACTGCAGAAGGAATAGTCCTTCGACTGATCCTATATCCTTTGTAGTGTTAACAACGAGCATTAAACATTAAAAACACATTCGATAGCTTGTTTATTGGTAACGGACGTACATTTACAGCGATATGGAAGTGCATTTCTAATGTCGTTTATTGCTTTTAATTAGATGAAGGTTCTCGTTGCCGGAAGTATTTACGCCTCAGGGAGTATGACATCCGTATCATTTTCGGTTAGCTTCAATTCTCATAAAAGAAATGAGTTTCCTTGGTTGTATTGGGTTTTATTGCGCGGGATGGCGCGCGGTAGTTACCATTCAAGAAACAGGATGTACAATTTTATTGTTACAGCTGTACAGAAGCGATGTAACGTATCTCTCTGTAAAATTAAATCTGGGGGAGGAAGCGTTGACCCCGGTGCTTGCTTTGCCAACGGTTTATGTCTCCATATTACCTACACACGTGAAACTGAAAACGTACAGGAATAGATGCACAAAGTGGGGAAACTCTTCAACTCCCAACGTGTAAACATACTGTCTTTTTCACCAAAATAGTTATTTACGATAAAAATAAAATCACAGTTTCACTCTTGTATACGAGAATGGAGGTAACATACTATTTCATACACAGAAGCATCAAATTATCATATGAGTTGTGTCTTGGTCATTCTTTTGTTTTGTACTAATTGCCACTAGGCATTCTTTTTGCTTAGTCAGTGTCGCCAACTGTGTCCCATAAATCGATACATACCACAATCGATTAACAATCAAAATAGCACTTCATTTCAATTTTACAACCGTTTTTAAATTTGTAAGTAATGTATTTTTCCACAAGAAAGGTTATGTATTAGTGTAAAAATAAAATGCGTTTATTTGAGATTGTAAATTGGTTTTCTGTTATAACAAGAGAAGATCGAAATGCGTGTACTTCTTAGATTTTGTTTTCCTCCGTTGGTATGTGGAACTACATTAATCCAAGTGAGTATATTTTAGGTTATTTTTATGGAATTTAATATTTTCTGGTCAAATCTTTGCAATACAGTATTAAAATTCATATTTTATTAATGAAATACTCCAGATAAATATCATTTGACCACCTGACCTTCCCAGACAAAGCCTCTAGCTCCGCTTGGGAATTTATTGGTTAAGTAAGACTCTTATCATATTACTTGTGACACTCACTTAAGCAAATCCAGGGTAACTCAGTACTTAAACAAAGCTTTAAGCACAAAATGTTGCCACCCTTCCTTTTAGGCGATCCTACTTATGTGGCAGAAACTAGCGACATACATATTAACACGGAATAATTAGTCAATCCTAAGCGTAGTAAAGGAAGGCACGCTCGCTTCGTTCGCGTGCTTTGGTGCTTAACATAAGCTTATATAATAAAACCAAACTTCACCTAACGCTCTGTGAATCAGAAACGTAGGCTTCCATAGATAAATAATCATTGCATCGTTAAGGCACGATGTTAACAGTATTAATTAGTGTTCATTGGGTGTATTTTTCCTAGTTATACAATAAAGAAACAAAGAAGTTTTGTTTGTTAACAAGGCTGTCAAATTGATATGACAGCGCGCCAGCGTGCGCATATTGAACTTGTTTTGTTTTTATATAGATCGAACTTTTAAATAATTGTGTTTTTTATTAGTGGCAAGTCACTATTCGTTTACACTTTCTCTACTACTTATATTTCACCCAAAAATTTGATACGAGATTTCATCGGAAATACACGTTTTGAGACTCCATGAATCCAAACACTCGTGTGTGGGTGCGTGTGTTTGAACAACATAACTTAAAAAACGAAATTTCGGATGAATACCAAAATTGTTATTTAAGTTCAGTATCTTCCAAAAATGTTCTCAAAAACGGCTGAAATGATTTTGATTAAAATGCCATATGTTGAAGATGTAAAACATGTTACATTTTCATGGAATAATCTGTTAAGTTCTCTTTATTCTAAACGACTTTTGAATAACTAATAAATCCTAAGAGATAGAAAAAATGTATTTAGAAAATTTACTGTAAAAATTTAGATCTTGTGACAATTTATATCAAATAATTGTTTGTGGCATTAACCATTTCTTTTATGTTGTTTTGAGTTGTCCAATATTTATACTTTTCTCAAATGTAAAGTCGCTATCCTTTTTATTTTTCTGTTTGTCAGGCAAATAGTATCGAGTTTGAAAGCCATCATAGCGACCTTCCTTTGTGTAACTTTGAGTTTCTTTACGTCGAGTTTTATTTATAAATATTCAATTTACACTCACACACATGCGCACCACACACACACACACACACACACACATTTACACTCTCATTCAAACTTTCATACTCTAGGAATGGGTGCTAAAGCAAAACCGCATCCTCCAGCTCGGAATCAAACCCGGGACCTCTGGATTTGGAAGCTAACATGCTAAGCACCAGAATTCAGAAGCCATTTCTACACTTGTCTATCTCAATTTACATGAAGCAGATAGAAGAATAAGAATAGTTTATGCAAGAGTGAGTAGAGAAAGCCATGTGAGTGTAATATATAAAATTTTTAAACACTTCTCTTGCCACAAGTAGCAGTTATAGCCCCGGAGAATTTTCTGACAGCGTATATTTCGTCCCTAAAGCACTTCATTGCATAGACCAAGGAAGGAAGATTACATCCTTGAGATAGGGATCTCCATAACACATTATTAGACAGAATATGCATAGGTGTAGCTGACAGAAGGGACCTGTTATTAATTACCCACATTAACGTGGCCACAGCAGTTGAGTAAGTAGATAAAGACTCTCTCAGGAGGTAATTTCCACCTAATTTATTAACCGAAATTACAAGAAATAGGAAACCGCATGCTCGTTAGCAATATCCAGATAACGCATTAACATGAAAACAATCCTAAGTGTTATAATCAACGACTTTCATATGTAGAAATGGTCTTATTACATATTCCTCATAGGTACAATGGGTACATGAGAATACAGTCGGCTTTGAGCGGTAGTCAAATCTTTTACAGCTTTGAGATTCCGTTCTCTTCGCACGGTTAACATATAAAAAATTAATGACAACCTTCCATTTAAGAAATGTTTAAGTATTACAAAAATCACACAAATAACAAGGAATATCTGCAAAATGGTTCACTTCACAGATGTGCATTTGGACATAAATTGTGTGTTTTAACGAGATTTACAGCTTTTGTATAGTAAGATTTGGTCTATCTATTTGGTCTAGTTATGCAAAAGTTATCAAGAATAAACAGGACTACATAGGCTATAGTCAGAAAATTAAAAACATACATTTCATTTGTCATAAAAATGTCTTAAACATACGGCATTTCAATCAAAACCGATGGAGCCATTTTTGAGAGAATCAAAACTTTTGGAAACTTTTCCGTGTAAAGGGTAGTTTAGGGTGGATAAATTTTCTTCTAAATCTTCGCGTCGCATTCTTAAAAAATATTAAAATTAAATACCAACTTTGTTTCTTTAACCAAATTTTAGTGTTTGAGTTATGCTGTTCACAGACAGGCACACAAACACACAGACCTTTTTCTAAAAAGGGGACTTCAAAACATGTATTTCCGATGAAATCTCGACATAGAAATTTTGGGTTGAATACGATACCGTAGTAAGATCTTGTCTATCTGTCATGGTTTACCATTTATGTAATATGTCATCCAAAATGAGCAGAACCTCTGAGGATATTTCCAGAAAATTCAACATATAAATCCCATTTCGCAATGAAAATATCTTCAACACGTGGTATTCAAAATACTATTTCATACATATAGACGTATTACTTTATCATACACGATTTAATATCTGGTCATTCTTTTCTTTTCTATCATTTATCACTAATTAGTGTTGCCAAATGTATACCTATAAATCGCTAAAAAGCAACTTGTTAAAATCAATTCACAGGACATACTAATGCCTCTGCATTTAAGCCTTATCTATAGATTAATCCATATATGGAAATTATGAATAAAGTGCAAATTTCTGCTTTCTCATCCACGCATTCAAACTCGATGTCCATTCTTTCTAAAGGAAATAGCACTTTATTTCGATTTGGAAACTGTGTTTAACAATTGCTCTTTTAAAACAGCATGTATTTTCCCCAGAAGAAAAGTAGTTTGTTAATATTAAAAATAAAGTGAGATTTGTTTAAGTATTAACAATGAGTTTTGTGTTTTTAACCACAGAAAATCGAAATACTAGCGAATTTCTTTTTCCTCAGTTGGCAGAACTGAGTGAGTCAATCCAGACTAATGTATTTCAGGGTCTTTTATAGAATTTAACATTTTCTGGTCAAATCTTTGTGATATCATAATTCATATTTTACTTATGAAATAGTACAATATGAAATAGTCACTCGACGGTTTGACCTTTCCCAGATAAATTCTCTCTCTTAGCTCGAGAATTCATCGATTAGGTCAGACGTGTTATGATATTACTTGTGAAAATCGTTAGAGCCATTATTGAGAAAATAAAAATTTTCGAAAAATGCTCCATGTAAAGGGTCGTCTGGGGTGGGAGAGTTTTTGAAAATAATTTATGTTGGATCCTTTAAAATTAAAGACCAATTTGGGTATTTAACCAACTTTTCGTTTTTGAGTTATGCTGTTCACAGGCACACACGTTCACTCAGAATTGAATTTTTGAGTAGAATACAACAATTCCCCTATTTATACTATACCTAGAAGATAGATTAATTATTAGAAGGGGTTCAGATGAAGCTGAAGGAAGGAAAATGTGTTGGTTTTGGTGTAAAGGGATAACTGTTTACGAACAGACGTTGACCTCCACACTTGGTTTCAGGTAAACTGTGGATCACGGACACGGATATGTCATGGCGGCCGGAAGTGCAGAAAGATGAAGATCGGAAAGCAACACTCCACGCCAGACTCGGCATCGGAACGGGTAAGCATTTACTTCCGCTACATTGTGCACATGAATATCCATCAACTGCATACCGTCTATTTAATGATTTATTTATAACCAGGGCCCGAATTTTGAAGACCAAAAAGGTTATGGGTATAAGTGCAAATATTTTGAGAAATGATACCTTAATATGCAACCACTTCGGTGTGTTACTTGCTTTTTCTTTTCATCTAACAGTTTTCACACAAAAAATCATATATTTTACTAGCTGGTGTGTTGTATGAAATGAACAACGCCTGTCAGATAGACTATTAGTTTTGCTTCATACATCAATGCGTGACTCAGTAGTCTAAACAATGGAATGGCATTGTCCTTACAGAAACATTTGAACTCCGTTGTGATATAGCATTCTTTCTGCCCATTGTGCGTCATCTTTTCTGTGGCACGCCTATTTGAAGGTACTAACCAACCCAGACACGTACAACTCTTAATAAGTAAGTCCAGAAGTCCCCAAATGAAGCAAATATTTATGTAATATTGCTCATTACTCAGTCTTCAATTACTAGCACAAATATTTGCACTTATATAGATGCGACACTCCAACTTATTATAGAGTAAAACCCTTGTAAATTGTGAATTTGAAAAATAGTTTAGAAATGTTTAAAGTTAACCTTACGTGAAACCTGTTAGCTATTTGTTACTGTGAACTTGTAGTTTACTTTAATTACAACATAGATTAGTGGTCTTTAATGGTCTAAATAATGGTCTATAACATCTACAGCGAAGCAAATGTCTCAGACAATATTGCAGACGCCAACTACCTCTACTGTTCATTGTGAAAATGAATATCCTGTTCGGTTCCTGTCATTCAGTACGAACTTCATAGGGTAGATTTGTTAATATTGTTGATCATGCACCGTGACCTACAATACATGCATTTGCTATGCGACGAAAATTTATATTACGTCGGGAATGTGATGCCGCCCTTCGTGCCGTTACGGAACGGCATCGCAGATAGCTACTTTCATGTAGTAAGGGCATGAACAGTTTTCGGAGTCCATGACAAAGTGTTAAAGAACTTGACTACTACCCAAGTACTCCTTGTTATTTTTAGTTGTGCCCAAGAAAATAAGTTAGAGACAATTTGAAACTAGTCAGCTGTGAAAGATCTTGCAATATTACTAAGATAAGTGAAGCTTTGTTCTTATTTTAAGACTAACCTCGGAATGTTTGCGGAATGTTCGAAAGTGAAACTTAAGCAAGATCGTTTTAGAATGATTGTTTTCTTACAGTTTTGTAAATGGAAATACTGTTTCAGAAGTTCTTTTCCTCAAAGATGAAAGTGTCCCAGTTTATCCACGAATCAAGTGGCTACGAGTATATGTTCGTCACGTGCAATTTGAACTTTTCCTAGTCCTCTGGTACCAGATGTGGTCCACTCTTCACATGTCCATAAATTTCATATCGAGTATTTCATCCCCTATTCTTTTAGGGAAAACACGTGTAACACGTGTAGGCGCCTCATGTTCCGTCGATTGAATCCACCCCGGCTCTTATTTCTAGAGAGAGGGTAACTGAGACCGGCGCCCTCTTCTTCAAGACACTTGCATTATTGGCGTTTTATCGAGAGGGGTCCTTTTAGAGCGCAGGGAGGAAAGAGATTTTGAAGTGTCGAGTGAGATGTTTTAAACGAAATCAATTATTTTAATTCTGTTGAGGGAAAAGGGAACCAACAGCAGGGGCGCCAAGACCTGGAAAAAGTGCCAAAGTTTCACTCGTTCCACTTGAAGTTTCAGAGCGCTGCAAGTAAATAACTGCGCTCCGCGATTCGTCTTTGTCTGTGTCAATTTGCTAGCAGTAGCATTTGAATACCTCGGGTAAAGAATGAGCTAAGGAAAAGAGGTCTGTGCTGTGTTGTAGCTGTGGTGGTGTGCTGCATATGCCCCTCTTGCCCTGGGGTTGTTTTAGTGCCCTCCACACGCTGAAAAGTAGATTTATTTATAATGGTCATTCACACTGAAGTACCTATGGGCCTCCCCCAAAGAGTGTTTTACTCTCTATTCAAATTGAGTTGTGTTTAGAGAACTGGCTCAAGTGCTTTTATGTGCGTTGAACTGCTCAATCGGTTTCCCATTGTTTCAGCAGCATTGCTAAACTGAAGTGGAAAATATTTCCTACTGTCTTTTTACTTTCTCTATTCTTAACTTATTGTAAATATAAATAAAATGCAATAATATTCTTTCAAAAGGAACCCCTGTACTATACAGAGCATTAAACTCCGAAACTAGTTCAGATTCACCCTCAGTGAACTCAAAAGAACTTCGATTTGTTACAAGACATGAGAAAATCAAACATTACATAAAGGTAAACATAAAAATAATAATCATAACCAGACGAACAAAAGGGCCCGCCCCGCAACCGGGACAGCTGGCCCTTTGTGCACTTATCGTGACCCCTAGGAGAGACGGATGAGGAGAGAGACCTGAAAGGCGACTAAATCTGGATGACTTGCGCAAGCATGGACAGGAGCCTTAACCTTTCCAGTTCGAACACATTCTACACCGCCCAAGCCCACATAAAAATCCCCTGAAATCCGTGGTTTCCGCCTGAGAGCACCCGGAGGCGGGTCCTAAGTGAGCAGTCTCGACCGACCTCTACAAAGCGCACGTACCGACCCGGGAAAACTACGAAAAACCAATGGGTAGACTGTCACCGGGAATCGGACGCAAGATTTCCCAAATCAAGCCTCACACATTACTACAGAGCCATCTCGTTCGTTGTAAGAAGAGAAAGTTTTGCATTCTATAAAAAAAGGAACAATTTTGTTTAAGATTATTACTTTAAGAAATAAAATGTATACCTATATGGTGTTAGCTCGTATAATTATCACTGGTTATTGTTAGGAGATAATCTTGGCTACAGAAAAATTGAATGAATGTCGGCTAAGTCTAAGTTCTATGGACGCCGGTCTCATTTTAGCATCATTTCGCCCATTTCATTCGTTATGACCTAACGGGTTAAAACTAAAAAAAGAAAAACAGTATTAATAGATAGAAGAATTAGCCTTTGTAAGAAAATGCCGTGGAAGGCTGAGTAAAGAAAGTCATATGAATGCATCAAACTCTATTTATTATTATTATTATTATTATTATTATTATTATTATTATTATTATTATTATTATTATTATTATTATTATTATTATTATTATTATTATTATTATTATTATTATTATTATTATTATTATTATTATTATTATTACTACTACTATTATTATTATTATTATTATTACTACTACTATTATTATTATTATTATTATTATTATTATTATTATTATTATTATTATTATTATTATTATTATCATCATCATCATCATCATCATCATCATCATTATCATTACTATTATCATTATTATTACTGTTATTGTTATTATTATTATTATTATTATTATTATTATTATTATTATTATTATTATTATTATTATTATTATTATTATTATTATTATTATTATTATTATTATTATTATTATTATTATTATTAAGCAGAAGATCCGGGTTCAGTTTCCGGTACCGGCGTGGAGATTTTCTGCCACTGGGAGACCTGATCCGGGGTGCACTCAGCCTCGTTGGATCCCTGAGGGGCCAATTGAGAAGTAGCGGCCCCTGTTTGCGAAGACCGCATAACCGGCCGGGAGGAACCGGGGCACTGACCACGTCCCACCTCCATTACTGCACCCCCCATGATGTCTGTAGTGGGCAGAGGTTGGGGACGCAGCGGCCGGGCGGTAATCCTTGGTCTGGTAAGGGCTATTGCGCTGGGGTTTAGGTTTTTTGTATTATTTTTTGTTTAAGCTCAATTTTACCAACTAAGTCCGCAAACACAGTGGAGTGATGCTCAAATGAGACATAGGTCCCTTGTGCGTTGTATCTTGGGTCATAGGACACAATTTGGCAGAAAAAGAATAATGCAAATCACGTCTCCAAGATTGGAGTTTGGACTCATTTCCTCATAAAGTTAATTAACAACCAACGGGAAGAACAAAGCCAAAGTGACACCAATGAAAAATTGTGTAGGGCAGTAAAAGTTTGAGAGAGGCTGCTATAAAGCAATAACTTGCTGGACAATCATCGTGTAAAACACGACGTCGACGTCGACGCCAGATGTCAACATATTCAATATCCATAAAGCAGACTTGGCAGCACCTTGCAGTGATGGCAATACTCGTCCAGTATCGATTGATGCGAGTATGATATCTGGAGGGAAATATCGCGATAAAATACAGCTCGGCGCCATATGTAGTAGTAACTACTGGAATTTTAACACCCACCCACCCACACACACACACATTTGTCACTGCCTCTGATCCTGCTGTCGCAGCAATCAAAACTTTAATTGCCTCTCTGTTTGTAAGATTTCTAGGTGAATACTGAGGGAAGACTTAGTGTAATATTTTTTAAAGACACTCAGTTGTTCTTTGGGTCAATTCAAAAAATAAATAAATAAAAGAAAAATAAAAGTGAAAAATCTGATGTGTTGCACTCACATGACTTTCTCTACTCTTGTATTAACTATTCTTACAAACACTTATTCCTCTATCTTCTTCATGTTAGTTGAGATAAACATTTGCAGAAACTACTGTCGCATCTTTTGCGAATGCAGTTTTGAAGTTCGTTAAATTCGTCAACCCCGAGTAGCAAAATGTGAGAAAAAGGACTCATTTAAAATCTGCCCTAGCATATATAATACACTGCGTTCGAGAAAGGCCGGATAAAACATTCTGAGTATTTATTTGCACATTTCTTGAATGAAATAAGGGTCAATTGCCAAGAATGCTTATCTATCCTTGACTATCCAGACCATCACTTCACTAATGACAGAATGGTCAACTTCCAAGAATGTTACACCACCCTTAATCATCAGCCATGGCTTCACCATTTTTGTAATTGAAAGTTATTCTTTTTTGTAACTAAACAATTCATGACAATGAACTTAAAAGAAACAGAACTAATTTTTACTTTCTCTACTACGTATAGTCAAGTAGAAGTATTATATTCCACCCAAAAATTCGATGTCGAGATTTCATCGGAAATATAGGTATGTTTTGAGGCCCCGAATCCAGAAAAAAAAAACACTTTTAGAATAAGATACGAGTGTGTTTGTGTGTGAGTTTGTGAACAGCAAAACCAAAGATGGCATTTAACCTTAACATATTTTAAGGATATGCGACATGAAGATTTTGAAGAAAATTCCTCCACCCTAAACTACCCTTTACATGGATTATTTTACGAAAATTTTTATTTTCTTGAAAATGGCTCTAACGATTTTGATTAAAATGTCATATGTTTAAGATATGTTTATGACAAATGAAATGCAAATTTTGAATTTTCTGGCTATAGCCTATACAGTCCTGTTTACTCTGGATGACGTTTGCATAACTGCTAAACCGTAAGAAATATACCAAATCTTACTATACTAAGACACAATTTATGTCTTTATTGTAAAGTGAACCATTTCGGAGATATTCCTTGTTATTTGTATGAATTTTGGAGAATTTATACTTCTCTCAAATGGAACATCGTTATTCATTTGTATATGTCAACCGTGCAAAAGAACGGAATTTGAAAGCTTTAAAAGATCTGACTATCGCTCAAAGTCGACTGTATTCCCAAATTGCCCTTGTTCCTACAAGAATATTACTAATAATATAATTTCTGTAAATGTTTAGCTCAACTAACACGAATATATAGGAATAAGAGTTTGTAAGAATTGTTACTAGAAGAGTAGAGAAAGTTCTGTGACTGCAACACATCAGATTTTTACATTTAAAATCGCTAGAATTTAGCGTTTTTTTCTCGGAAAATTAGGCAAATTTGCTAAAATCATCGATAAAATAATAATATGGATTTATCAATCAAGATATTGGGACAGGTAATGGGAAATTGCTTTAATATAATCTTTATCGTTTTATCGTTAATGTGAAAAAAGGGTGCTTCTACGCGTTACTCTGGCGGTGAGCGCGCCGGTCCTCGCCCAAGCCTGTGTCACTGTCGGGCGGTCCGGCCGAACTTCGAACGCACTGTACTTTTAGTTGCCTAGTAGATAAAGTAAAAAAATAGTGCAGTTTTGAGATATGGTATATTTGTATCATATAAGTTTAGCTTCGGATTGCAATTAAATACCTGGGAAGGAAATGGAAGCTTGTGCTTTATGTCCCAAAATAGCAAAGTATTTACATGGAAACACGACGCATTGTGCTATTTCATTACAGTGTAGATCGTAAAGAAGGTTTCAACACGATGGAAGTCCACATGAACGCTGATCCGGAGGATTTTCCGGAACTGAGTTCCGGGTGGAAGAGATTTACGTCCTGGTCCACTTGCTGTAGCCATTTCCATCAATGCTTCTCCTTTCTTGTCGCTCATATGTTCAGTTTATAGGGTTGTTGTAGGGGAAGATGAGGTTTTGTGCTTGGCTTGCCTTCCCTTCGGCCCTTCCCCTGTGAATCCTTTTCACACCTCGCCTGGCAAGTCAACCGCGCTTCACTCCCTGGGCGCATGGCGCCTCCTGATAACACCGTGACGTCACTTACTCATGAAAATTATACCTACTGATGCGATCCTACTGCTTGCACAAATATTACCTACAGCGCATGCGCGATAATCTATTGTCGCCGTAACTTCTTGGGTCATATAGCAGCTAGGGAAGGTATTGAATTACACCTAAAAATTCGATATCGAGATTTCACTGGAAATACATGTTTTGCGACCCCTTAAGTCTAAAAAGAAGCATTTTTATAAGAAAAAATTCCGTGTGTGTCTGTGAGCAAAACTCAAAAACGAAAAGTAGGTTAAACAACAAATTTTATATTTAAATTCAGCATCTTTCATAAATGGTACGCAAAGATTTTTAAGAAAATTCCCTCACTCCATATTACCCATTTTTCGAAAAAAAAAAAGGCTCTAACAATTTTTATTAAAATACCACTTGTTTAAGATATTTTCATAAAAAATGAACTGTATATCTAGAATTTTCTGGGAGTGTCTTCAGAAATCCTCTTTATTCTGAATGACTTTTACATAACTGGTAAACCGTACGAGATAGACAAAATTCACTACACAAAAATCTATATCTCCTTAAAACACAATTTATGTTAAGTACTTTTCTTTTGAGTGAACCATTTCCGAGATATTTCTTGTTATTTTTTTAATTTTCCAGAACTTTGCACTACTCTCCAATGTAAATGCTTTATTTGCTTTTACTTTCTCTACTAGGTCTACTAAGCGAGTAGGAAAAGTACTCTACTGTACCCAAAAAAAATCGATGTCGAGATTTCACCGGAAATACATGTTTTGGCACCATACCATATTTGGTATTTAAGTTCATATTTGTGTTCCGGGGGTGCAACACAAAGGTTTTCAAGAAAATTCCACCATTACACACTACCCTTTGCATGAAACATTTTCCAAAAATATTGATTTTGTCAAAAATGACTCTAGCTGTTTTGATTAAAATAAAATATATTTAAAATATTTTCACGCCACATGAAATGCATATCCTGAATCTCCTCGGAATGTCCTCAGAAGTCTTCTTCATTAATGTAGACCTCGCTAGAACACTGTTTATGTCAAATGTAATTTTTTTGAGTGAACCATTTCCGAGATATTCCCTGTTATTTGTTTGAATATTTCAAGTTACACTTTTCCCAATTAGTAAGTCGTTAATCTCTCTCGACCATGCAATGAGAATGGAATTTCAAATTAATCGCAAAAATTTATCTCTATTAATATGAAGTAAAAGGGTTTACTACCGATGCATCCATAAGGTTGGAACACCATCTTAGTCAACCTATGTAAGTGCATCTGTAGAAAAAACAATCTACGCACCTACCGTACCCTTTTATAAAAATAAACACCAGCTAGATGACGTCAAAATTATTGGTCTCTTGGTAGGTGCCCAGGCACAATTCCAGCCCTTTTTGGGAACTTTTGGAAAGAATTCAACCTTCCACCTACCAACGTAAGGAACATTGTTAATGTCACTATTCGTGGCTCTGTAAACATTCTTACATTCCGCTTATTTGGACCTTAAAATTGCAAACAAGTTATTTTGTTACCTATATGACCTGTATTCAAAATTTTGAATTGCATGAAACCATAATATTAGTAATACTATTACCATATACTGTCTGTAAATTGTTAACCAAATTTCAATCGTTTGTTTAATGGTTATAATGGTTATTAATTTTTTTTTTTTTTTTTTGTTAAATTTGGAAACTCGTAAGTGTGGTAACTTGTTGATTTATTTCAGTAAAGTATTTGTTGTTGTAGTGTTTAACGTCCGCTTTCACTACTACGGCACCGCAGGCGGTGACACTGATGATACATAGAATGAAGATGGAGCACCGGTGGAATGAGATGGCGGGGGAAACCGGAGCACCCGGAGAAAACCCGCCCAGACGCCGCTTCGTCCACCACGAATACCACATGCGGGTCCCTGGGGTCGAACTCGGGCCGCCTAGGTGGTAGTAAAGTAGTAAAACTAAACTTTCATAAGAGGAATTTGTAGAAGCTGTATAAAGATAAATGAAAATAGGTAGAGAAAGCCATGTGAAAGCTAGTCACATTTAAGTTATACTGTCAATAACTGTTCCACAGTAGCGAACGTGCCTAAAAATGAACGCTTCTGTCTAACCTAGTTGAATAATGCATCTTCTTTGGGGATACATACAGATCTACAAGTAGAGCATTTGAGCGAGTGGGCTTGTTCCAGAAAGGAATATATTCTCCGGCAAGGAGAGAAAGAACTTTAAAAGTATGCAAACAAGAGACAGAGAGAGATGTCGTTTTATCAGTCGACTGTGAAATGCGTTTGGAGCCATTTGAGGACGGAAAGAGGGATCAGGAACTGTTTGCTGTCTAAAGTGTTTTATTTCCATGTCAAAGTCACTCCTATTTTGGGCTTATAGGTCGTGAACTCCAAAGATGGGACGTTTGAAGACTATATTGCTAATTTTGGACAAGCTAAAATACGCCTCGATAAATCCACATAGAAAAACTTTGGGCTGGTACCGTAGCTCAGTCTGTAGAGCTCTTACCTGACCTGAGAGAAGTCCACGGTTCGATTCCCGGCTGGGGGTAGGCATTTTTTCTAGCTAAGAGCATACCCTATTCTACCCAGACTCTGGAAATGTTAATGAAAGTGTATGATCTAATTTACAAAAAACACGAATTTCCAAAACAAGGTAATTCCTCATGAAAAACATGTTCTAATGAAATGAGCGTGGGTATAACCACTGAAGTTATAAATAGAACAATAAAAAATACTTTACGCAATTCTAGCATTATTATAACGGCATAAATCGTGTAAAATTATCCCACTTCTGGCACCAGTGCCAGAAAATGAATGACGTAATTACCATGGCAACAAGACAGCAATCACGTCATCACTGCCACAACATAATTTTCTCCAATGTGCATGTAAGAAAACCAGCCTCGCAAGTGAAGCAACATTCTAACACAAGAATCACCTTATTTTCGTAAACATCTTTTGATTTGTCAGGAATTAAACTCCCAGCACTCTCGGCTTCGTTCAAAATATCCAGCGGAACTTAGTGATAAAAGTCGGTTAATAAAATAACGCACAGTAACGTTTCTTCAGGCTGGTATCGTGGAAAATATATTAGTACATTAATGTCTCAATAAAGTAGGATGTGATTACATCTTTTAAGGAACTAATGTGGCATACTTTTGGGGGTTGGTACAGCTTAAGAGATATAAAAATTATTCATATTACTTTTTCACGTCTGATAAACCTAATTTCAATTTCACAAAATGAATTTACATGCCTAGTTTAATTATTCAAAATGATAGTAAATGGGATGTGTTGAATATTCTTAAATATATTTAAATTCTGTTTTTATTTTAAAGCTTAAGCTTTGGTTTAGGGAAATGACAAGAACTAGGCTTTTGTCTGTATAAACAATAGTATAAATTAAATTTCAAATTAGCAAAGCAATTATTCTGGTTTATCTAATCGTAATATTTTTTTTTCAGAAGGGACTTAATTTTAGTCATTTCCCTAGATTATGTGTACAGTAGCAAGCACAAAACGTTTCATTTAAATCTCTTCAGTAGTTTTTGGATTGTCAAAGTTAAGTTTTTAAAAATTTACTTTCTGGGAAATGAGCTTTAAACCGTTGATATCAAATTTTAACTGCCTTTTTAACTATTTACAACATAGTGTAGCAACGTATCTTTTAAATTATTAATCTGAATCTATTGCAGATACTTAAATAGGAACTATTTTAAAAAAATACACTTAAATGTTTGGTGCACCCAATAACATATTTTTAAAAATAGATTTTTTGAACATTTTTAACCTCATTAGGGAACTAATCTGGTTTTCTTAAGAATAGATATTAGGTCTACTAAATTCAAGAATAATTATCTTAGAACTTATTTAACATATAAAATAAATGTTTACAGCGTGCATGTGCTTTCAAAGAACACTGATCTGTTTATCAAATAATATTGCTTTTTAAGGAAGATAAGATTATTTTCTTAGTTATGCCATATTTTGATTAAAATGTATCAGTAATTATTCTTTAAAAAAAGTTACCATGTTATTAGCACCAATGTGGATCCAAGGTTGTTTTTATCATCCTAAAATGTAATTTAGCTATATTCAGTACTTTCAGAGAAAACTGGTGATTTATGTTAGATAACGATGTTCAAGGCAAACATGGAGAAACAAATTCAAACGTATTTGCAAATAAAGATGCCTTGAGAACACAGAAACTGCCAGACAGAGCAAGAATACAAATTTATAGAGCAAAACTTCCCTTAAATAGGGCCACATGTTCCACTCTACTCAAAAGTATCTAGGAATTGTGATTTTTTCTGTGAAATGTTGCACAATTTACTGTAAAATGACAGATGCGATATAATTTTAAATATAACTTTTTACCTAAAATAATGCAATAGAAATATCAAATTAAAGAGAAAATTTATATTTATAAGGCTGTAAAAAGCATGCATTTTGAGATGGGGGTGATTTTCGCAATAAGAGAGTGATGAGACTGCAAACAGATGATAACTTAAAGTCACTAGAAGACAGAAGTGAAAATAAAGGCTCGCTGTGCAGCCCCGGACACCAGAATCAGGAAGCTGGAGATGCAGGTCCTGCAGAAGACAAAGGACTTCTTCGCCAGGAGCTATATCTCCAGTACGAACCCCATCATCGTATTCCACACATTGTTGGATGGCCCTTTGCACCCCATCAGAGCCATTTCCCTTGCTTTTCCCTGACCACCTTTTCTTTATCATCCCTCAGCCCTTATTTCAATCTTCAACCCCTCCTACACGCAATTTTTTTGTACCCTCGCAAGTCCCTGAGGAGTCAAAGGGAGTAAGGAGTGGTCAAGCTACCCTTATTGATATACTGTATAAACACACCTATGTTATTTTCCCTGCCGACCTTCACAAAGCAAAGGAAACCCATGTATGTGTGTTTGTATATAGGAGGGAGGTTTTCATACGTCCGCTCTATTCATGCTGGCCGAATAGGCTCCGCTAAATTATTTTGATACGTTGGAAAGACGGACCTCATTTAAAAGTTGATCACGAACGTGAATTTTTCAACAAAGGGCCACAAAATGAAAGCTTGGGAGAAGAAAAGCTGTAATAGGATGAAATACATTTTGCTTTAGATTACTATCGGTCAACCACGCAAGGGGTTTTAACATTGAAATAGTGAAGTTAATTTTAAACGCACAGTTGCAAAAGGAATTATGTATAGGTTCACCCTCCTTACTCCAAGTTTCATCTTCAAGCCAAAGAGCAGCAACAGGTGAACTTAAATTCAGATTAAGTAGTAATAAAATTAGGGATGAGACCTGGATCATCTCTATACTCGGTATCGAAGCAAGTCTATAACTTTATCATAAACCTTCGATAGGTTTTGAGACATTATTGAAACTCCTCGTTAAGTTTATGCTAGATAAAAAAAAATTTGATGTGTTGCACTCAAATGACTTTCTCTACTCTTGTACTAACCATACTTACAACCTCCTATTACTATATCTTCTTCATGTTAGTTGAGATAAACATTTGTACAAATTATCTTATTGCTTATTTCCTTGTAGGTACAAGGGGAGTATTAGAATACACTAGGCTTTGAGCGATAGTCAAATCTTTTAAAGCTTTGAGATTCCGTTCTGTTTGCACGCTTAACAATAAAGAAGTGAACAACGATGTTCCATTTCACGAAAGTTCTTAAGTTTTTCGAAACTGTCACAAATGACAAGGAATATCTGCGAAATGGTTCACTCTACAAAACATTTATTTAGACATAAATTGGGTGTTTCACAAAGATCTGCATTTTTGTATAGTACAATTTGGTATATCTCTTACGGTTTACCAGTTATGCAAGTCATTCAGAGTCAAAAGGACTACATAGGCTGTGGTCAGAAAACTCAAAATATACATTTCATCTGTCATAAAAATTTAAATCGTTTTAATGAAAATCGTTAGAGCCATTTTCGAGAAAATGAAAATTTTCGAAATTTTCGAAATATTTTCCATTTAAGGGGTAGTTTAGGGTGGAGGGTAAAATCTCGACATCGAATTTTTAGGTCGAATACAGTACTTTCTTTAATACACGTATTAGAGAAAGTAAAAATAGAATTCAGAGTGCAAAACTAACCTTTCTGAGAACCAAAGACTGTTCAGGATTAAATAAAGTATGAAATGAAGATATCAGAAATGAAGTCCCTATATTTTCTATGCACGATAAATTCAGCAGTACAGAAATAACTGCAAACATTTATCCAGAATGGATCAAACAAGGCTTCCTAAATTGGTATACCACTGCAGAGCATCAGGATTAAGAGGTATAGGAAGACCCAAGAAAAGATGGCAAGACTTGCTATGAATTGGAATAGGCGATTTGTCTAATAACGTCTTGCCTATTGGTACTAACGGTTTCAGATTGAATCTCGCCGGTGGCAGATCGTACAATTGGCTCCCCTGCAGTCCTGTAAGACTTGCACATCCCATGGGGGGCCCCGTGACCCACAGACCTCTGCCGATCGGGAGGACGAAGATTTACAGAGAGTATCCTTTTTCCCTGCCATGCAACGCCGAGACTCCCGCCAATACTTAGAACCCTGAAACAGCCAACTAGGATGAAAGGTGCAGTGAATGGGGGGGGGGGGACAGGAAATTGGGGAGTAATAAATCTTTCAGGAAGGTCTGCCGCGGGGATCAAAGCTACGACCTCCCAAAGGCGAATCGCACACTTGCTATGGTTAAGGGAATGTAAAAGGCATGGACTATACAGAAGTAAATAAAGAAGAGAGTAAGAGAGGAGGAAGAGGAAGGAAAGTGCGCAATCAAGAGCAATATAAAAATCGGCGAGAAAGCCAGCAACTTATGGAAGCTTTTCGTGGAAATGAGGCGGATGGATGAGATGACATGAAAAGCCACACACGCGAAACTTTCATGCACGAACTGGGTTTTCAGAGGTCATCACAGACACTGCGTTCTGCAAACGGAATCAACTACATACAGTAAAGCCAACATTCACAACTTTTCGCCATTTTATGCCTTATTTCAGCTGGGTTCCTCTTTCCCTTCTCCATAATCCAACAGATACTGCCTCAACATACAGCTATGCTATTTTAAGTTTACCCATACGTGAAGTTTAAAAAATCCACAGCTTTTTACTTTCTCAACTGGTAAGCAGGGTTCCACCCAAATATTCGATGTCGAGATTTCACCGGAAATATGTTTTGAGGACCCCTGAATCAAAAAAAAAAAAAAAAAAACATTTTTAGAAAAAGATCCGTGTGTGTGTCTGTGTGTCTGTGTGTCTGTGGACAGCATAACTCAAAAACAAAAAGTCCGTTAAAAACCAAAGTTGATATTTAAGTTTAATGTCTATCAAGAATGTGACACGAAGATTTTGAAGAAAGTAGCCCTACCCTAAACTACCCTTTACATGGAAAATTTTTCGAAAATTTTGATTTTCTTGAAAATGGCTCTAACGATTTTGATTAAAATGTCATATGTTTGAGATATTTTTATAACAAATGAAATGTATATCTTGAATTTTCAGGCTATAGCCCCTGTAGTCGTATTTACTCTGGACGACTTTTGCATAACTGGTAAACCGTTAGAGATAGACCAAATTATACTGTACAAAAAATGTAGATCTTGCTAAAATACATAATTTATGTGTCAATGAATTTTCTTGTAGGGTGAACCATTTCGGAGATATTCCTTTCTATGTGTGAGTTTCTGAAAACTTAAAACTTGCGTGAAATGGAGCATCGTTGTTCATTTTTTATATGGCAAGTTTGCAAAGAGAACGGAATCTCAAAGCTTTAAAAGATTTGACTATCGCTCAGGCTACTGTATTCTAATATTCCCCTTGCACCTACCAGGAAATAAGCAATAAGATAATTTGTACAAATGTTTATCTCAACTAACACGAAGAAGATATAGAAATAAGAGTTTGTAAGAATGGTTAGTACAAGAGTAGAGAAAGTTATGTGAGTAACACAGATTTTTCTGATACAACGAATGTGTAAACGTATAACTAGTCTTCTGTTGTGTGGGGGTAGCGTGTTTTCTTTACGTTAAAGAGGTCCCGAATTCGAATCTCTGTTAGGGCAAGTGACCTGGATAACGATATTTTCCGGGCTTTTCTCTTATCTTGAAAATGAAGCAGATACAAGAATAAGTGTTTGTAGGCATAGTTTGTAGAAGAGTAGAGAATGTACTGTGAATGTAACACAACAGATTTTTAATTTTGCATAATCTATATACTTTCTTTTGTCTTCGTTCTTATGCAAGTTAAGGGATCCTGGGATTGCAGTTTTCATTATCTATATTTTACAGGTATGAAATCAAGACATTGCACACTTAAGGGTGCTCATGTTATGAACTACTGCACAAAGTTCCAGCAAAATCTGCTTTATAGCTTTGAGGAAATTAATTATTTAATTTATTCTACTATTCGAAAACACTTTAAAATTCAAAATATCCCATTGCACCAAAAATTAAAATAACACACTAGTTTTATTATTCTATAAACTCCAAATTCCCAACAAATAGCACCAATCTCTGGCAGCAAGAAACTTTTAAATTCATTAATTTCTTTGCTTTGTTGTAGGTACATTGAAAATACTTTTTATACATTTTTGTGTATTTAATTTTTTAAAGCTAAACAAATTTTCAAATTTTGGAACCAGGGACTCCAGCTGAAGTCACATAAATGGAGCACATGCTAGAAAACTTCTAACGCCATAACGTAAAATTTAATGCACATGAAGCAGGTAGCGTATTAAAAATGTAAATTTAGAAAACCAAATTTTCCACACAAATGTATCATGATCATCGAGTCAGATTACACCTTCCCTCTTTTGTCTAGTAGTCTCTCTGTTCACATTCATAGCTTATCCACTTCTATCCACTAATTTTGTTGTTTTTGAGCCCTTTTCGGTCCATACTTTGGTCAAATACTGTCGAAAATGTAAGCAGAAAAGTGGCGTTTAAATATAGCGCACGTGGAATTTAAAGCCTGCACTAGACTTTGAAATTGGCGGAATCTAAATAATGTAATTGCCAACCGATTGCTGAAAGTTTGGGAAGCATTTGTATGCATAAACCTAAAAATCGTCAATTTTATAATTTTTCGATCATTTTTCAGTCCCAGAATACCTTAACAAGCTTCGTGGTTTGTCCTCGTTGAAATATTCAGATGCGGTTTGCACATGTCAGTTTTGAGCACCATTACACTCGTATCTGTTTTTCCTCCCCCCCCCCCCCCCTCATTTCCTTCTTAACGGTTCAATGTCATTTTCCAGTAGCCTTCCCAAGGACGCCAACTGCACAAGGGTTTAATATATTTTACAATCTTGCGGAGAGGAAAAAAATTAAAAAAGAGAGTAACATTTCCGAATCAGCTCCAGTAATTTGTTCTGCTCCACTCAGAATCTCTTTCTGCCTTGCTTCCCCCTTCCGTTCATTATTACGATTAAGAGTTTACGATGACAACAGCATAGCTGTAAATTGCTTCCCCCCATCCCTTCCTTTTCTCATAACGAAGCTTTTCTCGCCAAAAAGGAACCAAGCACAAACGATAATAATTCCTTCTGAGATAAAATAAGGCACAGACGAAAAGTAAGGAGAAAGAAGAACGAAGAGAGAGAAAAAAGAAGGAAAACCAAAATCGAACATTAAATCTTCTTTTGTTTGGACGCGCGATGAGGAAGATAAGACTTTTTTTTTTTCGTTTCTCTCTTTTTTCTTCCCTTTTGGTCCTCCTCCAAGGCGGAAATTTTCTAGACGTAATTATTTCTATCGATTCATTAAAGGGGAAGTAGAGAAGAGAGAGGGGGAATTGGAGGAATGCCGCCATGTTTGGTAGTAGCACTAGTATCTTCTTTTAAAGCAAAAGTTTATGTGTGATTTGTTTTCGTTAAGAGTTAGTTTACCTGGTAATGATTGGAACTGGCAGCAAGGAATGCAATCAGATACAAACACAGGACTCTAACAACCGGGTCCTACTGTTGTAGTAACTTCCCCAAGCTAACTCAGGGATCTTGGCACTAAAGTTACGAATTTCTGTAATTTTGAGGTTACTTAGTTTAAAATTTGTACACGTATTGCTAGTGATGGCGATAATTTATGCGAAAATGTTCAAATTTGTTATGATTTTTTACAGTTTTAAATCGTCATTAGCGCCTAAACAATGTGAACATTGGCTTAGAAGTGTACTTGGCAATAATTTATGTTTTGAAAAAAGAATGTCATATAATTGCTTTAAAACTAATCCTTATTGATTTTCCTAAATGTTTCTGTGTTGTACTTGTAATCATATGACATTCTTTACCCACTCTTCAACAAACTAATCCTACAAAAGCTTATTTCTCCATCTATTAAATGGTAATCCAGATAAACATTTGCATAAATGCTTTTAAATAATATTTTCTTATAGGTACAGTGAGAATAATGGAATACATAAGACTTAACAAGGGTCCACTGTCACGTTGATGTTATAGACCGACCTGGGATGTTTATTTTTATTTATTTATTATTTATTTTTATTTTTTCTAGTAAAGTAGATCTCTGCTTTTTCTCCCACAGGCCTAAGTTTGACAAGAAAAAAGTATACACAAATTTGAATGATTCACTAATATGTCTAATTTCTTACATATCGGTGCAAAGTATTAAATGGGAGAACTTTTAAAAACGTGCCATTTGTATATCTTCGGTTTTTCCCCCGTCCCTGGGAGAAAAACAAATGAAACATACTTAGGCCGATTTTCTCTTCGCTACATGAAATCTTGATTGTAAATTATTTTTAGTGCGGTTTTCAGCGTTGGTACTTGTAGCCTTGGTGTATGGTAAATTTTATCATCCTGTCCCAGGCAGTTGATCGTTGAACGAAAGACAGACCTAAGTCAACCGTTGTAACTTAAAATTTTATAATTTTTTCCTGGGGAATAGGAATCCTATGGCACGAAATTCGACACAGGGATATGCTTCTTTTCTATATATTTTCACTATAAAAATCGTAGGTCATCTGTGACATCTGTATATCAATGTAAGAATGAACCCTTGCAAATAGTAGTCAAATGTTTTAAGAACTGGTCGCTATGTATGGATCATGGATGGCTTTGAAATCCCGTTCTCTTTGTCATGACCACGAAAATTAAAAGAAATTCGCAGGTACACAAAAACTCAATACATAATAATGTATATCTCTTTAATACAAATTTATTTGAAATAACTGTTTTAGCATCAAACATTTACAAAATATCCGTTAATATGTGCCCAAATTGTTCAATAATTTGCTTTAAACTGCTATCGCTGTTCAGTTTCTCGCGCTGTCAGAAAGAGTTTTAAGATCAGTAATACCAACTAGTTTTTAAACACTGTACTGAAACAAAATATGCAATGAAACTACTTATGCAGATGTTTATGTCAATTACTTTAAGTAGGCAAAAGAATAAACCTTTGCTGGAAATTATTAGACGCTGTTATAAAAACGACATAACTTTTGTTTCTCCATTGAGAAAACTTGTAATCTGAAAATTGCTTTACTAAAACGAGGTACATAGTTCGTTTTCGCTCTGTGATGGTCTTTTGTTCCGGATATTGGAAACCTCTTTAGCTCAAATGTCCGAAAGCAGCTCGTGCCTCGGTAAGGGTAAGATACCCTGCAACGTGATAAATCACAGGTATATGAGATGTCGATTTGTCACCCTAAACCCCTCTTGCTTTGATTTGCAATTGTGGTCCCGCCCTTCAGTACCGCCTATTGTTGAGTGTAATTGAACTTTTAAAATGGCTGAAGATTCTGTCGTGGGTTAGTTAGGGTTTATAAGAGGGGAGCTATGAAGAAATGAGACCTGCCTTATATTCCTCTGGGCCCAGGCTGCTATGGCTCTGCTACAAACTCACACACCATAGAGAAGTATTAAGTGTAACCCAACAATGCCCTTGTCTACAATTTATACTTGCCTACTCTAGAGGAGTTGTATTGCTTTCTCTAGTAAGTAGGGGAAACATTCTATTCCACTGAAAAATTCCGTAACAGAGATTTTATTGGGAATACGAGTATATGTTTTGAGACATGCAGTATAGCTTAGCTATACTGACCTAATTGCTTTTCCTTAACACGCAACTTGGCTGGCTGATTAGTTGTTCTCCGTAACAAAATTGTAACTCTTGTGCTTCTTACATTACGCATTGATTAGGGTCGGATCCAAGGGTGACATAGGAGGCTGTATCCCTCCCCGAAAATTTTGAAAGTATTAGGATAATTGAACAAAAAATTATTCACATTAATTCACAAATATATTCAGATTCTTTGTCTCGAAGACAATTATCTGATATATTATGTTTATGTATGCGATGACATTTTCTAATTGTAGCACCTCATCAGAACCCCTACCCCGAAAACAAATCCTGCGTCTGCCCCTGGCGTTGATCTTCACATATGGCAATTATGTTCTCAGGGTGTTCTCGTTTAGATAGGGGTTTAAATCTCTTACCTTCCCAAAGCGGGCTACAGACATTACTAATGAAGCCATTTGGTTTATTTATTTCAGTGCACTTTCTATGTGATTCATCCTTTTATTTTTTAATCAGCAACCCCTGGAATTACGGAGACACATTGCCAACCACAGAGTCGATATCTCTAACGCCCACTCTTAAAACAGTGAACTTACAACGCCAAAATCCAGGATGGAGCATTTTAAACCACTCTAAATGCTGTACAAATAAATTTTGAGGGCGCAAATGATATTTATATACCGGCTTTACAGCGTGTTTAACCACAAAACATCGCAAAGCATAACAAACATATGACTGTATTTTGTGTTGAGTCACCCGCCATTAAATTTTGCGACAGCCATAGATAGTTTGTGTTGTAAGATTGTGTCTATCTCTTACAGTGGGGAAAGTCGTCCAGAATGAATAGGGCTTCAGAGGCTATTCCCAGAAAATTCAAGATATACATTCCACTTGTAGTAATGTAAATATCTTAAGGGTACACCGAAGTGAAAATTGTGATTTTATAAAGTATTGAAGTTAGAGACTTAATTTTTGCACAGGCATTAGTAGCAACTGAAGAAATATGTGTACCAAATTCATTCCAATATCTAATCACATTCCTGACATATTAATTTATATCAATTTTATTGGGTATAATCAAAATCTATTTCCTTAACAGATGTTGAACAACAGAGTTGATTTTTTAAACGTTTATCTCTTATTAAATTCGTAACAAATTATAGGAAGGAAATTTTGATATAGCGAAGTTTATCTTTAGAAAATTTAACACCTCAAAGTATAAAAATGTCATAAAAACAGCGCATTATTATATTAATTTTTTTTTAAATGTATAAGCAATATTAAAATTCCAAACACACATTTCATAACCCATATTCTGAATTATAATGGAAAACAATTTAGATCTCTAGCTAGATTTTTGTGGGAGAAGATCGATTTTGAATATGAGGAAGTAGCAAAAAAATTGTTTCCGAGAAGAATCACTTTAAAGTAGAAAATGAAAGGTGTAGGCATGCCCATTTAAAAAGCAGAGGCGCACCACTTTAAAAATAGCGTACAAAACATGTGTTCCGCCCTCCCTAGGGGATTAAAACTTAAATATATTTTTTATGGTATAATGCATTTTTTGCAATAAAAATCAAAAAATCGATTCTTGGGAGGCACTGGACCCAAATACCAAATTTAATACGAGTATTTAACCAATTTTTTGTTTTAGAGTTATACTGTTCACATACACTGATGTTTTTCTAATTTTTTTATACAGAGTCTCAAAACGTGTATTTTTGGTGAGATTTCTGTATCAAATTTTTGGGTGGAATACAATACTTCCTGCACTTCTATGGGCAAGTAGCAGGTAAAATAATAAAATTAAACTGCTCTTAAACTTAGCAAGTGTCACCTAAAATTGCCACAGCTAGAAGCAGAAAACACTGTATTACAAGAAATAGATGAAGTTGGTGATTGTTTTGAAGCTCCGTTTCTTTGAGGAACGCCCTCTCCTTTAAGGCCAATTAAAGTTAAGCTGGAGTGGAGAAGAGTCTTTAGAGACCGGTTCTTCCCCACGTTTGTCTCTGAGAGTTTAAATGTGTCCATCTACTGAACAAACTGCTTCGATCACCTTGTCGCTTAAAGACGGGCTCTGGGGCTGTATCTGTTAACGCGACTTCTCTCGCAGCTTACGTTATGTAGTTGAGATGTCTTGTGTAGGGATTAAACGTCAACTTTGTCCCTGCTAGCTCATGTTGGCTGTCCTTGCAATAACTAGACACAACTTAATACTCTAAACCATTTTGAATATTATGTTTACGTTTTGCAGAATCCAATGCAAGCGATAAAAAGTTTTACATTTTATAATAAACTCCTACTAGCTGAATCACGTGACGTTGCCCGTGGTTTAACGATCTATCCCTTCAAAATTTAGACTTAGCTTGCACTTGCCCAATAGCCTTACGTTTCTTTGGAGATATTTAAAAATATTACCTAAACAAAGTGTTAATATAAGGAACAAAAAGTAAACAAAATAAAAACATCGGAAAGAACACTGTGCAAAAGCACTGTCGAACAACAACAAATACTACAGGAAACAAAAGCGAGTAGAGAAAGTTGTGTGGATGTAATATTTCAGTCATAGAGAAAGTGTCATGAATTATTTGTTGAAGAAAGAGTGCAGAAAAAATGTGATTGTGTTTCTTAAAAGAAAAGTGAGTAGAGAATATCGTGTAAGTGTAATACCCATTTATATTTCAATCACAGAACATCGTTTGAATTGTATGCTGAAGGCCGAGTAGATTATGTGAATGTGTTAGGTGAAAGAAAACCGAGTGGAGAAAACCATATGAATTTAATACGCTCTATAGTAAGATGAACAGCATAAATTATCTTCTATATGCCGAATTTCGCTGTGGTCGGTAAGAGGTTTGGAGATTAGCGGTATATATTCAGATTTAAGAAAATCGTCATATTTTGTAAGATTTATTATTTTTCATCTTTAAAGTAATTCTCATTAGCAATAAACGGATTTACAGATACTCAATTCATTTAGTTTTCTGTGAAAGACGTTGAGAAAATCCAAGCCACTCTTTTAAGAAAATCCAACTGTAAAAACCTGCACTACCCTTTCCAAACGTCAGACACAGCTGAGAAAATGTACCATTTCTTTTAATTAACGTCATTTAACGCCCTCTTTTCTTTGAGAGATTTTATTTTCCTGAACCGCTGTCTTTAGTAACACATTGTAATTAGTATTAAGCAAAGACAAAGCTACCATTAACTTCTTTTCCTATGAATTTAAGCTAACACCTTATTAAAATGTAAAAACTATGTTTCACTGTATTTTATTTGCTACTTTATTATTAAATAGGGAAAAAATTCTAGAAAGCTTATTTTTAAGCTAATGAATAGAGCCTGATCAGCTTGTTTTTATTTTTGGATTTTTCTTCTTCATCTTTTCAGATTTTGACAACAAAATTTCATACTTTGGCCAATTTTTTTTTTTAATATTTACCTATATTACAGCAAAATTCCCGTTCCTAGATAAATATTAGACATTAAAAAATAATGTTATAAATTTAAGTCAGAAGGTTTTGTAAATTTTTTCTTTGTTTTGACGTCTTGCATATTTAAATGTCTGTGTTTTATAGCCAGATCAATCTGTCAATAATTTTATTTTAAAAATTCGCTTCCAGTTCAGGATATATATTACGTCATGTGTAAATTAAAGTAGTTGACTACAGAATTTCAGAAAAATTAACAAAACACTGTGCCCGCTTCCGATTATTACAATAACACAAAGTCTTGGTAGTTTGGAATTTTGCCACGGGGCGTTCCCTTTCGCCTTTAAGTTTCGTCTGACCGTTGGTCACTTTCTGCCATCTATCGGTCACTTTCTCGAAATCAATAACGTATCGGATTGTGGAGGGGCTATGAAAGGGATGGGCTCGAAACTTGAGGAGGATGGAAGTGGCCATTTTGAGGGCATTTACTCTTTGTTTATCTATTGCTAGGGGTGGAGTTCAAATGGGGATAAAAGAAGAAAAAAAAGCGTAAAAGGGATGTCTATTGTTACTCATCACGATAAAGGTATTTGGTGAACATGTCGGGTATAATAATTTAGACAAATAAATTTCCCTGTTATCTGTCTTAGCTAAGAAGAGAAAAATAAGCGAATTATAATTATTTTTGTTGGGAAGGGAACTAAGAAAATAAAACTTAAAGGAAACAACTTTTCTTTGGACTTCCAAGACAACTGTGCATAACGTGTAAGTAAATTTTACAAATTATGCAGAAAATATAACTTTGCAACGTGAACGGTAATGCTGCCATATAAAACCGAACTCTTTTGAAGCATACTTTTCCTTTGGAAAGCAATAAAAGATTATCATTGAGTCTTGCTCTGGCAGAATCGATGTTTTTTTTTTTTTTTTTTTTTTTTTTTTTTTCAATATATTATGCAAATTTTTCTCTATCCTCCCCAGAGTCCTGGAAGTGTTAATGAGAGTGCGAATGTGTGCCTCATCAAATATACAAAACAAAACAAAACAAAAACAAAAATCAATGTTATGAGAAATGAGGTAAATCAAGGTCCGAAGTGGGGTAAAAAAGAGTAAAGGGCATACACGGAGGGGGATACATCACGCACTGTGATCTCCTCTAAGATCTATTGCGGCTGAGAGCCCCCAGTAGGAAGGGATGAAGCGAGGAAACCACAGGTTGCCACAGGGTCCCAGGCAGAGACCCGCAGAGACACTCTCAGAGTGCTGAGATCTCTTCATCCTGGAGGCAGGCTCCGCCGAGGAACCTGCGGGTCCGTTGTACCGCTCCATAATATGACAGCGGCCACACAACGCCACCTACCGCCAAGAATAGCGGTTACAATGCGCAAGCATCGTGCCATCTCTCCGGCAGCGCTATACACCAAGTGCCTGAAAGCACATCTGAAAGATGATAAGGAAAGGGAATGAAGGAAATTATCCGCAATCCCCGGTCATCAGAAATCAAAGCCAGGACCTCCCGCATACGCTGTCACGGCATTGTGCCTATCTCCCTGACAGGGCGTTCCCCGAAAGGGAGAAGTGAGGTGAGAGGACACTAAGGGCGGCCGGATCTTAGGAGAGATGGTGGCAGAGGGTGGGCTCCTTAACAGCTACAGATTGAAACTCCCCGGTGGCGACTCGTTGACCTCCCTTGATCTGGAGGAAATACAGATACAGGAAATTAGGGGAATGCAATTATCCCAACTAGTATTCGCCTAGCGACCCCAGGAAACACCAAGAAACAAACCCCATCAGGGTCGCCCAGGCCACGGGGATCGAACCCACGACTTGCAGAGTACGGTCCACTGACGCCACCGTTCGGCAGCCCCACACATTACCCATGAGCCCATCCTTCATACTAAATGCACAAGACAACAAGTACCTTCAAAGCCAAGCATTAAGGCAAACATAAATTACAAAAATTGTGTTTGTTTAAAAGTTTTAAAACTACCAACTTCCAAAATACCTGAAGCAAGCCTTGGTCTCATAATAAATCATATTATACAGGCGAAGAGGTTAGTAGCAATTTTCTCGTCGTCTCTAGATAATCTTCCAAGCTTCAACGTGAAGCTATTATGATTATGCTCTGTAGGTAAATATGGCTTTTTTCTGGCCTCTACAAGTCTTATCTTGCAGAGGGTAATCATAATACTTAGGGAACATATCTGCTACTCATCACGATCTTCATCAGAACCACTTGAGCATCTACAAGACTTCTTAAACAATATTATCTGTTTCAGCTTCGCGATTCCTTCATGCAAAGTCTTCAAACGGAGGCACAGAACAGTACAATGTCTCTGCCCTAATACTCTTTTGTTATTTGGGCCATCTTCTCAAGTTAGATCTCAATATTTTTAGATCTATCTCTGCGAATTTATTTCGTTTAACATAGATGGCCCTTGAGCTGGGAAGCATTTCTATATTTTCACTAGCTGAAATACCTCCTTGGTTTAACGATTTATCCCTATTGAAAAATATTACGTAATACGCTTAAACAAATACTCAGGATACCATAAAGCACAAAAAATAAAGAAAATAAATAAATAAAAACTTGGGAAAGGCACTACGCAAACGTACTGTTAAACATTCAAAAATACTACAGGAAGAAAAGGGTGTAGAGAAAGCCGTGTGAAGGTAATACGTTGCATTTATATTTCAAACATATAGAAAACTGTATTCATTGTTTGCTGAAGGGCTAGTAGAGTATATGTGAATGTGTTGTAAAAGAAAACCGAGTAGAGGAAACCATCTGAATGTAATGCACTGCATAGTAAAATCGATAGCACCAAACCTCCATGAAAACATACACATACCTGCCGAATTTCACGGTGATCGGCCAAGGAGTTTCGCTGATTAGCCGTTACACACATATACACATTGATTTATGCCTAGACTAAAGTCACCCTTGTGCAAAATTTAGCGATACTATTTTCAAATAGCAAGTAGTTTTCTTGAGTCCCAACAGATGGCAGAAGTGTTTGCTGATGGTCGATAGATACCTACATTGTCGATATATCTCGTTTTCCAGAAGCAAGATATTTCTTGCTTATTGCCTCCCTGCGGATAATTATTTTGTTTAACGACGCTGCCAATTGCCAGGATCATGTCAGCAACGCCGGTGTGCCGGAATTTCGTCCCACAGGAATCAACTCAATGTATGTTTTCTTTATAAATAATACAGCAGTTTGGTGTTATGTGATATGGCAGTTGTTTTAATGGAATATTTCTCTTAGAAGTTCCATTTCTGAAGACAGAGTTGTAGATATTTTGATAGTTAGGAATAACACTTACTGAAAGAAATCATTAGAAAATTTGAAAACAAAATTAAAACTTAATTTTAATAAAGGTGTTTATAACATAGAATGTCTTACAGATTCTAAAAGTACAGCCAAGTTACTTTATTGACCATGTCTACTTTTTTCAACATTATTCCTTTCATACTATAACATAGATCAGAGATGTCCAAACTTATACGAAAGAGGGGAGGATCGATTTGCCTCCATCTAATGTTCACCGAGCTATGACACATTCATGAGACCCACAAACCTCTCTAATGCTTGGCTACCTGAGTGAAGAAGGGTAAAGCACAAAACGAAGGAGGTGGAGAAAAGCGATGACGTCACTGGCTCATCAGAGAAAACGATAGGCATAATTGTCACCATACGCCAATGCCATGGAGTTGGCTTCTGTATTATCTGTTTATTATTGTTGATGATGACCAGCCTTTTCTTTATTTCCCTTTCTTTTTAATGTTTTTACTACACTTATCTAATCATTGCGTTGATTATAAGAATATGGGAATACAGTAGGCTTTAAGTAATAGTCAAATGTTTTAAGTGTTGGTCGCTAGGTGACGTCTTTTTTTTGGGGGGGGGGGGAGCAAGCCTTTCGTCATCGTAGACCATTTAGCTATCAGAATGTCATATTTGTATTAAACTTATATAGCCAGACACATATTTACTCTGTGTATACCTCCAGATTCTAACCAGGAATCGAACCCGCGACCTCTGTATTTAGAAATTAGCACGCTAAGTACCAGACCATAGAGACAGTTTGGAAATTCTGTTTGGTTTAAATGATCAGAAAATCAGCAAGAACAAGGAAAAGAAAAAGGGGGAAAAACCTCCCGATTGAGAAAAGTATTGGAAAATGCAAACCAATAACGAGTTTCTCGAAATTCCTCCCCCTCCCCTCCCTTCAAAATATAATTGACATAAATTGTGTGCTTTAACAAGATCTAACCGTTAGAGATAGACAAAATCATAGTATACAAAAAATGTAGATCTTGCTAAAATACACAATTTGTGTCTGAATAAATTTTCTTGTAGGGTGAACCATTTTGGAGATATTCCTTGTTATGTGTGTCAGTTTTGGAAAACTTAAAACTTTCATGAAATGGAACATCGTTGTTCATTTTTACTTTCTCTACTGGTAAGTAGGGGAAGTATTGTATTCCACCCAAAAATTCGATGTCCAGATTTCACCGGAAATATATGTTTTGAGGCCCCCTAAAGGTCCGTGTGTGTGTCTGTGTGTGTGTGTCTGTGTGTCAGTCTCTGGACAGCATAACTCAAAAACCAAATTTGGTATTTAAGTTTAATGTCTTTCAAGTCTTTATGTGTGTGTTTCGGCAAAGTTAAAACTTTCGCGGAATGGAACATCGTTCATTTTTTGTTATATGTGCAAAGAGAACAGAATCTCAAAGCTTTAAAACATTTGACTATCGCACAAAGCCTACTGTATTCTAATATGCACCTTGCAGCTACAAGGAAATAAGCAATAAGATAATTTGTACAAATGTTTATCTCAACTATCACGAAGAAGATATAGGAATAAGAGTTTGTAAGAATGGTTAGTACAAGAGTAGAGAAAGTCATGTGAGTGCAACACATCAGATTTTTGTTTTTCTGTTCAGGGAGTTTCAAAACATGCATTTGTGGTGAAATCTTGATATCGAATTTTTGGTTGGAATACAATACTTCCTCTACTTTAAGTACGTAGCCTAAAGCCTGTTTCGTAATGAAGAGCAAGTTTTGAATGCATGCATGCGAGCGTGCGAGCGAGGAGGGACGTATGTTTTCAGTCTGAGGTGTAGGATCATATGAAGATGAGGTGCGAAGCGATCGGACGGTGTCGGGCGGGACGATGGCCAGTTACACGCCTGACTCCCGGCTGACCACTAGTGCAGCCGCGTCGCGGACGACATGCATACTCACGTGGCCCTTCTCTCCGGTGTAGGTTCTACCTTCAGTTACCGATACGCAGCAGTTAAAGTTCCGAGGTGATGTAAACACGTGTGTGTGTGTGTGTGCCTGTACAAAAATGCCTTCTGGACAACCGTAACGCTCCTGTCAATTCAAGTAAACACATGCGCAGTCTTTAGCCTGAAAAATACTATTTACGTAAGAAAAATTTGTGTGATTTCTTTTGTTTACATTTAAAGGTCTTGTGGTGCTCAAATGTTCTCTCCAAATAACGTTTTCTTTCTGTTTTTGATCTTGCACTTCGTTTTCAAATATTCCCCTCAGTGTTAAATCACTATTTTGTGTCTTTTTTTATATTTATGCACGTTTTTAAACATAATGCTTCAAAATTACTTGCAACTTAGACTGTGTAAGTATCGCAGTGCAGAAATACATCCAACAGTTGTTTATAATAGCAAGATATTAGATGAAGTAAATTTTACCAGGGAAATAGTGAATTTATGATAGGTGCAAGGGTCAAAATAAGCATTCTCACTATTTACTATTCTGTTAGTACAGGTGTTTTTTTATTTTGTTGTTTAACGACACTGTCAGTAAGTTTACTGATATGGGGCTGTCGTTTTTAATTGGTCTGGGCCAGATTTGAACCCGCAACCTTGGCGTCAGTAGGCCAGCGTCTAACCACCCACGCCGACATACAGGCTGGTACATAGCACATGACGCCAGGATGTACAAAATCAGAGTAAATGTCACAAGGATACCGCTTTTGACAAATGAACCATGCCATCTGAAACTGCGTACAATTACGTATCTTCCAAAATCACTAAAATGTATTTCCGACAAAACATGCAGTGTTCAGACTACTTTTAAAACCGTCAGATGTTTTTGTCACAACTGCAGTTGAGTTTATTTACGTTGGGTTTTGTTTACAAGCGTTAAATTTACCCATATTTATACCGTTAACTATACTTCCAAACTCTAGGTAGGACGAGGAATAATTTTCAACCGGGAATCGAACCCGGCACCTCTGGACTTTAAAGTAGGATGCTAACCACAAAGACAGTCTTGGTATTTCTTGTATGAAGTATTTATAACTGTTCAATTTATCCTTGTTTAATTGATTCTTAAACAAATAACTTAAAAATTAGTTTTATTGTGGTTAAAATATAGTGACTGATTAGATTAACTTAGATAAACGTGCAGGCTGACACTGGCACTCACTTTTAACTTTAGAAATTTAAGTAATTTGTGACTCGCACTTATATTTAGTGCTTTAGTTTACATATCAGCCGGCAGTACATGGTACGCGTATCGTAGATAGATACCCCCTGTCTTAAATATTTCTCAGGTCAATTATTTATATTGCACCAATAAAACAAAATAAACTCATGTTTGATTAAGAGCAATTTTGGAATAGCGTTTTCAGTTTAATAAACATTTGTAATTATTGGAAGACAAAAGAAGGTTTATGTTACCAGTAAATAGACAGACTCTGAACTTAAATACTACGTGAGTCTCCCTAAAAAAGGGGAATTATAGTGAGGAAAGTAACATTTTTACTTCACCGTTTCGGTCATCAAGATGGGCACAAATACCAGATTAAGTAAGTAAACATTATTAACATTGACTAGTTAAATTTCGTATGCTCTATATCTAGCTATAAAATACTTGCATGCATTGGAACTTTTAAATTGGCCATCAAAATTTAAGATATCTCGACTTTAGTTACAAGTATTTAAAATGTACTTTTGTTGTTTTTTACTTTCCTAGCATTTCAACAAAAAAATCTATACCAAAATTTCATAGGGAATATATATTTAGAGCCTCTGTAAATCCCCACAAAAAAGGTCTCTGGTGTGTGCATGTGTGCGTTTGCGTTTGCGTTTGTGAAAAGCATATCTAGAAAACCTAAGTCAATTTGGTAAATAGTCCTATTTCATTCTTTCGCTGTGTATTCAACATTTACCAATAACATTTAGCGATGCTTTGAATATTAACCAATCATAGAACATGTATCTCATAATATTCCAACTCTGAATATTGCAAAAGGCGGAATCATAAATGAAAAATTCAATGTCATAGTCGGGGTTTGAACCATGGATCTTCCGCTCTACGTACGGCTGCTCTTAACCACTGAGCTATCATGGTAGCATGCCGGCATAGCCTTAAATTCTTTATCTGAATCGCATTTTCCCGGCTATGGCATTGCGTTTTTACTTTCTCTACTACGTATAGTAAAGTAGAGGAACTATTGTATTGTACCCAAAAATTCGATATCGAAAGTTCACCGGAAATATATGTTTTGAGGCCCCTGAATCCAAGAAGAAACATTTTTAGAAAAAGGACCGCGCTTGTGTGTCTGTGTTAGTCTGTGGACAGCATAACTCAAAAACGAAAAGGCGGTTAAAAATCAAAGTTGGTATTTAAGTTTAATGTCTTTTGAGGATGCGACACGAAGATTTTGAAGAAAATTCATCCACCTTAGCTACCCTTTACGTGTAAAATTTTTCAAAAGTTTTGATTTTCTTGAAAAGGGCTGTAATGGTTTTGATTAAAATGTCATGTGGTTGAGATATTTTTATAACAAATGAAATGTATATCTTGAATTTTCTGGCTATAGCCCCTCTAGTCGTATTTACTCTGGACGACTTTTGCATAACTGGTAAACCGTTAGAGATAGATCAAATTATACTATACAAAAAATGTAGATCTTGCTGAAATACACAATTTATGTCTCAATACATTTTCTTGTAGGGTGAACCATTTCGGAGATATTCCTTGTTATGTGTGTGAGTTTCGGAAAACTTAGAACTTTCGTAAAATGGATCATCACTGTTCATTTTTTTATATGTCAAGTGTGCAAAGACAACAGAATCTCAAACATTTGACTATCGCACAAAGCCTACTGTATTCTAATATTCCCCTTGTACCTACAAGGAAATAAGCAATAAGATAATTTGTAAAAATGTTTGTCTCAGCTAACACGAAGAAGATATAGGAATAAGAGTTTGTAAGAATGGTTAGTACAAGAGTAGAGAAAGTCATGTGAGTGCAACACATCAGAATTTTTTATATGTTAATCGTGCAAAGAGAACGGAATCTGAAAGGTCAAAAAGATTTTACTGTCGCACAAAGTATTCCCATGTTCCCCTTCTACCTACAAGAAGATAAACAATAAGATAATTTCTGCAAATGTTTATCTTGTTTATGAAACGAAAGTACTTTGTAAATTTGTTTACTTGTAATGGTTTACACGCCACTACAAATTTGTTAATGCATGTAAGTGTATCTGTTGAGAACTTTATACAGGAAAAAGCATTTACCTATTTTCCGCTTTGTCCACGTCAAGTGAGTGAGTGAGGGGGGCCTAGTGTTTACATAGCTGCCCTGGTATACAGGATCAAATTGATTAGTGGTCAGAACTTGGGGTCCCTAGGGAGACGCCAGGGATCGGGGAGCGCTTCCTCCATCAGAATTTAAAAACAGTTTCATTGCCCTTGTAGTGGCGATCTGATGGAAACGTTTAAACACTCGAGCTTATAAGGCAGTTGTAAGAGTGCACTTTATGTACATGGGCATTCTAAAAGCATGGCCATAACCCCACGTCTCTGTTTTTTCACTTTTACTACTATGTGCTTACCTAAAGTCTGTTTAGTGAACACGAGTGCAGTTGCCCCACAAAGGAAATATACCCTAGCTACAACTAATCACTGCCATATATCTCCGCGCGTTAGAAAAAAAAAGGAACTTCTATCGCTGATCTTGAAGACCAATAACAACCCTGAATTTAAGGAAGTATAGTTTTAGTTACCAAAATTAAGAATTCCAGTTTTTTCTCTTTCATTAGTTGCAAAAGTTCATGTTAAGAGGTTGCAACTCTGCTAAAACGACTGAAGAAGTAGGGTCTGTGTTGTAAAAGGCTTAAAGTGTTCCTCAAAGGAGGCGGCCGAACTGCACGAGTTGACTAAACAGATTTTACAATGAGTAGGGGAAGTATTGTATTCCATTCAAAAATTCGATGCCGACATTTTAGTGGAAATACATGATTTGAGGCCTTTGAATAAAAATAATGTAATTTTAGAACAGGTCTCTCTCTCTCTCTCTCTCTCTCTCTCTCTCTCTCTCTCTCTCTCTCTCTCTCTCTCTCTCTTCATGTGTGTGTATCGTCCTCCGTGGTCTAGGACTCAATACTAGCTTCTGGTTCCCGAGGTCGCTGGTTCAAATCCGGTGGAAGGCGAAGTTTTTTTTCGGGCTAAAAGTCCTTACCATGGCTCTCTTCGAAAGGGAAGTAAAGCCGGTGGTCTCGTGTCGTACATTTATGCCACATAAAAGAACCTTAAGCCTGGTAAAGAGATCTCAGAAAACTCAGTTAAAACCAAACTTGTTATTAAGTTCAGCATTTTCCAAGGATGCAGTATGAAGAGTTTCAAAATCTTTCTCCATCCCAAACTACCTTTTACATGGGCAATTTTTCGAAAAATTTCATTTTTCCAAAAATGTACTAATGATTTTTATTAAATTACCGTATATTTAAGATATTTTTATAACAAACAAAATCTACATCTATCTTGAATTTTCTGAGCATGGCCTTTGAAGTCATTTTCATTGTAAATGCCTTTTGAATAACTGGTAAGCTGTAAAACGTAGACAAAATCTTACCACATAAAAATGTACAGCGCGTTAAAATACTCAATTTATGTCAAATCCATTTGTGTTACTGGCTTGAATTTTTCAATATATACACTTCTGTATGTTCTGGGGGTGGAAAGAGACTGAAATGTAAAAGCTACCACATAGTGACCAGCTCTTAAAATATTTTACTATTGTTTGTCTACTGTATTTCACTGTTCCCATTGTATCTACCAGGGAATTTTATTAAAAACATGTCTACCAATTTTTATCTAGATTAACATGAAGTAAATAGATACACAAGCGTTTGTAAAACTAATTTGTATACGAGTAAGTAGAGAAAGTCATGTAAATGCAACATTTTGCATACAAGTCTGGGCTGATTAATCAAAGCAGCTCCTGAGGTGTCGGTAACAGTTGGCTTAAGGGGTGCAAAGTGACATGACCTTGCGAGGTATGGCTTCATTGCTTGTCAAGTGTATTCAGTATGATTTACGGCGGGAGTCAGTAACGGGATTAGCCGGTCGGGTGCCACCTGTCACCTAAACCTACCGCAGGCAGGTATAGCCTCGTGGCCGCCACGTGTCAAGGGGTTAAATTCCCCCACGCTGCCGCTGTAACCCCTTCCGTCTGTTTAAAAAACAGACATGTTGCCACGGCCTACAACTTCTTCCCTTATCATTTTTTGTGACTCAGGCATCGAGCTCGTGACGGCCACGTGTAAAGGGTTACGACCCTATTCATACAGCACTAAACACCGTCTTTTGTTACGCCACGCTTTTACCTGGCTAAGTACAACACTATATACTTAACTTAGGGAAGATATTGTGTAAATGGGAATACCACGTGTTGGCATTGCTTAGGTAGGGGTTGGTTTTCTTAACTAAGGGAGAGAAAATACTAGTGTATATCTAAGAATTGGAAATTTAGACTTTCTGTTAAGAAATGAAAACAAACAATCTGATATGCTGCACTCACGTGACTTTCTCTACTCTTGTACTAACCATTCTTACAAACTCTTATTCCTATATCTTCTTCGTGTTAAAATAAACATTTGTACAAATTATCTTATTGCTTATTTCCTTGTAGGTGCAAGGGCAATAATAGAATACAGTAGCCTTTGAGCGATTGTCAAATATTTTAGAGCTTTCAGATTCCGTTCTCTTTGCACACTTAACATATAAAAAAATGAACAACGATGTTCCATTTCACTAAACTTTTAAGTTTTCCGAAACTCACACACATAACAAGGAATATCTCCGAAATGGTTCACCCTACAAGAAAATTTATTGAGACATAAATTGTGTATTTTACCAAGATCTACATTTTCTGTATAGTAAGATTTTGTCTATCTCTAACGGTTTACCAGTTATTCAAAAGTCGTCCAGAGTAAATACGACTACATGGGCTATAGCCAGAAGATTCAAGATATGCATTTAATTTGTGATAAAAATATCTCTAACATATGACATTTTCATCAAAATCGTTGGAGCCGTTTTCAAAAAAATCAAAATTTTCCATGTAAAGGGTAGTTTAGGGTGGGGCTACTTTCTTCAAAATCTTCGTGTTGCATCTTTGAAAGACATTAAACTTAAGTACTAACTTTGGTTTTTAACCTACTTTTCGTTTTTGAGTTATGCTGTCCACAGGCTGACAGACAAAGGCACAGACACACATACACAGACACAGACACACATACACACATGGACCTTTTTCTAAAAATGCTTTTTTTTATTCAGGGAGTTTCAAAACATATATTTCCGGTGAAATCTCGACATCGAATTTTTGGGTGGAATAAATACTTCCCCTATTTACCAGTAGAGAAAGTAAAAATTAACGCAGAGATAAGAATACAGAACAATAAATCGATAAAGATTTTAATCTATGCAGATAATGTGGTGATTATTATTACCTACACAAAAACGAGGAAATTTTAGAAAAAGCTGTGTTTAAACAGCATAGAATGAGTGAGGAATATAAGTTAAGAAAATCACAACAGGAAACTGAAATAATGGAACACCACGCGAAATATATTGCCCACTCAAACAGATTTCCCATTTTGAGATGAGCAACTTGCGAAATTTTAAAATCCCAACAAGCTTCACTTTTTTACCACACACTTTTAACATTATAAATAACTATTTTTCAAATTTTCAAACAAGTGCATGAAATAGCTTACGATGCAAAAATATTTTCTTCTACGTAACTACTCTACGAAAAATGCTCCTTGCAGGTCAGTTTCCAAAATGTAACAAAATTTCAGATTTAAATTCCAGAAATACCATTTTATAATATTTAATCCTTGAGAATCATATAAAATATTATTACAGAAAAATTGTTATTTATTACGATGTTAAGGACCATTTTCTAAAAACGCTTTTGTGAATCCCAAAACATGTATTTCCAGTGAAATTTCGATATTGAATTTTTGGTAGAATAGAAAGTAAAAAGCGAAATGTTTAAGTAGTTCAGTATGACTGTATGACTGAATGCTTCAAATTCTGAACTAATAAAACTTATACTATAGGTGTAATGTAATGCATAATACAGCCGCAATTTCATCCATCTTTTTTCTAATAGTTTAGAAATTATGTCAAATTTGTTTATTTTTTGTTAAAAAGTTCCTCGTGACAAAAAATATTAAATCTTGGTCTAATATTTTAATCCCAGCTTCAAAATAGATCTAGTTATTAAAATTACCCTAGATGTCTCTGTCTCTTTTAGTTTAGGCCCCAATATTTTTTTTGGAATTCATAAATACTTTGCCTAAAAATTGTAATTTTTGTGCCTGAAAATTTATAAATATGTGCTTCAATATATGACAATAAATCTTAGGTCAATTTGTGTCTCTGTGAACATCTGTAGCGTGTTATTAGTGCAATACAAAATCTCCTCCGCAAGGAACATTTTACATGAAGAAAACTGCTCAAAATATGAAGTCAAAAAAAGCGATAAAAGATTTGAATGTATACCAATCTACGCGACATTTATACATGCAGTAGGGTATCTCAGAATGGCATCTGAAGGCAATTTATGCATTCAGAACACCAAGAAAGATGGTAGATTGTAAACATATAGAAGAAAGGTAATAGAAAGACCTGTATTAAGATGGAAGTTAGAGCGGTAAGTCTAATGTTAATACGTCTTAAGCTAGTTTATAAAATGACAATAGATATTTGTGTGATGCAACCTTGTGGATGATATATTTAGCCTGTTCCTGTGATATTGAAACATAATGTACCTATCTAGAGAATGTCACTAAGCCCAAAGTGGAGCGAAGGTGGGTTGGGCTTGTCTTGTTTCCTTGACAACCTTTCTCTGTTCTCAGAGTTTTCCTTTAACGAGCCCAGCTGCCGTTATCATCAAGTTGCCCATAATGACTTCATCCCTGTCGTAGCATGACGTCCCTTCAGGTTTCTGGAGAGAACGTGACATTTCCAAACGAATTATCGCCAGCGCAGAGATCTCAAATTCTCTCCAGGCTCTGACACAAAACCCAACGTTTTTAATATGTAACGCCTTTGAAGAATATTCCTTCTCTTTCCATTTCTAATAAACTGTAGCTATTGGGCGTCTTTTTATTTTTTAATTTCTCTACCACTTACACTACGTAGAGAAAGTACAATGCTCCACTTGAAAATATATGTTTTGAAGCCCTGTGAACCCAAGTATATTTGTAAAAAGGTCCGTGTTTGTGTCTCTGAACACGTAACTCCAAAATGAAAGTTCAACAAATACCGAACTTACTATTTAAGATCCATATCTTCCAAAAATTTGATACGAAGACTTAAAAAAAGACCATCTACTCCAAACAGCCTTTCACATAAAACATTTTTGAAACGGTTGATATCGAAATTGGCTCTAACGATGTCCATGCTCTGCATTTCCTTGTCTTTTTTTGTAGAAATTAGCATAGAGGTATTGAATTTTTGAGTGGAATACAATGGCATTACACGTTGTCAGATCGCAAATGGACCTTTTGAACCTTTAATTGATCAAACATTTGCATCTGTAACACATTTTAATGTTAGCGATGTTATTATTCCGGTGAAATAAATACAAGTTTGGTTACTATTGTATACTATTGTATATTGATAGATTGTACAATCATGCAATATACACGAAAACATATGGAGTGCCATTTAAAAAAGTGTCTTATGGCGTCATAACTTCCACAACACTGTTATTAAGAATGGGCTGTTTCGTGAAAAGTGACTTAGAATAGATTGCAAGTGTGCAAGCTGTTTTGAAAACAATTTCCATTGAACTGTTGCAGAAAATATGTGGTAGATACTCTTGTAACGCACTGTATAATAAATAATTACTAGTAACACACTTTTATTTGTTGCAATTTATTACAAAAAGAAACTTGAACTCCTAGGGATAACACGTACACGTTTGAGGTTAAGTTGCTGTTGGGAGAAAAAACAAGTGAATCCATAGCAGCGATGATAAAAATTCAAAGCCGCATTTGTGCAGCAAAACAAGCTAATAGAAACAAAAGAACATGCGGAGGAAAAGGGTGAATCCATCGCAGCGATGGTTGCATTTGTGCAGTGGTAACACTGAAAATGTTAAAGGTAAATTATCATAAGTAACCGCCCGCAATTGAGGTTATGAGTTTATCGATAGAGTCGATAGTGCAAAGCACGAAAGAATGTAGACAAACGTAACTCGTAACCTCGAACGAGATTTAAGACTATTGCGTGTTTAAAATGTGACACATAACTTTCTTGCTTTCGTTGTTTAAAATTCAAATAATTGTGTCAGCTGTCAGATCATGGCGTACTAAATGAATGAACAATCGAATGTGTTGCCAATGCTACCAACGGTAGGGAATGAGAAAATACTTATCTTCAAAATTAACATAAGCTAAAATCAAAACAAATAAATGTTCAAGAACACAATTTCTTTGGAAATTGACATTACTTGAACTAGCGCTGCTTAAAAAGGAATTGGATGACGTAAGATATAGCTCGTAAAAGTAACTTTGCCTCGTATTTCTTAACTGTCAGGTGACTTGTCACCTCTCATTGGCTGCTGCGTGGAGTAGGTTGTTCTGCGATTCAAAATAGTTCCATATTTGACATAATCAGTTGTCTTAATATATTCAAAGAGAACTGTCAAATTTACGTCATAATAACCGTATGAATTAAATATACTACGTAACGGAGTTAATACGCCTGGAATGTATGTAAATTCTTATCAAGAAATATGTGGCAGAATCCTTGAGTTTAACCTGCCTCTCAGAATGACGAAAGCACGTGCATCTATCATGATAGTGTTTAAAGCGTTTTTATCACCTGGCCTTGCATTGCACAGGGCTTGTTTGACAACACTGGAAGGAAAGAGGAAGAAAACAACGCGGAAGGATACATATCAACGGGACATTCCATCTTTGCAAGCATATCACTAGTCGATATCCCAAGTGATAAAGGGTTAATAGTCAATATTCACTATTGGAATAAGTAGTCACTAAAGTCTAAACGCAATAACATTGAAATTCTCATGAAAGAAGTTTGTTAAACATCCAGAAGCACTGAAAATAAACGGAATAATCAGGCATTCCTGTTACGGTAAGTCACAGTGCGAGAGGCAGTTTTAAAGATTTAAATGATAAGATTTAAATCGCTAGATTCCATAATTCCTTCAGGAATTCATGTTTTTTAGCTGTTTGATGTTTTCCAGCATAAATAAATAAACCAATTTCTTTATAAAGGATAATTATTTATTGATACATTTTTCATTCAATTATTGTGAATTGCGATTGTTATATTTGTTATTTATAAAATGTTAGTTTACTTCACACTAACACCTTCGTGGTCTAGAGGTCCCCTATGGTTTCCGAGGTCACGGGTTCAAGCCCACAGGAGAGCGATGCATTTTATTGGGCGTAAAAGTCCTTAGCAAGATTTCCTTCCAAAGGGAAGTAAAGTCGATAGTCCCATGTAGATTTATGGTACGTAAAAGAACCTCAAGGCTGATAAAGAGGCCTCTGAGCAAAATTAAGCGGTCTTTAACGTCCAATACTGAGTGGGACGCTTAGAGCTAAGGCAGTTTAAGAGCATCCATAAATAAAAACTTAAATTTCATTTCATTTTACAACTTCTAAATTCAATATCATTAGTTTACATTCGTTTTTATTTGGTTTTTCTTCTTCTTTTCTTGATATGATCCAATAAAATTGTTTCTTTCAGCATTGTTTAGACTTGGATGTTTTTTAAATTAATTTTTTGATAAATTTTGTTATTTTAGCGTGGTTTTTAAATTAATTTTGGTTTCAATTAATTCCCGCTTCAAAGCTAAATATTTATACCTATAAGTACAGAGAAAAAACTGTTTTCTCGGGCTTTTTTACCCATATCTTACTTTTAAATAACATTTGGCATGAATGTGTGACAAGCGACGTTAGTGCGCCATCTCGGATAGTGCTAAATGCCGCCGTAGAATCTCGACATGGCGACATACGCATGTAATGCTGAGGACGACATGCTAAGTTAGATTGAGTGGGATCTACTTTGCATGATGTAGAAAGGCTTAGCAGTAGGCGGGAGCCACAAGAACTGAGCGGGTTGGATAGCGAATGGTAACTGGCGGGAGCGACTACGCGCAGGCTCCGCCTCTAACTGTCAACGCAGGTTGCAGCATCTCCCGGCGGTGCACTCATTTCTTTCATACTCCACGCTTCTCTGCATAACATTTCTTGCTTTTCTATTTCTGGACACTAATTCACTAGATAAACCCTATTATACAGTGTTTTTACCTATGCAGAAGATAACTACGACTATTTGGAACCTACCTTCTCATTTGATTTATCATAAACAATCAATGAGTGATTTCGAGTTAATCGATAGTATCGCGAGTGCCTCGATATAATCGCAAATGAAGCTCCTAACCTCAAATGTGATTTATTAATACTATACTTAAATAGCAATTACCTTGTTATTTGGGTTGTTTAAACTCAAATCCTATTGTGTCAGTTATCAATCAGATCACGGCATACCATGAACAATCGAATGTGTTGCGTAAAACCAACCAAGGTTGCCAACAGTGGTAATGAGAATATAGTTAACCTCAAAATTACGATAAGCTGAAATCAGTACACAATAGAGAGACGCGTTTTACAATAACAATTAATTTTGAAACTGACACTATTACCAACTTCAGGTATTGCCAAACCTCGAGCTTTCAATTTTTGTTTTCACATTTAGCGGGAACAATTGGTATAGAGTGACGTAACCTATTAATCACTGCACACTGATATTATGGTTCAGTAATAGCTGATATTCAATCAACAGTAAACTCCTTAGAAGTTTTGCTTTATCTAGATAAAATCAAAACTGGAGAGGGATTTCATTGATTATTTTGCGATTAAAACTCCTCCGTAGTCTACACAAACAAATTAATAGATGCTAAGGAGGTAATAAAAACAGACAAATGCTTCGGAGTTGACACAAAGAGACAAATGCTAGGGAGGGTTAAGTAGCCATGACTGGTCGAAACACGTCGTTTCATAGCATCTTAGTAGACAAAAGAAGCAAGACCTAGTAAGAATGGGATCGTCCGATAAAATCACATCCTTGCAGGTCTGTTATAAATGACCGTAATTGGTCCGAGGCATTACAGTAATACCTATGCGCTGTAAGAATGGAATAGTTATACGAAAATACATCTTCTTTTCTATAAAAGACAGAAGGGCGATTGTGGAGAAAGTCAATGAAATTTGCGACAGTATATCATCTTATGAAATAAATTTAGGTATCTATAAGGCGAATGTCGACAGAAAACCAGGGGTGTGGAAATATTTATTTTCCCCGTTTTCTTTATACTCTGTTCTTAGTGATCGCCAAAAGCATAATAAAATGAATTAGCTATTTAACTTTGTATGAAATGATGCATCGAGTTGGAGTATCACAAATCGAGTAAGTTTGAGCTCATGGTATAGTTTTCCTCATGTTGGCAATATTATAGAAGGCTGAGCTGTATTATAGTGCTAATTTCGAGAGTTAGTGGCCAAATCAAAGCCCTCGAAATGACCACAGAAGTTAAAGGAGGCTATACAAATGAAAATTCTAATACATTGCACTTATATGCGTTTCTCCACTCACTTCTACATGAACTATTTTTCAATCGCTTCTTATTCTTCTATGTACTTCGCGTTAATCCAGATAAACGTTTGTAGAAATTGCCTTGATGCATATCTCCTTTTAGGTACAATGGGTATATGGGAATGTATTAGTGATTTCATTAAAATATTTAACTTCAACGTCCTGGAGTTCTTTCATTGATCGATGTCTTGTATTTAAACTTTCAAACGAGCAACAAGAATATCTCATAAGTAGTTAACGGCAGAAGATATTTAATTTTAATAAATTGTGTGCTTTATCGAGATATACCAGGTCAAAATGACCTAGTTGTTAAGAGACCTTTAACTTCACTCACTCACTCACTCACTCACTCACTCACTCACTCGAAATATACATTTTTAGATTTTCTCTTACGGTTTAGAAATTAGAACTTCAGAGGCTATTCCACGAAAATCCAAGACACATATTTAATTTATGATGAAAATGTGGTTAAAATATGCTACTTTAATCAAAATCGTTAGATCTATCTTTTAGAAAATAACACTTTTCGAAAAAATGACCGTGTAAAGGATAGTTCGAAGTGGAGGATTATCTTGAAAATCTTTGTGTCGCGTACTTAGAAGATGCTAAAATTAAATACTGAGTTTGATATTTAACCCACTTTTCACTTTTGAGTTTTTTTACACATACACATGCTTATTTTGGATTTGGAGGATCTCAAAACGTGTATTTCAGGTGAAATTTCGTAATATAATTCTTGCGTGATAGAGAAATTAAGAAAGTATTTCTTACTTATGAAAAGTCCGACATAATGGCGTCTTCTATACTTTAATATGCTATCATCATCACCGTCTCAGGTTTGCTGTTTGTTGCCAAGTGTATTTTTATTTTTCTGGCAATGTATGCAAGTCATTAGTTCTCACCTACACAACGGTTTCTTATCACGCTGTGATAAATTGCTGGGTTTTCCGAACACTACGTTATGGTTAGATGGCTGTCGCCTGTTAGTTATCTGAGTAATAAACCTCCTTTGCACCGACCATAAAACCATGTATCTATAACCCTTAATGGCTGGCATTGCTTCTACCTTACAGATCAGGGACTGTTTTACTGTAATCAAGTCTGTTTCTAATGAGAACCTGGTAACTAAATGTTGGATTATTCGTCGCACTGGCAAAATTAGTGCTTGGTCTTACACTTTCTGTTTCTTATAACCGTGCCACGCTGACATGCTGCGTTTCCTTTCCTTTTCCCATAATTGGCTAATGTACGCCTTCGAATGATGCCAAACAAGCTTTGTGCAATACAAGTATAGCCGATAAAAGCGGTGTAAACACTCTATCATGATAGATGCACGTCTTTTGTCATCCTAAGAGGTAGGTTTAAATAGAAGAATGCTCGCATCTATTTGTTGATAGCAATTTAGTTACATTCCAGATACATTAAGTTCGTTACGTAATGGACTTTATTATATCCACCTCTTCATAACAATACCAATCAAAGGTGCACCAGCTCATAACGATACTGCTACCCACCAACCAAAGGTGCACCTCTTCATAACGATACTGCTACCCACCAACCAAAGGTGCACCTCTTCATAACGATACTGCCACCCACCAATCAAAATTAAACTAATTTAAATTATGTTGTTGTTTAACGACGTTGTCAATTGCCAGGATCATATCAGCCTTGCCGGTGTGCTGGAATTTCGTCCCTCAGGAGTTCTTTTGCATACTATTAAATCTACTGACATGGAGCTGTCGTTTTTAAGCACACTTAAAAACCATCGGTCTGAGCCGGATTTGAACCTGCAACCGTGGGATTAGTAGGCCAGCATCTAACCAACTGAGCCACCCAGACCGACAGTCATATGGAACAGACGTTAGTAATTAGATATTCTCTTCTATTATTCACTGCAAACGTATCAAGTATTTACTGGTTTTTATTCACTCACCCTTTGCCTGCTGTTTCACCTGTACGATCAAAGTACAGACTTAGCCCATTTTGGCCCTTAGCCCTCAATTAAAGCTCCAACGGAGCACACAAATAATCTATCAATAATTACCCTTGCGAAAGATATTAGATTTTCTTGCCCAGTCCCGTTTTTCCTCTCGTTTCCAGTTTCCCCCTTTCCCATTTCTTTGTTCCTGACTTCTATATATAGCTCTTGTAATTAATTTGGTTTATCCAGCCAGCATCACGGGTCGGAAAACAAGAGGGGGGGGGGGCTATTTCTCTTTTATTGTCGCTTAATGATCGCCCAGCACCTGCAAGCGACAGCAGGAAATATCAGGAGTAAAGAAAACCTGGGCCGAGACAAATCAATTTTCTTCGCTAATCCCTTTGTCGCAATCCGCTATTGTGATTCTTCTGAAACACGCACTTTTTAGTGTGAGAAGGTATTTTAAAACATTGTTTCTTAATGGCAACACTTCTTGCATTAGATACGGTTGTACCTGTCTACCGGACTTGCTCTTATTCATTTATGTCTGTCTGGAACGAGAACAATCCTCTTATAAACATATGGGAGGGCATAAAGATAGAGACAGAGACAATGTAACGGAACGCTCTTATATGGTTAATCGCCTCTATAAACACCCACCATCGGTCAATATGTTTGTAAGACTAGTTTGGACACGAGTAGAAAAAGTCATATGAGTGTAACACATAAATGTATTTAAAAACTGTTCAGACATATCAAGTCTCTATTTTGAAAGGGAAATTTTAGAATAAACAAAATTCTGAAAAATTATTGTACCCAATGCTACGATATTGACAAACGTTTTCAGTGCCAATATGTTCCTTTTAATTTTTACTTTCTCTACTGGTAAGTAGAGGAAGTACTGTATTCCACCCAAAAATTCGATGTCGAGATTTCACCGGAATTATATGTTTTGAGGCCTCCTGGAAAAAAAAAAAAAACACATTTTTAGAAAAAGTTTCGTGTCCGTGTGTCTGTCAGTCTGTGCACAGCATAATCTAAAAACGAAAAGTAGCTTAAAAACCAAAGTTGGTATCTAAGTTTAATGTATTTCAAGGATGTGACACGAAGATTTTGAAGAAAATAGCCTCACCCTAAACTACCCTTTACATGAAAAATTTTTCGGAAATTTTGATTTTCTTGAAAATGGCTCTAACGATTTTGATTAAAATATATGTTTAAGATGTTTTTATGACAAATGAAATGTATATCTTGAATTTTTTTGCTATAGCGTATGTAGTCCTATTTATTCTGGACGACTTTTGAATAACTCATAAACCGTAAGAGATAGACCAAATCTTACTGTAGAAAAATGTAGATCTCGCTAAAATACACAATTTATGTCCAAATAAATGTTTTTGGAGAGTGAACCATTTCGGAGATATTCCTTGTTATTTTTGTCAGTTCCGAAAAACTTAAAACTTTCGTGAAATGGAACATCGTTGTTCATTTTTTTTTTTTTATATATTAAGCCTGCAAAGAGAATGGAATCTCAAAGCTTTACAACATTTGACTATCGCACAAAGCCTACTGTATTCCAATATTCCCCTTGCACCTACAAGGAAATAAGCAATAAGATAATTTGTACAAATGTTTATCTTAACTAACACAAAGATATAGGAATAAGAGTTTGTAAGAATAGTTCAACACATCAGATTTTTCTGAAATCCTTTAAGAACTGGTCGCTATGCGATGCTTTAAAAATCCATTCTTGAGTAGGGACTTCCATTTGAAAAAGGTATAAGTATTGGAAAATTCAAACTAATATGTTATGTAAAGTTTAATTTCTATGAGAGATTTGGCAACGACACGTTGTGAGTAAATTGATTAAAAAATAAGGTAGAAATGCATTAGAGCATTGTTCACAAAATGTTTGCGTGACAGTTGCTGAAATAATAAACTATTTATATCCATTCGTCACGTGCTTTCATTAAATATGTGCCCAAGCGTGGCCAGTTTTGACTGTTCAGGATCAAGAACCCAAAAATACCTCCGATAATAGTTTTTTCCCTGTGTACGCATGCTGCCAAAATAAGTGCCCATTCTTATAGTTCCCTGAGTAATGGGTAGACCCTCCTGCCAGCATCGTCAACAATTTTACGAGTTTTCCACCCTCCCTGCCCCTGTTTCAGGCTCCAAAATATATATTTCCCTGCCCTACACTATTTTTACAAACCTTACGTCTTCATTGTGAGGGTTTAATTCTGGTATAACTCCAAGAGCACAATAATAGCTGCTTCCGCAACAGTAATTGCCTTGCCCGTTTTATTTAAGTTCATTATAATGCTTAATGATATTTAATTAAACTTTATAATCGTTGTTTTTTAATTGTTTCCTTTGTATAGTTCTGCCACTTATACTTTGTATATCTCCATGATCATATCGGGGACTTTGACTTGAGAAACTCCTTCACTCTAAGTTCTTTAACATTGTATTTTAATAATTTCTACCATGAATCACATCCACATTCACAACCACGTGTGTACTTCCAAATTTATGGAGCGTAAGATTTTAATAAAAGAAAATTTCCCAACCGGGAATTGGAGCCGGAACGTCGGGCTGAGTAACCAAATAGCTGACCACTCTAGTACAGAGGAAACTGTTTTATGTCCTAATACATTTTCTTTTTTTCTGAAGTGCACCATTTCCGAGATATTTTTTGAACGGAGTTTCAATGCTGTCACACAGTGACCAGGTTCAAAACGTTTGAATATTGCTCAAAGCCTACTGTATTCCCTATTCTCTTTGCACCTGCAAGAAAATTAACTAGATAATTTCTGCAAATGTTTTTTTCAACTAACCTGAAGAAGAAACAGGAATAAGAGTTTGTAAGAATGGTTAGTACAAGAGTAGAGAAAGTCATGTGAGTGCAACATCAAATTTTTAGAAAGAGGTCCGTGTGTCTGTCAGTCTGTGGATAGCATAACTCAAAAACGAAAAGTCGGTTAAAAACCAAAGTTGGTATTTAAGTTTAATGTATTTCAAGGATGCGACACGAAGATTTTGAAGAAAATAGCCCCACCCTAAACTACCCTTTACATGGAACATTTTTCGAAAATTTTAATTTTCTTGAAAATATCTCTAACGATTTTGATTAAAATGAAAAATGTTTAAGATATTTTTATAACAAATGAAATGTACGAGATATTTCGAATTTTGTGGCTATAGCCTATGTAGTCCTGTTTACCTGGATGACTTTTGAATAACTCGTAAACCGTAAGAGATAAATAAAACCTTGCTACTCAAAAATGTAGATCTTGCTAAAACACACATTTTATGTCTAAATAACTTTTTTGTAGAGTGAACCATTTCTTTTTATTTGTGTCAGTTCCGGAAAACTTAAAAGTTTCCATCGTTGTTGTTGTTGTTGTTGTTGTTGTTGTTCTTCTTCTTCTTTTTTTTTTTTTTTTTTTTTTTTTAATATGTTAACGGTGCAAAGAGAACGGAATCTCAAAGCTTTAAAACATTAGACTATCGCACAAAGCCTACTGTATTCTAATATTCCGCTTGCACCTACAAGGAAATAAGCAATAAGATAATTTGTACAAATGTTTATCGTAACTAACACGAAGAAGATATAGGAATAAGAGTTTGTAAGAATGGTAAGTACAAGAGTAGAGAAAGTCATGTGAGTGCAACACATCAGATTTTTAGCTCAAATTACGATAAGTGTTATACTAAATCAATTTCGTATAAATTTCACATCGCTGCACTTCATAAATCTATGGGAATGACGTGTGGAACTACAGTAAAGAACTCGACAAAAGCTTTTATGTGTTTCTTTCTCTTGTTGTTCCGCCAACTATAAAAAAAATAATTTGCAATTTAAGTGATTATGCAAAAGTACCACGTGGTAGTGTAATGCTGAACCCTGGAGCAATCAAAGGCTCAACAAAGGAACCGAATACATTGCACTTCATAAACAATGTGAGGAAAAAGCGAGAATAAAGTTGCAGACGCTTGTCAACATACTTCACCGTTGGGCGTTAAAGCGAGACCTCTTTAGGTCCGCGGCACCCTTGTTATAGAAAAGCGAAACAAATCGCACGTGGTGACGCTGTCTTATTTCTCACCTTGCAACGGGTAACTGTGTCATTAAACATCAGCTGCACGAATGGCAAATGTGACCTTGCATATTTCTTTCTCACACTCAAAACTTTTGTTTTGGACAGTTGGTAGTAACAGCAGAGCTTTCAATACGAGCCACTCATATGACCGAGGCACTAAGATTTTCTTAGAAAATCACACAATGTTTCATTTTTACTTTCTCTACTAGTAAATGGAGGAAGTATTGTATTCCACCCAAAAATTCGATGTCGAGATTTCACCGGAAATTTAAGTTTTGCGGCCCCCTGATTAAAAATAAAGCATTTTTAGAAAAAGATCTGTGTGTGCGTATGTGTCTGTCAGACTGTGGGCAACATAACTCAAAAACGAAGTGAGTTAAAAACCAAAGTTGGTATTTAAGTTTAATGTCTTTCAAGGATGCAACAAAAAGATTTTGAAGAAAATAGCCCCACCATAAACTACCTTTTTCATGGAAAAATGTTCGAAAATTTTTATTTTCTTGAAAATATCTCCAACGATTTTGATTAAAATGACACGTTTAAGATATTTTTATAACAAATGAAATGCATATTTTGAATTTTCTGGCAATAGCCCGTGTAGTCCTGTTTACTCTGGATGACTTTTGCATAACTAGTAAACCGTAAGAGATAGACAAAATCATACTATACAAAAAATGTAGATCTCGCTAAAACACACAATTTATGTCCCAATAATTTTTTTAGAGTGAACCATTTCAGAGATATTCCTTGTTATTTGCGTGAGTTTTGGAAAACTAACTTTCGTGAAATGGAACATCGTTGTTCATAAGTTAATATAAGTATTGACATAAATTGAGTGTTTCAACGAAAGCTATAGTTTTTGTGGAGTAAGAATTCTTCTATCTGCAAAAATCATCCAGAATGAAGAAGACTTATGAGGCCATTCCCAGAAAATTAAAGATACACGTTTAATTTGTCATAAAAATATCATAAACATATGGTATTTGAATCAAAATCGTCAGAGCCATTTTTGAGAAAATCAAAATTTTCGGAAAATGTTCCATGTAAAGAGGGGTGCTATGGAGTGGGAAGATTTTCTTGAAAATCTTCGTGTCACACCCTTAGAAGATGCACAGAGACAGCTTCCTTTATAAAATGTATTTTTTTATTCAGGGAGCCTCAAAACATGTGCGTAGTAGAGAAAGTGAATATATAAATTATTTTATTGTTTTTAAAAATATTTTCGTTTAACATTAATAGTTTTGCATTACATGAAACCAGTTCTTCAACCCATGATGCTACCGTTTCATCTGATGACGAAAAGGTGAATTCACACATTTTATCTTTAATTTTTGGAAATAAAAGAAATTACAAGATGCTAGGTCAGGGCTGTATGGTGTAGGGTTCATGCTGCTTATCTTTGGCTGTTAGTTTGCTGTATGGGATGATGCGTTGTTGTGTAAAAATATGTTGCCTTTTTGGGCGTTTGTCACGAACTGTTTCAAAATGTTGTGTATCGATTGGAGTAACAATACGACTATCTCCTAATGTTATAATAGCAATACAGACTGTTTTAGGGGGAAATTTAGCAATCATCTTCATATTAGTACTACATAGGACTTCTGTAGGTAAACAGAATATTTGAGCATCTGCTTAATCGCATGTATAATAAAGAAAAGTGATTACTTTCCTTTGTTGGATTTTATGATATCTAATTCGCTCATTGCAATGGTGCTTTATCGTGTGAAACGTGCAATTATGACTAAAATGATCGATATCCTGTAATAAAGTGCAACAACCTTGAAGAAGGCAGTCGTAAGGCACAACAGATGCATTTCTGCTTAACCGAGCAAGGCCTTGGCATAAGAAGTTTATTAAAAACAGTATTCAGTTACGTATTCGCTAATAAACGAGCAAGTTTACTGTCGCAACCTATTTATCAGGCCATTTCATCTGCTGATAGACCTTAGCTTAAGTGAAGCATATGAAACAACTAGTACAAAACGCCTTCCTTTCATCTCTTTGTTTTCCAAGGATTAGTTTGAAATCAACGTACATATACAGTGTGTTTCAAAAGCCACGTATATTTTCTGACAGCCGTTAAAGGGAACCGTGAACGGATCTGCGGTCCCAAATCCACTAGGACCATTCTGACTGTGCCCCCCCCCCCCCTCCCTCGTAACCCCCTAGTAACTAGCAAGGCTGTGAAGTACCACAAACTTGGCTTAGAACGTTTCCTTTCCAAATTAATTAATTTATACCTAATACGTTACATTTTAACATGTAATTCTGAGTAATCTTGAAACAGGCAAAACATAACCTCAAATTCGCGTGAAGTTTATATAGAAACACTCGACAAAATCAGTCTACGGAGATGGTAAATGAAAGGGGTGTTTGCCTAGATGAGTCCGGGGTCAATTCAGCTGAGAGCTACTCAACATTTGTCTGATGAGGACAACGGTAAAAACTTGGTAAAATCTTTATCTAAACCCCGTTTCTTATAATGTTACCTAGCTGAATGGTGGCGCACTGTGTAACCACCAGAAGAACGCGAACTGGAGAAATGTGCTATACAGAGTGGAAGTAAAATGATCCATCAGACTTTAGCAGCGAATTTCTCATGTTGTGAATAACAAAGTCTAATACCAAAATGTTGAAAAGATTATAGTTTTCTAGGAAAAAAATATTTTTATAAAAAAAAATTATCATCACCTACCTGAATTATTATTGATGGAAGGTTCTTGATTTATGGCTATATTCATAGAAAATTGAATAAACGACAACTTTTTCCTTTGGCGTATTTCAATAGTTTCAACGGTTTTTGTGTAAATTAAATTTTAAAATTACGTAATGTATTTAATTCACACCGTTATTATAATATAGCTAAATGTGTCAGTTATATTTGAATGTGTCAAATACGGAACTATTTTGCATCGCGGAACAACTATTGGACAGTTGAGTGCTGCGGGACTAAGTTACATGGAACAGGCCTTAGAAAGCAAGGAAACATCTGCCGGTGCACTTACGCTGTACGTTGCTGATTTTCGCCCCATTCACTCCTCCCCCAAAATTACTGAAAGTTGCCGTTTGTAGGAAGAAAACAAAAAGCAGAACGCTGTCTCCACTTTGGCTCCTTTAATTTTATAGACCTTTATTATATTGTAGCTTAGGGCTAATGTTCTCCCACGCTTCGCTTCTTCTCTGATGCTGTTAATAGGTTGTGCTTGCATCGTTTGCCACCGAACGAAATGAAGGGCGTTCCTGGAGACATCTGAGAACGAAAGAAAAACAAAATATAAGCGAAGAGAAAGAGATGCTCTCGCGAGCGAGCCAGGGAAGAAAGAAAGAGAGGAATGTTGAGAACATTATGAAGAAATCATGTTTGGTTACCATGGTAACGGGCGAATTCTCCCCCACCAAGCGTTTTCTTTATTATTACCGTAGCTGAAAGGGTGTTAGAGGAGTGGCCTGAACCGCTGCCATATTGGATTTTTGTTTTTGTTTCCCTGCACGGCAGCTTTAATTATTTGTTCTCTGTCTCGTATGATGCACGGAGAATTACTTATATGTATGTACAGTTGCGAGAGCGACATCGATCAGCTCGATGCTTCTTTGTCGATGCACCTGCTGCGATTCTTCCGCTTTGTGCAGGTACTAAACTTGGCCCTGAAGGACAAAGGGTGGGTTTGCTGGGCTGTCACATACCCTTTGACAGGGCCAGGATTTTGATAACCTAAAAATCCCTTCGCAATTTAATTACGACAGGCAAAATTCTTGATAAAATGCATTTAACCTATGAAAAGGCACACACTAAGAAAATAGACTTAAATGCCCGGCGCTGCCCATGGATTAACGATTTATCACTGCAACTTTTAGACGTAGGTTGCACTTGCCCAATAGCCTTGTTTCTTTGGAGACATTTAAAAATATGTTACTTAATACACTTAAACTTAATTACTCTTAGAATACCATAAAGAATAAAAAAATAAGCTAAACAAATAAAAACCACGGGGAAAACACTATGCAAAAGCACTGCTGAACCGCCATTAAAACTGCAGGAAGAAATGCACATTTATATTTCAATCATAGAAAATTGTGTTAACTGTATGTTGAAGGGCAACTAGAGAAGGATATATGAATATGTTACGTAAAAGAAAGCCGAGTAGAGATTCTAAACAGAATCTTGTTTTAAAATCTTTCGATTGATTCTCTGCAACGGGTTCAAAAACAAGGCCTTCTGTGGCAATATAACAATGCAATAACACCAATGGCCGTAGCTTTACCATGGTTATATGTTACGAACAGTTGGCGGCAATAATACAACCTAACAGATGGAATATCACCAAATATAACCAGATCGCGGCATAATGGGGGGAAATGTCACAGTTGGTTTTTGGGGTATTCTCAATAAGTTATTTTCTCTATAATCGACGCTTTTTTTCAAGTCGAAATAAATGGAGGATCAGCGATTTACTCTAAGCACCAAAATTTGCATGGTTGGAAGTCAAAAGCTTATTTCTGTTTCTTAAATTGAATGCCTGGGTCTTCACATTTAAATGCTTAGCCATGATGTTCATTTTGCTTTACTTCTCTCACAGTCCTCGTGGGTTTTTATAAACGAATTAAATTTTATGTTCCTCGAGTTATACCTACGTTTAGGCCCGTACATCACGCAAGAAGTAACCTTCACAACTTCACAAGTTTTTGCCGTCGTTTCAGAGATGTGCTCTTGAAAAGCAATTATGGCAGACCGTTAAAAGGCAGTAGCAGCGTAAAGGATATTGGCTCACATCGCTTTGGCTAATTATGTTAAGTAATTGTATTGAGTTTCTCAGGATAAACGTGAGTCAATCTGGTACACTCTTAGTTGACTAAAAGTTGGAGACAAATAATGGGAATTGGAGCAAATGTAGGTATACAGTTTGAATAAAGTTTCTATGGATTGTCTAGATTTAACCCTTTATTGCATGAATATTTTGATGCGCATGCTACTATTTCTCTAATTTCTAAACCAGTTTTAATAATCTTAAGTATCCTAATAAAGGCGATTAAAATAGATATAACTTAAGTTGAGATTAAATAGACTGCCATCCATTCAAAGTCGAATGTCAAATTTCAAATACGCATATGGATGGGGAGGACTCACGTAAAATAACTGGTGTGATGAACACATGGATAATGACGGTTGCTTTTGACTGACGTAGCATAGATTTTGTGTTTTATAAAATAAGCTGTAATGATAATGAAATAATTTAATACGGCAATTTTTCGCACAGTTACCTTTTAAAGTGGGACCCTGCGCCTCTTTGTCCGCTGTGCGGTAACCTTTTGTCGGTCCGTCACGTGTTAGAGTGATTTTCCCTAGCGCACCTTCGAGACTGCAACTGCCTGCCGACTTGCAGAGGTCCTAGTGGACGATAAGCACGCGGTCGAAAGGGTTTTTAAATTTTTTAGTGGAGCTTAACAATAGCTTGAGAATTTGAAAATTGAGATATCTCATTTTTATACTCTTTTGACATATTTGACAGTTTGTTTTAGTTCTGCTTTTGCCTGTCTGTTTTCTATATTTATTTTACTTTTTACAGTTATTTCATTTTATATTAAAGTTTGTATCTGGGTTTTGCCATAAATTGTTTTTTAGAGCGCTGATGATCATGTAGTTGAGCGTCCTTAAACTTACATTTCCTCCTCCTAAAAGAGCCGCCTATTTGTACCTTTAAACAACAGTGTTCCAAAATGTGAAAAAGACGCTTTCCACATTCTTATGTTTTGCTGTGTATAGAATATTAAAACGTTAACATGCTATGTGGCGCCGTAACATCTGAAGGCGGTGGAAAAAAGTATGAAGATAACAAAAGAAACCAGTTACATATTTTATACTTCAGGACATGCAAGTTATTTTTAATATTTATGTCACTGCACACGAAATAGAAGTAGTTCGCCTCAAAAGCAGAACTCTCATTTCACGAAGGACTGTTATTATTGTATTAATATTAAGCAGTAACATAATTTGCCTGCTCTGGGATTCTATTAACTTCCCGACATGAATACAAACCGATTGAAAATGGATACTCCGACAGCGACAACTATCTGTGTACTTACATAAGAGGGATTAGCCTTTTTAACCATTTAGAGAGGTTGGCCGCCCTGTTTCTACCGAAATTGCAGTCCTGGAAGGTTAATAACTAGTATTTTGTGTTGCGTGTTGTCCCACGCCAGCTTGCGGTTTTTGTTATGTGTGTACACGACACAGCTTGGGGATGTAAAGGTCATCTCTTTGCTGTACTCCATCGTGTATTGAATATTTCAGAAAGCAATAGCAATATCTGTAAAGGTCGACAATGTTATATGTGTTGCGACAAAAAGTTACAGCTAAGAGGAAGAATCGTATAGGTAACACAAGCCTTTTGGAATTACCAACAAAAGTCAACAGCTGTTAGAGGTATCAGTGCAGAAAATTTGATAATTATTATGTATCCACTTGGGTATATTAGTTCTTTCTTTTCCTCTAACACTTTTCCCACAAAGCTTTCTCCCTGATGATTTATGTATGGTGTAGCTACATAGCAAAGTAATCAACGCCTGTCAAATACGGTATCTGTTGCTGCCCTAGATAATGTGGGGTCATTAGCCCTGCAGAAAGCATTGGAGCTCGATTTCTATACACCATTCGTTATCGCGAGAACGTCATGCTTTCCGTGCAATACCTACTTACAGGTATTAACCAACCTGGAAACATATCACTCTTAATAAGAAAAATTATAACTCCTCAAATGAAGTAAATATTAATTAATATTGTTCATCACTCTGTCCTCAATTACTAGTATATTATATGCATAAAGATTTGCCGGTTGGCAGTAAGAAATCTTGTGAAACGTAAACTGTTGAGTTAAAAGCAAATAATTCTTGGTTGGCAGAGTTGGTGTGCGTTTATTTGGGCTTTTTAATGCTTACAATGGTTACACAGCTTTTAATTTCTTTTAAAACAAATGTTTCATTGATCCGTCCATGTAGCTCAACAACAATGAATACCTCGGAAATAGTTAATCCCACAAATATATTCATTTATCATAAAATTGTGTGTTTTAATGAGGTTACGCGTTTCTATAGTAAGATTCTGTCTAGCCTTTAAGGTTTAGCAATTATAGAAAAGTCATTCAGAATGAAGAGGTGTTCACAGACTGGACTATTTCCAGAAAATTCAACATATAGGTAATCTGTATTTGTTATGTAAATATTTTAAACATGATGGCTCTTTAAATCTTTAAAATTTCGTGTTGAATCCCTGCAAAATACTGAACTAAAGTACCCATTTTGGTATTTAATCCTCTTTTCGTTTTTGAGTTATACGTGCACAGGCACACACAAGGGCCTCTGAAAAACTCTATTTTTTTATACAGGGCCCTCGAAACATATTTGCGGTGAAATATTGATATCGAATTTTTGGTTGCAATGCATTATCTTTTCTGTTACTACGCATACATGACAGGGAAAGTGAAAATATTTCTTTTATTCAGCGAACCTCAAAAAGAGGAGAATTTTTGGTGAAATTTCGATATAGAATTTTTTGGTGAAATTGAATCTTTATTTATGAACGCTTTATCTGTGGTGATTCCCAATGTTCTATACCATATTGGGCGTTAAAGGTAGTTTAATTTTGCTCAGAGGCCTCTTTTTCAGCTTTACAGTTATTTCCCTCGAGAAGGAAGTTATGTTAAGGATTTGTATGCTCAAAAGAATTCTTCACCTTCACCTGGGTTTGAACCCGCGACCTAGGAAACTAGAAGGTAGTATGTTGCTCCTAGATCATGGGGGACGACTATTATTGACTATAGACAAGCAGTAGAGAAAGAAATGTTTTGTTGCAGAAGGACAGAGAAAGAGTGGTCTTTTGAATGCATTATTATTGTACTGAGTAAAAGCATTTGTTTGTGAAGTTGTAGAGGAGCAGGTACCCAGACAAAAGGCACAAACAAATGCTGTTGGACACTCCTTTGTCATTAAACCAGCAAGAGACCGCGGTGCAACAACAAAGAATTTAGTGCCAATCCATCCTCTTGCCGCACATGATTTGGGTTTCCAAGAACCTAATGTATATTTATATACCCGGGCAATGAGTTTTGAAGGAAGCGGCCAGCTCTTCAACTGTTCGGTGGTCGAACAGCTACCTGGACTAGTGTTCTGCCCATCACGTTTTGCAGTGTTTTGCACATACCTACGTGGATTTTCGTGAACTTGTGATTTTAGTGTTGCAGTTGAACAAATCCCGGAATGGCTCACAACCATAACTTATCTGTGAGTATGAACTTAACACTCTACTGGGTGAACCTCAGGAAAATAACTTTTTCGTACTTTCTTTACTACGTATAGTAAGAAGGGGAAATATTGTATTCCACCCAAAATTTCGATGTCGAGATTTCACCAGAAATACATGTTTTGAGGCAGCTTGAATTTAAAAAAATAGACGTTTTTAGAAAAAGGCTTCTGTGTGTGTGTGTGTGTGTGTGTGTGTGTGTGTGTGTGTGTGTGTGTGTGTGTGTGTGTGTGTGTGTGTGTGTGTGTGTGTGTGTGTGTGTGACAAACGGAAATAAAATGTCTATTTTAGAGAAAATTATAGAGAAATCAACTAACCACTACACTGTAATGTCGGCTATTGAATGGAACTGACAGCCAGTTCCCATCCAGTGCAAAGCAACACAGTTGTTTTGAGGTTAAGGCCCCGGTTTTACCTCTTGCATGCTGAATGTGATGTCCAATATCTTGCAATGGTAGTTCCATTGTGAAATGAGTCATTTGAAACCTCTCATTGTAGTCATAAACAGATGTGAAGGCATTAATTCTGAGTCAAAAATGATCGTCTTTTACCTTCCCTTGCATGAACACCGTCACTATTTGAATCACTGAAACTGCTATTTTATGTTATTATCAGTTTGGTTATATCCTTACAGTTCCGCCAACCTAAATATTTTCTTACGTTTCTGAACAACTGAAGTATCCATGCGCTGTAAAAACAAAAATTAGCCCGCAATTCCAAAATGGCAGACAAAAGTTTTGGCGAATATTTTGTTGCGGATATTGATATTTTACTTAAAGAGGCGAAGTCAAGAAATGCGGAAAAGAGCAGGTTATGTTTATGGAATCAGTTTCAGATGTTTTGCAACGAAAGAGGTTACGAACTCACAACGGAAATATTGTTGCTCTTATTCTCACAGTCTACTGGATTACTTGTACTGCCAACTGTGAAAATAAATCTTAACTGAAATTTATGAATATTATTGTAACTTCTAAGTTGTTAATTTCTAAATTACTATTAACAGAAAGCAGCATTAAGTAAATAAATTATTAATTATTACTCTAAAGTAATATCACTGGAGGTTTTCACATTTGTGATAATTTTTCTTACGGTTGGTGCTCGTAAAATCCTGATCGTATGAAACCCTCTTGTGGTATTACTAAAAACAAATACAGACTATAAGTTCGAGGATCTAATATGCTATGGCCAGGTGTTAGAACTGTCGAAAGCGTCCGATTTTTCTAATAGTCACCCAAGGAACATATATAAAATTCAGCTTTTATGCTATAACGTAAGTACAGTTACAATTTATTAAATGTTTAAGGGTGTTCGGCAAGGGGTTATCACATACTAAATGTCTGACAAACGATGGTGTGATTTCTAATGCCATCCGGAAGAAAATATAAGAAAATTAGGCTTTATACTGTGAAGATTTTAGGTTATTTTATACAGCTTTGCTATTAGTTTCCTGCCAAAGCCAGATGAGCCAAAGTTCATTGTTCCTACCTGTGTTGGGGCATACGCTAGGAAACTTTCAGTTTTTATAAGTCACGGGCTCTTGGATTATCACTCAACCAGATTTGAACCAGAGTTTGAAGCGTGAAAGGTCAAAATTATACACACATTTCGGACTCAAATGAATGAATCCATTTTTAAGTGTTCATAGTCAGAATAAACATAAATTTCAAGAGATTTCGAAACTGAAAATTACATTTAATCTTATTTTATGTATATTTTTCTGGATATCAAGAACTTCTCCATATTTAAAACCGTACAATTTGATAATTAAGTTTGCTTTAAAAATTCGTAGGATTATTCGTGGAGTTTCCGAACACAGGCACTGTGCACTATCGATCCATCGAATTCCCTTCGATATATGCACGTGTCTTTAAGAAACTAACAGTGTCCATTCGTTACTGCAGAGCGGCCGATCCAATGGCTCCCTAAGGGTGCGCTGCCAACCTTCACCAGCCTTTAAAATATATTACGTATGCATATACTTGCGCAAAGTAACACCCCTAAGAAAGAATGTCACCTGGAAAGGAGATAACCGATATTGCTTCAGACATTCGTTGCTTCATTTAAGCAGGATATCAAACAAAATGAACGCAATATTCAGCGAATTTGTGCAAAGCAAATAACAAAAAAGTGTGTGCACACTCTTATGATTTTCTCTACTCTTGTATAAACTATTCTTGGAACCGTTTATTCTTCTATCTACTTCATGTAAATCGAGATAAACTTGTGCAGAAATTATTGCTAATTTTCTTGTAGGCGCAAGGGGAAGATGGGAATAACGACTTCCCATTTCAGAAAAGAAGTAGGTATTATAAAGTTCAAACCTATAACAAGGAATATCTCCGAAATGGTTCACCCCAAATAAAAATGTAACCTAAAAAAAAACTAACCACACGGCGCAACAGCCCTATCCGGGCCAATGCCTACCGCCCGGCCGCTGCGTCCCCCACTGCCCACTACAGGTGTCATGAATGGGATGCGGTACTAGAGGGTGGTATGTGGTCAGCGCTTCGATGCATAAAATGTATTGGAGATAATTGAGTTTAAACGATATCTATATTTTTTGTGCGTTAAGATTTTGTCCGTCTCTTACGATTTAACAGTTATACAAAAGTCATCCAGAATGAAGAGGACTTACGAGGATGATCGAGAAAATTTAAGATATGTTTGTGATGAAAATTTATCTTAAACATGCGAGATTTTAATCAAAATCGTTTCAGCCATTTTTGAGAAAATTAAAGCTTTCAAAAGTCTGAGGTTTCTCGAAAATCCTCTACTTGCATCCTTGAAAGATGCTGAACTTAAATTCAAAGTTTGGCATGTAACCGACTTTTCGTTTTTGAGTTATACTGTTCACAGACACACGGAAAGACGAAAACATGTATTTCTGTGGAAATTTCGATATCGAATTTTTGGTTAGAATACAATACTTCTCCTTCTTACAATACGCAGTAGGGTAGAATCCTAAAATAGGCATCAAATAGACACTTATATTGGTAGAATGAGTATTTACAAAAATATAGATGTCGTTAAAGCACACAATTTATTGAAATAATGAGCCATTTCCGTGTTATTTGTTTGAATTTCCCAGTATTTATACTTTTCTCAAATGGAAAGTCGTTATTCATTTATTATGTATTGACAATGCAAAGAGAACTGAATGTTTCAGCTCTTAAAAGATTTGACTATCGCTTTAGCCTATTGTATTCTCCTATTCCCATTGTACACAGAGCACAGATAGTAATATACATCGAATTTCTGATGATTTTAGGGATGTTTTAGGGCGTTTTTTTCAGGTATCGGTCTCCACCAGTTTGAAAGAGGACACATTAGCTTCCCTCCCTTCCAGTTGAGGGAGGTAGCTATTCGTAATTAGCCAATGAGTTGACAACACCAGCATAGGTATGCTCTGTTGGTTACAGTAAGGTACCCTGCAAACGGTAAGGAATCACGTGTCCGCAAGAAGGCAGAATTGATTTATTTCCGTGCTGTCTGTAACTATAAATAAATATGTAAAAAGAGCATTTCTACAAACATTTCCTGCGATTATATAGAAGAATAAGAGTGTTTTGTTTTAATCAGGAAGCTAGGTGGAACTGTACGGTTGTTGCGGGCTGGCCTGGTCAGTTGAGTGAGGGAGCGCTCGTCAGCTGTCAGCCGGAACGAGTCCCTGAAGACACGTGGGGTTCGCTACTCTCTGGGAGATATACACCGCTGCATTATCGCCACCAACTTTTACGATCCTTTGCGACAGAGGAACATTTCACTTGCATAGGATTTGGCTCTCTTGGCAGGCATTACATCAAGTCCCTCCTTGTTTTAGCGTACATTATAGACCGGGCGGGAGGAAAGTCCACTACTGTCCATAGCAGATATACAACAGGGTTCTAAAAGTAATGGCACTGTCTAGTTAAAATATACATGTGATTACAGTGTCAGTTTTGGCCTACCGCCCAGCCGCTGCGTCCCCCACCTTTACCCACTACAGGCGTCATTGGTGAGGTGCAGTACTCGAGGCTGGGACGTGATGGTAGATTCAAATATGACGCATAGAGTCCAATTCATCAACCCAGAAGATAAAAGAGATAATTGAATATTATTGAATACATTATCTACACCGTCTGGCAACAGAGTATGGCTGAACAGGCGAATGTTATGTTTACTAATCGGTTTATACTACTATGCATGCGTTTACACCTACCACGATTGAATGTGCAGAGTAAGCCAGGGCTTGAAAACAGGTAACAAGGGGAGGGGTGACTTTCTTTCCGAGCAGTCATCACGAGACCTGAGCAGTAGTCTTTACTATCAACATTCCTGACCTTCCGCTCTACACGCACGCCAACGTTGTGCGCTTACTATATATATGTTAATGAAGTTATTTCAGTAGACACGTTGGAATCCAATTATTTAATACCATTTTGTGACCAAACGACTCATTTTAGCAACAAATTGAAATTTGAAATTGTTATACACATGATTGGTTGATTTCAATAGTCAGATACGAGTGGAATAGTGTGTAAAATTGTTGAATTTCAAATCACTTTATTTCCAATTAACGTTGTTGCATACTGCCCCAGTGTTAATCAACAGCATGCTCTGTGACGTCACAGAACATATCTCTCTTGCTGTCGGCACAGAAAGACGAAGTCACTCAGAAGTGTAGGTCATGTGAGACAAGGGGAAAGACGAAGTTAGGAGCACGGGAAATCCATGTACTACTTTCTAGATATGTAATTGTAAAATATACTACAGTCAGCTGTCTTTCCCTTCCCTCCGCACCACTTGATAACGATTCTCTGCAGTTTTGCGTCACCACACAGCATTCTGTTACGTCACATACGATTCAGTTGGCTAACCCTAATTAGAATGACAAAATAACCCGATAATGTATTGTATATTGCAAGACAGGTTACGTAATTTCCTCAAAAACAATTTCTTCTGACTGCATATGTCAATTCGATAATACTTATTTACATGACATCGAAAATACGAGAAGAAAAACCTGAAATTGAGCCGAAGGTCGAGTTTAATAAGCACGACAGTATAATAATACCAACTTATAATACGCACAGTGCGCAACATGTTATTTATTTTAAAAATGTGTGTGATATTCACGTGACGGTTTCTAGTCTTGTATAAACTATTCTTACAAACTTTATTTCTCTATATATTTCATATCAATCCAGATAAACAACTTATTGCTCATTTTCTTGTAGTTGCAAGGAGAATATGAGAATACAGTAGGCTTTCAGTGGTAGTGAAATATTTTAAGAGCTAGTACGCATGCGATGGCTTTGAAATTCCATTCTGTTCGGATTCCAGGACATAAATAAAATAAATAAAAAAGAAAATTCAGCCACAGTGGCTGAGTTGGTTCGTGCTAGCCTTCTGTTTCCAAGGTTGCATGTCCAAATCCCGCCCAGAGAGATAGCTTTTAATTGTGTTTAAAAGCGAAAGTACTATTTAAAACAATGGGACGAAATTCCAGTAAACCGGCGGCGCTAATATGATCTTGGCAATTGACCAAAATATTTCATTTGTAATGAAAATGTTTTAAATGTGCGGAATTTTAATCTAAACCCTTAGACATTTTTGAGGAAATCAAACTTTTCGGAAAATGTTTAAGGATAGTTTGGAGTAGGGGAACTTAAATGTCAAGTTTGGTATTTAACTAACTTTTTGATTCTGAGTTATACTGTTCACAGACACACGCACGTGTAGCTTTTTCTTAAACTGTTTTCATGGGACCTCCAAACATGTATTTTTGCTGAAATCTCGGTATCGCATTTTAATTGAATGCAATACCTTCTGAAAAGAGACCTATACTATCGTTATATATCTTGCTGGCCACATTACATGAAGCTCCAACTAGCTATTAATGCTTCAGTTATGCAAACAGTAACTACTATAGTAGTTTTAACACGGACAAAGGGTATAAAACCAAAAGGCTGAATCATGTAATTCACAGTTCTGAATCTAAAATAAGCGTACCGCATCATGCTTCTAATTTGTTTTTGTTATCGACCTATTCGTACACGTCATGCCCAGAGAGCGTGTCCTGATGGATGAAACGAGAGAGCTCTGTGATTTTCCACTTGCCTTAATATTTAATCACTCGGAATTTACTGTTTAACAGGCTGTTTCCCGGAAAGAAATAAAACCAATGCTGCAGTGATTCTGTTTTCTGGCTAGCGCTAGAGGAAGATTTAGGCTCTTCCAGAACTCGTTTATGCATACTAGCACCTGAAGAATCGCATTCTACCTTTCAGCTGTTATATTCAGGTCCCAGAGTTGACTGTTATATGTTAACAGTGGCATTGCGAACTGGGAAAACTGTGAGTCAGTTGAATTTAATGTGGTGCCGACATTTTATCATGGTAGCTCAGTGGTTTGAAGAACCGGACAAAGGCAGGAAGATTCGTGGTTCAAATACCAGCTATGGCATTGTTCTCCAACCTTGTTCTAGTGTGAAATAACAATTAATTTTCATGCTGTTTTATTATGAACAACTGTTGATAAAATTCCACAGAGATATGAAAGAAAACTGAAGCAAGATCGAACCGTATTGGAGACTCCCTGCCGACAGAAGATGATCCACTTTGTTTTGTTTTACCACCCGTATCCAGAAATGGTCGAGTTACTGCCTTAAAAGGAAACCACGCCACTCGCGCTGTCATTGTCTACCCAGACTTTATTAACGGTACGGTCGCACACAGCTTGATAACTGATGCGAGTTTCTGCTGCAGACAGGCCGCAATTTTATTAGAATTTATTTACGCCACAACTCTTATTATTACAATTACAGATGTCCATAATGTACAAGCAATTGACGTAATGCACTATTATTATTGCTTTCATTTGTTTTTTTGTTTCTCTTCCAGCCGCTGACCCAATAGGAAGAATGGACAAAGATCCAGTATCGCCGGCGACTCGCGGTGAGTGTTCAACTGTTTCTTTTAATCGGCATAGCGTCCATTTGATGTTTTAGTGACTCACAAGGCATTGTGGGAAATTTCGTCAGGCACATACACACTTCCGCTTGACAGCCTCGAGAATTTATTACTCCCAAGTTAATGTAAAACCCATTTAGAGCCTCTTCCATACAAATTAATATGGAATTGAACTAATTAACGAATTAAGAGAGGGCTCGTAGCTTGTTAGTTGAAAGAAGCGAGGTTTAAATGGTTCATGTATCTTAAGAGACCTGTAATTTCGGACGCTTTCGAAACAGTCTTCATCAGAGTTAATTTTTCTCGTTTTAATTGAAATTGGTGTCATTAATAATCTGCGAGAATTCTGAGAAGTGAGAGGCGGTTCGTCGACCTTAATATACTACAAGTTCGAGTTTGTTTTACTCTAGAGTAACAAAGAGGGAGAATCTTGCTAAATTTCAATATGAAAACGTGCATTCATTTTCTGCAGAATCTTTATGCTACTTAGGGAAGGAAATGGGTCAAAATATATAACTTTTACATTTTCTACCATGTATTTACAGTAAGTAGAGAATTATCGTCTTCCACACCAAAATTTTATACCCACATTTCACTGTAAATACACGCTTTGAGGGTCCTGAATCCGAAAAGAAATCTTTTTAGACAAAGATCTGTGTATGTGTGTGTTTGCGAAGAACATAATTCAAAATCGAAAAGTCAGTTACATACCAAACTTAGTATCTAAGTTCTTCGTCTTCAGTGGATGTAACACAAAGATTTGCAAAACATCCCCCATAACTAACTACCCGTTCCCTAGGACATTTTTCAAAAACATTTATTTTCTCAGAAAGGAATAATTAATGGAAAATTCAAACAAATAACAAAGAATATCTCGGAAATTGTTCAGTATCTCGGAAATAGTTCAACCCACAAAACACTGTATTTTATATAAATTCTGTTTTAACGATATTTACATTTTTCGAGTAGTAGCATCTTGTCTATCTCTTATGGTTTGCCAGTCACGGGAAAAAAAAAATTCAGAATGAAAAGGATTTCTGAGGGAGTTCCCAGAAAATCCAGATATTTGGCATGAAAATATCTGAACATGTGGCAGTTTAGACAAACTCCTTGGATATTGTTAAGACACTCAACGTTTTCTAAAATTTTTGATATTTAAACTAACTTTTTGTTCTTGAGTTATGTTAACATACAAATTTCTGTTTAGGTTCAGGAGGGCCCAAAACATGTATTTTCGGTGAAATCTTGATATCGAATTTTTAGGCTCAATGAAATACGCTGTTTACTGTAAGCACAGTAGAAAAAGTAAAAAGGCAATGATTTAAAAGTGCTTCCGATGACATCACAACTTGCCAAGCAATGACATTAAGAAATACTTTTTAATCATTCCATTTATAACCCTTCTTTAACTTAAATGGTCATATCATCGGCCTATAGATAGTGGTATTCACTCGTATGGGTTATTTTGGGTCTTTGGTTTGTTCGTTTTTATTTTATTGGTTTTTATATTGGATTATAAACACATTTGCAGTGTCATTCGTACTTCAACACTCTGGGGAGGATAGGAAATAATCTTTGCTAGAGAAAACATCCCACCTCTAGCCAGGAATCGAACCTGTGACCCCTCGCATAGACAAGTGCTCTACCGAGTGAGCTACGGGGCCAGTGAGAAGAATTTATTATTTATGAAAAGTGTCTTTTAAAACACACATTTTAAAAAATACCATTTAGCTGTAGCAGAAAACACGTGGTTCTTTTGAAACGCACTGTATAGCAATTATTGACCAAAACTTTTAACAGAAACTGCTTGAGATTAATCTACATTTCTCTTTGGCATAGATACCGAACGAACTTGAAGCCGATCTCATAGCATCTTCATTCTCACGTCTGTTACAGCGCTGTTTTCCATTCCTTGTTATCATTTTAAATGGATCCAACTAATCTAATAAACTTTACTGTTGCGTACGAGTATATGCCGATGATAAAACATTTCCCATACACTTATTTAAACAGTAAACGTTGCGTTTCTTTGGCAGATAAGATTAACGAGGTAGAATAGGGGTTATGGGCATCCATATTGTGAGAACTTAAATGGACGAGGGGAAATTAAAAAGGAAAAACTGACTTAATGGAGATAACGTCTTAATGCTCTCAAGATTAAATAAGAACTAGAGGCAAAAGAAATGAGAGCAACTTGACAGACACAAGAATGGTTCTTAATCACTTTTTCTTTTAGTGGGAACATGAAGTGCGGCGCTGCATTTGAAAGGCCATGAAGTTAGCATTGCGATAATAAATAGTCACAGCTCTCATATTCAGGAGTATGGCAAAGTTTACTTTCTCTATTCCGCATAGTAAGTAGAGGAAGTATCAATGTCGAGGTTTCACCGGAAATATATATCTTGAGGCCCCTGAATCCAAAAAAAGAAAGCATTTTTAGAAAAAGGTCCATGTGTGTGTGTCTGTCAGGCTGTGGACAACATAACTCAAAAACGAAAAGTAAGTTAAAAACCAAAGTAAGTATTTAAGTTCAATGTATTTCAAGGATGCGACAAGAAGATTTTGAAGAAAATAGCCCCACCCTAAACTACTCTTTACATGGAAAATTTTTCGAAAATTTTTATTTTCTCCAAAATAGCTCTAACGATTTTTATTAAAATGTCATATGTTTGAGATATTTTTATGATAAATGAAATGTATATCTTGAATTTTCTGGCTATAGCCCCTGTAGTCGTATTTACTCTGGACCACTTTTGCATAACTGGTAAACCGTTAGAGATAGACCAAATCATACTATACAAAAAATGTAGATCTTGCTAAAATACACAATTTATGTCTGAATAAATTTTCTTGTAAAGTGAACCATTTCGGAGATATTCCTTGTTATGTGTGTGAGTTTCGGAAAGCAAATCTTTCGTGGAATGGATCATCGTTGCTCATTTTTTCATATGCTAAGTGTGCAAAGGGAACGTAATCTCAAAGCTTTAAAAGATTGGACTATCGCACAAAGCCTACTGTATTCCCATATTCCGCTTGTACCTACAACGAAATAAGCAATAAGATAATTTGTACAAATGTTTATCTTAACTAACACGAAGAAGATGTAGGAATAAGAGTTTGTAAGAATGGTTAGTACAAGAGTAGAGAAAGTTATGTGAATATAACACATCAAATCTTTTTTATTTTGATTATTATGTTTGTGACTTACTATAAGACGTAATACCGGAGCTGAGGTCGGAAGTTAGGACATTTTGTGGGACGTAAAGTAAAGAAGAGCCAATAATGGGTAAAGAAAGAGACACTTGGCGAATCTTTGAGGAGATGTCGAGGTATAAGAAAGGACAGTTGTATTGCGAGGCACATTGGACCGAGTGGGGACTGAAGATGCGAGGATAATGAGAGGATGGGTGGTTCACGCTGCTGGATGAGTCAATACCATTCTTGTGCCGGTCCAGGCAAGTAATGAGCCGAGATGCCAGATGCCTGTTTCCATGGTAACCAAACTCTGCCATAATGTACACGATAACACTTTCTTTCTTCTACTCTTCCCTTATTTACCACCCTCTCACTTAGGACTACCTGCGGCGGTTCCTTGTTGCAATAAGCATTGTGTGCACCTTGAAGTGTAAAACAGGTCCTATCTTAAATACGGGAACAATTTCTGCTCCAAACAGTAGATATAATACAAGGGTTCAAAGTAGAGTTTTATGAGCTAAATAAAACCATTTTTAACACGTGTGTTTTTACTTTACCTGTTATGTAGAGTAATCACTATGCCGACCCAGGTTCGATCCCTGAGACTTGTGGTGGACGAAGCGGCGTCTGGGCGGGTTTTCTCCGTTCCTCCGTCACTCATTCCACCGACTGCTCCTGAAATGAAAAAATGATTTTGTTGTTTAACGACGCTGTCAATTGCTAGCATGACATCAGCGTTGCCGGTGTGCCGAAATTTTGTCCCGCAGGAGTCCTTTTACATGCCAATAAATCTACTCTAATGGAACTGTCGTTTTTAAGCACGCGTAAAAAGCATGGGTCTGAGCCGGATTTGAACCCGCGACCTTGGGATCAGTAGGTCAGCATCTAACAAACTGAGCCACCGATACCGACGAGCCAACTGCCCCATTATCATGTTTACATTCATCTATTTCACCTGCATTTCATATCATCCTCTTCCTCACTCTCATACCTGGTGCTTTGCTGACCACCCGCTTCCAGGTCTTCACTCTGTCCGGTTCATAAGTTCCTGTGCTGCCCGACAGGCGTCTGACTCTAGGCACAAATCTTAGGGTGTGTAAGTCTTCTGTGTTGGGAGGGTAATCAGAAGAAGAAGAAGAAGAAGAAGAAGAAGAATTTCCTTTGCAACTGGCTGTTCCAGGCTTCTAAGCGTCCGCGGGAATTTTTGCGTGCAGGTCAGAGAATTTGCTCCCTCTAAATCCTCATCCTACGGATCGGAGGTAGGGGAGCCGGGTGTAGGAGCCGCCACCGGGACGTTTCAACTGTAGTTGTTGTGGATCCTGCCCTCTACTGTCGTCTCTCCTCAATCCGGCCATCCCTTGTATCCTCTCACCTCAACCTTTCCTTCCGGGGGCGCTCCGTCATGGCATGGCCCAGAAGATCTATAGATTGAGGATCATAGTCATATAATAGGTAAGTATTAGAGAATATTTAGAGAGTGTAAAAATCTAGGAACCCTTTTCCTTGTCAAAACTTTTCTATCGAAAATTTCAGACCAGAGAATAAAAACTGAAAGGCTGAAGTAAAGTTTTAAAAGAAGTCTGGTAGGTACGTCAGAAAGCAAATACCCCATTATTGTGGTTTACTCCTTCCATGGGTGGAAAGCCCTACTTCCTTCTCCTTATAATGACCGCTGTAAAGAAAGAATCAAAGCCCTCCAGAGAGAGCCAAACAGCGGTTTATATGCTGTTGTATGGAGAGACCGTAGGTAAATCAGGATATAATAGAGCTGCAGGATCAGCAGTGCTGATATCCTATTGGCCGTGCGGCTCTAGTCCGCTCGCCGTGTCCATTTTTATGTTAACAAGACGGTTTCGCATATTGATGGCGACTGTTGCATATTTTATTGGGGCAAAACGAGATGGCTGGCGTGAAGGCGATGCCCACATAAAAGATGCAGCCAATGGCTTCTCTCTTACATCTCTGGGGTATATGCATATCATTCCGGGATGCGGCTTATGTTTTAAAAATGTTTTAACGTTCGCTTTTACCAACGCCCTGCAACGTCTAGATCTAGATATAGTCACAGGCACAGAACCTGCATTACAACAAGTGTTTTTATGAAAACTTGCGGTAAACCGGACGCATCACACAACTTTCTCTACCCGTTATCGTTTACTTTTATATATAACTAGCTGAAATACCCGGCGTTGCTCATGGTTTGACGATTTGTTCTACAACTTTTAGGTTAGGTTGTACTTGTTCAGTAGCTTTATGTTTTTTTGGAGATATTTAAAAACATTACTTAACGAAATGTGAGTAGAGAAAACCGTGTGAATGCCATACCTTGTATTTCTATTTCAAACATACAGAAAATTCTATTTTTGTTTATAGGAGAGGGAGTAGAGAAAGACGTGTGATTGTGATTCGTAAAAGAAAAGTGAGTGGAAAAAAAAGCATGTGAATGTAACACACTGCATGAATAGGATAAAAATCTCCGCAGAAAGATATACATACGTGTCGAGCTTCGCAGTGATCGGTCAAGCAAAGATCCATATATATATTCTAGTTACTCTGTCTTTTGATATTTTTGGTTTTAATTCTCTAAGAATATCGTCTATACAAAAAAATTGCGGATAGGCCACTGCAATTTTTCGCATGGTTACCTATTTAAAAGGGACCCTGCCGCTCTATGTCCGCTGTGTGACAACCTTTTGTCAATCCGTCACGTGGTGCTAGAGTGCTGCTCTCTAGCGCACCTTCGAGATTCTCTGCAGCTGCCTGCCAGACTTGCAGAGGTCTTAGCGGACGACAAAACAGTTTTTAAGTTTTTAACGGACTGTAGTATCAATCTGAGGATTTACAATGTTAGATATTTCTTTTTATGCTTTTTGACATATTTATCAGCTTGTTTTATATCTGGCTAATTTTATTTTGATTGAAATTTATATCTCACTATTGCCATGAACTGTTTTTTTTTTCCAAGGGCGCTGATCACCACGAAGTTGAGCGTTCTTAAACCAAACCCTCCCTGCCTCCCTATACAAATATTAAAAAGTAACGGACAAACTGCACCGTTGTTTAAGACTATAAGTATTGTTAATAATCATTTCTATTTAAAATCGTCCATTTCCTGATTATTAATATTTATACGTATTGGTGTTCCTTCCAAAGCTGTGGAAGCCAGTAAATCCGTGGCTGGACGCTTGGATTTCCACTAAAGAGGAAGTGCAAGAACTGACCAAGTTCATGCAGAAAAGGGGACGGTCACTCATTCAGTCATGGGGCGCAAATCGTGATGTGAATACCAAGAAACAGTGGACAATCACCTCCTCCCCCTCCCCTCCCCACCGACTTTGCATCCCCTAGCAAGATGATGGAGAGGCTTGCGAGACTGGAATTGAATACTGAGGAGGCTCCTGCCAATATTCAGATCAGCACTGGCATAAAGAGAGTTGGTCGACGTTGAGTAGCAGTTGCTGAACTAGACTAAGAGCCTATTTATATACACGAGGTGGCGCCGCGTGAAGTATGCAACTTGCATCTGGGAGGTTTGGGTTCGATTATCGTGATAGACCTTCCTGACCCATGGGTTTTTCTAAGTTTCCCAGAAAATTCTGAAAGGTTCATTCTTCTTCTTCTTGTTCTTCTTGTTATTCGTTTTACTATGTCACTACAGTCCATTTTCAAGGGAGTCCTCAACTTCTTCCTCCATTCAATTCTATCCTTAGCTAAAGTCCTCCACTTTGTCTTTCCAAGAATTTCTCTTGCATCCTGCATTACTGCCTCTATCCATGTGTTTCAGGGCCTTCCATTAGGTCACGTTGCGTCACTATCCATCACTCGCCGTAGCTCACGTTGAGAAATGCTGGCAATTTTCTGGTAGATATTTTTTTAGTTCTTCCTGTGTGTGCAGGTTTGTCTTGTACACTTTGTGCTTTAAATTACCCCAGAGGCAGAAATCGTAGATCACCTGGAAATCTTTCTACAAATCACACTTTCACTTGGCGAGCTGACTGAGTTAACACATACGAATAATAAATAAATACACGCTGTGCAGTAGAAAACAAATGCTGAGCCATAATACACTTTGTGCCTTAAGTACAGGACAAAATAATAAAGTATACAATCACACGTCAGCTCAATAATGCACTTTCAGAGCAGAGAAAAACAAGTCAACCACGTGACCTTCTGTACGGCAGCTCCCCTGCCTCGCTAGGGCTTGTACATCCCACTGAAGGACTATAAACTCGGAAACAGCCCCCAATCCGGTGGACTAAGATTTACAGGAAGTATGCAACGCCGAGACTCCTGGCGACTTACAACCCTGAAACAGCCAACCCTGATGAAGGTGAAGTAAAAGAAGTGAAGTGAAAAAAAAATTGAGAAACTAAATTTTTGTTTATGGGGGCCCTTTAATTGCTGTGGTTCTTGGCGTATTATTGGGCGTAAAAGACCACAAAATTTTGTTCAGAGGTATCTTGATCAGGCTTGACGTTCTTTTAGTGCTGTAAATCTACGACCCAGGACTACCGGCTTTACTTTCCCTCCGAAGAAGGCCAGGCGACCTTGGAAACCAGAGGCTAGCACATTATCCCTTGACCACGGAGGACGACGAAGTGAAATGGAAGGATAGGGAGTTCAAGGAGGTAATTAACCTTCCCAACATTCACCTAGAGACCCGAGGAAACTCCCAAAAAGCCCAAGAGTCAGGATCGAACCCACAACCTCCGGACTGGGAACCGCACACTTTTCTGCAGAGCCACTTCTCTTGATAAAATAAGCTACCTACTATATCTAGTCTATCTTGAGTATATTCGCCTTACATTTGTCATTCACTTCAGTCTTTCATTTCCTCGTGTGAAGCCAGATACTCAGGCAAGCCGAGAAAACGCTTGACTGAGAATTTTTTTCCCCTGGCATCAGTGCTGTAGCTTTTGGAAGGGAAGCTGACCTCTTCTCACACATGATCTACTGCTTGAGTGGGGGATTTTGACCGCATTTCCATACGGAATATTCTCTCACTCTCCCCATAAATCTAATGCACTTTCCTTCTTTTCCATTCGGGCACGATCACCGTTGGAAATGGACGGCGGCCGCAGCCACAAGAAAGGGCGTCGAGCGAGCGAACGGTAGCCGTCGATGAATACTCAATCAGCCTCCAGTTATTCTACATACATCAACACTGGCGTGCAACAACGGCTCACGGCCATCTCTGCCTCTAACGCCTTCCCAGAGTAATTACTCCCAGTCATAGATGATAAAAAGTCAATGTATTGCATTCAAATGACTATCTATTCAATGAACTATGGTTACAAAACGTTATTCTTCTACCTTCTGCATGTTAACCGAGATAAACATTTGTAAAAATAGTTTTATGATGTATTTCCTTGTAAATACTATGGATATAGCAGGCTTAAGTGATAGCAAAATGCATTTCAACAGTTGAGAATAACAGTGTAATACTGAGAAAGAAGAAATCTTAGGTAGCGGAATTAAGCACCAATAGAATGTGTAGTATGTAACCTGAAATACAGATGTGCTCGAGAAGTTGCCTATCTGATTCTCGCAAAGGGGACTTCAATCACCTCCCTACCTTTTAGTAACTTCAAATAAAATATATGATGTGTTACACTCACATAACCTTCTCTTCTCTTGTACTAACCATTCTTAAAAACTCTTATTACTATATCTTCTTCGTGTTAGTTGAGATAAACATTTGTACAAATTATCTTATTGCTTATTTCCTTGTAGGTACAAGGGAAATATTAGAATACAGTAGGCTTTGTGCGATAGTCAAATGTTTTAAAGCTTTCAAATTCCGTTCTCTTTGCATGACTAAGATATAAAAAAATGAATAATGAAGTCCCATTTGTGGAAAGTGAGTTTCGCACCAATAACAAGGAATATCCACAAAAACAAAAATTCACTTGGGCATACATTTTAACGATATCTGCATTTTTGTATAGTAAGATTTGGTCTGTCTCTTACGGTTTAGCAGTTATGCAAAAGTCATCCAGAGTAAATAGAACTACATGGGCTACAGCCAGAAAATTCAAAATAGGCATTTGATTTTTCATAAGAATATCTTAAACATATGACATTTTAATCAAAACCGTTAGAGCCATTTTCGAGAATATAATTTTTTTTTAATTTTCCATGCAAAGAGTAGTTTAGGGCAGAGGATGTTTCTTCAAAATCTTCGAATCGTATTCTTGAAAGACATTAAACTTAAATACCAACTTTGGTTTTTAACCGACTTTTCGTTTTTGAGTTACGCTGTTTACTGACACACGCGCGCGTACTTTTTTCTAAAAATCCTTTTTTGGATTCAGGGGTCCTCAAGACATATTTCCGGTGAAATATTGACATCGAATTTTTGGATGGAATAGAACACTTCCTCTACTTACTACGCGTAGTAGGGAAAGTAAAAATTATATAGGCAAAGAAAATAAATATGCAAAAACTAACTTTGCTTTACAAATAAGGTTGAAACTTTAGTTTTCATGTTAATTATATTCCAAAAACAGCTAATTTCTAATTACTAATAGCAGTAACATTCGGTATGTAGCAGTTGGCAACATCGTCGTATGTGGAATGCGTTCGTTTCACGATTGGAAAATATCTACTTGGGTAGATTTGGTTCATTCAGCTTTCTCTTAACCTGAAAACGGAACACCATAAAAGTCATGTGTAGAAATCTTCTAGGCTCTGGGGGCTATAATTTCATTCATTGTATCAATGATCCATGAGTTAAAACATACACAATAAAAAAAAAGAATGATTTTCAGAACGTTTTTTTACATTTTCAGATTACAATAACGTTTATCATTAACCTTACATATGTATTTGTAATGCCACGAGGCTATAAATAATATAACATAGAGAAAAATTGGTAGATTCAGAAATATTTTTGTTATTTTAAAGAGGAAGAAGGCTCTAGTATATTTGTAATAAAATACATATAAAATTGCACTGATTAAAAACTAGAACATAAGAAGCGGTTTTAAAATATAAATAAATCCTATATTTTGTTTTAGTTACTATACCAAAAAATCTTAACTACCCCTATAGCGCTGAACACAACTCTCGCCTTGTATGTGCACTTAAATATCATGGACATTGGAATGCTGAGAACAGAATGCATATCTAGAAAGCACAAACACAATAACTTAAATATCTGAAAATATACTTTTTACTACTTTTTTACAAGATTTTAGGTTTGAAGCTTCAAATTTGGCAATATAAGTAGGAACTTAAATAGGAGTGAAAGCAGGCGTGACTTAGGTTGATTAAAGATCGCGTATTTCTAAAATTCCTGTCTGTTTTCTTTTATTTCGGTGTTATAGAAATGTTTTACTGTTATCGATTATTGGCAGTACGCAGCACCTAAAGACGGCACTCGGGTTATACATGATTTGCGGTTGTTGCAAAAGGTTTTTCTGATTAGCATTTCAGTGAATGACGGCAATTTAAGTTTCTCATTGTTATTTTAAACCGTAAGTATTAATACATAAGAAGCTAGAAGATTTAATGCTTTAAACATTACAGTTTATCGTGCTAGGATTCAAAACTGTTTAATTCTTCAACCTCAAACGGTCAGTAACTCGCTTGAAAGAGCTCATTATTAGTCGCCATTAAATTTATCAGCCAACTTAACTGGTGTTACCTATTCTCACATCTACCCACGCATACCCTGAGATAGATCTTATATTTACTTTTCCTGAAAATGAAATTACCATTTTAAGAAGTTCGCTTTAGTACTAGACAGACAATTATAGTAGCAATAGAGTAATCTGTTTGAAGAGTAGCTCAACAAGACTCTGTGGATGATATCCGTCGTTTCCCTGAAGTATGGTAGTGGATTATTAATGTTGGAGGAAATTACTTCTGAGCATAGCAACAATGCAACAGTTGCAAAGATGTTTTCTTTATTACCATGAACCAGAGAAGCGATAACGCATTCTGTCCTTGAAGTGGTTTTTGGCAAGCCTGTACGGGTGGGTCTGCACACATTCTTTCCTCCCTTGCTTGTTGGTGAGGGCTGGTCAGCAGGGGGCGAGCGCGAGCACACACTATTTGATCAATAATTTATCAGTAATCATCGTGAAGACCGCAAGGGTAAGATGAAGGCAGTGGGAAATGTGTATTTCCGGCCTTACTTTGTGGCCCGGGTTATGGACACGTCTCTACGGGTCTCTCGCTACTTTCTTATTAATTACATTTCTTCAACAAAGTAACCCTACGAACACACTTGTTTTATGTTTTAAAGCTGGAGGTTCAAAACCTCCTACATACATTTCTTTAGAACAACAAAAATTAGTTAAAGTACTGATATATTAGAGGAAAATCACAGAATACTTATACACAAAATGCATGCAGACATTTATATGAACATAAATGTCTTAACTCTCTTCCTGCAGAGCCTTCGTAGATGGCAAAATGACCTCTAAGGAAGAAACAGGACTGACCTTACAGCTGACGATGGAAAAAAGAAAAGAGTAGTACTATATCCACGTGACCGAGCGAGATGGTTCCGTGGTAACTCGTGTGTTCGATTCCCGTGGTCACCTTCTTGACCCATGGTCTTTACCGGGGGTTTTCCCGGGTCACCAGACGAATGCTCGGAAGGATAATTATATTTTAACATTACGAACTGCAACTGAGCTTTTAAAATCATGAGGCTGGAGGCCGCTTGACGAAACCTGGTGCCGAGATGAGGAATCTCCAGCACAAGTTAGGGACCCTCACGCTGGCCCACCCACTCACTCGCGTTCCTTCCTCCCAGCGGTCTGACATACAGTGGTGTGTGCAGTGTGGAATTTCCCCCATTTGTGGTACAGTCCAGTCCACATTCACATAACTTTCTCTACCCGTTCTTCAATATTTACTTCATACTAATGGAGATAAACATTTACAGGAATGGTTTCATTACATATTTCCTTGTAGGTACAATGGGAACAGGAGAATACAGTAGGCTTAAACGAGTCAAATCTTTCAAGAGCTAGTCTCTGTGTAACAGCTTTGAAATTCGGTTCTTGACAGCAGAAAGCGAGTATCGAATTTCTATGGAAAATGAAACCAATAACAAGGAATATCTTGGAAATGCTTAGCTGCACAAAAAATGTATTCGGCATAAATCATGTGCTTTAACGACATATAAATTTGTATGCAGTAAGATTTTGTTTATCTCTTATGATTTACCACTTATGCGAGTTATCCATAATGAAGAGGATTTCGGAGGATTTTCCCAGGAAATTTTTCCATGTGAAGGGTAGTTTGTGATGAGGGGGAGGGGGTTTAAAAAAATCTTCGTGCCGCATTCTGGAACACAACGGATTTAAGTAGAAAGTTTGGTATTTAAATGCTTTATTATTGTTATTCATATACAATGGAATCCCAACATGAAATTTACGCTATCATAGTTCTTCATTGGAGCAGCTGGTACCAAACACGGAGTATATTGGAGAAGGAGGTTGGAAACGGCATCAAAAGGATGACTCATCAACCGGTATCATATCAAGGATGAAGAAATTTCAAGAATATCCTGGTTTATTCACCGGAGTTGAGAGCCCAAACCTTTGGATGCGAAGACCTGCAGGTTGTATGTTAAGTGGCGTGGCTGGTAAGAAGAGAAGAACCAAAGGGGACACTGTTTACATCAACAGGTACCTAGCGACAGCAATTGAAAGATAATTGCCGGGTGGACCACCTGGCATGTTCCCCCTTCCTCTACTCCAGTATAATTAACATGGACACGCGCCGTAAATTACCGCCAGTTAAAACTCAGTTGAGGGGTAGAGTCCTATTAGCATGTTGATGTTATCATCAAGTGGCACTTCCACCCTTTAGAAGCATGTCAAGGGTTGTATCCTGCGTTTCACTGCGTATTGCTTCCAGCATAACAAATGAACCTTCTTGTGACTCAGTTGCCATTTTATACCAATTCTGCAAACCACATGAAAGATTATCAGTTTTCTTACCATGTATCTATTAGGTAGAGGAAATATTTCACTCTACTCAAAAATTCGATGTAACAAAAATGGATGTTTTCAGGTCATCCGAATCATAAAAGCATTTTTAGAAAATGGTCCGTGTATGTGAACGGTGTAACTCAAACGAGTGGAATGGCTCAGGTGGTAGCGTCTGTGACCGTAGGTCATGTGTTCGCTGACCTTCCTGACGCATGGATTTTTTTCGAGGGTTTCCCCCAATCCGTAGGCGAATATCTTTTTTTAATACAATTTGGTAATTTGATACCTATAAAGGGTAGACCATAAGAGACAGACAAAAACCTAGTAAGAAAAAAATCTTAGGCGTCTTTAAAACGTTAAATTTATCTATATACGAGTAGATAAAAATGAATGGCTAAATGTGCTGTTAAGCGCAAAATTTGTGAACGGTTGGACCAATCCGGCTAATGTTTTTCAAATATTTGTTGAAGTCCGAGGAAGGTTGTTATGAAGAGAAAAACTGGAAAAATTGCGCGGAAAAACGTAAAAACCACATTTTAGTTTTTCCCATTCAAACTGTTTCTAGCTGCCAATTTAAGGGATAGCGATCGATTCAGTTAATCGATTCATTGCTCAAATTGAACTTTACGACCCATAAAATCGATTCTTGGATTAATCGATCTCAAACATCCTAAAATCTATTTTTGATTCATTTACTGTTTCAAGAGTACCAACCATAATGTAAAGAAAAACATTTAAAATTAAATTATTAAATATAATTATGAACACAACCTTGAAATTAATAAAACTACTTGAATTTATCCGTAGACTTGACATTTTCTCTTTCTACAATACAGTTCGACAGTTCTCAATTATTGCGTGTTATTTTCTTGGTTGGTTTTAAATCTTCGCTTCTCTAGTTTCAAGTAGATTTTTGTATGCTGTCAACGGTTTTCTACATAATCGTTACTTCTAGTTTGAATTCTTCAACAAGTCATTTTCTTGAAGTGTTATCACTGTATTGTTGCAGCTCGCAATGCCATGGAAAGACAATGAATTATCAAATATGTAGAGATACAAAGCGTAATTGTCATATGATTGGACTTGAAACCAAAGTTGCTCACAATGGAGTCGTATCGCACTAATGCTATAATCCAAAACTTAAGTTGTGTGTACTATGTTAAAAGTCGGTCATGCTGCCAGAGATACGAGACCCACATAATGGCATATGCCGCAACTGTATCGGATAACATCACTTCATTCTTTCATAAGCGCTCCTTAATTTGAACCCTCATAAGAAGCAGCACTAGAAATACTCCCTCGCGTCACACCTCCACCCTCTTGCATGAAGATCAACTGGTACGCCATAAAAAATGAGGAAGCTCTATCCCCTTCCTATCATGAAGCCCACGCCCCTCGATCATCGACATCACAGGTAGCCTAGTTCCTGGACACTGTTGTAACACCTGGACATCACTGTTTCAAATTCCATCACGTGTTACTGCATTCTCCATGTATAGCCACTACGCTTTCTCGTACAAAGAGAAACTAATGTAAATATAACTAATACGATTAATCCTACAAGCATAAAATTTCCATTACTTTCTCTACTATATAGAGGAAGTGTTGTATTTCACCCAATATATTTAGAAAAATCGGATGTGCTGCACTCACATGACTTTCTCTACTCTTGTACTAACCATTCTGACAAACTCTTATTCCTATATCTTCTTCATGTTAGTTAAGATAAACATTTGTACAAATTATCCTATTGCTTATTTCCTTGTAGGTGTGATAGTCAAATGTTTTAAAGCTGGTCGCTATATGAAGGCTTTGAAGCTCCTTTCTCTTTGCACGGTCAAGACAAAAAGTGAATAACTACCTTGCATTTGAGAAAAGTATTGCAAAACTCAAATAACAAGGAATATCTCCGAAATGGTTCACTTCAAAAAAAAATTCATTTTAACATTAAGTATGTGTTTTAACGAGATCTACATTTTTGGTATAGTAAGACTTGGTCTATCTCTTACAATTTACCACTTATGCAAAAGTCATCCAGCGTGAACAGCATGAGCTATAGCCACAAAATTGAAAATATACATTTCATTTTAATCAAATTCGTAAGTCATTTTTGAGAAAATCAAAATAGTCCAAAAATTTCCCATTTTCGTTGTAGTGTTAACGTCCACTTTTACTACATACGGCACCGCAGGCGGTGACACTGATGATACATGGAATGAAGATGGAGCACCGGTGGAAGAGATGGCGGGGGAAACCGGAGAACCCGGAGAAAACCCGCCCCAGCGCCGGTCCACCACAAATCTCACAGGCAGTTGCCTGGGATCGAACCCGGGCCGCTTTGATCAGAAGCGAATGGTTTAACCACTCGGCTACAGTGTGGCCATAAAATTTCCCATTTAAAGATATTAAACTTAAATACCGACTTTGGTTTTTGAGTTATGCTGTTCGCACACACACACACACACACACACACACACACACACACACACACACACACACACACACACACAGACTGACGCTTTTCAATGCTTTTTTGGACTCAGTGGCTCTCTAACCATGTGCAGTTGAACCTGATTTATGCGTATATCAAGGGGAAAATGGAAGATTACTTGCAACTCAAAATTACTTACAAATAAGATTCTGATAATGCATCATTTATTGTTTAAAGAAAAAGCAACACAGTGCGCCTACGTGCGTAAACTTTTACAGAAAACAAAGATATGTACGAAGAAAAAATTACATTGAACTTGGTCCTGCTTTAAAGAAATCAGTTAATTTGGCTTGTTTCACTTCTCTTGCATTAAGTGCATACACCTCATTTTGTTACTGATGATTGTACATAGCGTGGTATAAGTAATTCCTAAGTCTGAAAAATTTCAGTTTTGCTTTTCTATGGTTTAAGTTTCACCTCTCGTATGAATTTTACTTTCTGATCTAGTGTATAAACGTTACCTTTTTCTGTTCTCCACGGCTGATTAAAATTAATTGAGAACTGAAAGACAAAACCGCTGTTCAATGGGCACCAGATACCGACAATTCTTATATTTACTTCTGTTGGTTGCTGCGACATTGTCGCGTTGAAAGCCGCCGGCTGTCTTTGTCTTTTGTTTCTGGGGCCGAAAGCTGCCCGTTGGGCTTGCGTCTTTGTCAATAGAGTTAAGGAAAATACGCCTCGAGTTTGTTTTAAGATTCCACATGCCGTATGCTCATTATAATTACGCAAAACTGTTGTATTTCACTAAAGTTTAATAGTATAACAAGGAATTGCGTATAAATGCATTACGTTCACGTTCTGTTTAATTAAACATGCATCCCAAGTTCTGAGAGACTGGCATGTTTTAACTTCAGCTCATCAAGCGCTTACCAGAGCCCCGGTGCTTGCGGCATTCTTGATGACCCACATCGGCCTCACAGAATCCTTACCACTCAATGATTTATGGATGTAGAGTCTTGACGTGCTGTTCGCCATAATTTACCTACACTGCAGTTGACTTTAGTCACAATCAACCCCTCTCTTCTAATGATCATCTGTCAGGTCACCCTTAGCAGCCCTCTTGCAGGCATTTAGATATCATATTTCAAACCCATGGGGGAAACAGCTATCTTACAGCATTATGAAAACAAAAATGACTCTGGTGGCGTTTTAACTGCAAGTTATGGCCGTATAAAGAATATGGAGTATTCAAATGAAATAAATGACTCGTGTTTACTATACAGGGTGTTGAGGTATTCAGGACAACGTGATGAAGAGCATCACTTTTTCAATATTTACTTCGTTTGCAGCCTAATAATTTTAGCTATTAACAGAAATGTTATATTAACAATAACCCACGAACTAAGACAGTCAACCATGAATTCTGTTCCACAGAAGCGTTTAGTGGGCAAAATAGCAGATATCATTCTTATTAGTTCACCTAATAGCCTAGGGGAGGTGCTGAGCTATTCTCACATGACGTCACAACTGCAACCTCTGGATAGGGAGAAATGCATGCACCACGTTTCAGTGCATTCAAGGTGCGAGCAGTGTTTGTTGAGTGCATTTCAGCAAATTTTGTGACCGAATACTCAAATTGTGGGGGATTCTTAAAGAGATGTTATATTAATCGTGTTTATCACTTTGTTCTGTGTGTTAAAGTTAGTTAAAAATGGGAGATCTACTCCCGGTTTGAGAAACAACTTGGTGCTTACATTTAACTCTGAACTTTACAGAAAGCTCTTCTACTGGCCGTGTTTGTCGCTCGGGAAGGACTATCTCCTTGGAACAGTAAAGATCAATGTTATTTATGTATAACGTATATAATTTCTCTTTCATGTTAGATGCCTTTGCAACATTTTTAAGGATACGCTGTGTAGATTGTGGTGGACATATAGGGAACTTCTCGACGTTCTTTTTTTTTCAGATGCTGTGCTAAATGGCGACGTAAGCAATGACGAGCAAAGTATCGCGAGCGACGTGGCTGCGGACTTGGCTCAGGAGGCTGACTCCATGGATTCCGACAAAGAAGCGCTTAATCTGGTAAGTTCTTTCAATTCCATGTGTACTGTCAGTTCTTCTTCTTCTTCCTCCTCTCATTAGATATCAGGTCTGTTCCGGAGTCAAACAGCAGGGCGCTCACATATTTGCATAAATAGGGGTAGTAATGTATTCCATTCAAAATTCGATACTGAGATTTCATTTGAAATGCATGTTTTGAGACTCCTTGAATATTTTTTTTAAATCTAATGAACTGCACTCATACAACTTTCTCTACTCACTCTTATACAAACTATTCTTACAAACATTTATTCTTCTATTTGTTTCACGTTAATCCAGACAAAAATTTATAGAAAAATGCTATTACATGTTTCCCTATAGCTATAATGCACGCTTAAACGATAACCAAGTCTTTCAAGAGCTAGTCGCTATGTGATGGCTTTGAAATTCAACTCCCTTTACATAGCCCAGAGATAAATAAAGCACATGACTTTCTATTTGAGAAAAGTGTAAGCATCTGAAAATTCAAATCAACAAGTAATATCTCGGAAATGGTTATTTCTAAAGAAACAATTTATTTCACATAAATCGTGTACCTACTTTACAGAGAACTACATTTTCGAATAGTTAAATTTGTTTGTATTGTGATGCCGGCCGTACAACAAAAGACGGTCGGTGCCAGGTTCCCCAGGCCACTGTTGGTGCGTGTATCAAAGACGTTCAAGGTCAGGCTGCCTCACTAAGCAATCACTTAACAATCAGAGTGCCAGAAGCAGGGATTTTTCAGATTATTCGAGAAGTGTCCGGCAGCCGGCGTATTTGTAGAAGTTCGAGAAAGGTCTGTTGCATCATCCTTGTTATATAAGGAAGCGAAGCAGCGAGCGTGTGAGTTACAGCAGGAGTCAGTTCGATCTTTAGTTTTAGTGTGTGTGTGTGTGTGTGTGTGTGTGTGTGTGTGTGTGTGTGTGTGTGTATGTGTCAGCTGCGTGTGTGTGTGTGTCAGCTGCGTGTGCGATCGCGTCGAAAGGAAGATAGCGAAGCAATAAATGAGTGTTGAGTGATTGTATCGTCCAAGTCAGCTGTTTGAGAGAGGGGGAAAGTGAACAAAGACAGGAGGGAGTCAAGGTTACGAGAAAAAAACAGTTGTGAGTTGTAATATCGCGAAGGACTGTAGACTGTGTTAACATCAGTAAAAGAGAACAAGTATTTGAGCAAACATTTTGGAAGAAAATAAAGTGAGAAAAAAGTAATTGGACTGGACTTTTGACGTTTTGTCACTTTGGTGTCAGAAGTGGGATTTTTCGAATTACCATTTGCCACAGTATCTTACTGTTTAACAGTTATTTAAAAGTCGTCCAGAATGGACTTTAAAGATTAGTCCCGAAAAATAATTTTAAATGTGTATTCCATTGTTCGTTAAAAAATCTTAAACATGCGATATTTTAATCAAAATCGTTGGAGCACGTTTTGAGGAAATCAAAATTTTAGAACAATGTTCCATGTATTTTAGGATGTGGAATTTTCAGGAAAGTCTTCGTGTCTTATTTTTGAAAGAGTACAACTTAAATACTGGAGTAAAATAGACAAAACACGCAGGTAGGTAATGTTACCAGCAATGAATACAACTTTTCAATTTGACATTAACGAAAAAGGATCTTGGAAAAATATTACTCATAGAGATACTCAGGATTACTGTAGGGCAAACGAGAAATGTGTTGGACTTCCAACGCTAATAATACTTTGCAGAGAGATCACATTTTAAAGCAAAACTAGGTTTGTTTCGCCCATCCCTTGGGGAATTGTCACTTTTAAACCCTTGAGACAGCTTGAAGGGAGTGAGCTATAAACAACTATCCTATTACCCTGCTTGAGTCATGCCCCCCCTTTCTGCTTACGAAAACAAGAACAGTTGAAGGAAGATGAATTGGAGAACAATTGAAGTACGGGGGAGAAATCTTAGAGGAGGCGATCATTCAACAATTCCCAAACGTTCGAAACCGGCAACTTTATCCCCTATCGTCCCAGTTCAGCAAGCCACAAACTTCCCTTTAAAATACGAGTGGCTTAAGTGCGTTAAATGTCTATTCGGAATTACCCTGCCGTTTAGTTTAGCTTCATTTCTCTTCTTCGTTTAACTACCTCCGCTATATGTGCTTCGAGAGCTGTGGGAAAGAACCTGAGACAAATGTGTTGCGTTACATATATAAGCTGTGTTTATACTTACGTTCATTGAATATACCAAAGGGCATTTTGGAAAAGTCTAGAACAGCTATTTATGTATCAAGTACACAAAATAAAGATGTAATAGAGGAATTAAAGTATTTTGGACGCGGCATAAGGTTGATGCGAAAAACTGGATGAGTCCTTTAAAGTTTTTGCGTACATGTTGAGTATAATAGCAGTAAAAGCTCTTTAAACCATATTAAATAAATGAATATATACAATATATTAAATAAATGCATATGCATGTTTAAGAGGTGGCATCAGGACTGAAAAATTCAATGCCATAGCCGGGATTTGAACCACGGATCTCCCACTCCTTTAACCACTATGCTACCATGGTCAACTTGCCAGCATGACATTAAACTCTCCAGCCGATTGGTACTTTTCCCGGTAGACTGCAAGGAATCTCACATCAGAGATAAGTACCCCAAGGGCGACTTACAATTGTAAATACTTTATGTCCCTGGTTTAAGTACCTTACTGCTGGTGTTTTAAACAGTAAGCCAACAAACACCAGCAGTAAGTTTATTGGCATAAATAAATAATAATTAGCATCTAAAGGTAACAAACTCTGTATTTTAATCAAAATAGAGGCATTTTTGGTAAAATCAAAATTTCCAAAAAACGTTCCATCTAAAGGATAGTATGGGCTGGGGGTTCTCGAACATTCTCATGTCGCATCCACACACATACGGACTTTGTTTTCTTCTAAAAATGCTCGTTTCAGATTGGGGGTCACACAACATGTAGGTATTAGCGGAGAAATGTGGATATCAAATTTTTGGGTGAAATTAAATACTTCCCTTACTTACTATGCGTAATAGAGAAAGTAAAAATCTTATATATTGCACTCAGATGACTTTCTCTGCTCTTGTACTAACTATTCTTACAAACCCTTATTCCTATATCTTCTTCGTGTTAGTTGAGATAAACATTTGTACAAATTACCCCATTGCTTATTTCCTTGTAGCTGCGAGGGGAATATTAGAATACAGTAGGCTTTGTGCGATAGTCAAATCTTTTAAACCTTTTAAATTCCGTTCTCTTTGCACGTTTAACATATAAAACTGAATAACGATGTTCCAATTGACAGAAGTTTAAGTTCAAATAAATAACAAGGCATATCTCCGAAATGGTTCACTCTACAAAAAATGTATTGAGACAAAAATTGTGTATTTTAGCAAAATCAACACTTTTTGTATAGTAAGATTTGTTCTATGTCTTACGGTTTACCAGTTATTCAAAAGGCATCCAGAGTAAATAGGACTACATGGGCTGTAGTCAGAAAATTCAAGATATACATTTCATTTGTCATAAAAACATCTCAAACATATGGCATTTTAATCAAAATCGTTAGAGCCATTTTCAGGAAAATTAATTTTTTCGAAAAATGTTCCATGTAAAGGGTAGTTTAGGGTGGAGGAATTTTCTTCAAAATCTTGGTGTCGCATCCTTGAAAGACATTAAACCTAAGTACCAACTTTGGTTTCTAAGCGACTTTTCGTTATTGAGTTATGCTGTCTACAGACTGACAGACACAAACATGGACCTTTTTCTAAAAATGCTTTTTTTTTATTCAGGGGGCCTCAAAACATATATTTTCGGTGAAATCTCGACATCGAATTTTTGAGTGGAATACAATACTTCCTCTACTTACCAGTAGAGAAAGTAAAAATTGCATAATTTCATTAGTAAGGCTTGGATAAAGTATACACTGAACAATATGGAAATTTGTTAGCGAGTCCTTGCGGAGATAGATCATTCTTGCTTGGAAAATGTCTCCCGGAACAAGTTCTTGCTTTATAATATATTTTCCTTGTCGAGCTGCCAGTGTTACGGCGCTAGACACAACACAGATTTATCAATCGTGTCGTTAGCCTCAATAAGAAGGCTGCGTTTAATATCCATCATAGTCACCACCTCCCATCTTCAAAGTCCCTCCATCTAGTCCTGGCTCTACCTGTGCTGCTGGCTTGGCGTCCTTTCTTTTGTCATCTTTTGTGAATGCTGACCCTACTGCAGCAGTCTTTCCTTTATTTCAGAGTTTAACCCCTTCATGCCTGAATTATTTTGCTACATATGCCGTTCTTCCTCTAATTCGAAACCGGTTTAGATTAGGCGGTCTGGGAGACCTTCAGCCTGCTGGCTTGGATAGGTGCACTCAAAGCCTGAGGTCGTGAGTTCGAGTCTCGGCAACCGCAGTCAAATGTGCCTGTGGTAAAGGACGTGGAGGGCCCACGTAAAATAATCGGTGTGATGGCACGCGTGGATGATAACGAGGTATCATTTGACTGCGGTTGCATGGATTTTGCTTCTTTTCTTTAAAAAAAAAAAAACTACCATATAAATTGTAAAAAAAATTATTTTTTACATTTCAAACCGTCTCAAATATGTATTTTTAATTGGTGACAGACAGTATAACAAGAATATAGCAGAAAAAAAAGTTAAAACTAATACAAATAGGAAAAAAAGCCAATGTATCTTATAAGACTCGCCAGGCATGAAAGGGTTAAGTATTCCTAGTCCTGGCCCCTGTAACAATTAATTACTCTACCCACTAGTCACACGTTGGTGCAACATTTGTAGCAATTAATATTTCTTACTAACTCGTTGCTGTTGTAATATTATCCTATTGTAATCCTTGACCTAGCTAACATCGGTGAGTGTGTAGAATCTTTTTAAATTCTACCTATCCCGGGTGCGGTACGGATGAACTACTTTTATATAAAGTTACAAGTTGCTTTAATTGCTCTTTATTTATATTAATAAACACTTCTCAAACCGTAATCTTCACTTTTCACGTCGCTAAATAAACCGCTAAATTTTGGCGCATTCGTCGTTATTATACAAATCAATTTACATCTGATCAATCCTTCCGATTAATGTTCAAATACTATGCAGAACGTTCATAGAACAGTTCAAACTTCACGAATATTACTTAATTCGTTGATAATCTCATTTTTAAATATGTTTATTCGTATTTAAAGACAAAAGTTAATTTCATACACTTGTTTCCACCATTTATTAGTTGCAAGAAGACAAAAGAAAGTCAACATAGGCCAACCGTATAACAAATTATTACAGGAGGCTGCCTATGCTTTCTATATTATATATTTTAGATACAGAGGACTTATAAAGAAATAAATTGTTGTAGAGGACTTACTGAGAAATACTGCCTCACCCCTCTCTTATCTTTACACTCCTTTTTATTTTCTCTACCATGTGTAGGTATAGTAGGTAGAGAACGTATTTCACCTAAAATTTGATACCAAGATTTCATTCGAAATACACGTTTTGAGGTTCACAGTAAAAACGCCTTTTAGAAAAAGGTCTGCCATGTCTGAACCGAAAGTTCGATGAAGTATAAAATTTGATGTTTAAGTTCAGCATCTTCCAAGGATGCGATACAAAGATTTTCAAGAAAATCCCTCCACCCCAGAGTACGGTTTACATGGAACATTTTCGAAAATTTTTATTTTCTCAAAAATGTCTCTATCGATTTTGAAAAAAAAATACAATATTTTAAAAATATTTTCGCGACATATTGAATTATATCTTAAATTTTCTGGAGATAGCCTAAAATATTAATATCTTGATGTTTTAAATATTTTTATTATTGTTGTTATTATTATTATTATCATTATCATTATTATTATTATTATTATTATTATTATTATTATTATTATTATTATTATTATTATTATATTCTTGGCGATAATTTTGTATTTAGGTGAACATTGTGGAATATTGTATTTAAGAAATATGCCTGTATCTATTGTATCTATTTGCTGCCCGCTCACAACAATTTAATCGAAACTAACCCATTGGCGCAATAGCCCTGGTCGCTGCGTCCGCCACCTCTGCCCTTCACAGGTGTCACGAGTGGAGTGCAATTCTAAAGGGTGGGATGTGGTCGGCGCCCTTGTCCCTCCCGAACGGTATATGTGGTTTTCCTAACCAGGAGCCGCTACGTTTTCATCAAGTAGCTCCTCAATTGGCCCTTAACGAGGCTGAGTGCACCCCGGACCAAGTCTTCCTGAGGGAGAAAATACCCACGCCGGTAGTGGGAATCGAACCCGGTTCTCCCACTTAGTAAACAGCAGTGCTACCATCGTGCTAAGAAGAGACCGACAGCTTAATTTACCCATAAAATTACTCGTTGTGCGAAGTAATTTAGGAACTAATTTAGTTATAAAATCGATTTTATAGATCGACTATTTTGTCGTTCTGTTCTGAATGGGCTTTCGTACTACCCACCAACAAGCGTTAAATGTTGTGAACATACATCAGAGTAAGAAAAGCGCTATTATGCGGAGAATGTGAAAGAATAATGGACTTTTGGTTTTGTCTTGTTGGAGAGTCGTCATATTACCATATGTCTCATGCAGGAGGTGGATGGGGAGAAGGGAGGAGGGTTAGAGGGGGAGAGGGAGAGAGAGCGAGCGACTTCTGAATGCCAATGTTGGAGGGACACACACACACACACATCATGATGAAGTTGGAGAGAGAAATGTCGCCTTATCAGCAAATCTAACATTTTGCGGATATTTCCTTATGCCCCAGAATCTCTTCTCCCTTCCAAAGATCACCTCATGCCTGTATTTGACATTGTGATGATCGAAGTGCTACTGAGATTTCAATAAAATGATAACCCAAACGCAAGAAACCTCTGCGTGCTCCAACTGATTAAGAATACATTGTGTTGAATCTACTACGTCTGCAATATTATGACAAAAACACCAGTTAACCGTAACAAACTTTATTTATTATACGAAATGCGTTACAAGCCAAATGTCTCACAACTTACTTACAATTGACTCCTGTTTATCTTCTACCGTCTTTTTATAACCCCATATTACTATGGCAGACACAACATTTAATGGCGGTTGATACCTGACCATTACTGTTCTCTTTTCTGCCGTGCAAATAAATAAATTAATATTTATATCACCGGTATCACAGCGTGTTTAAATATACAACAGCGCAAGGCGTGGCAAGCCTGTGTTTGGATGTTGTGTTGAGCCACCCACCATTAAATTTTGCGTCAGCCATAGGAGACACATGTTGCAGAATTTACCAGAATGCAGATTGCGAACATTCTCGAAGAGTAGAGTAGTCAAGCCTCTACCAATGTTTACCTCACGGGTAAGGGTTTGGTCTCTCTAATCTCCCGCACTCAAAGCCTTCCTCGATGCCTCGGCCTATTTTTTCTAAGCTCTAAAATGTCATGCTTCTAAAAATAAATTAAACTTTAGCAGTTACTTTCTAATGTTTTTCAAGTTGATTGTCATGTACTCTAATAGTTCATTAATTATCATTTAAAGATGTTTTATTCGCCCAAAAATGAATGTTTACGCTTTAGGATCGTCATTAATGCCTAAGCGATATGAAGATTGGCTTAGAGATGTATTTGGGGAAGACACGCCACTTAAGACAACATATAAATGGCACTGTGAATTCAAAACAGATCGCAAGAAGAACCACGAACATCTTATAAATTTATTCGGGCGACATTGGGTATTGGTATGAGTCAAATCCAAAACATTTTACATCAACAGATGTGAGAAAATGTCGATGGATTCCACATAAACTGACTCCCGGTCAAAAACTTCAACGCATTGATTGATGCAGAAAACTCTGGAAAAATTCCATAACGGTGCTTCAAATTTGGTTTGGAATAACATTACTGGTGATGAATTTTCGATTTATTGTTATAAGCGGAAAAGAAAAATCAATCGTCTCAGCGGACCTTTCGAAAAAGAACCAAAGCCTGCAGAACTTCGACGAATTCGCAGACCTCGTAAGAAGATGGTTGTTGGTGTTTTTTTCCCCCCAAAACTGGTCATATTGCTATTACATTAGAGTTTAAGAAGTTTGTGAAAAACTCCCAAAAATAATTTTACACCATGACAAACGTATTATTGCATACAGCAAGACTAACAAATGAGTATTTGGATGTCCTAAATCTCAGCACCATGGACCCTTCACCATACTTAGACCTTGTGATATCTTTTTGTTTCAAAAATGAAAGATAAAATTAGTGGACACTTCCTCAACAGATGAAGCAGTGGAAACGTTATAAAAATCTGGCTTTCGAAGAGTGGTATAACTGCTTTAAGGACTGGTTTCATCGGATGTAAAAATATACTGATCCAAGAGAGAAATATTTTTAAAAACAATAAAATCATTAAGTCGTTACTATGGTGTGGTATTGTGAATTTTGAGACCAAGCATCTCTTGGAAGAATTATGAATGGTTCAGCTTTAGTTGCTGTTTGGATCTCCTATTGCAAGTTCTAAGGCGTTCATTTATAGGTTATATGTGCTTTCGTAACCTTTGGAGTCATGAGTTCTCAATCACCTTATGTTCAAGGAAGAGAAGGTAATAAAGAAAGGATTAGTGCACATTTGGAATGATAGTCCTGTTTCCACAAAAGAAGAATAAAGAGATCAAAAAGAAAAAGTGCAACTCACAACAAGAAAAGACAAAAAGGTAAAAAAAAAGAAAGTGAAGCAAAGAAAAGGACTGGTCTTAGGAAGGAATAAAAATAGCACTGGCGTGAACCTTCCCTTTAAGAGCGTTTAGGTCAAGATGTGGTGTGAGAAAACTGTCAGAAGTTCCTTCGGATGTCTCCCCAAGCGGAGCAGTTAAATTTTGTGTCGCACGTCCCTACAGGGATGTTTACAAGTTCATCCGTCCACTGCCCCTGTCCTGCTCGTGGCTACTCGTCGTCGAGGGTGTCTTGCCGATGTCGAAAATAATTTCTAAAATGTTACGTATCTCATCTCACAGATTTTATTAAGGTTAGCCCAACTAAGAGAATGTATTGCAGCTTCTGCAATTGATAGAAGCACATTTCCTACTTATTTCTGTATGAGCAGCCATTAAATTAAACAATTTGAGACCATATACAATATATTGTGACAAAATGCAGTTCAGTTAGTTTTACACCACTTTATTTTCCTTCTAAACTTTTGCATAAAAACACAGTTCTCTTCTACTAATGTTAATGCAGTCTACAGTCCTTCGTGATATTACAACTCACATTGTTTTCTTCCCAGTCCTTTCACTGTCTCTCACACACTAACTCCGACGGTAAAATCACTCCACATTTATTAAAACTTTTTCATTTTGTCGCGGCGTATCTTTCACAGCTGTCTCGCATTGACAGACTGACCAATTCAAAACTGTAAGAGTAACTCTAACTCCTCCTCTGCTATTTCCTCGCCCCCCTATATAGCGGGAATGACGTCACACAGACTTTTCACGAACTCCTTCAAACACACCGACGATGACGTAGCCAGATCTTTCTCGAAGGTTCAGGAGAAGACCCCTTTTGGTTCTGCCGCTCTTATTGCTGTTAGTCACGTATACACAAATAGTCGCGCGAGGCAGCCTTATCTTGAACGCCTTTGTTTGCTCGTCGGCCTTGTATGTGGTGTAAAGTAGCTTAGCTCCGACAGTCCTTTGTTTTTCGCCACACCCGGCGTCACAATATGTACCATATACCGAGTTACACCCCAGCAACCGTGCACTCGGACTTGGGTTTTTCCATGGTTTCCCCTTGTCACTTAGAATGCTGGGATGCCTAATTTCAACCCACAGTTTCCTTTCCTTCCCTTCCTCAATCATTTCCTTTGTCATCCTCCAGGTCCAGTGTCAGCTGCAGGCAGATGGTTAAGTTGCTTGCGCTCTGTAAATATTTCTCCCTGGTAGCTGCGTGCCGCTGCCTGGGCGTAAGCGTTGCTTCAACGCCCTCTCTCGGTAGTAGTGAGAAGCTTCAGTTGATGTTCCTGGTATTACTGTCGACTTCAGCATTGAATTTGCCGGTGTCGTGGTCTTCCTTCACCTCGTCTCTCCCCCCCCCCCCCCCAAAAGGGCTGATAGCTTGCAATATATCCATGCCGGGTCGCAGTAAGCGAAGTGTTCCCCTCCGTTCCAATACCTCATACGCACTCATATCACGATACATAAGTGCATGTTTTTCATGTGTTGAAAAATACAATAAACATTAGAGGGGAAATGTTATAAGATGAAAGCCAAGATGTAATAAAAAATCTTATTCAGGTGTTTAAAAGCGCGTGGCTGTATGCTGGCCTTTAAATTGCATACACACTTCTTCCAAGATATTGCGAAAAACAGCTTTAAAAACTGATGTGTTGCACTCACATGCCTTTCTCTACTAACTCTTTTACAAACAATGCTTGCAATTCATTATTCTTCTAATTCACGTTAATCGAAATAAACATTTGTAGACATTTTTAATATATTTCCTGAGGGTATAATGGGAATGGGGCAGACTTAAGCGATGATAGTCAAATGTTTTAAGAGTTGGTCGCAATATGATAGCTTGTAAATTCCATTCTCTTTGCATTGCGAGAACCAAAAAAAAAAAAAAAAAAAAAAAAAAAAAAAAAAAAAAAAGAATAACGAATTCCCATTTGAGAATAGTATAAGTATTTGAAAATTCAAACCAATAAGAAAAATGGTCATCTACACAAAAAATATATTTCACGTCAATAATTATGTTTTAACGAGATCTACATTTTTGTGTAGCAAGACATTGTCTATCTCTTACGGTTTACCAGTAATGCAAAACTATTCAGGTTGAAGTGTCCAAGACATTCCATTTGTCTTGGAAATATCTTAAACATGTTATTTTAATCAAAATCGTTTGAGCCACTTTTAAGAAAATAAAAATTTTCGAGAATGTTTGTACGTAAAGAGAAGTTTGGGGCGGGGGGATTTTCTTCGTGTGACATCTTTGGAAGAAGTTGACCTTAATTTGTATTTAAGTGACTCCTATTCGTTTTGGAGCTAGGCTGCTCTCTGTCTGTCTGCCCCCCCCCCCCTCCTCTCTCTCTCTCTCTCTCTTTCTCTCTCTCACACACACACACACACACACACACATGCACACTTACAAGAATTTTTTTTCTTTTTTTTAATTCAAGGCGTCTCAAAACGTGTATTTCAGGTGAAACCTTGATACCCAATCCTTGACTGAAATGCAATATCTTCTAAACTCACTGCTTCCTGCAGGACTCTTTATGTATCTCTTGAATTTGAGCACATGTTTAGTTAGAATATATGTTGGCAGGTCACAGAAATATCACAGCGAAATTCCAGTGGTAGTGGAGGTTGTAGTGGCGTAGATGGTAGAGCGCAAACAAATGGCACCTCTAGTTCCCCCAGTTCAGGTGTCAGCAGTCAGGTGACGTCTAGTACAGGCTCTACCGCCGCCAGTGTCCAGGCAGCACTAGCAGCTATCCAAGCTGGTCAGCTTTCTCTCAATCAGGTATGTTGTCTATAGATACAAGTGCATCAGTTTGTCGCAAATAAAACCTAATACGGCTTGTGGGAAACATCTTGACACTCAAATGAATAAGAGACAACAAATGAAGAAAAGCGGTGAGACAAGTGTTTCAAGAACTTGGAAGCAGTCACATGGACAACTTATTGTACTTATCACTCACAGGAGGTGGAACACTGACCCCCACTTCTCTTGTTATGCAAGTAGACTGGTCAGTACCATAGCGCATCTTTCCTTCATAAGTGGGGGACTGTTGCGACTTTTACACAAGCTGTACTTCTTGTTAATTGTGATAAACTTTCAGTACACATTTCGATGTAAGACCAAGTCAGTGATAGATTTTTAAAGAGTAACCAGAGAGTAAAGGTAGCTATGGGTATATATGGACAGGTCAAACAAAAACTTTTAAATTATTTGTCGATCTAAAAAATGAGTTTATTCCCTTGAGAATAAAGACTATAACCAAAGTGAAAAACATTCTAAGACTTTTCAGTAGTTTATACTGTTCTTGTCTATCATCACGGAGTACACACGCTAGTTCAGGCCTCTCATTGCTTGTGTTCACTCATAAGCAAGAGGAGCAGAACGAAGTTCGCACACGCCACTGCTGTGCCTATATCTGGAATTGTCCCGCTGTGTTCTGCAACTTTTAAATGTACAAAGGGATATCTGCTTACATAATAAACAGATGAGATGGGCCACCTAGTATAATGGCATGTAACTGATAAACATTATGCATCATATGAAAATACACTATGCAAAGAATCTGTTTCTCTCTAAAAACACAATTTATTTCACAACTTTTTTATGCATCAGTCATTTGTGGCATACTATTGATTTGAATTTTCCTATATTTCATAGTTCTTTAAGGTGTTGCTGCTATTCAGTTCTCATAATGTCATGCAAATAGTATTAAATATCAAGACCTGTAACAACAGTTTTAAAAAGTCTGTCTGCATGGCTTAGTTCATTAGGCAGGTTCAAACCTAATCCTGACTAATGTTTTTAAGTGTACTTAAAAGCTACAGCCCTATCTCAGCAGACTTACTGGCATTTAAAAATCTCCTGCAGGACACCAGTGATGATATGACAGAGTGGTTAACAAAAAATATTTAAATAAGTTTTTAAACATCTGACTATCAGCTTAGCTTCTTCTTTCTCACTTGTATCTACAACTAACTAGTATTTCTACAAAGGTTTAACTGATTAACATCAAGTAGTAGAAAAATAAGATTTTGTAAGAATAATTTCTAGAAGGTTTATACAAATAACCGACAGTGGACAGGGAAAATCATATAACCTTAACAAATAGTTATTTTTAAGCACTTGTTTAGAATTATTTAGAGCAGAGAGATCCCAAGGATAACCTTGTTTACCAGAGAGGCTAGACTGACGTAAAATGTTACAATTCTAGCTGATGAGCTTGGGTGCACAAGGGCAGCAACTCTTCCTCCAGAACCAACTGGCGGCTGCAGCAGCAGCAGGGCAGATACCCACATTGCCCAACCTGGCAGCTCTTGGCCCTCAGGAGCTGCAAGCGCTACAACAAACATTGCAACAGCATCAACAGTCACTTCAACAGCAGTTGCAACAGTTTGTTTTGTTTCAACCAGGCTCTGGGGCGCAGCTACCTCCACAAGCACAGTTCTTTCTCCAAAACCAGGTGAGTTTGTCTTCAACCACAATTAATATCAGGGCATGTTATCTTTTAACCATTGCATGTCATCATCTTTTGTCCAAAAATGGTGGTAGTTCTTTTTTTTCCCTTCCTCAGTGTTTGTGTTTTGTATTTCTAAAGCATTCTTTGAATCTTTTTCCAAGTTCTTCTTTGTATTGGCTATATAAATCTGATTGCAGTGCATCATTGAATCAGTTTTAACTTTCAAATTGTTCCCTTGACAAAATTCACATCATGGGGTACATGTCTTGCATTAATCAAGAGAATGCACCATCCCTTACTACTTTTTTCTGTTGAGCCATTCAGTTATAATTAATTTTTGTTTATTTTCCACATTTGCCTAGCCTTTATGCAATATATATGGTAAGAAATATTGTAATGTTGACCACAAAGCAATTATAACTGTGTCTAAAGCTATGAGCCCTCTTTTTTCTATCTGCAGGGAATGATATTGGAAGATAATGTGTATCGTGATTAAAATAACATTGAAATTTTTTTTCTTTAACTTCTTTGGTCATTTTGGGGGCTTTGACTTGAGAAACAACTGATGGTGCTATTGCTCGTTGAACTTTGAGGTTTCTTAACATTGCTTTTTATTTCATAATTTTTAACATTAACACACAGTCATACTTCCAGACTCTGTGGGGCATAGAGAATTATTCTGGTTAAACAAAAATCCCTAACCCTAGCCGGGAATCTAACTCGGGACCTCAGGTTTGAATGCTGACCACTCGACTACAGAGGCAATCAATGCAAAAAATGTTAAATTACTTTAAAGAATATTTATTTTACATATCCATCTGGTATCAAAAGATAAGGTATATTGTGTTAAATAACATTGCAAATTTATTAACTAACTTTTAAGAGCTATATTACATTATATGCTTTTACTGTATGCATTTAATCCATCACAAATGATGTTTAAGCTTATGGAATCTTTTGCATTTTAAGAGCTTGCTATGATGCTATGATCTGCTTTCTACAACATGTATGTACATAAATCAAAAAGGTAATGAATGGTGAAGTTGTCTGTTTTTCCAATGCTTTTAAACAATAAATATTTACCTGGACTTTATTGGTATCTAAGGATTATGTTTCATTTTTCCTTTCTTGAATATTCTAGAGATCGGTCTAGCATCTTTCTCAAATATTCTAGAACCAATCTACATAAACTGCAGAGCATGTTTCATATTGTGTTCAGTAACTCATACCAAGCAGATACCTAAAACTAGTGCTATCCTTGTCTAACCTAAATGTTGATGCTTAATTTTTGACATGAATGCACATGTCCCTGCCTTTTAAACAAGTTTACAATTAGAATCCACATCCGCATCCACCAGCTGGGACAGCTTCAGGGCACTAATCACATCGCATCCACCAATACTGCACCCCATTTATGGCACCTGTTGTAAGTACAGGTGGCAGTCGCAGTGGTTGCAGTAAGCCTTGGTTGTCCATAGACTGTTGTGCTTCAGAGTTTAGTTTAATAGTTTGAAATTAACATAGACATTAACATATAAAAATAAGCTCATATACTGTGATAAGTGACAAGTCCAGTTGCTTTTTATGTCACTTTATTTCCCTTAAAACTCAATCACAATTCATAACTCATGACCTTGCAACTCACAGCTGTTCTGTTCTATCATAACCTTAACACAAATATTGCTCAAGTGTACACAGCTTATTCTGTCAGTTCTACTCTCTGACAACTCACTGACTGACTGAACTGATCCACTATCTAAAACTGTTTGTGCCAGCTCGCTTATATAGTCAAGAGTTAGTTACTGACAATTTTCTGGTTTTGCAAACTTTCTCATCACAAGTCCTGGACTCTAAGCTTCTAGAACTATGAGGAAATGGCCATTATTCTTACCCTTGAAAAGTAATTATTGTTTCTCTTATCCCTTCTTTGCTTGATTTAAAAATATATATACGATGATTATAAATAAGAAATATTAAAAAAGTATAGGGCTTCAGAAATCAACAACAAATAATGTCTGAATGTTCCTAGGTGCAGCAAGCAGTTGCTCAGGCAGCACAGCAGTTGCAGCAGCTACAAAAACAGCAACTTCAGCAGCAACATCAGCAACAGCAGCAACAAAACAATGCTCATCAGAATCATCACAGCAGTCCGACAAACCATCACAGCCATCATTCTGCTCTCACTCAGCACCACAACAGTGTGAACCATCACCATAATCACCAATCACAAATGGTTCCATCAGGACCACAGGGTAACCCAGGTGTTCCCCATCATCACATCAAAACACCTCAGTCACGTATTTTAGAACCATCACCGGAGGAAACCACCGACTTAGAAGAGTTGGAACAATTTGCAAAAACATTCAAACAACGTCGGATTAAGCTTGGTTTCACACAAGGGGATGTCGGGCTTGCAATGGGCAAGCTGTATGGAAATGATTTCTCACAGACAACCATCTCAAGGTTCGAAGCCCTGAATCTCTCCTTCAAGAACATGTGTAAATTAAAACCTCTTCTACAGAAGTGGTTGGAAGACGCAGACAACTCTCTCAATAACCCAAATTCCTTAACTAACCCTCTGACAACTCCAGAAGCTATAGGTAGGCGACGCAAGAAACGTACATCTATTGAAACAAGTGTGAGAGTTGCATTGGAAAAGTCATTTCTGCAGAATCCAAAGCCCACTTCAGAGGAGATTGCTCTGCTAGCTGAGAATCTTGCGATGGAGAAAGAAGTTGTGCGAGTATGGTTTTGTAATAGGTATGTATGCTACTCAAACCTAATTCCCTTATGCTTAAATATAAGGCTTTAATAGGTCTAAATGACAGTTTTTATGATCCTAAAATTTAATTTAGCTATCTATCTTCAATAGCTTCTGAGAAAACAGGTCATTTATACAAAAAATGTCATTTGGAGGAAAAGCTGTTCAAAGCAACAATGGAGAAAACAAACTCGCAATGTTTGTAACAAAGAAATCACACAGTTTGAGTACAGAGAAACTGTCATACTTAACAGTAGTATCAATCTGTAGAGCAAAATTTCTCTAAAACAGAGTAAGAATGTAAAAGTGTAGTGTGTAAGAGTTATGATTTTTTTCTTTGAAGTTGCACAGAATTCACGGAAAAAATACCAGATGTAGGGCCATTTGTAAAAATATTGTGCTTACTATAATAGCATTAACCTTTTGGGAATTTTTACCATTTGGTTTGTCTTCAGAGTTAAAACAATGCAATGTAATTACTTTTTTAAAAGATATATTTGTACCTATAACCTATAGTCATACATGCTTTGCTTTGTTCTTTAGGAATTTTCAGACGATTTACTACTTTATTGCTGTTAGTAGTTATTACAATCTAATAAGGTACAAATACTTGTAGCCACTTCTTGAGAGATCACAGACACATTTGAAGCTAACTTATACGAGACATGTCCGGAAAGTAACTACCAGTTTGGAAAAAAGGCATAAAATATTTGTTTTCATAACAACATTTACTTGTATATGAAGTAGCATTTTCTAACATGTAAGATTTGAAGCTAACATATTTTTCAACAGTTGTCACCACTGTTCAGCAATTTCTCATTGCAGGGAATAAACTTTTATATGCTTTCTTCAAAGAAAGTGTCACCAGTGACAATTCCATGCAAAACAGTTTTTGAAATTAATGGAAACACATCACAAAGCATGTTTGTTGTGAACCATCTGTTTTCATGAACTGCCTCATTCACTTGTTCAACCAAACCATCAGTGACAACAGGTTACTCATCCCAGGCTTCATCATAAACATTGGATTGTCCATCATTGTATTACCTAACGCACTTTCTCACCATTCCTATGTCATTACATTTTTACCATAAATCTCTACAAGTTGACAATGAATTTTAGCTGGCTTCAAATTCTGTAACGCGGAATGCACTGCACAGTTAATGGGATTAAAAGTTGTCTTAAACATGTTAATCACTAACAACTGCAAACATAACACAATTCGACTGTAATGGCACCAGAGGACAGGCAATGAACCACAGAGATGAGTCTGTATGCGTGTAACTGCGACACTAGTATTGAGGTGGTGGCAGAACAAAATAGTACTTACTTTCTGGACATGCCTCATACATTTTTTTTCTGGCCCCCTCTAACATTTACAAGACTATGTGAATCTAAAATTTTGTGAACACCCAAAATGTATACTTAAGAGCTGCTGCTGTATATGAATAAAATATTTAGTAATGTTTTATGATTTAGAATAAACTAACAGGTTGTTTCTTTTATCTTGCCTTTTCTTCTTGTTGAAGGCGCCAAAAGGAGAAGAGAATCAACCCTCCAAGTGCAGCAATGGGGAGCCCAACAATATGTTCCGTGGCTGGGTCTACTCCTTCGAGCATGTTTGCTTCCATCGCAAGTTCTCTAGCTAGTGGATCTCTGTCAGCAATGGGAAGTCCGATATCATTGGTCACCACCTCATCCCATGGCTTCGTTGGGCCTGGACCAGCCTCCAACACTCAGCAGCCACCGATCGTCAAGAGCGAATGACAGTACTCTCCGCTACATGTTCCATGAAGTGAGAGCAATGCATTGTGTAACTGGGGAACAAGAGTTACACATGCAGAAGCACACAATTTACATGCACTACTCAAAATACCTCGCTCCCATATCCATTCTATAAATAAGAGATACACGTCTCACAAAATGAATGACTTGTTCTGGGGTGAACTATAGTTCGTTGAAGAAAAACTTTATTTTTAAGCGTAACTATGCAAGCAATGACTTTTGAAGAGTGTTATAATTGCACTGTGTCCCAAATCTCCTTTTCCTATACGTGTGGAAGTGATGGAGATAATCCTTCCATAGAAAATTCCACAGTATTTGTGCAATGTTCACTATCACTGTAATTTAATACTATTAAAAACTTAGTGATGTAGGTCGTAAACTTGTTTCATGATGAATCCACGAGTTATACAGATAGAGAAAGAAAAAGGCTCAGAATTGCTGTTAACAATTTGTATATAATTCACTGAACCTTTTTTTTGTTTTGTTTTCAGACACATTCATCTACCCATTCATCTTCACTTTTGTTGGAAATATTTAAGTAATTCATGTCCAATGTGTTTCATTTGAAGAATAAATCAATATTTATTATTATTATATTATATTTGTCTCTCATGTCATCAATAAGACTACCACCTTCCTTTAAAAGATATGGATGCTATAAGTTGATATCATTTTAAATAACGAGGTTAATAACGGATAATTTTTTAGTTATTGAGCTAGCAGAGATTTTAGAAATAAGCGTTAAAAGCCCTCATCTATTGCAAGAGAATACATATACTGTAATGTACAAGAAATTTGGAGTTTTTACTAATAGCTTAGCAGGAGGTCGTTAGCCATTAACAATTATTTATAAGCAAAGCAAATGGTAATGCATGATCCCTTTAAGCCTTAAATGGCACTAAGATAATAAACCACCTAAAAATAAAATAACATTACATATTGGAATGCTCATAATTTAAACTAAACTAGGTAATGTTTGGTCAAAAGTGTAATTAAACAGCTAAAATATTCCTTTCAAACCAGTTTGCTTATGATTTATAGGATAGTTTCAGCCATTTAAATGCCATAACTTTCAAAATTCTAACTTAATCCAATGCAACTAGTTTCAACATTGGCTTTGCAAAAGGCATGTTTAATAACTGTGGTAAATTGTGGATAATGTGAATTGATTTACTTCCTTAAAGGTGAGTAATGAAAGTAATGTTCTGGAGAAGGTGTGGCTAAGAGGAAACCAACAATGAAAATGTAGGAATTATTTCAATGTGACAGACACACACTAATAACTTCACTCATTTTTTTAGAGTTAACTCAAACACATTTTGGAGTTATGTCTCCATCATCAGCTAATATTAATAACTTCACTCATTTTTGAGAGCTAACTCAAAAACATTTTGGAGTTATGTCTCCATCAGCCAGTAACCAACTTCCTGGTTTCCCTGTATCTGTTGCTTGTGGCTTTAATGAGTTCCTTATTCTTTTGTGCCCAGAGTCTTCCCAATGAGGTCAAATCTACTGGCTTTTGGACAGCCTTTATTAATTTTCTCTCTTTATGAATATTGTGATTTTCTTTCTAGAAATGTCGACAGGCCCTTAAACCTAACTCACTCTTTCTAGAAATGGTGACGACTGCAGAGTTTTCTGTATCCTTATACCTAACAAGTTTTAGGTGTTCTGTGACACTCAAACCAATGTTCCTTTTTGTTCTAGTTATATAAATTAATTATTCTCACATTTTATTTGGTAGATGCCTGGCATTTTATTCTTTGCAACCAATTTACTGGTTTTAAGTATGCTACTTAAACTATATTATTCATAGGCACTATTCCATTGTCAAAATTTTTTTGGAATTGGCCAAATGCCCAAGGATGGTAAGTGAACTGTTTAAAAATCTTGGTTTCTGTAATATTCTGTTTGTGTTGCAGACATTCTTGTTTTCTGTTGCTAACTTTCAAAACATAAGTGAAGTTATGAGAGTGTATGTGCCACATTGAAATAATTCTTGACAATATATCACTTCACTGTGTTTTTCCCCATGGTATTAATACCTATTTTAAATGAAACTAGTGTTTCTATAATTCAGAGATGTTTATATAAAAGTAGTAAAAAAACTATAGGTTGATTCATTTACTTCTAAAACATTAGAAAAGTTTCACTGTCCATATCACTTCATATATATTAAATGGAATAGTAAAAGAACATTTAGTGAGAAGTAACAATAGCAAAAAATACCACCTCATTTTGGTCTGACATGTAAGGTGGCACCATGGCCACGCGGTTAGACCATTCGCCTACCACCTAGGGGTTCAAGCCCAGGGACCCACATGTATTCGTGGTGGACGAAGCGGCATCAGTGTGGTTTTTCTCTGGGTTCTCTGGTTTCCCCAGCCACTCATTCCACCAATTGCTTCATTGTCACCTTTCCAATCATGGATTTCGTCTGCATTTCATATCATCCTCTTCCTCATTCTCATTCCTGGTGCTGGGCTGACCTCCCACTTCCAGGTCTTCACTCTGTCCAGTCTATAGGTTTCTATGCTCCCCGACAAGTGTCTGGCCCTAGGCACTGTCTTGTAAGTCCTAGAGGGTCCTACATAAGGGGAGGGTAATCAGGTAAAAAGAAAAAGAAAACGAAATAAAACGAACACCTTTTCACAATACATCATGTGTATGAGTACATACGAGAAGGGGCGAATTGCAAGCCCTTAGTTAACAACATATTTCATTTTGTATAAAGGTTAAAACATTTTATAATTTTGAACCTTCTCTGTCATTTACCTGTGTAGGTAAGAGGACGTGTTGTATTCCATCAAAAATCTTGATGTCATGCTTTCAATGGAAACACATGTTCAGGCCTCTGAATCAAAAACAGCGTTTTTATAAAAAGGACCATGTATAGGTGTATTTTCATGTCTGTGAACAGCATGACTAAAACTAAATGTTTGGCAAATACCAAATTTGGTATTTAAGTTCAGTAGGTTTCAGAGCTGCAAGAAGATTTTCGAGAAAATCCCCTAACCCAAACTACCCTTTATATGAGAAAAATGCTTGACATTTTTAATATGGCTCTTAACAATTTTAATTAAAATGCATATATTAAAGATTTTTATATGACAAATGTAATATATATCTTAACTTTCATCTTTATTCTGAATGATTTTTGTATAATTGATTAAACATTAGTAGGGAGCGAAATCCTGGGTGGGGGGCGGATCAGTAGGATTTCCCCCATCAACAATTTTATACCCAAAATTTTCCCTCCAGTAAAATGTTCCAGGGGTGGTTTATATAACAAAACAAGCAGTGAAACATACATTACTAAAATCCTTCTTCCCTTATCAACTTTTAACGATTTCCTGAACATTAGAGATACTAAAAATTTTAGTGCACAAAAATTTAGATCTCATTAAATCATACTCTTTATATAAATATTAATTTTTATAACATCAACCATTTCCAAGATATTCTCTGTTGTAGGTTTGAATAATTATACTTATTCAATTGGCAAGTTACTATTCATTTTTCTCATGGTCTTTGCATATAATTTTAAAGACATCACATAATTTCTTGCTTTTTAAAAATCAATCACATTAGCCTATTATAACCTTTTTATATATATTACGAATTATAAATGTGCCATATTTCATCACATAATCATCTCCATCACCAAATGGTCACACCGACAAGCAAACAGGACTTAAGAATTTCACTGCACGATCATCACATTAATATTCCAAGGGTTCACCATTGAGAAATATTGAAAAATAATGTGCAGAATATGCAGTGTATTGTAATATATTCCTCATTCTCAATGCTATCAGTTTACCAACTGCAGAGTTGGTGGCTAGCCCTTCAATAAATGCTAAGTTACATTTTTCTTTTTTGAGTTATTATTTTGCTTTTTTTTTTAAATTTTATTTATTGCAGTAGGCATTTCAGCATCACTACAGTTTCCCCTCCTTCCGGCGTAACATTGCTGTGCTTCAATAAGCTCGAACTCGCTCTTGCTCCCTTATTCTTTTTACTTTCTCTACTACACAAGTAGAAGGAAGTATTGTATTCCACCCAAAAATTCAATGTCGAGATTTCACCGGAATCCAGAAAAAATCATTTTTAGAAAAAGGTTGTGTGTGTCTGTGTGTCAGTCTGTGGACAGCATAACTCAAAAACGAAAAGTCGGTTAAAAACCAAAGTTAGTATTTAAGTTTAATGTCTTTCAAGGATGCGACACAAAGATTTTGAAGAAAATAGCCCCACCATAAACTACCCTTTACGTGAAAAATTTTTCGAAAATTTTGAGTTTCTAGAAAATGGCTCTAACAATTTTGATTAAAATGTCATATGTTTAAAATATTTTTATGACAAATTAAATGTATATTTTGAATTTTCTGGCTATAACCTATGTAGCCCTGTTTACTCTGACTGACTTTTGAATAACTCATAAACCATAAGAGATAGACAAAATCTTACTCTACAAAAAATGTAGATGTAGCTAAAACACACAATTTATGTCCAAATAAATTTTTTTGTGGAGTGAATCATTTCGGAGATATTCCTTGTTATTTGTGTCAGTTTTGGAGAACTGAAACTTTTGTGAAATGGAACATCATTGTTCATTTTTTTATATGTTAAGCGTGCAAAGAGAACGGAATCAAAGCTTTGAAAGATTTTACTATCGCTCAAAGCCTACTGTATTCTAATATTACCCTTGTACCTACAAGGAAATAAGCAATAAGATAATTTGTACAAATGTTTATCTCAACTAACATGAAGAAGATATAGGAATAAGAATTTGTAAGAATGTTTAGTACAAGAGTAGAGAGAGTCATGTGAGTGCAACACATCAGATTTTTTCTTTTCATTTGCATTTTTCGTGTTTTTCTGATTGTTTTCTCCTTTTTTTCTGTCACATATACACATTTATATACCACAAATATCCATGGCTGAAGCAGTTCTCGAACCCTTAACCTTTTGTGCAGCAAAATGCCAAAGCCATACACTCCAGCGACTATGAAGGTCAGCTTGTCATATACTAGTCACTGAAAGTTAACACGGCCAGTCTTGTATAATTTATTCTTCACATATTAGTCACAATCACATAAAGATCGTACTATGTATTTTTAATTTATGAAGAAAGCATAAAAAGTATGACAGTTATGCAATGAAATACTCTATACATAATAAAGGTCATCACCTTGGTACTGTGGTAGCCCTTCTGCTTATCAACCAGGAGACCTGGGTTCGATTTCTGGTACGGCAAAACCTGGTCTGGGGTGCACTCAGCCTTGTTAGGCCCCTGAGGAGCTCCTTGGTTGAGAATAGCAGTTCCTGGTTGCAAAGATTGCATATACCAACCAGGAGGGACCGGGGCGCTGACCACGTCCCACCCTCCAGGAGGTAAGTGCCCGTTACCTCTGTGTATAATTTTATTTCTTCCTTTCTTTAATTTGGAAATGTATTTTATAATTTATTTAAGAATGGTGAAGGTTTCTCTGCTGGTGATTCTGTGGCATTAATCTCCAATTAAGTAGCCTAAGGACAGGGGCAGCTCAGTGGACTAAAGCGATCCGTCATCAAAGATAGGTACTCAAATCCGCAGTCTCATTTTTATTTTCAGTTACAATCTTTCAGAAACTCGTGTGCACGGCCTATCAGATTAATGAATGCATTGTATTCTTCAGCACAACAAAATACATAATCAACTGTTTAAAGTGTGCAGAGAGTGATATGTACTTCAAAGCTTTATTTGACAAAGATCAAGGATCAGGATGTAATACATTACTATACTTATTTAATTTTAAAACTTATCATGCCAATTTGAATTATTCTCTTTTGTTGGTAAAGGCAGATAATTTCATCTAAATTGTATACACAGAACATTGTCAATACTCACATTGCATAGTCTGGTAATATATTTAATAGAAAATGGTCTGTTGAAGTTGTAAAACACAAATTCAATGCCTTTAACCAATTAGATATATACAGGTGTCCCAAAAAACACTGCTGACGCTTATTATGTTGTGTGGGATGGCAAACTGGTTGGTTTTCAAATAGGAACCACTGTCCAGAAATGCACAGTTTGGATACTGTAGTGCATTGAAGTGTCAGATGGCTGTACATTCACATTTCATTAATAAACCCAACATCAAGCTGTCTACATTACAAACAGGCTTCGAACTGTGTGCCTCCTACATCACTGCAGAGCCTATATCGTTGGGGTGACCCTCATGCACATGACTCAATACGTGTGGTTGTCTTTGAAGATTTTCAATCACTCCACGGACTTGAGCAATAAGGTCCTCTGTTGACGTTACAGGAGTGCCATACGCCATGCTCTTCATACAACTCCACAAAAAGTAGTCGAGAGGTGTCATGCTGCCCATGAAACTGGTTTACCTCAACCAGTCAATCGATTTTAATATGCAACATTGGGGTGATTCCACACATTTACATTAAAGTGTGCTGGAGCTCATGTCGGCCATTTCAGCAGTTGTGTACTAGTACGTGTCGTACTGCTGTTAAAAATCGTTACTGTACTGGAAACTACAGAAGTAATGCAGTACGATGCACACCAAGGATTCCATGGAGGAATGTAGTGCATGTGCAGGAATGCTATTATGCTCAAGTCATTTATCTCAGTACACAGATTGCTAAAGTGTTGCAGATCTTCCATATTAAGCTACCAAATTAAATGTTAACAAACTGTCAAAACTTTTCATTCTCACTTCCCCTACTTGATTTTGATGTTTTGCATATTCAGAAACAAGTGAAGGTGGTTTGTTGTATTGATTCATCTCAGGATCTGCAGCTGAAGAGGATAATAATGAATTCTGTTGTACTTAACAAAAGTCCAACTTCCTTATTTAAGAGTGCATCATTTGTTTCTTGCAGCAGTTAAGTTTCAAGCTGGTAATAAATTTAGATTTGCAAATTACAAAATTTAGGCCTTGCAATAGTAATCTTGCCTCTTAAAAGGTATTTTAGGTCATAGCTGTTTAAATAAAATATGTATTGCAGCTTCCCTTACTGTAAATTAGGGTAATTTTGGGGTGAGATGTAGCTTAGGAACAATACAAAATTGTATCACAATTGTAATATCAAAACCCTACACTTCATGTTTGTTGTCTGTAACTATATGGTTTAGTACACCATATGGTACCTATTAATAAACAGGTAAATAAACATATTATATATGTTAAAACAGTCATCTCCTTAGCGTGCTAGTGATACAGCTGCTTACTAAGCAGGAGGCCTGGGTTCAACTACCAGTACAGCCATGGGGACTTTTCCTGGGAGACCTGGTCCAGGGGCACAGAGCCTTATGAGAAGCTACTGTGGGGAAAAGCAGTGGCTCCAGGTTGTGAAGACTACATTCATCGGCCAGAGGGATTTGGGATGCTAACCACTCCCACCCTTTAGCACTGTACCCCACCATGATGTCCGGGCAGAGATGGGGAACACAGCAGTTGGGCAGTAGGCCTCAGCCCAGAATCGGGCTGTTGTGCAGCAGAATTTAGTTTTTTTATACATTAAAACCGTGGTAAATATTGGGGGACAACAGCAAATTTATGCCAGGATTATGATGAACTTTACTTAATGTTAGGTACTTAACATGAGACATAACATGAAGTAAGAAACTAGAAGACCTATTAGGATGCACTTAAGTTAATGTAATGGAAATTATTCTGATTGGTTATTCTTATGCTCGGCAGACATGGTGATATTCAATTTTCTAATCAGAGGTTATGTTTTGTAAAAATGAAAAGAAAGGCAATACGAAAATATGAAATACAACATCTTTAAACGGCAAATAAAGTACTATGGAGATGACCACAGCCTAAATTAGGAGCTAAACAAAAAGAAAACAAAGAAAGAGTTCTGATGCAAATAATTACTTAGAAAAGCACAATTTATTCCTGACGATTGGTTCAAATAGTGACGTGGCCTCCAAATTTAACGTGTTGTGAAGGAAAAGTTTGGCATTGCCAAACTCTTACATTACGTCATATTAAGTCGATCCTAAATACCTCCATTTAATACAATGCGTTAAACTTTCCCATTGCACCCCATCGTGTTAAGTCACATTACGTTAAGTTCAACTTAATCCCGGTATTAATCCATTCTTTTGGAAAATTAATATTCCATAAACTGGTTGGCCACATGACTAAACAGCTCCCTGTGCTCGGTTTACTACCTGCACAGGTATTTACAGGTAGTTATAGAGTTCTGTAGCTACAAAGTGATTGGATCTCCCCACAGTTAGTGGTCCTTTGATTAACATACCTGTCTAGTCAATTCTTCACAACATTTGTAACAGTTGGGTGTGAGTCCTGTCTAGGAATTTAGTGACCACATGCACCTGTTTATTTCTCAGTCCCATAAGTACTACTTAAAAATTTGATTGTTGTCATGTTGATGGACCAAATCCTTTATTTGGTCAATATATCCTATTCAGTGATCCAGTCAGTATCTCCCTCACTGGAATGAAGGTTGTATGTTTCAGTTATTCCTGTTACACCCCCAACAAATGCACCCTGTGATATGCCTCTGCTCCCAAAAAAGCTTCATTTACTGCTGTCATTTGTGAACTTTCAAAGAGAAAGAAAGCAGGTATGGATTTGTGTAAAGGTTATTGTTGACAACATGTCTCAAATTTCTTACACATCACCAGTCATAAACTTTGGCAAATGCCTCGCTCAGGGTACTGGTTAGCAAGCATTGCCAAATTGACTGTTTCCCAAATAGTTCATAAATCTGGATAAAATCTCCCAAACAGCAATAGTTTGCATGACTTTCTATACATCTCATGTTCAAACTATTCTTACAAATGCTTATTCATCTATCTACTTCATGTTATTCAAGATAAACATTTGCAGAAATGGTTTTATTACATATTTCCTTGTAGGTACACTGGGAATACTGTAGGCTTAAGTGACAGTCAATAGCCATTCACTATGTAATGGCTTTGAAATTCCATTCTCTTTGTATGACATGGTTTCTCACTTGAAAATATGGGCTGGAAAAATCATATCAGTAACAAAGAATCTCAGAAATAATTAATTCCACAAAAAAGTGCATCTTAAATAAATTGTATGTTTTAATAAGACCTATATATTTAATAGTAAGATTTTGTCTATCTCTTATGATTTACCAGGAATGAAGGGGACTTCAGAGATGTACATTTCATCTCTAATGAAAATAATCATAATCATATGCTATTTTAACCAAAATCCTTAGTCATTTTTGAGGAAATAAAAATTTTCCAAACTTTTTCCATGTAAACAGCAGTCTGGGGTAGGGAGATTTTTTGAAAATCTTCATGTCGCATCCAAAAGATGGTGAGCTTAAATGTAACAAGAATTAAAGAACATTTCAGATGTATAAAATACAAACACTTAGAAAAATCAGTAGTTGCCTCCCATTTTTGGAAAGAAAATCATGACATTAATCCAGATCCAAAATTATTAAAACACATATCAGGAAACCAAGAATTGTCAACATGGAAACAGACCTTCATCTGGAAAAACAAAGACGGAGTTTTCAATTTTGATATACCATAAAGCGATCCATTATACAAGTTCTTAAAACCATCACCAGAGCAGTCTACAGGACAAACCAGCCTCTACAAGTTCAGTCGATATCCAGATGATAATGGAGGAAAGCTAGCCTCTGAAACATGTTCCAGGAAATTTTAAAAACATACTGTTGTTTGGTGTTATTAATCAACCCAAATCCTGTTTTAATGTGATTTCAACAAGTCATCAACTTCTAGTATTTATTCTTATTATTAGTTTAGATTTTACCAAAGCAAAGTAACACTATAACATATGTTTTTTTCTTTATTAAAGGGGGATCTTCTAAGCCCCCCTCCCCCTGCTGGATCTGCCTAAGCCTTAAAGCATTTTTTCATTTGCAAGAAAAGATGAAAGCTTCTCTATTATACACTAGGCTGTACAGAGAGTATTCAAACAATTATGTCCCTGACCACCTTTATCATAAACATTTGTTCTGCCATCTCTAAATTTCCTGCACTACATTGTTGCTCACAAAGTTTCTACCATACACACAGTTCTTTGTGCTGTATTATGTCCTTCTGCGGAAATACATAGGGTCAAACATTTGAGCGCTCCCGTAAGGGAGTTGTTCAGATTGGGTTGCACTCAGTTGGTCAAAGATTCCTGATACCCATGGAAGATCGAGTACATCTAAGCAATGTGCAGGCAGGTCTGTGAGATGCTTTAATTGTCTTCAGCACTAATCTGGAGAGCTAGTAGATGGAACTAGATACCATCGACCCCACCGAGGTCTCAGTAGTATTCCCTTATAGGTTGATGCATGTAAGTGGCATATTCATTTCCGTCCTGATGTAAGCTGGCATAAGCTCGCCCAAGCTGAGGGGGCAGTGTGTAAAATAGGTACCGTCACTAATGGAAAAAGCTCACAAAGTTTCAACTCCCTGGGTTCCTGCAAGGCAATGTGAGTTGTCACCTCTTGCCTTTGTATTTCTTTAGAAATACATTTGAGTATATTTAATGCTTAGTATTTACGGAAGTAATTTTCTCTCTAGCTTTGCAATATCTGGAAATGATATGATGTTAATTTTGAAGAGATATTTATCTAGAAATCTGGATGCTCCATGTCCATTTCAACTTGTTCAGAGCACAATAAACTATTTGGTGATGGTAATATTCCAATTTTGCAAAATATAATAATTAATCGAAATATAGTGTTAGTAGTTTTGCACAATAATTCAGAAATTAAGATACAGTCTTCCATAAGTGACCATTTTCATTAGATTCTGTTAAATTTAAATTATAGTTTTGTTAAACTTAGTCTTTTATGATCATTGTTGAGTCATAGGAAAATGTATTTACTGCTGCTTTCTGACTCTTCAACCCTTTTCTGGTTAATATTACATGATGTAAACATGTAACACTGTGTGACTCACATTTGGCAAGAGAGTCTGCGATAGATGACATACATATTTCTGTGTCCAAAGCCAAGCTTTAATAAATTAGTTTGACCTTGGCAGCAGTGGCAATCAGTGTGAGGCCTCGCTTCCTATCATTACTTACTCCACCTGTTGGCACCACTGGAGGCTGAAAAACAGCCTGATGTGTGCACTCACATGAGTTTCTCTACTCACTCTGCAGAAACTATTCTTTGAAGTACCACTTTTCTATCTACTTCACCCTATCGACATAAATATTTGTAAAAATGGTTTCATTATTTATTTCCTTGTAGGTACAATGAGTATACAAAAATACAGTAAACTTAAATGAAGTCGAATCTTTTAAGAGCTGGTCACTATGTGATGGCTTTGATGTTCTATGCTCTTTCCATGGCCAGGACATAAACAAATGAATAACGACTTCCTATTTGATAAAAGTATGAGTACCTATTTAAAAATACAAACCAATAACAAGGAATATCTCGAAAAAGATTATCTCCACAGAAAAATTTATTTCTCAATTATTATGTAGATAAACCAGATATAGATTTTTGTATAGTAAGATTTTGTGTATCTCTTATGTATCAGTTATGAGAAATCATTCAAAATAAAGAGCACTTGAGAGGCTATTCTCAGAAAATTCAAGATATACATTTTATTTTTCATGAAACTATCTAAAACATATGGATTTTAATAAAAATTGTTTGAGCCATTTTTGTGAAAATCAAAATTTTCAAAAATTTTTCCACGTAAAGAGGTTGTTCGAGGTTGGCAGATTTTAATGAAAATCTTTGTGTTGCATTCCTGAAAGACACTGAACTTAAATACCAAGTTTGATATCTAAGCAACTGTTTGTTTTTGAGTTAAGCTGTTCACAGACACAAACACACACACACACACACACACACACACACACACACACACACACACACACACACACACACACACACACACACACACACACACACACACACACACACACACACACACACACACACACACACACACACACACACACACACACACACACACACACTCATACGCACGCACGCATGTTTATGTGTTGTGAGGAAAGAATACTTCACAGAATTAAAGTATATATAAAAATGCAGTTATTATTTATTTATGCCAACAAATTTACTGTTGGTGTTTTTAAACACACAAGCGTGTGTGGGCAAAGTTCCAGTTCTACCTCTTAAAAAATGCAGTTTCTTTCACTTTATGAATATAAATCATATATAATATAATTAAAATTCTTTAAATCAATTGGTATACCTATTCTAATGGGTGATTCAAAAGACTTCTAACCAGCTGTGTTGTGTTTTGCCTGTACGTGTCCTTGGCACTCATTGCCGACTGCCGCTGTCATAGAACAGCGTGGATGAAATCTTACAACATTTATAGAACAACTTTTAAAGGCTTTACTTACCAATGTTATTAAACGAGATGCTGAAACTGGCCACCTATACATTTTTGACACCTCTTTAGAAAACTATCCATCATTTGCCGTAGTTCATGTTGAGAAATGCTGGTAATTTCCTGGCAGATATTTTTTTTTTTAATTCTTCCAGGGTGTGTGAGTTTGTCTTGTACACTTTATGTTTCCCCAGAGATAGAAATCGCAGATCAACTGGAAATCTTTCTGAAAATCGCACTTTCACTTGGCGAGCTCACTGAGTTAACACATACGAATTATAAATAATTTCACACTGTGCAGTAGAAAACAACTGCGGAGTCATAATACACTTTATGTCTTAAGTACAGGACAAAATAATAAAGCATATTGGTAATAATTCAATCACATGTTATCATGTCAGCTCAATACTGCACTTTCAGAGCAGAGAAAAACAAGTCAAGCTCATGACCTTGTGTACAGCAGCTGCATTATTGTGTTTCCGTGTGTGGTTTGGATGTTTTTGGATTATTTTGTGAATTTGAATGCCAGACTCTGAGAAAGAGACTCTAATAATGAACAGAAGTAACAGAAATGTGACTTCTGAAAGAATTGCATACTACAAAAAAACGATAATGTTAGAGGTGAATAAAGGATTTTTAATACACTAGACAAAGTCTATGAATACCAGTCTAAATGGTATGATCATTAGAAAGAATGGAAACATTCTATGAAAAAGAGGATAGTTATGTGATGGAGAGACCAGTTTGAACATTTCCTTGTGTTGGAACAATCTCTTTGAAGTTGAAGACAAGATTATTAATGGAATTCAAAATGCTTGTAATGTTCTTATCAGTTAATCTTTTGAGCATACAGGGAACATCTTTCACAATTTACGGATGTTTATTTTTATATAACTGCCTATTTGCATTCTGAAATGACACAGAGCAAAGCAAAGTTAAGTTAAGGAACTCTGATTGGATAAAATATTCGCAATTAAATAGAAAATAAATATCATTATCCCTTATATTACATGTTCTTTTACCGAATTTCTTCTTGACTGGAATAAATCATATAATCTATTAACTTTCTTCAACCAAACACTCCATCATGCATCCACATTAATGTGCATAAAAATTAGCACACAATGGAACACAGCTGTTTACGTTGGTACTGACAAATCTAGCCCTTTCCTCTGCCCTCTGTCTTTTTCTTGAGCATAATTCTAGGCCCTGGTTGGCTGCTTTTACCCCCCTTAAATAGGGTAACATTACAAATTTACAAGTTGGTTGTCCTTGTTTTTACTAGCAGAGTTTTTGTTGCTGTTTGATGATAGCAATAACTTAAAGTTTGTCTTTATATCACCAAAGATATAAACAATGTATTCAGCAGTGGAAAATTATTTAATCCAGGAGAGTCGTTTCAAAACAACACTATTTTACGAACTTGTTTATGAAACATTTTGTCCATAGGCAGCTTCTGTGTATAAGCACAGGAGCAGATGAACACCTAAAACACTTCTGGATTAAATAATTTTGAATTCTAAATATTATAGAACAGAATTTACTGACTGGCTTGAAACTAGTAATTTCTATTATAAAGTTGGCGGTACTTCACTTTAGTGTAAAGTCATCTATTAAGAATTCTTGGGAGCTACCGTAAATTGTTTCCCTCTAAAATCTTTGCTAGCTCTCACTTAAATATGAATATGACTTCCTAACACTAAAATGGACAGCAAACTAAAGGGTTGTTTTTTGCTTTCTCATGCATTGTGGTGCAGTATAATATGATTAGCACATTCTGTTGAAGAGAGAACTGAAACTATCTTGTTAATGTGTTCTGTTTGTTGACAACTGGCCTCATTTTAATGGTGGCAATGTAAAAAGTATGTAACAACTTTGTAATATAGTTTTTATTGAGAAGAATAAGCTGTTACGCCACTGAAATGATATTCCAAAGCTTAAGTATTTCCACTATCTTTTAACAAAAGCTGTATGCAATATAAACATAAAATACTGCTAATCTAAATTATGGATTTAATATCATCATAAAAGTGTTCATTTAATTTATCTTAATATTGCTGTTGTGATTTCTGTTTGTAAAAATATGTTACATCCATGTACATAAACATGTTCTATGAAATACATCTTTCAGATGCATAATGAATTATTTTATATAAGTTATTTGCTTATTCTATTAACTATGATATATGTGATCAGTAGCATATTACTATATTTAAAGTTCAGGTCTTCTTGCAAATGTGCACCCAAATTGCTTCTAGAAGTTTCCAAAAAGTCATGTGAGAAAATATGAGGTGTGGCAATTAAGAAATTGGTTTTAAGCTCTAACACTTTATTGATAAAAAAGATCAGTCACTGGCAATGTTATCCTCTCTGGGTCCCTACACTGCTCTGTGCAAATTTTCCATTGTTGGAAGTAGCGCTGGAGGTTATGTTGTATTATGTTCTACAGGGCATATGCTGGGGTTATGACTTGGACTATCATTATCATTACACTAAAATTGCAAACCCCGTTGTATTCCAGGGTGTTTTCTCAGTGGCAGACAACAGACATGGCCAGCAATAAAGTTTATTTAATATGCATGAACCAGTCAGCCATACATACTTATAATTGTTTATATTAAAATATCTTTTCTAAGGATTCTTATTTTTTCCCTTCTGCTTACACTAAAAGTATGGAAGAGCTGGAGTAGGGCTTCCTTGTTTTACTATCACTAACTTATCCTCATATTTCAACTGCAAGTATGGTCATTTTACTAATTGTTTTATTACACATTTTTCATCCATTTCGAAGAATTATTACTAGCAACTATCTTGGTACACTGTACACTATGAAATAAATAATACTAATACTAATACAGTGGTTGAGGACTGCAACAATCGCCCTTTCTTGCTTTAAACTCCATGTGCTAATACTATGCAGCCAGTCATGTTCATATGGCACATTTCGAGGACGCTTGTGTGAGTATAGCGACACGGGATCCTAAAGCAATTATTGCAATTAATATTAATTAGTAATTTCTAGTTTACTTTAGATATGGGCTTCGGTGATAGCTTTGATGGCCCACAATATATACCAATGATGCTGTACAATAGCTGCACCAGTTTTCTTTTTATTGTATCCACAGACTAGAGCCTCGTCTTGAGTATGGACTTTGACTTTCAGGAAGAAAAAAGAGTTGCACATTGCTAGACTTGGTGAATGTGGTGGATGTTCCATCATTGGAACTTTATTTTTTGCTAATTAACTCTTAACAGATAGCACATTGTTCTGGCGGAGAACCCTTGAAGCATTCTTCCTCAAGCCTGGTCTCCTTCATTCTCCTTCATGGATTCAAGGAGGGTCTTCAAAACATGTTTATAATAAACCTAACAGTCTGACCTGCAAGCACATGTAGGTAATCCATCACATCAAAAGAAAGGTAGTCATCATTGTTTTGAATTTTTATTTGCTTTTGTGTGTTTTCTTTCTGGGGGCTCTTCCAATGTACAGGTTGTCATTTAGTCTCTGGATCATATTGAAAAATGCAAGTTTTGCCACACATAAAAGAGTAGTTCCAAAAGTAAGATCTCCTATATTTTTGAAAATATAAGAAAGAGTTTATTTTCAATGCAGGATACACAGTTTTGAAGCTTGAACATTCTTCTGTCTTTCCATACAATTGTCATTTATATTGATACATTTTTGGAAGCACTATGGCACTTTTTGTATGTCCATGTCAAACCAGCTCACTGCCATGCTATTGAAGAACTGTTCAGTTTCATTTTTCAACTTACCATCCCTGAAGCGCCTTCCAGCCAAGTGTTCCTTCAACTTGGTTAACAAGTGGTAGTCACGGGGTGATAGCTGTCAGCATTTACTGTTGTCCCAGGAGCCATGAAGTCAACCAACAATATCCCTCTTTGTTCCCAAAACACTATTGCCATAACTTTGCTGGCAGACTGTTCTTTTGAAGTTTTGTAGCTTGAATGAATTGGAATGTTGCCACTCATGTAACTGTTTTTTAGTCTCTATACCATTTGTGGATGTTTCTGATATCCACATACAACTTTCCATACACTTCCATCGACTGTTGATGAATTTTGATTGGTTTAACGCCTTTTTCATTAAAAAACCAAATAACCATGCAAACTTTGCATCTGGTGGTAGTGGCAAACAGGAGCTCCATTACAAGTGGCTGCCAAGGCAAGTCTGAATTCTTCAGCAGCTGTGTGATGATTTCTTTAGAGAGTGGGGGTAGTAACAAACAACAGTGTGGCCAACAGCTGTGCAAATAATTTCCCTGTGGCCTCATGCTTTGGATTACTCTAGTAGTTTAATTTTTGCAGTCATCAGGATTATTTTCAATGTTTTCATGAATGTCAACACAACAATTCACTGAGAGCATTTCTGACAGTTTTAGCACCACCTTTATCATTTCCAGATCGTCGTGCAAAATCTGTCTAACATTTTCCTTATTGATGTTGGTAAATTCAATTGCTCAAATTATGAAATGGTGGTCTCAAATAATTTTAATGACCTTTCTCACATTTTCTTCAGTTTTCACAGTGCAAGGAAAGCCTGAATTTAGACCATTCCTAACACCTTTGCAAGCCTTGTTAAATTTCTTAAACCAGAAGAAAATTTGCACAAGAGATAGACATTGATTACCATAAATCTTTGTTAACAATTTTTAAGTTCCTGTAGTGAATTATTCTCAGACACACAACCCGTCATCATACTGGTCACATCCAGACTAACCACTGCATGTGACGGAAACTTGTATGACACTCAATTCCCTATCCCCTCTTTGCCCTCCAAATGGGAAGGAAATGAGTAAAAGATTAAATCTGGTTTCTTTATTGCCACAACTCATACTGGTCAACTTTTGTGAATTCAGACCTTAAAGGATCCTATCTTTATTTCATTTCTAACAGTCTTCCATTGATGAAGTTCCTAAACTCTTATATTTATACAGACTAGAGTAATTTAAATTATTGTAAGTTATGAATCTATTAAATCTGAAAGCTCACAATTGCACCACAACTAGAAATTTATTTTGAAGTAAAGACAATTAATTCTTATGCAAGTTGAGATAAATATATCAGTTAACAAAAATGGCCAGTGTAAAAATGAACTAAAACAAACTCTTTAAAAAGCTAAATAATTAAAAAAGATCCTATCACGATGGAATTATTATATTACATGATAATAGATAAAATAGCATTCACCCTTAATACATGTTCCATAGACTAGAATTTTGTACTAGATTTATCAAAAGTAACACTATAGTATATGGATTGTTGCCTACAACAGTGTACATTTGAGAGAGAAAAGAGATGAATGTAATTGTTCTCTGTGTGTGTATGCAAGAGTGCATGTGTCGAAAATATGTCTGTTTTCTTAAATATATATATAATTATAAATAAATGTAAATATTCAAGTTTTCTTTTGTAGTGAAATTTGGCTCTGAAGACAAACACTAATTTTAAAGCAGGGTTCCTCATACACAACAGTTTTCGTGTTTGTCTCAGAGCCATGTATAAAATGTATGTTATTAACTAGATTTGGACTGTTAAAAGAACATAGATAAATTAGAACGTGAAATATTGTATGAAGAGTATCAGTTATTTGATGTTAGTTTTTCTTTTTTATCACTGGGAAGATATTTATAATGGAAGTATTAAGAGGGATGAGAGAGGACCAAGTACTAAAAGTTCCTATTGCCATGGCAAAACCAAAAATATAACATGTTTGAAGGTTTACGTTGTTTTGGATGCTATTTATTCTGGCTAGTAGAGCCAAGACTGTTAACACTTTATGCTTCTATCATTTAATGAAAATGAAAGTTATTATGTAAAGTGCTGGTCCATTATATATTATGCAGCTAATTTATATTTTATGCTAACTGAAATATCTAATTTTTCTCTGTTTCTCTCAACTAAAAATATCTCATATATTATCTGTGTGACATATATACAATAGAGTCTCGCTAATCTGAGGTTATGGGGGGAAGGGGGAGGATACCTTGAATTTGGGTTAACTCAGAGTACTTGCAACACCACAGGAAAAATCATGAAATATGAGGACTTTTTTTCTTCAACTTTGATAGGAAATAAAATCAAAACCGATGTGAATAGAAAAATGTTTTTATTGACAAAAGTTCACAACAACCATAAGCTTTTCTTCAGCATAATCATCATGAAGATTGAAACCTATGCGTGTGCAATCTCAGCAGCCCGGGTTCAATCCCAGGCAACCGTATGTGGGATTCGTGGGGGACGAAGTGGCGCTGGGGCGAGTTTCCTCCAGGTTCTCTGGTTTCCCCCACCATCTCATTCCACCGGTGCTCCATCTTCATTCTGTGTATCATCAGTGTCACCGCCTGCAGTGCTGTAGTAGTAAAAGCAGGCATTAAACACTACAAAAAAAAAAGAGCATTCTAATACCCTCTGCAAAAGCTACTGCCGCCTGTCTCTTCAGCCAGGTCTGTTCGATGCTCTTAAGGTCATCAAAGTGGAAATACTGTCCCCCCAAACAGTTTTTCATTTCTGTGTAATGATGGAAGTCACTTGGTACTAGGTCTGGGCTGTAGGGAGGGTGTCAAACACTTCCGTCCCTGACCATCTACATCAGGAACATTTGTTCGATCATCTCTAAATTTCCTGGATTATGCCATCACTCATAAATCTCTCACCATACACACAGCTCAGTCTGTGGTATATTTCCACTAAATGATACACCTATTCCTGCAGAAACATAACATTGCATAACTTGCATTTGGCGTGGCATTCTATGGGAATGGACATCTTTGCCTGTAGCCAAACTTTAACTGACCATTTCACCTTGGCAGTGATGCTGATAGTGGCGAGAAGACAGCCAATCACACCATACGATCCCCTATCTGCTATTACTATTTGGGCCACACTAGAGGTTGAAAAACTAGCCCTTGTACAAACTAAAACCAATTAGATAAGGTTATTTATTCTAAGATGTTCAAGTATGGTGTTTTATCTAAAAGCAATTAACAATGCATACATTATTTTTTGAAGAAGTGTTTAAGCATTTTCTGCTTCAGGATGCTGCATCGTGTTTTTGCATACAAATATCATGCCATATAACGCAATGTCACCTGTAACACAGCCAAACTCTGACTGACATATCTTTAGTGCTCTCTCCTTTAAGCCCTTGTCCTCAGTTTTTTCAGTCGATTTGTTCAAAATTTCAACAAAAATATGTGATAAATGCATCAAGTGTGAACTAGTTGGGTATTGCTAAGTAAAAATCGGCATAAAAACAAAAAGAAATAACAGTGGCTCGGATTTAACAGAGCCTCAGATTTACAAGACTCTACTGTATATAATTTACAAATCCTATTCATTTAAATAGGTACTGGTTTGACAATTACAAACACAGTATAACCTTGCTCAACTGACTAAAGGGGATACAGTCATTTTGGATAACCTTGATGGTAATGATTTTAACCAGTGAAAGTAAGAAAATAATTGCATCCCAAATACATGTAATAAAAATGACAAAATATAACTATTTTCAATATTTGATGTTAGTCTGGGTGGCTTAGTTCGTTAGATGCTGCCGCACTGGTTCTAAGGTCATGGATTTTAAACCCAATCCAGACCAATCGTTTTTAAATATGCTTAAAAATGATAGCCCCATGTCAGTAGATTTACTGGCTTGTAAAAGAACTCCTGCAGGACAAAATTCCAGCAAACTGGTGGCACTGACATGGCTCTGGCAACTGATAGCATCATTAGCAAACAAAATATTTTTTTTTGAACATTTGATTAGCATTATATCTGTTGGTGTTGATTCACTGCTTTGTTTTAGAAAATGGAACCTAGAAAAAAAAAAGTTTTGTGTTACCCTGAGGATACACAAGCATTTATTTTGCATGCGCTTTACACACGTAATGGGTGCACGGCTTAGCTTCACTAGGCATCTAATGAAACAACATACATGCTCAGCACATAATCAAGGTAATAAAATCAAAGCACATGTAAATATGCATCTTAGCAGGAAGCAGAATTGAAATGCTAGAATGCACGTAATCTGCAAGCTGTGTGCACTCTGAACTCACTAGCATAACCAGAGAACAAGTGAAAGACTTCACATTCAGCACATTTTGGTTGTGTTCTGCTTCTCCAAGGGCCTCTGCAATTGCAAAGACTGATACAGAGCAATTAATAAGTGATGTTAAAATTTGTCCTGTGTTATGGGATACCACTTGTGATGTATACAAGGAAAAATGTCCCTTTATATGTGAAAGAAATTCATCAATGAAGAAGCTGACATTTGAAAATAATTAAAAATGTTGTCACTATCTGCATGGAGTAGAGGATACAGTGTCTAAAAGTTGCCGTGCAAATGCCTCTCACTGTTAATTGGATAAGGTTTTCCTTCTTCCTTTTCCTTCTTTTTAATATGAGATAAACAAGACCCACTACAGCAATAACTTCATCAGCTTTCATCTTGGAGAACTGAATGGATGTTAGAATGTGAGTGTTTCAGTCGTGTGTGTTGAGAATTCAGACGCATGCAAATATTAGGTGCGTAAAGGTGGATGCAAAGATTACGCTCATGTGTCCTCAGTGTTACAGGCAGTGTCTAATACAATATACCTTTTAAGAGTTGAACACAAATTTGTAATCTTGCTTACCTCTAATATTTTGAATCTCCCATCCACTGTCACTGTACTGTCAATACCCATTAAAGTATGCTTTCTGTTGCTGATAAGTTAACACTTCAATGCTTAATGTCACAAATTCACACCATACAAAATTAATGTATTTTCTAAAGCATATACATTTAAAATCTTGGTGAGAGCCAGAAAACATATTCCAAATCTAAATCTGAATAGTAGAAGTCTTGGTGGGCAAGAATAAGGTAAAACAATAAATTTGATGAGAAACATGTTGGGAGATAAGAATATAGGGCTGGGATTAAATGATGTCTAGCAAAATCTCAAGCTCTTAGTGTAATTAGATATGCTAAGCAAGTCATTCACTTTTGTAGCTGAAATAGTAGCACATAGTGCGGAAAACAATTCAAGTTGTTATTATTATAGTATACACAATTCCACAAATCAGAATGAAACAATGTGTGATATTAGTTATAATCTAACTTCCCCAAATTAAACTAATAATATGGTTTGTTCCTCAAATTGAACTAAGTCAGGTATTCAGGATCGAGCAAGATGGCTCTATAGTAACATGTGAGACTGGGATTTGTGAAGTCATGAGTTCAATTCCCATGGTCCACATTCCTGACTCATTGGTTTTTTCGGAGGTTTTCCTGGGTCGCCAGGACAATGCTGGGAAGGATAATTATGTCCCCCGAATTTTCTGTCCCTCTACTTCATTTCAAGCTACCTTTCAGGCTTGTTGGTGAGTTTGGCACTGCTGTGCGGGGACCATAATTGTTGTTCTTGATGTAGGGATGATGCTGTAGTCACTTAGCTTGACCATTATTGAAACCCATGATGCTGAGATGAAGTATCTCCAACACACATTAGGGACCATCACACTGGCTCGCGCTCCTCATCCAGGTTCAAACACACCCATTGGGTGCCCTCATCTCATCTCTTCCTCCCAGGGGTCTGACATACAATTTCCCTGAGTGCACACAGTTCACTTATAGTCCAGTGCGGGCATTACGGAATTAAGCACAAATAAACCACACTGACCAACACCAACAGTAAACTAACAATTAATGCTTGTGCAAGCAGTTAACATTTTTTATATAATATTTCTTGGCATGTGAGGTAGAGGATGAAGATTAACAATACCCTACCTGTATTGCAATTTAGGGTTGGGACAAAACAACATTGCATATTTTTGCAGCAACACTGCGAGTGCTAATTTGATCTTCTTGTATTTTTTTGTTCATTCTTTTTTCCCTCCTCTTCTGACATTATGGTTAAGTGCAGTTCAGATAAGCAAGGTTTTACTGTATGTAACATAATTCAAATACTAACATGATTATTTTTCTTTCATAAAAGTTTGTTTAAACAACTGACTGATTAAAATACATTATCAAGCTTTTGCATTTGTGAAGAAGAGCTCATCCTGTACATCTGAAAGTAATGTGATTGATTCCATGTTTGATCTCATGTTCAATTTCAAATTCAGAGCTGAGAAATCTACCTTTATGTTGTACAGACTATGATTTAATGTAACTCTTGTAAAAAGCAACTTGTGCAGCAGGATGTAAAGTGTTTTCCTATTAGTGTGCATCATGGCAGATTCAAGTATTGTTCATAATGCACATTCTTATCATCAGACGTATCCATTTTAAAATATAAATATTTGAAAGAGAGTAAAGAATTTTTCTGTTGTTGAAAATAAATATTATAACAGAAATACCTAAGTCAAGGAAGAAGACTTCAAAATACATTCTTTTTCACTGTGTCTTGTATGTCATTCACATTTGTTTTACAAACCACATTTTTAACAATAGAATATAGGCCTAAGCCAATTTTCTGTGGTACCTATGAATTCCTAAGACTAGAACATACATAGATCAATTGATGTCAGCATGTGTTTTTGTCATGTATGAACTTAATAACATGTAAACAAAGAAGAATGGTGAAACATATGAATGTCTTGAAAAATTGCTTAAGCACTAAAGAAAATAAATTTATTAAAATATATATAACTGTTAAGGGCTCTACTAGTAAAGTGGAATCAACCAATCAAATTGCAGAACTCAGGAGTATGTATGGTATACTTACTTAAAAATTAAATTTGTTTGGTAGATTCTACTGTGGCAGTTTTGAACACTACCTAAAACTGTCAGAAAAACACAGTTATTTTAATGACCAATATCATCTTGTTTTCCATAAATTTTGTACAGTAATGTTCTTCTCAAATAAGTGAAAAAATAACAAAATTTGTAGAAAAAGGGGATTACAGATCATTTATCTAAATCCCAAACACCCAACGATGATGAGCCACGCTTATCGAGTCAAGATTCTTTATGGTAAGAAAGTTGTAGAATTGCTAGGGTCCCTTGTCATAATGTTTCATATTTTCTTCTAACAGGAGAACAAAATACTACCGAACGGGCTATGCTGTGTTTTGCCTCTCCATGTCCTCGCCAATTGTTGCTGTCTGCCACTATTATAGAAAGGTGCGGGTGAAACCATACTACATTTTTAAAACTACTTTTAAAGGCTTTACTTATCAACTTTATGAAAGGAGAAGCTGAAACTGGCCACCGTCATTGTCCATAAATTTTTGGCACTTCTTTAGGAAACTATGCATCACTCGCGCAGTTCACAGTGAGAAATGCGCCAATTTCCTGGTGGATATTTTGTTTTAATTCTTCCAGAGTGTGTGAGTTTGTCTTGTACACTTTATGAAAGTTAAAGAAGTTACCCCAAAGACAGAAATTGCAGGCGGTTAGGTTAGGGAGCCACAAATCTCAACTAATTATTATGTTCTGAAACACACTTTCAATTATTCTCATCAAAATATTGGCTATAACAGCTGTTGAAAAAAGGCAAAATCACGCTCCCTGTCTGTTAATTCTCTAAAAAAAGGGGCAAAATTTTATTCAGCTATGTATGGATATCAACTGCTAACTAGAAAAATATTGGCCCTATAACTCAGAACCTAACATTGTTCATGAAGTACCTTTTCATGATAAAACAATTGGTGTATGGTGTGCCATTAGCGGAGAAAGGTTTCTCAGAGCTCCAATAAGCGATTTCTACCTCTGGGATAACTTAAAGCAAAAAGTGTACAAAACAAATGCACACACCTTGGAACAATCAAAACAAAACAGGAAGTTGCTGTGAACTACGGCAAGCGATGGATAGTTTTCTAAAGAGGTGCCAAAAATATATGAATGACAGTGCCCAGTTTCAGCATCTCCTTTCATAAAGTTGGTCAGTAAAGCCTTTAAAAGTAGTTTTAAAAATGTTCTATGGTTTTATTTGTGCCTTTCTATGACAACAGCAGGTGGCAACAAGCGCTGAGGATGCCAACAGGCAAAACACCATGCAGAAAGTTTTTTGCTCTCCTGGTAATATTCCATAATGATAACTAGAGCCCGAATGTTAGGTAAAATCCTTTTGTTACTGGATGATAATAGATCAAAAGCTTGGCAAATATAATCATGTTTTGAGGACTCAATATATCAGCCAAAACAATGATAATTGATTGTTCTAACACACACAAACTGTGTGTAGGCAAACTTTAAAACATAGGATCATAATTGAAAAATTCAATGCCATAGCCAGGATTTGAACCACGGTCTATATGCAGCTGCTCTTAACCACTGACCTAACATGGCTATGTGCTGGCACAGCCTTAAATTCTTGATTTGATTAAGAGTAGTCGCATGAACAGTGGAAGGTCCATGGTTTAAACCCCAGCTAACGCGCTGAATTTTTCATTTCTGATTCTACCTTTTAAAGTTTACCTTGTGCTAGAACAATCAATTATCAGTGATTAGACTTATATATGGAACCTATTAATTAAAAATCTTATTAAAGCCTGGGAATTAAGTATTTACGATTGTGAGTTGTCACCAAGATCCTATTGTGGTTTACTGGTAATACAGAAATCAGATGAAAAATTTAAGGCTGTGCTGGCATGTTGCCATGGTAGCTCAGTGATTAAGAGCAGTGGTATGTAGAGCCGGAGATTTATGGTTCAAATCTTGGCTATAGTAATTAATTGTTCATTTTGGTTCTATATTTTAATGTTTTGAGGTATTTGGAAAGGATAGAACCAGTTTTTATTTTGCCTACTCTGAATTATAAAAGGTCATTTTTACCTTTCTAAAATCAACCTTAGCTTTTTCAACTTATTTTTAATTTTTTATGGATATAATGGCCATTTGGACATCCTTTGTGTCATAATCTGAGCTCGCAGGTTCAAATCTGGTGGAGGGTAATAGATTTTTTTCAGGCATAAAAATCTTTAGCATAGCTTCCTTCGGAACAAAAGCAAAGTCACTGGTTCTGTGTTATGCATTAACGGCAAGTAAAAGAACCTCAAGCCTGATAAAGAGGCCTGTGAACAACATTAAGTGGTCTTTGACACAATGGGATGCTGAAAACCACAGCATTTAAAGTGTGTCCATAAATAACAACTAAATTCTTATTTTTGTGTTGCAATGTTTGCTATTCTTGCTAAGGTTTGAGCATTTCTTTCTGAAAGTGCATTTCCCAGTACCAGAAAGTATTGTAGGAAAAACATTTTAACAAATATTGGTGGTTAGTTACTGTCAAATGAAACCAGATCTAATATTTGAACAAGAAATTAGAATTAACACTGTCAGGTAAGGTAAAGTATACACATATGTTAACTTTCTTTCCAACATGTTTTACCTTCATTTGAAGCATCAAGTTAAGCCAAAACATGTTGAAAAGGGAAGCTAGGTATGTGAAATACCAATTGTTCTGTCAACCCAAATTGTATAATTGTTTGATTATACCTAATATTTAGCTATGATGCATAAATTCAGTCAACTATTGAAAGATAAACTTTACAGCTATGTTAGTTCATGGTTTCCAGGTGTTTTCAACTTATGGAACAGATTTAATGTATATGGTTTGTCAAAAGCACAAATTATAGTCAAAAGTATTTTATCAATGAGTGGGTAGACTTAGGAACTAATGTCTGTAGCTCACTTTGGGAACAATCCAGGTTCAAATCCCATGACCTGACCAATCTGACTGTTTCTCTCTTTTGTGGTTAAATACCAAATTGGGTATTTAATACCGCTGCCCAAAGTTCCATCTTAAGTCTAAAATAATTGCAAAAATGAAGAACAGATGGGAGTAACTACTAATCTGCTATCTATTCACAGATAATAAAAGCAGATGGACTGGACAGTACCCTAATGCCATCTGCCTACTATGTATAGAAGCAGAGGTACAGTTGCCTAGCTCTAAGGCCTCTGTTATCTCTAGGCAGAAAGCCCTTAGAACACAGTTGAACAAGTATACATAGCACGACCCACGGTTTTTCTAAAATAATTAAGTTAGTATGAATGACACTTTTTCACCCAGTTAAGTTAATTTGAGAGCAAGAATGAATCATAAATGTTTAATTACTCATCAATAAAGAAGCACATCATTCAAAGTTAAAACTATGAAGGGAGGGACTTCTTACGGAAAAGAATAATATGTAATGTAAAGATTCATAAAATTTAAACCACATACCTATCATAAATGGTGAAAACTTGCACAGTTGTTATTCTGAAATAAATATCAGTTAAAACCAAAACTTGGTATGTAAGATTTTAAAGACTCCCCCCACTCTAAACTATGCTGTACATGGAAATTTTAGAAAATGTTGGTTTTCTCAAAAATGAGTGCAATGATTTTTAATTTTAGTGGAATAGCCTCTGGAGTTCACTTTATTCTAGGAGACCTTCTAACAACTAGCAAACTGTAAGAGATGAACAAAATCTTACTGTCAGAAAGTGTAGATATAATTAAAATAACAATGTATGTCGTATACATTTTTTTTATGCATTTAACCATTTCCAAGGTATTCATTGTTACTGATTTGAATTTTAAAATACTCATACTTTTCTCAAATGGAAAGTATTCTGTCTTTGTCATGCAAAGAGAATGGAATTTCAACACCATCACATAGCGATCAGCCCTAAAACATTTGACTGTCACTTCGGTCTACTGTATTTCCCTTGTACATACGAGAAAATCAGCAATAAGATAATTTTTAAAATTGTTTATCTCGACTAACATGAAGTAAATAGAAGAATAACTGTAAGGAAGAATAATTTGTACCTACAAGAGCAGGTAGAGAAGGTTATGTGAGTGTAGCACATCTGCTTTTTAAAGTTATTTTGTCTCGCCTGCCATAATATAACATCTGGAGCCCTGCCTATGTGCAGTCCTGGCTACTGGCCTTCGAAGCCAACTGTGTGCTGCACGTGTCTTTGCATAAGCAGACATAACACAGTTCCTGCATGTGCTGGAGCATGCCAACACCTAGCATCAACGTCAGTACCTACTTATATTGAGCCACACCTTTTATTAGTGGAAGAAATTAAAGCTTATCCTGAGAAGCCGAATGTTGGGTAACTTAAAGCTCCATGGACCTCAGGCTCATTTGAACATCGTTTCACCCATTTCATTCATTCACCTTCCGATATGACATTAAGTTGGAGGACGTTAATTAAAAAAAAAAACTTAATGTCATATAAATATGTATACACTAAGCAAAATTGTCTGTTAAAAAATACTATTTTCTCCTGATTTTTTCAAATCATATCTTCTGCTTTCACTTCGGGAGACATGGCAACACTGCTCTCACCTTGAACTGTCAATCCCTTTCTTGGTTGGCGCCGATTATGCAGCCTTTTCCATAACAGGCATTAAGAGTTTGGAGATAAATCTAAAGAAAATTAAAACGTGGTTTAACTAGATCATGTGTACCCACCCCTCCCCCCTTGTTTCCTTGTTCTCATTACAGAGACACGCCTCTGCTTCCCATTGCAACATCATTGGTCACTAATTACACCTCATACCTTGCTAGACCTCTTAAGACGACAAGAAACTGAGAGGTTATCTCAAACAGTGCATATTACTAAATCCGTTTTATGCTCCCACGCCCCTGACGGGACGCCCTGTGGGAGGGACGGCGAGATAAGAGGAGACAGGATAGCACGTGCAGAGCCCTTTTGCAGATATTGCACCCCCGTGGCACTTCATACAACCAGCTTCCCTCTCCCACTGAGGGGCACGGGAGTCGGAGACCGCCCCCATCCGGAGGACGAAGGTTTACATAGAGCATCCTTTTTCCCTGCTATGCAACGCCGGGGAAACCCCAAAGGCGCCCATGGTCAGGAAGGTTGGCCACAGTTGTCGAACCCACAATCTTCCGAATGAGATTCGCACGCGTTACCGTGGCGCCACCTCGCACGGTTGTCTACGATAAAATATCAGTATTGAAATTTTGGGTGCAACACAATACTTCCTCAGAGCAAGTAAAAATAGGTCTCAAGTCCGTGCCGATGATCCATACGCTTCCACGTGTCATCTTTCAGAAAAGACAAACTTATGCTTGCTCACTGGAGTTGAACAGTCAGTTTAACTGAGGTATTTCGTTTTTGCGTCCAACATAAGTAGAACAAAAGTCAGCGTTCACACGTCTTCTTTAAGAGAAATTGTAGTCATTCTACCGGGATAATATACACCAATTTTGGGAATGCTTTGGAATTCCAATTCTAATCATGAGAAACCGTGACAGACGGATTGATCAGCTATAATTTGTCCTGCTCTTACCTTCACATTATATGACGTATTGCTTAGCTTCACTGCGGCACTTCTCCAACTGTCAAAATCCGTTTTATTGAGAAACACACACCCTTATGTCTTCAAAGAAATGTAATGACCACGCACAGACAAGTACACACTCACTACACATTCAAAACTAAGCCACAGCTCCCGCTCAAATTTTGCTCGAAAACAAGTGCAGTAATTGGTTGTAGGCTCCCAGAGAATACCTGGAGATGCGTGCGCAGTCAAACAGCTGCTGTAGGTTGTCAAAGTAGCTACCAAAATTAACAGTAGTACCAATCTGAAAAACAAAACTTCCCCTGAAAGATGGACCTGGTTAAAGCAAAGTTATAACACTTGGTGTCGGCCACGGCGCAATGTACTTATACCCTCTGTGTTGATGGCTGTCCACAAAATTATATGCAAGCAAGGGTAGATTCGCCAAACTATTTATGCAAAAGAGGAAAACTTTGACTAATAATGTATAGTATCGCGGGTATCGCCCATTCCTTAACGGCCTTCCTCAACCTCATTGTCCTTCAGAATGCCAACTGGTAGCGTGGACGGCGTTGGATTGGATTGATACAGGCCCATGAACATTGAACATGTCGGTGGACTTGTCATGTCTTTTACTTTGGTCGCTCTAAGGTGTAACTCAACAAACAAAATATTTAACAACTCTCTAAATGCACAATAACGGTCTTGGCAACAGCAGATTCTTTCGCTAAAAGTTATCTTGAGAGGATCCTCTCTATTGTGTTCCTGTCATATCGAGCGCGATGACTCAGGCAGTATTTTATAACTCGCATTCGATCCCCGTGACCGACCTTCCTCACCCAGGGTTTTTTTTTCGGAGGTTTCCCTGGGTCACCAGGGGAATGCTGGGAAAGATTTCTATATCCTCCGAATTCCCTCCATTTCGTTACATTAGTCATTTTATTTCACCCTTCTTCCCATTAGGTTTCTTTCAGGGTTAGAAGTGTCAGCGAGCGTCGCGGCAGCACACGCAGAGGGAACAATATGCTCTGGAAATCTCATCCCCCGGATTGGAAGGTGAGCCACTGGTTTCCGCCCCCCCCCCCCATTGGATGGTGCAAGACCGAGAGGGGAGGGGAGCTAAACCAGCCTCTGCTGGGAAAATGTAGGACTCTCCCATCTGCTCTGTTGTGGCAACATTGCAGGCACCCTTAGGATCCATTTGTCTCATCCATCCTCTCGGGCAGTGCCCCATTAGGGGCAAAGGCCCAAAAGATCGTTTTCGGTCGAGGCACGAAGTCCCCCTCCGCAAGTTGTCATCGAGTCATGTCATTAGCAGTGAAACAAGGGTGAGGGACAGGTTTACGACTTCTTGAAATGTGGTCGTTGAAGGTATTATCCTTTTGCACTGTGTTTAATAAGTATTATTATTATAAGTTAAAGTAGTCTGGCGTTCCAGACATCTTTTTTTTGCTCACAGGGTGCATACAAAACTAATAGGGTGTGAGTTTACCATAGTTTTGCACATTAATGTCAAGTCTGTTGCCTCATTGTAAATACTAGAGTGGGGGTATAGTAATGAATTTTAGGCATGTTTCCTTTTGTTGCATCTAAAGTTTTCAGAGCACATTAGCACGTGGGCAGCAAACGTCAGTCACCAACTAAGAGTGTGCCAACTATACTTCACTATACAATTTCTTGAAATGTAATTGACCTATTGCGATGCATTCAAACTTCATTCTTGATGTTATTTTTCATGCTATCAATTGCCTAAAAAAATTATATAAGGTTCCCATTTAAAACTTAGTTTATGTTTATATTTTCGAATGATCTATATAATTTAATTTAATAGACCCTTTCGCTATCTTATGCCTTTTTATTTGAGCGAACAGACTGAGCTTCAAAATAACAATCATTCCTGTTTATAATGCTACAACTTTTTTTTATATTTGTCTTTAATTGCCATTAATCGAATACTTCAGATATATGCACTGGATGTCACAACTCTTTATAATACTCTGTAAGAAACATTTATTTCATTTCCTTTGTGCTTAAGTAGTAAGCAAATTTGTTATAGCAGCCTATGCTAAATGATTGTATAAAGGGATAAAATTGCTAACACTAAAATGGTGACCTCATATTTTATTATTAACAACTAAGAATGGCTGCTATTGGTTCTCGACTGTCTTTTCTTCTTCTCCATTTACCCTCCTTGTATGGAGACTTGTAAGTTAGCACTTGAGGTCAGATGCCTGTCAAGAAGCAGACAAACTCTGGATCAGAGAGAGATTAGCCAGGATGGGTGATCACCTCAAAGCCTGGATGAGAGTGAGGAAGAGGATGATATGAAATGAGGGTGAAAGGAAAGGTGATAGAGCCACAATTGTTAGTTACCTTACTGTGTACATGGGGCTGTTTCATTCAGTGCTGATGGCTGTCCTCTTGGTCTGGGCAAACACACTCACAGCATAACTGACACTCCTACACAATATGATGTGGTACTAAAAATTGTGGCTTTAATGATGATTGAGCAAATGACAGGGAAAACCAAAGAACCTGGAGATAATCCATCCAATTGCCACTTTGTCCACCAAAAGTTCCACATATGATCCTCTGGATATGAAACCAGGCTGTCTTAGTTAGAAAAAAAAAAAAATTATTTTGTTGTTTAACGACGCTGTCAATTGCCAGGATCACATCAGCGTCGCCGGTGTGCTGGAATTTTGTCCCGCAGTTTTTTTACATGCCAGTAAATCTACTGACATGGAGCTGTCGTTTTTAAGCACACTTAAAAAACCATCGGCCTGGGCCGGGTTTGAACCCGCGACCTTGGGAACAGTAGGCCAGCGTCTAACCAACTGAGCCACCCAGACCGACACCTCTTATTTAGAAGTGAGTGATCTAATCACTGTCACAATGCTGCCACCAGTCTTTTTCTAAGAGGTTAACTTGGTAGCCTGGGGAAGTGGAATCTTTATATTCACCAGCTTCAGTTCTATTTTGTTTTATATGTTATTGGTTTCTGCATTATATTGAAAATTATGTGAGGTCTTAAGAATCAAAGACAAACATATGCAAAGTGAGTTTAAGTCCCCTTTCGACCCGATGGCATTGTCAGAGTTTAAGTAATCACATATTTTAAATGTCCAAGATTTATTAATTTCGTCTGTTTCTGAATTTTGCCATTAAATTCAATGCAAGAAGATTGACAGGAATACTTCAAATCCCCATGTCAACTAGCTGGCTTTATGTCCTTTGATACTAGAGGCCCCATGTAGCTTTTATGCTATAAAATAATTGAGGGACTAAAGAGAATGGACAAAGGTTTAAAACTTCACCTACTGTAGCTGTCTTAAAAAAAAAAAAAAAATTACTAGACCATTCCAGTCGAGGACTGCTTCACTGCCAAAGGTTAATTCTAAACTATGCAACATTTCCAAAACTTTGAAACAAGTTTATTTACATTCATGTTATGAACTATATTATATGGACCAGAAATCTGTAATAGCCTAAGAAGTGGTTCTCTTTAATATGCATTTATCTGTGGTATCAGGAAGAATTTCGGCAGCACCATGGCTGAGCGGTTAGAGCACTCACCTACCACCTAGGTGGCCCAGGTTTGATCCCAGGGACCCAAATGTGGTATTTATGGTGGACGAAATAGCATCAGGGTGGGTTTTCTCCGGTTTCCCTGCCACTCATTCCACCAATTGCTCCATTATCACCTCTCCAATCATCGATTTTGCCTGCATTTCATATCATCCTCTTCCTCACTAGCATACCTGATGCTTAGCTGACCACCCACTTCCAGGTCTTCACTGTCCAGTCCATAGGTTCCTGTGCTACCCAACAGGCGTCTGACCCTAGGCACTGGCTTGTCCTACATAAGGGGAGGGTAATCAGGTAAAGAAGAATCAGGAAGAATTTCAGTGTCAGTTTCAGAAAAATGCAGCACTCTCAGCTCTTCAGGAATTCATACAAAACGAAACTCCCATTTTTTTTACATGTAATTTTTGTACTATTACTGCACAAACATTTTACACATTCTAAATTTCATATCATCCCAAAACTACGCCTTGCTGGACAAGAAAACAACTTCAATTTCCAGGTTTATACATATGGTTTCCTTTTCTTAGAAATTTTATTTCCATTTCCAATACTTCATATCATTCATTTTTTCTGTCCCATTAATTTGCCTCAGCTTGAATGTGTGCATCTCTGAAAGGTGGTTTCCTCTGCAATGTGTTTGGATTTTCAATGATATAGGGGCATAGGACTGCATTATTTGTCATTCACAATAAGGTTACATTCTGAGACTAGAAACATTTTCTACACATTTAGCTTGATCAACAAAAAGAAAAGCTTAATCACATGTGATTCATTTATCTATTTTATTTTTTCTTATATATGTATTTGCACATATTTTTAAAATATACGCATACGTATTATATTTTATTTCCCTTTAGTAATTCCATCAACCAGCTGACAGAAGTGCATTTTGATATAATCAATATTTAGCGTAAATGGTAGTTATATATTGAGTTTGGTCTTAGGCTTCCTTTCACTAATCATTAGCTTATTTTAATATGCCAGAAATACCAAAATGCTGAGTACGGTTATAATTCATTTTGCATCCCCATTTATTATGACTACTTTATACACGGAGGCATCAATTTATCATATACAATTTACTACCTGTCATTCTCTTGTTTTTGTATCATTTATCACCAACTGCATTCCTATAAATCACTGAAAAACAATTACAAATTACAATTGATTAACAATCAAAACTCAAAATGGAGGGCAATTCAAAAAATGATGAAATTGAAAAAATTCAAAATTCTACACCAGTAATACAATAAAAAAATAAAACAAGTGTGTGGAATTAATTCAATGATTTCTGTAATGAATAAGAGATACAAACTCTTGCCAGATACTTCAGTTAAAGATATTGTTTCTATTCTATTTGTTAATGGTAAAAATAGTGAGATTTATCTGAGATTATCAACAAGAATGTATTGGTTAGGTAAGTCATATTACTTGTGATATTTCATATAGGACCATAACTTAGTGACTGTGGATAGAAGCAAAAGCAGAAATTGCATAATTTAATGTACACCACGTTGCCTGAATGGAAAAGTTGAGTGCATGTTCCTTACAAGAAATGTTCGCACTTTAATCTGCGCAAATCTTATCTTCAATGAAAATTGAAATGCTGGGGTTTACATTCTGCAAAAATGCAAAGCATCAGACCCAAATGCACTTTTACACTAATATTAACCCTTAATTGGTGATGTGGTTATCACACTAATGGTCACGCCTTGGTAGCGTGATGGTTAGTGTGTCTGCCTCACGTTCAAGAGGTCGCGAGTTCAAATCTCGCTTAGGGTAAGTTATCCGGGTAAGGTTTTTTTCTGAGGTTTTTCCTACCCTGAGAAGACGAATGTCGGGTAACTTAAAGCTCCACGGACCTCGGGCCCATTTGAGCATCATTTCACTAATTTCGTTTCATTCATTCGTCTGATATGACACAATGTTGGAAGACGTTAAAAAAAACAAAAAACAACACTAATGGTGACATGACATCTGGGAGACACCTTATATTTGTGTTACTCCAGAATTAATATTTATTGGGATTTCAAGATTTTAAGCCTTTTATTTAACCAAGGTGTCATTTTGATATTGGGTAAGTTCAACAATTGTATTATTTAAACGTTAAAACAATAAAGAACCTTCTTGTGTAAATAATTAGAAAACAAATGTTTACTTGGCGTTTTCTTCTCCCCAGGAATCATGTATACAGAGTAATTGCTATGTTTTATGCCAACCAACTACTGCTGGTTAGATCAGTCGCACATGAAGCTGACAATCCGTGGTTCATATCCCGACTATGGCACTGAATTTTTCAGTTCCAATTCCATGCAATTCAGATAGCAAATATAGCAGAAAATTGGAAAATCTCTTTTAGGGTACGATGAGACAATATTTCTCTGCAACTGCCATTTGTTGTAGACGTAGATGAAATATCTATCATTTTTGCCCCAGTTATTCCATTTCACATGGGTCCATTTTATAATTATTTGTGCGATCTCAGGGAAACAAAATACGAAGCAGTCTTGTAGTTCACTTTGTTCCTCAGCCATCCAACAGGATTCTAAGCAAGCAAATACATAGTACTGTAGCTCGGGGAGTGAACGTATCTTCTCACAGACTCCCTTTCGCACATTTATGTTCCAAAATACAAATAACCTTTCCTGACTTCAGTTTCCGTTTATTTGCAGCATTTTCATCTTCAGTGCAAGAGTTTTGAGCCACTTCAACCGAATCATGTTTACAGTTTCTCTGCATCAGATTCACTTTCAATTACAATTTGTCATCCATGTTAACTTTCATCATTACTTGTATCTTCAGTCTTTTAAGCACTTGAATTTCAAAATCAGGGTCTCTGAGCGACACTCCACTGGATAAAACAGCACAGTTTGCTATTGAGCAATACTGCTCCTGACAGAAAAATTAATGCAACTGGCGACATGATGTCTGTCAGACATTCTCTTGAACATTAAACAACCAAGACTTATTCGCCAAAACTTACTGCAATATCTAGAGTAAGTAAAGATAAGAAGGTACTGTAAGCATCAGTCAACTTTTGATAAACATAGGATAGCATTTTTTAACTTGCACAATGTCTGAGACACGTCATATCACCAGTTAACAAAATTATAAGTAATATTCTTTAACATATTTATGATCCACTCTTGCTGTATATCATTATAGCTATAGGATGGATATACTCTACACATCTTGTTATGGTCAAAAGGAATGTTTTATTTTAACCCATTACAACAATTGTTTAAACTTTTAATATCCACATTTTCCTTATAACAGTATATGCTGTGATGTATATTAGTCTTACATTTTGATAGGCACTATTACAAACCAAATTCAACAAGCTTTAGAAATGACCAAGCTTTGTCCTGCTTTTAATGAAGGTACTTATTTTATTATTAGTAGCTATATTTAAGTAGCTAGAAAATCTGCTGGGCAAGGCATGGAGAAATGTGGACTAACAGAGAACAATAATGCCACAAAAACATAATTCAAAGATTTGCAGCATTAAACTTTAAGCTTTGCTGCCAAGGAACAGCTGAGACCTGTGCCATCAGGTTCCACATTAAGTTGCTGAACAATTCCATCCTCGATAACCATGGAGTATCGCTTTGAGCGAGTACCTCCAAGTGGTGGAAGATCAGTAGCTAAGTCCAGGGCTTTGGCCAAGGCAGCATTAGGATCTGCTAACATTCGTATCTGCAACAAATAATTAACATTTCAGTGCAATACTATGTTCATTGAACACTTTATACATGGTATCAGTCATCCTGGGAAGGCCATGTCTTGGTTATGATGAATGTTAACATTTCCTCCCCGTTTGTTGGGCTTCTTCAGGCTATATTTTGCGACACCACCTACAAAACTGTTGACCAGCGGGTGCTTTCTTATTTATACTCTGGCTGTGATGGAAGCGTCTCAACATATTTTGTGCTGATTGGCTTATAAGTTTGCCAATTCCCGGTCCCCTATTAGTGTCTGCCAGATGGTGTGGAGATGTCCGCCGTTGGCTCTGTTTAGGCTGTTCTGTGATTTGAAGATTTCTAACTTTCTCTTATCAATCTGGGATGGAATTGTTCAGTTTGCTAACAGCTGCATTTTGTCTCAATCTATATGATGTCTGGTGGCTGTAGCATGTTCTGCAAGTGCTGACTTTTCCTGTTGGTTCAGTTTTAAGCTTCTAATGTGTCGTCGTCTGACTGAACCAACTGGAAAAGTCAGCACTTGCAGAACATGCTACAGCCACCAGACATCATATAGATTGAGACAAAATACAGCTGTTACCAAACTGTGAACAATTCCATACCACAATGGTAAGAGAAAGTACAGAAATCTTCAAATCACAGAACAGCCTAAACAGGCATCTCCACACCATCTGGCAGACACCAATAAAGAACCACGGAAGGCAGATCAGCCAATCAGCATAAAGTCTGTTGAGACACGCCCACCACAGCCCCAGTATAAACAAGAAAGTGCCCGCTTGGTCAATACAGTCTTGTAGGTGCTGTCATAACCAAGATGCGGCCTTTCCCAGAGGACTCTGATACTATGGACATTGGCCACCAAAGCCTACCCAATGCGTTAAACACTTAGTTAACCACTTCACCTACTATCCCAAGATTATTGTATTTTATCACAATCATCGCTACATGATGGTTGCACCTTGATTTATAGACAAACAATTAGAACTTCAGCATTTCACTGCATAATCACATTAGTATTCTAGGTGTTCATTATATGGAAATATTTTAAAACGTACTACCAGTGAAATCTGTTAGGTTCATGAGAGAGAGTACGGGGTATGAAGCTGCATTCCTCATAATCAATGCTGCTAGTTTGCAGACTGTTGAGATTGTGGTTAGCTCATCAATGAGTCTGATTGGTTCTAGTACCTAGGGCATGCGAATCCACTGAAATTACTAAGCAATAAGGAAATGCAGCAACAAAGGATGTGAACTATTTGGTTAGCGTGCACCATGTCAATAACATCTTACTCTTTGTGTATGCCAGTTGTTATAGTTATTCTAATGAATATACGAAATGTTCATGCAGGTCTGTAACAATGATCTCCAATTATTATTTACTTATTTTAACTTTTTTCCAGGCCAAATTACAGACTTGTCCAATAGTCTCATAATACTGACTCCAGTTAAGAAGTACGCATTTCAACAGTATAGTAAATGTTTTTGTAAATGACAAGTCTTAATTCAATAAACCCGAAGCACACTTCTCTTTTTTTCTAATTTTCTTTTTTTTTTTTCTCTCTCTCTCTCTCTTATTTACCGGAGTAGGTGTTCGCATTGTGGTGTCGGTGTCAGTGTCACTTATTTCCCCCTCTACCCCCAAATTTCTTTTCAACTATGAACAGCGTAACATGGCCAAGCATCAATACCCTTAAACTTGTGTATTTTTACTTTATGATGAAAGCATAAAACATGTGACTTATTTGTTGAAATACAGTATATGCACAAGTGCAAAGATATGAACCGCAGAAATAACTAGACGTAAACTGCGGTTTTAACAGAAAGTAGTTATTATAAAAGTGCATCTAAAAGTCATGATATACTCAGAAAATGTTATCAAATTTCTTTGCTGTTTTCATCAGTGCAGTTTCTGATGCAGCAGAAACAATTTTGGTCTCAAACTGCTGACATTATTTACATCAAACAAAAGATTTTATGCCCTTTTCTTGTTTTATTTGAAGTTCGGCTTTGGTCCATGAAGTAAATTAGGAAACAATTATACTGCCTTATATAAGATTACAAAAAAAAAAAAAAAAAAAAAAAAAAAACTAGAATTACCTTTCCTGTTGCCTTGTGCTCTTTGCCCCAAGCCTCCATAACAAAGGGATCGTTGACTGACACACACACTATTTCACCAACACCCTTTTTCTTGAGTTCTTCAGCTTGCTCTACATATCCTGGCAGGTGCGTCTGGAACATATAAATGGTAGTAAAATTACGAAATGTTAACATGTTTAAATGCAATAAAGCTCCTTCGGAAGTGTCAATGAAAGTGATATGTGAACAATTAAGACACAAACAAAGCAAACTTTCAAAAACGTGAGTGAGTGACTGAATCAGTGAGCAGGTTGCTTTCTGTAATGGAATGAAACAAATGGTCAACTTCATTGCAAAGCCAGAAGACTGATGGCAAATGGTCCACAAAGTCTAGAGCATTCGATTATATAAACTGTTTTCTAATACCTGATGGTTGACAATTTAAGTCACTAGTCTTCTTACATTCCAATATTTTTTATAATCACTTTATATAATGAGAACTAATTGACATTTTTGAAGATGATTATAATCCATTTCTTCATTTAGACTGCACAGTGGACAAACTGGGGACAGATATATTCCAATTCAATGTAAATGTTTAGCCATACAATCATGTTCTGATAATTGAAAGGCTGCAACTGCGGTTTTTCTGTAGTTCTGGTATTCCTTTTGGACTGTGGGCAAAAACTTCCCTCTTCCCCTTCCCCTGAGATATAATGTTATTGATTTTATTGAAACTGTTACATTGGTTTTTTATTAACTGTTTTACAGAATCGAATGTTAATGTTCTAGTTGATCCATAGGTGCAAAGGCATTCTTTTTTAGCTAAGTTGTCTGCTGTCTCATTATCATATATACCAGTGTGTTGGTACTATTTTTTATTCAGTTTTGTTAATTGAGCTATATTGATTTCTAATGTGTGTATGTGGAGTGTTTATCAGAAACTATTGATAGGATTGCTGCTTTAGTGTCTGATAAGACAGCTTGTGAGTGAGTGAGCGAGTGAGTGAGTGGATGAGTGAGTGAGTGGGTGGGTGGATGGGTGGGTGAGTGAGTGAGTGAGTGAGTAGGTGAGGTTTTAAGGCCCATTGACAGCTAGATCATCTGAGATGAAACAGTGGGTTCATTCTTCTTCCTTCAACTCCTTTGTGCTGTTAAATGTGGAATACTAGACAAAGTGCAAAAAGGTGGGCCATAACAAAGACTACTGTGAATCATATACTTGCCCCTCTTATCAGCACTGTCAAATATGGAGACACGCATCTTATGTGCCTTAACCGAGACATTATCTTCATTAATCATGCTTGGATATATACCTGAAAATGATAGATGTCAATCTTATAATTAGACAAAGTTATTTTCTGATCATGGCTGTATAAAAAACCTGTCTCTACGATAATTAGAACATGAGTTATGCATTTTAACTTCACATGGTTATCGTGGCGTAACATTAATTCAATATGGATAAGCCTGAAAAACACCACCATTCCTTGATCTTGAATATAACTATATTGTGTACTATGAAAATAGAATCCACACAGTTTGAAAAGGAATGTGTTACTATTAAGATCATTTTCAGAGTAATGGTATATTTTAATATGAAAGTGAGTGGGCCTGTGTTACGTAGTGTTTCAAAATCAAGCTGAAATATTATTGATATATAAATTAAATTATTTCTCTTTTCCCACATGTTTGTGATATGAGTGTGAACACTTCCAAAAACCTAAAAATTGACTGCGAAAGCTTGTGGTGTGGTCACAAATTTGTAGTGAAGCAGCTTCATCTGAACAAAAGGCAGTGTAACTGTATTTCAATCTCCGGAAGAAACCTACCAAGTTGAAAAGCTAGTTATTGGTTTGGATGATTTTGAAAAAACACATTTTCTGACTTAACATCAAGGTAAGATTTTAATGTTTTAAGGATATTTTATGCTTGATCATGCCATAATATAGTGCTTATACCACTGTAATGGTATAATAGCCTGAATGTGAATAATTGTAATACAATTTTGAGTAAATAAAAAAAAAAATAAATAAAAAAATAAAAAACACTGTAATGGACTTCATTATATAAACCTCTTCATAACGATACTGCTATTCACCAATCAAAGATGCACTAGTTCATGACTCTGCTAATCCACCAATTAAAGGTGAACCTGTTTATTATGACACTACTAACCACCAATCAAAAGACCGAAGTGTAGCAACCAACACTTCACCATCTGTGCACATTCCTACAAGCTAAAAGCGAAACTATCAATTCTCGTATGTGAAATAAAGCTGGTGTCTATTTAATAATTAGTATTAATATTGTAAATAACATTCTAATACATTCAATTATCTTCTCATTTTTGAAAGTCTACTTATTTACTCTCGTATCATTGTGTCCAGGCCAACACAATAAAAGTTGAAGGCACAATATCAATTCTTGATGTATAATCAAATAAATAATGATTAAAATTTTGGATGCCTGTGACATGCTTGTATGAATATTATGAAACTCGCTACCTCTTGTCTCATGAATTATACTCATCTTAACTGCTAGCATTACCCTCTTGTATAATATACTATAATGTGGTGGTTAGTTACAGAAACATTAACTTCTTCTGGAGGATTGTATGAGGCAGTCAATGTCAAATATTGGTTATACACTGCTCCATTTATTACTTCATCTTTGCCCTTTGCTTCATTAAGTCGAGGATATATGCCATTATTTCTCCACTCTGACTGTATAATATCTTGCCAGTTAAATTTGAAAATGCAGAAGGCATTGTTAAAATATCACAAATATAAAATATGCATTATTTACTACTGTCTTTGAAAACACAACCATATGTTGTGGTTGATGGAGTGAGCAAGCGAGCGAATGGAGTTTAAGGGCCCACCGAAAGATAGGTCATTTGGGTCCTAAGTCATATTTTAAAAGCTAAAACACTCGCAAAGTGATGTTGAGAAAAGGTGAAAGCTAAAACACGTGATTAAAATAGTAAATACTTGAAAACACTAAAAAGAAAAGTGAATGTTGGCTAATGCTGGATTTCTGACAATGAAGTTATTAGTCCTCTTGCTCTCCAATATTTTTCGCTGATGGATGGGACGCTAGAAGTAGCTGGACATATTTGAAGGTAGTCTCGATCCATTTCCTCTTGCAGATCACATAGAGGACAGAGTGGTGAAGAATATATCCCAATTCTGTTTAAATGTTTTGCCAGACAATCATGTCCTATAATCAACCTGAAGGTTGCAACTGCCATTTTTCAAGGATGCTCAGGAATTACTGTTTGAATATTTGGTAGTTCCCATCTTTTATTCTTTGATTTTTCATAGTAATATTTTGCAATAATTTTTTTGAATTCAGAAGAGTGTGAAAACAGTTAAAATGTTAAAGCTAAAACACTAAAAATAACACAAACCACAGGTCATATTCTAAAACCGTAAAATCAATGCCAAGGAATAAAACAAATTAAACTCGTTTTGCAAAACCAATTTCGGCAACGAACCACAGCACATTATCAATGGAGACTGGGTTGCCACCTAGAATTGACCGCAGGGTAGAACCCAGGCCAAGGGATTGATGCTGTCTAGTATATCGTGGGCACTCAACCAAAACTGGCGACACAGAGAGTGGTACACTGCATGTTTGTCACACAGGGGCCAGGTCAATATGCATAAGGTGGCAATGAGTGGCCCATGCATGTCCCACCCTCTACTGCGTTAAAACAACTTCTGACCAACAGGAATCCCGCAAGAGGTCAGCCAAGGTTGTACTGAGTCTTTTATTGTCCATAACCAAGTGCCAGTTAACGCTTCCCACGACAGCTGCCACATTAAAACCAGATGGTAACGAAAGTATCGCTGCACATCTGTGTAAGGCAGAGTAGCTCTAGAAATTTTCCAGCAAATGGCGGCAGACTTAGTAGCCTCATCTACTGCTTCACTGTCAGAACCCTGGCCTGGGGTCCATGTAAAAACAAACTGGTATCTGCGCAAGAGCAACTGCAAAACGTGTATTTGAATTTTCACAATCAGTGCTGATGTGCTAAGAAACTGCTGCAATGCCTGCACAGCACTCAGAAAGGTTGATGAAGACTAAATGTACGTGTTGGTCGAGGTGAAAAGCAAAGGTATCATATCGCTTAGTCCAAGTAAGCTAAACATTACACAATTCCAAATCTCAGCAGCTGGTTTGGCAGTCAGGGTTAGAACTCCAGAAGTTTTGCACACACTTTAAGAATAGATAGTAGTAGAAAGTCATGTGAGTGCAACACAGATTTTTGTATACAGAGTGGTTTGAATTTTATATTGGAGATCATTGGTTATGCTATTCAATTTGAAACTTGCAATATGCTGGAAGATTTCCACATGCAGTTATGCGGGTTTTAATGTTTTAATCTAAGGATATTTAATGCGATGTTTATATATGGAAACAATGGATGGCATGTAAAACATGCTTTGATGTACAGAGCTACTGTTAGTAAATGCCTAAATGTCCAGCGCAAGCATTCTCTAGCATTCATAGGCCATTAGGTAAAGATGGAGTATTTATGGAGGGTATTCCACATTGAGCCACCAGCTATTGTATGTCAGACCCAGGAGGAGTGAAGTGAGAGCATTCTACAGGTGTATTGGAACCAGGCAAGCAGCACGAGCCAGTATGAGGTATCCCTAATGTATACTAGAGATTAAATTTTTGAATTGATGAATTTTTGCACACTTTTAACACTATATTGCTCTGGCTTATTCCACAAGTATTAAGAATACACCTTTAGGAGCAATAATTGACACACATACTGGTTTGCAAGAAAGCACTTATACTCCATCCAGTCTCAGAGCCAGACCTTATATCCCTCCGCGATAACCTGATGTTCATATCATAATGTCGGTCTGGGTGGCTCAGTTGGTTAGATGCTGCCCTACGGATCCCAGGTCGCGGATTCAAACCCGGCCCAGGTCGATGGTTTTTAAGTGTGCTTAAAAGAACATGGCATGTAAAAGAACTCCTGCAGGACAAAATTCCGGCACACCGGCGACGCTGATGTGATCCTGGCAATTGACAGTGTCGTTAAACAAGAAAATATATATATATTTTTTTTTTTCATATCATCTGCGACTAACACAAACACCACGTGGATTCATGTCTTGTGTTTATGATGCAACAGAGCAAAATTTACTCAGGAGTTTTAGGAATAGTGCTGCTATCGTGTTACATTCAAGTAGTCTTTACCAGGGTTATCCTACATCTTGAAAACTCACAGATAATCGCCAATATTTAAGGTATTATATTTTGTGGTGTGCTTCGGTTTCGGCGTATCGTGATTTAGTTGTTGACGGTTTGTGTTTACATCAGGTGTGGATCTAAGGGTGGAGCGATTATAGATATTTCTTTAGTACTCAAGTGTTCATTTGCCTCTGAAATGAGTTGCATGACTGATCTGCAACGCTATTCAGTCGAGTATCAAAGATCGAATCTCAGATGTATAAACAGTTAGAGAATGGCTGCCATTATTGATTTCATTGCATGGTTTCCTCTCAATTTTTTACTTTCTCTACTATGCATGTAAAGTAGAGGAAGTATTGTATTCCGCTAAAAAATTCACTGTTGAGATTTCATTGGAAATGTTTTGAGGCCCCCTGAATAAAAATAATTTTAAAAAAGTACTTTTAGAAGATGTGTGTATGTCAGTCTGTGGACAGCATACCTCAAAAACAAAGTCAGTTAAAAACCAAAGTTGGCATTTAAGCTTAATGTCTTACAAGGATGTGACACAAAGATTTTGAAGAAAATAGCCCCACCCTTAACTACCCTTTAGTTCTGTAGTAGTCCTGTTTACTCTGGATGACTTTTGAATAACTCATAAACCATAAGAGATAGACAAAATTTTATTATACAAAAAATGTAGGTCTTGCCAAAACACACAATTTAAGTCTAAATGAATTTTTTGTAGAGTGAAGCGAACCATTCCAGAGATATGCCTTGTTATTTGTGTCAGTTTCGGAAAAGTTAAAACTTTCGTGAAATGGAACATCGTTCATTTTTTATATGTTAAGCATGCAAAGAGAATGGAATCTCAAATCTTTAAAAGATTTGACTATCGTGCAAAGCCTACTCTATTCTAACATTCCCCTTGCATCTACAAGGAAATAAGATAATTTGTACAAATGTTTATCTCAACTAACATGAAGATACAGGAATAAGAGTTTGTAAGAATGGTTAGTACAAGAGTAGAGAAAGTCATGTTACTGCAACATATCAGATTTTTTATATTATGACATCCTCAGATACAAGTAAATAAAAACCATTGTTGTATTCATTATTGTCGAAATGATGTGGGGATAGAATTATATGGATAGCTTTTGGGTTTGTAGGCTGTGGTCCAGTCAATAAATTGACGTTTCGCACAAGGCTACGTTGGGCATCTTCAGAGTGACTCCTGGCTGGTTAACAACTAGAAGGCGATTGACGGAGCGGCTGGCTTATATATAGTTGAGTGGGACCGCCTCTCATCTCCTACTGGTTGTCTGTATGCCAATCACTACTTTGTGGCTGTGGGAACTGCCACATGATTGGTTCTGTTGGCATTCTGGAACTTCGGTTTTCTATTGTCTAGCACCAGCACCCAGGCTGTGTATATACATGTTGTTTCTTCTATTCTATTGAAGTTGCTTTTATATTTATGGATCTCAATAGCTTCTCGGTACAGCCGTGTGTGGTAGTATACTGTGGTGTCCAGAACTTCAGTCTCGTCGAACCTGATGTCATGGCCTGTTAGAAGTGTATGCTTGGCTACTGCAGATTTCTCCATGTGTCGTAGCTGGCAGGTGCTTTTGTGTTCCTTTAAGCAGGCTTTTATATTGCATTTAGTAATGCCAACAAACTTGGCCGCAGCTACATGGTATCCGATAAATCCCCTGTGTCAGCAGTCTTGGGCGAAACATCATACAATTTATCGACTGGACCATGGCCTACAAACCCGAAAACTACTATGCATTGGATTAACGGCAGCCATGAAAGCCTTAGCACGTATAGTACAATTATAGTTTTATGCTGGGGAGTGTTGTATTCCTATTCTGTTCTTCATTAAACAATCTTGTCTGTCAAAGAGGTTATATTCGCTTAAGGCTCTGTATGTCACAAGAACCCTTTTTCGTCACAAAATACTTTTTAGCAGTGATGCCTGTTTCCAATTTCCACAAGTTACTGTACCCAACATGATAAAATGAGGAGCTATTCACTCCTCGTGCTCGTTTGGTTGGGCCAGTACTCACAGGCACTGAAAGCCCACAGTTATAGAACTGCCCAAATATAGGACTGGAAGTTTTAAAACATGCAAGTCCATGGCAGTATGGACTAGCTCCTTAAATACCAGTCACGCAGATGTTTAAAAATTTTGTAAATGTATTGAATTTGTCGCAATTAACTAAACATAACCTCACTTAGGTGATGTTGCAGAAGGATATTTCTTTTTGTCACACATTACAATGGACAATAAAGAAAAACTTCCAAAGAAAGAAGATAAAGAAATATGCACTTCAACAATGTTTGTCTGACAATGGTCATCCACTTGCACTAAACAGTTTCAGTATCGTTGGAAAACATTCTGTTAGAAATTGCTTATCACCCTCCTTATTACCCCTTTATCAAAATCACTGAGACCTATTTTTGTTTGTTCCTTTTTCTTATTTTATTGGGAGTTTCAAACAATGGTTCATCAATACCTTTTTCTCTCTTCACCTCATGACGTATCCATGTTAATGTCATTTCAGAAACCCCTACTGCCACACACTTGTTCCCACACTTTTTTAATATCTATAATAAATGCCCCAACTTCACTTTCTTTTTCCATAAATTCCATCATATTATTTATGACCTTGCAAGTTTGGCTGAACAGAACCACAAACACAAGTAGCAACACATGTAAAATTGCACTGGCATCACTACCTGACCTAATGCACCATACCCTTTGGTCACATAGGGGTGGGTAGCAGTGGGGGACTGACTGCACCTGCGCAAACCAGACAACTGCCTAGCTTGAGCCATCTGTACATATGTCCATGTTGTCACAATATCAGCTGTTGCTTACAAGGTCAAGGCAATTATTTACGAACTGTGAGACAGGGTTCCATGTTTAGTAATTTCTCCAATGTTATCAAGGCTACAAACCACTGTTACACCAAAATTCTAAGGCCCAGTGAAATGATCAGAAACAGGACAGGTTAATTTTCTACTAATTAATTACTTTTCTATTGAAGTCCAAGCAGTCTGCATTCTTAGGACATATGTAGTTCCACGTTTCACTTCAATTTGTAACTGTCCGTGACTTTACTTTATACTATTCTTATTTTTTGAAATTAATGCTAACAGTATGCTGTTCCTTTAAGAGAAAAGTTTACTTCTACCCCTTTTGTTGTACATTTTGGCTTGCAGAAAACAAAACAACTATCAACAAAATTAGAAGTACAATTCTGTAGGCGTGGCAATTGTTTGTTGCAGCGGTATCATATATGTGCCTGAGATATCTATGTATCTGGCTACACTGGCTCTATGGAATTGAATTTTATCTTCTTGAAGATGGGAACAGTAAAAGAATTGTCTAATGCCTTTGCTGCAACTCACTGAAGTTTAGAGACTTCACTAGTCTACCCAGTCATTAACTAAAGAAGGGAGTAGCTAAAGTCGGCGAGTGCTAACCTGGCACTTGACAGCTACATGATTCACTTAGCTGTGAACGAGGCTAGCCCTATCTCATCCAATTGTGTTACAAATACATTGCGCAATGATTAGTCAATTGGACAAGATAGGGCTAGCCTCGTTCACAAGTGAATCATGTAGCTATCAAGTGCCAGGTTAGCACTCGCCGACTTTACTTACATGTCAGTTTTCTTGCAACCCTGCAATAATATGTTATTTATTTGTCTAAGTGTCTAAGTGCTTCACCCAAGACATCATGTGAGCCTTTCTCTCCTGCTGATACCTTCCCTCTCCTGTCGAGCTACTGCCAACATTGGCAATCAAAATACAAGCATGTGCACCTTGCCCCAATTAAATGCAGTTTAGACACTTGGACAAATAAATAACATGTGTGCCAATTATTGTTCCTACAGGTGTATTCTTGGCTCATGTTTAGAACAGCTCACTTTCCACTTGCCAGCCAGATTATAAGTCCGAACTTACTTACTGCGCATGCACAGACAGTAGTTTCACAATCACCCACTAGATTTCACTGCATGACTAGCAGACGATTTTCACATCTGCCAACATTGTTTTATACACTACACTAGTTTTCGTTGCCAACACATTAAACACAAATACACTCACTTGCGTCGTTGCCGCCACAGACATACACTGCTATCGCCTAGTGCAACTCCATACTATTGTTGTGGATTCTGTACATTATTTTTTTGCTCATTGTGTACATTATTTTGCTCTTATACTATTGTTGTGGATTCTGTACATTATTATTTTGCTCATTGTGTACATTATTTTGCTCTTGCTCACACAGATATATATTTTTATTATGTTTACTATTTATCGTTCTGTTTTGTTTATCTATTTTATTTTATATTATTTTTAATCTTATTAGATTTATATTATATATATTATTATATTTATATTATTATTTATCGTTCTTTTTATTTATTTTATATATTATTTTGTTGTATTTTTATTTAATATTATTATATATATTATTTATATATATATTATATTTAGTAGTATTATATTATATTTATATTATTTTTATTAATTATCGTTCTTTTTTATTTATTGATTTTATTTATTTATTTATTTATTTTTCCCTGCATAGCATGCGAGTCCTCAACAGGCCCTCCTCGTAGAGGAATTGCATGCATGCCTCTTCATTTAAGCACAGAGGCGCCAAATCCAATATACTGATAAACCTAGCCATTGCGCTACTTGCTTCTAGGAAGGTCAACAGCATACTGCCGACTCCCGCAAAAACATTCAAACTTACTATTGGCAACAAACTCCTAGGGACATTCTGCTGTTGGCAGCGCTGCTTTAACACAGCAACTTCGGCAACTTTCGTGACAATTCGTACACACTGCCGAGTGGCTTTGCCGAAATTCTGACCAAGTGCTTGCGTAAGCTGGTCTAAACAATATCCGTATTCTTAATACTTGTGCAATAAAACACTCTGCACATGTTGACAAAGTTTCCTGCTTTTCATGCATCGGCAATACAACTTTCCCTACCTTCCCCTACCTCGCTTTTGCCCCTACTGCGTGCCTTCTGTGTATACTTACGCATAGCATCTACTATGTAACTTGGTTCGAAAAAAGGTTATTTGTGTGCTTTTAAGAATTTCAGGAAGCCATATCATGATTTTAAAACATAATAATAATTGGCATCATTCAAGGTACCGAACATTCCCTAACTTAAGTATTTGTGACGAAAATTTAATTTTTGTGCATATGCAATATTATTTGCCAACCTTTTTCTAAAAATACTGTTTATTCAGGGGCCTCAAAACATGTATTCCTGTTGAAATCTGGAAATCAAATTTTTGGGTGTAATACAATACTCTTATCAAGCTAGATGCAACAAAAAAAAATTTGTATGTTTTCCCAATTTATCACTAATAGTATCATTTGCAAATATTTTGTAAGATGATACTGTGAAATATATGGAAGGCTTCCATATTTACTGGAACAGAGGACAATTTACAGGGAGTGAAAGGCACATTTACAAATAAGTGTTCTTACCTTGGAGCAGCCAGGCGTGAAGGCTCCTGGCACAGCAAACATCACTACCTTTTTACCCTTGGACAACTCAGCAATGTTAATCTTTGTAGTGGGATTGTTTTCATAAAGATCGACATCGGGGATCTTTTCACCAACCTGAAAGAATATGTGGAGTAAAAGTTATTTGTAGTCACTGTAATACCAGGAGAAAATACACAACTGGCATGTGTTCTCATCTTAAAAACTCAAGGCGAATCGTGTTTTGCATGCCATGTATTACCTAAGTAGCAATTCCGGAACCATTCTTTATACGGTACGTTGGTCTTTACCTCTTCTCAAAAAGCAGTCTTCAAGAGTTTTTTAATACCATTTATAACAATTATTAAACTCTATGGAAAGTAATGAGACACACCGTGATCTTTTGAAACTCCTTACTTTATAACACCACAAAATATAATCGCATTGTTTATGCTTAAGAATTGAATTTTAAAATTTGCAGTAAAATCGGAAGCTAAAAACCAAAATATCTAAAGCTTTAGCGAATGACTTAAAGAGCCAAACGGTACCTGAAAGTATCACCGAGGGTAAAACTTACAGATGTGATTTTGTCCCGTGTAACAGAAAGTATTAGTTATTTATGAGTTTTAAAGTATTACAACAGTCTGAAGATACTTTGAATCACATCAAGGACTCGAGCAGGTTTTTTCTTACCTGAATCACCATATTGACAGTGCTAGTGAAAATCGATCGTGGGAAACTACTGGCCGCCCTTTCAAACACTGCTCTTAACGGAAAACGGTTCACAAACGGGGATAGCATTTATACGGATGAAGGGTTTTCCGCTTAACCTTGAACACCACCGACCGGTAAGAACACCAACATTAGTGGGAGCGGTATATGTTACGAGAGAAAAGAATAGCTACGCTGAACTAAGCCAACGAGTGGTAAATTTTTCAGGTTTATGTTGGCACCTGATGTGCAACAAAATGCACGAAAAAGGAAAACTTAGTTTTTACCACCGAATTTCTTTTTATTACTTTGTGGTCTTTATCTTCTCTATTTATAGTAAGTAGAGGAGATACAGTATTCCACTTAAAACTTCGAAATCAAGATTTCACTGGGAATACATACCTAATAGAGTGTTCTGTGATACATACTTTGTGGACCCCGAAAGTAACTCTCGCATTCATCTTTCAAGGTTGAAGGCACATTCAAGGTCCCAAACGTTTTTTTCTTTTATTAAATTATAAATACAATGAGAATAGTAAAATACAGCAAGCTTAAGCGACAGTCAAATCTTTTAATAGCTTTGTCTTTGCATGGCCAGAACATGAAAACATGAATAACGACTTGCTATTTGAAAAAAAAAGTATTAAGTATTTAAAATTGCAAACGAATAACAAGGAATAACTTAAAATGGTTATCTCTACAAAAACAAAACAAAACTATGACATAAATTGGTGCCTTAACGAGAGCTATACTTTTTGTAAGACTTCATCAATCTCTTAGTTTATTAATTATGTATGTCTAACGAGATAGACAATCGCGAGCCATGTGTGAAAGTCATTCAGTATGAAGAGGCCTTCAGAGGCAATTCCCAGTAAATTCAAGAAATGTTTCATTTGTCAGGAAAATATATTAAACATATGGTACCTATCTTGATCAAAAGGGTTAGAGCCATTTTTGAAAAATTAAAATTTTCGAAGACTTCTTCATATAAAGGTACTTTCGAGTGGGGAATTTCCTTGAAAATCTTGTGCAGTACCTTTGGAAGATACTAATGTGAAGATGTGTATTGTTCATATACACATGGATCTTTCTCTATTTATTGTTTACTTTTTTAATTTTGCAAGGTGCCTACCTCAAAATGTGATTTCCAGTGAAATCGCGGTATCAAATTTTGGGGTGGAATGTCATACCTTTTTTACTTGATATGTACGTGATAGAGAAAGTAGAACGATCGTGAAAAAAAGTAATGTGAATGCAACTCATCGCTTTTTTTCTTAGCCGCAATGGTGATGGGCATTGTAGTCATGCAAAAACGCCGGTATTCAGTGAATGCATTAAGTTTACAAAAGAGTAGCTCGGGTTTTCTACTGAAGCATAATTTAATAAATACAAACATTCGCAAATTTGACGGAGAAATTAAGGATACAGCAAAGCATAAAGGAAGTATTTTACGAAGAAAGCAAAGTTAAAGACCATTGTTGTATTAAAAAATTTACCCAAATGCTTTAACACTGTTGCCTTTGATGGGAAAATAAAAGGAATAATCCCCTTGTTTTGTTTTGCTTTGCTTCCTGTTTCCTCCAACAGATGTCAAGCATGTTGCATGAGGGTTGCCGGATGAAGATTTGACAAGTGGTGTAAATGAACAATTTGTGATGATATGAAATAATCGAAATTAATACCGAATGTAACATAAGACGTCAAAATTAGTATTTGTGCCAAATTTACTCTGATTACCGCGTAGTTCTTACCTGTATGTTGCGTTAGTGAAGTGAAAACAGTGATAGGAGTACTTAGAAATGCTTGTGGTTTCTAAATTAGTTCGCGAAGAAAATTTTAGAAAATCATGACAACGCGCAGTTTAATCATTATTTAGTTGAGTGGATAAAAATGTCAAGATGTCATCAAGTCACCGGCCTATGCTCCTCGTGGGAGTATTGCTTGGCCTTGCTTGTTCATTATCACTTACAAAACTGTTACTCTGTGTCTTTGCTGAAATCAGTCCAGGACTTGGGGATGAATCTGAAGCTGATTTGTGGCTGCAGGAAAATGATCTTCAGGAATATCAAACCCTTTTCAGAGAAAGAGGTAAGCCTGCGGTTTCTGCATTTATATTTAACTATACTGCATTATACCCATAATATTTTTCAAAGTTCAACACATTTACAAGGTAATTTTATTCTGTTTGCTGAATGGAAAGCTGAAGATGATACACAGAAAATTAAACTGTAATATGTAAGGAAACAAACGATATAATGTCATTATTCTATTTATAATTTTTCTGAAATAGTAAACTTAAAACTCAGTGCAAGAAATTGAATTGGAAACCTAAGCTTATATAAATAAAGTATTATTAAGGAACGCTATTTCTGTATAACCACTGGTTGCTAATTAATGTAAGTTATATAGGTATAAACTAAACCTAACCTAACCTCCCATGAATCAGAAACCTAAGGTTATATAGATGGTGGATCATAATTGTTGATGAAGTACGCATGCAGGCAAAACATTATTAGTGTAATGTTGGCATCTATCCAGTCCAGTTGGAATGGCAGTATCTATTAGTCTTAAGTTGGCTGCTGTGCCAGTGTAGTGACATAAGTAACGTGGCTAATACATCACCATAAACAAGCTACATGCTACTATACACAAGATGACTGGATAGATTAAAAACTTAATTTTCACCCCGTGAATATCAAAGCTTGTCGCATTTCTCATTCATCCTGGTATTAATGGACAAGGATTAGAGCAGGTTGGTTGTTAGAGATATACTTAATGCAGGTCTAAGTTCCATAGCAATAACTTTTATTTTCCTCCCTAAACAAGGGTACAAGCTTGTGATAGTTGAGTAACAGATAATTGCATAGATAGTTTGAATCTTACCTTGAAACATTGACATCCTTTCTTAAACCTTTTGACGGGTAAATGAAGAGCACAGTTTGTAGCACTTATTTATAACAAGGGTCCTGACCCTGAGGTATCCAAACATAGCTAGGGTTAGACTACGATGCTCAGCTTAGGATGTCTATGCGAACAGAATGACAGGGTCCATGAAAATTACACATTTTCCTTCTTTAAATCATCTTTCTTCTGCATTTACTTTATAACGCAGGTAGCAAACTTTTAACATTTGTTTTCATTCTTAAAGATCTCACATGAGCAACATTTAGGCATGTAGAACTGTCATACTGCAAACAGGTTTACCAGTTTTTTTTTTTGTTGTATGTTCTGCTCTGTATGTTCATTGTTTTGTTTGTTCATTGGGTCCCACTGCAAGCTAGGCTCAGGCTGTGCTGTCGCTGATGGCTAGACCATTTGCCTCTAATCAAAGCGGCCCGAATTTGATCCTAGACAACTTCATGTGCGATTTGTAGTGAACAAGGTGTTGCAGGGTCGGGTTTCCTCCAGGTTCTCTGATTTCCCATGGCATCTTGTTCCACCGCTGCTCCATTTTCATTCCATGCATCATCAGTGTCTATGTAAAAGTGGGCATTAAACATTACCAAAAAGAAAGCCATGCTCAGGGACATTAAACACGTTATACATAATCATCAACAAATTTCTAACATTTAATTAAATTATGCACCTATAGCTTCTCATGCATGATGTGTAAATACAATAGAAATTGGTTGTAAATTATCACTGCTCGTAGGCTGCACCTATCACAGTTCTGATACAGATTTCTGTCATTCCTTTGCGCTCATTTCAGGCTTGGGCTTTTTGCATCAAGATTACACAGCAACTAGGCAGTACTATGGCTGAGCAGTTAGACCATTTGCCTACCACCTAGGTGGCCTGGGCTCGATCCCAGGACCCGCATGTGGTATTTGTGGTGGACAGAACAGCATATGGGTGGGTTTTCTCCGGTTTCCCCCTCCACTCATTCCACCAATTGCTCCATCATCACCTTTCAAATCATCCATTTTGTCTGCATTTCATACCATTTTCTTCCTCACTATCATACCTGATGCTTGGCTGACCACCCGCTTCCAGGTCTTCACTCTGTCCAGTCCATAGGTTCCCCTGCTCCGTGACAGGCATCTGACCCTAAGCACTGGCTTGTAAGTCCTACATAAGGGGAGGATGATCAGTTAAAGAAGATTACACAATAACTAATGTTGAATTGAAGAATTCATCCACAGCATATGGAATGTGAGTATTTAAGTGTGACTAATTCTTTATCGAAATCCTTTACTTTTTTGGATTTCCCAGTATTGACGAGTCACTTGGAAGCATATTATAATATTTATCCCAGAACTGTAACACCGTTTGTGGAGCAGTTTTGCTTGCCTATGCATTTCATCAGCACGCCTGGTACGAGAGGGTATTATGAAGTTTTAATTATCATCTTAGAAAAAGATTAACAGAAAGTTGGTTTTGGCTTATAGTTGTTAACTTTTCCCTTCATAGCCACCATCCATATTTACACATTTTTCCCAGTGTTTTTTGACTCTCAAAATTCCATTATTGTAGAAGTCTGCAGATTGCACTGTCAATCACTCTTGCACTTCAAGAATGACATCATTTGTGGTGTTAAATTGGTGACCCTTTAAAAGACTTTTTATTTCTGGGGACAAGAGAAAGTCACTGGATACAAGATCCAGAGAATAAGGTGGATGCTGCAAAACCTCAAAGCCACATGTCACTGCAGCTGAGATTATTTGTTTGGTCATTCGTTTGGTCCCAGTGCAAGTAGAGCCCAGGGACGTTGAACACGTGAGCTGATGCACTGCCAAATGCCTCTGAAGAGAATGCTGCTGCAGTGTATCAGAGCATTTCGCAAGTTGTCCAGAAGATTGCGGTAGTATGGACCAGTGTTGGTTTTATCCTTTTCAAGGCAATCTGTGAGGATGGTTCCACAACAGTCCCAAAAAAGCAGAGCATAACCTTTCCTGCTGACTTTTGCACCTTTTGCACGTTTGCTTCCATTCTTGCTCATGGTTTGACCTGTGGACCATATTGATAGGTACAAATTTCATCCATAGTTAACAGATGATCAAACAAATCCTTTTCATCCTGTCCCAAAGCATCAACAGCTGTTGTGAAGGAAGTTACACCGTGTCTGTTTCCTGGAAAGGTGTGAGCAAATTTAGAACCCATTGTGCAGACACCTTAGAGATGTGCAGTTCATCAGGAATAATTTTCTATACATTACTAACTGAGTGCAGTTTCATTCATGATCTTTTGCATGGTTGCTGGTCTGTCTTCCAGAATTCAACACTCCATTTTTTCACTTTGGCCGCATCATCTGTTAATTTGGTCTTCTAGGACTTGGCTTGTTTGTTAGAGAGATGTGACCAGTTCGGAAATTCCCTTTCCTCATTACAATTGTGTCATAAGATGGACAATCATTTTCATAAATGTCTATTATCTCATCATGAATTTCCTGAGCTCTACTACTCTTCAAATACAGGAACTTTATTAGGTTACGAGCTTGAATCTTTTCCATCTCACACTTTAGTCACTTCTAGCACTACATGTAAAACAAAAAAGGACACAGTTGCTTGAAAAGCTGGGTCTCTAATAAAACTCTTGCAATGGTGTTCAAGAAAACTCAGGAGTGAATATAAATGTTTTCTAGAAAGGGTACGAATTTTAAGATTTGTGAATAAGAGTCTACCGGAACGACATGCCCCAAAAATGCAGAGTTCATATACACCTTAATTGTTAAAGGAAAAATTTCCTACTTTGTACAGAATAACTATAAGAGATCATTCCATATCTCAAAATGGAATAAAATTAAGCAAGATTTGACGCTCTAAAAGTGTTATGGTAAAGAAGGTTCTTGAGGCTTCTTGAAGCCAAACACAGTGATTGCTGAGGAAAGTTTTGGTATTGCGATTTCTATGTGTTTTATCCGTAGAGCTCTCTGACTACATCGAGCCTGACAAACTTTGTCCGAGGCACTTGATTAAAATGATAACGTGCCTACTTCTGTATGTGAGCAACTTAACTTGACTAAACATTCTCATTTGCTTAATTTTTAAAATATACTCACATAACAAATAGTGAATTATTATAGTCAAAACCATATTAAATATGTTTTGCAGAAATATAGATATTTATGATTTTTTTATATGCAAGCTACTTACATAAGTGTAACAGTTCTTACCTGGCTGCTAAGGTTCTGATGAAAGTATCCTTTAAATACTGTATCATTTTTAACATTTTAAACATTTTTCAAACTATCCCTGTATAATATGACCTTCAATAAAGTGCTGTTTGTTTCTACTGCACCAATATTACCTGAACTCATCTAAGATTAAATGATAAAACATTTAAATGCAATGAGTATGTTGGATTTTAAAATGTCAATTGGAAGATATAGTAATTTATCAAGTATAGCCTAATAATTTCCACATCTAAAATATTAAATTAAGTTACCTGCTATTATTTTTTAGTTCTGAACTGTATGACATTTATTTATGATCATTTAGTGAAAGTCTAGTTTCAAACCAAATATTGAGGTGTTCAAATGATACCTGATTCTGTCAATTGTTGTGGCTCTCCAGATACAAATACAGTAAAACCTGCATTCAGCAAAGTTATACAGGACTCTGAAACATCTCCGTTAAACACAGATTTCTGTTTAACGAAGGTAGGTCTAGGCTATTTAAAAAATCTTTTGTGTTGCACTCACATGACTTTCTCTAATCGTGTACTAACCATTCTTATAAACTCTTATTCCTGTATCTTCATTGTGTTAGTTGAGATAATTATTTGTACAAATTATCGTATTGCTTATTTCCTTGTAGGTACAAGGGGAATATGGGAATACAGTAGGCTTTAAGCAATAGTCAAATCTTGAAGCTTTGAGATTCGTTCTAGGATATAAAAAAAGAATAATGATCTTCCATTTGACGAACGTTTAAGTATTCCAAAACGTACAGAAATAGCAAGGAATATATCTGAAATGGTTCACTCTACAAAAAATTTTATCTGGACATAAATTGTGTCTTTTAGCAAGATTAACATTTTTTGTACAGTAAGATCTGGCTTGTCTCTCACCGTTTACCAGTTATGCAAAAGTTATCCACAGTAAGCAGGACTACATAGGCTATAGACGAAAATTCAAAATATACATTTTATTTGCCATAAAAATATCCCAGAAATAATCAAAATCGTTAGTGCCATTTTCAGAAAATCAACATTTTAGAAAAATTTTGCATATAAAGGCTAGTTGAGTTTGGAGGAATTTTCTTCAAAATCTTCGTGACTTATCCTTCAAAGACATTAAACTTACAGATCAACTTTGGTTTTTAACCAACTTTTTGTTTTTGAGTTATGCTGATCACAGAGTGACACAGACACACACACACACACACACACACACACACACACACACACACACGCACGCACACACAGACCTTTTTCTAAAAATGCTTTTTTTTGGATCCAGGGGGCGTCAAAATATATATTTTTGGTGAAATCTCGACATCGAATTTTTGGGTGGAAATAATATTTCGTAGTAGAGAAAGTAATTAAACCATGAACATACATAAATGGACAGCATGAGACAATCATGATGACAATGTATGTACGTACATTATTCATTTGTATGTATTCAGATATTTGTGCTGCAATACATTACATATGTAATTCGCACCAAACATAAAGAACAAAAAGTACATGATTCATTTATTTTTTCAGTAGGCAAGAGGAGTTTTCTGGGCACATCGACTTTCCACAAACTCTTTGGCCTGAGAAATCACACCAAACATATCCGAGTCGTCTTGCCATATGCCGAGCAGTTCCTTTAAACCTTTCAGGGCATCCTGATAACTCTTGAGCCTTAACTCTTCTTTCCAGGAGTTCAGTCACAGCCGTTGCAGAGACAACATGGCAGGAAGAAGGCAGACGAGAGTCACCGCAGCAGTTCAAGAACCCTCTGAGGAAAATGAAAACGCCAGCACCGTCCCTGCTTCACAGCCAGCCTCCTCGCCAACTCCACCATCTCCGTTTACGCCGTCAGAGCGCGGTATCTCAGCCTGCGACACCACGCCGAAATCAACCACCTACCGCACACAGACGACACTGCTGCCAGAGATGAATACCGAACGCCCGCACAGAGTCATCCTAACCTCACGAGGCTGCAGAGCTACAGCGCAGTTGTGCCTGGAGTGCATCGGCAACTTCCGGATTCTCTCCTCCTTAGCGCAACCCGATGTCTTATGAAAGGGACGCACATCGTCACAGCCAGAGGACCGTCACCGCTGGTACGCCTGGAGTTCTGGGATGGGGCGGATTACCGTGCTGCCTTGACTGACGGGCTCCCTGACCTAGGGCAGGTGCTCCCAGTTGAGGCTAGCCGAGGTGTGCGCCCTACTCCCTGCCAACGCTTTTGCCAATACGGTCACACCGCCGACGTCTGCACCGACGCCCCACGCTGCCACTACTGTGACGCTGGCACCATCACCACACTCTGCACCAGCCACGACCTGATACGTCGCCCTGTGTATTGTGCCAAGTGCAATTGCACCGGCCGCTGCACGCCGTCAGCCGCCTGCAGCTCACAAGTGGCTCTCACAACCAGTCTCCGACTCCCGGAGCATCACCGTCACACACCAAGCGCACATCAACACCAACCGTCAAGCCGCCGACCAACAAGACGTCGTAGACAACAGACTTTACACCGCCGTACTCTACAACACCGCCGCACTGCAGAAACTACAAGAAACACCCGAGACTCTCACCGACCGGGTTGCAGCATGGGAGACAGCCTTGACTCGTGCTCTCGAGGACGTCCAGGACACCACCCATAACCTGCAAACAACGTTACCAGCCACAGTTCACCAGGAACACAATGGCCTCCGTGACCACTTCAACAAGCAGCTGGAGAAAGTGGTCACCTACATAAATGACTCACGCATACACAAGGTCCATAAGACGCCAGAAGAGATTCTACAAGGACACACAACAGCACTGGAGATTAGACTCAACCATATTGAGGACATTTTGACACTCCCCAGACTTCCCCTTCCACCCACAGTTCCACACAAGTTCACCCCAAATCGCAGGTCTGTGTCAGGGCATCCGCCATGATACTTGACCTGCCCAAGCCAATGACCCATCTAACATGTACTCATAATCATCCGGTATGCTTAGGCGGTACCGGACACCACGTCACCTCTGTTCAAATAAATTGTGTCACCCCAGAATAACTGCAATATAATAAATAAAAAATATTCTTACAACTCAGGGACATATTCCTATTCTTCTTCCTTCACCTTCTCTTCTTCTTTCCCGACTTGGCATATTCTCAATTAAGGTATCTACATCAACTGTGTCTGTTTGAGTTTGCACATCACTATGTTGACATATTTCATGGCATTGCAATTGAAAACACCTTCATTGATGTTTTGTGCCTGAAAGTTTTCTAAATTCTGCATTTCGGAACTGGAAATTGTTCATTAAAAGAGATACTTCGATTTCCGTTGTCCGTGTAAGACAGTTTGCGTTTAATAAAGGAAGTTTAGCATGTTCTTCAACCCTTAATTCATGGAACCATGAAATATTTCCATTTAAGACAGATTTCGCCTTGACAAGGGGTCTGTTGAAGGCAGGTTTTACTGTATATGGATGTCCTCTGCAAAGAGTGTAGCTTTTATACCAAAAATAATGGTTAAACTTCTGAATTTGGGTCCTCCTTAAAACTGAAAGAACTAGAATGTGAATAATACTTATTAGAATTGGTGTTAGCATTTTTAGAGTTTGTGACCCACCCAACGAACACTTTTATGAACGAACTGGAACAAGAACCACTAATCCAAATTTAAACATTGGAGGTTCATTTACTTTTGGTATTAGAGCCGTCTTTCTTTGTTCTTAATCATAACGCAAAAGATGTTTAACATATTCCACTAGAAATATGTAATGCTCCATCAAACTGGAACTGCTACCCACTTTTACCGGGAGGCTTCGGGGCTATGTAATTAGGGACCTTTAAGACTCCGGGAGGCTTCGGGGTTATTTTGATGACCGCGGGAGGCTTGGGTCCTGCACCCTTACTTTCATATGAACTGCAATTGTTTCCGCTGCACGCTTAATAGTAATGTTTACTTTTTCGCGGCAAGGTCAACCGCCTTTCCCCCTCTTAGTCGCTGCAGTGAGGGAGCGAAGGAAAGCAGCTTCCCCTATGCGCAAGGGTTGTTCATGCCTCACCTCATGACGTATACAGTTTCTCTGCTGTACCTGACGTGCTAGAAAGGGTGGCATGGATTTTCTGTCCGAATCTTGTAAGAACGGTTCATTGCTAACGGAAACTATTTTGGTAGTGCAAAATCCTGTTTCACAAAATATTACTAACTGTGAAGATTTTTATAATATATGATCTTACACAAATTTTATGAAATATGAAACATTCTGTCAGGTGTATTGAATTTTTAGATGAAGTACCGCGTATCAAGCGGACTCCACCCCTCTCTTTCTGTTTGCTGTTTACAACACACAGTGTTTAACCCAGTGGTGGAACGCTGCTGTGCACAATTACACCCCATAGACTCGTGGTGTGGACGCTTGGTCCCCTTAGCACTTGTATTTCTGAGGCTACGAAAAGCCCATCGGGCCGAATATTTGAGCCCCTCCTGTAGGGGAACTGTTAGGATTGGGTTGGTCTCGACGAGGGAGTGGTTCTCAAAACCAATGGGAGGTTGGGTACATCTGGACGAAACCGGCACTAAGCTGAAGAACTAGCATACGGTTACTAAATCGCTAAAACGGTTTAGATCGCTGCAGGCCTTACCGCGTTTTTCTTCTGTTTGCGGTTGACGTAGGAAATGGGGTATCCGCTTCCGTCCCTGTACGTGTTATGAGGTTAGGCTTAATGGAAAGACGCACGGAGGAGAGAGCTACGGCTTTTGATGTACCAAGAAGTATTGCATTCCTTCCAAAAATTCTATACCTAGGTTGCACCGAAAATACATGTTTTGAGACTTCTTGAATAGAAAATCTGATGTGGCGCACTCACATGACTTTCTCTACTCTTGTATTAACCATTCTTACAAACTCTTATCCCTCTATATTCTTCTTGTTAGTCGAGATAAACATTTACAGAAATTATCGTATTGCTTATTTCCTTGTAGGTATAAGGGGAATATGGCTTTGAAGGATAGTCAAATCTTTTAAAGCTGAGTTTCCATTCTCTTAACACGGCTGAGAGATAAATGAATAACGATCTTTCATTTGACGGAAGTTTTAAGTATTCCAAAACTCACCCAAATAACAAGGAGTATTTCCGAAATGGTTCACTCTATAAACAAATTTATTTGGACATAAATCGTGTTTCAGCAAGATCTACATTTTTTTGTATAGTAAGATTTGGTCTATCTCTTACTGTTTACCAGTTGTGCAAAGTCATCAAGAGTAAACAGGACTAAATTTTCGAGAAAATCAAAATTTTCGAAAAATTCCCATGTTTAGGATAGTTTAGGGTGGACGAATTTTCTTCAAAATCTTTGTGTCGCATCTTTAAAAGATATTAAACTTAAATACCAACTTTGGTTTTTAGCCTACTTTTCGTTTTTGAGTTATGTTATCCACACACACACAGACAAAGCGCGCGGACCTTTTTCTAAAGATACTTTTTTATTCAGGGAGCCTCGAAACATGTATTTCCAGTGAAATGTCGACATCAAATTTTTGGGTGGAATACAATACAATACAGAAGTTGTATAAAGTGTAAATGCTGCACAGCCGTTTGCCAACATGTAGCATTTTACTAGTTACTGTTAAACCCCTAGCGCAACAGCCCATGAAGGGCCAAGGTTTGCCGCCCAGCCGCTGCGTCCCCCACCTCTGCCCACTACAGGCGTCATTGATGTGGTGCAGTCCTGATCCTGCCGGTCAGTTATACGGCCTTCTGGACCTGGGGCCGGTACTTCTCCATCAAGTAGCTCCTCAATTGGTTCCCCTGGGACCTAACGAGGCTGAGTACACCCCGTGCCAGACTTCCCAGAGGGGATAAAATCCCCATGCTGGCACCGGAGATCGAACCTGGGTCCTCCGCACCAGAGGCAAGCGCGCTACCAACTGCGCGATCACTAGCTACTATTGGTAGTAAATCTTCTGTATAATCAGGACGTCAGATCTGAGATATTTGTAAATCTGAGAAAAAAATAAAGTAAAGCGTTCTGATAGACCTCACCTCACAAAATATGTCCCCAAAATACCTCTTGTTAAGGGTTAATTTGATACTGAACTAGAAGACAAGTTATATCTGGGTGTAATTGACCAAAATTCAACATTGTTTTCTTTCATTGGTGCAATTTCTGATGACGTCATGTGTTCAACGTAGTGTTGCTTGTTTGAGATCCAGGACGACTCGCAGAGCTTATTGAGGAATATAACTGTAGTGTAAGTTATGGCTTACAATAAAGATGAATCCCTTGCTCCAGCTGCAATGTGACATGAATCACAGCAAAATGCTTACGATTAAGTGTCTCCTCGGACACTAATACGATCTGCAGCATGCAAAGCGGGAAATTACGTTAACTGGTGCACGTGCGTCTTTGCTAGGGCTTCTGCCCGTCGATATAATGACAAGAGACGTCCCCAGAACAGGCAGTTTTATCTCTGTTGGGAACCACAGCTAGGTTTTCAAGTTCTTACCATTGCAGTAGTATAATGCGAACTCTTGATGAAGCAAAATGCCAATTACTTACTGTAGTGTCGCATCCTGGAAAGACATTAAACTTAAATACCTACTTTTCGTTTTTGAGTTATGTTGTCCACAGACACACACGGACCTTTTTCTAAAAATGCTTTTTTTGTTTTTGTTTGGGGGTCTCAAAACACACATTTCCGGTGAAAACTCGACATCGATTTTTTGGGTGGAATACAATACTTCCCCTACTTACCAGTAGAGAAAGTAAAAATCAACGTTTGCGAAAAATGTTCCATGTAATTGGTAGTCTGAACCTGAATACCAAGTTTGGTATTTAACCAACTATTTTTCATTTACGCTGTTTTCTCTCCTTGACCCCCTCTCCCCTTCTACCCTCTCTCCTCACTCCCCTTCTTCCCTCTCTCCTCCCTCCCACTCTCACTCCCTTTCTCCCCTCCCTTCCTCTCTCCTTCCCTTCCTTCCTCTACCTCCCTAATCTCCATCCTCTCTCCTCTCTCTCCTCCTCTCTCTTCTTATCTCTCCACCACTCTCACCCATTCTCTGTCCTCTCTCCCTCTCTACCTCTATCACACACAAACCTTTTCCTAAAATTTGCTTGATTCAATGCTTCTCAAAACGTGTAATTACGGTGAGAAAGTCAATATCTAATTTTTGCATGGAATGCAATACCTTAATTATCATGCACGTGATAGTAAAAGTAAAAAAGAAAAATCTGATGTGTTACATTCACATGACTTTCTCTACTCTTGTACTAACCATTCTTACAAACTCTTATTCCTATATCTTCTTCGTGTTAGTTAAGATAAACATTTCTACAAATTATCTTATTGCTTATGTCCTTGTAGGTACAAGGGGAATATTAGAATACAGTAGGCTTTGTGCGATAGTCAAATCTTTTTGACCTTTGTGATTCCGTTCTCTTTGCACGATTAACATATAAAAAATGAACGTTGTTGCATTTCGCTAAAGTTCTAAGTTTTCCGAAAAGCACACACATAACAAGGAATATCTCCGAAATGGTTCACCTTACAAGAACATTTATTGAGACATAAACTGTGTATTTTAGCAAGATCTACATTTTTTGTACAGTATGATTTGGTCTATCTCTAACGGTTTACCAGTTATGCAAAAGTCGTCCAGAGTAAATACGACTTATGATTTGGTCTATCTCTAACGGTTTACCAGTTATGCAAAAGTCGTCCAGAGTAAATACGACTACAGGGGCTATAGCCACAAAATTCAAGATATCCATTTCATTTGTCATAAAAATATCTCAAACATATGACATTTTAATCAAAATCGTTAGAGCCATTTTCAAGAAAATCAAAATTTTCGAAAATTTTTCCATGTAAAGGGTAGTTTAGGGTCGAGCTATTTTCTTCAAAATCTTCGTGTCGCATCCTTGAAAGAGATTAAACTTAAATACCAAGTTTGGCTTTTAACCGACTTTTCGTTTTTGAGTTATGCTGTCCACAGACGGACAGACACACACACACACGGACCTTTTTATAAAAATGCTTTTTTTTTTTTTTTTATTCAGGGGGCCTCAAAACATGTATTTCCGGTGAAATCTCGACATCAAATTTTTGGGTGGAATACAATGCTTCCCCTACTTACCAGTAGAGAAAGTAAAAATTGGTAGGAATAATTTGTATACCCTGTAATAAACGATAAAGGGCATGGAAGGTCATATGAACGTAACACATAGGTTTTTAAACATACATTTTAACGAGAATGGGCTGGAATGCAACAGTGTCGATATTGTTTTTAAATACTCCCATAGGAATAACATTGCGTATTGAACATGTTTATGATGGCATCTGAATGCTTGGCATTCCCGCAGTTGGTCCTTTGCGGTTTGCCACCCTTCGCCGCATGTTTAACGAGCATAAAGGCCGGGGGTTAGTTTGGAAACCGTGGCTTTCACAATGTAGTTTGGCAGTGTACCGCGAGATGTCGTTGATGGAGTAGTGCTCTTCAGACACGGCGGCACAAATTATTGTATTTCGCTTCCAGAGCGCGGCGGTACTTGCATCAAGTGCATAATCAGGAGCGGCCACTAGAGTAGTCAGGTGAAGTAGGGCGACAAATTGGAGAGGAATATCCAATTAAACTCAGCGTGATAGAATAGAAATAAAATGAGCCACCACTTTTGCCTCGCACTCTGTGGGCTAGGATTCGAATACTCCTTGCATGAAGCTCTGGTTTGGCACTTGCGGCTATAGTTTTATACATTCACGTGAAGTTCTCTACTCATTATTATACAAAATATTCTCCCAGAAGCTCTTATTACTTTCTCTGCTGATAAGTAGGGGACGTATTTTATTCCACCCAAAAATTCGATGTCGAGATTTCACCGGAAATATGTTTTGAGACCCCCTGAATATAAAAAAGCACTTTTAGAAAAAGGTCCTTGTGTGTGTGTGTGTGTGTGTGTGTGTGTGTGTGTGTGTGTGTGTGTGTGTGTGTGTCAGTATGTCTGTGGACAGCATAACTCAAAGTTGGTATTTAAGTTTAATGTCTTTCAAGGGTGCGACACGAAGATTTTGAAGAAAATAGCCCCACCCTAAACTACCCTTTACATGGAAAATTTTTCAAAAATTTTGATTTTCTTGAAAATGGCTAACGATTTTGATTAATAATGCCATATGTTTAAGATATTTGTATGACAAATGAAATGTATATTTTGAATTTTCTGGGTATAGTCCATGTAGTTCTGTTTACTCTTGATGATTTTTGCATAACTGGTAAATCGTAAGAGATAGACAAAATCTTAGTACACAATTAAGATCTCATTAAAACACATTGTTTTGTGAAGTGAATCATTTCGGAGGTATTCCTTGTTATTTGTCTGTAATTTGCAATACTTAAACCGTTCTCAAATGGAAGGTCGTTATTCATTTTTGATGTCTAGGCCTTGCAAAGGGAAAATGGAATTTCCAAGCCATCACATAGCGACTACTTTAAAACATTTGACTATCCCATGAGTGAAATAAGGCCGGGGTCCGTAGGTCTTAAAGTTACCAGACATTTAACTTCTTAGGATAAGGGAAATCCCCGTTTTGTTCGAACCCAGGACCTCTAGAATGTGAGGCAGACACGCTACCCCGACACCACAGTAAGCTTTATCTTTTAAACTTTACCAGTTTAAAGTAATGTAAGATTTAAAATGAAGAAAACTACGGAGAAAATTGAAGAGGTGTAGTTTGCCCTTACTTTGATAAGGGAAAACCTCGGAAAAAACCTTACCCGGATAACTCACCCTAAGCGAGACTCGAACTCGCGACCGAGGCGGGCCTACTTTGCTGTACACATGTTTGTAAGCATAAGCTATTTTAATCAAGGGTATATATAGGGCCAATTTTGAAAGAAAAAATCACGGGACATTTTCCATGTAAAGGATGGTTTAGGATGGGGATATTTTTTAGTGTCACATTTCGGAAGGTTTTATGTTAAATAGCAATGGTGCTATTTAAGTTTTCATCTTTAGTTGTGTCACACACACACACACACACACACACACACACACACACACACACACACACACACACACACACACACACACACACACACACACACACACACACACACACACACACACACACACACACACACACACACACACACACACACACACACACACACACACACACACACACACACACACACACACACACACACACACACACACACACACACACACACACACACACACACACACACACACACACACACACACACACACACACACACACACACACACACACACACACACACACACACACACACACACACACACACACACACACACACACACACACACACACACACACACACACACACACACACACACACACACACACACACACACACACACACACACACACACACACACACACACACACACACACACACACACACACACACACACACACACACACACACACACACACACACACACACACACACACACACACACACACACACACACACACACACACACACACACACACACACACACACACACACACACACACACACACACACACACACACACACACACACACACACACACACACACACACACACACACACACACACACACACACACACACACACACACACACACACACACACACACACACACACACACACACACACACACACACACACACACACACACACACACACACACACACACACACACACACACACACACACACACACACACACACACACACACACACACACACACACACACACACACACACACACACACACACACACACACACACACACACACACACACACACACACACACACACACACACACACACACACACACACACACACACACACACACACACACACACACACACACACACACACACACACACACACACACACACACACACACACACACACACACACACACACACACACACACACACACACACACACACACACACACACACACACACACACACACACACACACACACACACACACACACACACACACACACACACACACACACACACACACACACACACACACACACACACACACACACACACACACACACACACACACACACACACACACACACACACACACACACACACACACACACACACACACACACACACACACACACACACACACACACACACACACACACACACACACACACACACACACACACACACACACACACACACACACACACAGGCACGAACCATTTCTTTTTGGGTATAATGGGCCTCAAATTGTTTATGTCTGGCGGTCTTAATTTCGATTTTTTAAGCATGGTTCACAGCATTCCTTATACTGCTACTTATAAATTCAAATTTATAAGATTAAACAAAAAAACAAAGTTCAGTTTTTACCAATTTTCGCCATTAGTCTTTCCATTAATGTATATGCAGACATTCTTTAGAAAGCGCTTTGTAACCAGTTAACGGATTCGCAAGATGCTACATCGGTTTTACAGCTATATCATGCTGCAGAGAATAAATCCGCGATGCTTAGGCAACTTCTCCGACGCGCGAGTAATGTGGGTTGCGTAGCTGAAATTACCAAGGGGAACGACTTTACTGCCTAGGGCGGTACAGCGCGAAATCGCGAAGTATGGAAATAATGGTATGAAAGTTACAGTTTACGGGTAGAAGCTGGTAAATAACAATAGTGAAATGTGATATATAACACCTCTGCCTTGAGTGTTAGCGTCTGCCTGTGGGCGTGCGCGTTCCCAAAGTCAAAACGTTACAGTTTGTAAACAGTTTCAGGTTTATTTTCTGATTATCTCGGATAAATTTAATTAAAACGGTATTTTATGACAATAGAACTACAAGTAAAATTCCTATTGAAGTATTTTTCGTTCTTGCGTAATTTCATTCATGTGTAGAACTATAAAAGATAGAGAAAGCTTTTCGAAAAATGTAAATCTTTTCCCCCACACACGCAAGCGCGTATGTTTTAAATTTTGCTTTAATCAGAAGCATCAAAACAAATATTTCCGTTGAAACCTTGCCAACCAATTTTGGGTGGAATTCTGTAGTTGCAGGAGAGAAAATAAAATTGGGTCGCTATGACTTTCTGACTTAGAAGTGCCATATTTTTTGCATATCATCAGAAACAAATAAATTCCGACTTGGCATTTAATAACTATAAGGTATCGGTGAACTCAAACCATCAATAACAACACTTATGTTGGATATTACTAATGCCCCTAAAAATATGGCATTGTATTTTAACGAAATCAGTATTTTTGTGTGGAATTTATTTTTGTGTATTTAATGGCTTACCATCAATACAAAAGTACACGAAAGTCATGCAGAATGACGAGGCTGTTCCTATAAAATTCAAGATATACATTTCATTTGTGATATATAGGGCCATTAAAACATGGTAACCAGTTACGCGGGTTCTGTCCTCTGCGCAAGAGAACCGAGAGTTGCCGGGAAAATTGTGCCATCAGAGCGCACTAAAATCCATACCTTATAGTACATGCTTGAAATGTCCATTTGCTCTCAAACAGGCAGCATATCGTGTAAAAATGTTGCTCATTCGTGTAAGCTCGGCAGCAGGAATCCTTATTTTAATCCTTCATACACAACACGAACTTAAAACTATTATGCAAGAAATCATAAGGATTTTCTCATATCTTAAACATATGGTATTTTAATCAACATCGTTTGAGCCCTTTTTTAGAAAATCAAACATTTCCAAAACAAAACATACATTTCCGATGAAATTTTGGGTGGAATGCAATATCTATTCTACTTACTATACTAGTTGAGAAAATAAAATGATTAAATACACATAAATATGTATTTTCTTAAGCTGGGATCCATGATAAGGGTTTATGTATACGTTAGCAATGCCCATGATGAAACAGTTAAAATATGACATCTCATCAGAATCTGGGCTCTGATTATAGTTCTTTATGACGGTTTAATTTAAAAAATAAGAAACGTTGGAATGGTTTTTAAAGTTTGCATATTCACTCTTCGGAAATTTAAAATATCAGTTCTTTCCTGAGGATCCTCGTGTTTTGAAATGAAGTATAGCCTGATAAAAGCCCGGAATGCTGTAAAAGGGAATGGGGAAACATTATCCAGCAAAGGGTATACTTATTTTTATTTTGAATCTCTAATCTCCTGTTCTCATTTGTTCCGCTCTACAACTTGCCAGAAAAATCGCTGCCACAGCTTTAAGCTGGGTTGCTCGCTTAGTAGGTTGGCCGTAAGCAGAATGGAATTAAAAATATTAGGAAACATCCAGTGCATTTGAAATGTCTGGAACTAAAGTTTTTCTCTCTGTGGAATTTTCTGCGTATTAGCAAGAGCTCGGACATATTTGTATAATATGAAACCATTATACAGGGTGTTAGGTGTATAACTGCAGAGATTTGTATTGTTATCTCAGCCTAGTGCGATAGAGAATAGTATATAAATGTTTACTTTATTTGCAAACTAATAATTGTGGCTAATAAGAGTAGCATGTTTTCATGTTGAAAACCAAAGAACGCGTAGCCCCTACCGATTATACGTGCTAATTTTCTCCGAGAGCGTGGGACAGGATGTTGTGAGGGGTAAAGCAGCGTGGGCAGTCCTTGCGATAACGACTGTTGAGGTTAATCTCACGAGACTAATAATGAACAGAAGAATCAGTCACGGTTCTTACGTACCCAAATGACCTGCGTGTGAACGATCGTCGTGAGAGAAGATCGTCATCATGAAGATAGTGAAGCAGTTAATGAGTGTTGAGTGGTTGTGTCATCAGAGTTAGCTGGTTGAGAGACAGAGAAAATGAAGAAAGACAGAAAGGAGTGAGTCAAGGTTACGGGAAGAAAACAGTTGTGAGTTGTAATATCACAAAGGACCGTAGACTGTGTTAATGCCAGTAAAAGAGTGTGTTGTGGATACAGTTAGTAGAAAATAAAGTTAAAACGTAACTGGACTGGACTTGTCATATCTCACAATATTATGTTAATACCGGAACATTAGGTGACTTTGAATTTCAGTGTGATATCCTTTTTAGTTTCCAAGTTATTAAATCTCAAAGCCGAAATTTATTGTCCTATGTCGAATGCTTCACACGATGCAATTATAAAAATAACAGTTTTTAAAAATTCTATGGTATTTGATTATAACACAAAAATCTGTCATATAATTTTGTTTTATTAGCTTTCATCCAAAAGAAAATAATTTTCAAATTTATGTAATTTGTAATTGTAATCTGTAATTTGAAATTTATTGCTGTTTTGAAGTTTATTTAGCTTTAAAGATAAATAGTGTAAAAACTCTTCAAAAATAGTATAAGACAAATTTAATTGCTTACGCATTGGGAAACTACACGACCAATTTCGGAGGAATAATTGGATGAAAACTGCTCTCTTTACTCTGGAATTTCCTGTTCATTCTACTATATATTGAAAACATCACTAAAATAGTACAGAACAAGCATATAAAAACACACAAAGAACGCAATGCCATCAGAATGTACGCAGCATAATTTTAGAATTTTTTTACAGTTTACCTATGAAATAGACATAACGAGAATCTGCACTTGGTCCTCAAGTTCATATCTAAACTGGTAGCTGCTGAGTCGCTGACGAACAGTATAATTGATGTGAAAACCTAAGTCTTTTAACCAAAGACTGGTCGCGGTCTCAAAGACCGCACTGTGTTAATTAAAGATTTAAAAGGTATCCTCGTTAGGTCAGACAGCCAGCTAGTGTGGTATAATTTGAGTAAAAATTTAATTTTGAATTGTTGTTACAAAGAGCAGCGCCAAAGAAAATAGTCGGCGGATTTTGTATTGTTTTCTGGGTGCTTTTGAGACCTGAGGTTGACCGCTAACCTGGACTAACAAGTTTTCCCCTTAGATTGTAACCCCTTCAAAGGCGTGTCCTGTACTAGCCTACCAAGCATAACAAGTCTGAATGACAAACGGAGTTCATTTACTTTATCTCATTCTTTTAGCCACTACAATCCAAAGCATAAACATACAGTTCGTTTCTACCCGAGTTTGTAAACTTTGCTGTGGAGGAGTGGCACACCCTTGCACTGTGGCCTAAAGGAATCAATGAAATGGCCATGGCTTCGTACAACGATAAATGTGGCACAGATACGAGGTGCAGTGAGATTTCTTTGGCACTCTTTGTACAATACTTTCCTATTTTGAGATTGGTAGCCATAGTTATGGATGAGAATGTCAGCGAAACTTGACAGCATATATCACATACTGCTGCCCTTCACAGCTGACACGGCTCGTACCATTTCTGGGTGGTAGAGGGCATTGCAATACAACCAGCTGTTGAAGACTACAATACCAGTATGATTTATGACGACGAGAAAGCGACGCACGTACACGAGGAACGCGTGCAATATGTGACTATTGGAATGTGTCATTTTGAAATTGCAGCACTGTGTGGCGAAGAATGCCTAATGTGGGCAAGCAAGGAAGAATTTAAAAAAATATTTTGTATCCTGATCAATTGCCAGTATCACATCAGCGTTGGCGGTGCCGCAGGAATTCTTTTACTTGCCAGTAAATCTACGGAAATGGAGCTGTCGGTTTTAAGCACACTTAAGAACCATCGGCCTGGGCCGGATTTGAACCCGCGACCTTGGCAGCAGTAGGCCAGCGTCTAACCAACTGAGCCACCCAGACCGATATGGTGTCTTGATGGTGGAACTTAATTAGCATAGATTAACTATGGCATCTTTCGTATCTCTCTTTAGAGTTTTCAGGTATGGAAAAGTACAGCCTATTTTCCGATTTTCTTCGATTTCAGAATCAACACACTCGTTCAAATTAACCGCTATAGTTAGCCTATGAGTAATTTTTGATTTGAGCACGGCCTACTCTGTTTATCTACCTGAACGTGTATTAGGATTCAGTGACTGTGCATAATATCTTCGATCGTTATTACAACGAAAGTTGGACTGATTCCACTGCTTTATTTCTTTAAATTATAACGTATGCAATATAAATAAGAGGACAATTGTTGAAGTGGTAAATATAAACAAGTATGTTTGATTATAGTTTATATATGTATTAATCAAAATATTGTTAAGTCTAAGTGTGTGAAAATGCTAGTGGCCTAGGCCTTAAAAGTACGTAATATAGGAGAGTAGGTTAACTTGGTAGATGTGAATACGGGATAACTTATTTACCAGCAATGTCAAAAAACACCGGAAAGGTCATAAAATCGTATATCATCCAAAAATAAAACTAATTTTTGTCCATTTAGCCTTTGCGAACTGATGATAGATTAGTCGCGCCTGGTAATGTTGATTAAGCTAGTGAACAACTGAAGGAGATAAGGCTGCTTGCGCCTAAATAATTTTAGAAGTAGTTACAAATATTCATGAAGCTGATATTTTCACTTTATGGTGTTTTAAATTTACTGTGGAAGTTTTGAGAGAGTAAAAAGGCATTTTTTCCCTTCTTGTTAAAGAGTAATTCATATGAGGAAAGGTCCTGGAAAAATTTCGAGCTCTATCTTTAGTAGTTCTTCTAAATACAATTAAATATGAATATTTCTGTGACCTTTTGTTGTTGAACGATTCAACTCTTTTATTCATTCTCATATTTCTACGAAATATCAAAACAGAAATTTAGGCAGAATGCTGTACACCTTGCACTGAATGACGGGTAGGGAAATGCCATCAGATGGAGCCCATTTTATATTACAATACGCTTAAGTTATATTTCGAACTTTTTTTTTTCGATCACTCATCTTTATTTTTATATGTAAACTGTAACAAAATTGTATGTTTCTCTTGTGCAGAAAATGAAAATATATGAACGGTTCGGAACGGACTGTTCTCTTGCTGTAGCTCAAACTCTAAACTCTGTCTAATGAATGCGAGTGCAGTTGCTTCACAAACGAAATATACCCTGACCACAACAAATGACTCAAATCCATCTCTGTATATCAGAAAAGAGTCACGTCTATCTCTGTCTTTGAAGACGAATAGCAACCCTGATTTTAAGGAAGTGACAGTTGCATGTTGACTTCATGTGGAGTGTCAGTTGTCAGAATTCTAAATTCCAGTTTTTTCTATTTCATTATTTGTAAAAGTTCATGCTAAGAGGTTGCATCTCTGCAGAAAGGACTGAGGACGGAGGGCGATTACAGGTGTTTCCCAAAGGAGGCGGCCGAACTGCACACATGTTGACTAAACAGATTATACTTATGTAGTATTTGAGGTGTATTATGAAATAAAAGTAGCATTTACAGGTATACATTCCTCAGAACTGTCCTGGTTATCGCTGGCACGGATATCAGCGTGTCGTCGTATTGAATTCCAAATGTGATGATCGAGAATGTCTATTTCGGTGCTGTTGTCCGGAGCTCACAGGGAGACTAGTTGGGAGAGTACACTGTCTCTTTAATTCTCGCTCGCTCTGCGGTGGTAGGTCACTTGTCTGCTACTGCGCAACCTGCACTCACCCGACTTCTTGTGTGTTTTATCTATTTATTCATTCATTTGTGATACAGCAGAGCAAAGCTCCAATTACAGTAGCTACATTTAATTTATTTATACAAGTTTAACTATAATACAAAACAAGAATACAAAAAGGAATACAAAGAAACTAAGACTAAAAATAAACTGTCCATTGCGCTATTATTAATGACAAGACATTGCAAACCTTATACTAATTATGGGAATAATCATAAGAGATACAACTGAATAAAAGAGATACAAGAGATAAACAGAATACTGTTTATTAATCGGATTAATAAACAGTAATTAATCAGATTTGAATGCAATAGAAAAAGAATACAATAAAATACTAAGAAACTAAGACTAAAAATGAGCCATCTATTAAACTATTAAGACTAGACATTGTAAATGTTATACTGATTCAGCAGATAACTATAAATGATACAACTGACTAATAACGTGAAACAAATTGGATAATAAGTTGGTTATGTATAGTATAGCTTAGTTGGAACGAAATTTCGCAGGCAGTGAAATTATCTTACTTCCGTTCTCGATTGAGTAAACAGTTAAACAATGTCTACTTCTAATTTGACTGTTGTTATGCAGCCTTGTTATTATTATAGTATAATTACAGTGGACAGGTTTTAACTTGGCACTTTTTCCATTATCCTTGTCTAGCACGGGATTTTAAAGTCGTATTGTATTCCCTAATTATCTACGGTGGTATAAGGGTAAATAGACATCAGTGGTGTTGCAACTCTTACAAGCGAAGTATTTGTTGTCAACGTGACAATGAAGGATCACCCGCCACTGGTTCAGCATAAAAGATGGACGGCTTAGAAAAAAATGTTGAGTATTTCTTTTTCTAATAAGCAAGTGCCAAAGTACACGTGGTCCAGTAATGTCATTGCACATTAAAATAAAATATTTTGCGCCACATACAATGAGGCTGAGTTAGGGTGCTGGGTATGCGATCGAATGGTTATTAAACCTGATTTTGGCGCATGAAAACTTTGGCTTCCTGTTCTGTTTACACCCTGTGTTTACGTCAATACGGGTTAGAACAGTTTTAATCTATCTAGGACAGGGGTCTTATGGCGACGTTCCAATTGCTCAAGATGTGAATCTTCATGGCTGAGCTTCTAATTCCCAAATGCCCCATTTGCCGCATTAAACTGCCTCTGTTATTATTCCAGTAAAGGATAGCTAGAGGCTGTAAGGTAGAGGTCTGCACGGGCTCGGGCCGAGCCCTCGGGCCTAGGCCCGGCCCGGCCCGCGGGCCGGGCTCGGGCCTAATTTGAAAAATGCTTGTCGGGCTCGGGCCGGGCTCGGGCTGGACTAGGTCGGGCTCGGGCCGGGCCCGGGCTTGAAAATTAAGGGAATAAATAACTGAAAATGGATTTTTTGAATTTTTCAGCCAAGTTAGCTGAACATTTATTTTCAATGCTGTCTTATACCAGCATTAGAGGATTTTGAATTTTAGTATGATATATCCTTCAGTTTCCGAGTTACGAAATGTTGAATCCGGATTTTATTATGTTATGCCAAATGCTCTACACGAGGAAATTAAAAAATGCCTCTTTTTTTAAGGTTCTATTATATTTATCTGATTATAATGTACAAATCTGCCATACAACTGTGTTTTATTAGCCTCAGCTCAAAAGACAATCGTTTTTAAATTTTGTCGCTTGAAATTTCTAATATAAAGTTTTATATAAGCTGCAAGTTTCTTTAGTAACTCAAAAGTGTTCAAAAGAAAAAAAAGTATATGGCAGATTTACTTGTTTGTGTTTTGGAATGATACGAAGAATTGCGTGAAAACTGCATCGTGACATTTTCAAAAAGTGAATATGGTGAAAACATAATTTTGAAAAACCTTAAATTTTAAAATGAAAGACATTGTTATTCTGCATTTTTAGGGTACATTATGCAACTACAAGTATTTGTAATATAAAAACTCAAAACACATTTAGTATTTTAAAGCCATGGAATACAAATGTAATGTTTTGCTAGATTTGTACTAAATTTCAGTGTTACATTCACTTAGGAGGCACAAAATAATGTATCATATTTCTTTCTTTTTTTTTTTTTAATTTGCCTTTATTATCGATCAGCGCTGCAGCGCTATACAGATAAGTGAGAATTACAGGGAAATAACTGAAAGTTTTCTTGGTTACCAATGTTTAAATGCCGAGAATAGCACAATAATTACCGCAGCATTTCTTTACTAGGAATTCTAATTAATTATTCTGCTGACACGTTTCAAATGCTGCTACTGATGCTAGTCAAAGCACTGAATGAGAGGGTTTGCAACCATATTATTTCTCACTACTCGGCTGCAATTCAATCCATTCCACGTATAAAATCTTACACTCTTATCTCGAACCCAAGGCGTATTTGATTATTTTATACTGCTAGTAACGCATGTTTCCTCCTGCTTTGTAAAGTGTAAACACAGCATCAATGTTTATACTGATACAATTACAGTTTGTTTTGTGGCTGACGCTGTAGTAATGTTACTGCATCATTATTGTTCAGCATTTCTCCAAATTGAAACGTTTATTTTATTATCATGACATGAATCACTATATATATCATATGTACATCAGAGCCATTGCCCATTAGTCAGCATCACCAAGTTGTGACACTTTCATTTTTCATAGCCCTTCTGTCTTATAACCAAGGTATATGTAGAAAAAAATATCTCGTCAGCATTTGATACTGGTAACCAAAGACATTGAAGGGATTATTCGTAGAAAAGGTGGTAGCATTCATCAAGTGCGAGTACTGAAAGAAATTTTAGTGCAGCAGGATTAGTTATTCAAGAACGTCGAACTAACCTGAGCAGCCAGAGTGTGGATTCCATTCTCTTTCTGCAGGACAATTTTGGGTCATTAAACATGGTGAGTCCTTAATCCAATAACTTATAATTAATGTTTACTTTGATTTAAAACATGCACAGGCATGCACATATCCATCGTAGAAATAATTATAACCAGAGACCGGAACTTAGGCGGAATGCCTTTTTAAATGCGTCAAATTTATCTTCAATTTGAAAGTGAATCTGTACGAATTATACCTTTGTGATTGAAATGCCACAGTTTTATATTGCCTTTTGCTGCCTTTTTAATATGTCTATTTTACAAAATATATGCTTTTTGTTGCCTTTATTTCATTATTTATGTATTATTTATTAATTATTAAGCATTTTCTTCAGGTACATTTTATTTCAACAACCGTTAGACCGTGACAATGAAAGTTACTTCGCCGAATATATATTGTTGTCTTTAAGTTGCAGACGACATAGACGTCCCTCATTCAATTCATTATTTTCTTTGCAACAATGAGTGCTGCCGCGCAAATAAATGTATAGATAAAGAAACCATATGGATTATCACGTGTGTTTATTTTAAAATGCAATAATGAGTGTGGGTCTAACTATGATTTTCCTTTAGTTTTCATTGCGACGTTGTAGCTAGCAGCAAGATGCCGAAATTCAATGTTCCTTTACGTACTAAATTACACAGTTATGTTAATACTTTTGGATCCGGCATATTTTGTACCGACGGTAAAGTACTCACATGCAAAATACGCGAGCAGTCAGTGAACTACGAAAAGAAGTATTTTATATCACAACATATCCGCACAATCAAACAGGGCTACAGGCAGAAGATTCCTTTGCTTCCAACAGTAATTGCAACATGGAGTCAAAAGTCCCAGTTTGCATTCGACTTATGTAGCTTGCTTCAGCGCCAGAATTCCTTTCTGGAAATTACAGAATCCTACATTATCACAGTTTTTGGAGAAGTATACTAACCAATCTGTACCTAGCGAGTCAAGTTTGCGAATATGTTACTTAACCGAATGTTACGATGAAACAATGAAAATAACTAAAGATAAAATGAAAAATAAGATGATCTGGGATATCGACGAATATCGACGAGTCAACTGATACCATAGGTCGTTTCATTGCCAATTTGCTAATGGACGATTAGATCCTACAGAAGATGAATCAATGAAATCATTCCTGCTTACTACAGAGTGTCTTGAGAAAGTTAACAATCGAACTATTGCGCAGTTATTCACCAGTTCATTAAATTTGCTGCGGCCTGAAGAGGTTCAACACGACGCCTTACTTTTCATCAGTGACGCTGCATCATATATGAAAAAGGCTGGAATAGCGTTACAAGTGTTATTTCCAAACATGCTTCACATGACCTGCGTAGCACATGGCTTTCACAGGGTGTTAGAAGAGATACGATGCTTGTTTCTGGATGTTGGCAAATGACATTTAAGTACATTGTACCAGATGTAACTCTGCCCCCCCCCCCCCGCCCAACCTATCATAACGAGATGGGGGACATGTATCGCGGCAGTACTTCGTTTAAAACTTTGAAATTCTTTAAAATATGACGATCAGTTATTGAATAGTGTAATGTATTATTGGGTTTCTCTTATTGCCTGTTTTAGTATTTATAATTCCTTTTTTCTGTCTATTTTAACTATTTATAATGTCTTTTTGGCTGCCTATTTTAATGATTTATAATGCCTAAACTTCCCACCTCCAAATTTCTGCTATGGCCAATTGCGGATAGCTTACAACAGATTGAGTACATTAATATTGTTTTATAATCGTATATTGCCCCGATAAACCCTTAGAAACACACCAATAACCTTTTCTTCAAACTTGGAAAAAAAAGGTTATTTCTAAGGCTTTAACGAGATAATATCATGATCTCAAAACTATGAATGTACTAACGTTATTTATGCAAGTACCCAACATTCGCTAGCGTAAGTATTTGAACACAAATTGGATTTTAGGAAATAAATAATGATGATGATGATGTTAATAATAATAATAATAATAATAATAATAATAATAATAATAATAATAATAATAATAATAATAATAATAATAATAATAATAATAATAATAATAATAATAATAATAATAATAATAATAATGTCAATAACTGCAGGATAATTTTCTTTAAAAGAAAATTGCACAATCGGGCTCGGGTCGGGCCCGGGCCATGGCCTATACACTATTCTCGGGCTCGGGCCGGGCCCGGGCCATGGCCTATAGACTATTCTCGGGCTCGGGCCGGGCCCGGGCTTGATTGGTACCGGGCCGGGCCGGGCCGGGCCTAAGAAAGTCGGCCCGTGCAGACCTCTACTGTAAGGCTTTCCTCATATATGAAACAGCTTACGTGCCCTGACATCTGATTTTACACGACTGACTTTCGTTATCTCTGCGTTGTGCGCATATCTTTTTAAAATCAAATGCCTTTTTGTACCTTTAAGTTTCTGTAGTGCTGGGAGAATAAAAATAAAACAGCAACTTCGTTTGTCAATAAGATCAATACTCAGGCAGCTGGAAAAACATGCCACCATATCGTATTGATTTCACGTTGTTAACTTTTAACAGCATTACTTTCCCAGCTATTCGCCCAGTTGGTTAAGAAAGCGTTGTATTCCACCCAAAAATTCAGTAACAAGGTTTTACCCGAAATGGATATTTTGAGGTCCCTTAACAAACAGAAAGATGTTTAGAAATTTCCGTGAATACGAGAGAGAGAGAGAGAGAGAGAGAGAGAGAGAGAGAGAGAGAAAGTGAGTATGTGTGTGCTCTATTGGAATATTGGGATAAATATCAAACACGGTATTTGAGTTTAGTACCTTCCAAAGATGTGAAGATAATGAAGAAAATTCGCCTATCCCAAACTATATTTTATATGGAAAATGTAGCGTCATTAAAACATATGGTAACCCACGGGTTGGCTCTCCCCACTGCGCGAGAGAACCGAGAGTCGCCGGGGAAATGTCACAGGCAGAGGCGCACTAAAATACTCACCTCACAGTCAGCATCTCTTACTGTTGCTTTAACAAATTGGGCCATATTATTTATTGTTTATTATTATTATTATTATTATTATTATTATTATTACAGTATCAACATTGTAATTTGTTTCTCTAATCTGTCTCAAACTAGAACAATCTTGTTATAAACATATGGGGGGGAGAAGGAGTGAGACGGAGAGACTAACAGAACGCCGTTGTTTGGTGGAGAGAAATTCATGGATGTTTATAGAGGCTGATATTGCATTATAAAACCCATGAATTGAAGCATTTCATTAGTGTCTGTTCCTCTCTTTTTGGCCTCCCATGTGTTTACGACAGGATCGTTCTAATTTGACACAGATTACAGTTGGTTACATGTATAGAAAGTGCTGTAATATATTCTGCACGGCATTAGGATTATCATAAATGGATATATCCTTATTACAAAGTGCCTTAATGATCCATTAGCCCCTAAACTGCAGTTCTGTTCGGCGAAATAGGTGTAAGTTTCGGGAAAGCTAAGTATATCATCTCCGAGCCCCAGCTGTATTTCGGCATGTGTCTCCATAGATCAAAACAATACCTCCGTATTCATCGTTATTGACCTCTAGCAATTGTCGATTTAGTAGTAGTAAACAATGTTGCTGCAGAGCATTCCATGATGTGCATAGTTTGTTGCCCTTCTAAATATGGCACCTTATGTTTACTTACCACCTCTCATTAAGGATGTTTGTAGCCTGTCAGACTCCTAATGTGTTCCACTTATATGGCTTTTTCTAGTTACCCTTGTACAAACTGTTCATTCTTACAAACGCTAATTCTTCTATGCACTTCATGTTGACGACAAACATGTGCAGAAATTGTGGTGTTGGAATTTCCTTGCGGTGCAGCGGAAGTAGAGAATTCGTTCTCTTTGCATGGCCAAGATAAAATAATGTGACATGTTATTCAGATGTCTTTCTCTACTCATTCTTCAACAACCTATACCCCTGTTCCATATTCGTTCCATGTATTATCAGTGTCACCGCCTGCGATGCCATAGTAGTAAAAGCGAGCGTTAAACACTACAAAAAATACCCACTTCCCTTAGTCACAGGCTTGTTAAGTCGTATGGGGTGTCAATCCTCCATGCGGGGAGGGGAATCAGATAAAGAAGAAGAAAAAGAAACTTGCTGTGTTGAATGCAGGCCAATACAATAAGCCAACTCACTCGTTTTATGAACCTTGTACAACCTTTTTATTAAGTTTTGAAGACCAGTTGACTCATTCCTCCAAAATTTAAAGTGAAATTCTATAAAATAACGATATTTTTCATATAAACCACCATGTTACTAGTCTTATTTATCCTATGATTAAAAGAGCTGAAATTTCACGGTATTAAGAAATAGTGCTAATTTGAAACATTTCGGTCATGCCCATAATCCACCCCAAATAAGACATTTGAATACTTTCGTTCCATGCACCAGCTTAAAAGGAAATCATTATTAGAAGGCAGTCGTATTTGCTTTGCAAATAAATTCATTTATATAATAACTCGTGCTATGAAGTTCTTTATTCTGCTGAAGAAAAATTACTATAGAAAATGTGGATATTTGCTACCATGCATTTTAAAGACTCTGAGTTAATATTTGCATCCTGGTCGGAAGACACCAATCCTAACAGAAAAGCAATCCCACCCCACAAATAACTAATTAAAATTCGTATTATGTTTGGTTTAAATAGTCCTACGAATTGCACAGTAATTTGCTTCGGAAAGCTAAAGTGCATACATCGTTCTCCGAAGGCAAGATCTTTGTATCAAAACACTTCTAGATCATAAGAACCTAATGATGTAATACGTATCTAACAAACATAAATTTTAAATGCATTATGATGAATGCAAAAGTATTCTAGTAAAGGTTATATTTCGGCTATATTTATTCCTTCACTTCGTTATTTTCCAAGCAGTAGCAACGCCTGATAGTACTGTAGGCCCGCAGTACAGGAATGTCGGAGAAGTTGCGGACGGTCTAGAGTGGACATTGAAATTACTAAACATTCACATCAAAGAAAGTAAATGTAAATGACAGTAAGCAAGCTTTATTTCACACGGTTTTTCCCATCGCTAACAATTATCCCGCCTCTGTAGTGTGATCATAGCGTGTCTACTTCACATTCAAGAGGTCCCGACTTCGAGTCTTGGTTAGGGTGATTTATCCGGTGAGATCTTTTCCCGAGGCTTTCCCTTACTCTGAGAAGGCGAATGCCGGGTAACTTTAGGCTCCATGGATCTTGGGCTCAATTGAGCATCATTTCACCCATTTTATACATTCACCGTCCGATATGACATTGCGTTGGGGATCTTTCATAAAAATAACAAAGTAATTAAAAACAAATTAAATTGCTGACAATGTATTTTTATCTTTTTACCTTCTGATAGTTACTTTCTCTACATTAATTAGCTTCTAATATTCACCCATAGTCAGTAGAAGAAGCATTCCACTTAAAAATTCGATACTGAGATTTCGCCGGGAATACTATAGCAAGTAGACAAAAGTGCAGTCGAATTACTTTTTCTCATTTTAGTTTTCTTCATAACTTTTCCAGAAATACACATTCTCTTTTTGTGGTTAACAGAGTCTACAGTCTTCCATAATACTACAACTCACAACTGTTCTCTTCTCATAACCTTGACTCAGTCCTTTCACTGTCCTTGTTCACTTCTTTGTTCTCTCATACACTAACTCTGACGATACAATCACCCAACACGACGTATCTTTGAGTTCCACACACACACACACACACACACACACACACACACACACACACACACACACACACACACACACTCACAGCTGTCTCGCACACACTGACCGACTCATGCCTTTAACCATGACTACTTTAACTCTTTGCCTCGTCTCTTTATGTAGCGGGGCTGACGTCACATTGTCCCTTCTGGAACTTCTAAAAATACGCCGACCTCCGGAAACTTCTCGAATACTCTGCAACACCCTTTGTGTTGTTCGATTGTTGTTAGTCACGCGTTTGCCTGCGTGGGTGGTTTGGGGAAACTTGATCTTGAGTATCTTTGTTACGCGCCGCGCCGGTGGGGTGGGACAGTCCGACACGACCATCCTTTGTTGTGTTGCCGCCGCCGTGGGTCAACGTCACAATACGTTTGGAGGCTTGAATAAAAATAAAGAAATACTATTTTAGAAAACATGTGTGTTTGTGTGTATGCCAAATGTTTTGTTTTTATATAGAGATAGCCATTTTCGAGATATTCCTTGTTATTGGTTTGAATTTTCAAATACTTATTTTCTCAAATAGTCGTTACTCGTTTTTTATGTTCTGATCATACAAGGGGAATGCAATGTCAAAGCCCTCACGTAGCGACAAATTCTTAAAAGATTTGACTATTACTTAAAACATACTGTATTTCATTATTCCCATTGGACCTATTAGGAAACGTAATAAAATCATTTCTCGTAGAAATGTTTACCTCGATTAACATGAGGTAGATAGAAGAACAAACCTTTGTAAGAATAGTTTGTATAAGAGTGAGCAGAGAAAGTCACGTGAGTGCACACAAGGTTTTTTACTTCTACAGAAGTTTACATATAATTAAGAATAATTGAGGCTCATAATAAAAATTAGTTTACATTAGCGCAAATGCGTGTAGAACACACTTTTGCGGGTTCTATTTATCACTGTCATAAAGGAAAGTTTTTCTTTTTTATCTAATGACCTTTTGCGAAGCTGCGGTCTTCTCGCTTTCCTTAATTTGTGTTTTTAGCAGTGCCAATGCTTATTCTCCAGTGACCGTCACGCGCACTAATTACGCATCGGGAGTGAGTGGCAAAGTTGGTACCCCTAGGTGCGTCCTGCCTCAGTAATTCAATGAAACTGAAATATATGGCACGTAAAGGTAACGCCTCCAAGGCGATACATTTCATGAAACAAAAAACTACGGGTCAAAATATGGCAGAGCAAAGCATATGTTTTAATCATATTCGTCAGATGCTTCCGTCCATAAGCCGGGCTTCAAGATGTGTCATAATTAGACAGGCAAAATATGAAATATCATATTCTAAACCGGCTTTCTATCATTATGGAAACAAATACTCATGTCTTGCAGTGTGTAGAATTTAATGTATGTGGCAAAAAGGTCACATTTCATAATGTACAAAAATATTAAAGTTTTGCTTGTTTTGGAAGATTCAGAATTTTTCACTTTTATAATAATTTGTTAGCAATGAACCAGGCTTTGCAGATATTCCATTGGGGTAGTTTTCTGTGAAAGAAATTTAGAAAACCCAAGCCAATGTTTCCAGGAAATGCATCTGGAAAAATCTGGGCCAGCCTTTTTAAAAGTCAAGCACAGATTAGAAAATGTTGCATTTCCTTGGAAAGCCTTCACACGCAAAATTACTCGTAAATACCGTATATTCTTGAAGAGGTTTTATTTTCTCTGCTACGTATAGTAAGTAGGGGAAGTATTGTATTCGACCCAAAATTTCGATGTCGAGATTTCACCGAAAATATGCTTTGAGGCTCTTTGAAATAAAAAAAAAAACATCTTTAGAAAAAATGTGTGTGCGCGCGAGCAACATAACTCAAAAACGAAAAGTGGGTTAAAACCAAAGTTGGTATTTAAGTCTTTCTATCTTCATGTGAGTGCACACAAGGTTTTTCACTTCTACAGAAATATACATATAATTAAGAATAATCTCAGCTGTACTGTTTCTATTGTGTTCCTGTCTACCCTACTCATTGTCCAGTTTTTACTTCCATATACTGTCATTGGTATTGTCATTACTTAATTTTATTTGTTGCTTTTTACGTATTTTTAATTTTCCCCTTATTGTTTTGTTTGAATTCGGTTTATTTGAGAAAAAGCAGTATCTAGTACTAAGGATGTCCCGATGTCCCCTGACCGCGTTACGAGCGCTGTGCAGGGTTAAATTTGTAGCGGGGCTGCCACGTTTAAGCCTTGGAAGAGGCTGAAATTAAATACCAAACTGTTTCCATATTGTCATTTTGTAGTTATGATGCTCGCATACACTCATGTTTTATTTTAGGACCCTCAAAACGTGTCTTTGGATGAATTCTGGAATTACAATTTTGGGTAGAGTGCACCTTTTGGAGTGAATAATAATTGTTTTGATTGGCATCAGAGTAGGCGTATCCTGGATGGCGTAAGTCTGATTTTTGCTTCAACTGTTACTCTAAACCTCCACAACTGTTAACAAAGCAAACAAGGTGTAGTGATAACGTGCGTGCTTCTTAGATTCGCAACTTCTCAAGGAAAGCCTGAGAAAGCATGTTTAAAATCAAACGCTACTGCTTCCAAAATACGTGAATCGATATAGAAGCACAGCCTGGCGTGGAACCAATACATTCTTCTTCGCCATGATAGAAAAATAAGAAAGAAAGCAAAATAACAAAGGACGAAAAATACTGCAGTTATTATTTTGGTTTTCTATCGCAGTGAAGCCCATTGTTTGAATGGATTTGTTGTTAAGGCAAGGACTCAAGATGGTCTCAAGCAATGCGGACAGATACTCGATGAAAGGAAAAGGGTCGCACGGGATTGTGCGCGAAGGATGGCAGGGATCACTTTACGAGGCTTTTAGGGATTTTGATAGAGGGAGGGAGGAGAGAAGAGCGTTTAACGTGGGCGCTTTTTCGGCCTGTTAAGAAATTAATTTTAAACAGAGTGCCACTAGAGTGTTTGGGATTCCACATAGAAAAGCGGGAGAACTCTTGAGTGTCACCAAGCTAGTATTGTTAGAATGCATTTTGCTTTGGTTTTGGTGGCTTTATACTTTGTTAATGCTGATATTGTTGATTTAGATTAATCCCGTGTCTGATGTGTTTCACTCACATGCCTTTCTCTACTCTACAAATATTCTTACAAAAACGTATCCTATCTAGTTCTCTCCTTCTACCAAACCAGGTTAACTCTCAATTCTTTTTTATACATTTCGTTGTGCGACACATACATAAAACGATTGTCAGATGTTTCAAGAGCGTGTGGCTATGTGATGGCTTTGAAATTCCATGCTTGCACGACGAGGAGAAAATAACGAAAACGATTTCCCAGTTGAGGAAAGTGAAAGTATTTGAAAATTCAACAAACTAATAACAAGGAATGTTCCGGAAATGGTTAATTCCACAAAAAGTTACATAATTTGTGTGCTTTAAGAACAATTTTTTTTCTTTACGGTTTACCAGTTATGCGAAAGTCATCCAGATTGAGAGGATTTTGGAGAAAATTCAAGGTATAAGTACATGGCATTTATCATAAAAACATCTAAAACCTATGGTGCTTTAGTCCAAATCACTAGAGCCATTTTTGGGAAAATACAAATTTTCGAAAACATTTCCATGTAAAGGATAGTTTGAGGTGGAGGGATTTTCTTGAAAAATCTTCGTGTTATGTCCTTGGAAGAAGCTGAACGTAAATGTGAAGTTTAATATTTATCTGACTTTTCGTTTTTGATTTCTGCAGTTCACATACACAGACATTTTTTTAAAGATGCGCCTTTATTCAGGTAATTTCAAAACGTGAAATGTTGTATTCTAATTTTTGGTTGGAAGGCAATACCTCTCTATCTACTGCGTATATTTTTCTTTATCCATTCATTAACCTTTTTGGTCTGGTAGTATAAATGCGTGATTGAACGGTTGTATCTTCTGTAAGTCTCATATGCACTTCAAGGTGTACTTGTCCAAAAATAACATATTGCACATATTTCGCGTGATAATACATACGAATATGGTTAAGTCCAATGACAAATTTATCTATCCTGAAAGGATAAAGGAGATAAGGCAACATTATGGAATGCATTATCTGCACAGTCTGGATTAAAGAATTAAAGAACCGAATGTTTTGTTTACTAATACGACTACTGTTGTGAAGCATGCGTTCACACCTACGATGAGTGAAAGTCCAAACTACACCACCCTAGAAAGCTTATTTCCCCACGTGTCCGTGTGCTTTTTATCAGCTACTGTATCTAAGGGATGGGTGGTATTCTTTCAAGCTTTCCGAGCAGTGTTAATGAGACCTGAGCAGTGACCTGCTTTGTGCGGTTGCCGAACTATGTGCACACATGTATTCCAATAGACACGCTGGGAAGGAAACGAAACTGATCTCTAAAGTATGCAACCATGCACTATAGAGGAAGTCATGTTTAAACTTAATGTCAAGAAGTCATTAAAGTCTGCACACTCATATTTTTCGGACTAATAAGAAGGTGCAATAATATTTACATATGAGTTTGGTTGTTGAGGTGCTAAGACGGGAATGAAGTATAAAACTAGCGGAAGAAATAGTATCTTTGGAATTTAAAATAGAACACCTGTTAAAAAGCGCGTCCATGGTTTCCAATCCGTTTACTGTTGCCTTTGTATGTTCTAATTCAATCGCTCCTAGTATATTCCCCGGTAAATCCAAGCAAGAGAAACCATGACTCTGATTTCACTACTGGTAGTTTCAGTAGAGCACTGTGAACTGCCTCAGTAAAGGGGGCAATTTTTTCAGGAACGTAGAGAATAAAGTTCTGCGAACAAGATGGTAAATTCCGAAGGCTGGAAGAATCCACCCCCGCACATGCCAAGCTTAGTCAACTTCGTGAAGCTATGTGAGCAGCACCACCCCTATTGCCTTTTCTTCGAGGCCTTAGTCAGCTTGGCTAAGCTCTAATTTATTCACTTTGAGATTAAAGTACAAATTTTTAAATTGTAATCTCTCCAGGAAAATTAAAGGAAGGTGTCTTCTTGTACAGATATATGGGCACAAACTGCTCATAAAAACTAATGAAGAGTGTTGAAGTTAAAAGGTCAGAGAAATGGTTTTATACAGGGCGAGCGTCCATTGTGTGGCGGGGCGGAAGACCTAGACCATATATAAAGGAACAAACCACTGGAGTGGACAACTTATTAATTACAAGTGAGTAGGTTAAATTCATAACTCACATGATCCAAAAATATAGTTTTGATAAACGACCAAAAACAAATTTTTATTGGTTAAACCTATTTCAATTTGACTGGAAACTAATATAAAAATCTGATGTGTTGCACTCACATTACTTTCTCTACTCTTGTACTAACCATACTTACAAGCTCTTATTCCTATATCTTCTTCGTGTTAGTTGAGATAAACATTTGTGCAAATTACCTTATTGCTTATTTCCTTGTAGGTGCAAGGGAAATATGGGAATACAATAGGCTTTGAGAGAGTCAAATCTTGTCACTTCAATTTGCACGGCTAAGATATAAAAATGAACAATGGTCTTCCATTTGACGAAAGTTTAAATTTTCCAAAACTCACACAAATAACAAGGATTATCTCCGAAATGATTCACTCCACAAAAAAATTCGTTTGGATATAAATCGTGTGTTTTAGGGAGATCTAAATTTTTTGTATGGTAAGATTTGGTCTATCTCTTAAGATTTACCAGTTAAGCAGAAGTCGCCAAGACTAAACAGGACTATGTGGGCTATAGCCAGAGAATTTAAAATATACACTTCATCTGTCATAAAAATATCTCAAACATATGGCATTTTAATAAAAATCGTTAGCAATTTTCAAGGTAATCAACATTGTCGAAAAAAATTGCTATAGTCACGTGTGTCCTAGCAACGTAGTGGCGTGAGGTAGCTCACCTTGAGCCTCCTTTTATGTGCGGCCGCATTCACAATATCGGAAGGTTTCGTAATTTTGCGATATTTCAACTTTGTGCATCATTTTAATTTTTATTCACACTATACTGCATTAGTTTGTATACTATAAACTGCCTGTTATATATACCGTTTTTGCAACACATTTGCTTCAAGTTTTGTCTGTTAACTTTCCCATCAGGCTTTTGGTTGTATTTACGTTTCTATTTGTATATTTCTGTAGTCTCCTTGTATTCTGTTGTAAATGGATTTGATAAGCTCTTCTCTTTTGTTCCTCTACTTTTCTTCCATGTTCTAAGCCGTCCTTTTATTCTTTTTACCTCGTTTGACCTATCGTTTTTTGTGGTGCTTCCACTGTGCCACTTTTTATATTTCTCCATTCTTCATATATAATGCAGTAAATGTATTTTAAATACTGTTATTTTTTTATTTCATAGGCTTCAGTGAGTTTTCCGTCTGTCAAGTATGTTAGTCTTAGTGACCTAGAGGAAGTTTAAACACACACACACACACACACACACACACACACACACACACACACACACACACACACACACACACATACACACAAACAAACACACACTTACTCAGTCACTATCTCTCATTTGCGTTGTCGCCTTGTAAAACCTATTTTGTTGATTTAATCAAAACGTATATGTTAGCGATCTTCGAATTGGTATTTTGTGGATATTTGTATGTGTATGTAGTCCCCGTAATACGGGGGATACCATGACTGTAGTTTTTCAGTCGTTTCGTGTACCATTTGGTAACCATGTTGTGGACAAATAATTTAGTGGATTAGTTTATCTGTTTTTTTCATGTAGTTCAATTTATTGGGGTAGGTTTGGGTATGATTTTTATATATCCATTCCGCCTTCTAAGTTTAGACTTAACGAAAACCAGAAAAAATGCTCAATCATATTCGCGTATATGGAATACAGACCGTTGTTAAGAGCCGAGTATCTGTAAACTTTTTCAAATATACAACAATTTACAAAATTCTAGAAGTGACTTTGAATAAAATTTAGATCAGATACGAATAAAATGCGTTTATGTGAAGAGAAAAGTCCTTAAGAAGAAGCGACGTGTTGAACTCTCCCTGTAAACCGTTGAAATAAACTATGTACCTCATTAAATCGCAGTTTAATTTAATTCATCGCGTATTTTAATATTCTTACGAGGAAAATGCATGAGGACCTTTGCTGACTTAATTTGCAGAAGTTTCCTGACTCTGTTTAAAACTTTGTTGCAAGTTTTCGTTGCTATATTTTTTGTAATTTAAGAGCTTTAGAATATGAAGTTAAATTATAGCCCAAAGCAAGACATTTAAGATGCAGGAAAGTAAACAGGAAAATAAATAAAATGAAAATTTATTTTTAATAAGTGCAGAGCAGAAATAGTGTTGTGTATCATGAACAAATGTAGGATTAGGACGTTAAGGCCTGTTCCTCAGGAGCTCTGTAAATGTTGCTGGTCGTGCCATCTCTGTCTTGGTTTTCCAGGGTCTCTTCTGCCGTGCAGTCGATAGTTGTGGTCTAAACGTGGGAGTCGGTGAAGTGGAGTCGCTTTTCCAAAATCTGCGATATTGTAAAAATTTCGCCTGTTAAGGATCTGCATTGTTCTTCTCCTAACATATTTTCACAGTATTTATCAAGTTTTTGTTTCAAAATGTTGCATAAATTTTGGATGCAGTTGATAAGAGTGTTATTCTCTGTAATTATTTGGATCATCTTTGGAGCCTTTGTTATGGATATTGATAACCATATCCGTGTTGCAATCCTGAGGTATTATGCCTTTCTGCCAAATATTATTAAATAATTGAAATAGCCTTTCTTTTAACATTAAACCGCCATATTTTAGGAATTCCATGCTTATGTTATCAATTCCGTGGGCTTTTCCTACATTTTGCCTGTTTAAGCGCTAACTCCAGTTCTTCCATCGGTATATCTTCTGTGATATTTGTTGTATCAGGATTATCTGTTACTGTATCGTGTTGTAGTTAAAAGGGTAAAATGTTATATGGTTAGAAGTTGTGTATATGATCCCGCAATTATTGACATGGTAATTAATATTATTAATTTTGTGGAGGAGTGTTAGCGAAATCGATAAATACTTTCCAAGAAATAATTTCTGTATGTTAAAATCAATGCATAGTGTCTCCGAAGAAGGGGGTCATTAGGAGTTCTGTGTTAAGGAAAATCAGTTAAGCCAGTGCTATAAGGCAGGTAGGGTTCTCTTGAAATCATATCGACAAGAAAACCATTAGCTGAAGGTATACATGAAAATCAGTTATATTCACAAGTCATGGTGTGCAGAAGCTGATGTAGCCCAATTTCTGAAAATTAGAAAGACAAAAGCAGTTCTTAGTATTTAGTATGTTATCGAGTGGAAAAATGTGTTTCAAAGCTTCGAATTTAGCATATAAGTAGATACGTTGGTGGGATTTCAGGTTGTAGGCGGCGCCTAGGTGTGTATCTCCAAAATTCGTATCTTTCCCTTCGCGTTTTACAGTCCAAGTTTTCTACTTGGGTCGATTATTGACAGTTCGTAGTGCCTAAGTCCGCCTTCGGGTTGTACATACTTGGCGGTCGCCGCGGGGGAACCTTCCGCTTAGTATTTCTGCGACCCACGGCAACTTTTACTTTTCAGTGTTATTACGAAACAGTTATTTTAAACCGTAAAGTGTTGATAGAAGTTAGAAGAAATAATACCTGGACAGTTACAAAGTTTTGTGCTAAGATCCAGAAAATTAAATAATGTCAAGCAGTTGACAACTCGCTTCAAAAGGCTCAGCTATTAATAGCCAACTTAATCGGTGTTATTCATTCTCAAAGCACCTCGTATACCCTGAGAGAAGTAGCTCATAGTTCACCACTGCAGCAGCTCGCAGAAGAAGGTCCGGAGACCTTCATATGTAAAGCCAGATACTGTTTCGTGCTCCCTTAAGGGACACTGGGAGTGAAATTTTGGTCAAAATTGTCAAAAAGTCGATTTTTTTTTTTTTTACCTTAAAATGTTTCTGGAACACCTGTGCATTTGGATCAGCTAACATTTTTCATATCCCCCACTCCATGTGGTCATTACGGCCCTTTCAAATAGCGCTCTTCCCTTAACGTACACAGGATGCTCCTATATGAAAGCCTGTTTTTCTCAAAACTACATTTCTGCACATTCTGAAAGAAGGTCGCGCCTGAGTTTTGCTTCAAATTCAATAACAATTACCAAAAGCATTCATAAATAGCAGCTAAACAAAACTATGCTTGAATATTGATGTTATCTTTAACATGAATTCCAAAAACATTTTTTTTGTATGAAAAAATCAATAATTTTTAAGATTAAATTTTCGTTGTTATTAAAAAAATATGTACAACATAATCAGCAAACGTATTTGAAATATCTCTTCAAACAATTGTTACCCATGTTTTAGAGTATCAGTTCTGCCAATATAAATTAATTTTAAAAAGTCAATAGACGCGAGCGCTATTTTGAAAATGTGCCTATTAAATTCATAAAATAATTTATATATCATAAACGAATTATCCAATGTTAATGAAATTTGGTATACCTCCTATTCTCATATAAATACAAACACAGTAAAAATTTCAGAAACATCTCTCAAGAAATGTGGAATTTTCAAATTTCACTCCCAGTGTCCCTTGTATACCCTGAGAGAAATAGCTCATAGTTCACCACTGCAGCAGCTCGCAGAAGAAGGTCCGGAGACCATCATATGTAAAGTCAGATGCTTTTTCGTGGCCCCTTAACTAGTTTAGGGTAAGCTACTTACAGTCTGTGTTAATGTGAACCTTATATCATAAATATTACTGCAAAAAATGTAGCACTCGCAGTGTAATTAGTTGATGGTTAGCACTGATTGTCCTGTAGTTTACTGCCTTTCTTCCAGGTTCTAGGGGTTCCAGTTCAAAGACCAAGAAAAAAAGGAAAGCTTTCAGCTCTTTTGCAAAGATTTATGTGGCAAATAAAAGGCTTTAGAGAATCTCCGTTTACTAGAAGCAGACAGAATCTCGTTAAAGGGCAATAGCCTCCTGAACAACAGTGTGGCTGACTGCAGCTATCTAAGGGAATGTAATCCCAAATGCTTATTGCCTTATTTGTCAGCATTCTCCATTCTTGGTGCTCCGCCTTCGTTGACAGGCGACTGTCGTGTTTTCATCATGTTTTATAGTGTGACGTCTTAGCTTCAGGAGTTAACTAATCGCAGATAGTAAATTGTGTAGAGGTGTGACGTTCCAGACAGAATGTTGCTTATATAGGGCGTTAGGGGTGTGAGAGAGCACATTTCGCGGGATAGTACATTCAGATATAACGAATAAAAGGCCCAATAACAAATGCATCTATCGTGAAAGGTAAAGAAGATAATTAAATCTTACTGAATACATTATCTGCAAAGTCTGGCAACAGAGGATTGAACAGGCAAATCTTTTGTTTATTAATGTGACTCCGCTTGTGAACACTGTAACAAAATGACAATCCGACGAATCCCACTTCTGATACTAGTGTGACAAAAACGACAAAGGTCCAGTCCAGTTACTTTTTTGTCACTTTATTCTTCTCCAAAAACTTTTGTACAAATACGCAATTCTTCTTTACTGACGCTAACACAGCCTACATTCTTTCGTGATATTACAACTAGCAACTGGTTTCTTCTCATATCCCTAACTCACTCCTTTCTATCTTTCAAACACTACCTCTGATGATACAATCACTCAACACTCATTAACTGCTTCGCTGTCTTTTCGACGCGACTGTACACACGCAGCTGACACCCACATACTAAAATCTGACTGACTCTCCTACGACTCGTGTTTGTAACTAACTCTTCGTTGCTTCGCCTCCTTATATGGCGAGGATGAGGTAAGACGGACCTTTTTCAAACTTCTACAAATACGCCGGCTGCCGGACGTTTCTCGAATAAGGTGGAAAACTCCCTTTTAGTCCTGCGGCTCTAATTGTCACGTGTTCAAACAGTCGTGTGAAGCAGTCTGACCTTGAGCGTCTTTGAGCACGTACCGCCAGTGGAGTGGGGTAGCAGGGCACCGACTGTCCTTTGTTGTGCGCCGCGGCCGGCGTCGCAATTTAAATGAGTTGTAAAGCTATTACATAAAATGGAAGTATTTTGATTTGAAGTTATACATTATAATTTTAAGTGTAAAAGGTCTGTATTATCAATTAGTTATATCTACATAAAAATTAATTCCCTTGATGAATAAAATATCCAACCATGGTAAGTGCGCCATGAAAATTATGGAGTTTATTTTTGAAAGTTTCCAAGCGTGAACACTGGTGTAGTACGTCGAGTGTCGCATCGTATTCATATCGTTCTACTTTGGCTTGCAGCTCCTCCTTCTGCACTGCTAGCCTGACTACTTGTGGTGTAGTTAGGCTTAACTTGTTTCATTTGTGCCTGCTTGTGAAATATAACATCTACCAAACCTTTCTTGCATCGAATTCAAGCTTATGTTTACTTGTGTAAGTTTGCATCAAGATGTACCACAGAGTTTGTGAAATATGGTACTTTGGATAACAAAGGACAATGTTTGGGTTCGTGTGACAATAAAAATGAAACCTTGTTGTTGCTGAGTTTACAAAGCTCGTATGAATATTGAGAGTCAACTTGGTCTTGTTCAGAAAGTTGGTGTAAATATAAGAAAGGATATACTGACCACTGGTACACCAAAAAGCCATAACACAATGGCACCTCTAGCAACACATCACTGCCAGTTGTAAAATGATATATGGCAAATGGGTGAGGCATCTTGTATATTTTATTAAAATTCAGATATTTTCTGATGGAACTTAGAAATAAAACTTTGGGGACATGTTATTTAAGCATCAGAAAACAGAATGAAAGGAAAGTATAAACATAGAAATTAATTGAGGATACGTATGACTGAAAATATGAAATACCGAACTAATAATACTAGCTTTCTTAAATTTGCACCATAGGTGTGACCTAATGCAAATATCTTACAGCCCAAATTTGATCCATTTTGCTCTAATATCATAGTTCAAAATATGGTCAAATTTGTTTATTTTTTTGTTAAATCACCAGAAAATTCCTACCGAAAAAACCCAATTTTGGTGTAATATTTTAACTCCAGGTTGAAAATACGTCTCTCTTTCAGTTTAGGCTCTAGCATTTTTAACTTGCAAATGTTTCTTTGCCAAAAATTAGCTTTTGTGTTTGAAAATTAAAATTCTGACGTGTTGCACTCACATAACTTTCTCTACTCTTGTACGAACGATTCTTCGTACAAACTTATTTCTTCATCTTCATGTTAATTGAAATAAACATTTGCAGAACCTACTGTTTCTTACAGATGCAAGGGGAATATGGAAATATAGTAGGCTTTGAGCAATAGTAAAATGTTTTAAAGCTTTCAAATTGCGTACAGAGGTATTTTTTAGAGGTGGCGTGTGTCGTAATGTTGACCAGTAATTCATAGTCGAGTCCACTTGTCTATTGCAAGATAAAAGGGGTGTCTGGTTAGTATCTCTTCGACTTCTAGCCCACTAGCCAGCAGGCTGCTGGTGGAAACTTACCCCCACCATCGCTTTGCGTGATGCTCGGATATGCGCGAGTGACAAGGTCACGCGCCACCTCTAAAAAATACCTCTGTACTCTTAGCACGGCCAAACAGATAAAAAAGTGAATAGCGATCTTCCATTTGAGAAAGATTTAAGTCCTGCAAAACTCACACAAACGACAAGGAATATCTCCGAAATGGTTTACTCCACAGCAGGAGGAGCCAGTCAACATAACATCCAGTCAGATGCTTGCTAGGACTTCTGGTGTTGTATAGTTAAACACGCTGTGAAGTCGGAGATATAAATATTTTCTGCCCAACAGGAAAGAGAATAATCTGGTCATGAAGTGGTCAGCTATCAGCCGCCATTAAATGTTGTATCTGCTATAACTTTGTGTGGTTATGCTAATATAAAATGTAAAAAGTACAGTTATGTGCAGATTCCTCAGGCATGAATCTTGTTATACATAGGTCGACCAGCTAATATTTATATCACGTTTAATATAAACCGTTGGACTCAGGTACATTTTCGAGCAAAATCCTTGGACATGAATTCATAAAATTCCCTCATAACATTCACTGGCTTTCCCTTTTAAAACCGTTTATTTCATATTTTGCAGCGAGCGTAGGGAGGCTTTAAAATTACGACGTATCGCAGATCTCGCGACGAAAAACAGAGGAAGGATGAAACAATGGGAAATGTATAGTTGATTTTCGTTTCATAAATCAAGGATGTCATCAGATTCCATTAAGGGGTTACTGTAACAGGACAGTTTTAGAGATGCTAAACTTGAAGGCATCATACTGTTCAACTGCTGAAGAGGGGGATGAAACTACCCTTTCTGCTTTGCTCAAACACGGCATGCATGCACGCAGGGGTGTATGCAGAGAGGGGCTCAAGCCCCCCCTCCCCCCACGGAAATATTCAACTATCGAAGCACTGTAGTTTCATTTTTGACTTTGTCTACCAGATACATAGCAGGTATAGACGGTTTTGCATTCCATCTAAAATTCGATATAGAGATTTCAGTGGAAATGCATGTCTTGAGTTCCCCTGAACCCTAAAAAAGCACTTCCAGTAAAAAGTAGGCGTGTATGTGTTAAAAGCATAATTTAAAAAACTAGAAGACGGTTAAATACCACATTTGATATTTAAGTTCAGCATCGTCCAAGGATGCGACACGAAGATTCTAAAGTAAATACCTCCCCCACCCTACTACTTTTACCTGGATAATTTTAGGAAAATGTATTTCTAAAAATGCCTCTAACGATTTTAATTAAAATACTTTACATATGGAATATTTTCATGGCAATGAAGGATGACTTTTGCCAAAATCTTACAGCACAAAAAATGTAGACCTCTTTAAAAGGCACAATTTATGTGAAATACACATTTTTATGGTATGAATAATTTCTGAGATATTCCCTTTTTTTAATTTTCAGTATACTTACACTTTTATCACATGGGAAGTCCTTATTAGTTTTTGACCTGGACATGCAAAGAGAGTAGAATTTCAAAACTATCTCATAGCGAACAGCTCTTAAAAGATCTGACTGTATTTTTCTATTCCCATTGTACGTATAAGAAAATATCAAATAAGACAATTTCTACAAAGGTTTATCTCCATTAGTAGATAGAAGAGTAAACATTCTTAAGGATATTTTGTACAGTAGTGGAGAAAGTTATTTGAGTTCACACATCAGATTTTTGTAGATTTGTTATGACACGCTGTACCTTTCGACAAGTAATTAAAGGAAGGTTCTACATGCACTTATATATTAAATAGATGTCAGTATTGAAGGATGACAGGGAATTCAGTGCGTACTTGTAGAAAATTATCATCCCGTACATTGGTTAGAAAGATTGATTAAACAGCTCGCTCCACTCAGTTAACTATCCGTACAGGTTTAGTCAGGTGTTGTGGTCGTGAACTCTGGGAAATACGTACACAAGGTACTGAAAGAGACGTCGCGGCTGTTGAAAGATAACATGCAATCTATCTTGTATTAGCGGCCGTAGCAATTCCATATCCGATTCTGAACACGCTATTTCCGTTGCTGATGAATACGGAGATGAAGACGATGACAACCTTCAGCTAGCTGAACGAAGTGTCAGAGTTGATCTGGATGGCTCAGTTGATTAGGTGAATTGCGGGTTCAGATCCATGGTTTTTTAAGTGTGCTTAAAAGCGAAGCCCCATCCTAGACTACCAGATGGCAGGCTGAGAACAGCCCGAGGTGTGTCATCCGTGTACCTGCCCTTTTAGGGCTTAACCACTGCATGACGGGATGAGGAAGTTATAGGATGGCTGGTGAAGAATGAGGATTGGGGATTGTTGGGAGGTAGCATTTTTATGCTCCTCGTCGGATGTTACTTTCAGCATGCAACTGCCGTTGGGCACTGCTGATGGGTGGTTCAAATATGGATATTTGGCGAAATGTATTGGACTTCCAAACTGCTCTTGGAAGGACTGTCAGGAGTTCAGCTTGCGCTGTTGATGGGGAAGCTCCTGTGTTACCGGGGGTGCCCGCAAGCCATGCGGGGAACCCGGTGTCGCACAAGCGTGCGTTCTCTAGGGATATAGTCCCCAAGAGACCTAACCAGGGCGCTCCGATGTTGTGGAAACTGGTCGTAGAATTTAGTTGCCCGGCGCCTAATTTCGTCCTCCACGTACGGGAGGGACGAGGCTTCGTGCAGTAGTCTCGTGGGGAATCTGCGGTATACAGAATAGATTACACGAAGACCTCTATTCTGTATACGTTGCAGACGCAGGAGGTGGGTGTCTGCAGCCATGCCCCAGATTTCGCAGGCATACAGGAGGATAGGGATAATGAGAGCCCGAAAGAGACGTAGCTTTAAGGGGATTGGCATCCCCGACCGCAGCATAGGGTACAATGAGGCTATTGCCCCACTGGTCCGCTCTGATAGGTCGTAGTGATAGCCCTGGAGTCGGGATGTGACGTTCTGATGGAGATGTGTCTCTGACACCAGAATGAGGTCTAGGGCATGCGCTCCAGCAAAATGGTGGAGCTCATTCTCCTGACCGGCCAGGCCACACGCGTTCCAAAACGCGAACCTAAACGAGGTACGAGACCTAGTTTGATCCGCCATTCTGGGTCGTGCGGATGACGGTGGTCAGGAAAGCGAGCGCCTCCATGGCTATGGCCATTTTGCTGGGTTGGTCGCTGGCAGAGAGGAAACTTACCAACAGTTCGGCGATCCTCTGGCCATGGTTTTGCAACAATTGTTGCAACCACGCCAGTACGTCCTGGAACTGAGGTGTGGGAGGAGCCCCATCCAATAGTCATATTGGTATCTTAAGAACTCCTGCGGGAAGAAATTCCAGCACATCGGCGACGCTGATACGATCCTGGTAATCCACAGTGTCGTTAGCAAACAAAATATTTGTTTTGTCTTCCAAAAGGATCACAGTTCTCTCAGCTGTATCAGGAACAATGCCGTCTTTCGCTCAATATTGTTTCTCGAGTTTTTCTGCATGTCTGCGGAAACCTTACCAATCTGATGTGGTTACTTGTGAAATGGCTTTGACGCTGATTTTATGCTGTTTCTTTAGTGAGAGTTGGCTAGTTACATTGTGCTATCTTACCACGTGCTTTACTTTAGCCCAGCTCAAGCCCAGTCCTCACTATTTGAGGGTGACACATTAAAGTGTAGTATTTATATATCTTCTAATTTTTGACATAGCAATAACTTTACAGTTTAAAATTAGTTTTCAACAATAATAACGAGAAGCATAAGTTACCGCGAGTCACTGCTAGAAAATGCATTGAATTTCACTTGATATTCTTATAATACTTTTCTTGGATCATTTTGGCCACTACGTTCCACATTGTTTTCTTTGTATTCTCCCTCGTTGCTTTTTCTCAGTTCATCGCCCAATCTTTTAGAATAAAAGCAATATATTCAATTGACGTATATGGCAAGAGTTCGTATCCCCGTTCATTACAGATATTAAATTGATTCCGCACACTCGCCCTATATTTTAATGTATTACTTGGTATACATTTTTTAATTTTTCAATTTCACAATTTGATACACGACTAAACTGCTTAGAATTGCACTCAATTTTTTTTTTTTTTTTTGTTTTTTTTTGTTTTTGTTTTTTTTATTGTTAGTCCATTGTAATGTGTAATAGCTTATGGTTCATGGGAATACGGTTGGCGGCACTGACTAAACAACAGAATGATCAGGTAGTAAATCATATATGATAAATTAATCCTCTATGTATGAAATATTGAACGTAATATCCGCCTACTTCATGCGTTCCTAAGAATTCTGTTCCCTTTCTAATTTTCAGAACTGACTGCATGTATTCGTGCGCTATTTTCTGATTTCCCCAATATTGAGCTAATTGATTTCTTGCTGATTGAGTCCACTAGAAGCCTAAATACCTTAACTGCAATAATTTATACTAATTGCCCTTTTCCTAAGCATTTAAGTTGGCTAGCTAATGACTTCATCTCCCTGATAATTGCAAATAATTGTTCTTCTTAGGTGATGCATTTATTTGAACAAATGAAAATTATTTATTGCAATAATTTCTCTTTTTCATTTACAAAATTATTAATAGCACCAGTCCATAATTACGGTGTCACAATGCAAATTATTCTGATAACTCTCTAGTGCATGAACTATTTTGCTACATTTGCCCGCTCTTCTAATTCCTGAACCAGTTTAGATATCCTTCCCACAGGCACCTTAAAGGAAGTAATTCGAATAGGTATGATTGTTAAAGGCTAGACAAAATGGAAGCAGAACGTCGCGAGTTGAATCCCGACAAGTGCAATCAAATGTGGCTGCAGTAAAGGATGGGAAGGGCTCACGTAAAATAATCAGTGACATGGTAAGCGTAGTTGATGACGTGGTTACATTGGAGTATAATTGCATGAATTTTGATGTTTGAAAAAGGAAAAAGGGAAACTAGAATAATACTGAAATGAATGTATATATTTATAATACAAGTGTCTGCCAATGTCTTTATTTCATTGTTAAATGCCAATATAATATGAAAATAAAAAAAAAACCACAATTTCAATATTCTAAAACTTAGACCAAACACATTTATTGCCAAATGGTAACACTGCGCATTAAAGGGATAAACCTATATACCGTTCTTTTCTGCTTACAGCTACTATTTGTCATTTTGAGTATAAACGCCTTCTTCACTCTGGATTGTCAGCGAAATAGCAATTAGTTTTGATTAATTGTAATCACAAGTTTGGTTGAAGCCGTGAAATACAACGGTGTAAACCTGAGGCCCGCTTTGAAATGCTTAGAAAACTAACCTCCTGAGGGCAATGAACAGATGAACAAAGGAGTCAGTGCGGCAACCAGAAACCCTTTCTCCCATTACCGTTAATTACATGCATGCAGTTAGAGTAAGTCGGGAGCGTCGGAGACAAACAGCAAATGTTACCAACTTGATGTTCATTTGCTTCTCTGGCATCTCCTTTAGAACGCTACAGATTTGGGAATCACAATGAAAACTCAAGTGGTTGTGATGTTATACAGGTAGAACTTTGGTTGTATCTTCATTCATATATTTCTGAGGGTGGGGTAACAGAAAAAGAAGTTCTGTGCTCCTTTGACATCACTTCTTTTACAAACTATCCTTACAACAGTGTATTGTTATTTCCTTTCTTTGTCAAACAGGTTCCAATTATTGTGTAGGAGTTAACAGAAATATTGATAAAATATCCTTTCATTCTTACGAGGGCAATTCTAAAGTAAGGTCCTAATTGTCATAGCTCATCAAATTTCGCTACGGCTACATTCGCTACATTGAAACGCGCATGCACTGCGACTCCCGGCATGGCTTGCGAGTGAATCTACGCCATTTGCATTGGTAGTGTTGCAGTATGCTGTTCACAGTGTCGGTTAAAGGTGTTTTAAACGATCGATGAGTCCACCGACTGTGAAATACTGTCTGTGATTCGCTTTTTGACAGCAAGGAACGTTTCAATAGCGGACATTCATCGGCAGATCAGTGAAGTGTATGGCCCCATTGCGATGAGTGATAGCAAAGTGCGTAAGTGGGTGAGACCTTTCAAGGTCGAACGGATAGTGCTCATAATGAGCCGCTGAGTGCCGCTCCGGTGCCAAATGCTTGAGTTGGAAAGGCCCTGGTCTAACCGCCCGGCCACGGCGCCGCCATAAAGATTATTCAAAAGATTTATAGCTGTATAACATCAACATCGCATTGATCCACATAACATTTCATTACACATTTACATATTTAGTTTAACATTTGGTCGCTATGTAACGACTCTGAAATTCCATTCTCTTTGCATGGCCAGGAAAAGAAGAAGAAGAAAAAAAAAGACGCATATAATGACTTCCCATTTGAAACTTTAATAGCAATAAGGAAATGGTTAACCTCATTAGTTGATATAAATTGTGTTCTTTAAGAGATGTATATTTTTTGGTAGATATATATTTTTTGGTAGATATATATTTTTTGGTACGGTTTACCAAATATACAAAAGTCATTCACAATGAGGAGGCTATACCCAGAAAATTCAAGATATATATTTAATTTGCAATAAATATACTAAACAAATTTTAATCAAATTCGTTAGCCACTTTTGAGAAAAATAACATTTTCGGAACATTTTTCCATGCTTTAAAGTTATGCTTTTCACACACACGCGCGCGCACATTGTTTCTGAGAATTCTATTGTTCAGTGGTGAGAAAGTACAAAGACTAAAACCAAGATTATTGAGAGAGAGAGAGAGAGAGAGAGAGAGAGAGAGAGAGAGAGAAAAGCAACAAAGATAATACTTGTGAATTCGAACAACATAGAGTATCAAAAGTATAAGCATGAGCTCTTGTAGAAGTTATACATAGGAACAGCGGTGGCATAGGATGCTTTTAGTAGAAAAAGAAACACCTTATGTGGAACTTTAAAGCAAGAACTAAGAAAGAAATCAGTGGAGCGTATTGTCTGGAGTGGCATTGTAAACTTCGACGGTTGCATCTAAGTGAAAAACTATTGGATGCACTTGAAACATGGATACGTTCTATTCCAGAGAATAATGGAGACTGTGGAATCGCAAACAAAATAAAAACGTTTGAGACAGAGTGGGGGAAGGTAAGGCGACGCTGAAACTGAGTAGGAGGTAAAAAGATAGGGACACTGGATAAGAAGAAACTAGTTCTAATGTATACGCTAGAAGGAATCGTGACTGGGGAAAAGGTTTGAAAGAGGAGAGGATACCAGATGATAAAGATCACGAAGATTAATGCTTCATATGTGGAGACGAGGAAGAGAAGAGAAAGAAGGGGTGAGGAGACTAGGTTCGCAGTGAACTTGAGCAGAAACTATCAATGGTTGGACACATGGGAGCTGAAATTATGCTTAAGGACATTGGGAGGAGAAATGGTTTCGAAATATTAATGTTTTTATTTTAAGTTTAAAAAAATATACAGCTCTATATATATATTGTGACGTCGGGCTCGGCGCACAAGGACGGACGGGCCAAGCTAGTTCACACCACATGCCATACTGACGAGCGGACAAAGACGTCCAAGGCCGGGCTGCCTCGCGGGACTGCTATGTGTACGTGACTGACGACAATCACCTCGGCAGGCACAAAAGGGTTACGTGAACGTTCTCGAGACCTTTAGCTGAGTCATTTCCGGTGCGCATGTTTGTGAAATCGAGAAAGGCCCATGTGATGTCATCTCCAGTACATAAAGTGACCAGAGAAGAACAGAGCAGAGAGTTTGAGTTGAGTTACGGACATGGACAGTGTTTTAGTGAGTGCCAGACAGCTGTGCGTGTGTGTCGTGAGAAGATTCAGTGAGCGTCGCGAGTGATTGTAACGTTGTAATTAGTGTATGAGAGGCAGATGAAATTAAGACACTAAAAGGACTGAGCAAGGCTATGAGAAGTAAAAATTCTGAGTTGTGATTGCCCGAAAGACGACTGTCTTAACGGCGAGAAGAAAACTGTATTTGTGGTAAAATATTGGAAGGTAATAAAGTGATAAAATGGTAACCGGACTGATTTTGTCGCTTTGTTGCAATAAAACATAGAGCTGAAGTGGCAAGAATAAAAAAGAAATAAACTGCATTTTATATTTTGATAATTTCTGCAAATGTTTATCACGGTTAAGATGAAGTAGACAGAGGAGTAAGTGTTTGTAGTGTATTGTACTGTTCTCCTATTTTCGTTGTGTCTATAAGTTTTTAAGATATTGTGTAGAAGAGTGAGTAGAGAAAATCATGTGAGTGCACACTTCAGCTGTTTGTATCTCTCGGCCATGCAAAGAGAATTGAACATAGAGACCAGCTCTTAAAACTTTTGACTCTCGCTTAAAATAGCGCCGAGATTTCACTGAAAATACAAGTTTTGAGGTCCTGTAAATAAAAAAATTATTTTTCGAAAAAAGTTCGTGTGTGTGTTCGAATGCACAATTTAAAAACGGAAAGTCAGTTAAATACCAAGCTTCGTCTTTAATTTCAGCAACTTCCAAGAATGCGACACGAAGATTATCAAGAAAAGATCTCATCTCAGGCTACTGTTTACACGGAACTTTTTGGAAAAGGTTTGATTTCCTCAGAAATGGCTCAATGATTTTGAATAAAATACCATTCATTTTAGATATTGTCGTGCCAAATGAAGTGCATTCCTTGGATTTTCTGCAAATGTCCTCAGAAATCTATATTCTGAATGACTTTTGCATAAGAGATAAACGTAAGAGATAGCTAAAATCTTAGCACACAAAAGGTATGGATCTCCTATCGTATATTATCGTCTGTTGTACACACAAATAGGCTGGGATAAGGGTTTGTAAGAATAGTTAATACAAGAGTGGAGAAAGTTATGCGAGTGCAACATAGATTTTATTCTATCTGCTTCAGTTTAATTGAGGTTAACAGTTGCACAATTAGTTTCATTACACATTCCGTTCGGGTTACAAGAGGGATAAGGGAAACCGAATCGATTTTCAGATATTTAAAAACGGCTGGGTATGGTTTTGAAATTCCATACTCTTTCTATGACATCGCGAGAAACATGCAACGGCACTGAAACATATAGGGTATTGAAAAGTGCAAGCCAATATCGGATATCTCGGAAATTGCTAACGGTACAAAAAGATTATTCCGAATATATTTTTCTGTTTAAAGAGATGTGCATTTTTGTATATAACCCTTTCCAACCCATTGGTACCACTTGTCATTTTTATCTATATTTGTATGTAAAAATTGAGTAAAGAATTTTGGGCTTCAGGGGTTAATTTTCGATGCCTTTTTTCCATCTTTATTGGTGCATACTTTAGTGTTTTGTTTAAGTTCATTGATATTATCCAGCTTAAAATAAACAAAACGTAAAAAAGTATGGTTGATATTTTATGTAAATGCAAAATACATGTCTCGCTACAGTACTAACAAAACCCATAAGCATTCACAAACGCCAATGATTTCACGTGTGCCCTTATCAGTCCTGTATCAGAGATGTAGTAACAGGAGAGGAATGATTCGTACCTGATTAACGACTGTTACCTTAAACCTGGCCAGTGCTATTCCCCACTTTAGAGATGAGGTTGGGTAAGTTTCTAAGGGCACAATTATCCCTTATATACCCTATAGATTGGGTTCAACCGAAAATAAATCGATACCGAAAGGGTTAATCAAGATTATACAAAATTCCTCCCGAATGAAGCTGACCAGAGGATTTTTCGAGAAAATTCAAGATATACATTTTATTTGCGAAGTAAAAATTGTCGCGGCGGCTGAGTGCAAAGGAGAATAAAATGTCAGCTTGCTCAAACAACTGTGGCTTCTACGCAACATGCGACAATGGGCGGCTAAGAACAAACGTCAATCCATACAATGCTAGAAGCTTTTGACGTACGGAAACTCGTATACGAGGGAGAACAAGAAATTTCGATTTCCAGAAAAATCGCTGGCGATTGAGAGGCTATATAAGCGAGCCGACACGGGCCAAGTTTGATGGTTATCATCAGAGTTGAGTAGTGCTTTGTGTCAAGATTGATATAACAGAACACGGTAAGTTACCGTGAATTGTGATTCAGTTTTGGAGGAAATAAAGTGACAAAAACTAACTGGACTTGTCATTTATCACAATATTTTATATGTGTTTTAATCAAAATCCTTTGAGCCATGTTTGAGAAATTCAAAATTATCCAACTTTGCTCTCAGTAAACGATAGTTATGGGCGCGGAATTTTCTTGAAAATCTTCGTGTCGCATCTTTGCAAGATAAGATAAAGACCAAGTTTGATATTTACCGAATTTTTTATTTTGAGTTGTGCTGTTCACACAGACACACGGGCATTTTTCTACAAAGGGGAGAGGGCCTCAAAACATGTATTTCAGGTGATTTTTCGGTACTGAATTTTTGCTTGCAATGCAAGCAATACTTCCTCTACACATTAGATAAGTAGTAGAGTAAATAATAATAATAATAATAATAATAATAATAATAATAATAATAATAATAATAATAATAATAATAATAATAATAATAATAATAATAATAATAATAATAATAATAATAATAATAATAATAATAATAATAATAATACGTTTATAGCGTCAAAACTTAATCATAATGTGCTTTTTTTTTATTTTTTTTTTTTTAGTTTCGCTTCTTTTTAATGATTGTGGGTTCATAATTGATGCTACTAATTTAATTATATACTTCTTATATTCCAAATATTGTTTTATTCCATATTTTCATATTTATGCAATGCAAATGTTTAAAACTCTCATTCGATAATTTGATGAAACTGTTGACAACTTTTATTGTGCTTGCAATTTGCATCTGCTTTTCTGTTATCGAGTTTCAGTATAAAGGGGTGTTCATTCCATTTATAAAACATAAAGTGAGCAAATGAATCAAACATTATGTACAGTTAACAAGATTATAGTTAGATATTATTAATACAAAATCTGACGTATTGCACTCTTTCTTTACTCACTCTTGCACGAACTATGTATTCTTAAAAATGCTTATTCCTCTATCTACTTTATGTTAATTGAGATAAATATTTGCAAAAATTATTGTATACTTCGTTGTAGGTAGTAAAGAAATTAGGAATACAGCAGGCTTTAAGGGGTAGTCAAGTCTTTTAAGAGCTGGTCGCTGTGTTGTGTCTTTGAAATTCAGTTGTCTTTACATGGTCAAGAGTTTAAAAAATAAACTTAAAACGACTTCCTATTTGAGAAAAGTGTATTTGAAAATTCAAACAAATGACCGAGAATATCGATCAGCGCAGTTAGTAGCGCCCCTGCCTCTGACGCGGAGGATGCGTGTTCGATCCCCGGTACCAGCATTGCGATTTTTCCCTCGCTGGGAGGTCCTACACGGGGTGCACTCAGCCTCGCTAGGTCCCGGTGGGGGGTCGATTGAGGGGCTACTTGAAAGAGAAGTAGCGGCCCCAAATCGAGAAGGCCGTATAACTGACCGGGGGAGCTAGGGGCGCTGACCACGTCCCATCCTCCAGTGCTGCACCTCACCAATGACGTCTGTAGTGGGCAGAGATGGGGAACGCAGCGGCTGGGCGGCAAGCCTTGGCCCTTCATGGGCTGTTGCGATAGGGATTTACTTTTACTTAACCAGGAATATCTCTTATTTGTCAGATTGTGTGCTTTAACGGTATCAGCATCTGTTGTATTGTTTTGTGTATATCTTATGGTTTACCAGTTGTGCAAAAATCATTCAGAATGAGGATCGCTTCAGAGAACATGCCCAGAAAATTCATATGTGTTTTATCTCTCATGAAAATATCAAGTTTTTGTATGTTAACCAAAATCGTTTATGGGAAAATCAAAATTTTCGAAAAACTCGACCAAATAAAGGATAATTTGGGGTGAGTGGGGGATTTATTATCCTGACTATTCCACTCATGTCGGATTATCACCTTTTGATCGTGGTATTATCGCTTTGGTTATATTGCTTCCTCCTTTACTTATGTTTCTGAACATCTGAAGTCTCCATGTACAGCAGAAAGAATTAACGAGACATTCAAAAATGGCAGACAAAAGATGTGACAAATATTTTATTGAGGATATTGATATTTTAATTGAAGAGACGAAGTCAATTGTAATTTTAAATAAGCAGACCTCCCTTTAATGACTAGCCTACTAACACAAATTAATTCATTTATATTCATCATGTTGTTAATTTATTTCCCTGGATTAAACGCTAAAATTGTTGTTGTTCTCAGCCTACTAGATTAGTTGTATTGCCATCTGTGAAAATAAATCTTCTTTGAAATGTATTAATGTGATTACTCGTTTCCTTACAAATCGCTATTAATATTACATAGTATTAATTATTTTGCAGAATACTCTAAACAAATACCACTCGAGGTTTCGTTTCGCGCTCGCAAAATTATCGTCAAATGAAACAATCTCGTGGTATTACTACAGAAAATCTTCGTTGGAAGATGCTGAACGCAAATCCAAATTTGGTATTTAACCGACTTTTCGTTTTTGTGTTATGTTGTTCACTCACAAACTCTCTGCCCCCCCCCCTCTCTCTCTCAGCTTTTTGTGGTTTTCTTAGGGAGTCTCAAAACAAAGCTTTCCAGTGAAATCTCGATATCAAATTTTTGGTTGGACTACAATACTTCCCCTACTTAATGTAAGTATATACCGGGTGGAAGAAAGTTCATTACATTGATTTAAACCAGTGGTAGATCTCGGTATTTGGAACACATTTTGTATCTTATGTTTTTGTCTCTGACCATTTCCTATGGAGATATTTTAGTTTTGTTGTAAACAAACTGGCAACACTGCAGATTGTGTGGGTGTCACTTTCCCTAGCTCAGTACATAAACAGCGTAACGGTGCGTCTTGAAAACAAGCTGATACCCTGCCTTGTCCTTCCGTGTTTACTGCGCGAGTGTAGGCCAATCACAAGCGTTAGCTCCCAAAACATTACACGAAAGCGAAAGCCCCCGACCTATTTACATCCACAAAGCAAGTCAATTCCCTGACCAACTTCAACGCAACGTTGTCGACTTACTGCACGTCTGAAAGAGCAGCCCGGAATATTCCTTCGTGGCTTTAAGTAATTATTTCGAAGCCCTACTACCCTACTGTCGAAGCTATGTCAGAAATAAGTTACTCTACGCATCTTACAAGTAACAAACTGTTATCTTCGTACATTCTTGTGGAATTACGCATCCAATTTGGTTAAAAAACTACTTATTTTTTCGAAATCGGCTGATCAAAGAACAAAGTGCCATTAGACTTTTTTGGTTTGATGTTTCTATGAAGCACATATTAGAAGGAATGTAATGACTTCCCTTTCACTTTGTATGCAGTTAAAGTAAAAATACGATGTGTCAATAAAAGCACTGACATACTTCAAACTGGTATTTCGTTGCTTTGGATAATGGTATTTAAATAAAATTGGTGACATTCGAAAGAAAAGCTCAGATCTGTAATAGTTTTGTTTATGTCAACAATGAAAGAATTCGCAGGAATCGTCGTACTCAAAACATCTAAATTCACATTTGTGATTGTCGATATGGGTTCACTGTTGGATATTTATGTAGCACACAGGTTATATGTCAATGTTTGCTTTTAAAATTGTGTTGTTAAAGAAGTTTTAAGGTGTTATGGCAAATCCACAATAAACTAGTTGATGTGCTTTGAATATCATAGTATGCAGAGCCTGGTGCAGGTTCAGCGTGCTTTTAGGCGAAGGTTTCAACATCAGACTCCTACATACACGTCAATTTTTGGAAGTACCGTGATTTTGTGGATCGTGCGTGCATGCCATCAAAGGAAAGGCGATTCAGAGAGACCATCTGTCAATGCGGGAATTGTGGAAGAAGGGCACGTAGTCCTAAGAAGCCTGTCGGTAGACTTGTCAGCAGTTAAACGTACTCGTACCATCATATCTAAGATCCTGCATCGATTCAAGCTTCACCCGTACGAACAGCAATTACTGCTTAAGTTGAAATCTGATGACCCTGCAAAACGACTGTTGGTACTAATGAAAGATATTGAAAATCTGTCAGGAATGGGAATATCGCTTGATGTCTGCAGCGTCAGCCTTGGAGGTCACATTCAGATCTATGAGATACCTACAATAAAAGCTTGAAAATAAAATATTTGAGTTTTTCTTTCGAATGTCACGAATTTCATTGTAATGCGATTACCCAAAGCGACGTAATACCAGTTTAAAATATGACTATTTTTAAGGACAACCTGTACTTTTCGATTGATAACCTTATTAGTATATGTACAACGTGCAAGTTTGTATACACCGACTGAAAGTAATGAAATACAACTTTATTCTCGTCGTTTACCTGTCAGCCACAGACGCCGTATTTATGGGTATCTTAGGACGTAAATGCCAAGAAGCTGCCGGGCTCAATGGTCCTCATAAATGAGGATTTATAGGCGTCAAACCACAGAACAGCCATAACCAGTCTTCTCTTTCCAGGAATATATGTTACTACTTGGTAGAATGTGCTCATATTTTAAATACTGAGGATAAAACGTTTTTGAGCAAGTCTCGCTCATCTACCTTTTCATTGTATGGCTTATCTACCTAAACCCCTTGTACATAATTGAACCTCTTTTTGAATTCAAGAGTTTACAGAAAAATTGTAAAATATTTTTCAGTTTAAGAGGTGCAATCAGGACTGAAAAATTCAATGCCATAACCGGGATTTCAACCACGGATCTTCCGCTTATCGAGCGGCAGCTCTAACCACTAAGCTACTATGACCAACTTGCTAGCAAGAAATTAAATTCCCCAGCTGATTCGTACTTCTCCCAGTTAGACCACAAGGGAATCTCACATCAGAAATAAATACCCCAAGGGCGACTTACAATTGTAAGTACTTTATGTCCAGGGTTTAAGTAACCTTTAGATGGTAATTATTATTTATTATTATTAAGCGGAAGATCCGTGGTTCAAATCCCGACTATGGCATTGAATTTTTCAGTCCTGATTGCACCTCTTAAACATTGCCCACACATGGCTTGTGTGTTTAAAAACACCAGCAGTAAGCTTGTTGGCATAAATAATAATATTTTTCAGTATTTGACAACAGTGGATTAGACTTGGCAACCTCATAGATAAAGGGATCATTTAGTAATTAATGGTAACATTTTCAGTAACAAGAAACATTTTTGGAACATTTACATTGTTGCTGTCACGTTTCTGTAACTTTTATCTCGATTAACATGAATTAGAGAGGGAGAAAAAAACCCTGATGTGTTGCACTCACATGACTTTCTCTATTCTTGTACTAACCATTCTTATAAACTCTTATTCCTATATCTTTTTCGTGTTAGTTGAGATAAACATTTGCAGAAATTATCATATTGCTTATTTCCTTGTAGGTACAAGGATAGTTAGATCTTTTAAAGCTTTCAAGACCTATTCCCTTTGCAGGGCTAACACATAAAAGACGAATAACGATCTTCCATTTGACAAAAGTTTTCCAAAACTCACACAAATAACAAGGAATATCTCGGAAATGGTTCACTCTACCGAAAATGTTTTCGGACATAAATTGTAAATTGTTTGTTTTAGCAAGATCTGCATTTTTTGTATAGTAATATTTGGTCTATCTCTTACGGTTTAGCAGTTATGCAAATGTCATCCAGAGCAAACAGGACTACGTGGGCTATAGCCAGAGATTTCAAAATATACATTTTATTTGTCATAAAAGTATCTTAAACATGTGGGTTTTTAATTAAAATCGTTAGAGCCATTTTCGAGAAATAATTTTGGAAAAAGTTTTCATATAAAGGGTAATTTAGGGTAGAGGAATTTTCTTCAAAATCTACGTGTCGCATCTTTAAAAGATATTAAACTTAAATACCAACTTTGGTTTTTAATTGACTTTACGTTTTCGAGTTACGCTGCCCAGAGACAGGCTGGCACACACGCACTGACCTTTTTCTAAAAATGCTGTTTTTTTGGGGGGGGTCAAAACATATATTTTCGATGAAATCTCAACATTGCATTTTTGGGTGGAATACAACACTTCCTCTACTTACCATGCGTAGTAGAGAAAGTAATAAGTGCTTGTAAAAATATTTGTACAGTAGTGTGTTGAGAAAGCCATGTGAGAATACACCACCATTCTTTTTTATCCTGTTATTAATAAGGAGACATAGGCTACATTTTAGGGACTCATCCAAAAGTACATATTGCTGAAGCATTTGAAAATGAGAAAATAAAATCCCAAAAAAACACTAAATCAGCACTGTTTCTGACTTGATGCTGTTCAAAAACATTTACTACATACACCGGTCTAACATCGGGAGCTAATTTAATATTTGAAGATTCTTGAGATCATCTGTTGAATAGTTTGTACACTTAAATGTTGGCGAACTTATCGTTTCTACTAGGATTTTATGTAAACTAAGCTTACAGGCAGACGTTTGAATCGCTATACCAACAGCTCGCACAGCTGTTAAGGCTGGGTGCAACTAAAGAAGCTTTTTAATATCTAACACTAAAATTATGTTGCGGCTGTGATGACGTCATTGCTGCTTGCTGCCATGATAAATTAATATACCATTCATTTTCTGGCACTGGTGCCAGAAAGAGGGTAATTTCCTACGATCTATGCCGTCATAATGAGCCAGTTTATTAATGCTAGGATTGCATAAACAATGTTATAAATTTGTTTTCAAATTAGCAAAGCAAATTTTCTACATTATTTCAGGATTTTATTTTTCGGAAAAACTATAAAATAGAGGAACATAATTCTGGCCAATTCCCTAGATTTTGTGAACAGCAACAAGCACAAAAAGGTTAATTTTAATCCTTTAAATAGATTTTGATTGTCCAGGATAAGGTTTAGAAAAATATACTTTGTGAGAAATGAGCAATATCTTGCCTTGTAAATCATTACTTGAAACTAATACAGATATTTAAATAATTCTTACTGCAACATGTCTTAAATGTTTGATTCATCCAATGACATATACTTTTAAAACTATTTTTTTTTTTTTTTTTTTTTTGAAAATGTCAAGTTGTGCCGACCCCGTTTTTATTGTACACAAATAACGCACGTTTGGTTTCGAAGGTTCATTGACTTGACTTGCCCCACGAAGACCAGGTCTGAACCATGGGCGCATCTAAACGTGTTGGCACGGGGTGGGGTTGTGACAGAATTTCGGCTAGTAAAGGGGGAGGTTTGGTGGATGCACCCTCCCCGTTCTTGCCCTCAGCTCATCAATCGATAGATTCGTATAGTCCGCCCTCTTTTTGGAGCGGCGTTAGTGCGCATGCGCGAATCTCTCCGTGAAAACGCCGCGGCTCGGCGCGGCGCCCTACTTTGGCGAGGGACGAGGAAGGCTGCAGAAAACCAGAAGAATACGAACAGCGGACAATGCCCATATTTTTTACGTTAACACAAAAAGAAGGAAGGGGAGACAAACTTAAAAAACTTGTACATAAAGCGCATTAGAGTACATACCCCTGGTGCGGAGGGCAGGGATTCTGTGTGGGAAACAGAGAGAGAAGAGAGTAAGAGAGAGAGAGTGAGAGAGAGAGAGAGAGAGGGGGGGGGAGACGCCGATGTTACCCTAGAGAAAAACAGAAACATAGAGGAACTTCTGGATTAGAAAGAGAGAATCAGTATGTGAGAGAGAGACACAGAGAGTGGGAGAGAGTGAAGATTCGTCGCTTGAGAAAATGCTGCGTCTAGGAAAGGTAGAATCAGACTGAAAAATTCATTGTCATTGCCGGAACTTGAACCACGGATCCTCGGCTACCCATGCTGCTGCTCTAACCAACTGAGCTACCATAACTTATCAAATAGTCACGTTTTTTTGAGCCACAATTCATTTTAAGATAAAATTCTTTAAATGGAGACTTTTTCTAGACATTCAACAGCTTTTACCCAATAAACCAGACAACCATACCTAAAACGCCTAACTGGCCTACCACAGTGTGGAGCAACGTCCCCAGGTGGCTTACAGCCGGCTCCAAATGTTCTCCGATGGACGAGAGGGTGTAGGGGAAAGAGACGAAACATTTTTTTGTCAATTACTTGCGCCTGGTGCGGCTTAGCGATGGCTTCACCATAGTTATTTACTTTTGTGCGTTCCTCTGATATGGTCAGCGGAGACCCAGCAGGAAGCTAAATAATCAATTTTGTTCTATTCAAACAAAAAACAGCACATTCTTTTCTGCATGTATTTAAACAAGTAGCTTGCTTTTTGTGATAGGATTAACGGCGTTTTAAGAAACATGGTTAAACAGTTCCTTAAACAAAGATAATGCATGTGAGGTATTCCTTAATAATAATAATAATAATAATAATAATAATAATAATAATAATAATAATAATAATAATAATAATAATAATAATAATAATAATAATAATAATAATAATAATAATAATAATAATAATAATAATAATAATAATAATAATAATAATAATAATAATAATAATAATAATAATAATAATAATAATAATAATAATAATAATAATAATAATAATAATAATAATAATAATAATAATAATAATATAATAGATAAACCGGTTCGATTTAAAGGTTGATAGGCAAGAAACTTTTGTTTTCGTTTAGAGTTTTCTTTTCCTGCTATTTTCGACAAACAACCATTCAGTGTTTTAAGCTTCGTTGTAAAATTCAGGTCAAATACACGATTTAATGTTCGCTTAATAATACCAATTTGCAAATTTTACAGCGTGCATGCATGTCTCCATGAATAGTTTAAAAAAGCACGTGGTATATTAAAGTTATTTGAATGTTTTAAATTTAATTTCATTATAGAGTGATATTACGCCTCTAATGCCGAATATTTAGTTTCCAGCCTTGTTGCGAGTTCGCTCTGGATTTATAAGGTTAATGTTGTTTTCTTTACACTGAGATTACTTTCTTACGACCTGGTGTAAGAGAAATGTTGGAATTATGTTCTCCTTGGACTTACAATCACATTACGCCCCTCACCCTTCTAGACAGATATGAGCTGGCAAGTCGACCTTTTAGACTACCTGGTATAACTAATAGATAGGTCATCTTGGCTTTCCCCCGCGGCTAGGAGCATGTAACTCAGAAAACATTTGAAGCTGACTGTACATGGGAAATGGTCAGTGGACTATATTCTGTCCTCCCCGCTAGGTCCAGTGGACCTGATGACCACAGGTAGCTGCGGACCTCCATTCATATTGGGTGTCCTGAGTGAATGATACAGCCGCCAAAATATAAAAATTGCTGCTTAGGTGCCTACTACAAAAACGACTACTTTCATGCTCAAAATGACGAAGGAACTCATTTTTACGATGTAGAACACACTCGAATTAGGAAAGTGAAACATTTTGAAAGACAGTTCTCGAGTTATCTGCAAATGCATTTAGCGTAAACCACCCATTTACGTCTGTGTTCTATACGCTCCTCTACTGACAGTTTGAAGCTTGCTGCTTGATGCGATGTTGTTCCTCTAACTTCTTGCTGATACACTTCACCGGGACTAATAGCTTTGTTATCATGACTGCCTTATGCCATCTGAATGTCTCCTTAATGGCAAACGTCTTGCCCCTGATTATTCGGCAACTTCTCCGTCATTGCTGTGTTGCACGCGTACAGCATTCTCAATTGAAAGGGGACTCTAAAATATAGTGAAATTGCCAATATGACATTTATTTTTCGGTTAACTTATACATTGCCGTATTTCTCTTGTGTTTAGTATACATTTCATCATTGTAGTCACGTATATGTTAAATATATATTTACTTTCTCCACTATATAAAGGTAGTGTGTTCACCTAAAAGTTCCATACCGACATTTCCCAAAAATACATGTTTTGAAACACCCTGAAACCAAAAAAAGGCATTTTTAGAGAAAAGTCTGTGCTTGTGTGTGTGTGTGTGTGTGTGTGTGTGTGTGTGTGTGTGTGTGTGTGTGTGTGTGTGTGTGTGTGTGTGTGTGTGTGTGTGTGTGAGAACTGAAATTGGGCTTTTATTTATGGACGCTCTTTAACATGGTTCTGAGCGCCCCATTCAATAGTGGGCATGAAAGACCGCTTAATTCTGCTAAGAGGCCTCTTTTTTCAGGCTTGAGGTTCTTCTGCGTGCCTTAAATCCACGACACTGGACCGCCGGTTTCCTTCCATTCCAAAAGAAGCCATGCTACGGATTTTATGCCCGAAAAAGTGAATCGCCCCCTGCCGGGTTTGAACTCGCGACCTAGCGAACTAAAGGTTAATGTTTACCTTTAGACCACGAAGGACGGCGTTTGTGTATGTGGTGTGGGTGTTTTGTTGTTGTAGTGTTTAACGCCCGCTTTTACTACTACGGCACCGCAGGCGGTGACACTGATGATACATGAAGATGGAGCACCGGTGATGAGATGGCGGGGGAAACCGGAGTACCCGGAGAAAACCCGCCCTGACGCCGCTTCGTCCACCACGAATACCACATGCGGGTCCCTGGGATCGAACCCGGGCCGCCTAGGTGGTAGGCGAGCGCGCTAACCGCTCCGCCACGGCGCCGCCCCGTGGTGTGGGTGGACCGTCTATGTGTCTATGCTGAGAGAGAGAGAGAGAGAGAGAGAGAGAGAGAGAGAGAGAGAGAGAGAGAGAGAGAGAGCACCATAAGTCAAAACGAAAAGTGGGTTGAAGATAGCTCTTAGTATTTAAGTTCTGACCTTCCAAGAACGCGATATGAAGAGTTTCATGGTAATCATCTCAATCCAAAGTGCCCTTTACCCTGGGGACACATGAGCGTTTATTTTGCTTGCGCTTTAGGCACGTAATATGCGCGCAGCTTAGCTTCACTAGACATCTAATGAAACAGCACACATGCTCAGGGCGTAATCAAGGTCAAGAAAGCAAAGGAGCGTAAACGTGCGTCTTAGCGGGGACCAGAATTAAAATTCTAGAACGCACTTAATCTAGAAGCTGCGTGTGCACTCAATTCACTAGCAAAACAGGAGAAGAATGAAGCACTTCATATTCAGCGCGTTTAATTTGCGTTCTGCTTCTGGAATTGTAGAGATAGACAGTGCGATTAATAAGTGAGGTTGAAATTCGTCCTGTTATGGGATACTGCTTGTGATGTATATAAGGGCAAGCGTCTCTTTATATTTGAAATAAGTTCATCAAATAAACAAGCTGGCGTTCGATAATAATTAAAAAAATTGTCACTATCTTCACGGAGTGGAGGATACAGTGTGTAAACATTTCCCTGCATATGCCTCTGAATGTTCATTGGGTGTATCCCCACCTTCCTTTTCTCCTTGTCTTTAATAGGCAAGACCCACCACAGCAATAACTTCATCTGCTTATATCTTGGAGAACTGAACCGACGATAGAACGCGGGTGTTTCAGTCATGTGTGTTTAGATCTGAAACGCGCAGAAATATTACGCGCGTAAAAGCGGACGCAAAGATTACGCTCGTGTGTCCGCGGTGTAACATGGAAAACGTTAAAAAAATGTTGAATTTTTAAAAACTGGCTCTAATATTTTCTTTAAAATACCAATACATTTTCATCACAAGTGAGATGTTTATCTTGAATTTTTTGGGAATACCCTCTGAAGTCCTCATTCTGGGTGACTTCTGCATAACTTGCTAAACCGTAAGAGAAATAAAAATCTTACTGCACAAAAAATGTATATCTCGTTAAATCACACAATTTAAATCTGATACATTTTTTTGGTCGCATGAACCATTTCCGAGATATTCCTTGCTATTTTCCAATACTTATGCTTTTCACAAATGGGAAGCCAATGTTCTTTTTAACTGCTGGACATGCAAAGAGAACGGAATGTCCAAGTCATCACACAACAATACGGTCTTATATAGTAAGATCATTCTACGAATGTCTATCTCTAACAACGTGAAGCAGATAGAAGAAAAAACGTTTTTAAGAATTTTTGGTACAAGAGTTAGCAGAGAAAGCAATGTGAGTGTGCACATAAGATTTTTATGTAAGTGTAAGATTACAAGAAATTCGAGTTATCAAGCCAGAGGTTCATAATACAGAATTGTAAAACATAAAAGGTGTTAATTGGAAAGATTCTGGTTAGCTTCCATTCTTCGCACTATTGGATTTAATAATAGGAGTAATAAAAGAGTTCCTTTTTAATTCTACTGGAACGCAGATAAAGCACTGACCTCATAATTTTGTTCAGGAATTGTGCCGTCGACAAGAAAGAAAATGAAACATTTCGCATACAAGGGATGAAAAATTCTCGGTATGTGTGCTTCTTTCTTACTTTCGTTTTTGCGTTGTGTTCTTAAGGACTGTCATCCACATTAGAATTAAATGTCGGTGCAACCGAGTATAAAATAGTTAAAAGATAAAACGTGAGGGGAACAGAAGGAAATTTTGGAGACTAGTCATTGCTCATTAATTTATTCAGCCGATTAAAGACAGTTCCCGATTATCATCTAGACCATTTAGTTCCAACGCTCAGCTAAATGGGGAAACTGTCTAAAGTAAACGTATAAAGGAATAACATATGGTGGAAGCGAAGAGAGAGAATAAAGAAAAATGGGAGAATATGTGAGCACATGCTTTCAACAGACTTGAAGTTTGGGAGCAGCAGGTAAGAGGACAGCCAAGGCAATATCTAGTGCAGAATATATGAGTAAACTTTTCTGGGAAGTGCTTTAGAAGAAAAATATAATTCAATAAGAACTTCACATATAGCCCACGCTTAAATAAACGTAGTAGTTAATGAAAACGATAAAAGTAGTTATTACTTGTTGGGATTAATAAGAAAAAAGTTGTTAAAACTATAAGGTCAAATGTACTCAACGGTGTACATTTTTATTTAAATCTCTCCAGTTATTTTCTCTGTTTTATATACAGGGCGTTAGGGGATAGTCCGCTGATGTCGCATGCTAGTATATTCAAATATGACGAATAAAAATGCCCAAAAATTCATTTATCGTAAAAGGTAAACGAGATAATTGGACATTATTGAATACGTTATCTGCACAGTGTGGCAACAGAGTAGTGCTGAAGAAGCGAATGTTTTATTTACTAGAGCTTTGAATGAAAGTTCTAACCAGGCTAGCTGGAGGGGAGGGGTAGTATTCTTTCAAGCTTTCCGAGCAGTATTCACTAGATCTGAGCAGTGTCAACATTCCTGATCTTCCGTTTTGCGCGCTTGCTAAACGCATGTTCACAAATTTGTTCCTGTATACATGAAGTAACCCAATTATCTAATATTTTCTGTCGAAACGACTCATTTTAGCAATAAATGGAAAGTACACAAATAGCTTATCTTTTGAAGTTCTATCTCTCTATGCTATTTGCTAAAGTAGACGATAAAGGAGTGGTGACATATGGGCAATCAAACATTCGACCAGTTGTATTTTTACTTTCTCTACTGGTAAGTAGATAGTAAAGTCAGTATGCGTATAGCATAACTCAAAAACGAAAAGTCGGTTACAAATCAAAGTTGGTATTCAAGCTTAATGTCTTTCAAGGATGCAACACGAAGGTTTTGAAGAAAATAACCCCTCCCTAAACTACCCTTTACATGGAAAATTCTTCGAAAATGTTGATTTTATTGAAAATGGCTCTAATGATTTTGATTAAAATGCTATATGCTTAAGATATTTGTATGACAAATGAAATTCATATTTTGAATTTTCTGTATATAGCCTATGTAGTCCTGTTTACTCTGGATTACTTTTGAATAACTCTTAAACTGTAAGAGATAGACGAAATCTTACTATACAAAAATGTAGATCTCGCTAAAACACACAGTTTATGTCTGAATAAATTTTTCTGTAGAGCGAACCATTTCGGAGATATTACTTGTTATTTGTGTCAGTTTTGGAAAACTTAAAACTTTCGTAAAATGGAATATCGTTTGAGGGGTAGAACTGGAAGTTAAAAATTCAATGCCACAGCCGGGATTTGAACCACAAATCCTCCGCTTACCAGGCGGGTGCTCTAACCACTAAGCTACTGTGACAACCTGCCAGAATGAACATCGTTGTTCATTTTTTATGTTAAGCGCGCAAAGAGAATAGATCTCAAAGCATTAAAAGATTTCAGAATAGTAACTGCTTTTTCAAGCTGGCAGGTCTCTCAACAGGATTTAGTGGCGGTGTGAGAAGAAGAAGAAAATCGTTGGCTATGTTTTGTTTTTCATCCTTCTGATATACCAACACAATTGCTCTGAAGTTTAAATAATTCTCCTTCAAACGACGGTTTTACTGGTTTCGGGCTTTAAAGAGCTGTGAATCTCTTATGCTTTACTCGTTACAACGGGTGATCTGTTTTTGGCACTTTTTTAGGAAACTATCCATCACTCGCCATAGTTCACGTTGAGAAATGCTGGCAATTTCCTGGCGGATATTTTGTTTTAATTCTTCCAGGGTGTGTGGGTTTGTCTTGTACACTTCATGCGTTAAGTTACTGCAGAAGTAGAAATCGCAGATCACCTGGAAATGTTTCTGCAAATCACACTTTCACTTGGCGAGCTGGCTGAGTTAACACATACGAACCATAAATACACGCTGTGCAATAGAAAGCAAATGCCGAGCCATAATACACTTTGTGACTAAGTACAGGACAAAATAATAAATCACGCTGTAATAATTCAACCACATATCACCGTCATGTCTATACTGCACTCCCAGAGCAGAGAAAAGCAAGTGAACCGCTTGACCTTGTGTGCATCACCGCATCGCAGTGGAAAAACACCGCGTAGCGATTCTCATGTTTTTGGGTCTTTCTGTACAAAATTATACGAAAACCCTTCTGAATATAGAGGATTCTTATATAAATGCAAACGCACTTTTTTAAAAAAAAAGATCTTTCTTTTTTGGATTCAGGTACCTCAAAATATGTATTTCCATTGAAATATCTACTTGGAATGCAATGAATGAAATCTACGGGGAATGCAATAATACGATGCTTGGTAAATATCGATTGGGCAAGCAAGAATTCAATGTTACAAAGTTTTTTCTTCACTAGTGCATTTCCTTTTTGGTGTTAAAATTTGCGCACCAAAAGAGTAACATGTCTGCAGATTCTGAGATCCTAGGTGAAAGAGCATAATAATTATGCTCCATTTGGAAGACCGACCAAACGGCAAAGCTTTTAAGCACTATATGCAACATGTTTGAATCTGGCTTAGCTGTATGTGGTATGAATGCGCCAGTATTATGTTACATGGTAAGCCAAAAAATAATATTTAGAAGCCAAGCACTGGAGCGCGCTGCAAGCTGTATTTGTATATGTAGGTTACAGGTGTGACGTGAATACTCTCCCCTTTACTCTCTGTTCTCATTTTTAAATTATGCTGTCCACAGACTGAGACACAGACACGGACCTTTTTCTAAAAATGCTTGTTTTGGATTCTGGAGGTCTCAAAACATACAATATTTCCGGTGAAATCTCGACATCGAATTTTTGGGTGGAATACAATACTTCCTTCTACTTACAGTAGAGAAAGTAATAATAGGATCATTTTGTTTAATAAAACAATGAGAGATATGCTGCCTGTTTGTGAGGTTAGAATTTTAGTGCGCCTCTGCCGGCACCATTTTCTCGGAGATTCTCAGTTCCCGTATGAAGTTGAGAGAGCCTGCTAATGGGGTGGCGTATGCTTTAACCGCACTATACCTTACCATAAACATAGCGTATTAATTAGCACTTAAGTAAATTAATATATTTCGTGCATGATGACTAGAAAAATATGATGTACTAACCAGGAAAAGTATGATAATTGTGCTAGATATTAACGTTGGTTTGGTACCTAAAAATATAGACTGTATCTGCGAAAATTGTAGAAGTGAGTAATGTATAAATGAGATTTAACTGTAGTATGTTCAACCAGGTATCAATTCTCTTCAATGAGCACACTTGCTTTTATGCATATTTCCCAAATATAGACAGTTAAGAAATAAAATCAAAACACGCGACTAGCAGAAGTAGATAGAAAAGTAGTGGTCCTTATATTAATATAATAAAATAATATTTGTAAACTCTACAAAAAGTAAACTGTAGTACGTAAAGTAATGTAAATGTAACAGGTTAAATTGTATCACATACTCCATTTCACTCCCCGTTCATACTTTCAGACTGAACGATTCTGATACAATTAAAGAAATGTTTTGCTGCACAGCTATGAATGATCTCTCGATTGAGAAGCTAGAATATTGATGGATATTTTCTGGACGCCCGGTACATCTTGACTTTTATGTACACAGCCAGCATCCTCCTTTAGTTTCGTATCACTGAGAAACCACAAGGATGAGGGAGGGAGGCCCGTTTTCGTTTTGTTTTATTTGTGTAGCTCTCTTTAACTTCTATGGTCAAATAAGGGCTTTAGTTTGGAAACACTCATGGTGTTAATAACTAATTGACTGTATGTTTTTGCTTTAAGTTTTTGTTTTTGACCATTTTCATTAGAAAAACATTCACATCCATACTTCCAGAATCTGGGGAGGGATGGGAATGATTCTAATTAAAGAAGCATTCCCCGTCAACGCCGGGAATCGAACTCTGGCCCTCTAGATTGAGATGCCAGAGCGCTGGCCACATGAGGCCGGCAAGTACTCAAGGAAACCCGTAGAGCCCATTTGGTTTTTAAAGTTATTTTTTTAGCATTTGCCAATTTGTATTTAAACTGAAAGACATGAAAAGTTAGGAGTCTAACGAAAAGTTATTTTAGCATATATAAATTAAAAGATAATAAAAACATCCGATGTGTTACATTCACATGACTTTCTTTGCCCGTTACTGTTTACTTTATGCAGTGTTTATACTAAACTGCTTAACCCCATGGCCCAACAGCGCTTTCCTGTCCAAGGCTTACCTACCGCCCAGCCACTGCGTCCCCCACCTCTGCCCACAATAGACATCATGAGTAGGGTGAAGCTGTGGAGGGTGGGACGTGGTCAGCGCCCCGGTCCCTCCATACCAGACAGCGTTTACACTATTCTTCAAAAGCCTTATTTTACTGTCTTACCTCATTTTAGTTTCATTGCGATTTCATCATACGAGCGCCACAATGAAAAAGTTTAGATTGCCACGTTTCTAAAAATAAATGAAATTTAATTATATTAATGGACAGCTATTTTCCAATGTTTTGAGAATTGACTGTATTGTATTTAGCTCCATTTACTCTAAGAGTGCGTTAATTATCATTTAAAGATGTTGCGTTCATCCAAAAATGAATTTGATTAGAGAAAATTGAGAATTATGTTTTTAAATCATTAACACAAACAATTGAAGACCGGCTATGAAATGCATTTGGCGAAAAAGTCCCATCTAAGGCAACATTTATAATTGGCACACAAATGAAAATATTGCCGCTGTTCGAGCAATGCTTGAAGACCGACTGACATTTTATGAATTTATTCGGACAACAGTGGGAATTGGTATGAGTCAAATCCAAACCATCTTACTCAATAGACGTGAGAAAACTTTGTTGTCGGGGATTTCACAAACCCTACCAAAAACATGTTGATTGGTGCAGAAAAACTGGAAAAATTCCACGGCATCACTTCAAATTTGGAGTATTGTTACTGGTGATTAATCTCGAACTTATTGTTATGATCCTGTAAAGAAAAGGCAATCGGCTCGTGAGCCTTTCGAACGGACTTAAGCCTACAAAAGTGCGCTGAATTTGGTGTGCTGTGGCTAAGAAGAGCGTTACGAGTTTCTTTTTCTTTCTTCTAAAACAGGCCATATTACCACTATAGCGTTAAAAGATAGATTTACCACTACTGGTAATTAGTACCTACACAAATGTCCGTATACTACACGTTTTTGGAAAAGTTCGTGAAAAATACCCAAAAGGAAAAATAATTTTACATCATGACAACGTATCCTCGCATACAGCAAAACTAATAACTAAAGGCCGGAGGCGTGTGCGTTTTTCCATAGGTATACTACACATGAACTTTACTGTTATCGCTCGCGCATGTAAACAACTGCAGGTAGGTGCAGCCTGACCATGAAAACCACCTCACCGCAGCACAACCTACAAGCATAATATGAACACTAAAGGACTTTATCACCCCACGTCTGCAGCTCACTGCGAGAAGAAACAAAACAGTCACGTATACTACAGCTTAACTTTGCGTCTGCATACACTTGCAAGGCAATGCTTTAGTAGTTCGCTGAGTACTACGTTACATTGTTTTGAACTCTTGTTTCTAGTGGCAGTTGTTTGTACATTTAATGTACTTCTGACGTCATTCGTACTCTGCGTCCAGCTAACCTGTATCGCATGCGAGCGCACATCCCTCCGGCCTTCACTAATAACTAAGGATCCGAAGGCCCTGAAGGTCACACGATGAACTCTCCACTGTACAGCTCTGAGCTAGCATTCACCGAACTCCTAACTACCGTTGCTACACTGAATTATATTAATTGCCTTTCCTCAACACTGAACTTGCCAATGACCTCAGTTCTCTGACAAATGAGAACCCATGCTTCTTATTTTATGTATATTAATTTTAACAGACGCAAATTGTTTATTGAAATTGTTTATTTTCCTATTATTTCTGTATAAAATGGTTAATTTTACAGTGAGTAATTCCGGTATATATACACGAAATGTAGATTGGAAAGAAAATAAAAGAGAGGAGGACGCTAACGAGGGTATCTGAACTGTTCTAATTAGTGCAAACCACGTGAAACAAGAAGAAAATAACGCTGTAGAAAACATACAATGGCTGCCTCGGAAAATTCCCGAAACGCGTTTAAAGTTTTTGTGCTCTGTAATTCTCGTGATAAAAAGAAGCGGAGATACAGAAAGGATTTCTTGGAAATGTGCCGCAGGAAGTTTCGCCTTGGGCTACTGCAACCCGTTGGCTACTTGCGCCATTTCGAAATAAATCAATACAGAAGGAAAATGCGGCCTTGAAATTTAAGTAAAAAGTGCTCCAAGGCTACAACGTTAGCAGTTCAGTCCTTGGCTCTATTCCGGGTTAGCAGCTGAGTGCCTTAGCTCGTTATGCACACTTGTTTAGATATATCAGTGGTTCCCAAGCTTTTTACTTGCTCTACTGCATACAGGGCGTTAGGGATATATGGTGGTATAAATGCAAGTATTTTGATAAGTGGTACCTTAATATCCATCCACCTTAGTGTGTTATTTGCTTTTTCTCTTGGTTTAACGGTTTTCCACAAACCAATCATATTGTTTACTACCTGATGTTTTTGCATGGTCGTAATTGCGCCGCGAAAATAAAGCCTGTCAGTTTAAACCGCCATGGCCAAACGCCGAGCGAGTCTTTGATACTTCCCGCATGACGTATTTGGAAGGAGGGAGAGGAGTATATCGAGTGGCGTTATCTTAAGTTTCGACTAAACATGGTACATAAGAAATGCTAAGCATTGATAAAACTAAAGTAATTGAAGCCATGTTGTATAATCAACAATATTCAGTAAATAGTAAATTAAGCATCAGATAGATTTTAGAACATTCCAAAATACAGTGCATTCGTAGATCGATCGGACCGTCCCGCGGCGGCACCGGACTGGGCGAGGACCGGCGCGCCCTCCGCCAGAGTTACATGTAAACGACCGGCAAGTCATGGGTACGGAACACGGATATAAAGGCAACGAATAGCCTATTATTATTTTAGAAAAGCACAGCTCTTGAATATTCAAACAAATAAGAAGGAATATCTCGGAAGTGATTCACTCTCAAAAATTGTATTTGATTTAAAGTGTGTATTTTAACGAGATCTATATTCTTTGCGCAGTAAGATTTGGTCTATCTGTTACGGTTTACAAGTAATGCAAAAGCCATTTAGAATGAAGAGCACTTTTGAGGATATTCCCACAAAATTCAAAATATACATCTTATTTGGGACTAAAATATCTTAACATATAGTGTTTTAATGAAAATCGTAACCATTTTTTATGAAATAAAAATTTTCAAAAATGTTCCATGTAAAGGATTGCCTGGGATCGGGGGATTTTCTTAAACATCTTCGTGTCGCATCCTTGGAAGATGCTGAACTTAAATACCAAGTTTGGTATTTACCGACTTTTGGATTTGGAGTTCACACGCGGACACACGAAATCCTTTTTTTTTCTTTTTCTTTCTTTCTTTCTTTCTTTCTTTCTTTCTTTCTTTCTTTCTTTCTTTCTTTCTTTCTTTCTTTCTTTCTTTCTTTCTTTCTTTCTTTCTTTCTTTCTTTCTTTCTTTCTTTCTTTCTTTCTTTCTTTCTTTCTTTCTTTCTTTCTTTCTTTCTTTCTTTCTTTCTTTCTTTCTTTCTTTCTTTCTTTCTTTCTTTCTTTCTTTCTTTCTTTCTTTCTTTCTTTCTTTCTTTCTTTCTTTCTTCCTTCCTTCCTTTCTTTCTTTTTTCCTTGTTTTTTATTCAGGGAGTCTCAAAACGTGTATATCCGATGAAGCCTGTATATTGAATTTTTGGCTGGAGTAAAATACTTCCTCTACTTACTGTAGGTACAGAGTAGAGAAAGTAATTGCAATTTTCGCCCTTTGCTAACGTTCTTATTCGCATCATCGTTTGTGAAAATGAGCTTCAGGCGGTTTCCCGTTGAACATTCAATCTGGCAGAAGACTTGGGAAGAGGTAGCTGGCACTCAGTTGTGGACAATTAACGACACCGTGCAACCCTGGTTGACCTCATGCAGGGATTCTCGGCGGTCGGAGGGGATTCTCACCAGATTGAGAATCGGTTACACACGCGCCACATAAGGTCATCTATTGCGTGGCGACCCGGCCCCTATGTGTCCACCTTGCGGCGTACCACTCTTCTTGTCACACGTTTTGCTCGATTGTATGTATGCTAGCGAGCGCCAATCCCTTGGTCTGGGTTTGACCCTGCGATCCTTTCTCGGCGACGACCCGGTATCCGTAGATAAGGTGCTGTCGAAAATGCATTCGCGAAGCAAGTTTAAGTCGTATTTTATTCTTTGAGTTTTAGCCTATGAATTTTAATTTTTGTCGTTTCACCGTTTGTTTTTAGCGTTTTAACTCTTTACTGTTTTAAGGTTTTAACCTGTTACATTTTAATTTTTAATGTTTTAACTCTTTCCCATTTTAATCCCGTTTTATCTTTCATCTTTTAGCCGCGCCAGTTTGAGTGATTTTAGAGTTAACCTTTGACTTCGGGCCCAAATGACCTAGCTGTCGACGGGCCCTTAAACCCCACTCACTCACTCACTCACTCACTCACTCACTCACTCACTCACCCATCCCACCACTGCCCATCACAGGCGTCATTATTGAGATGCAGTACCCGAGAGTGGAACGTGGTCAGCGCAGCGGTTCCTCCAGGTCGGTATATGTAGCCTTCACATCCAGGGTCCGCTACTTCTCAACCAGATAGCTCCTCATTTGGCTCCTCAGGGACCTAACGAGGCTGAGTGCACTCCGGAACAAGTTAATATTAAGGAGATTAAAGATGCACTTCCTGCCAGCGATTTACAGCAGTTTAGTAGGATGCAATGGACGCAATTCATACCAGTCAGAATGATTTTAGTTGATGCGTTAATTGCCTCGCAATAGGAAAACTGCTTTACCATTCTGCGAAGGATACCTACACATGTGAGTAAATGAACGCATGCATATAAATGCTTGTTTAGGTTCGCTTTTGGTGCTAGGTAGCAGTTAACTGATCAATTTGGGAACATGTATCTCTTGTATTAATTGAAACAGAAAACATTTTGTACTGTCATAAATTATTTCATATGGTCATGTGAGTCAGAAATATCCTTTAATGGATGACCGTAACATGGTCCTATTTTTATCACATAGGCAGTTAATCAAACTGGCCAGAGCGTATCGCATAGGCGCCATATTTGTGTAGCTTGTTTTGTTTCTTTCTTTCCTTCCTTCCGCGTTTCTCAGGGAAGACTACTTGAAAGCATTTTCAATGGTTTTGACTTTCATAGATCGGTCTTTCAACGCTGTAATTTTATGCAAGAACATGATTATTAGCATAGTGTATTTTGTGATGATTCCATTATTTTATTTGCTGGTGGAAGCACTGTCCAAAAAATCTGACTATTTCCCATGTATTCTTCATGTTAGTTGAGATAAGCATTTGCAGAAATTATCTTATTGCTTATTTCCTTGTAGGTAGAAGGGGAATATGACAATAAAGTAGGCTTTGAGTGATAGTCTAATATTTTAAAGCTTTGAGATTCCGTTTTCTTTGCACGGCTAACCTAAAAAATGAACAACTATGTTCCATTTGACAGAAGTAAAAGTTCTCCAAAACTCACACAAATAACAAACAATATCTCCAAAATGGTCCACTTAAAAAAAAAAAAAAAAAAAAAAAAAAAAAAAAAAAAAAAAAAAAAAAAATCTACATTTTTGTATAGTAAGATTTGATCTATCTCTTTCGCTTTACCAGTTATGCAAAAGTCATTCAGAGTAAATAGGATTTGATGGGCTATAGCCAGAAAATTTAAGATAAATATTTCATTTGTCATAAAAAAATATCTCAAACGCTGGCATTTTAATTAAAATCGTTAGAATAATTTTCAAGAAAATCAAAATTTTCCGTGTAAGGGGTAGTTTAGGGTGGAGCAATTTTCTTGAAAATCTTCGTGTCGCATCCTTGAAAGACATTAAACTTAAATACCAACTTTGGATTAAACCGACTTTTCGTTTTTCAGTTATGCTATCCACAGACTGACACACACACACACACACACACACACACACACACACACACTCACACACACACACACACACACACACACACACACACACACACACACACACACACACACACACGGACCTTTTTCTAAAAAATGCTTTTTTTGGCTTCAGGGGGCCTCGAAACATATTTCTGGTGTGATCTCGACATCGAATTTTTGGTTGTAACACAATACTTCCTCTATATTTCTGTACGTAGTAAAGAAAGTAAAAATGGCTCATGTTCCAACTGCTTCTCAAGTATCTCCACAGTAAATGACGTGGATAAGGTGTACACCTACATTCTAGCCATTTTACGTCCGACGTTTTGTGGGATTTCGAACGAGTAACACGTATCTCATAAAATCCTAACAGCAGTTCTGCAACACAGCCACAGTTGTAGCATTTAGCTTTGACAGCTTTCAACTGAGTAAGTCTTTGTACTTCCTCATTGCAATGTGGAAGAGAGGGAATTGCGATTGCCAAATCTACCTGTTGTTTAAACAGGTTTGACACCGCCGCATCTTTGTAACAATCTACTTGTATCCAGAACTCCACTACGGTGGAAATGTTTTGGCGTGTAACATTTGCTACGCCACTGGTTCCCTATTTCACTTCACCTATTTGAGAAGGAGTTCAATCGCAATTGTCAAAGTGTATTTATTTTATTTGATATTTAAAAACCCAGTTATTCCTCAGCTAGTAAATGTATCAAGCCAAAAATTTGAATCATCCAGAATTGTCTCTAAGTGCCATGTAAAATCGTCAGAGAAGTCACTAGTCGCATCTTTGAAATTCGTCGCTATATGACTTCAAAATACTCCAGTTCTAGCGACAAGTCTCCAGATTGGGAACACTGTCACATTCACATGTTTCATTGTAAACAAATCGACTACGTGAGCAGATTATCAGTTCAAGCCTCCGCTTATACCTCAGACCCGGTCGCCTTCTTCTGGTGGTCAGTCAGTAAGCGAGTGAACATCATTGCCGATGTGCTATTGTTTCAAAGGTAAAAAGCCGTCGGTATAATCTTTGATGTTAAGTACGGCATATGAATGGAACATTTAAACTAAAATCAAGGTATAAGGGAAAATTAAAAGTCCGTACCACCAATGTTAAGTATCCTAAATTCATGAGGGACGAAATTCCGGCACAACGGTGGCGCTATTATGATTCCTGGTAATTGATAGCGTCGTTAACAAACAAAATATTTGTTTAAATATTTATTCCCGTTGTATCTACAAGGATGTATTCAAAACATTTCTAGAAATGTTTATCTCGATTAACTGGGAAGCACATAGAAGAACGAACGTCTGTAAGAACTTTGAGTGCAACATATTTTTTCCTTCGGTGAATAGCTGTATTTGGTTCCATACACAAGCAACTACTCAGAGACATTCTATAGCTAACCTAATCATTTAATTTAATTTTAGAATCAAAACGTGGAATTATGCGCTGCCAAAATGAGTTCTAAGCAAGGGTCCGTCATTTTGCAAATGCAAAATATTGCTCAGCTAAATGACAGTTGACCCTCTACAAACTGCGTCAAAGGTCTGTATTAAGCCATCTTCGCAAAGAAGGAGCAAGCCGCTTTTCTGGAGTCCTCGTTCTGAAGTCCAGTCCTTTTTCATAACTCACTAAGCAGGGATAGAAATAGCAATAGCCAAATCTTCATGACAGATGTACATTTTGTTTTGTTTTAGTTGAGTTTTGTCAACAAGTCGAGAAGTGTGGGTGGGACACTAAAAGTTTAACAGTTACATGTTGAGGACCGTTGAATACGTTTGATATATTGTTGTATACGTGTTATTAATTGTTAAAGTTGAATGTTGTACAGTGTGGAGGTAGACTTAACGCCTCCAGATGAGAGATCCTGACGCCATGCCGGCGGGACCACCCACACAAGCGCCTCCCCAAGGGGTTCGTGATACACCGGACGCCAGGACAAACAAATACCACCGTCTACTCGCCTCTTCCCTGAAGCACCACAAGAAGTTGAAATTGAATTTTTATTTATGGACGATCTTTAACCTATGGTTCTCAGCGTCCCATTTGAGCATGAAAGACCGCGTAATTTTGCTCAGTCCTCTTTATCAGGCTTGAGGTTCTTGTACCACTGGTTTTACGTCACTTCCAAAGGATTTTTACGTCCGAAAAAAAAATCCATTGCCCTCCGCCGGGTTAGAACCCGCGGCTCTCTGGCTACAGCCTAGCACAGCGATGTCCAGCATTTGCGAAAGAGGAGAGTTTGAGTTTACCTCTTTCCACTATACGTGGACTTCGACTTTCTTTAACCCTCAGTCGTGCATTGTGTTGTAGTGGCGGGTTGGTTATATGTACGTTGCGATTGATTTACGAAAGCACTTTCAAATCTTATGCCAAAGCATCTGTTCATTACTGACTTCTTTGGTACTGATTACGTTTAAGAAGTTCTATATTTGGCATAGCCTTAGAAGATACACCAAGTGATCGTCACGTAACATATTGCAATAGACTTTCAATATAGTTCAATTTGGAGAAAATCTGTTCACAAATATATGTAGAGCTGTTCTCACTCTTATATACTATTCTTGCAAATGCTTATTTCGCTATATACTACATTTTAATCGACATAAGCATTTTCAGAAATTACTTTACTGCGAATTTTCTTGTAGGGGAATATGGGAATACAGTAGGCTTTAAGCGATAGTGAAATGTTTTAAGGGCTGCTTGCTATGCGATCTTTTTAATTCCGTTCTCTTTGCAAGCCCAAGGAATAAAAAAAAGGAATAACATGTTCCCATTTGGAAAAAAAAAAAAAAAAAAAAAAAAAAAAAAAAAAAAGTAAAAGTATTGGCAAATTCATACAAATGTGAAAGAAGATCTCAGGAATGGTTCACTCAAAAGAAAAAAAAGTAAGCATTTGACATAAATTGTGTATTTTAATCAGATCCACGTGTTGTATTTAATAAGATTTTGTGTGTCTCTTACTGTTTACATTTATGCAAACATCATCCCGAAAGGCCATACGAGAAAAACTCAATATATTCCCAATACAAGACAAGATCAATGAATATAGGAGCAATTGGTACAATTATTATTATTATTATTATTATTATTATTATTATTATTATTATTATTATTATTATTATTATTATTATTATTATTATTATTATTATTATTATTATTATTATTATGATTATTGTTGTTGTTGTTGGCGTCATCATCTCCGACTGTGGCTTAGGCCATTTAGCCTGTTCCGACTCCCAAGTCTTGTTCCTTCTACCTTTTCCTCGGTTGTCCTATCTTCCTTTGCCCTTGAAGTTGATAGTTACTTGTTATTTTGGGAATTCTATTTTGTACCATTCTATTTAAGTGTTTTAATTGGTTCTGCATTGTATTATTGTTTTGTTTCATTGTTCTACTTTTAATTGTTGTCATGCTTGATCGATTTGCTTTTTTGTCTAGTCTCGTACATACAGTTACGGGTCTAAGGCATTTTATTATTATTATTATTATTATTATTATTATTATTATTGTTATTATTATTATTATTATTATTATTATTATTATTATTATCATCATCATCATCTTCATCTTAGGTTGTGATATTTATTTGATTGTTTTCACTTATTTTATTTATCAAGCTTTATATCTATTATATGTTGTATTATAAACGATGTATATTTCATCGAATCAGAAATTGTTAGATTAAGTTCTTCCGAACCCGGGACCTGCTCAATGGAGGCACATTATAGCGGAGTGGTCTCGCTCAGTACCACAGATGGCAGTGCACAAGCAAAGGGGTCGCTAAATCTCGTCGTTTGCACTGTCCTTTAGGCTTGGCTTGAAGGAATTCAGTGAGCAATTGATTGTTCTGGAAATTTGGAGCGTGTGTGTGTGTGTGGGGGGGGGGGGGGGCGGCACTTAGCTTCAGCATCGTTTTAAGCAACGCCTCACCTGTGTGCACTTCGTTTGCCGAACATTATGCTCGACTTGATCCCGAGAATTTACGTGGCACTTTAGATCATAATAATCCGTGCTTAATTCCCTCATTAAATTTATGCACCAGCCGTTATCTCCTTCAAGTGACCAAGTCTTTAGCCATTTTGATCTAGCGCGTTTCCTTCCAGTTTTATCTCTAAGCTAATGCTAGAGAAGTGTAAATCAAAGGCTCCTTTAACACCATACCAGCAGAATGTGAGAAGAAGTCAGCACATGACAAAGAAAATGGTTCAACAGTGATATCTTCAGATTGTGTGAAAGAACTTTGGAATATTTAGAGCAGTGGTAATTTATAATATTCTGTTTTTCTTCCTGAATAAACTGGGTATGGTACAGCTATGGAAAAAATGATTCAGCGCATTAGGAGAGCAGAATATTTCTAGCCCCACGTCGTGTTGCAGCTCAGTTTACACAAGTCTTATATTTCCAACATGCAGCCTGAGTGATTGTTCCATGTTATCGTCTGTCCACATCGCTTTCTTTATCAGGAACAAATACAAATGCGAGTGTGATTCAAGACACAGCCTATTTGAGTGTCCGACAGACAACTCAGGCTGCATGTTAGAACTATCGACTTGGGTAAACCGCGCTCCAGTATGACGTGGGACTTGCTCGTACAAATATTCTGCTCTGCTAATGCGGTTAGTCATTTTTTCCATGAGTGTACATTATGTAAGGAACTGCATACTTGTGGTTCTTCTTTGGACATCGGATAGGAGTGGATTAGTTTGTTGTGCCCAAGTTTTACTCTTATCAGTAAAACTTGATCTCTTCTTGCAATTAACTGTTTTTTCCCCGCAATAGCCACGTGTAGAACAAGGTTTGAAAGGGTAGAATGAGACTGAAAAATTCAATGGCATGGCCGGGATTTGAACCTCCGATCTTCCGGTGTCTTCTTTGTATCTTATATGTGGATGGCTATGTTCATACCAAAGTCCATTGTAGTATGTGGTTCAACGCTTTTTAATTTTCTTATTCATGAATGGCAGTAAATCTCTTTGACTATAGACGTTATGAATTGAGGAGTTATGTATATTCGCCTTTCTTTGCTGCAAGGTCTGCCAATTTATTATCAGCTATGTGAAGTATCCATATATCAAGATGACAATTTTCTTTCCCTTTATTTTCAATGAATGGATCAGGAGCTGGATTTTTGTATCAGTACATCTATTGTTCACGGGTCACTAACTTCTTATATGAAACTGAGGGAGTCACAAAGAATAATAAATTGAGTTCCATATTTGCAGTATTGCCCGTTTGATTGCGTACAGTTCATAGGTGAAAATGGAAAATGAGTTAGGTAATTTAAATAACAGAACTTTGTCTCTGAACACTGTCTCTGAACACTTCTGCACATCCACTTTCTTCACTATTTTTGGCATTACATGTGTGCATTGAAATGTTATGGTGAATTTATTCTTAATTACATTGGACATGCATTTAAATACCACTAGATTAGTTTCTTTTTTGGTGTGCTGTAGTAGATCTAATTTTATTATAGGTTTTAATAATGACCAGGGCGGTAATCTGTTAATATCCCTTGTCTTTGTTTACTAGATTATAATGGGGAGAAAAGTGTTTATGCGAAATAAAATGTAACATACTACGGAGAGGAATCATGGCGCTTAAAATGCTGATTGATAATGGAAATGAATAGAAACAAAGTGATGGGAGAATATTTTAGAAATGTTAGGGAGAAATGAATTAGATGGGGTTGCGGGGTTTTTACATTGTATAAATAGAATGTTAAAACTTATTAGGTTATAAATTTAGTTTAAGTACTCACATGACTTCGTTCTTCTACAAAATATTTATACATATGTCCTTATAGGTACAATGGGAATAGGACAATACAGTGGACGTTGACGATAGCGATAGCTATGTGAAATAGGGAGTAGATTTTTTCATTAATAAATCTTTGGTACTGATTAACGGTCACTGTCAACAGTTGTTTAAGAATCCTAACCAAATATTTATTCAGAAATGTGTGCTTGAAGACGCTAACTCAACCCATAGTTCTAGAGCTTATACACTCATTACTGTTCCGTAACAAATCCATGCTTAATAAATAATCATGGGGCAAACAAAACTTTTACTTTAGGTAGATAAAGCCTAGCAAAACATCATAAAGGGTACCATTTCAACAGGACATACAAGGAACATGGCATATACATATACTCTAGACAAATGTTGTTTTAGTGAGCATATGAAACTTTTCAACAAATAAACGGCAAGCATGAACGTTAAATTAAAGCGTACAGAGCTGAGAAAGGCTTGCAATTTAATACTCAGATTGTAAACAGCAAGCGGGAATAAAGCTAGCGTACTCGCCCTTGTTGGTGTAGGGGCGTGAACAGTTTACACATGGTCGGAAGAATTCAGTAGGGACATTGAAGAGGTATAGGGCTATTAAAATATGTGGTAACCCATTCGCGGGCTCTCTGCTTCTTCGCGAGAGAACGGATAGTCGCCGGGGTAATAATCCGGCAGAGGCGCACTAAAATCCTTACCACTCAAACAGGGATTTCCCATTGTTTCATTAAACAAAAACATAATAGAGTGCTTGTTCGCTAAGATACATCAAACAAATAGACAATATCAAATTGCTGGGTCTTCAAGTAGACAAATATTTAGATTGGAAAACTCACATTAAGTATATCTTACCCATACTTAGCTCTGGCTGTTATGCTATCCTAGTACTGGTAAATGTGAGTTCTATAGAATTAGTTTACTATGCATATTTTAGTCTGTAATGGAATATGGAATTTTATTTTGGGGCAATTCAGTAGAGAGTAAACGAATATTCTTCATACAAAAGAAGGCTATACGGATTATTTCCAACACCCGTAGCAGACATTCTCACAAATATCTTTTTAGAAGACATTAACCTTGCCCTGCATTTATATGTTCTCGATCTTAACATTTTTTTATATGCAGTAGATCCACATTTATAATAAACAATGCAATTCATGAGATAAACACTAGACAAAATGGTATCACCCTTCATCCCAGTGCAAAATTTCCTTGATTCCGGAAAGATGTACACTATGAAACCATACAAATATTTAATGCTATTCCTACTGATATTAAGGGAAAAGTTGACAATTTCAGTGCTTTTAAAATTGCTACTAAAGAGTGCATGTGCTCAAAATAATTTTATCCTGTACAAGATTATCTGTATGAGAAATTATCCTGTTAATGCTTTTGTAGGTAGCTTCTAGTTGCTTTAGTGACAAATCGCTGTTAATTACATTTGATACCTGCTCGATAGCTACTTAAATCTATTTGTATTGAACAACTGACAAGATGCCATTCATTGCTAATTATTATATAACTAAAAATGGGACGTGGAAGGAAAACCCTATAAAGATTTAAAACGAAGTTTAATTTGTATTTGTAAATATACATTATGGTATTCTGATAACTCCAGGTACGATTTGTTTCTTAACTATCTCAACTTTGTTTTTTCTGCCTGTATATGAGTTTTTGTGCTATACTTACATTTCCATTGGCATGTTCAATGTTCACGGGCCTCTATGGCTACTCGCTGAACGCAATCTAATCTAATTTAATCTAAGCTAATCGAAAACTAGTTAGCTTTTTGACAAATGGATATAAATGGTTTATTATTTTACCAACCATCTTGCAAACATTGTGTGAACAATTCTGTAATGCATTTCTACCTTAATGCGAATGCAGTTTAATGTTAAAATGCCATGCAAAGTTTAATTTCTAAGAGAGATTTGGTAACGTCACATTAACATTAAATTGTGACTAAATTCATTCGAATTAAGGTAGAAATGCATTAGAGCATTGTTCACACAATGTCTGCGAGATAGTCATTGAAATAATAAACAATTTATATCCATTTTCCAAGAACTTAGGTGGCTCCAAATATTTGACACAATTTTCTTTTTGTCGGTGAAACGGTTGTTTATTGACAATAATTGTAATGGACATCCGGTATAGATATAACCTAACCTAACCTCACCTCACTTTACCTCAGATCTAAATTGTTTTATCAAAATATTAGCAAAATACGGTGGGCTGCAATATATAACACCACAGTTTTCTAAAACTGCTTACATAAAGCTGACATTTCCTAAGCTCGGTAACCTCCTTGGGAAAACTGCATGAGTCACTCAAAGTTTTTCTAAACTTTTAACTGCGGAATCTTATTTCGTTGCATGTGAGATATTAAGGATTTCTGCATTAATTGAAAATTATGCAGCTTTTATGTAATTAAATACTACGGGACTATAACGAAGGTACAAAGGTTCAAAGTTTAACCTGCTTCAAGTACCTAAAAAATTATTCGACTATTTCGAACGAGGATTTTTCCACCACCAAAGGGTATTTGATATACTATGTAGAATTTCCAGAATTGGAAGAAGGTCAGAGGAAGGTTAAGGAAGTCGGTAGTTTTACATCCTTTTCCGTGCATATCGGGGATTCATCTTCCTTTATTTGGAATAGTTGGGACTTATGAAATTATAAATACAAGGGGTAAAGGGGAAAATTCACTATAACAATTCTTTAGATCGGTGCAGAATAATTTCATAAAGAACGGGGCAGCTACATGCAATTAATGTGACCGGAGATTAAAATGCTAACCGCTGGGAAAGCAGCTAATGCACATGTATACAAATGTTCATCTTAAGCGACTATGAGACTGAAGAATGACCGAAGTATTACCAAATTGACGATTCTTAGGTTTATACATACAAATGTCCCCGAAACCTTCAGTCGTAGGGCGGCAGTAAAATTTTTTAGGTTTGCCATTTTTAAAGGTGGCGCCGGCTCAAGTACCATGAGCGCAAAATATAAACACCCCTTTTTTTGCTTAAAATTTCGGTAGTATTTGGACAAAATATGGCCGAAAAGTGCTCAAAAACAACCAAGTTCAGCGGAAAGGCTAAGCTATGAATCTGAGAGTGATTACTAGACAAAAGAGGAAACGTGAAACAAACAGGTAATCTGACTCATGATCATGTTGCATCTGTGTAGCAAAATTGGTTTTTCTCGATTTTAATTTTAATACACTATTTGCTCCATGCGCATTAAGTTTTGTGCTATGCTTCTAGAATTTTTCTAGCGTGTGATTTCAACTTCAGTCTTTGGTTTCAAAATCTGAAAATTTGTTTAACTTTAACAAATTAAATACACAAAAGAGCCTAAAAGATATTTTTAATGCCCATCAAATCAAAGAAATTAATTACTTCCTGCCAGAGATTGATGGTGCTTGTTGAGCAATTAGAGTTATATTTTAGTTTTTGATACGCATGGAGTTTATTGAATACTAAGGTATTTTTGCATTGCGAGTAAATTGAATAATTGATTCCATCATGTCTATAAAACGTATTATGGTGGAACGTTGTGCGTTAGTGTATAACATAGACACCCTTAAGTATGGAAAGTGTTGATTTATTTATTTATCAACAGGTTAACAATGTGAGATCACATCTTCCTGTATCCAAAGTGTTTAAGTACGTATCTTCTTCCTCCATTCTTCTCTTATTTCCCAATCCCGCTCTTCTAAATTCTTCTCCTTCATACTACTCCTTATATCATCTATCCAGGTTTTCCGCGGTCTTCCCCTCTTTCCTCTCCCTGGTGGAATCCATTCCAAAACTTGTCTCGGCAATCTTGTTTCCATCATTCTACGTGTATGACCATACCATTCCAATTGTTTGTATTTTACAAAATCTAATAATGTATCATTAACATTCATTTTTTGTCTAATAGTTGTATTTGTAATTTTCTCTAATTTAGAATGCCTAGTGGATCTTCTAAAACAATCCATTTCAGTAGAAAGCAATTTTAATTTCAGGTTTGTCTTTAGGTGCCATGTTTCCGCTCCATAAGTTATAGTGCTTCTTATTATAGATTTGTAGATTTGTAATTTTGTGTCCACTGTTAATGCCTTATCCCACAAAATTCCGTTCAACATAGCTATTGTTGATCTACCTTTCTGGATCTATATTTTATGTCATTTTCCTGACTGCAGTTTGAATTTATTTTAACCCCCAAATATTCACATTCTTCTCGTCCTTTGATACGTCCCATTCCATCTTCCAAAATCAAGTCTTTCCTTTCATCCCCACAAGACATATATAGTGTTTTCTCCAAATTTATTTTTAAACCCCATTTTGTGTATTCTTCCATAAGTTTTCTAGTCATCATAATCTTGAGCTATAACCAATTGATCATCAGCAAATAACAGTGTATAAATTGTGGAGTTGATTTTATATTTATTATTTATATTTATTATTATTATTATTATTATTATTATTATTATTATTATTATTATTATTATTATTATTATTATTATTATTATTATTATTATATTTATTATATATATTTTTATATTTATTAAAATATAGAAAATTCAAATTTCAGTCCCAGGTTCCCTTAGCCTTTACTAAGGCCGTGGGAAGCATGCTTCCCACTTGTGTTATGTTAGAAGGGCTGCAGGAAGTCTACTGACCACTTCTAGTGTGTGCTGGCATCTAGCGGAAACTTCAACAAAACCAGGAAAAAAAAATTGAACACAGCCTAGTATCGCCCCTACGAGGACTTAGAAAACAAAATGACAGAAGCTTGAAGGGGGCGTGGCTGTTGCCCCTTGTTTTACAAGCAAAGTAATTTATATCAATTTGGTCATACTTTTGCTCCATCAAGGCAAATAAAACATGTACGCGTGCAAAGGTTGTAATGTTCCATTATGTGCTGATCCTTGTTTTAGAAAGCCTTGGAAAGTTCCATGGAAAATACCTAACTGAAAGGTTGAAATGAGGGGGAGAATTTATGGAAGACTGCAGTTTAGATTGTACCAAAATGTAAAAGTTTAGTTTTTGTAGCTTTTTAATTTTTCTTCTAGTAAGTAGAGAAACTATTGTATTCCACCCAATAATTCAATGTCGAGATTTCATGGGAAATATGTTTTGAGGCTCCCTTAATCCAAAGGAAGCATTTTTAGAAAAAGGTCCGCGTGTGTGTGTGTGTGTGTGTGTGTGTGTGTGTGTGTGTGTGTGTGTGTGTGTGTGTGTGTGTGTGTGTGTGTGTGTGTGTGTGTGTGTGTGTCAGTGTCAGTATCAGTGGGACAGCGCAACCCAAAAACGAAAAGTCGGTTAAAACCAAAGCTGATGTTTAAATTTAATTTCTTTCAAGGATGCGACACGAAGATTTTGAAGAAAACTCCTGCATCCTAAAGTATCCTTTGCATGGAAAACGTTTCGGGAATTTTGATTTTCTTGAAAATGGCTCTAGCGATTTCAATTAAAATGACATATGTTTAAGGTATTTTTATGGCTAATGAAATGTATATTTTGAATTTTCTCGCTATAGCCTATGTGGTTCGTTTACCTTGAATGACTTTTGAATAACTGGTAAACCGTAAGAGATAGACCAAATCTTACTATATAAAAAAATGCAGATCTTGCTAAAACACACAATTTATGTCCAAATATTTTTTTAAGAGTGAACCGTTTTGGAGATATTCCTTGATATTTGTGTCACTTTCGGAAAACTTAAACTTTCGTCAAATGGAAGACGTGAGTCATTTTTTTATATCTTAGCCGTGCAAAAGAGAACTGAATCTCAAAGCTTTAAAATATTTGACTATGGCTCAAAGCAATAAGATAGTTTTGTACAAATGTTTATCTCAAGTAACACGAAGAAGATATAGGAATAAGAGTTTGTAAGAATGTCAAGTGAAAGAGTAGAGAAAGTCATGTGAGTGTAACACATCAGATTTTTTATAATAAAGCAGTTACATACAGAATAGGACACGAGTATTCTGTAAATGTTTGATGTAACTTAGAACTTTTCTCTTGCATATTATATTATTAATGTATGCCTTGGGAAATATACTTCCTATCCTGATGTTTTTGAAAATAGTGCAAATAAAAATTTGAAAAGAAATTTCTGTAAAGTATATCCATAGACTCTTATTATGCATACAGTAGCAAACTTGTAACACTCATAAAAAAGGGGTCCATGAAAGGGCTAAGGATCTAGGGTTGGCCACCCCTAATCGAAGGACAAGCAAGTGGCAGTCCTGATGTATATCATAGGCACATCTCGATTGCACATGCATTGACACCCTGTATGCGTATGTAAGAGTGAGTGAGAGAGAGAGAAAGCGCGGTACTAGCGTGCGAGAGAGATAGAGATATGTATGTGTTACGCAAAGGAGATGGCGAGAACGAAGGGAGAGGGGGTGGTAGAGATTTTGGGGATGAAGGGTCGGCGGAGGGCAAGAGGGGAAACGGACGGATCCATCGGTGTAGCCGCCGTTGTAGCAGGCGGGCAGGCCGCCCAGTGGCGTCGTCGTCGGCCCTCGCTTTTCATGGTGCCGTCCCGTCCCCAGCAAGCCAGCCGTTCTGGCGCCGCCGCCGCAAGTTACTATGCGACAAGCAGCAGTCTCACCGATGCCTAGTGAAGTGTGCTCCTAGTACAGAAACATGTTAACCTGGAGATGGAAACTGCAAGTCGGCTGATTATGCCGGTCGTGTGAGTTCATATTGACTTAAAACATGTGCAGCACGGAGGATCAGGAAATCTTCTCCATAGGGATGACGATGCACCCCTCGTGCAGTACTTCATCAGGTGAGTTATCTTCTTGCAACTGGGTCACTCCACACTATTCGCTTTCTTCATTCAAAATAACAATATATCAATTAAAAATCTGATTTGTTGCACTCATGATTTTCTCTACTCTTGTACTAACTATTCCTACAAACTCTTATTCCTCTAACTTCTTCATATTACTCGAGATAAGCATTTGCAGATATGTTATTGTTAATTTTCTTGTAGGTGCAAGGGGAATATGGGTATACAGTAGGCTTAGAGCCTGTTAAACCTTTGAAAAAGTGAATAACGACGTTCCATGTGAGTAAAGTTTGCATTGCAAAACACATACCATTAACAAGGAATATCTCCGAAATGGTTCACTACAAAAGAAATGCATTTGGACATAACTTGTGTGCTTTAACGAGTTCTACATCTTTTGTATACTAAGATTTGGTGATCTCTTAAGTTTACCAGTTATGCAAAAGTCAAGAATAAACAGGGCTACATGGGTTATAGCCAGAGAATTTAAAATATACGTTTCATTTGCCATAAAAATACTGGAATCATTTTAATCAAAATCGTTAGAAAATAAAAATTGTCGATCAATTTGCCATGTAAAGGGTAGTTTAGGGTGGAGGAATTTTCTTCAAAATCTTCGTATCGCATACTTGAAAGTTATTGAACTTAAATAAAAATGCTTTTGCCCAATGCTTTTTTATTTGGATTCACGGGGCCTCAAAACATATATTTACGGTGAAATCTCGACATCGAAATTTTGGGTTGAATACAATACTTCCCCTACTCGCTATACATAGTAGAAAAAGTGAAAATAAAATATGGATTAAAAGAAGCAATTATAACTGAATTAAAAATCTGATGTTTTGCTCTCACATGACTTTTTCTCGTCACTGTTTTACAAACTATACTTAAAAATGCTTATTCTTGTATTTACTTCATGTTAATTGAGGTGGACATTCATAGAAATTATCACATTATCATAAGACGTGTGATCTAACCGTCACACCAGATCAGACCATCCAGTGGCCCAATTGCACGTATTTCGATCTTCTCTTGTTATAACAGAAAACCAGTTCATAATCTGAAATAAATCTCACTATATTTTTAACATTAAGAGATAAATCCTTCATCTGGTGAAACTAATTATTGAAAGAACAATTGTTAAAAATATAGTTGAAAAATTGAAATGGAATGTTATTTTGATTGTTGATCGATTGTTTTTAGCGATTTATGGGATACAGTTGGCACCATTGACTAAACAAAAGAATGACCTAGTGATAATTTATACAAAACAAAATTCCTACATACTATAGTAATTTAACGCTTCTATGTATGAAATAGTGTTTACATATTTCTTTTAGATAAATAGTGAAATCTTTTAAGAGTTGCCGCTATGTAGCTTTGAAATTCCGCTCTCTTTGCATGACCAGGTGGAAAAAACGAATGCCATCCCATTTGAGAAAAGTATATGTATTGCAAAATTGTAATGAATAAGAAGGAATATCCCGGAAGTGGTTAACTCCAGATATACATTGTGTGCTTTAACGAGAAATGCTTTCTTGTTTAGTAAGATTTTGTCTATCTCTACCCTGTGCCATTTATGCGTGTCATCTAGGACCTCAGAGGATATTCCCAGAAAATTCAGCATATGCATCTTATTTGTCATAAAAATATCTTAAACATACGGTAATTTAATCAAAATCGGTAGTCGTTTTTGAGAAAATTAATTTTTTTCAAAATCTTTCACATAAAGACTAGTTTGGAATGCTGTGATTTTGTTTTAAAATTTTCATGTCACATCCTTGGAAGATGATTAACTTAAATACAAAGTGTAGTATTTGATCTACTTTTCGTTTTCGAATTATGCGCGGGCACACACAGAATTTTTTCTATAGATTCAGGGAGTCTCAAAACGTGTATTTGCCGTTAAATCTCGTTATGGAATTTTTGGGCGGGAGCCAACACTTCCTCTATTTACTGCAAGAACTTAGTGGGGAATGTAAAAATATGGGCATGATTATAGGAATTCATTCTTAGTGCTTTTTAACTTATTTAATTTATTCCAAAAAAATATATGCTGTGTATTTGGAACAGCAATAAAGGAATATATTTTCTAACCAGCATTAATGTAACTTCTGTTACAGCATTACTATTATATGATACGTTAACCTATTTTATATTTTTTACTTTCTCTACCAATTACCTAGTAAGTAGAGGAAGTATTGCATGTAGACATTTCATAAAAAGTAATGTTTTGAAGTGCTGCTAATAAAAAATTCACTTCTAGAAAAATGTGTATGCATGCGTCTATGATTATCATAACTCAAGAACGAATTTGATTAATTCAAAGCTTGCTAGTTAAGTGCAATATCTTCCAAAGTTGCGACACAAGGATTTACTTAAATCTCTCACACTTCAAACCACTTTTTCAAAATTTTTTATTTTGTAAATATTGACGTTGCAAATGAAATGTACGAGTATTCTTGAATTTTCTGGAATTCATCTTTAATTGAATGACTTTTGTACAATAATTAATAAATCGTAAGAGATAGAACAAAAGTCTTACAAGAAAAAAAAAAGTAATTGTTGTTGCACATAATTTCGAATTTTTTTTTTTTTTTTTTTTTGCATAACTATATCCGGGATATTCTTTGTTAGTAGTTTCAATTTTCAAATACTTTATACTCCTCTCAACTGCATCTTACAGAAAAAAGTAATTCTTGTTAAAGCACATAATTCGTCATTTTTTGCCTCTACTATATCCGAGATATTCTTTGTTTTTAGTTTCAATTTTCAAATGCTTTATACTTCTCTAAACTGCAAATCACTATTCTTTTCGTTTCTTTATTTTTCATGTTCATGTCAAGAACAACATTTCTAAATCTCACACAGGGACGGGGTTTGAAAAAAATTAGCGTACCGTTTATTTATTATATCTACAGCGAAATATGTAAATATGCAATAAAGACTTTTCTGCATTAACAAGAAACAGGTTGAAAAAATAAGCTTTTGTAAGAATGCTTCATAAAAGGACGAATGGAGAAAATAATGTGAATCAACACAAATGGCTATTTAATTGGTCCTTGACCATTTTGATAAAGCACCACATTGAAATCTAAACACCATTTTCCTTAATTACTTCTTTGCGGCATTATTCAGAATGCTCCTTGGACCATAGTTTAAATTTTCAGAATATCTGTTAAGAATTTCACTTTTAAAATGTATTGTGCATTATATAAACGATTCAGTTGAAATTAATTATATTTCATTATCCACGTTTGAAAGAGTTGAACAATTTAGTAATAATAATACAAATTTCTCTTTTGTATAATTAAATATCTGCTTAAGAATTTAAGTTTATGGCAAGTCCAATTTAAACATTTGGAAACAATACAATAAACTGAAGAGGCACTTCATATTACCTACCATATCAAATGACATGTTACATTCACATGACTTTCTATACAAATTATTCTTACAAGCACTTATTCCCCCATCTACTTCATGTTAATCGAGATAAACGTTTGCAGAAATTATCTTATTGCTAATTTTCTTGTAGATGCAAGGGGAATATGGAAATACAGTAGGCTTTAAGCGATAGTCAGATCTTTTAAAGCTGATCGCTATGTGATGACTTTGAAATTCTATTCTCTTTGTATTTCCGGCACTTAAAAATGGAATAACTGCTTCCTATTTGAGCAATAAGTATTGGAAAATTCAGTCAAATAACTAGGAATATCTCGGAAATGGTTGACTCCATAAAAAATGCATTGTGGGTTTTAACAAGATTTTTTTGTTTAGTAACATTTTGTCTCCCTCATGGTTTACCAGCTATGTAAGTCATTCAGAGTGATGATTACTTTAGAGGCTATTCCCAGAAAATTCAAGATATAAATTTAATTGGCATGAAAATATACTATACTCCATCCAGCCTTAGATCCGCACCTTGTATCCTTCCGCGATAACCTTATGTTATCACCTGCTACTAACACAAAACAAACACCACGTGGACTGATACCTCGTATTTACGTTGCAACAGAACGATATTTATTCAGGAATATTAGAAATATCGCGTTACATTTAAGTAGTATTTACCAGGGTTATCGTACATCTTGAAAACTCACAGATAATCGCCGATATTTAAGGTACTATATTTTATGGTGTGCTTTGGTTTCGGCGTATTGCGAGTTCGTTGTTGATGGCTTGTGTTTACATGAAGTGCGGATCTAACGGTGGAGCGATTATAAATATAAGGCATTTTAATCATAATCATTGTAGCCATTTTCGAGAAAATCAGAGTTTTTCAGTAATGTTCTGCTTGTGTTATCTAAAGTGTGGGTATTTTCTTGGAAATCTTAATGAAAAAGCTTTTTTATTCAGGGTACCTCAAAACGTGTATTCCGTTGAAATTACTATATAGAATGTTTGGGTGGAATGCAATATCTTCTGTACCTACTAAGAACGTAATAGAAAATGTCATACAAACCTATGTTTACAGTTTAGTCACTTTCAAGCAGGAGTCACTGAACTGGCAATGACAATAACACGACTAAAAATAAAGTAAGGAAATAAAATGTAGAATATGTGCAGGACATCGCAGGTAAACATGCATGCAATACCTGCATGCTATCACTAAATAGCATCAGACATGCTCACAACGCCAATTATGCTACTTGTCAGGGATGTGACAAAGTTACTTTCGGGTTGTAATTGTCACAGTTACAGTGCAGTAACGGTTACCAGTAACGATTAAGTTATTTGTTTTCACGGTTATCACATTCGCAGTTACATTACTGTAACGGTTACCAGTAGCGATTAGCTGTTACTGTTGCAATATGAACAACGCCGTTACCTTGTTTATTTGATGCAATCTATATAGAAAGAAGGTTCTATAGCTGTGTTGTCAACACTTCGATTACTACAATGATTTATACTTGCTTCTACATTCTTGCTGAGGGATCCAAAATACAAACCGTAATCAGGTATAGCAAATGAAGATACTCCAATAAGAGCAACATTAACGCCTAAACACACATTATTGTCTCACATAAAAGATACAGATAATTAATCTTGTACATATTAGGATGGCGAATAATCAGCAGGTACTTTGTATTGGATTGGCAATATCACTCACAATCTCTTGCGATTGCGATCGCGAAACCAGTTGCGGTATCTACTTCCATATGCGATACCAATGCACATGCAATAAATCATTCACTAACCGTCTTCGTTAATTTAGTACCCGTTATTGGGTAACTGGGTAGTTACTTTGTATTGGTTAATGCTTTCTCTACTCCGTGTAGTAAGTAAGGGAAGAATTGTATTCCACTCACTAATTCAATACCGATATTTCACTGTAAATACATGTTTTGAGACTCCATGAATCAAAAACAAAATTTAGAAAATGGTCAGTGTGTGCGCGTGTGCGTGCGCGCGTGTGTATCCATCTGTGAACACAATTCAAAATCGAAAAAGTCAGTTAAATACCAAACTATGCGAAGATTTTCAAGAAAATCATCCAGACCAGACTATTCTTTACATGGGATATTTTTTGAAAGTTTTGATGTGATCTAAAATGGCTAACCATTTTGATTAAAATATTTTAATGAGAAATGAAATGTATATCCTGAATTTTCTGGGAATGTTTTCAGAAGGTCCATTCATTTAATGACTTCTGCATAGGTAACTGTTTAATCGTAAGAGATAGACAAAATCTAAGATACTGCAAAAAATGTAGATCTCGTTGAAACACACATTTTATGTTCCTTTTTTATGGAATGAACCATTTTCGAATTATTCTTTATTTGTTTAATGTTTCTAATACTTCCACTTTTTTGAAATGGGAAGTTATTTGTTTTTTGTCTCTTGGCCGCACAAACAGAACTGCGTATCAAAGTCATCACATAGCGACTAGCTCTTGAAACATTCAACTATCGCTCAAAGCTTACTGTATTGTCATATTCCCATTGCACCTGAAAGAAAATCAGCAATAAAATAATTTCTACAAATGTTTGTCTCGATTAACATGAAGTAAAGGAATAAGTGTTTGTAAGAATGTGCGTGAGTAGAGAAAATTGTGTGAGTGCAACGCATGAGTTTTTGGAACTACATTCGGTAACTAATTACTGTCTAAATATCTACATTACTTTTCCAACGGTTACATTAGTCACACTTTTACAAAATCCGGTGTCACCTTCTAGAGGGAATATCGCGCAATATCTACCAAGATTTCTTATAGTTATTTCTAATTTTGTGGCCTCTTTGTGTCTCATAATTCTCTCACTAGTCCATTCAGAGTGAAAGTTTTGTGTAATCTTTTGCAATTAGCGCAGTTTTGTTCTCATTTGATGATTTGCGTACAGATAATTTCTTGCTGTGTTTAAAATTCCGTCTTAATATTGGCATAGTAGTTATTAGAGTTGCGGCATCGTTTAAAATCCGAGTCGTACTTTTGGTTTAATATCAGGTCGGGGTATCACTGATAAAATTGATTGGATTAGTGATAGGAGTGTTTTGTAAGGAATATGAGCAGTGTTTGTTGTGGAAAAAAAATAATTTTGTCTTGACAAAATATGGTTTTTTCGTATACACTCTCTAACACAAAACAAATATATTATTTGTCCGGGATATAAATATACATTCATTCATCTTGACGCCGGCCGTGAAAGCCTAAATTTATACAAATACATTTTTATTATGTATAGAGTTTGGTTCATTAAGCATTAAGAAACTTAAAATACGCAAATAGGCACTACAATTTACGCTACAACAATCTATTTACATAGTGCCAGTTATAAAAACATTTAAGTAGGAACAATCCTGTATTAATTTACTACTTAAAAGCACATTTTGACATGACAGTACGACGTGCAGTCCAAAAGTAACGCATACAGTTTTGCTGCGACTGTGCAATTGTTGCTGCAGTAGAAAAGATAGCGGGGGAAGAAGGATACAACAGGGTCGCCAACCCGTACGATAATTATGGGGGTGTACGATAATTTCGACATCGGCGAAATATCGTTTTCACTGGTTTGTCACACCAGCGAAATAAAATTAATTACAAAGAGCGACACCATTTTTGCCCTTATAGCCTGTCTCCACCGTCTAGGGCAACCATTTCATAGCCTACTCTTTATCCTCTTATTGCCAGTGTGCCCAGATCTGGTAATCTCAATGAAGAAGGCACTGTTCAGAAAACTGATGCTCAATGGAGAAAACTCGGAATACGTGATATTCCGTGTGAAATAAAGAACCTGCCTGAACCAGGCAGTTTTTGGAGTACTGTGAAACACATGTCACCTTGGTGGAAATACTGATTTGAAAGAACTGGCGGAGGTTGCATTATCAGTGATTTCATTGTCCCACAGAAACACTTCTTGTGAAAGAGTTTTCTCCAAACTAGGTGTAATAAAAACCAAAATTAGAAACATTTGCGCTAGATACGGTAAATGGACTTATTCGGTCGTCCGGAAATCTGCAAGCCACCGAGATTTTAAGGTTTATCTGAACAAATAATATCTCAACAAATACGATAATTTTGTAAATATTGCCAACCCTGGGATACGAACTTGGGCAATGAGTAAAGCATCAGTTTGTCTCCAAGTGTGAGCACATGAAGGGATAGGGGCAGTTTCCTTAGGAGGCTATTTGTATACTGCTTATTAAGGAATTTTTCCGGGAACAGTATCTATGCTCATATTCCCCCGCTTTTTTGTGATTGTGTGAGTGTAAGGTGAAAACTGTGTCAATATTCACCGTGAACCTGTCATTGTTGGGTATGATGCACTGGACTATAGTAATGTGAATAGCTGGGTATAAAGTTCAAAACCGGAATAATAACCAGCACCGATTTATTGCGCTTGGGCAGACCTTGCTCATCTTGCCCATATGAAAAGAACATTCTTATTTACTAATTTAATCTTGAAGAACCAGCTGTTACCTGCAGTTGGAGAAAGTGGGTCTGAAATGGTGAGAAAGTTCATGCTTCACCAAGACAATGCTTCAGGACTTGGGTTCTCACGGAATTTCCACTGCAAAATGGAGTTGAGACACTTAAACATCCTCCTTATTCACCTGATCTTGCTCCAAGCTATTTCTGGCTGTTTGGCACCCTGAAAAATACTCTCTTTGAGATCAGACTTAGGATCTACAGTATACCAGTGTCTGAAACATATACCCAAAGACTCCTACAAAAAGGGTTTGAAAAATGGGTTGAGCATTGTCAACTTCGTTTAGATAAAGATGGTGACTACGTGGAAAAATGACGTGTGTTATGGATGATTTTGTGTGAATAAGGAATATTGAGAATTTTGATGCGTTACTTTTGAACTGTACATTGTATAGTCTGGAAATATCAAATAGCTATATCCAATGTATCAAATTTATTATGTTCCACTTTTCTGTTGAATACACAGTTCTTTAAACCTATTACTATGTAACTTTTCTCTAGAATACGTTTTACTCTAACAGGCAGGCTTGTAATTATTATTTTAAACAAGTTATTGCTGCGTATGTAATGAAATAAATATTTTTGACGTTAGTACTGTTTTCCCCCACGTGGGATGTAGAAAACAATAACGTCATTGTATCATGAACAAAGCGTTGAATTAATCCTAAAATAATAGATTTTGTCGTCGACCATTTACATTACGCTTTATTGTCCTAAGTAGCCAAATTTCTTAATTACAAGAAACATTTCAACTAGTGACAGGAAAGAAATACCAGTATTACAAACCTCCTCAGGCATGGTGCCAAAAATGAATCACTGACTTTGAGCGCGACAATTGCAATACCAATGTTGACTTCATATTAATAAATAACACTAATAAATAACAGCAATAAAAATAATTACGAAATTTCGATAGGCAGAAACTTTTATAAAAACCCTCATTACAAAAACTAAGACTATAATGGACGCTGAGACTATAAAAAAGGCACACAGTCAATTATTGGGCACTATAACTACTAGTATGTTAAGAACTTTTTTCAGCAGAAAGTGTGAAACATTATATGTATATACAATTTGTTAGGGCTATGAGTGCGCAGACTTGGTTGTCAATATGTCACCACTGCTTTATCGTTTGCTTCTGCAATTAGCATAGAGACAAAGCTTCGAAAGAGGAGTTACTTGAATAATTTTCATTTGTTGCCAAAATGAGTTGTTTATCCAAAAAATGATATTAAATAATGAATTCCAGCGTGTCTATTGGAGTAAATTCCTGAACACAGCTTTAGCGTGTGTAGAGCGGAAGGTCATGAATATTGACAGTAAACACTCCCTGCTCAGGTCTTGTGATAACTGCTTGGAAAGAAAACCACCCCTCACCTCGTTACTCGTTAGATGCATTTGTAATTGGACTTTTTTATTCGTCATATTTGAATTCACCGTCACGTGAAATCTGCGCACTCATCCTATATATGTATGTGTGTTTATGTGTGTATGTGTATGTCCGTCCATTCTAAACAAAGGAACAAAGAGGCAAATGCCGAGCTCTAACTCTTGTAACAAAAAAATTAATAAAACAAATGTCAAAATAAAATGATCAGTGCAATGTTTTGCATGACGTTCATTGCCTTAGCTAATACGTTAATGAAAGGTAACTACACTCATTCTTGAAAAATAAAGCAAAAATTCGTTAAATGCTCTTTCACACAAAGAAAGGAAAACAAAACAAATCTAGAATACTTTGTCCTAGAATTGGACATTTTCATTAAGAGCTTGTCAGTTGATTCTCAAATGACACTGGTGCATATACGTGGTTGTCCTTGTATCGGAGATTACAATGTACTGAGACAAGTGTTTCGGTTGTTGCAGGAGAATACCTGTCCCTGGTTTTTCTGTGGATTCGCCCAATAATTGCGCTCACTTGCGACGGCGACTTATTGAACATGTTAGATGCCTGTGGCCATATAGCTCGTTTGCATATTAATCCTCTTCACCTGGTCAAAGGTGAGATGTTGAGCAGTACCCCATAAAGTGTCTCGAGAAAAAGTCAGCACTAGCTTTAAATGCGGCTAAGTTAGCCATGCTCTAGCACAGGACTTCTCAAAGTTTAAAACCGCACTGGGTTTCATAGAACGTACTATGCTTCCTTGCACCGTGCATCGTCACGACTCGGTTTAGCTCGGCTCATCTCGCGCGCTGCAGAGCGAAGAAGCGAGGAAGCGTGTGTTCATAGACGGCTTCCTTATCAGTGAAATAATTACTTGAAATACAACTGTCTAATAACGGGGAAAGTCCATTTAAATCAGGGTGGAAACTTTATTTATTTATTTATTTATTTATTTATTTATTTATTTATTTATTTATTTATTTATTTATTTATTTATTTATTTATTTATTTATTTATTTATTTATTTATTTATTTATTTATTTATTTATTTATTTATTTATTTATTTATTTATTTATTTATTTATTTATTTATTTATTTATTTATTTATTTATTTATTTATTTATTTATTTATTTATTTATTTATTTATTGAAAGTCGTGACGATAGATTCAAATGCCTCATCAATAATACAATAATTACTTGTGGAAGAAAATCTCTTGCTTTATCATGTTTGAGTCAATTAAATTTAGTACAAATTTTATCACGAGGCTTTTCTTATTTAACTTTTTTAAAATTTATTAAGTCATGCTTTATTTAAAACAAAATTATTTTCAAAGACGCTATAATAGAGTACACGCAGAAACATGAAATGATAGCATAGGGGACGCTAGAGAGGAACACTTATTATCAAAACGAAAAACCAGATTTGGTCTTAAAAAGCAAATTAACCAGTTTAACCTGAGCACCGCACGTAAACGTTTCGTAGTAAGGCAGAAACAGCGCTGGAAGTGTGGAAGAGGGAAACGGCAAAACGAGCGAGACAAGCGTAAGAATAGAGCGAGTTGATGTTTGCACCCAGGTCACCTTTTCGTAGTCGTATTTTGCACCTTGCACCGGTGCATGCACCCTGGGATGCACCGGTGCTTGCACCCTGAGAGACCCTACTACATATATCATGTTGCTTCAATATTTGTCGCCTGGTGGTTATGCACAATGCCGACCTTCGGCAGTGAAGATAGCGTGTATTGCACCGTCTAGGATTAATGCAGTAGTATAGACTGTGTTGTGCTATTATACGTTAGTTTTACAGTTCTTATTATTAAACCATAGCATACTTACCTTGCAGACTACAGACTTTTAATTCTCGTTTTAAAGTAAAAATACTGCCAATGTTAAATGTACTAAATTCATGACACATCATCTTAGAAACTATTCAATTTATGACACTGTTCTTAGCTTTATCAATAATTTGCGCTCGACCACGCCATAATGTAGCGCTACTATGGTGGATATAATTATATCCACCTCTTTATAACGATACTGCTATCCCCTAATCAAAGGTGCATCTGTTCATAGTCAAAAGATCCGCATGTAGCAATGAAAACTTCACCGTCTGCGCACATTCTCACGCATCTCAAAGCGAAACTATCTATTCCCGTATGTGAAATAAAGCTACTCTGTTTAATAATTAGTGTTAATATTGCAAATAACATTCTAATAAATTCAATTTGTCCTCTCGTTTTTGAAAGCCTACTTTTTTAAAGGTTATAACATATTTGTATGTTCTGTCAACACCAACATAATAAAAGTTGAAGTCGCTGCTGTCGATTCTCGTACGTTCAAAAAGTTCAAACCCCAGTGACAGTAACGTGCAGTATAGAATATTAGAACCATTTTTAGATGTTGACTTATGTTGAAGCATAAATTAGTCGTATGGAACTTGAGTATAATGGCAATTATGCTGTAGTTGCATAATATACTATCATGAGATCTAATTTTAATAATAATAATAATAATAATAATAATAATAATAATAATAATAATAATAATAATAATAATAATAATAATAATAATTTTTCATTAATGTGTGTAAGATGTTATTGTGCCGAAAATCATGTAATTGTTAATTTTTCAATGTAGATAATGTTCGCCAATATTAAAATGTTCCTGGTTCGGCAGTTTAGGGAGACATAAAACTCGCATTTTACATGCAAAGAGGCGAGATTTTGCAGCACCCAGCAAAAAGGTGTTTTTTTTTTTTTTTTTTTTTTTTTTTTTTTTTTTTTTTTTTGGCGGTCGAGGGTACAAGTATTTTGTTCCATTGTTATCCGTACATGGAGACACAGGAGCAGGAGGCAATATTTTTAGTAAGACAGGGAAAATTGTGTGTCACATGGTACGAAGTCGTGGTATGGTCCTAAGTGAAGGTATGGCCCTAAGCCAATGAGAAATAGATTGCACAGTCAGCAAAATCCGCGCGACCAACGGCGAGAAAGTAGTAACCGGCATGAAGAGATTGCTAAGGCTACCCGCATGAGAGTTTAAGTTACAGTCGCTTTTTGCCACTCGAGTTCGAAGAATGCGACGAATTTTAAAACAGCATTCGCAAAAATGTGACAATTTGCCACGCAAACAAAAGATAGAAGCCATAAACACAACCTTTCAACAAACCGTAGCAATCTGTCACAGAAACGAACAAAATGCTTTCCTCCCGGCTAGTGCAGCTCATTTCTGATCTGGTCTGCGTTCTTATCAAATATACGCTCTATATGTATGTGTACTTTTTAAGAAGTAATGAATAAATTTGTTTTATGGAAGTAGTGGAAGTACTGCAGTGTAAATATATGGAATGTGTAGAGCTATTTGTGTAAACATTAATTTAAAAAAAAATAGTTTCATTTAGCTGATTGTTGCCTTGAACTCAATACACATATATTTCAGTTTGAAACGCATTTTGCGTAGACTTTAACTTAACTGTTGTGATCTTGTGATAGACTGACCCCTCTCGCTTCATAGTCATACTCCGGAACCTTTTGTTCCCTGTATGAAGTTTCGCTCCCTAATAATTACAAAATTTTCTATTAGCAGCATTATACACAAACGCATCATATTTTGCACAGATGTTAAGTTTGATTTGGGCAGCTTTGCGACACTTTTATTTTCTAGCTTAAAGCCAGTTGTGTATATAAACAAACGAAATGTCGCCTTTACACACAGATTTGTATAGAAGTGTAGCTGACATTCACGTCCGTCTGAGGGGTTATTCGCGCGCAAAAACAGTTCAAAGTTCCGCAGAAAGATAGGTTCCGATAGTTCATTCCGGCTTAATTTAACAAGGACAACGCGAATGTACTGATAAGTGTCGTGCTTAGTAATCACAAAAGAGCGTGCCGCGTAAACAATAATAATCCAAGATCCCACGATATTCTTAGGATAAACTGCAAACTGAATTGATTCGCTATCAACGTCGTGATTTGCGGCATGAGCTCAGTGTAAGTGAATTAAGAAAATGCAGCTAATCATTCCATTGGTACGAATTTGTGTCATCACTTATTCCAATTCCATATCCTTCGAACTTAGATCTTCTTTACTGCTTATAATCAGGGTTTTTTATTTGGTTTAGTTCTTTTTACAATCTGCGTTTCACCTGTGGATATATATCGCAGGATATTTAATCTCATACACATGCTTATGAAGTTAGTGTTAACCTAATGTCTTAGCTACTTCATCTACAATAAAGTGGATTGTATGTGGTAATGAAAGTGCTATGTTGGGGTTCTTCAAATGCGCGAGTCTGTTCCTGGCTTGCAGCTTTCAGTGAAGTAAGATAATTATAATTAGGGTTTAAGTTATAGTCGCATTTGCTACTCGACATAGAAGCATGACTAACGAAAAGACGCGAATCGGAGTTATGTAGTAATGGTAGTCTGATGCATGGCTAACATTGTATACCATCATGATAAAACTATCTTTTGTGTGGACTCGACAAGCAATGTTTTGTTTGTTTGGAATATGGATGTATTAGGCGATTGTGGCTATGATCAGACTAGGGGAATAACGTCACTGCAGTTTGCACATTAGCCTGTCTTTTTCGTTAGCCACGCGTAGAAGAGTGTGACGAACTTCAAAACAGCATTCACAAAAATGCGACAACAAACTACCACTGAAACAAAACGATAGAGGCTGTAAACACAACCCTTTAACAAGCATTAACAATCTGTCACAGACAGATGTATCGCTTTCCCCACAGCTAGCGGGACTCTTTCTGATCTGGTCTGCGTAGTTCACTTATTCTTGTCAACAATCATGATTGAGAACTGCATTAACAGATTACTTAGGTCCATATTTATTATTTGAACTGGGAAACCCAGTTCGAGTTAGATGTAAAGAATCATTGCTGTCGATTTCTACTTTGAACAGTTTTAAACTGTCAACTTCTTGCGTTTGTTGTGAATGTTAATAATACAGTTTACCTGATGACAAACATTTCCTCCTTTGTGTGTGCTCGCATAAACTACACAGAAATAATGGAATTTCTCCAGAATAATTCACTTTGCATGACTTACATTTCGCTTTGCACTAACTGTTTATTTAGTGTGCCTATTTAGTATCAGATTTTATTTCTTATATATGTCCTTTGTAGTTTCACTGAGGACTAGGACTTCTTTCCCCTTCTCTTCCTTTAAACAAATTTATCCATCACTCGTTAAATAACACACGCATACACAAAGAGAAAATGTGTATAATCTATGAAAAGTATGCAAATTCGTACTGTAGTGTAAATATATGAGATGTGTGGATTTATATACGTAAAAAGAATAAATAATATAATTTTATTTAGTACGCAATTACTGTTGACTTGAATTCAGTATACAAATATTTCACTTTTAAAACCCCCATTAATAATGTAATTTATAGGTTTCTACTAGCAGAACTGCGCACAAACATATTTTGTACAAATGTAAATTCCCATTTTTTTCACTGTTTAGTTTAAACCCTGCTTAAAATACCCATAAGCCAAGTTCCATGCCTCACCCATGAGACAGTGCTGGCCAGGGCAAACCTTTCGTAAGAAAACCCCAGTGTAATCCTTTTCTTCTTCTTTACCTGATTACCGTCCCCTTATATTGGACAGGAACTGTAGACCGGACAGAGTGGAGACCTAGAAGCGGACGTTCAACAAGCACCAGGTATGATAGTGAGGAAGAGGATGATATGAAATGCAGGTGAAATAGATGACTGGGAAGGTGATACTGGAGCAATTGGAATGAGTGGCGAGGGAAACCGGAGAAAACCCGCGTAGACGCCGCTTCGTCAACCACGAATACTACATGCGGGTCCTTGGGGTCGAACCCGGCCCCCCTAGGTGGTAGGCGAGCGGTCTAACCGCTCGGCCACGGCGCCACCAACATTGTAATTCAACGGAGAAATCCATTTGAACTAGAAGCTGCACCGGCGAGCTCGGCGGGCTTCGAGCGATACACAGACCCCGACGCGCCAAGTCAACTACAGGTTTAATATTCCGCAGCAACATCCGAGGTTTCCACCTCACAAAGCTAGCTCCCGTCCGTGATCCTGGAGAGAAAAACAGAAACCGTCATATATACCTACATATATCAGACTGAAGTTCATAGAGGATGCAGAGGCATGCCTTCTAAGTCTAGTGATCTACTTTTATCCTAAGTTTGTTTATATAAAATATAATTTTTTTCTCAGTTATATAATTTTGTTTTAAAATTGATCAGCAATTATATTTTTTAAATAACCAACAATAGTATTAACGTTTCTCGCGATCGTCAATAAATTTGAAGCTTCTGGTACCAGTTTAGAGTGATCATCCCGAAAATCATAAACAAACTAGCTCAACAAATTAACGTGAAAACAGTCGATGTTGGGCTTCAGAAAAACCTGTTATTGTGTGAAATGTGTATTATGATCTGAAAGTTGTAGTGTGGTGTGTGCGATTGGGGTATGCTGCCTGTTTGAGAGGGAAGGATTTTAGTACGCCCCTGCCGGCATCATTTCCTTGGCGCTTCTGGCATCCCTCGCGCGGTAGTGGGAACCCGCGAATGGGTTATACATTTTGATGAGACTATATTTTAAAATAAAATTGCATCATTCATAAACCATTATCTGCCTATCTGACGTTGCAGGAGTAGCTTTTTAAACTCAAATTTCCAATTAATTTCATTTACGTACCCCGTGATTAATCCAATTATTTTACATAAGATTTTTATAGTGAATCCTCCCCTTTCTCTTTTTTTCTTCTTCCTCTTCTCCTTCTTCTTCTTCTTCTTGTTCTTCTTGTTCTTCTTCTCCTTCTCCTCCTCCTCCTCCTCCTCCTCCTCAAGGCATCACGACTTCAAAGTTGAATGTCTTGGCCTTCTAAACAATTCTTTTCCAGACATTTCTGTTCTGTATGGTCACTATCGAGTTTGATATTCTTAATTTTCTCAAATCGTTCATATCATGTTCCCAGGGGATTTTCGGTCTGTCAGCTCCCAAGGGTTTCCATTTATATATTCCTTTCATTAACCTTTGATCTTCCATTACCTTAACATGTCCCAATCTCATTGCCTAATGAAATTTACAATATTTTGGTTATGCATTAATTCATTTAATTCTTTATTGGTGTTTATTCTCCAGTTGCCATGTCTATCCTTAGTGGGTCCAGAGAGCCCTCTTAGGATTCTCTTTTCAAAGATTAACAGTTTTTGTTTTATTGATTTTTTAGTCCCCAACCTTCACAGCCGTATATAACAACTGGCCTTATGATTGTAATGTTTACGCAAAAGGATGTGAAACATCGACGGAACGTGTGACTTCTTTAACCTCACTTAACAGTCTTCCAAGTTAAGCAATTGCGGCATACCTAATATATGAGTTCTGCCACAACTATACGTGGGTAACAAAGAATGACACTATCCAAAACATTTTCATACCATTTATTAACTATAATATACTGAGTACAAATAACATATAGTTATGACAAGAGTCTTATAATATACAACATTGGGTTTTTCAACAAGACTCTGCAACAACTCATAAGGCTAAACACGTGCAACAGTGGCTTAAGGACAACGTCCCCTGAGTTTATAGTGCACCAAGTTGGCCATCGGGAAGTTGAGATCTGAATCTGCTGGATTACCAACTATGGGACGTAGAGAGTGACAAACGTTTTCTAAATAACAAACTATCGCTTTAAGTCTACTTTATTCCCATATTCCCCTTGCACCTATAAGGAAATTACAAGTAAGATGATGTTTTAAAATGCTTAAGTCGATTAATGTAGTAGATAGAGAAATAAGCATTTGCAAGAATGAGTATAGCTCTACATATATTTGCGAACAGAGTTTCTCCAAGTTGGACTATATTAAAAGTCTGTATCGCAATATGTTACGCGACGATCACTTGGTGTATCTTCTAATAAGGCTATGCACTTTAACTTTGTCGCCAAATATTGATAGGTTTCTTAAACTAAGCAGTACCAAAAAGTTACTAATGAACATATATGTATCCCATAGGATTTGAAAGTGCTTTCGTAAATAAAGCGTAACGTACATATAACCAAACCACCACTGCAACATAGTTGTGTGTTAAAAGAGTGGCAAAGTCCGCGTATAGTGGAAGGAGGTAAATCTGTTTCGCAAACGCTGGACATCGCTGCTTTATAATATTAATATACGTAAATAAGCATTCTAAATGTGGCTTATAACGTTTAATGCTGAACATGTTATCTCTCTTTCTCTCTCCCTCATTAACAAAAACATCTACATAACGTGCTCTGAAAAGAAAAAGAAAACAAAAATAGCAGAGCATTCGTATTGATGTTTCTGAGATTAGCCTATAGCAAGGCTTGGCGTCTAACTTTGGATGTACAATCAGGTTTTAATAATTTATAGCTGGTCGTTACGCTGCTGGCCTCATTCCTATGACACAAATTCTCAAATGGTTTTTCATAGTGGAATATTTCAACGCCCTCTGAGGAAAGTTAGGACGCTCTGGAACCACGAACGCGAAATGAATTAATGACAAGAGTGAACGGTCCAGACGAGGAACAACTTGCCAAAATCTGCCTCAAGGCAATTGAGGTCCAGCCCTATGGGAGACAAGTACATATTTTATCAGACAAGTCACAGCGTTGGACCAACTTTGTTATGGTAATGACCGGGGGTAGATATCAGAATCGATAGGTGACGATATTCCATGCGTAGAGCAAGTCTGGTTCAACCCCTGTACAGCTGGCGAATTAAGTACCTCGGAAACCTGCTTAACCTCTTTGCTGCTTTAGTATGGGCACTGACATCTCTCCCAAAGAGGAGGGCATCAGGCTAGAAACCGGGAATTGTGTACGGTATCGTTTATGAACTCACTCCCGAGTATCTGCATGGGTCTGCTTATTTTCCTGGGTAGATTAATAGTGTGCAGTTTGGGGTAACTACAGGGTTTTTTGGAGTATGGGTTCAGGTACTTTAATGGTAATTGAGGACAACATAATGAACAATATTACGTCAATATTTGCTTCATTTGCGAACTAATAATTTTATTTATAGTAGTATGTAATAGTATGTTTTCAGGTTACTTAGTATGTCTAAGTAGGCGTGGCAGAAAAGGCATGACGGTCTTGTGATACCGAATGGCGTACGAAAACCGAGTTCCAATCCTTTATGGTACGTAGGCCAGTAGATCACTCCTTAAGATTTGAAGCAAAATGGATATTATAGGCATAGGCACGAGAGGAGAAGTAGCGATTGAACTTGCCTTACTCACCCCACTTTCTCTTGTCGAGTGACGAAGGTTGTTTTGATACAAGCACAGTGGTGATTTCCTTCCACCTATGCTATTATTAACTATTTTGTTTATATTAAACATAGTTTGCTACTGCAGTATTACATAATCTTCGAAGTTTATAACCTTCCTTTATCTTATGCACGTAATATTGTTGCGCTCCCTTATTATTAGCATACTAAATTGTTTCTCTTTCACAATAAATATAGCAATAAAGTTCCAGTGCTATTTAGCGTAAAATATTTTAAAACTATTTGATCAAAATAATAAATTGTTTGACTTTAAACTCAATATTGTGTTCAAACTTTGAAATATGAAATAGAATTGCTTATATTAAATGAATTAATAAGAAACTAAACCCCCCAAAAGTGGAATTATATCGTCCCTTTTATATGTTTACAAATACGAGTATTCAGAAAGTACCATTTGAATACTAAATAAATGTATCTAACATCCAAAGTTTGATTTATGTTTCTGATGATGTTGTAACGCTTTATATGTGCAAATAGATATCTGCATATTAAACACAAAAAGTTCCTGTTTTTGTAACTTACAGTTCTCCACCGCTCTTCATGAAACAGACGTCTTGACGAAGCCATGCTCGCCACTGAATGAGGCGTGTCGGGAGCTGAACAACAGTGAAGGGGAGGGATGGCCGGAGGAGTGAGGCAAGAACGCGTTTCAGTGATGTCCTTTTGAACCGATTTTGTTCATGCCTGGGATAGTCTATATGCCCGGCGTTGTTTATTTCATGGCGCAGTTACCATCATATTAAAACATAAGGTAGTAAACTTTGTTATTGGTTTGTGGGAAAACTGTTAGAAGAAAAGAAACAACTAACATACTGTGGATACAAACTAAAGTACCAATTATTATTAAGACACTTGCACTTATACTCTAACTGCTATATAGTCAAACCGAGCTACATGCTTTGCGGTAACGTGCGAGGCTCGCATTTGGGAGGTTACGGGTTCGATTCCCGGGCGCCGTCCATGGTTACCACGGGTCGATAGGCGATTGCCGGGTCGGTTGCCTCTCTACCATAACTTGCATTCTATTGTTTCCTGTACCCATGATATTTTTCTTCATCATCATATGTTTCAGGTTTAAAATAAAAAGCTTAAAATCTGACAGAATACAGATACTTCGCAGTTATTAGTGAAGAAAGGGTCTCTAATTCTATCTCCAGGGCGTGGTATCAAAAGCACCAGTTAGTTTTCAAGTTATAGGCAATTTATCCTTTTTTAATTTAAGTTTCTACGCCGGGTATTTAAATAGACAAAATAAGTAATTCCTGCCACTTATATAATAATTATTTCTACACTATAAAATAGAAACATTATACAGAGCTATACATTATCATCTACTGTATGAAATCACATACTTTGCATTCTCGAATAATGTTGCAACAGTAGTCGGCTGTTATATATATAATAGGGAATGCTGGATGGACCCATTGTATTGTGGAATATTCCTTAATAAGAAAATTAATTTCAAACTATTTCTACGAGTTGGTTTGTGGAAACAAAGAAATAATACTAACTGTAAATTAGTATAAGCTACTCACGTTGTCTAATAAGAAAGGATAAACTTATGATTTCACACCCCCTCTATGTGTTAAAATTTATTTAATCTGCTTCTGTGGTAGAAGAGATTCATTTAAAAGAAAAAATATGGAGTTTTACATTGTTTACATACCACAGTCGGATATGCAATGTGGTTAAAGTATCAACATTTACTCATATACAAATCGTTTCCACTAGTTAAATCATGTTAGTTTAAGACCCAATTTTAAACAGTAGTGTAACAGTGACTTGCAATGGAAAAAGGAAACGCCGCCGATATGAACTTACATGTTAAAGAAAATATACGAGTATAAAAGGAGTAAACAAACAAGTCGGTCTGGGTGACTCAGTTGATTAGACGCTGGTCTACTGATCCCAAGATCGCGGGTTTAAATCCGGCCCAGACCGATGGTTTTTAAGTGGCTTACAAACGACAGCTCCATCAATAGATTTACTGGCATTTATAATAACTCCTGTGAGACGAAATTCCGGCGCACCGTCGACGCTGATGTGATCCTGGCAATTGACAGTATCGTTAAACAACAAAATAATTTTAATTTAAGCAGACAAACCAAAAAATCACATGTAATTTAAATGTTCTTTTACACAAGTCGAGTGCACGACAAGTTTGGAGATATAGAATCACACTGAAAAATGCAATAAAATAGCCAGATTTTGAACAATAGATCCATCGTTTCTGTCTAGTTGCTCAAACCAACTGAGCTACGAACGCGCCGGCATATCATTAAATATCTTGACTGACTCGCATTTTTTTTTTTTTTTTTTTTTTTTTTTTTTTTTTTGGTAAACCACAAGGAGATGTCAAATTCAACAAATGCCGCTGTAAGGTGCCAATTGTTGAGGTTTGGCCGATCATCTGGCTGTAATGTTTGAACATCTCTCCTTACTACACATGCAATACATAGCATTGCCTTCCCCTTTGTGGAGTATTCCTTGGTTCTTGAAATTTGCGCGAAGCGTGACTAATTGATTTCTGTGGTGACTCAATGAACAAAGTTTGAACAGCCGCAACAGTGTTCAGAGAAAATGATGGCTTGCCGCCGTTTGTACCCTTAATGAACTCATCCCATTGCTAAAAGTTTGTTATCCAGACTTTAATTAGGTTCTCATCAGGTGGGTTCTTTGCTTAGTGTGTCCTGAACAGCTGCTGCACTCTATTGGGAGATTTTGTTTCTGCAAGCTACACAACCCGATTGGTCCTTTTCCTGCAGGTAAACCATTTGAAAGTAAAGTATATTTACTAAGCCTGGGTCATATATATGGAAATGAAGGTCTTGTTACGACTTTAGGGCTATGTGAGCAGATTTAGTGTTACAGATTTTCACCATCGACATGACAAAGCTTATGCTGTAAGTGAAGATTACAGACAATGTACATAGCTAATTGGTATACAATGATATGACAGCCCAGAGCTTATCTACGCGTGTCTCCATCAAGATCATGGTTCCTCTTCATTGGGTGCAACAAAATACATAATGTGTGTGTATTTAATAGCTGATTGCGTCATAGTGACCTGTAATCAACAGTATATGGGTGCGAATATTAAGTGATGGACGATGTGGATTGTGAAGTCTGCTCCCTTTCATAAACTTTTATCTTATTCGCATTCAATGGCTGCAGGATAACGCTTCACGTTTTTGTAACAGTTTTTGTTTATAGTTCAGTGATGTATGGTGGTAGTTCAAATATGGACTAGAAATTCGTGTATAGCCTAGGAAGCTTTAACGTTTATCATTGTGCCAGGAAGAATTTCATGATGATGATAATGATAATGATGTATATTTAAGGGTGTTCAACTACTTGTTCATCAGCGCCTTTAGGTATACCACGATGCATGGGAATTCCCCACCAGTCATTCCACCAATTTCTCTATCATCACGTTTCCATTCATCGATTTCGGCCGCATTTCATACCATCCGCTTCCTCACTATCATACCTGGTGCTTGGCTGACCAACCACTTCCAGGTGTTCACTCTGTCCGGTCCGTAGGTTCCTGTGCTCCCCGACAGGCGTCTGACCCTAGGTACTGGCTTGTAAATCCTACATAAGGGGAGGGTAATCAGGTAAAGAAAAAATGTGTCCGTGCAATTACTTTTGCCTATAATAATAATAATAATAATAATAATAATAATAATAATAATAATAATAATAATAATAATAATAATAATAATAATAATAATAATAATAATAATAATAATAATAATAATAATAATAATAATAAACTCATAGTAGTTTCCTAGAAAAGGTAACACAGATTAAATCCAAATTGAACATTCCTAACACCAGAGAAAATCTACTTATAAGAGAAAATCCATTGGAATTATTGCAACCTACCTTCAATTTGAAATTAATAGAGGAAATAAGTAAATCAGACACATCAAAAGAAATACAAAAACTTCTAGCGCTGGAAACAATCAATACCCACAGAAGAATGGCTGCACATATATACTGATGGATCCTCCACGGAAAACCTTACTGGAGCTGGAGTTATGTGTTCACATTTTTCCTTTTATCATTCTGTTGGCAGAGACACAACAAATTATGGTGGAGAAATAGAGGCTATACACATTGCTCTCCGACAATTATTAAATCTTCCCTTAAATAAATTTAACAAGGCAGTAATTCTTTCGGATTCTAAAGCTGCAATTCAGGGAATATGTTCAAATACTACAAAGAAGTCAACAAAAATTAGAGAATGCTACAAAATGTTAACACAACTCCAAAAAGTTAATACGACTGTTCATCTCCAATGGATTCCAGCACACTGTGGAGTCATGAGGAATGAAGCTGCAGACTCACTTGCAAAGAAAGGCACAACAATAAAACAAACGTCTAAATTCAATTTCTCATATTCCTCAATAAAACGCTTGATCATTAAAAAATTGTCTCATTCATAAATAGAAACAAATGCCAAAGATAAAAAATGGATTACACTACTTTCCAACCCAGATATAATCCCCCAGAGACCAAGGAAAACAGCGGTTGCAGCCTTCCGACTACTGACAAATCACGACTGCTTAGCAAGTCATCTCTACAGAATAGGTATCTCAGCTTCACCAATATGTGTCCTGTGTAACGATCCAGCAGAAATGAACGAAGACCACTTGAAGACCTGTGAAGCATTAAGATCAGAAGAAACTACAGTTCAAAAGTATTGGAAGGCACGAATGCTAATGGCTTCATTGCCAGATGCAAGGCACTAGAAAACAACAACGTAATAATAATAATAATAATAATAATAATAATAATAATAATAATAATAATAATAATAATAATAATGATGATGATGATGATGATGATGATGATGATGATGATAATGATGATGATAATGATGATAATAATAATTAATAATAATAAATAATAATTAATAATAATAATAAATCGATCAAACTTTCATATTAGACACACGCAGCAGTCCGTGCTCTATCTGTAGTGCATTGCGTATTGTACCCCAAGTTACTAGAATTTCGCTGTTCTAGTAAACAGATACCAAGCGAATGCAGCGTGCTGTTAGTTAAGCTCAATACGCCTGGTCCCTTTGCCGGGTCCACCTTTGAGTCCTGGACTCCTTGACATCAACGTAGGCAACTAACCTCAACCTAGAACTACATTAAAACAAAGTGTTGTCCTTGGCATTGAGATAATTTTCTTTCAAAGTGGGTCGTTAGCTAAGCTTTTTATCCATTCTGGATAATTAATTTTGTTAATGTTTTTAGTGTTTCAACATACACACTTTGTTGACCTAAATAAGTCCTTTTTAAGCACATATCTACCTCGTATATAATCCCCAGCTTTTAAATGAAGTTGAGAGCAGAAGGGTTGCTACACGAGCCAAGAGTCCTCACTTGTGATAAGAGGTCTTCCAATGCATGGGTGTTTGCAGCACTTCCAATTCTGCAACTTTTCAACTTTTCACTTTCAGTGTATGAAAAGTGCAGCCTTTCTCTTCTGCCATAAAACAGAGATTGTTTCAATTTTATTTTCAAACTATAAAGTTTGAAGTTTAGCGTCATGTAGGAGGATGAATGAATGAATGAATGAATGAATGAAATGGATTAAAACATGCTCAAACAAGCCCTGGATCCTTAAAGCTTAGTTCTTTTCTCAGGAAAAGGCAAAACCCCCAATAAACAGCATCCTCATTTACTGACTAACATAGATTTGAACTCGGGATCTCTTGAATGTGAGGCGGAAGTCATTGATGTTTTAAAACCTTTTAAAGCTAAATATTAATGATTTTTTTCTCTTTACAGGTAAGTTGACAATTACACTGCAAGGAGCTGCCTAATTTCTGCACGTATGTACATACTTAATAATAACATATTAAGGAATTTAAAATAATAAATAACATAGACATATAGTTTGCAGATTCTAGGTATAACTTAATATGATTGTTTTTATAGTAAGATGAACTCTTATCTCAGCGTAACTGCTATTAAATAATCTCTACTTCCAGTTACAACTGCTTTCAAAACGATTGCGTATGTGTGTGTTGTATTCGACGTTTGCTGAAACCCATAGAAATAATTGAACTTATTCTCAATGTAAATCCCTAGAGGTTGTGCTTTACTATTTACACGAATAATTACTGACTTAGAGGAAAGATAAGATTAGCTAATTAAAGTAAACGATTAGCTGAAAACACTCCTGCCAATAAACCGGACATGCGTTTTGAATATAGTTAGCACAAGGTCTATATCCATTTAAACACGTCTTTGTATAATACTTATGTGGTTACTAACATTGGCTTGTTATATGGCTCGTCTGAATTAAATTCGCCTAAACCTTGCCTTTGGCACCATCACTATCATTGACGATGATAGAATTTGGAATTAATTACCCCCAGGCAATGTTGAAAGAAACAAATTTTCAATAAGCCGATACTCGAACCTGGTACCGCGCTTTTATTTGGAACACGTGACGCGAAGTTGCCCGGTTGCCGACTCGGAAGACCACGGTCTGCGTGCTTCTGTCTCGTGGCTAGTCAATCCACCGGAAGTGTACATGGGAGAAGTCACGTGACACTGGCAACTATGCCACTATGCTTCTCTATATATAGGCAACGACAGCCATAGTCCAGATGTTTGATGTGTGGCGCGAGAACCGACGTTTGACTCAATGTAATATTTCTCTCTTTATAATATTAATAAAGATATCCGTACTCATATTCCACGTTACAGGTTTTCAGTCTCATTGCACTGTATTTATTGTTTATTCAGTCCCAAGTACATATATAGGAGTATTATCTGGGCATACTCGAACAGACCTCCATTTTCTGTTTAACGTGATTTTTATCTCTATAGGAGTAATAAATTCATAGTCTACATTATCTGTTCTTGATGTATTTGTCTATGCCATTTCATTTTCACCCTACAGAGAAAGTCCCTGGAATCTATTGGCCGACTTTTATCATTAAAAGTATTATTTAATCCTACTACTTTGTTTGTCTTTAGCCATTTCTGTTTTAACAACTTATTTCTTCATTTATTAGTCCCCATGCATTCGAGTATTAATTGTAATTCACTTTCTTCTTCCCCACAAAATGGGCAGAGCCACTGTGTAATTCTCTCCCTCAACCCTTTCAGTTTCCAAACTCTAATCTATAGACATCAACATATAATTCCTTTTCTATGCTTTCTTTAACCTTGTTATGCACTTGTAGAAACATGTTTTCTCCCATTTGGGAAAATAAAATCTTCATTTCCATATCCTCCAATCGTGCTCTAACATCTTTCCAATATCTCCTAAAAGGATTATCAATTCTGTATCAAACATCTCCTAGCCCATTCTTTATTATTCATTACCTATACATTTTAGAAAATCGATATTTTAGACCAAACCGTCTTTGGGTTACGCTGTGAGAACCGGGTCTTGTGATGTAATTTAATAATCCTTTACTTATCTGCACAAATTTTACTTATACATTTCCTCTATCTTAGAAAATAATCTGTTATATTCTGTACTCCGTCTCTGTAGTACTTCACTCATTTATAATGCATTCGCCGAAAAATAACCTCAATTCCCAACAATCTCCCCCCCCCCCTCTCTCTCTCTCTCTCTCGCTGTGTGCGTGCGTGCGTAGACGAGACCACACAAGACAAAGTTCATGACAGTCTTAAGACAAGCGAAACCGTTTGCATCGCCTTTGATCTCCCACGGAGGCGAGTCAAGATCACTTGGCTCTTGCGGCAGACTAGGAAACATGCTTTTCTGGAAAAATGTACTCGATTTGTTTGGCTTGGTTTGTTCGTTGCAATGGGTGATGTCAGCAAGTGGTTGTCTGTGAGGACTTGGGCATCGAAAGGATAATCCACCCGCCACCATTAGCACAGTCCATATTTGTTGTGCAAGCACGTATCATAAAATCGATCCAAGCAATTAATGGCGCTGTGCTGCATTACGTCTGGCGGGAACCAACGGGGTTCACACCATTGATGTTAACTGGGTGTTGATAAACTACGGGGCCAAAATTTGAACGATCAGGGCCGGTATTGTAACCATAAAAAACATGTACGCTGAGCGATTTTCACGATAGCTATAAATATATCTATATAACTACAAAATGCTATGCGTGCACGGATCGCAACTTGTCTATCGTGTCATCGATAAACATAACAAATGTGGTAAAGTCATGCATGGTGGAGTTTTGGGCACTTCCGTGTTCGTGTACAGTGCTATTTAAACCGCAGAACGGATCGGCTAGATGGTCACTAGGATTATCTAACTGTTGTTTTTGCAGACACATGAAGATTATGATGGAGCTGAGCCTATTTCCGACCTGCAGGTTTTGGAATAAAATACACTTCTCTGCATCAAAAATGTTTTCAAACGAATGCACGTTCCCAAACACATTTTTTCGGCTGAGTTGAACAGTGTAATTCATTCTCTCCCCCTACCTCGTCAGGTTTTTGAGAAAATAAAGAATTTGTTTCTTAAAATGGAGTATTATGCGCCAATTTGCATGTGCCCTAGATAAGGTCAGTGTTTTAATACGTATGTAGTGTTTATCACGGAATGACCCTAAATGAGCTGAAAGCAGGTGCTTTTACCGGACCTCGGATTAGAAAATTAACGTGTGACCCCAACTTTGAGGACACAATGAGCCAAACAGAAAACCAAACCTAGTATAGTTACAAAGTTGTGTAAAAAACTTCGTAGGAAACAGGAGTCCATATTACAAAGTCATTATCAACACCTTGTTAGAAAATTTGAGAAAACTAGGTTGTAACATGAGTTTGAACTTATACTTCCTACGTCCTCACATCGAATTTTTTCCAGATTATTGTCTTGGGTTGTACAGCGAGGAACAGCTGAACATTTGCACCGAGATTTCAAAGACAAACGGAGGTATAAAAGAGAAATTTGTTCGGGTATTTTTCTTCTTCTTAAAGTATTGTGGGAAATATTTCTATTTCAAGAATCGTTGCTGACAAAGTACAATATGAAGGCGGTTTGATAAGTCGGTGACTTTTTAAAGAAAACACATTTTCGAAAAAATCAACTTTATTTATCAAGATAGTCTCGTTTTAACTCCATACACCTTGCTCAACGTTTCTCCAATTTTTAAACCCTTTCATAAACTACTACTTTTCAAAGTCTGCAAAATACTGTTTGTTTCTCACATGATGTCTTCATTTGATACGAATTTCTTCCCACTACCCAATTTTTGAGTTTGTGAGGGGAAAGAAGTAGCTTGGAACCTTTCTGGAGAGAACCTTTCTTTTCCACAGACGAGGTCTTTTCTTTAGTAGTTCCTTGAGAAATTGTTCCTGTATTGTGGCATAATATAAATCTGTGATCGTTTTACGCTTTTCAAGGCAGTGGATAAATATCGCTTCTTGGGAATCTCAAAAGATGGCTGTCGTGATTATTCCTGCTGACGAAAGGGTTTTCACTTTTTTGGAGCATGTTCGCCGAAGGAAATTAATTGCTTGAATTGTTGGTTTGTCTCAGGCAGAAGTAATGGATTCAGGTTTCATCAGCTGCCGCAAAAACTCATTTGGACTGCGCTTGAATATGTTCAGATGGTCACATAATTCCACTTGTCAACTGTGAGCAGTTGCGGCACCCATCTTGCCGACAGCTTTCTCACACACACAAATATTCGTGCAGGAAATTACGTATCCATCCATTTGAGTCCAGGAGTCCAGGAGTGAGTACGAGTCGCCTGGGTTAACCCAGGCGGATGGTAAGGTGGCCACGGTACCTATCCGTTTAATTACGGATTTACCCGTGAGGTGGTATAGGTTGTCAGGGTATTACAAGCTTTGGTGTTTTTGTATGTCTGATGTTGCAGGTTGGGTTCCTATATTGTCACTGGCGGCGGGATCTGTCAGATCTTGGATGTCTAGCCATCCAAGCGACCATTGCTCTACTGATTACTTCGTCAGCCGCTTGTGGAGCCGTCGAGCAATGCAGTGCTAGTGACAGGAAACCGAGAGGAATAGGTGATAGGTGTGGTGGTGCCAACTGTGGTTGCATTTGGCGGGAAAGCGGTACCTACCAGCCAAGGGCGTCCTTGGGTAGGCGATAGCTCTGTCTCCGCCTAGGGAGGCGATGGTCGTATTGCCCCAGGGTGTTGACCAGCTGGTTTGGGTGAGGTGTGAGTTTGGCGAGTCCTGTCCCGCACGACGTCCACAATGTATGGGATGCCGGAATGAGTGTGAAGGATGTGTGATGGAAACCTACGGTCGGTATCGTAGATCATCCTAAGCGCCCTGTTCTGCACGGCCTGCAGCCTGCGGATGGTGGAACGAGCCACCGTACCCCAGACCTCGCACCCGTACAGAATCAGGGGCGGGACGATCGCACGGTACAAGCGTAGTTTCAGGTATGTGGGCATGGTTGAGTGGAGTATGGGATATAGCTGTCTCAGGGCGCCATGTCCCTGACCGACCTTTGCTCTGACATGTGGAGTGAAGGTTAGACCACGGTCAAGTAGTACCCCCAGGTATTTGGCAGAGTTAACCCATGGGATTCTTCTCCGCCACATTGCAAGGGATACACCCGGCCGCCAGTTTCGAACTTTGCCCAGTAGCAGAGCCTGGCTCTTCTGCGGGCTGATGGCCATTCTCCACTGTTCACTCCACCGATTTGTAGGGTCTTGGTTATTTCACGGATTTTCACTCATCTGCGATCCAATCACAATATCCGGAACTCGAACGGCCACGTTGAAATTCTGTGAACCTGCCATGTGATGGAGCAAAGTCCCCATAGTAATATTTCAACATTTCTTCTGTTTCCTTCATTGTCTTACCGTGCAATTTTTACTTTCTCTACTACGTGCGCAACCTTGAAGGATATTAAACTTAAATACCAATTTTGACTTTTAACCGACTTTTCGTTTTTGAGTTATACTGTCCACAGGCTGACAGACACACGAACCGTTGCCCAAAAATGCTTTTTTTGATTCAGGGGGATTCGAAGCATATATTCCCGGTGAAATCTGGACATGGAATTTATAAATGGAACATAAACAACAAAAAGAAAAAAGATGACATGAACATGGACGTAGAATAGAGAACACGCGCTTAACATAGATATTACATAACAATGAACCTCAAAGAAGACAAAGCGTAGGCTGACCATGAAGATAATGGCGTGACCAGTTCGTACCCAATTACTGATTAATATTTGATAAGAAGATGTTAGGGGAGTTGAAATAAATAATTCCTATGTTAAAACCAGTGCATACTGTAAGAAGCATGTGGTACGATTTTATCAAGCAATAAGAAATCAATAGTAAGGAAAATTCCATTGTAAAGGAATAAACCCATGCCTTAACGGCCTTCCTCATCCCACTGCCTTATAGAGTACCAACTGGTCGTATTATCACGTCGTTTACTTCGCTCTCTCTGAGGTATAATTGAACAAGCATAATCTTTTAACGACACCCTGAATGCACAACTGTGATGGACCTGGCAATAGTAGATTCTTTCGCTAAGAACATGTTGAGAGGACTGTCTATTGTATTCATCATTAACTGCAGAAGAAGGGCGAGGGACAGGTTTACAACTTCTTGGGATGCGGTCGTTAAGTCAGAGTAGCCAGTGGTCGCCCAGAAAGAAATTCATTAGTTCAGAGCAGAGTTACCTGGAATTCAGGACGTACAGTGATTACTAAGTTGCAGAAACACGGGCATACAATATTCTGGAAATTAGAAAGGCAAAAACATTCCCTAGAATTTAGCAAATTGCAGTCTAACAATTGTTTCAAATGCGAATAATAAATTAAGACTTTACTTTGGATGGGGTAGTAATGAAGTAGGCAGAATTTATGTTGATAAAAGAATGTGTATTTATTATTACTACATTAATTACCAGATGAATAATAACATATGGAACATTAATTGAGATAAATTGAGTTCAATTCAATTTGTTGAGCTGAAGTGTGAGTCTCTACATACTTCGCGTTATTTGTGGATTAAGTTTAATAGTTTTTGCGATGTTTGGAGGAAGAATATTAAATTGACTATTCCACTCATACGCGAGTTGATTGAAATCAACCAATCACGTATATAACAATTTTAATTTTCAAACAATGACAGCCTTCCTTCGCCAAAAAAAAAAAAAATTATTACATTTTCATTATCAACTCCTCTACTTATGGTGTGATCAGGTTATAGAGTCTAACTACATTGTACTAACAGATGCGCAACGTAATTTGACGCAATAGAGCCGCTATTCAAATGTGAAATATGGCTGACTCTTCGGAGATGTATGCAATCCTATGTTTGTAATCAGTTTGACAAATTCTGTATTGAATGAAATTATAAATTAGCAGCTGATACTCCAACTTCTGACATTGCCAACATCTTAACAAATTGGAACATTGATATGAGAACCTAGAAGGCCGTGCCAATGGACGCTGGTGTGTGTATAACTGCTTCATATTTCTTTTAAAAGGTTAGTAATTACAATACATCAGTTAAATAACATTTCATAGGTTGTATCATCGCTTAGTTCGTGAAGTAGTCTTAATGAATGTTACTTGTGATAGTCAAATTCTCTAGATAAATTGACAACCACTCGTGGCATTACGATGGTAAATTTTAAACTCTTATTTGTTTACCTAGCTTTCAATTTTACAATAGAAATAATAGGGCATCTAATCCTAGTTTATATTTTTAGTTTTATATTCTTTTCGTGTCTTACAGATTGTTTAACTGTTATCGTTTATCGGCACTCTGTCACCGCGCTCGTGTTACACTACTTGGCGGTCGCTGCAAGAGGATTCCCCGATTAGCATTTCAGCGACTCACGGCAACTTAAGCTTCTCACTGTTGTAAAGGAAATAAACCTTAAGTTATCGATACATCAGAAATCGGCAGATATAATACTTCGTCATGGCTGAAAAAAACATTAATGGCGGGTGGCTCAACACAAAATGCAATCAGAGGCTTGTAATGGCTTGCGGTGATATATAGTTAAACACGCTGTAAAACCGGTGTCGGAGTACACTAGAACTGCCAGTTAGCTTGGGCCACTCTGACCTAAGTAATTGCTTTCTCCTTCACAATGGTATTTTCCCTGCTATTGATTTCCTATACACTGATAAAATCGTAACACATGCTTCGTAGGGTAAGCATTGGTTTTAATACGCGGGATTATCTGTTACAATTATTTATTTTACTCCCCTAACATTTCTTAATCAATTGTTAAACTTACTAGTCAGTAATTGGGTAACAACTGATCACACCACTATCTTAATGGTCAGCGTACGCTGTCTCTTTGAGGTTATGTAATGTCTGGGTTGAGCGCATTATCTCCATGTTTGTGCTATCCTTTTCCCCCCCTTTCTTTTCTATGTAAACATTTATACTCTACATTTAACATTAAAGGTCATATCGAACACTTTTTTACCTTTGGAACAATTCTGTTTAGAAATGATGTTCACTCACGTATAATGGTGTTAATTTTTACTTTCTGTACGACGTATTGTAAGAAGAGCAAGTATTATATTCCACCCAAAAATTCGATGTCGATATTTCACCTGACATATATGTTTTAAGGACCCCTGAATAAAAAAAAAAAAAAAAAAAAAAAAAAAAAAAAAAAAAAAAAGTATTTTTGGTAAAAGATCCTCGTGTGTGTGTGGGCAACCTGACTCAAAAACGCAAAGTCGGTTAAAAACCAAAGCTGGTATTTAATTTTAATGTGTTTTAAGGGTGCGACACGAAGATTTTGAAGAAAATTTCTCCACTCTAAACTACCCTTTATATGGAAAGTGTTTAAAAAATTTTGATTTTCTTGAACATGACTCTTAACGATTTTGATTAAAATGCCGTCTGTTTAAGATCATTTCATGACAAATGAAATTTATATTTTGAAATTTCTGCGTATAGCCCTTGTAGTCCTGTTTATTCTTTATGACTTTTGCATAACTTACATTCTCATTTATACTTCCACACTTTAGGGAGGATAAGGAATAACCCAGGCTGAATAAAAAATACCACCCGCTAGTCAGGAATCGCACCTGGGACCTCTGGATTTGAAGGTTAGAATGCTAACTACCAGAGCACAGAGGTAGTTATGTAAATTTGTTTATTACTTACAAGATGCAAGTTACCTTCAGTTCTTCCCTGATATCTACATTTCGTGTGGTTCAGTATTAAAATTATAGTTTTATGTAATTGTAAATGGTTACCTTTATCTTATGCTAGATAAGGAATGAAGGGAGTGTTAGTCTTCACGTTATTGCCTCGAACGGTTCCCCAAAGAGTTGCTGGATTATAGTTCTTGATAGACCTTGACTGTGTTTCCTCTGAGTGAATGAATGCAACGCTCTATGGACTCTTGTATCTAAATGAAAATATACAGAACAATGGGGGAAGAAGTAACGTGCAGTGTTAACTGAGTTGTGAATTAATCTGATCTAGCCGGCAAACTAAATGGCATTTCTGCAGTAGCCTCGCTTTTTTTTTTTTTTTTTTTTTTTTTTTTTTTTTTTTTTTTTTGAATTAACGTCCTCCAACATTGTGTCATATCGGACGAATGAATGAAATGGGTGAAATGATGCTCAAATGAGCCCGAGGTCCATGGAGCTTTAAGTTACCCGACATTCGTCTTCTCAGGGTAGGGAAAACCTCGGAAAAAAACCTTACCCGGATAACTTACCCTAAGCGAGATTCGAACTCGCGACCTCTTGAACGTGAGGCAGACACGCTAACCATCACGCTACCGAGGCGGGCAGTAGCCTCGCTTGGTGACCAGTCTCAGTTATTACATTACCTACTCCAATGACCAAATCCTGTTAATCTAGAAAAAACAAATGAGAATTTAAGACGTAAGATAGTACAGCGCATAGAAATATTTGTTCTTTCCTTCCTCTCGGCCGCAGGAGTTTGCGAACGCGCTTCATTATGGTTAAAAGAAAAAGGTATAGGTATAATGTATTGGCGTATTTCATTTTGAGAATTCCTATCTCGATGACTCCAGTAAGTTTGTTCATATGAGTTTCTCTAGAAATTGTCGTTTATTTTTATACACATTCTGCAAATTATTCGTACAAAAGGTTGTTACTTTCTGTACCACGTACAGGGTAGATAGAGTATGGCATTCCATCCAAAAATTCAGCGTGGAGATTTCACAGGAAATCTCCACGCTTTAACCCCCTGAATGAATGAATAAATAATCCTGCGGCGTAACAGCTCTTTCCGGGCAAAGACCTACTGCCTGACCGCTGCGTTTTCTATCTTCGCCCACCACAGGCGTAATAAGTGAGGTGTAGTACTAGAGGATGGGACGTGGTCAGTGTCCTGGTCCCTCCCGGCGGGTATATGTGGTCTTCACAAACAGGGACCGCTACTTTTCAATCAAGTAACTCCTCAAAGTGGCCCTTCAGGGAGCTAACGAGGCTGAGTGCATCCCGGACCAGGTCTGCCTCCAGGAGGAAATCCCCTTGGTGGTACCGGGAATCGAACCCGCGTCTTCCGCTTGGTAAGGAGCAGCGGTACCAACGCACTAACAAGGCGACCAAATAAATAAATAAAAATTTGCATTTTTAGAAATAAGTCACTTGGCCTATTGCAACTGGATTCGCAAGACTGAAGCTTAGATTTTCTCATTAAGACGCTTTAATGCTGTGCCACCATTAAGCCTTATGAATGAACAACTGTCATGGCTACCTTCATATACACCTGTTAAGTGTCTTGGTGCATAGGGTAGTTAAATTATATTCGAACCCATTCGCGGCCTCTCCTTCGCTACTTCCGCGCCGGCTGCCGGGACTTCGGACTGGCAATTCCCGCTCGAAAGTACGCCGGTGCCAACTCTAGTATTGCTGTTTCGGGTATTGTCACTCAGTGCGAGTCAGGTGCCTCTGTGGTGTAGTAAACATGGTGCGTCACTTATCTGTGGAAGAACGCGTGTTTATTTGTAAAGTTTATTTTAAGCATGTATCTGCGCACCGTGTGCGCAGAGAGTTTGTTGAAAAGTTTCCGAACTCTGTACCACCTGCAAGGACAACCGTACATGCGGTTGTAATTAAATTTGAAGCTTCGGGTTCGGTGTTGGACAAGAAACATTCGAGGAAGAGGTCAGTGTTAGCTGAAAATAAACTGGATGGCATTGGTGCCGCTTTGGAACGCTCGCCTCGAAAATCGCTGAAAACACTAGCGCAGCAAACAGGTGTATCTCGATCTTCTGCGAGAAATGCTACACGTCTGTTGAAACTGAAGCCCTATCCCTACACACGAGTGCAAGCGTTAAAGCCAAATGATCCCTCTAAACGTGTGAATTATTGTAACTGGTTTTTCCAAACCGTGGAAAGGGGTTTCATTGACCCACAGCTTTTGTTTTTCACTTGGTTTCATCTAACTGGACGTGTAAATACAACAGTCGCTACTGGACTTCAAAAAAACCTGTGCTACTGGATGGAAGGCCTCATTATGGCCAGAAAATTGGAGTGACGTGTGCAATAAGTGCTAGAATAATAATAGTGCCTATATTCTTTGATGAAACAATAAATGCAGATCAACATCAGAGGTTAATTCTGAGGCCATTTTTGAATGGCTTGACAGAAGAAGAGACATCGTATGGGTGGTTCCAGCAAGATTCTGCAACAGCACATTCGGCTGCCGTATCACTAAATACAGTAACAGAGGTGATTGTTGACAGAATAATTAGTTTTGATATGTGGCCCCCTCGTTCTCCTGACTTAAAGAGTTGTGATTTTTATTTATGGAGTTCTTTAAAACACAAAGTGTATTGTTCCAATCCTCGCACACTACAGGAACTTAGAGAAAACATTTGCAAGAAATCACAAGAATTCCTGCCGCTGAGCTTCGGAGAGTGAGCGAGAATATTTACACTAGATATGCTGCCTGTTTGAGAGCAGAACGTCGACATTTCCAGTATCTATTATAAGGTAAGAATTTTAGTCCGCCGCTGCCGGTGTAAATTCCCCGGCGACTGCCGGCTGTCTCGCGCGGTAAAGAGAGGCCTCAAGGGTGGGTTCGAATATAATTTAACTACCCTATATTACTAGACACTAGATTAACATGAAATACCCACGTATAACTCATTGTGAGTCTTGCTAATTCGAGAAGCAAGAAATTATAGCCTCTAATAAATAATGACTGTTCCATACTTCTATATAAATCTCTGGTTTGACCTCTCCTCACATATGTATCTCCCGTTTGGAGCTCATCTAGTAAAACACATATTCACAAACTTCAAGTTATCCAGAATAAGTTTCTTTGAGTGGCAACAAATTCTCCTTGGTTCGTACGAAACAACAATCTGCAGCAAGAGTTTTGGAATCCTGTCCATTAAATACTACATCAGATCTATTTCAAAATCGTCTTATTCCAAACTATCTAAACATCCAAGGAGCTTTAGTGTACAACCTGGAACAAAGAAGCCACCAAAGGTCGTTATTGTACATTATATGTAGCTTTTTATACCAAAACACTTATATTAGTTAATAGTGTTGTATAACATTATTTGCTTCTAATGCCTATATTACAAACCTATAAATTCATATTGTTAATTCTATATGTCATTTACTATATGTCATGTCATTTAGCTCTTTATGTCCTTTACTTTTTCACGCAATATTGTACACACGTTCTTGGAGTTATATGACCCACTTCAATGTTATTTATTATATTTTTGATTATCAATGCCCTGTATAGCTTTTTAGCTGGTTGGTCTATATATAAAGAAGTGGAAGAAAGATCCCAATGCGGCTGGTAAGGCACCATATATATGCGTTTGATTTCAGGGAAAACCAGTCGCATTTCTTGTTAACCTTGGTTTGTGTAACTGCCCATAAATTAGCCACATGCACTACATTTGCTGAATATAGAATACAGTAGCTTCCCCTCTTTTTTTTTTTCCTTTGTTGGGAACTGTTGCCATGTGAGCCAGCGAACAGGTACACATATCTAAGATGCAGACGGTTTGGAACAAGTTGCTTGAGGCACGCGATTGCTGGGATCTGACCGTCACGTAAAGGTAATTGTGCACTGCGGCATGAAATGTCAGCTTTGTTACAGTTTAAACTAGCTCTTCCCACTGGAATATATGGCTGTGGCTATAATCAGGCTCTTATGGGATTCCGAGTATAGGGCAACTAATTAATGACATTTCCCAAGAATCCGAAGTACCGCAAACTTTACAATGGAAATTACTAGTTCTTTCTGAAACAACACAAGTCAATTATTAGCATTTCCCAGCGCTGAATACCTACCAAGTATTTTGAAACTTTTTTCTTGCGGCAAGTAATGTGACAGGTGATCATTAATTTTGGATCGTTAAACACGAATCCGCTATTCGTACGTATCACGTCATGTTTTCTCGCCGTAAGGACTCCAAAATAAGATCATGTTACAGGGACAGATATGCAAGTCCGACGTGTGCTGAAAATTATTGGCTAAGCTGCTTTGTCAGCGAGTTTTGTGAATTTAAAGCCCGAATTTTTAACAAGCAGGGGTCTGTTCTACGCGCTAGGAGGAACCTCCGTCACTTTGACATTTGAAGGTTTCTTTCAAGATGGAATCAGGATTCTCCGCCAAGGGAACGCAAAGTTGTCCAACTCTGACCACTGTTTCCTCTTTCAGTCAGTATAATGTAAATCAGTAACTTTATTTATGAAAATTAAATCTTATTACGACTAGAATTAAATGTCGGCTTCTGGAGTTAATCCTTCGCCACATTTCCACCCTCAGCAAATAGTACTAGGACCCTACGCTACCCCATTCTAACGCCCCTTCCAGTCATGGTGGGTTATTCTTTAGTGAAGACGCCCAGCGTCCACTTTGATGACATTTGGTGGAGACGCTAACACACACAGGAAACTCCCTGCAACTGCCTGTCGGTCTTGCAGAGGTCCTGGCGGACGATAAACAAGTGGTCGAAAGAGTTTTGAAATGTTTAGGAACGATAAACATGACCCTAGAATTTAAAACTCTAGATATCGCGACCTTTTTATAACGAAGTTTTAATTTTGGCTTTTGCCTCCTTGTTTTGTATATTTATGTATATGTATTTTACTTTTATTTTTCTCTGGCTTTTGCCAGGACCCGTTTCTTAAGGGCGCTGATGACATAGCAGTTGATCGCCCTTAAACCTGCACCTAAGTAACGCTCACGATTGAACGCATTGCCTGATGATAGGCACCAACGTGGTAGAGGCTCCTATTTAAAGATAACGTTCCCATCTTTAACGCTACAACTTGGTGACTGGCGCCCTCCAGACAATATGGCGACAGCGTTGTCTTCACAATATTTTGTAAACAGTTCACGACATACCCATTCCGCTATTTTTTGTGAGGGGGCCAAATAAACAACAGTTTTATACGTAGGGTCGAACCAGAATCTCTTGATTTACAGAATGCTCAAATACACACGGTTTTGATTTCTATGCTCTAGCAACTAATGTAAGCAAAGAATTCACGAAGGCAATATATACGTAAAGCAACACCAAATGTGTCCTGCGCCGTGGCGTAGTGGGCTAGAGCGTCATGCCTTGGTTCCCTGCGACGGAATGTGGCCCGGGTTCGATCCCACCCCTGGGGGTGCGGATTTTAAGTCCCTAGGTGCCCACTCAGCTTCGTGAGGAAGTTGAGTTTGCAATAAGTAAGCGGTCCTGGTCATGAAAGCCAACTTTCCGGCTGGGGGTGTCGATATGCTGGCCACATCCCCTCCCCGTATCGGGGCGTATGTGGGCGTGAGGCCGGCAGTCGGGTTGGCAGGTCCTCCTCCGATATGGACTTTAGTGTCACGGATTTTTTAACACCAGATGTTATTGCAAGAAAAAAGCGTAGTCACATTTGATGCGAACAATTGAATGACCGCTTGGCTGACCTGCTGCGTCTCTTTTGAAACACCAGCAGCACTCGGTCATCGTATCCCACCTCTCTTCCCATCTCTTCATTAGCAGCCCAAGGTTTTCAGAAAAGTGATCGAGGTGAGAAGTGCAGTTTTGGGCGCATTCTGCACCCCAACTCTTTCATCGTTTCCACTCATGTTCCGTATGGTTCACTCTACATTTCCTAGGAAGTTCATCATGACATCATATATTAAGATTTTTTCTGTTATAGGGTGTTTTCATTGAAATATACAGTAGAATCTTGCATCCCAAAGTGCACTGTGTGGCATACCCTGCGATTGGTACTCAAGAAGTTTATCACTTCAACCTGAGGACAAACTCTAACGATTGTTCGCATTGGAGCTTCTGTGTCAATATTCCTGACTTTGCTTTTTGCGCGCTTGCTAAACGTACGGCCACAAATGTATATTAATAAACACGCTGGAATCCAATTACCTAATATTTTGTGGTTAAATGCTCATTTTAGCAACCAGTGAAAAATACACGAATAACTCGTATTTTAAAGCTCCTCCTTTCTATGACATTTCACTCATTCGTGAGTTGGTTGAAATAAACCAGTCATGTGCATAACAATTTCAAATTTTAACCAATGACAGCCTTCCTTCGTGAAAAAATTATAATATTTCATCATCACCTTTTCTGCTTTTCTTATGTTAGGATCAGGTTAGAGAATCTAGCAGCACTGTGCTATAGATGCGCAACAGTTGACGTTATTGTCGCAATAGAGCTGCTATTCAAATGTCAAATATGGCTGACACTCGCTTCGGTGCTGAAATATATGAAATAATTCGAAAAGGGAAATCTTAAAACACAGAATACAACAGGAAATGTGGTTGGAATTAGATAAATTTTGTATTGAACGAAATTATAAATTAAATTATAAATTGGAGCATCAGTGTGATAACCTAGTAGGCCGTGCCAATGGACGCCGATGTATATATTCATGCTACATATTTCTTTTAAGAGGTTAATAATTACAATACAGCTAAATAACTTTGTATAAACTGTGACATCCTTTAATTCATGATAGTCAAATTCTCTAGATAAATTCTCTCGCGACTTCATGACTCCAGAATTTATCGATAATTTGACAATCGCTCGTGACATTATTTATGATAATTGCAGAAGTAAACAAACCGTAAAGGAGTGGTGACATGAGCAATCAAACATTCGGTAAATTTTATTTTTTATTCATGCAACCATGCACTTTAGAGGAAAATGGTTTAGGAAGTTGCTGTTTAAGTCTGCACAATCACATTCCTAGCATCTTGTGTAAATGTGTGTGTGTGTGTATGTGTGTGTGTGTGTGTGTGTGTGTGTGTGCGCGCGCGCGCGTGTGTAGAATTAAAGCAGAAATTCCAATTTATAAGTTTATACATAAAACTGTAAATGTTATTTTTGGCAGTATTTGCCATTTACTCTCTCCTTAACTGAACATTATACGGAAGACTCCTTAAATCCAAGCTTCTATTGTGCCTTGTATTTTATCATGGACAAGATAACTACGGAGTTCCCGACGCTCAAGGAGTGAGGAGCATTTTTTGATGGCCATAAAGTGTATATATTCGGTGAACCAATATAATACTGCAGGGTTGCGTGTGAAAGGGTTATGAATAAACCTACTGTAAGGAAGAATGAAAGGCAGCAGTAAATTATCGAAATATCGCCGTAGTGGGTCGGCCGTTAACGTCATCCTCAAAGTGAGGCCAAGGGGATCGAAATGACATCCCTCACTTAAAATGCGTACAGTCCTGGAAAGGGTTTCGTCGCGGGGCTGCACGAGTTGTAGGGGAATTAATTTAACGGTGGCTCACAAGAATTCAACATGACCGATATTACCAAACTAAGTATTGCCAACCTTTAATATTTAACAACTACTTGTGTTTTACGAATTAATTGCCGTGTACTTTGTCGATTTGCTTCATAGTTTGTTAATTATCAACATTTAAAGCTTTTATATTCACCCAAAAATTAATTACACTAGAGAACACTAGTTTTTTACGATTTTAAATCGCCATTAACACCTAAACAATGTGAAGATCGGATTAGAAATGCATTTGGAGAAGAAGCCGTACCTAAGGCAACAATTTATAGACAATTGGTGTAGCGAATTCGAAATACATTTTTATTCCCCGTAGTAATGAATAGAGGACAGAAGGTTGTGCGATAAACCACAAGTTTAGTGCACATGTATTTTACTGTTGCTACTCACGCATGTACACAGCTGCAGGCGTCTGCTGATGCGCGTGTATACACGACGGCTGCGCAGTACTACCGGTTATGTCATTCACTCTTTCATGTCCAACTAACCTGTATCGCATGTGACCGCACGTGGACCCGCGCTCTAGTGATGAGAACGCCAAAGAACTGCTGTTACTGATGAAAATATTGTCGCTCTTCGAGCAATTTATTTGGGCGACATCAATGGATTCCACATAAACTGACTCCCGATCAAAAACAACTACTCGTACGCATTATATCGTGCAGAAAAACCCTGGAAAAATCCCAAGGCGGCACTTCAAGTTTGGTTTGGAATATGGATGGCTATTTCCAAGAGAACATAGATCTACTAAAGTCCTACACTTCGCAGTATTGGTAAGAAGAGGTTGCTATTTTTTCTTCTGTCCTCAAAACGGGTCATATTGCTACTATACCATTAGAAGCTCAGCACCATTGACCATTCACCATACAACCTAAAATTTGGTATCGACGTTTTAAAACCAATTTCTCACGAAGTAGATTTTTCTAAACCTTAAACTTGACAATTATATTACTTTTTCTGCTTGTTATTGTATAGATAATCTAAGTAAGTGACCAGAATTATGTTCCTCTATTTAATGGCTTTTCTGAAAAAAAGAATTATGATTAAATAATCTAAAAATTGCTTTGTTAATTTGAAGATAAATTTATAATACTGTTCAAGTACGCAGAAGCCTACTTTGTATCATTCCCTTAAATCAAAGTATAAGCTTTGAAATAAAAACAACATAATTGAAATATATTTTAAACTAGTCAGTATATTAGGGATAAACCTGGTTTCACCATAGAAAGGTAGCGCCATTTTGGATAATAAATTACGCATATAAATTAATTTTGTAAAATTGAAATTAGCTTCATCTTACATGAAATAAAGTATGTTCTAAGACTTCAGTAGCAATTTTGTTATGGTTGATCCAAATAGACGAATGAATTATTGAATACGATTAATTTTTATACGTGTTAATGTACCTACGCCCTTAAGTGTTGTTGCTATTCATTTGTTTCTCGCGATGTCGTGAAAAGATTATGGAATATAAGAGCTAGCGTATAGCGAAGCGCTTTTAAAAGGTTTTGTCCGTTAGCCTCCTGTGTTCCTCTTTTGCCGGAGGTGGATCTCGAAGTCACGGTCCTTTTATATGACGGATCACCAAAGCCAAGCGCGTTAGCTGCCATGGTCATTATAACCCGTCATGGTATATATACCATCAGTAATGTGTTTGGCCACTGGCACGCAATAAGGCCAGCCGGTATGAGCTTGTACTACTGTGGCTCATACTATTTTAACATTCCGGAATTTCTAAGCATGCCTTAATTAAATTGATACAGTAAAATCTGCCTAAACCAGACACTCTGTATACCGGAAACCTGCACAAACGGGAAATATAGGAACGGAGTTGTTTATCTTAAATTATACTCTAAACCGGAATACCCCAGACGCCTAAAAGAAACAATTTTATGGAACCATTTGCGTAAATAACTTGATTAAGAATGATTATCATATGCGTAATACATAACATGCAACGTGTTTTTAAAAATGATAGCCATTATTTGCTAAGTGTTGAGTCGCTATTTGCTTTAGTGATTCGTTTGTTATGAATCTTGATTCTCACTTAAGCCTAGTATGTTCATTTACGTATAACGAAATGCACAAATGTGTAATGAAACTTTATTTCTCTAAAAGAATAAAGCTTTGTAAATATATTTTGTAATAAAGTGAGCAGAAGTCCTGTGAAAGCAACACATCATATTTTTCTGTGAAGGTGTGCAGTATTTTTGCATATTCTGTTTTAAAGTTCATCGCACGCCTAGACCTCAAGGAACAAAAAGAGACGAAGACAACTGGGTGCAGCAGAGATGTTCAACCTTGTCTCTTTAGAGACGCTTACGTAATGAGTGGCTATACCCCATTCCACTCTTTCACTCGGTGGGAAAGTCAGTATACAATGATGGAAACAGACAGGCAATGCCATGGCAGATTCTAAGTAATGCCTTGAATTTTCTGGGAATGTCCTCAGAAGACCTCTTCATTCTGGATGATTTTTGCATGATTGATAAACAGTAAGAGACAGACAAAAGCTTACTAAATAAAATATGCGGATCTCGTTAAAACACACAATTTGTCTCAAATGCTTCATTTTTCTTTTGAGTGAACCATTTTGAGATATTCTTTATTATTTGAATTTGCCAATACTTATACGTGTTTCAAATAAGAATATGTTATTCTTTTTTTTTATCTCTTGGCCTTGCAAAGAGAACAGAATTTCAAAGGCATCGCATAGCAACCAGGGCTTAAAATATTTGACTATCGCTTAAAGCCTACTGTATTCCCATATTCACCTTGCACCTAAAAGAAAATTAGCAGTAAGGTAATTTGTGAAAATGCTTAAGTGGATTAAAATGTAGCAGATAGAGAAATAAACATTTGCAAGAGTAGTGTGTATAAGAGTGAGTATAGTTCTACATATATTTGCGAACAGAGTTTCTCCAAATTGAACTATATTAAAAGTCTGTGTCGCAATATGTTGCGCGACGATCACTTGGTGTAGCTTCTAAGGCTATGCACTTCGACTTTGATGGCTAATATTGATAGACTTCTTAACCCTTTCAGTCCCGGTGTGCATTATAATGAACATAGGCATTTTTTGACTATTTATAATACGTTTAAAGGTTTTTTTTTCTGTTGTATTGTGCGTCAACAATTAAACATATACCAACCATACAAACTAAACTTGCTATTGAATTCTTAAAATGTAACAATTTTTAATGCAAGATGAAGCTTATTTCAGTTTCACGACATTAACTTACATATGTAATTATTATTTATTTATGCCAACAAACTTACTGTTGGTGTTTTTAAACACACAAGCCGTGTGTGGTTCAAATCCCAGTTGTGGCATTGAATTTTTAAGTTCCTGTTCTACCTCTTTTACATATGTAATTTAATTATTCAAAATGGCCGTACCTTTCCATGCTGATACCAGGTTTATCCCTAATATATTGACTAGCTATTTTAAAGATACTTTCAATTCTGTTTTTATTTTAAAGCTTAAGCTTTGGTTTAGGTAAATGACTGGAACGAGGTTTCTATCTACATAAAAATATTATAAATTTATTTTCAAATTATTTAATGATAATTTGTTTACAGAGAAACCTAATTCTGGTCAGTTCCCTATATTATAATATATACAGTAAGAAGCAAAACAAGTTTTATTTAAATCCTTCCCCAGTTTTTGAATTGTCAAGGTTAAAATTTAGTAAAATGTAGATTGTGGGAGATGACCTTTTATATTTTGATAACTTTTAGGCGCCTTTTTAACTATGTGCATGATGCAGCATTTTGCCTTTTAAATCATCACTCTAAAACTACTGCAGATATTTAAATAAGTATTGTTGGAAAATACACAGTATTTTATGCTTCCCCACGTTATTGTCCAGGCGTGGTTTCTTTTGCTTAGCAATAGCAATCCCTCAATTATCAGACGGTAAAATACTTGGACTAAGACGTCCAATTACTTTCTAACAATATTCTCAATACTAGTTCCTGGAGAGACATGGTTGCGGTATATTATGACTTTACTATCGAGCATCATCTCTAAAGTTGTCACAAAGCACGTCCTTAATTTCCCAGCAATCGCGTGCAGACTTCGACAAAGCCATTCGCGCATGTGCTGAACCCTTAATTCGCATCCCCCTCTAGCGACCTCATTACCCACACAATAACGATACATAATAAACATACCCCGGGTATAATTGACATTACCTGTATGATTGCATGTAGAGATAGCTTGGTAATCCATTTATTGAAACACTCCTCTACAGTGTACAGTATTTTCATACAGCGACAAGCACATTTAATTACCTACATATTTGATTTGCTTCCTATTTCGATTCCATTTTCAGATAGCTTTGTACCTGTAGATGTAACGATACGAGATATAATTAGATTCGCTGTTATCTAATACAAATGAGCAACTTTAGCCTGCACTGGGAAACATTGGTTAAGACGGAGGCAGCTTCCAGCGTGCACGTAGCCTATTGTGGGCCCTTTGTGACGTACGTGAACCTGGGAAGAGTGGATGTAAGGGAAACCCGAAGGACAATCAGATCCGGACTACGTCGACGCCCTCTTGACGACGCGGATCGGCTTCCTATCGTCAAACCCAGTGAAGTCCAGGGCGTACTCCAACGTCTCGACCGCAAAAAGGCCGCGGGGCCTGACGGGATAACACCTGTCATGCTCCGCCACCTTCCCTTCAAGGCCGTGCTCTACCTGACTAAGGTCTTCAATATGTGCCTCGCCCTCAGCCACTTCCCACGTGAGTGGAGAGAGGCCCGGGTGATTTGCATATTGAAGCCAGGGAAAGACCCGGTCCATCCCGCCAATTACCGATCCATTAGCCTCCTACCCGTTCTCTCGAAGGTATTCGAGAGACTAATACTAGCCCGCTTGTCCCCTATCTTAGGGGACATTCAAGCCATCCCACCCCATCAGTTTGGGTTCCGGCCTGGCCACTCAACGCCCCAGCAGCTGCTGCGGGTGGTGGAGGCTGCCGCCCTGGGATACCAGGACAAGGCCTATACCGCCGCGGTATCTCTGGACGTTGAGAAGGCTTTCTCTACGACCTGGCATGCCGGTCTCCTACGAAAGCTCATCCAACTGGAGCTACCCACACGCCTTATACATCTATTACATTCCTACCTTAGACACAGATCCTTTGTGGTCTCAGTGGCGGGGAATAAATCCACACGCAGGCCAATCCGAGGCGGAGTCCCCGAAGGTTCTGTTTTATCACCCACGCTCTTCAGCGTCTACATGGCCGACCTACCTACAGAGCCGAACGTCAACATAGCTCAATATGCTGATGACGTGTTGCTCTACACAACAAACAAACATCCTAACAGAACCTTCCTCCCAATACAGCGACACCTCCGCCTCATCCAAGAATGGTGCAGGCGTTGGCGATTGTCCATTAATCCGGAGAAAAGCCGCGCCATACTTTTTACTAAGCGCCGATTCCCCGCCAATCTCCCCACATTCACCTATCTGCGAAGAAGGATTGAATGGGTAAACTCTATCTCCTACCTGGGAGTGAAGCTCGATAAGGGCCTTACTTTTCGGGAACACATCAACGACTTGTCGGCGCGGGCCGGTGGGGCAACTGCCTCTCTGTACCCCATGCTGCGGTCGGGGATGCCAGTTCCCCTAAAGCTACGCCTTTTTCGGGCACTCATAATCCCACTCCTCCTATACGCCTGCGAAATCTGGGGCATGGCCGCAGATTCCCATCTCCTACGTCTGCAGCGTATACAGAATAGAGGACTTCGGATAATCTATTCTGTATGCCGCGGATTCCCTTCGAGACTACTCCACGAAGCCTCGTCTCTTCCGTATGTGGAGGACGAAATTAGGCGCCGGGCAACAAAATTCTACGACCAAATTCCTCAACATAGGAGTGCCCTGATTAGGTCTCTTGGGGACTACAACCCCACTGAACGCACGCGTGTGGGACACCGGGTTCCCCGCATGGCTTGCGGGCATCCCCGGTAACGAAGGAGACATCCCTTCAACAGCGAAAGCTGAATACATCACAGTCCTCCAAGACAAGTTTGGATTCTAAATTCAAAATTAAATAAACCTCCATATTTGGACCTTTACACCAGCAGTGCCCAACGGAAGTTGCACACTGATTAAGCAGCCGCTGAGGAGCAAAATCTTGCTGCCTCCTTAAACCTACTACCTCAAACTTCACCCGCCACCCTGCAAAATCCTACATCCCCTCATAAAGTGGTTAAGCCCTAAAAGGGCAGGTACACGTATGACACACCTCGGGCTGATCTCAGCCTGCCAGATAGCGTCGTCGTCGTCGTCGTCGTCCGGACTACGATACGCCGATTCCAGAATTACACCAACCCTGATTCCGGTGCGAGCTTGTGCGCGTCCTCTTCAACCTCAACAAGTCTCCCAGTAAGGGCCAACAGCCGTCCAGCCAAACACCAGGGAGAAATGTTTACACAGCGCGAACTCCACCGCTCCGCCGCAACCCACCAAATGCTGTCGTGGGTCTTACAATATTTACACAGACTAAGATGAAACATATGGTTGAATAGGAACCACCCCAGCATTTGCCTGCCTAGGAAAAGCACGAAAGAACCAAGGTGTAGGTAGTCGGCTCTACTGGTATGGAACACAGGACCTCCAGAGTGCGAATCTCGTATGTTACCGCGGAGCCGTCTCGCTTAGTTAACAGGGATAGTTCCGTTTGATCCTACAATAGCTATCGCAAAGATTGCTGAAGCAGAGAGACAGTCGTTAAGCAGTTATCTCACGTAGACTTTACAGGAAATGAGAGGACAGAAAAACCAGTCAAGAAGAAATGGTGTGGAAAAGTATTGCCGGTAAAGGAATCCTCAGAGGGATAAGAGGAGAGACTCAAGAGCAGATGCGGATAGCGATGGGCGCAGGCATGTACGGAGTCCCTAACATTCCAGATATAAGACTCAGATGCTGCCCGCATCATCCCCAGAGACCACTCACCGCTGACAGTATCAGTACCATCGGAACCAGCATCTTCCACGTCAGGGATTAGGGGTATCAAGCTTAGCTATAGAAGAAGAAAGATAAAAATAATATGTGCATTATGTTCGTGTGATTGGGAAACTTACAAAGGACCACGAGTTCTGGGTGTACAGCATATTTTTTCGGGCAGGCTCAATTGCAATGCAGGAACTGAAGATTTATCCTCTGAATACAACTGTTATCAGTGATAAGTTGCATTTAGTATATTTACTTTACATTGTATTTTGCTTTTTTGTGTGTTCTTTGAATGTGGTACGCTGTTTCTGTACACTAAAAAAATGTTAAAAACATTAGGATGCGTTATCTTTTCATATAGGTTTTAAAAATCAAATCTAGCCCCTTAAGAATTTTTTGAGGTGAAACACCAAATTTATTTTGGTCCATATTTGTACTTTCTCTACTACGTAGGTATAGTAAGCAAGGGAAGTATTGTATTCCGCTGAAAAGTTCGATATCGAGATTTCACCGGGAATACATATTTTGACACTCGCTAAAAGCATTTTTAGAAAAGTCTGTGTTTCTGTGTTTGAACAGCGTAACTGAAAAACGAAAAGTCGGTTAAGTGCCAAACTTAAGATTTAAGTTGAGTTCTTCTAAGGATGCAATAAGAAAACTTTCAAGAAAATCCCTCCACCTCGGACTATGCTTTATATGGAACATTTTTCGAAAATTTTGACTTTCTCAAAAATGGCTAACGGTATTTTCCCCTTTAGGTAGGGTGAGTCCGCTTCCTGTCACCCAAGCGTTGATGCCTGCCTACGCTGGCATATTACACCCCCCTCTCCATGTTGGGGTCTAGATTCATCAGTGACCCTTGATCTCCTTATCAGTTCCAACAAGGATTTGATGCGGTATATACTCGTATTGCCTCTATTTCGGTTCCCGGTGGCTCGAAAATGGAGTTTCCAGACTTCCCAGTAGGGAAAGGTCCCCACGCCGGTACCGGGGATGGAACTCGAATCCCTCACGCCTGAAGCAGGCGTGCTACCGCTGCACTACGGGGTAGTTAAAATTATTAAAACACATCTTTAAGATACGTATTTTATGAGAGATACATGTATATCTTGAATTTTCTGTCAATGTCAGACTGGGTGAATTTTGTGCAATAATAATGATGATTATGGTGGTGGTGGTGGTGGCGGCGGCGGTGGTGGCGGTGGTGGTGGCGGCGGTGGCGGTGGCGGCGGCGGCGTCGGTGGAGGTGGCGGTGGCGGTGATGATAAACAGCACTCGATGGAGTATGAATGTGGCGAAAATTGGTTTTAGTTTTTGCATATGAATGCATTGATTTCGTTCTTTTCAAACACTTTCGGACACAGCTGCAATCAAAGCTACTTACACCATCGACAATCTCCATCTGCTGTCCCTAGACACTGCAATGTCCCTTTTCAGCTCTCCAGTATCAGCAATAGTGACATACGGTATTGAGTCAATATAGGAAAAGCTATCCATCAGCGATGTAAGAAGAGACAAAATCTTAATACGCAAAACGTTTAGATCTCGTTAAAACTTACAGTTGACATCAAATATTTGTTTGACTTTTTCAATGCTTTTCTCAAATGGGAAGTATTTTTCGTTTTTTTTTTTTTTTTTTTTTTTTTTTTTTTTTTTTTTTTTATATCCCGAACATGCAAAGAGAATGCAACGTCAAAACTATCACACAGCGACGAGCTCTTGAAGAATTAGACTATCGCTCAAAGCCTACTGTATTCCCATATTCCCCTTGTACAGCTATGGAAAAACTGATTGAGCGCATTAGGAGAGAAGAATATTTCCAACTCCCACATTCTGTTGCAGCGCGGTATACAGAAGTTGATATTTCCAAAATGTATATGAGTTTATTGAGTTTATTGTTCCATGTGTTAACATGTGTCGAACACACAAATAGGCTGGGTCTTGAATCGCCACTCGCGTCTCTGTTTGAGAATATGTATACAGTCTGTGTTCGACAGACGATATGACATATGGAATAAAGACTTTCAATAAACTCAGCTGCATTTTGGAAATATCGACTTCCGTAAACCACGATGCAAAACGACGTGGGACTTAGACATTTTCTGTTTTACTAATGAGCCCAATAATTTTTTCCATAACTGTACCTACTAGAAAATTAGCAATAAGATAATTTCTGCAAACTTTTATCTCGACCAACATGAAGATAAAAGAATAAGTATTTTTTTCAATTTATTTATTTTAGGTTGCATGAACATCTTAACACAGAAAAGATTACAATTTCTTATTACAAGATTCACAATGACAATATCAATTTAGTGGCATGTATAAATTTGATAGTATTAAAAACAGCTATAGAGTCGTTCAGTGCTTCCTGTTGTGAAGGAACCTTATATTTTTGCCTTTAAGTTCTAAATGTTTGCATTCAAATATATGTTTTGTTCTAAATGTCACTTTCAGTAGTTACATATATAATCGCTCCACCCTTAGATCCGCACCTGATGTAAACACAAGTCAACAACTAACCCGCGATACGCCGGAAACCGAAGCACACCATAAAATATAGTACCTTAAATATTGGCGATTTTCTGTGAGTTTTCAAGATGTATGATAACCTGGTAAAGACTACTTGAATGTAATGCGATAGCAGTTCTATTCCTAAAACTCCCGAGCAAATATCGCTCTGTTGTATCATAAACGCGAAGCATGAGTCCACGTGACGTTTGTTTGTGTTAGTCGCAGATGATATGAACATCAGGTTATCGCGGAGGGATACAAGGGGTGGATCTAAGGCTGCATGGAGTATAGTAGCTTAACTTTTGGTTATGAAGTGCTCGTGTGTTAATTTCGAATGGCCAATTCTTAATCGTGTATAAATTATGTGGCCCTTTCTGATCTTCAGGTGGATTTGGTTATTGTTGAAAATTGAGGTCCTTATTTCCGAAAACTTATTGGAGCAGTTTTCTAACCATTCAGTGTTCCACAAACTTTTGTTTAAACTGCTGAGATGCAGTAGTTGTAGTGTTTAACGCCCGCTTTTACTACTACGGCACCGCAGGCGGTGACACTGATGATACATGAAGATGGAGCACCGGTGGAATGAGATGGCGGGGGAAACCGGAGTACCCGGAGAAAACCCGCCCTGACGCCGCTTCGTCCACCACGAATACCACATGCGGGTCCCTGGGATCGAACCCGGGCCGCCTAGGTGGTAGGCGAGCGCGCTAACCGCTCGGCCACGGCGCCGCCTGCTGAGATGCGTTTTAAGATCCAAATGAGAGACTGATTTTTCCTGGTGATCCGTGAGTGTTGTTGCTTCCTTGGCTGCTTTATCGACTTGTTTATTACCAGGAATTCCAATATGTGATGGTATCCACATAATGATGAGCTGTTTGTTGACATGAATTTCATTACAGAACTGCTTAATATCTTCAATAATTGGTTCTTTGTATGGCTTAGGATGCTTTCAATTACACTTTGTGAGTGTACAAATTAGGAATTTTAGTTCTTTGAAATTTTGTATTATTTCTACAGCCTTTCTGATGCGAAAGCCTCACAGAAGAAGAGTGAGCAGATATCATTTAGCCTGTATTTGATTACGTTGTCATTGTATATGACTGCTATTTGTTGAAGTCTTTGAATCTTTTCAACGTTTCATTAAACAGAGCTTTGTGTACGTATGCGTTAGTTTCTCTTTCTTGTTTATCCATCAGGGCCGTATCAATTTGTGGACGAGGTATTTGCCATGGCGGTTCATTTGGAGTAGTACGTGGAATTGTTTTTGGAGACGTACAATAATTTCTTTCAAGTAGTCACTTAGACGATTAGGTTTAGGATACGTTTTTCTTCTCATATAACTATCTTTTAGCCTATTGGAGAAAACATTTTATACACTATTTATTTATGCCAACAAACTTACTATTGGTGCTTTTAAACACACAAGCCGTGTGTGGGCAAAGTTCGAGAGGTAGAACTGGAACTTAAAAATTCAATGCCACAACTGGGATTTGAACCACAGACCTTCCGCTTACCGGGCGGCTGCTCTACCACTGAGCTATTGTAACAAACTGCCAGAATGTCATTAAATTCTCAAACCAGTTCGTATTTCTCCTGTTAAACCACAAAGGCAGTCTCACATCAGAGACAAATCACCCCAATGGTGACTTACTATTGTAAGTACTTTATGTCTCAGTATTAAATAAACTTCAGATGGTAATTATTATTTATGTATGCCAACAAACTTACTGTTGGTGTTTTTAAGCACACTACTGTTGGTGCTTTGTAGTTTACCAGGAGAAATACGAACTGATTTGAAAATTTAATGCCATTCTGGCAGTTTGTCACAATAGCTCAATGGTTAGAGCAGCCGTCCGGTAAGTGGAAGGTCTGTGGTTCAAATCCCAGTTGTGGCATTGAGTTTTCAAATTCCAGTTCTACCTCTCAAATTTTTATACACGTTTTCTAGTGAATGTGAAATTTTTGCAGCATATTTATACGTAAGCTTTCGTCCTCTGACATGCAATGGTTCTTAATTGCTTTCCGCCAGGATACTAAAAACTGGACTAGTTCTATAGGCTCCAATAGCAGTCAGTAAGCCTGCTATATAAACAGGATTTAACGAGGTGTAAGAATAGTTTGTGCAAGAGTAGGGAAAGTCATGTGAGTGTTAAAGGTCCTCCTTAGCTAGACGGGTGGAAACTTCTAGCTCCTACAACGCTCAATACGTACAAAAAACACGGTCGATTTTGCCGCGAGTGATGAACGACGGACATGCTTACTCTGCAAGCTTAATTGCATGCGTATAACAAGAGCCGTCATTACAATGAATAATGGTGCCATTTATTTAAGTTAAAGAGCGCTCCCGTCCAAATTATAGTAATCTAACAACTGATTCCGATTTCTGCGCGCATGGTACATTGCGCTTATAGCTGTTACCAGTGTCATTTATTTCCCAATACGCCGCGCCCTCCGGTACCAAGTTCTGACTTTACCCATAAAACAATGTCTGTGAGATATACGTTTCCCGCGCATTTACAGAGCAACAGTGAAATGTAGCATAAAAGCTCTCCTAGTGATTTATGTTGTAGGCCAAATTTTGCAGTTTTTCTACGGATTTGAATTAGACGTTTTGAACTACACTGCACTTCAAGGGAACACTGAGCAATGTTGTCACCTCTTGTTTGTGACAAATACTAATAATTGATGTATGATTGTAATTGAATATTGTACCGCCACCCAACAGCCGCCAAAGACGTTCAAGGTGAAGCTACCTCACACCACTAGGCGGCTAATAAACAGAGCTGTCAGAACCAGACGACAATGAACTTGGCAGAACAAAGCGTTTTTAGACTGTTCATCAAACTTCTGTCTACTTGTTTATGAGAAGTATATAGAAAAAAGGGATGAACTTAGAGAAAAGTGCGTGCTACGTTATTTTTGTGAAGTACGTATCAAGGTGACGATCCTACAGAACAGCTGTGAATTGTAAGGTCACAAAGTAGTGTAGATTGTGTTAACGATAACAGAAATTTCTGTTTTGAGCCTCTTCTGAAGCGCATAAATGGTCTAAAAACAGAATAGAGTAACTAGAGTAGGATTGCCAACTTTAAAATGGCTCCTCCAAAACTCAAATATGTACTTGAACGCTCAATTATGTTCCTCTAATTTTTTTTTTAATATTACAGAAGTCTATTTGGTGAAGAAGCGTCACATTTTGACTGACCTGATTTTGATAGTGTCTGGAATATGCCAAATAGGCCCATACGTTTTCAGAGGCAATTTTTATTAATTTCTAATACCTACTAATATAATAAATCTAAACCTAACGTGCAAGCCTGTTATTTTTGTTATTTAAAAAATATATAGCCTGAGAGTGCAGTACAGTTAAAATAAAATACTTTGGAGTGTGTTTAAAAATAAGTTGAGGTGAATGCTTTAACTCAAAGTCTAATAAAATACAACTTAGTATCAATAATATATGCTCTGCACGAAACTGTGCTTTTCTCACTTTTAAAAAAAAATGTTACACCGATTTTATGAATCTCTTCAATAGTAATTTCCTATTTACTTTGGATATATTTCATTATTGTAGGCACAGTACTTCAAATATTTCCTTGAAATTGTATTGCATCGGTTGTTTTGAGTTGTAAATTCTGTACAATTTGATGGAAAGAATCGTGTTTTGTTCACACAGAAAAAAAAAATGGTTCAAAATAAAAATAGAGAAAACTAACTTTTTTATATTTACAACGAAAAAAAAAAAAAAAAAAAAAAAAAAACAGAGAAGCTGCTATACTTATGGATACCAAAAACTTCCTCTAAAATATGGAGCAAATTTTACCTCTGTACTCCGAATTATGATTTTTTCCCTTGTGAAGTGGTACAGAATTCAGAGAACAGAGAGTAGCAGATGCTTTCGTCTTTTTGAGGAATTGTTGTTCTACAAATTCCTGCTGCTGTTAGCTATAGGTTCATTAAAATATATGATAAGTTGGCAATCTCTCTCCTGTGCGCGGGAGAACAGAGTTGCGGTGGAAATGGTGCAGGCAGAGGTGCTGTAGAATCCCTACCCCTCAATAGCACAGGTGTTCCTGACGTCGAATATAGACTGTGTTCACGTTAATTTATTGAGCTAGTTTGTCACCATAAAATGGCAATAACTACATCTAGTTCATTTGCTGTTACAACTGGTCTAGAATGTTTGTCTATCACCGAAACCGAAGCCTCAAATTTATTAACGATCGCATGAAACACATGAAAACTGAAGTGTGGTTTGTGATTAGTGTTAGAAAAATAACAGGAGCCAGTTTGTTTAATGAAACAATAAAAGATGTGCTGCCTGATTGTAAGATAAGTATTTTAGTTCTTCTCTACCTGCAACATTTTTTCGATTAACCTCGTAGTGTTCGGGTAGTGGAGAAAGCCCAAAGTGCGTTACCAAGTATTTGAGTGGTTTCTTTCTATGTTAATTTTCTGCAAATGAATTTTCTGGTGTAAATTACCCATTTTCTCAGAAGCGACCGAAGATAGCTAAGTTAAGTTTGTAGATAGTAAAAAGAAAGCTCTTGCAGATCTGCGACGCGTCTACAAATAATATCCTACTTGTCCCACAACTTATTAAATACAAGTAACACATGTTTGAAACCCTAAAGGTAATTTGTGGCAACTCTGTATTTCCTTCTAAAAATACTGACAGCTTTCTCTTTGCAACACTTCATTACACCAAACGTTTTCTTGCAGTTTTTGACTAAAATCATTAGTAGGGAGCGAACCTTCATACAGGAAACGAAAAGTTGTAGATTATGGACTCAAGGAAGTGGGAGAGGGTCAGTCTGTCACATGATCACAGTGCAGAGGAGGCCAGGTACATCGGCGCACAAACGTTGTAGATAACTTACATTCAATGCTATCACCATTTGCATTAAAATATTCACTCCCAAATTCTCGTACAAGTTCAGCAATATGATGTTCGTCCTGGAGGCATTTTACTCAGTGTGTGGAACTATTGACACTATGCACTGTATACGCAGTGGCTCCAGTTGTGTTTTGTGCTGTCACTGTACTCGCTCTGCCCATGTGACAGGTAACTTGCGATCGCCTCATTTCGCGATGGCTGTATAAAGGCTCAAACCTAGTCATTCCTTTTGTTATTGAAATGGCTGCCGTTTCTCATTGCACATACGGCATGCGTTTGTTTCTGAAGTTTTGGCGTTGCTTGGATGGTGCAGTCGTAAAGAATTCAGAAGATTTTAGATAGCGTAGGATGGGAGTTGTAGCTAGCCACGAGGGAAATAAAAAAGATGTCCATTTGCTGTAGGTACATGTGTGGGTACCGCAAGAATCCCCGCCTGGCCTAGTTTTATTGCTCTAGTTTTTGTTTCAAGTACTAATGTGCAACTGGCTGAGCCGTGATGTATGCCCTCTGTTCTCTCGCAAAGGATAATCTCGCACATTTACTCTTAACTTACTCCAGTGAGGAAGCAAAATTTTGGGACCGCAGTAAGAAAAGAATTCTTTTGGGAAATAGCTACACTTGCATGCATAAATCAGAGATGGCTCCGCGGTAACGTGTGAAGCTCACATTCGGTAGGTCCCGCGTTCTGTTCTCGCCAACCGTACATTCTGACGGGTTTTTCGTGGTTTCCACGGGTCGATAGGCAAATACTGGGGTGGTTTCCGCTTACTACGACTTTCCTGTCCTACATTTTCTTCATCATTTCATGGCTGAAGGACCAGGCGACGGTTTTCGGCGTGTTGCAGTTGGGCGGTAGTGGCGCAGTTTTAAGATTTCTATTTGGCGTCAATCAAAATACTCATGGATTTGTTTTCCCGATGGTCACTAAATAGGGCTCGGGGCTTGAAGGCGGTTTAGAGCGGCGTAGCATGCGTTCTATCTGGAAACATTAGGGACTCCATCCACGCGTGTGCACGTTGCCTCCAGAATCTAGTCGCCATTCGCCCTCATGCCTCCTTCCCAGGTGTCGCGTTTGAAGCTCAAAGGTTCTTTTTGGCGCATTATTTTCCAGCGCACCTCCGTGATAAGAGATATGCCACATCTTGCTGTATAAAAATGCAGGTCTCGTTAAAACACACAATTTATGTCCAAAGGAATTTTTTATGGAATTAACTATTTCGGAGATATTCCTTGTATTTGTGTGAATTTTGTAGTGCTTATACTTTCTCAAGTGTAAGATCGTTATTCATGTTTTTGTATGTTAGCCATGTAAAGAAAACGGTATTTCAATTCTCGACTATGTAAGCAGCCAACCCGGACTAATGTTAGTTTTTAATTAGTCGCAGTCTTTGCAGAGTTTGTGTCAAGGTTACGATACAACAGAATAGCTATGGATTGTAAAGCAACGAATTATATATTTTGTTACAATAAAATGGAACACTTTTAAATTGTGATTCAGTCTTGGGAAGAAATAAAGTGACAAAAAGTAACCGGTGTTGTCATTTGTTACATACATATAAGCTCCTTTTTACATTTAAGGACATAACATTCTCTCATCCAGAATGGTGTTCACTCGTTTACTGTTGTGTACCTTTTAATTTGTTTATATTGAGTTTTCTTTAGAAACATTAAATTCACACACATGCGCGCGTGCACATTTGCGCTCTCACTCGTACCTTCAAAACCTAAGATCGGGCCTAATTCTGGCTAAAGAAAAATACCCTTTCTTGAGTTGGTAATCGAACCCGGGGCCTCTAGATCTGGAAGCTAAGATACTAACCACAGACCGCAGAGACAGTCAACATAATTTTCTATCGTGAGACAGTTAGGGAAAATCTTAATACGGTAAGTCTCAAAAGTTATCCCGACCGGTCATGTTGCTTTAATCGTACATCTCGTGAATGAAAGGATTTAAGGAAACGGTGCATTCGTATTCTAAGGGTTCTTCTAGAGCAAACATTTCGAGGGCTCCCAGTTACCAATGATCCCTATCACTTTCTTGTTCCCTCTCACAGCCCCAATTACATCTCCACTTCAGAGGAATTACAACATCCAATTTCTGGAATGAAGAATTGCTCCACGGGGTACAAAGATTCTGTTAAGATTTCCTTCCCTTCGGCATCATCTTGCAGCATTTCATTCGATTGACGGAAAGGGAATTGAGCGGAAAATTGCAATTTAATGTGACCATGCCATGAATACATCTGCAGGGATACGTAAAGTGACGGATGCATCGAAGGCAATCTCAACATCGAGTCTGGGTGTATTGAATACTGTGACTTCAGTCCACTTTTTTTTTTTTTTTTCTAACTGCCGCTGCGCTATCACTTAATGAACCCCGTGACACAACAGCCCATTCGGGCCAAGGTCTACCGCCCCACCGCTGCATCCCTCACAGGCATCATGAGTGGGGTGCAGTAATAAAGGTGGGACGTGGTCAGTGCCTCGGTCCCTCCCGGCCGGTTATCACTGTTCTCGACCTAATTCAATTTAAATTGAATTCACTATCTGCCATGACTTACCGGCGTAACGAAACATACCCGACGTAGCCTCGGCTTCCGGACGGTGCACAACTGTTTTTCACTACATTTTTTGCCTTGTTTACACGCTAAGAAAACCAAAATCTTAAGGATATAATTTAACCATTAATTAAACATAAAGAAGTTGCTTGGAGAAAGAGACATAAACTTATTGATAAATGGATGGTTTAAAAGTATGAAAATAATTCTTAAGGTTATACTAAGCGAGATGTAAATGACCACCGATCACAGAATTTGCATGATGCAATGCTATTTCTGAACTGGAAGATATGAGCGGGAGTCTATCGTTACAATATTGACTGTTCTTGGCCAGAATTTCATCAAGTCCCGATACAAGACACGATAAAAACAATCAGAAGATTAAACATATCTTATTAATCGGACGTGCCTGCCTTCACGCGCTCCGCAAGCTTTTATACCGGCGATGTCATTGCCAGATATTTCTGGACATCTACAAATAAGCTGGCCGCCGGACTTTCCTCGAATGACCTGAAATCCCCTTTTGACCTTGAAAGCACATTTGATACGTGCCGCGCCCGGTATGTGGTGTGAAGTAGCTTGGCCCTGACTGTCCTTAGCTGTGCACCGCTGCCGGCGTCACAGTATGTTGACACGGTTTCTGCTGTTAGCCCTCAAAACCTAATGTAAAATTCGGACGCTTTCGAAGTCAATCCTCAGATGTTAAAAAAAAGTCTTACATAAGCTAAGCATCATTAGTTTACTACGGAAATAATTGCAATTTTCTACCAGAAGAAACAACAACAATAATAGTTGTTGCTGATGCCGTTGTTGTTTACTATTTTAAATATATTGTGGCTTATAATACAAAAGGATGGAACAACAAACTTAGAGATTCAAAGAATAATGGGAAGATATAGGAATGCTCAATTCAGATTCATGGATTAAAACTATTTTACATAGAACTAAAAATTAATATATCAAGCACTATTCCAAAGTACAACATTATACGTTGCTGAAACTTGGACCATAAGCAGACAAAATCAAACAAATTAATGGTATTAGAAATAGATTTTTGGAGACGGTCAGCACGAAAATCCAGGAAAGATAAATTTCGGAATAACAGAATAAGGGAAATTATGCAAGTTGACAATAAACATTTTCATGCCCACGACCCAACTATTTATCGGAAATCATCGGATGTACCAAAGGTAGATAAATTGTTTTAACTATGAGAAAGCTTCGGAGGAACAATAGTTTCGGAATATCAATCGAAATTAGCCAAATATTACGGATAACGCTATAACCTTTTATGTGAAAAACTACCGGCACATACATCCGCATACGTACCGCCACAATGTACGGAAAGGTACAAGTCCCATTTCGCTAAAGTGATTTTGAAACTGTTGACATCCATCCCTTTCGTTCAACCATCGCCAGACGTCTGCCAAATTGAATTTGACGCCATGAGCAGACGATTGACTAGCGCGAAGCCAATAAAACTCAAGATCCATATAATGAATAATAGTAAAAATAATTATTTATATATAATATTTATGTCGTTTATAATTTTTTTAATGTGCTTATATGTTATAAAAAGTATTTGAAGTCAATTATTTACAATCTTATTTTCAGACTGTTACTTTGGTTTAGTAGTTGTTTAGTATCTGTAGAATATATATGTTAATGTACGTCAGTACTTTAACAATAAATAATAAGATCTGAGATACTTGTGCTAATTTAAGAAACTAGGTGCCAGTGTATGTTGTACAGATTTTGTTATTTAATGCGCGATGTGTCTCTCTTAATTGTAAACGTATACTATGTATACTGTTTATATACAGGGAGATTTAGAAACTGTACATGGAACTTGTATAATTCGAAGCTGAAGGGACAAGAAAAAATTCGAATTACACAAGTTACGTCTAAAATGGTCAGTTTAGCAATTTAGGTGTATATATTGTAACTAAACCGCAAATTGCTAAGTCCTGTTACTTTTCTAACACTATACTTTCCTCTAAATTTGACTCAAATGCAGAAGTTCCTTCTCCATAACACAGTTTATAGTCTTTTATGCTAGGTATTACAATTCACAGTTGTTTTTCCAGTACTCGTTCTCAGTCTTTCAATGTCTTTCTCCAGGTTCTCTGTCTCATGTCTTGACTGTTACGACACATACGTACTCACTGACAGGCTGGCCGACTCACTCATGTAACTGAAAACTAACTTTACGACGACCTACACCCTACACAACTTAACTCTAAACTAACTCTAACTCTAAAAACTGTCTGCTCTCGCAAACTCTATACTGGGGCCGGTGTCACGTGAGCGAGATCTTTCCACGCACACGTGTTCAGTAACTCAGTGGAATTGCCGGGAAGCTTCTAGACCTTGTTGCCGTTATCACTGTTCGATCACATACACATAGTCGCTGGTTGCCCAGTAGTCTCGGACCTTTCTTTTGTTTTTACCGTCATTATTACGGTCACGTACACACAGTCGTTCGCCGTATCCAAGGTCACACTGCCCCCCACCCTTCACGTCCGTATACACTCACACACACACACACACACACACACACACACGCGCGCGCGCGCGCGCTCGAGGCACTGCTTAAAATGTTTTCCATAATCGTCAGATAAGTTGACAAAGTGTTCGGTGGTATCTCATTCTTTCGCGATTACAGATTTTTTCTTCAAACCCTTTTCAACTTTTCGAGTGACGGCGACTTTTTCTGCAAAAGTTAGTCTTGTACTGGACACACGGTTTACTCAGAGACATATTGGCATTGATTTGCAATATACTGAACAGTAGGAAGCTCCAGCGACAACTATAACACGTGTTTTAAACAAGGGGATGTGGGAGCAGGTATAGAAGCTCAAGCCCGGCAGCTAGGAAAGCTATTCCACCCTCCAAACTGCATTCCGACAAAACAAATAACCCCGAAGCGGTGACCTCTTTTGCAGAAACACATAGACGAAGTTATATTTCCGCGTTTAGATCAATTTTCGACTGACATTTCTGAACTAAAACTTCGAATTAAGGAAAATCAAATTCGAATTACGTGTGCGTTTTAAATTGCTTTAATAAAAAATCAAGGGATCAAGAAAAATCTTCGAAATAACGACGATTTTGAATTATGAACATTGGAACTATCCAAGTACCACTGTATATAATATACATTAGAGGAAGTTAAAATCTGCCTTGCTTGGTCAGCACATCTCAAAGGAGTTTGCTAAAGTTGATTGCATTGTGAGCGTAGATACATCCTCTTGACAAACCGTGCCATGGCACAGAGTGCCCTTGTTGCCGCGGTCCGGATTGTAATGCGGTCAAGAGGGACGTGTATTGTTTGGTGCTCCCCAAAATGTTTATCCAGCAGTGCTTTTGGTCTGCCATTGTTGATAGGAATGAGAGCTTCACGACGCCATCATCTGAAGGGCAGGGCTATTAGCCTTGTTGTTCTGATTTCATGAAATTCATTTGGTGTTGTTATCGCCCTCATACCATGCACATCTAATTTACTGTGCTACCCAACATGCCAGCGGCGTATTTAAATCTCAAGTGCCATAAATTCTCTTTATAATTACTAGAGCTGCTGAAAGGGTACCACAAATTTGGTGGAACAAAACCTGCACCCCAGAATACACAAGGAAATTCGTCTAATGGTATCAGTAGTTCAAATAAAATACCTGCGTACTTCCTTGTCGAGGCTTATTTACAAGACTGTTGCACCACCTATCTACAAACATTGTATTGAAGATATCAAGGACATGTATGTTTTGAGGCCTGCTGATAAAAAGGAAAAGAATTTGAAAGTCTAATTATTGCTGTAACAAAATTGAGAACATTTTAATCCAGTTTTTTATTAAATTATTTATTTGCCTTGTAACTGAATTTAAAAACAGTTCTCTTTTACTGACGTTAACACAGTCCATAGTCTTTCGTGATATTACAACTCAATGGTTTTCTTCTGGTAACCTTGACTCAGTCTTTCTCCTCTTTCTCTGTCTCTCATACACCAACTCTGACGATACAATCACTCAACTCTCATTAAAACTTCATTTCGAGGCGACGTATCTTTCACGGCGATAGTAACACACACACACACACACACACACACACACACACACACACACACACACACACACACACACACACACACACACACACCGCTGTCTTGCACTCACTGACACACTGACCGACTCATCCGTAACCTTAACCGACTCATCCTTAACCTTAACGCCTCTAACTTGTTGCCTCGTCTCCTTATATAGCGAGGATGACATAACACCGACCTTTCTCGAACTTCTACAAACAAGCCGGCCGCCGGAAACTTTCGAATACTCTTGAAAATCTTTTGTGTTGCCGCTCGATTATTGTTAGTCACGTGTTTGCTCGCGTGAGTGGTGTGGGAAAGCTTTACCTTGAGCGCCTTTGTTATGCGCCGCGCCAGTGGGGTGGGGCAGCTGAGCCCTGAGCCCCCTTTGTTGTGTTGCTGCCTTGAGCCGACGTTCAAAATGCCAAACTTTTAAGTATTTTCCGAACATGCGACAAAAACATTTTCAAGAAACTCCCTGCATTTGAAACTACACTTTACATGGAATTTTCCGTATTTGTTTTGTTTTCTAAAAAGTGGCGCTAACATTTTTTAATTAAAATAGCACATATTAAAGATATTTACATACTAAATAAAGTATATATTGTGACTTCTGGGAATGGCCTATGAAGTCCTCTTCATTTGAAAGAACGTGTATGGTTCAGAATAACCGGTCAGCCATAAGAGGTTAAAGCTTTTATATCTAGCATCTGTTATTTCCGAGATACGTACTGTTACTGGCTAGAATTTCTCAGCAGTTGGCGATTTTTGAAGTGTTCTCGCCGAAGTTGTTGCTACGAACCAAGGTAAACTGGAATGGCGGCAACTTTATTCTGTATTTGAAGAAAATGGACCATATTGGATGAATTAATAATAAATATTAACAGTGTTTCAAATACAGTGAGAGTGAAGAATAACGTTGAGATTAAACAAGAGCAGTAAAATATATTTGCTTGGACCACAAAATGCGAAGAAGCTGCTTGGTTAGAAATGCACTACGAAAAGTGGCAAATAAGAAATTGGTTCGGGGCAAAATTATGCCAGTTAATATACTTACAAGCGCCTTAGTGTTTTTAATTCGATATTGTGTCAGACAAATAGTAATTTATATAACAAGTGGGTAATCGTTATTATTAGACAAGTGAATGTGGCACTCATGACAGTCATATCAAGATTATCGGGTTGGATATATTTTATGCTTTACAAATTACAGGTAATTAATCAAGAAATAATTCGACGCAATAATCACATATCTAAGCGGAGTTGTCTATGTATTCTAAAGGAGACGTTAGCATCTCTCCCTGCATTCGTTTATTATCTGGCATGTTGAACCGATAAGCAAGTACATTCCCTTCCAGGGAGAGAAGTGAACAGATGTTACGGACTGTGATGTAGCCTGTTATCAGTATATGTTCTTAATTTTCATCGCTCAGGAAAAAGAATATCACAAAATGATTTCAACTTCTCTCTATAAGCATACGGTAACCTGGATTACGTTATTACGTCATAATGAGCCAATTATATACGATATTGAATAACTTTTAAGCACGCGGCCCCGTGCAATTTACTTAATTCTGATTGGTGGACTTTCTAGACGATTTTACGTGCCTTATCATTTTGCACTTACCTCGCGGATTTCCATTGGGGCTTTTCCATTTCCTCCTTTGAACTGTCATCCTGGACCAGGGAACTCCCCGAGTTTTATCCTGTGAGATGTTCCGTTTCACTCTTTCGGTTACGGTGCGTTATCGTACAATGCGACAGAGGAGAAACACCCTTCGAAATATGACAATAGATACGCGGGTGTTTTCTTAAAATGTTCAAATTTCTAGTTTTTTAAACTCAGCTCCCGGACAGTGTTTTAACATAAAATCTTTACATCTTATGCTTTCCAGGCTTTCAAATACAATCAAAATGACAAATATAATTACATATACTCATGGAAAACAACATTTACATCTTACTCAATTATATCTAATCACACTCATGTTTTTACTTAATAAAAAGAATTGCAATTGGAGGTTTTCCGGTCTAAAAGTACCGTCTCATAGTATTGTATAAAACTTCGTAATCCTTCCTTCCAGGAGAATCGCACACACGTGGCATGAGGTCAAACTTATTTGTAGAAGTGTTACTTTTCGACTCCTCCAGAAAAGGAAGGCCACTTCCGTTTCCAGTCACGGAAACGTATCCGCCCATACTTAACTTCTTAGGCAATGGATATCTCAAAATAACCGAAAGAAGATGGTTTCTCCTGGGTTGGCGTTGAGTTCAAAATGGACGGCTTCTCGTTTAGGTCAATTATTAATGTTTGCTGGTTACAGCTGTATGATTCGGGCACGATGCAGCGTGCACCAGCTCTATTGATAAACAGGAAATTATTCTGTTGGCACGTATTGTAAGATAGGCGATCTAGCCAGCTCAATTTCTTTTTTACTTTCTTTACTGCTTACCTATAGAGGACATATTGTATTTTACCCAAAAAGTCAATATGAAATTTCTCCGAAAATGAACATTTTGACTCCCTGAATGAAAAAAAAAAATTTTTTTAGAAAAACGTCGGCGCGCGCGTCTATAAACAACATAACACAAAAACGAAAAATTGTTAAGTACCAAAGTTTGCAAGTTCAGATCTTCCAAAGATGCAGCACGAAGATTTGCAAGAAAATTCCTCCACTGCAAACTATCTTTTTTGTGAAACATTTTTCGAAAATATCCATTTTCTCAAAAATGGCTATAACCATTTTGATTAAAATGTATATAAGATATGCTCATGATAAATGAAATATATGTGAAATTATCTGGTAATAGTCCATGGAGTCCGCTTCATTCTGAGTGACGGATGGAACTTAAGAAATACACAAAATATTAATGCGCACAAAATGTAAATCTCATCAAAACATACGATTTATGTCTTTTGGTAGAGTGGTTAACATTTCTGAATTAGCCTTTGTCATTGGTATGAATATTACTTTTCTTAAATAGGTAGCCCTGATTCGTTTTCCTTTCTCCTGGTTATGCAAACAAAATTACTGAATATCGCTTAAGCCTACTCTATTACTCTATTGCTATTGTACCTACCAGGCAATATATACTAAAAACATTTATAGAAATGCCTGTCTTGATTGTCATGAAATAGAGGAATAACCGTTTTCGTACTTGGCGCAGCAGATCTAGACATGTGAAAATCTTAATAATAGCTGGAAGCGAGTTTCTTAATAGATGAGCAGGTCACCGGTCGACTCCATCTGGAGGAGTGCTGAGACAGTCAACGAATGAAGATGCGGTGCAGTGCATAACTGTGTAAATATATTTGATATTCATTTCTTCATCTTTGCTTCTCCATTCATGAAGCCTTTTTCTATCTAATGCCTTGCCCATGAAATTTGAAAACGTAGAAACCAATGTTATAAATATGACAAAAGTAAAATAACGATTATTTACTGCTCTCTTCAGAAACACAACCAGAAGCAGAGCGCTCAATGGTGCGTGTTGTCGTTGTGAATAAGAAGTATCATATCCCTTACTCCGAGTAAATTAAACATTAAACAGTGGTTTCGCACTCAGGGCGACAGTTCTAGAAGTTTTACGCGCTCTTTAACAATAGAGTGTACTAGGGTGAGTAGAGAAAGTCGTGTGAGTGTAACATCCCAATTTTTTATAAAGATTGGATGAATTTTATATTGGAGATCATGGGTTGTATTATTGAGTTTGAAACTTGCGATACGCTGGAAGATTTCCGCCTACAGTTTAGGGTGTAGAAACCTGTGCCAAGTTGTTGTGTTTCGCCTACGGCTCCGTGCTGCTGTGCTGAACGGAAAGGAACGAAGCGAGAGGAATAGGGTATGTATTCTGCTCATATCCGATCTCCACTGCAATGTCGGTAACCTGTTTGATATTAACTAACCCAAACTAGTTTTCTATAAAAATATACAGTGTTAAGGTTATGAGTGCGCAGATTTTGCATGATGGTAGAGTCAAATATGACGAATAGAAAAAGTCATCAATCGTGAAAGGTAAAGGAGATAATTGAATACATTGAATACATTATCTGCACAGTCTGGCAACACAGATTAGAGAATGTTTTGTTTACTAATACGGCTACTGCTCTCAAGTATGCTTTCACACCTACGACGGGCGAAAGTCCAAATCAAGAAAATTGGTTTCGCCACGTGTCTATGCTTATCAGTTTCTGCAAGTAACGGGAGAGGGGTGGTATTCTTTCAAGCTTTCCGAGCAGTATTCACGAGACCTAAGCAGGTATACTTTGTTCAGAATCTTTTGAGACAGTGGGAGGGGCACGTAGACAGCACGTGGCTCATGCTTGTGCCGCAGGTCACTTACGCGTGCTGGCACACTGCGATAGTAAAATGCACTGTTACAACATTCACATCCCTTTCATACTTCTGTTGCATTGTTTATATTTTTATCCTTTATTTATTTATGCACTTAATTGGCATTGCTTCAGCAGCTTATTCTCACGCTGGGATGATAAATATTTTTAATATAAAAAATTGGACTACATGATCACATTTACTTGGACTACATTACTTTTATTCCTTTATTAATTATATAAGTACATATCAACAAAGTTAATATATGCTACATGTTACCCCCACAAAAATAACGAAAGAAGGAAATACAAGCAGAAAAACGAAACATAATTTACATTGACATGGATATGTACTTGGCATTTACTCAATCATAGTATCTTATAATTTTTTTCTTCTTCTTTTTCTTCATCTTCCGAAGACGGCGAAGAAGCCGTGAATTTACGAACGGTTTTGTTTTCATCGCATTTCGTCTTTAATGAAGTATAATTCTAAATATCTAATTTAATGGTGCGGCAATGCCAGTTGCAGCCACAGTATGTGCAATCGGCGGGTCACACTTGCTGTTCCTTGCTTTAAAGTAATTGCACACATTTTTAATAATAATATGTGCCGTCTACTTATGTACTGGTTTTCCATGTCCTATAGGCGAGGAATTTGCTGTATATGTGGCAGATGCATTACCTGTTTCCTACGGCCGCCATATATTTATACAAGTTTAAGAGCTTTGTGCAATCTCTGTTGTACGCCACTACGCGTGTTTGAATGACTGCATAAAGCGTTGCAACTCTGCCTGGGTTGTTATGATTTTTATACACGCGCCGGCCATGCGATTTCAGCAACAAATGGAAAAGACACGAATAACTCATCTTTTGAAGCTCTACCGCTCTGTGTTAATTGGAGAAGTAAACGATAAAGGATTGGTGACATATTGACAAACATTCGACCAATTTTATTAGGAAAATGATAGAGGAAGTTATGTTTCAGTTTAATGTAAAGAAGTCTGCGCACTCATATCCCTAACAACTTGTACATATTTCTCTTGGCAGTTACAGAAAGGCTTTTACGCAAATTGCTTTTGGAATCATCACGAACTGCTAATGTGTAGAAAGAGTTCTGACTGTTCACATGTTTCAATTAGTCTCGTTGGACGAGGCAATTAAAAGTTTTAAAATTCCAAAGATATTTTGCAAGTGAATGCTAGAAACTCGTGGCTATCTAGATGAAAAGTGCCCGGGACAGTACAGCAGCGGTGCGGATGTACCGGAACAATGCCCCACGCATTCCATTCGCCCGCAATTATGGGGGTCCCATGTGCTAACGCGAATCAATGAGCTTGACCGAGCGAGACTCGGGCTGGGATGAGCAACTGCAGATATACACCACGTCCCTCCCTCCACCCTCGACACCGTGCCATCTTATGGATTCTCCCACCCAGCGCCAGAATGCAGCACCAACCGATAACTCTGCATGCGCTCCTCTCTTTATTTTTATAATGCTTGTTTCAAATGTAATGTGTTATCACTGAATATCACGGACACTACTTACAGAGCTTAGCTTTATCATTTGTGTTTTTAACTAAGTTGCAAGCGGAGTTGTGTTTTTATATTGGCGGAGATTAATGTAAATTGTTGAACATTTATTTTTATAAATCATATTATTTGAATAGAGATAAGTGAATAACAGATATGGAATATATTTACTTGGAACACAAGATAAAGTACACAAGTTCATCAGAAATTTGAACTTACAAGAAAAAGACAAAGCAAGTTTACATATTGTAGATATAGTTCTGGAAAATTACTGTAAAGAACTTCGGACATAGGAAGAAAACTCAGAAAAACAAAAAGAAGTTAAACCTAATAAAGTAATAGATGAATTAGAATTAGAGAAACCAGTAAATGTTCTAAAACAACCTGCGACCTTGGGATCAGTAGACCAGCGTCTAAACAAGGAGCCAGCCAGACCGATTCGTGTGTTGGAATTTAAATTTCCGTCTGTATAAATATTATAGGGAAGACATAGAAAACACGGCATTATGCATTTTTTCTACTGTTTTCTCTACCCCTATAAGGAGTGCTCAGTATACGGGCAGTTAACCTTCTAGGTCGTATCCCTGTATTCTACCATCTTGCTTTGTCACTTGTTTACAAAGGCCTTAATGCCAGGCTCGTTTCTACAGATGCCTTAGAGCTGGGAAACTGTGCCTGTGCTTTTACACGTGTCAGTCAGATGGCAGCTTCGATACGTGTCCACAGAGACCTTAGTGCTAGGCAACTGTACTTCTGCTTTTATACGTGACGAACAAATGGCACTTTCAACACCTGTTCAAGATGCCTTGTTGCCAAGTTAACTCTACCTATGCTTCTACACGTCTGGTGCAGATAGCATTACGGTATCAGTATACGTGGTTTTATTATTTGTGGATAGATACGAGAGCATTCCCTATTATGTGTTTTCAATTTATTTATTATGTATTTTTAAATTTTACTTTATATCTCACAATTTCATACAAGGTATAACATAGTCTTGGGACAAGAGATTATAGAGCAAGTGTCCTTTATTAGGTTGCAATATATCGTATTTAAAAGAACAAGATGCTACAAATAAAATTAGTAAATTTCAGCAAATGTGCGGAACAATAAGAACTTTAAGGTATAAAGCCAACCTTCAACACAACTAAAATTTTATAAAACATTAGCCGTACCAGTTTTAACTGGTGCAGATAACTGGTCCATAAATTGAGCAACTGAAAGTAAATAGAAAGCAGTGAAATGAAATTTCTAAGAAGTGTGACTGGTGTCACTCTCTTAGATCACCAGAGAAGTGAAAATATACAACTAGATATTTTCAATTTCACTGAATTAATAGAACAAAAAAGAATAACTGGTACCAGCACATAATAAGAATGAATGACGACTGACTACCTAAAAGAATTTTAAATTACAAACCAAGAGGACATAGAAATGTCGGCAGACCAAGAACATGGACGACATCGCCTTTGAAGACGGAACAGGCCAATAGGCCTAATCCTTGTAGATGATGATGAATTTTACTTTTGTTTTAGACCCACTGTGTAAGTATAGCCTATTGGAAAGTATCAGCAATGAGTTTGTCTTGGGCAAAACAACAATTGGTATTAACTGGATCTGGAACACTAGTTTTAATATTCGACCAAGTGTTCCCAAGAGTTACAACTCAACATTTAAGGTTTTTTAAAACCACAGAACTTAGAAACATATCGTTATCAAAGTACTCAAAGTTAAGTATCACAAAAACCACAAACCGTACATAGGCACGGAGACTGAGAAACAAAGAAAATGCAAGCTGCAGCAGCAGTAGAGGGGCATGACTCGAGAGAAACTAACAAACAGCTTTGAATAAATTCCCGTAATGAGATCAACTCAAAAGTTTCCGCTTAAGCTACTAGCAGCATGAAGATTTTAACCTACTTTTGTTTTCCCTCCGCTTTTAAGGAGGTTTATTTCTACAGAAAAATTCTTTGAAGTGGTTGTGGAGTACTCGAGAGGAGGCACTTGCTCGACATGCTAAAAACGTCCAGACCCGGCCGGATTCATTAAGAATGCTACGGACAAACACCCTCCCACTAATCCCTAGTGTGTTTTGTTGGCGGGAAAGATAAAAGGCGACAGTCCAGTTAATATTCTGAAAACTAAGCTCTGAGGAGAGTTCTTACACTGTCCTCAAGCTCTTCATGCGACGTGCGTGCTGCTTACAAAATCTCTTCATTTTCGACATGTGCAAGCCGCATACAAGTCGATTGTAAGACAGGTAGTGCACAATAACAGAGGCTAGACGCTTAAAATAGGCAGACAGATGTGCCCTACAGGTTCAGAATAGCCACGTGACGCAAGCTGCGTATAGCCGGAGCTGGACAGTTGGAGAGAGAAACAGATAAGTAGCGCTATTGCCCAGTGTAATCACAGGAACTGCTTTTCTTTTATTAAGGGAATCTCAAAACATGTATTTTCGGTAATATTGGTAGCGATCTTTTGGTTAGAATATAATGCTTTCTCTAATTACTAAAGTTAATTAGTAGAGATAAAAGTATCTGATGCGTAAAAATTGAAATAGAGGTTTTATTTATGCACGTTCATTAACTACTGTGGTTTTCAGCGTCCCATTGTATATTAGGAATGAAAGAGGACTTAATTTTGCTCAGAGGCCTCTTTATCAGGCTTGGCATAAATCTGCAACACGAGACCTCCTACTTTGCTTCCGAAGGAAGCCACGCATGAGATTTTTACGCCAGAAATATCCATTGCCGTTCTCTGGAATCCAACCCGCGATTGCAGAAACCACAGGCTATAATGTTACCCCTAGACCACGGAAGACGACCCTGGCAAATGAGTGCCGGGCAGTTGGAAGGATAAAGCGATAAGTAACGCTCTCGTAAACACAATTTAGGAAGTTTCAAAACGCGTATTTCCGGTTATATCGGTATCGAATTTTTGGATACAATATAGTACTTCCCCTATTTGCTGAAAGCGCTCGTACATAGTGGAGATAGCAAAAAAGTTGGGCTGACCCTGTAGCTCAGTCGGAGAACAGCTGCCTACTGTGTGAAGGGTCTCGGTTTCGATTCCCAGCTTGGCTTGTTCCAGCCAAGAGTATTCCCTATCCTCATCAGAGTCTGGAAGTGTGAACGAGATGGTAAATGTGTGTCAGTGATCTAATAATTATATAAAACCCATAAATCCAAAACCCACTGTATACGAGTTAACGCCATTGTCTATAGACAATATGTTACAAAGGATAGGCCGGCGATATAAGCTTTGAAGTTTAATGGAACAATTAAAATAAACGTTGTTTACATTAGTATTTTTGTATTTAAGTCCAGAATGTTTTAACACTATTAACCACTCGCCGCAAATCCCTTTACATATATAACTGAATATATTTTTACTTTCAGTACCACGATAAGTATATCATTCCTTTCAAAAATTGTTCTATGGAGATTATATGGGGTCCCCTGAACCCAGAAAAGGTTTTTAAAAAAGGACCGCGTGCGTGTGTATGTGCGTTTGGATTCACGGTGCCTCAAAACATGTATTTCCGCTGAAATCTGGACATCGAATTTTTGAGTGGAATACAATACCTCCTTTACTTTACTGTGCATAGTAGAGAAAGTAATAAATGAATAATGTGGTGAAGATAGAAGAACTTATTATTCAAATAGTCTTAACGTATGTGGATTTATTATTGCTAAACACAATTGTTACTTTTACTGAAAAGCTTCGAAGTCAATTTTAGGTTAAAATGCATTACATTGGACTATATTGAAATGGCTTTTGTAAATCCTGGGTATACGCTCGCCGAGGCAGTTAATTTCGCCCTCGAAGATTTATTATAGCAGCATTATATTCCTTAATTGAGCTAATGTGTGAAATAACGCGCAGATTGTAAGCGAACCTCGTTTCATCTTGATTTTGTATTCTGGCCAAGAGCAAGATTAAAGCTAAAATACGTAGGACGGCACGCCATGGTACGGAATGTGAGTTCCCAGATGGTCACATTCTTTAGCGTGTTGCTCGTTTTACTGTGTTCGTAGGCTAGGACTCCACTGGTTACCTTTTAACAAGGACCCTGCTCCTCTGTCCGCTGTCTGACAAACTTCTGTCGGTGCGTCACGTACTGCTAGCGCACCTTCGGGACTCTCTGCAACTACCAGTCAATCTTGCAGTGGTCGTGGCGGACGATAAACAAGCGTGTGAAATTCTGAAATCTCATACGCTACAGAAGTTGAACTAAAAACACTCGGTAATATTTGCAGATCGTATGACAGTTCAAAAATAGACTGGTATTTCCTCACTACCTTCAGCAGTATCATGTCTCTGAGGCTATGCACATTTGTTAACTTCTTCATCAAGGTTTAGGCTTTACCCTGCTCCGACCTGTTTCCTGGAATCTCTTCATGGATCAACCCGACATCCCTTCTTGCGGCAGGAGGATATCTAAGGGCAAGCCTCGGAATTCTGTTTCCCTCCACCTTAAAGATGTGGTTTTCCCAATTTCTCTTGATTTGGGAAATTCTGTCATTCAGTGAGAATAAATTCAGTTGGTGCCTTCTCTCTTCGTTGCATTTTTTGGTCTTTTGGGGAGTACCCGTTCACAAATCTGAGGAAGCGCATTTTAGAGGATTGTATTTTGTTTCGGTTTTTTATTTTACTTCAGGTTTACAATGTCTTCGACATCTTCCTGTACTCATTTAAGAACTACATATAATTTTTCTCCATTCTTGTATTTTGTTTCGATAATTCCTTTTATTCAGCAACGTCTCGCTTCGGTACATCGTTGTTGCCACAACCAAGGACTCAAACACTTTAGGTTGAGTCTCTTCTTTCCATTTATCCTTCAACGTAAGCCGAATTGTTCCACACGTATATTGAAATCGATTAACCTTTTTCTTCATTTCATCATCATTAAAAGATAAATCACAACCAAGATGCAGATGACCAATAAAGTTGATCTTCAGAAGTCATTACATATGCCATGCATATGGAAATAATAAATCTGCAATGTAACGGGTGCTAAAAGAAACAAATATAGTAATATTGGACTTTATTTACTTTCGAGATATTTATGCTTTCCACATATTTATTCTCGTGATCTCAATATGATATTCCTTCATGGAAATACTTACGTATATCAGCAAATTCCTTGCAAGAATGAAAACAAATGCAGGAATAGCACTCGAATAACCAACACCAATTTAGAGAACTATTACGTCATGGATAAAAATAAATGTAATAGGTTGGTGGTAAACAAATCGTGGCATGTGTCTCATTAAAGAATATTTGCGCAAGCATCGTATTTTCCTTGTAATGATAATATAGTTTTAATCTTCATCTTCTATAAGTACAATTCAGTCAGATTGTTCGACTCTTATCGTGGAACTGTAATCCATCAGAGTACCTAGCAACTTCAGCCACACCTATCAATCACTTACCACGGTGCGAACTAAATTAGAGTGAACGCCACACAAAGTTATTGGAGTGCGACTCTTGTTCTTGTTCTTCTTACATCGTTGCACATAACGCACGAGCAAAATTAGAGCACTTTGTGCTTATTTAATTTCGTAATGCACCGACTTGCACCACTCAATACGCATTACACCTAAATAATTTACGTATGTTTTTCTTCCTTCTGTTTTATTCATTAGTTTATAAAGATAAACACACTGTTTCAATAATGCGCATGTGCATTCACTAAACGTAAAGTTGACTTTTAGAGGAGAATACCTACTCCATATTTATATGCATAATTCAACATTAAAGCTACTAAAAAGCTACAAGTAGAGTAATGGCGGAGAAAACATATTAAAATGTAAATAAGAAGGAAAGGGTAACAGTAGTAGTTGGGCTGATTCTTGATTATAAAATAGTTATTTATTTAGCTAGTGTATAATATGACTGATTGTGACAGTATATGTTTAGCTTTCGCTCAAGCGCTAATTTTTACGAGTGTCACAATGAAAATATTATACACGTATTATATAAGTTTCATGCAATTCTAGAATTAAAACGCTGAAAATGACTAATAAATTTGCTAAATATAGAATTATAATTTGTCAGACATACATGAGATAACATGATTGCTAAGCAGATGTCGTTTCATTTGTTTCAACACTTATAGAGAAAAATAGAAGGTAATGATAAAGTTATTGAAAATATGGTTTGTATTCCGCTTGACATTTTGAACGAAGCCAAGAGCCCTGGGAGTTTATTAATTCCAGAAAATCAAAAGTAGTTTACGAAACAGAACATGAAAAGTTTTGTGGATGGAGAAACGAAAAATCCGTTAGTTTCACTAATGAAACCATATTACTGGCATTTTCAGGTTTTCTGACAGAAGCATTGCAGAACATTATGTTGCAGCTATGATGACGTCATTGCTGTCTTGTTGCCATGGTGATTACGTCATTCATTTTCTGGTACTGGTGCCAGAAACAGGGTAATTTCGCACGATAAGTGCCGCCCTAATAAGATGTTTCAATGCTAATAAATGTTAATTTTTATGGTCATGTTCCCTAATTTTTGTTTTTAGTTCGTTTTTAGGATTTTACGCATTATGTGGTCATTTTTGTCCTTGCAATTAACTGTTCTTCCAAGCAATAGCTGTGTATAGGACAAGGTTTGAAGGGGTCGAATGAGACTGAAAAATTCAATGCCATAGCCGAGATTTGAACCACAGATCTTCCTGTTAAAGCAGCCAGACTGAGACTGCAATATCCGTGGTTCAAATCCCGGTTATGGCATTGGATTTTTAAGTCTAATTCTACCCTTTCAAATGTTTTGTTCTTTTTTGTCATTTTGTGTATTTGTTGCATTCTGTAGTGTTTTTCTGCTTTGCTTACATTGAATGTTATCGGAACTTTGTGTGGCACTTGAAAATACGACTTATGCAGTCAGAATAAATACAGACGCATTAACCCTTTCAGTACCGAGTGATTTTGCTACTTATGCCATTCTTCCTCTAATTAGAAACCGGTTTAGATTAGGCGGTCCGGGACCCCTTCAGCCTGCTGGCTTGAATAGCCATGATCGTTAAGGCAACACGTAGTACACTGGCCACGCACTCAAAGCCTGAGGTCGTGAGTTCGAGTCTCAGCAACCGCAGTCAAATGTGCCTGTGGTAAAGAACGGGGAGGGCCCATGTAAAACAATCGGTGTGATGGTACGCGTGGATGATGACGGGGTATCATTTAACTGCGGTTGCGTGGATTTTGCATCTTTTCTTTAAAAAAAAGCACTACAATATAAATTGTAAAAAGAAATAATTTTTTACAATTCGAAACGTCTCAAATACGTACGTTTAATTGGTGACAGACAGTATAACAAGAATATAGCACAAAAACAAGTTAAAACTAGTACAAATAGGAAAAAAATGCCTATGTCAATGATCATGGACACCAGAACTGAAAGGGTTAAAGTATGTTCGCGTTGATATTGGGGTCTCAGTATCAGACAAATGAAGCGCGTTATTGACCAAATCTTGCGCTATTACGTTTTGTGTTCCATCTCTCGGATCTCAACGGGGGAAGATTTTAACCTGTCTGGCACTGGAGAATCCAGTGATTTCGTGCACTTTTAATATACTCCCATCGTATCTGTGGACGTTGAAAGGATTTGTCAGTGTACTCATATTTTGAGAGGATGGGCTCCAGAACATGGCTTCGCTACAATAAACATCGCGTTTGGGGAAGTGCGCACTGCCACGTGACAATAAGTAGAAGTGAAATAATTAAGCTCATACTTGAGTGCGTCAAATAAGCAGTAATATACGCAATGTTGTAACAAACTAACACCAACAGTTGTGCTACGGTGTAATGTTGACATCCGGTCCCACTCTAAGGCCAGATCCAGTATAAATGTTTGCATAAGATGAAGGTAAACTGCACGTATCACTCACTCGCCCGGACTGTGAGGCGTAATCAACTAATCACGCTAACTGCACCCAAAACATGCGACCCTTAATTGGGAAGACTATTAGCTTTCGTGTTCCAGCGCTCATTCGTTCATAGCAACGATGGTGATTAACCCTGGAGGCCTAGGGGGCGGGATACTGAGTCACCAGAAAGGTCGAGAGTCACCTGCTTCATTACTTTTGGACACCTTCAAATTAAATGTACGTTTGTCCTTTAGATACACAGAAAACTTTTTGTCAGTTACACTGGAGCCCAAGAGTTAATAGAATAATGGTTTAAGAAGTAATTTATTTATTTATATACAGTGACAGAAATAAAGAGCAACGGTATAATGGCATGGGAGACGGTAGACATATATTCTAAATTTTGAAGCAAACATTGCTTTAGCAGATACAGGCTTTTGGATTACCATCACAGTTATACAGGGTGGAAGGGAAGTCATTACATTCTTTCTAAATATGTGCTTCATAGAAATATTGCAAATAAGAGTCAAATGGCATTTTGTTCTTTGATCACCCGATTTCGAAAAATAAAGCTTTTGATCCAAATTGGATGCGTAATTCCACAAGAATGTACGAAGATAACAGTTTGTTACTTGTAAGATGCGTAGAGTAACTTATTTCTGACATAGCTTCGGTAGTAATTATGGAACATCACATAGGATTACGAAATAATTAATCACTTAAAAGACGTGAAAGAATACTCCGAGCTGTTCTTTCAGACGTGAAGAAGTCGACAACGTTGCGTTGAGCTTGGTCAAGGAATCGACCTGGTTTCTGGATGTAAACAGGTCAGGCGCTTTCGCTTTCGTGTAATATTTTGGCAGCTAACGCTTTTGATTGGCCTACAGTCGCACAGTAAACACGGAAGGACAAGGCAAGGTATTGTTTATGTACTGACCTAGTGAAAGTGACACCCACACAATCTGCAGTGTTGCCAGCTTGTTTTCGACAAAACTAAAATATCTCTGTAGGAAATGGTCAGAGACAAAAACGTAAGATACAAAATGTGTTCCAAATACCGAGATCTACCACTGGTTTAAATTAATGAAATGACTTCCCTTCCGCCCGTATGCAGTTATCGTATTTTATTGAACGTAATAGTGTTCAGGGTGTTCAATAGTGTTGTTACTGCATACCGTGAACTTCAGTTCACGTGTCGGTATTGTATTGTAAATAAATAATTTTTCTTTCTTTAATTGCCGTCCTCGTTTGGAGGACGACTTACAAGTGAGCACCTGTGGTCACTTGCGTGTCGAAGAGCAAACACTATCAGAGAGATTAATTATTAAAAATTATTTTATTTGTTAATGACACCGCCGGTGTGCCGGAATTTCGTTCCGCAGGAATTCTTTTAACATGGTGGTAAATCTAATGACATGGGACAGTTGCTTTTAAGCACACTTAAAAATCATGTCTGGGCTGGGTTTGAACCCGCGACGGCGCGTCGGTATTAGTTGGCCAGCGCCTAACCGAGTCATCCAGACCGACGCATCAGAGAGAGTAGCCAGGATGGGTGATCAGCCCGAAGCCTGGTATGAGAGTGACGAAAGAGATGATATGAAATAATGGAATGAATGGATGAATAAATCAATTTTTTTCTCATCTCTCACAGTGACACTTATATTACATACAATTTCATCTAGGAAGGCTATTTCTTTTTTCAGTCTCTGACAGAACATGAAATTAAAACTAATGTGAAGAGCAAAATGGTTTTATTGACAAAAGTTTACCACACCTATAAGCTACTTTTCAACATAATCATCATGAAGATTGAAACTTTTGCCTTACCTATAGGCCAGCGTTCCAATGACCTCTGCAAAGATACTTGCCGCCTGTTTCTTGAACTAAGTCTGTGTGATGTCCTTAAAATTATTGGAGTGGAAATACTGTCCCTCGAACGGTGTTGAACATGTGGATAAAGATCAATCACTCGGTGCTAGGTCCGGGCTGTAAGGAGGGTGTACCATTTGCTACCTTATGATCTCTTTGTTTTGTTTATCCTAATGTTCTCGTAGGTCTGTCTTTAGTTCCATTTGCTTCTTGATCATGCCTATTTTTCTTTCGTCCTAATCAAATAGTTTCCAACTGAATTTGTTTTCTTTCTAGAGTCCAGATCTTTCTGATCAGTACATATTTCCTCCATCCAAAGTGTTTTTTTCCCCATTTCGTTGCCATGTGTGTTCCCTCTATAAGTTTGGCTACGGTATAATAAAAGCTACAATCTGTATTCATTTCACCGCACATTGAGCATTTTCGATATCTTCGTCGTGACTTGTACCTTTCAAGTTTCTGACTCATGTTCTCGACTATGCGAATTCTTATTACCCTAGTTAATCAAATACCTCTAAATAAAACCAATGGAAGGAAAGGTGCTTAGAGCAGGCGGGAGATATTGGAGAGTCCGGAGAAAATTAACCCAGACGCAGTTTTGTCCACCATGTCAAAGCCATGTATACACCTCCGGGGTCCAGACAAGACTGGATCACTTTGTGCTTCCTGGAGATGCCGGACGCAGTTTCGGCGAAACATTCGAGGAGAAAACAAGTGAACCACGGCCTGCAAGTCTGGAAAACATATGAATGAAATATTTTAATTTCTACAGCATTTTTTTTTTTTTCTTAATTTTGTTTCTTCGTTTTAATTTTAATTACAGAAGAAACTCCAGATATGATGACTTGTGTTCGTTTTATATTATTACATGCCCGACATGCACCGTCGCCAACAATAAGTACATGAGGTGAAGTGAATGAGAAGGTTTTTTTAATTTTCTAAGTGACTTGTATCGTGTTTACATGGCAATATATTCCACTGGTCGATATTTCCTTTTCTTGTTAATAATGCATAAACAGCAATCTGTTTGTAAATAAACTGCTTCAATTTCGAAGTAAATAATATACTTGAACGATTCAAAAAAAGGGCAGAACGATTATGAGAACAATTAATATGAAATAACTCCCAAGAAGATGTGTTGACACCTTATATTTCTAGCGGATAATTTATTGCTTGATTAATACTTTTATTCAGTTGATATATCCAACTAAAATTTAAAACCATTCACAGGTGATTATATACGAATTACTTGTCGTATGTAATATAATTTTTATTTAAAATCTAGACCAGTTTTTAATAATCCCGGTAATAAAAGTATAATCGTTTAATTGATATGCAAATTAAAGTTTTAAAAAATAGCTATTTTTCTTCCAACCAACCGATAGCCTTTTTTCTCTTCTCCATGAATTTGGCAGACACCTACCACTCCCAAGCACGCACCTCAGCATGCACGTGTGACTGTTGCACACAGTCTTAACATGATCAAAAGATTTTGCGTCAGCCATTTGCAGCAGATGCTTGAGGCGGGCTAAGAAGCATATTTACAAATGGATGTGTCCGTAATGCTGAGTCTTTCAAAACCCTGAAAGGAGCCTTAACAAGTTTCTTTTGTGTCTAGACCCTTCGCTCTTGGCCGTAGAAGAAAAAGGGAACACGTGCTACCACTAGAGTTTACATTTACTTAGCGTATCCGCTCTGAGCATTTAGTGAAAGTGGTTTTAAAACTGAGTTCTTGTTTAGGAACGTTCTTGATCTGTCATGGTTCTCAGCGTCTCATTCTGTTTTGGGTGTGAAAGACCACTTAATTTTGCTCAGAGGTCTATTTATCAGGCTCGACGTAAATCTACGACTCAAGACCACCGGCTTTACCTTCCTGCCGAAGGAAGCCATGCTAAGCATTTTTACGCCCGAAAAAACTCAATTTTTTTTTTCTGAATTAAGTTGGAAATACCTACTTCACAATTTATCATAAAGTTTGTTTTTCGTCGGTTTGTTTGTTTTTCGATAATTACCAGAGTTATAAGCATTTGATTTCTCTAGATTTAATAGGCATGGTAGGTACAGATTTTTAATGCTTGTTTCCTCGATTGTTTTTCACATCAAAACCTTTCATTTCGAAACTATTTGACAGAATTATTTAAAATGGTTGCTAGTGTATATATATGTATGCTTGTTAATGTGAACCACCTACTTTTACATAATATTTATATACTTTTTGTAAAAAAAATTAAATATGCTAGAATATTTTATGTTTTGAAATTTTATAAATACGTTTTTTTATTTAATTTAAAGGTAACTGACTCCAGAATAGCAATTGGTGGTTCAGATTAATTCTGAGGGTATTTCAGTAGTTTGTAGAAGTATGAAATTTCTAACCTGACAGCATTAAGTGAGAAAGATAATTAAAATAATAAATACGTATAATTATAACCAGTAATTAATATAGATGGTAATAACAAAAGTGTGACATTTAAATCACAACTGTTTTTCTGATTAATAGATAGGTGCAATGTTAGTTACTTTTCATTGGGATTATTTGAATAATTCAGAAGCTACAACTTTTAGAAACAAGTGATGGGAAATTAATTCACAGTGTTCCAAATTAGTGTACTACTTGGCATAGCCATGAAGCGTGTTGGAAAGAATGTGAAACTGCTCAGCTGTTTACGTGAGCTATCGCACAAACAAGGCGAGACAGTGTTTGTACACTCTGTTCAGATACAATCATATCTTCAGGACAGCAACGTCTCATATCGGCAGGCGCGAGAGATCATCTATTTGTGCTTTATCACTGACTATTCGCCAAGTTACCACTATTTCGCTCTTTTAATAAACAAGATAAGAAGCTATCGCAGCGCTCGACAGCAAGGTCAACACGCCTCAACGCTTTGCCAAGTAGTATCTACAAACTCTTTGAAACTATTTCTCAGCAACAGGTTATTGGAGAAACATAATTTAGTGCATCAGGTATATCAGCTTCATTCACACCTCAGTTAACGCTGAATGTTATACCAGTAGCTCATCTTCTCCCACTGTTTTACGTATTTTTACTTAGGCAAGGTAAATGGAATGTTGTATTTATTCACAAGAAATGCAGTCACTGTCTATCAAGATCTATCCAGCAACTCATTGAGGATATATGCGAGGCAATAATGGAAATCTCGACTTCTCTCCTTCCTTATCTAGCATAATATTAAACGTAATAACGTTCAATAATGGGAAACCTTTAAAAGCATCAAAGATTTATCTGAAAGTATTACACACAGGTACTTCGATACCAGAGAGTATCGAGGTATCGAGGTCCGATTTCTACAAAATAACAACAGTGAAGTCCCCAATTGCATTTGAAATTGCGAACATGGTTAATGTTGTTTTGCTTGGATAGGAAAGCTACATGGATGGCTGACATAGTGATGGTAAATGCCATAGCCAGTTACAAGTGCATGTTAATTAACGTGGACTGTCGGCACGACCTAGATTGCTTCTGACTGATCCTGTCTAGGTTACATTGCCTCGTATAATTACAGGGATTGATTCTCAATGCTGGAGCTGCCATTAGCATAACTAGAGCTTGGCGCAATAGGTGCTAAAAAGGCTTAAAATAGGTAGGCAAGTAGGCACTATCAGTAATGATAAGCGCTGAAGCAGGCACCAAAATTTATTCATTTATCACTTAAAAACACTGCTTGACATGACAGAACAGAAGTAGCAAATACTGGGTGTTCATGTTCAATTGTTCCCTCAGCGGTCGCGTGTGACGTCACAGCTGTCCGGCGTGCCTCCAGTTTCAACAAGTTGTGGAAAACGGACATCTCTACGTAGAGAGTACTTAGGTGAAATGTTTTTATAACAGCCGCGCAATTTCTTCCAGTGGTTTAGTGGAAGACTTTCCGACAGCAAAATGAGAAGAGAAAGTCATGTGTCTACATATTAGCACACTGTCTAGGCCGTCGGTAAAGTTCTAAAAGCGCAGTACAGGCCTATCAGGTGAAAAACAGCTATCTGAATAAAACACTCAAAGATCAAAAGACCTGTTTCATAAGATGCAAACAGGATTGAAGAACGTCATTATGGTATGGCCTTATGAATTCTGCAAACAGTTGCTAGGAAGTAGCTCCAGGTGAAAAATATAGCTTACCTGTCACCAACCACTGATTCGGTTGCCGATGCTGGTTAGATGTCACCACACGGATGAACCCTTCTAGGTAACCGCAGACTCGCTTCAAAGTAGGGCGCGTATGTTACAGTGTTACGTCACAGTTTGCTTCTCTCTTCTCAAAGTTTGATGCATTAACAATGAAGTAATATTCTAGTGTAACTTTAGAATAAACATTGTTTGAACTCAAAGCACCACTATAAATAATTAATTTAACATGTTTCAGTTTAAGAAGTGCTAAAACGCTGTTCATGACATTTTGATGTGGTTTGTTTCCTCGGACATTCAAAACAACTTTTTAAGCTTCTTTGAGAAACAAAACAAATGTCTGATTTAAATCCATGTAATACGCAGCAAGAGCCGTAACAAAGCGTATCGTTATAAAGTATAAATTTAATGTAACAGGTTGGTTACATTACAACCGTAAGAGATAGACCAAATCTTACTGTACAAAAAATGTAGATCTTGGTAAAACACACAATTTATATCCAAATCATTTTTTTAGAGTGAACCACTTCGCAGATATTCCTTGTTATTTGTGTGAGTTTTGGAGAACATACGTCTGTCAAATGGAACATCGTTAATCATTTTTTCATATGTTAACCGTGCAAAGATAGCGGAATTTGAAAGCTTTAAAAGATTTGACTGTCGCTCAAAGCCTACTGTATTCCCATATTCCCCTTGTACCTACAAGAAAATAAGCAATAAGATAATTTCTGCATATGTTTATCTCAACTAACACGAAGAAAAAATAGGAATAAGAGTGTGTAAGAATGGTTCGTACAAGAGTAGAGAAAGTCATGTGAGTGCAACACGTCAGATTTTTAATGTTGTCCTTAAGAATATGTGACAATTTTGGTCGAAACTGGTGCAAGGATAAAGAGGGCTATAATATTAGGCATAGACAAAGAAATTGACCGAATAGATGTGTGTAGGTTTATATAATGCATTCATTGATGAACAAACATTCTTAGAAATACTTTTAAAGAAAGGAAACTAAAAACAAAGAAAATAAAGCTTTGGTTACAAGATTCAAACCACCGTCATCTGTTATTAATGAACATAGTTCCTACCGAATGAGCTATACGTGTTGATTGCAAATAGGAGCTACATTATAACCTATACATAGTAAACACTCAACATGTGAATTATTTTTTAATGAACATTCTTGAGGTTTACTTTATGATTCAATCACTCGCTTTCTACAGCTAGTTGCCACTCAGCGATTAATTTGAAACATGTTACCTCGCAAAGTCTTGAAGTAGATGTTGGATTTCGTTTGTGACGCCTCAAGTTTTGCAGCCAAATTGCTCTTCTGTACTTACCAGAAGGGAAACGGAATATTCGATGTTCTGCAGTATTGTTATTTGAACAGTTTGGTGCAGAACAACACCCCGTTATCGAAAGAAAACATGAGGACACATAATTAGTAACAATAGCAAGATCGCTTGAACAAAATGGCTAACGCCCATACCCACTCTTTACAACGACACATGGTTTGGAAAACGAAGGCAAACGTAAAATGAACTTGTATAAAATAGCCATACAGTATATTATTGTACTAATTTACCAAATTTCACCATTCTCTTAGTCGAATGTAAAGTGTAAACATTATTTCTTTAACTTTGCAATATTCAGTTACTTTGTCCTTTTTCTTTAGGTATCCTTTTTTTTCGTCTTACAGTGCGACGCTGGTTTGTAATTATTATTGAGAGCTATTTGTTATCGTTAAACAAGCTATTGTTACGTTTGCAATGAAATTAGCAGTGTTTTTAGGTCAGTAGGTACTGTTTTTTCGCCCACATGGGAACTACAAAACAATAAAGCCACCCTATTAATGAACAAAGTGATGAGTTAATACTGTTAAAATGGTCGATTTCTCTGCCATAAACCATTATTTTTTGTTGACCATTTATGGTACATTTATTGTGAACAGTAGTCATAATTTTATTATTACAGGTAACAGAGCCACTGTTGACTTTAGGAAAGGAATCCCATCATCTAATTTCCTCAGGGATGCTTTGAAAAATGGTTCATAGGCACTATAGGCACATAGAGCGCTAAATATTAATTGCAATACTGCGGTTAACATCACATTAATAAATAATATGAATAAATGACTGCCACTAACAAAAGTAACGCAATTACGACAGGCCAAAAAACATTTAAAGTTCTCGTTAAAAAAATTAATTCTGGTGTGTTGTACTCACATGACTTTCTCTACTCTTGTACAAGCTCTTCTTACAATCGTTTATTTTTATCTACTTCATGTTAATCGAGATAAACATCTGTATCAATTGTCTTGTTAATTTTCTTGTAGGTGCAAAGGGAATATGGGAATACAGTAGGCACAGACAGACTTTAACAGCGAATTTCTCATGTTGTGAATAACAAGAAAGTCTAGTACCAAAATGTTGAAAAATTTATAGCTTTCTAGAAAAAAATATTTTTATCAAAAAAATTTATCATCACCTGGCTGAATTATTATTAATTGAAGGTTCTTGATTTATGGCTATATTCATAGAAAATTGAATAAATGACAACTTTTTTTCCTTTGACGTATATCAATAGATTCAACAGTTTTTGTTTAAATTAAATTTAAAAGATCCCACAATTTGTTGCATTTTTGTTGCACGCGCGCACTCGCAAACGCTCACGCACTTTTTACTAAAAATTGTTTTAGGCGTTCAGGGGAAGCCTCAAAAAAATATATTTCTGGTGAAATCTAGACATGGAATTTCGGGGTGGAAAACATTATTTGCTCTATTTAAAGTACAAAGTAGAGTAAGGAAGAAAATAAAACAAACACTGGTTTTGTGGATTTGAACGTTTAGTATACCAACTGCAGTGTTGGACAGGTTCGTGATTCTCAATTTAAAATATAAGAAGCATGGGGATTATGAATTGCATTTCTTTAGTTACTTTACATTTAACACAATTATTGCTGAAAATACAGCAATTTTCATTCTTTTGGGCACAAAACGAGAGTCTAAATTAAGTTCCTCAAAAAGCTTAAAATAGATCACGGAGATCGGTTAATGGCGTTTTCTGTTTAGCTGTACAATTGCAAATTAGACGCCATGAGAAAGATAAAAATCCCTTAAATAGGGACAGGTATGTTTTCCTTATTGCAAGTGCAGATGGGATTTTAATTCCCACCACCGATCGAAAGAACATCTATTACCGCTAATGTTTCCGCGGTACCTCAGCGTGCATTCAAGATGATTTAATAATTTCAATTCCCGATGTTCTAAGAGATGAAATTTACAATGACACTCGTAACATAGATTTTTTGGCTGTCATGGAAGATGAAAGATCAGACGGGGGCAATAAATCACAGCTGTCAATGTCGTACATTCGGTTTTCTTGTGCCCCACCGAAAAATGATTATTGAACAAGTTCTTGGATTCCGTGATAACACAGCCGATAAAACTGCGGGAGCTCTTTTCTGTCACGTGATTGAAATAATGCAGAAAATCTTCTATAACGATTGATCACAGAAGGCCTTCAAAGCAAAGTTCCTAAGGTACTATGAAATATTATTTAGTGCTGCAACAAACGTTTGAACTGAGTTACCTTATTTTGCATACTCACTAAATATGTAACAAAGAGGCACACATTTTGCTTTCATGTCCACAATACTAACATTAGCTTCCACAGAATAACCAGCGAGGTGCCTCCGTGGTAACGAGTAAGGCTCACGTTCCGGAGGCACCTGGTTCGTTTCCGGTATTCCTGTACACTGTCCGCTCTTGACTTTGGGAATTTTTGCATTTTTTCTCCGATAAGAAAGCGAATGTTAGGGTGCTTTCTCATCCACCACGATTTCTTTTCCATCATTTCCCTGTCATTCTGGTTCCTTCTCATCTTTCAGGTATGTTCCTAGATTTCGTGGTACAAGGCGGTGACAGACGGCGTGATCTTGCTCAAAGGGAATGGACACCGGAGGGCTGCTTGGTCGACAGGTCGTTCATTACTCGTTTTCTCCTTAGGCAGCCTCAGCAGCGGGTCGGGTCTTCGAGCGTGGAACTGTTAGGGACCACCGCGCGTATCGGTGGCCTATAGCCTCCTAAAGTTCGCTCACTACATAGAAAGTGTGGGTCTCTTTAAAGCACACGGTTTATCAAATACTTTTGAGTTAACCATTTCCGAGATAATCCTTGTTATTTGTTTGAATTTTCCAATACTTACAGTTTTCTCAGATGGGAAGTTGTTATTCGGTTTTCCTTCTCCTGATTATGCAAAGAGGACGAAATATCAAAGCTATCACATAGCCACTAGCTGTTAAAAGATTTGTCTATCGCTTGAAGCCTTCTGTATTCCCCTATTTCCATTGTGCTCAAAGGAAATATGGAATAAGACAATTTCTGCAAATGTTTATCTCGATTAACATGGGGTAGTAAGAATGGTTTGTTCAAGAGTGAGTAAAGAAACTAATGTGAGTGCAAAACAGCAGATTTTTTACTCGGGGAAAGGAATGTTTGTTACTTTTCATCCATGGAAAAATATTTCTAACCTGTATATTGTTAATCGTATTACTAACTAGTTTAGCAGCTAAGCCTTCAAAGAATTGTTTTATTTCTGGTACGTATATTCAGGGGTGCTGCAGGATTTGCCTACTTGTGGAATTCTCTCAGACAAGAGATTGAAGTTTGGGAGGACATTAACGTGTGCCGCTCTATCTCCTACCTCCTGCTGGGTCGTCATTTTCATTGTAGCACCAAACCACAGAATCTTCCAACTTCTACCTGAGGAACTCCTATTATCCTGCGCCATTCCTTGGCAGCGTTCCTGCTTCACAAGAATGTGCTCCTGGAGTCTTTTGTGGTAAATGAGCACCCTTCTCACCTCATTAGTGAGAAGCCAAAATGAGAACATGGTATTTTATTGATGTAGAGCGATATTAATACGGGCGTTGATTTTTTTATCTGTTTTAAGGACTATGTTTTAAAACACGTAGTGTTTGCAAAATTCCTTGACAATGTGGAAAAGCATATATAGGACAGACAGGTCGTACGATTGAAGAGGGAAGTGATAAACACAAATGCAATTTACGACTACTGCAATCAGAAAAATCAGCAAAGCAGAGCAAGTCTGTCAATAATCAGAGAATTTTATTTGATGAGGTCGTGGTTTTACATCGCAGTAACCGACATTACGACAGACTCGTAAAAGAGGCAATTGAAATTAAATTAGAACCAAATAATTTTAATTGGGACAATGGCTTGCGACTGGGCACAGCTTGTACAGGAATACTTAAAAGAAGGCGATGTTTTTGAGATGGCCGTTTATTTCTTATGCAGTTCCCGATGAAGGCCATAAGCTGAGATGATAATTTGTTTAATTCTTAATTTTCTGATGATGGCCATGGAGTTTAACATGATCGAAAGCTCGAACAATTTTATAGATATTACACGGTTGGTAACTCGAGAAGCTTTAATTAATTCTCAATACTCCATTTATTGTATTTACCTGAACGCGTTTCGTTAGGTCCTTCCTAACATCATCAGATATGCAACTATTGGATTTGTTGAGAGAACTCTGGAGACGATTAAAGCGCCTCTCTCGGTGACCTAATGAACTTGCTGTTCAGGTTTTCGTCAAGTGTGATGTCGAAATTGACAACTTTTTCTTTATATTTCTTTATGGAGATCTATTTCCAAGTGGAAAATGCTGCTGTTCCCTAAACACTTTCAATAAATAAATCCCCTGTTCTAAATCGTGGTTCTCCTTCCAGAAATGATATGCCACTGATTCAGATTCCTTTTAATTTTTCCTATATGAAAGTTTCCACGGTAACACCTAAACTTTTGTCTCTGTGGGTTTTTGTCTATTTTATACGATTTTAGAAGATTTATTATACTAAATTTGTTCTGCGGTGCTAAAGTATTGTTTTATTCTTTGAATACCTTGTGGAAAATGTACAGCGTCTTCCAAGGATGCCACGTGAAGATTTTGAAGAATATCACCCATCCTATTACATTATACAAAATCAAAACGTTCACTACATTTACGTGAGACAGAATTTACATAATGAATTTTACGTGAATATCAAATGAATTTTTCTTTATTTGATTAAATGTTGTACAACAAGGAAATCATAATTGATACATAAAAATTACTACAGGAAAAATGTAGAACTTATTAAAACACGCAGCTTGTTTCAATTTTATCTTAACATTACATTAGTGGTCTGTAGGTTACGATCTTACAGTCGTTTTTGTTAAATTGCTGGCATTTGAATTTTAACAATGAGTTGTTTACGACTTTCAGTATGATCTTCATACATGGGCCATTCCATGCAAAATCAAAATTCTTCCACCCCCCCCCCCCAAAAAAAAAGACGAATAACATGGGGGGGGAGGGGGGGAACGGCTGTCGAACGGTAGCACGGACCATGAGCACATCATGGTTCCCCGTCATGCAACTGCCTAATCTGTTGGTTTGAAGGTCCGGGCGCTGATTTCAATTGTGCTACTGAACTTCTTGTGAAACGCGCAGCACATTCCGTGACGCCAGAAGAAGACTGGGGAAGCGGAACAGATAAAACGCGGTTAAGGAGGTCCACAGTAAGATTAACCGCCCTCGGATATGTCTGGAAGTGAAATATGTCCCAATGTTCACGCTTCAACGAGCGAGCCTACGGAACTTGTGTGGAGTCCGTAACCATCAAATGATAGCGTGATTGTCACCTTAAGAATAAACGGGACATACCAAGATAAGCTATGCATTTCTCAAGACCAAAGAGAACTGTCAGAGTTTCAAGTTCAGCTTCTGATAAAGTACGCGACCTGAAATAAAACTGGCGCCGCCTCTCCGAAAAATCCTGAAGCAGGACCGGCGCCTTGGCGTCGGTTTCAAAGACAATCGTAGGATTGAAGTCCGACATCAACAACGAAAGATTAGCGATTGCCATGTCTTCTTCTCACGCAAACGGAAAAGCAAATTGGTAAACGTATACACTTTGGTTATCTTCACGGTCTGCAAAAGATCGGACACCACGTCGATTATCCAAATAGTGTCAAAATTAGGACAAGTCGCCCAGATAACGATAGAGTAGCTTACATTTAAACGGAATCTGATGTGAAACATTATTAGGATCTAGTTTTATTAACAGTCTTTTCTACGAAAAATGACAGTTTTCGCATTCAATCCCGGATGCGCTGATGTATCCTTGGAGAGATGTATATTGTTTTGCTGTCTAGCACAGTAAAGGCTCGAAGCCTTTTTACACCGGTCTTTCAAATTCGCCCAGCTAAGAATTACAGCTTAACCAGACGTAATCAAAAGGGCATTTTGAACATTTAATGCAAGAAAGTCTTTTATTGCATATGAGGAGTGTATGTTGAAAGTTTGGTCATGCCCAGTGTTACATTCTGCGTTTATTATTCGTGTTTATATATAATAGATATAAAGGACACCGCTGCTTCACACCCTCTTGTTCCACCGGAGGATAGATAACATTTTTCAATGTCGCGTTAGATACTAGCACGCTATGTTTATCGTTAAGCTGTTGCATGTATTCTGGATGATAGACAAAGTGTGAAGCGATACAGGCATGCGACTGCTATAATGCTATTAATTGAAGTTAAACGTGGTGTGCCAACATTTTGATCAAATCTTTTGTGTTAGGAGTAAGCCTTTTTACTTTCTCTACTATGTTATTTAACGTATGTTGGAATGCAGTCAGCTGCGTAGGCAAATCAGTGTGCTTCATAAGCGTACAAGACTTTACATACATAACTCTAAACCTGTGAAAAGATTGTGATGATTTCTTGTTGGTGAAATAGTTTGTTAAAACATACCTATGTCCAGTATACAGAGTGTTACGGATATAAGTGCAGATAATTTTATATCTGGTACCTTAATACTATTCATTTCAGTGTGTTCTTTTCTTTCGTCTGTTTTCCCACAAATACATCACATTATTCACTACCTGATGTTTTCTGCAGGGTCGTAACTGTGTCACTCGATGAACAACTCCTGACAGTATAGACCAGGCCTGACATACTGTACTCACCAGGTGGAAGACAATTTCTACAAACATATCGATTAACAGAAAGTTACAATAATAACAATTTGGTCAATAGTTTGAGTAGGGAAAGTCATATGAGTGGAACTCATCAGATTTTTTGAAGTGTTTTCACGATTTAAGCGTTTATCGCGATGTCCTGGAAACAGTATGGAATTTCAAGGCCAGTATATAGTGACCCGCTTCTAAACATTGAGCTATCGCTTAAGTCTCCTATATCCACTAAACTACTTTGGTAAGTGTATAAGAAAATAGAAAAATAAGATTTTACAATTATAATTTTTAGCAGCAGTATAATAATAAACGATAGTAGCTACAAACCATTTTAATATAGCACTCCGATTTGTTTTACTTTTTTCCCCTACAAGTACGCGTGTCTAGGTAGACATTTGTATGTTAGACGTTTATTCTCAAAGATGAGCTCCTCAATTATACATTTATGGTAAAAATTCTAACCTCATTGTTAGGAGGTGAAATAAACCCTGGGATTTCGCTCAGCAGCATGGCTTAAGAATTTTTTAATAAAGCTAGTATCAATATAACATTTTAGCGTAACAAACCTTATAAATCTGCACATTCACTTCCATAAACTGTACGGCATACTTGTGTGATAATATTAATTTCTTTCGACTATCTTAAAATCTCCTAATTACGGATTTTTGTTACAGGTAAGGCTGAGAGTGAACCAAGATGGTACCCTACATGTGTTACGAACATCTTTTATGCATAATGTAAGTGAAAGGGGGCTCTTAGACTGACCATCGTTGCAGCAAGAGTATGTATTCCTTCTTTCTAATATATGTACATACATATATTCAAGTATTGTTGAAGTAGCTGGATTGCTACATTTATTTAATCAATCTCACAGATTACAGGCTTTTATTAAAGCATAGTGATAAATTTTAAGGAACCAACAACAGCACATAGATAAAACATATCAGTTAAAGAACTAAGTCAAAAGTGAAAATTGTTATATTTGAGAAAGAAATAAAAGAACAAATACACAAGCTAAATATACAGGATGTTAGGGGTGTAAGTGCAGATATTTTGATGATTGGTACCCTAATATGTATCCACTTGGGTATGTTAGTTGTTTTATTTTTCTTCATCTAACAGTTTTCCCACAAATCAAACACAAAGTTTACTACCTGATGTTTTTTGCATGGTCGTAACTGCACCGCCGAATGAACAACGCCCGTCATTTAGACCATCCGTTTTACTTCCATCTCAATGCGTGATCTACTGGCTTACATATTGCAGAAAACATTGGAACTCGGCACCGGTACACCATTCGTTATCACGAGAACGATCTATTCTGCGTCATACCTTCTGTACCACGTCTATCAACCTGAAGACATACTGTCTACTCTTAAGTAAAATTATAAGTTCGCAAATGAGGCAAATATTGATGCAGATACCTACCATTTGTCATTACACTGTGCTCAATTACTAGTAAAGTATCTACACGTATACCGCAAACACAAACACATAAGTGGCGCAGTCAGAGCAAAATCAGTTCATGAGAGTTGCCAAGAGCAGTTATATAATCGAATATAAATTTGTTGACTGATTTCTAAGTAAAGAAACATATTTTAGCAGATAAATTGTAAAAAGGTTTGTTTTCCATGTTGTTAAAATATAAATGACTTTCTTTTAATATACTTTAGAGGTTTAAAATATTCCTTGAAAACAGAAAGAAAAGTTTTCTGGGCCTGAAAGAGTTAAAGAGAAATTTGCAGTAGTTTTAGGGAAATAAAGGGAAGGTCCAGGAAGCAAGGCGTTGTTTCCGAAGTTTTTGACTTCATTTCCGATAATTGTGTTGCCTTTCCGGAGCGGGGCGGAAGTTTGACTAAGTCAATAATCTGTGCAGTTCCCACCTGAGTGTAGACTGTTACAATGACGTGATAGTTTACAGGGTCAAGGAGCGCATGGCTGTGAATTTTAATAATATATTCCTTGAAGGCAAGGCGCCAGCAAAATCAGCAATGCGACGGCTACAGTGTCTTTCCCCCCACTTGCGATAAGGGAAGTTTTCCCTCCTTCCTCCCATTTTGTGGGTCAGATAAACCACAAGCATTGCTGCAATACAGCGCATTATTGCCATCATCGATTTGCATTTTTGCTCGCACTACCATCTCTCAACAATGAGGAGACTTAAAAGCATTCCACATTTGAATAGATTTGAAGAGTATATTTCTCAGATGGCCTTTTACTGACTGCCTCTGCGGTCGACTATAGAGTTTGGGTTGCTCTACTCAGAGCTCCGGGTTCGATTCTTGGTTCGGGTTGGGAATCTTTTAATCAGAATAATTCTCTAACTCTCACAGTGTCTGGAAGTATGCGAGTGGAAGCGAATATGAGTGTGTTTAGTGTTAAAAGTCTGACGTGTTGCACTCACATGATTCTGTACTCTTGTACTAACCATTCTTACAAACTCATTCCTTTATCATCTTCGTGTTATTTGAGATAAACATTTGCACAAATTGTCTTATTGCTGATTTTTTGTAAGTGCAAGGAGAGCATGGGAATATAGTAGACTTTTGAGCGATGCTCAAATCTTTTGAAGTTTTGAAATTCTTTGCACAGTCGAGATAAAAAGGTGAATAACGACCTTCCATTTGAGAAAAGCTTAAGTATTGCAGAACTCACACAAATAACAAGTAATATCTCCGAAATGGTTCACAAAAATGTATTTGGACATAACGTGTATTTTAACGAGATCTACATTTTTAAAAGTAAGATTTGGTCTATCGCTTATATTTTACCAGTTATGCAAAATTCATCAAGAGTAAACAGGGCTACATGGGCCATACCGAGCAAATTCAAAATATACATTTCATTTGCCATAAAAATACCTTAAACATCTGGCATTTAATCAAAATCGTTAGAGCCATTTTTGAGAAAATCAAAATTTTCCATGTAAAGGGTAGTTTAGGATGGAGGAATTTTCTTCAAAACCTTCGTGTTGCATCCTTGAAAAATATTAAACTTACATACCAACTTTGGTTTTCAACCAATTTTGCTTTTTTGAGTTATGCACATAGACACACGAACCTTCTTCTAAAAATGATTTTTTTTTTTTTTTGACTCGGGGCCCTCAAAATATATTTCCTGTGAAATCTCGGCTTCGAATTTTTGAGTCGAGTACAATATTTCCCTTAATTTGTAGAGAAAGTAAAAACGATGAACCTTTCACTATACTTGTGAAGGTAATGTATTAAGTCAAAAAAATCAGTATCGAGATTACACCGAAAATACAGATTTGAGTCCTCTGGATCCAAAAAGGCATTTTTACAAAATAGACTGCACGCGCGTCTGTCTACGAAGAGTATAATTAAAAAACTAAGTGTCACTGATTACTAAACCTGAAATTTAAATTAAACATCTTCCAAGGATGCAACACAAATTTTCAGAAAGACCTGCCATTCAAAACTAACCTTTGCATAGTTTTTTAAATTTTTGATTTTGTAAAAAATGACTCCAACGACTTTGATTAAAATGCTGTATATTTAAGTTGTTTTCATTACAAACGAATGTATATCTTCTGGAACTAGGCTAACGAAATCCCCGTTCTGAATGTTCTGTGTAATTGGAGAATCGAAGAAGATAGACACAAAAAATGTAGATCTCATGAAAACATAGAATTTGTCATATACATTTTTTGTGAAGTTAACAATTTCGGGTTGTTACAGTTTCTGTTTCTTTCATTTTAACAGTGTTCACAGATACGACAGTTGCTCCTGGCGTCAGTTTGGTTACTTCTTTGAAAGCTTTGTTATGTCTTTCCTAACACTGAAAAAAGTTGAACGGATTTGATACAATTGCCTTTTCACCAGTTTTAGAGGCTTGCCGCTTTTGTTTCTCTACATTATTCGGATCTGAATACTCGACGCGCACACACGCGTTACTGATATCATGGGCTCCAGAACGTCGCTTCACTGCAGTAAACAGGTAAGAGGGGAAGTACCGACAGACAACCTGTGACAGACACTAGGTTCCATGGCGAATTCAATACGTATTGGGTTCTTTTACCAGATTCAATACCTTATTTCGTGGGATCGGATCGAAGTTGTGTTGCATGGAAACACCTGTGGATTTGAATCCACCAAAGATGCTTACTTCTACTGTACTCGTAACACTGTAGACTCGTCATTGTTTTTTAGTGTAATAAAAGAAAACCACAAAGCCACTTCTATTGTTTCTATAACCCCAGAATATATTCTCAAAAACATTCATTAACCTCAAAACCTTGTTAAAATACGTAGAAAACATATTTTACAGGTTCGCCAAGATAAGCAACATAAAGCTTGGATTATTTCTGCTTGAGCCTTGCACATCCGATTGAACTCAACATGGAAACGGGGAAATGGGAATGGACTCAAATTGAGTGGAATTCCGCATGGAAACGTAGTAAATAAATAGAGCTAACAGATTTAAACTTATGTTGAACTGCAGTGCTTATTCACCCCTTTCATTTATTTGAGTGTATCATTAGCCATAATAATAGTAGGAATTATTTTCCTCGCTGGAAGACTTGTGCTGCGGCCTAATGTTAATATCTGTACTCCCTTTAAGACCAGGTCGGAATACTCGTGTATTCCTATTACTTTAGTAACTGTTATATTAAGGTAGGTAACTGTTAAAATGTAACCTTTGGACTGCACTGGACTGGAATATACAGGATTTTATTTCTAAAATTTTGTTTTAGTTCTTCCAACGTATGAGGATTTGTCTCGTAAGCTTTGCCTTTCAGGTTACCCCACTAGTAAAAATCACACGTTGTTAAATCGGGGGAGTGAGAGGGCCATACACCAGCACTTATCACTCTATCTTCAAACACTTTCCTAATTTTATTTGTGGACTCGTCTGCTGTATGGCAGTAGCAGAATCTTGTTAAAACCATCTATATGATTTCTATTCTTCTGTCAATTCATGATAAAATGGGTTCAAAATGTCATTTCGGTACCTCTCTGCATTTAGAATCTGCTCGTAGAATATTGGACCGATTATGTATCTAGGGCTAACAGCACAACAAACTCCAACACTCCGATCATAATGAGGAGGGATTTCTTGAACGCGATGTGGATTTTCAGAGGCCCAGTACCGACTGTTATGAGTGTTGATCCGACCATTTAGGTGGAACCACGCCTCGTAGGAAAAGAACAGAAGCTGTGGACCAATTAAACCGTATTTACTAATGAAAGAGATCATTCACAATAATGCATTCGTGATACTGGATCACCTTGTTTTAAAGAATGGACCCTTGTACACGTATACGGTTTTAGTTGTAGACAAATCCTCACATATTGCAAGAACTAAAACAAAATATTATAAATGAAATCGAAAACATTACAGTGGCCCAACTTAATGGTGTGAATCAGAATGAGCCAACTACTGGTGTTAATCCACTCATCGATGGTTCCTCCAATAGTACTTATGGGTATGCTAAAAGGTGCTTCAGGTTCAGATTAGATTCTTTTTTGCCAAGGAATCTGCTTTATCGTTGCCTATAATCCCCCGCACCCACCCAAGAGAAACCTTGTCACTTTCTCTACTACGTATAGTAAGTAGAGGAAGCATTATATTCACAAAAAATTCGATGTCGAGATTTCACTGGTAATATATGCTTTGAGGCCCCCTGAATAAAGAAAAAAACATTTGTAGAAAAAGATCCGTGTGTGTGTGTGTGTGTGTGTGTGTGTGTGTGTGTGTGTGTGTGTGTGTGTGCGTGCGTGCGTGCGTGTGTGTCGGTCAATCTGTGGAGAGCATAACTCAGAAACGACAAGTCGGTTAGAAGCCAAAGTTGGCAAGTTTAATTGTCTTTCAAAGATGCGACACGAAGACTTTCCGTTTACATGGAAAAGTTTTCGAAAATTTTAATTTTCTTGAAAATGGCTGTAACGATTTTGTTTAAAATGCTATACGTTTGAGATATTTTTATGGCAAATGAAATGCGTATCTTGAATTTTCTGGCTATAGCCCATATAGTCCTGTTTCCTCTGGATGATTTTTGAATAACTGGTAAACCGTAAGAGATAGACAAAATCTTACTGTACAAAAAATGTAGATCTTGCTAAAACACTACTTATGTCCAAATTAAGTTTCTTGTAGAGTGAACCATTTCGGAGATATTCCTTGTTGTCTTTGTCAGTTTTGGATAACTTATACTTCTGCCAAATGGCACAGTGTTATTCATTTTTTATGTGTTAGCCGTGCAAAGAGAACGGAATTTGAAAGCTTTAAAGGATTTGGCTATCGCTCAAAGTGTACTGTATTCCCATACTCCCCTTGTACCTACAAGAGGATAAACAATAAGATAATTTCTGCAAATTTTTATCTCAACTAACATGAAGAAGATATGGGAATAAGAGTTTGTAAGAATGGATGGTACAAGAGTAGAGAATGGAACAGATCAGATTTTTGCGTTTTTCCAGTTGTATTAGGTTTTAATAACTTACAATTACTTGTAGCGCAGTCTGATTGTCAGAAGAGATCCAAATGTTACTTCATTTGTAGCCCTTCTTCAGATTCTCCCAGACGCAGGCTTCAATTGCACCAACTTCAGTTTGGAATACAGTGGCATTGCAGTATAAATATAGTTGTTTGGTGCCTCCCCATGTAGGTATTCCAGCTCCTGATCTACTGTCTGATTTGGAGCCATCTGCATCCAGATGATACTACCCATGTAACCGTTAAGTTATTTTCTGTCATCTCTACTCAACTACTCTTGCTGGTTTTCGAATAAGTTCGGCTCGAAGTAACGAGCTGCTTTCGTTATGTTCTTGACAGCTTCTTGGATAAAGACATCACACTCGTGAAGCCCGCCCCTTTTTGTCATTACTGGAAGCTTCAGTGTGTCGTTATTGCGACTGTTCCTCCTCTGCAAACTCGTGGGTAGTTTCCCCAGCTTATTTTCCAGCTGACTGCATACCAACTTCGTGGTTCCGCATAATTCAGCAGTAAGCTCTGACAGGATCAGGTTCCTTTCCATCAACTCTCAAAGTTCTTCATATTTACTCAGTGTTCAGACTTATATCTTCTTAGCGCTAATTCAAATACACCATAAAAAGAAAATGCAGTCGGTTAAATACCAAACTTGGTATTTAAGTCAGTATCTCAGGAAGTTGCGATACGAAGATTTTCAAGAAAATGTACTACCGTTTACATAGAACATTTTTAAAAAGATTTTGATTTTATCTAAAATGGCTTTTAACGATTTTGATTAAAATATACGTTTCTATTTGCAGGTGTTTTAGTTCAGTATCTTCCAAGATTGCGTCACAAAGATTTTCAAGAAAATCCCCCCACCCCATACTCACTTTACGCATAACATTTTTTTTTTTAATTTTGATTTTATCAAAAATGGCTCTAATGCTTTTGAATGAAATGTCGCATGCTAAGATATTTTCATTACAAATGAGATGTAGAATATCTTGAATTTTCTGGAAATATGCTCAGAAGTGCTCTACATTCTGGATGACTTTTCCTTATAGTAAACCGTAAGAAATAGACAATATCTTAATACAGAAAAATGTGCATCTCATGAAAACACACGATTTTTCTAGATGTTATTTGTTTTCGTTTTCCAGTACTCATACTTTTTTTCTCTAATGCGAAGAGTCCTTATTACTTTTTTCATCTCTTGGCCATAGAAATAGAATGGAATATCAAGGCCATTACATGACGACCAGCTCTTAAAACATTTGACTATCACTTAAAACCTATTCCTCTTGCACCTACAAGAAAATTAGCTATAAGAGAATTTCTTCAAATGTTGATCTCGATTAACATGAAGTAGATAGAGGAATAAATATTTGAGAATAGAGAAAGTCACGTGAATGCAGCATATCAGATTTTTCCCCCTTCCATGTCAGTTTTAATGTCTAATTCGTTGCGATCACCTTTCATCCTGGCATTTATCTCACATTTTAGAGAGTCATTTTCATAACCGAGTTCGGAATGCTTTTTCTCAATTTCGTTCAATGTCACAGCCAAGTTGGAATTTCATTAATACTATTTCTTTCTTCACTTTAATTTTTATCTTATTCATTCCGGAATTTACACTCTTCATTTCGCTCTCCATTTTTCCATCTGGAATTCCATCTTCTGCATCCCGACCAATAGTTTAAGCATTTCAGTCGTCGTGGCTTTTATATCCCACTCCTGACGCCAGTGTGACGTCAGTTTTCACTTCACAAAATTCTCACTGTTACTTCGTTATGTGACCAAGTTCAATTTTGGCCGTCACTTCACTTTTCTTTCTAGACGTAGTGACGTAATGCAATACCTGTGTCGCAACCTTTTCCTTGCGTTTGGCTCGCTGGGGAGTCGAACAGAAGACCTTTTTAATCTCTCAGAGTAGCAGCTCTGATGGTACTTCATAACTATACTCGCAACCTCACTTGGAGAACACACTGAGTATGCAGCACTTGAAGTCGCATAAAGAAACGCACTTGTTAAATGATTGACTGGCGACCACGCAGACTTACATAGCTGCTGGGGTTTCCAAGAGAGTTCTAGAATGTTCGGGAGGCGGGGAAAAAGGAGGCTCCAGAACAATTCCGTTATTTCTTGTTAGGGCTTCTGGCGCTCACGTTGAGTACGACCATTTATAAGTATCTCTACAACCGGCCAGTCACTCGGTCGGTCGGCGCTCTCCTCGGGTCAGAGCCGCATAGTCACAGTACTTTGCAAGCTTTTTAAAGCCCCCTCGCTATCCACTTATATCTCGCAATGTCACGGAAAGAGCCTAGGTAAATTTCAAAGCCAGCATATAGCGTTTATAAGCATCTTGACTATCCGTTCGGTTTCCTCTATCCATCTAGTACTTACAAGGAAAGCTGTGATGAAACTAATTCTACAAATATTTCTCTCTGTATTAACAGAATTTGGTAGATTTATTTTAAATACAGGGTTTTGCAGTTTTCAGTGGTTACCTTGCAGTTCTCCAATGTATTCTATCATTCCACTGTCTCTCTTTCAACCCTCTTTTCGTCATTCCTTTATCTATACCCTCCTTCCAAGTAAGGCGTGCCCTTCCTCGTTTGTTTTCATCAGAAGCCGACCAGCTAATCACCTTCTTTGATAATCTTTCTTCTGTCATTCTCTGAATGTGTCCATATTATATTGTGGTTTCTAATCTGTCAACAATGCTTTCTTCTGCATCTATTTCTGTCCTTAAATATGCATTCTGTATATGCTCCATTCTTGATACTCTCATACTTTCCAATCCGTCCATTATTTTCCTCGATCTTTCACTCGCCGTCCAATTTTCACTTCCATATGTTAAAATACTCTGCAGTATAATTTTTATTATATTAAACTTAGTTCTTCTAGTTAATTCCCTACTCCATAAAAACCCCTTTAAGCAGTTTATTGCCTTTCAGTACTATTTATTGTGTGGATGTTTCTTTCGCTTTTGCCTTATTATACTATAATAGACCCAAGTTATTTAAATTGTTCGTTTAATTATTTTATGATTTATTTCCAAACACCATATATTCTGTCTTATCAAAATTAATGTCCAATCCTCCTGCCTCAAATGTATCCACAAGCTTAGGGGTAATGAATTCTATATCTCCTCTGTCCTGCCCTATAATTACTTGGTCATCAGAGAATAATAAACTGTAAGTTGGTAGATAGCAAAGTAAAAGAATTGCGTAGTGTGGAGCATTTTCAATATCGAAAGGTGCTAAAGAATGTTTGCAAGAAAAGATTTAGTTTCAATTAATTTGTAGTTTAAATGCGCCAAGTGGGAAAAGTTTTCTTAAATTTATAATTTACATGATTTCATTACGAAGAATCATATTTTTAATCTTTCATACTTTTCGGTCAAATTTTCCATATGCATTACATCCAGAGAAATGGTAGCGTTAGATTGTAGCACAGTTTACAATATTTGTGGATATGGAATAAAATATAAACACAGCGATGAAGATTGTATACGCAGGATATTTGCAGACGGATTGCCTTCCGGGCCTTTTGCTGGAACAACCGCGAATTGAATACTGCACAATGAAGGAAATATTGTATTTTAACAACTGTGCCTCCTCGCAACATAGAAGTAGAAAATCTTATACACAAACACACTGTCAAGAGACAGATTTCTGTGGGATGGAATTGAAGGAACAATAAATCGAAAAGTCATACTGAATTGGATAAAAAGAGAAACACAAACATTAGAGAGGAGCATAATATTTACAGTTTCAAACAAAAGTTGTTGAAAGTAGAAATAATTTGAAGGAACATTTACTGACAATAGAAGCCAAGAGTACTAAGAAAGATGAGAGGAAATCCAGTAGTTGGATAGCTGTCCTGCTTTAGGATTGTCATAAAGACACGGCGTGCTAATAAACCTATAGAAAAAGATGTGAAAGATTAAGAAATGTATACTGCAAGGATATTTGACAAAGTGTAATAGTGTACAAAACTATTATAATAGTTGGAAATAGGATAGCTAACCATTTTAGAATTTATTTATTTATTTATTTATTTAATTTAGTGCAGCATACAAATGATTGTGTAGAGTGTATAAAGATTCACGTTTAATTTGTAAACGAATGTGTTGTAAAACAGTTATAAATCAGACTGTTGGAGCAGATCAATAGTAAACTTAGTAACCACACTGTGGGGCGCAAAAAATAACCAATTATTTCCCAGTTTGAAATGTGGTATTTGTCTCTGATACATATAAGGAATGCAAGTCTCATAGTGAATGTGTCATAGTGTACTTATTTACTTTCTCTAAAGGGGAAGTATTGCATTTCACCCAAAAATTTGTTATCGATATTTCACCAGAAACATTTTGGGGCTCCTCAATCTTAAAAAAATTAGAAAAATGTCCGTGTGTTTGTACTCAAAAACAGCACCAACTCAAACTTGGTATTTAAGTATCAGTATGTTCCAAGGATGCGACACGAAGATTTTCAAGAAAATATCCTCTCCTCAGACTACCCATTACAGTAAATATTTTTATGAAAAATGAGATGAATACCTTGAACTTTCTGTGAATGTCCTCACAAGTCCTTTTCATATGGGATGCCTTTTACGTAACTCGTAAATCGTAAAAGGTGGACAAAATACACAAATAATTTAGATCTTATTACAGCACACAATTTGTGAACTAGGTACGCTTTTGTGGGGCAAAAACTGTTTCCGAGATACTCGTTATTGGTTTGAATGTTCCAATACTTATACTTTTTTTCAAGTGGTAAGTCATATTTTTAAGTCCTGGCCATGCAAAAAGAATAGTGTCAAAGATGTCACAGCGACCAGCTCCTAAAAAATTGTACTATTACTTAAGCCTTCGCTATGCTCTTATTCCCATTGTACCTATAAGGAAATATATAATTAAAGCATTTCTACAAATATTTATCAGTTTGTTAGTCAGAACGGGAAGAGAAAGTCATATAAATATTATCAGATTTTTTCTCGGTAACTAGAGCATTGGAAATTCTAACACCTATTGTTGGTGTGGTTTTTGTGAAATTAAGGCAACAATTATTAGTAAAGCTTTTTTATAAGTCGAGTCAGTATATACTTTCCTATTTCACACTTTAATCTGCAGGGTTGAAGGTATGTTATGTGTGTTAATTTTAAACCATCGTGTAGTGATGCAGTGAGGACTATTTTTATTTATTCACTTTAAGTGGCCAGGCACTATAATTCTCACTTTGTTGTACACTATGTAGGTATTGATTAATTAGCCTCGATAGCGTAGTGCAATGGTGCAATGTCACGTCCCTAAGGAAAACATGACATATAGCAATCACCGGCAGCAATACTATACACATAAGCAATATTACAACTCCGCTGTTTATTTGAAACAAAGGTCGATGTGTTGCATTCGCGTGACTTTCTATATTTACCGTCGTGTATGTTCATATATCTTGTACCAACTCTTACGAGAGCTTATTGTCTTATTTAAAGTACCCATCCTGTTTTACTGCAGAAATTATCGAATTGCGTGCGGACAGAGGGCAGACTTACGAATTGCGTGCCAAGGTTTTCTATAGAGTCATTGAGTTGCGTGCCAAAGTTTTCTACGAATTCCTCGGGTATTTTGCCAAGCAACACATGTAAAGTTTGCCTTCCCATGAAGGAAAGGAAAATATTTCTCGACATTCTCTCTACTATAACGCACTGCTCATCAATGTTAACGTAGAATAAACTTTACAAAGTCTCTCAGCAAGCCCATCTTTCCTTATCATTACTTAGTGTCTATTGAAAATAAAATGTGAAGCCATTGATGACGAACAGTTTCCTATTTTTCTCGTTAATCATTGTAGTTGCAGTTGGTTCCATGTTTGATGTGTGAATCCAACTAAATGCAATACGTTTCTGTTTATACTGTAGAATTCTAGAACAAAATAAAATAAATTGCTGTGTTTTATACTACTGCTAACCTTGTTAAACATAAGAAGATATCAGCACCGTCTTGAGAACACCAAATCACTAATCACTTATCGACTGTTTAGTCCCAACTGACACCCAAGGACAGGTCGGCATGCAATTCAAGTGCGCGTTCAAAATCCCTGCACCCAATTCAGTGTTTACTTTTTCTACCTGGGCTGATCTCGCACGCAATTCGAGCTCCCCCGAAAATATTCAGTATAGTACTGCTCGTACAAGCAGTGCATTACTGTCACTAGAACCCTAGCCTTGGCAGTATAATACTGCTCATTAACGCGGTGAATTATTGTCAGTGGAGTCCTAACCTTAAGAAGTATAGTGCTGCTCGTAGAAGCTGTGAACTACTGTCAGTGGAGCCATGCTGAAAATGCGCATGGCTTTCTGTGACTGCAGTGTGGGTTAGTACCACTCTGGTCGAATGAGGAGCACGTGGTTCTTGGTTGTGTCAAAGAATTTAGGAGCGAAACCCTTGAACAGTAAAGACACCTGGTACCTGCTGCGAAGATGTGTAAACATGAATAAAAGCTTGGCTCGATGAAGCGCATCTTTTACTTGGGGAAGAAATGTGCAGTAGTAGCGGCAGTATTATCGAGTTGAGCGTGAAAGTGGACGAGTCCAGTGTTGTCTCTCTCTAGGGTAACATTTCCGAGTTACGTACGGTCTGCTGGCCCCAAGTAATTATTAACTACCTCGTAATTAATTCAGAAAGGAGCAGCGGAAAATGTTTTCAAGGTAAGGAAGGTTGTAGCAAATACGACACTAGTACTAATGTCAATACGTGCAGCTGACTCCTCTCCCCCACCCTCCGCACCCTCCCCGAATGTGCAGCCATCATCTCCTCCCCCGTACACCCTAGCGAGGTTTCCCGTTTAATAGCAAGCATTTTGCTGTAATGTTCATGGTAATACTGTTAACTTAGCAGTGATAAACTTAATGACGCATTTTTATTCAGTTCATCATCACGACTTGGGCGTTTCGACCCGTTTTTGTCTTCTCAGCCATGTATATAGAAGGCATTACATAGAAGTACGTAGCTATTTAACATAAAACCCACACAGTATTCACGTAATGCAGAAACCTTAACCTATACGTTGAAATAAAGGTCAAATTAATGAGCAAAAAAGGATTTCCCACTCCCAGGACACAAGTAATCTCTTTGGAGAAGACACATATTCGGCGACAATCGAATATGTCCTAGCAATTCAAATAGAACGGAATTTCAAAGGCATTTCATAACGACCGGCTCTTAAAATATCTATCACTTAAGCCTACCTACCGTGTTCCCATATTCTCGCAGCTACAAGGAAAGATGGGATAAAATCATTTCTGCAAACGCTTATCTTAACAGCCATCCAATTTGAGGACATTCGCAGAAGCTTAATGATTTACATTTCATTTGTCGTGAAAAATTAAATCATATGGCATTTTAATCTAAATCTTTAGAGCCATTTTTGAGAAAACCACAATTAAAAAAAAAAAAAAAAAAAAAAATTGTAAAGCAAAGAATGCTGGAGTAGGGGTAGGGGGATTCTCCTGAAAAATTTTCTGTCACAGCCTTGGAAGATGCTGAACTTATATATCAAGTTCGGTTTTTAACCCACTTTTCGTTTTTGAGTTATGCCGGAAACAGACTGACAGACACACGTGGACCTTTTTCTAAAAATGTTTATTTTTTATTTTTTATTTATTTATTTTTTTTTAATTCAGGGGGTCTCAAAACATATTTCCAGTGAAATTTTGAAAGCGAATTTTTGGATGGAGTACAATACTTCGTCTACTTTACTATAGAGAAAGTAAAGAGAACACAAACACGTTTGTATAGTTTGACATGATTTATTGATGGCATATATATATATATATATATATATATATATATATATATATAATTTTACATGCACTTTCTATGGGGTAGGGTAACAACTTACACACGCACACACCTCTATACATACATTAATAAGAGGTTAACCCATCTCGTAAGTCATACCTGAATACCTGCTATGTACCAAGCTAGTTTGAATCAGATTGAATGCGTACACGCGCGCACACATACATAGGCGATATGACGACTTCATTAAACCCACTGCAGTTTACTTTGTTCCTATGTCTGTGAAATTGCTGCAGTTTTCAATTTCCCATCTACAAACAGGAAATCATTAGAGAATTGCTTTTGTTAATCCAACCAGAAAATAAAAGTAGGGAATGGTTACATGCTGTCTAAATTTATCATTAACAAATATCCCCCAGATTGACACTTGTTTTCAGCAATAAAAACTGGGTCATAGTATATTGTTCGTGCAAACAAGGTGTACAAAGGCGTGAAATTCCCCTGCCAATTATAAATATTTATTGGTTAACAGTATCATAAAAATGGCCCAGAGGTAAAGTGTGAGGTTCATAATGGCAGGTTCCGGTTCAATGCCCTTGACCACCCATTCTTACCTCGGGCTTCTCGTGGTTTTTCCTGGTAAGTAGACGAATGTTGGGGTAGTTTATCTACCACCATTTTATTTCTATCGTTACCATTTCATTCTGTTTCGGTCTCATCTTTCAGATGTGATTCTAGGTATAGTGGCGTATGGTGGTGCTTGCTCAAAAGGAAAAGTTGATACCGAAATTATAGATACTTAAAAAATTAACCATTTAAAAAATTACGCATTTAAAAATAATAAATTTAAATATATATTTAATTTAAAGAAGTTTACATATCAGTTGAAAAGTCAAAGTTCATGGAATTTATAGAAAAGCAAATAAAAAAGATCAAAGATAGTGTTAAATAATAAAGTGTTAGAGCAGGTGGGAATATTTAATTACTTGGGTTGTAATGTAACATTTAGAACAAACAACAAAGAAATAAGCAATAAATTAAGTAAATTCCAATATATTTGTGGAATAATGGCTCGTGCCTTGAAAAGGAAAACCCCAAAGGATACAAAATTACAATTCTATAAGACAGACGTTCCGGTTTTACTGTATGGGTCGGAGACATGGACAATTAAAAAGAAACATTGGAGCCAAATACAAGTGGCAGAAATGAAATATCTCAGAGCAGTACAAGACCAGATCACATTAGAAATGAAGAAATAAGGAAAGAATTAGATATATTTTCATTCAAAGAAAAGTTACAAGTAAACAGAGAAAATGGAAAGGACATTTGCAAGAATGAATAACTCTGACATTCCATTACAATCTTACAAATATAAACCTTATGGTTTCAGACGAATAGGAAGACCAGTAAAAAGATGGGCAGAAATATGAGGGCGGAACAGGAGAACTCTCCTAAACCATGAAGAGATGATGATAAATAATAAGCATAACAATAGATAATGATAATTGGAGTAATAATTTTAAGTGAATAATGAATAGAGAAAACGCAAAAGGGAAGTAGCCTCGCGAGTTTGAAAAGCCTAGTAATTTCAACGGTTTTTATGGCGTGGCGTCAACCAGAGAACGAACCGTCACAGTTGGTTTATCGAAAGGAACAGACGTAAAATTTGTTGCAACATCGAAGTACGAGAAAACCAACGGACACAAAGCGATCATCGTAAAACTTGAATTATGTGATAATACACATATATTGGTCGGCAACGTCTCAGGTGAAAAGAGCAAAATGTTGATACTTTATTAAAAGACGTTATAATCAGAATTTGTGTCATCCTTTCAAACCCACTCGCGCGTACCCAGAGACAAATCTAATAGCTTATACCGGCGGCAAAGGGATGATTCAAACGAACTTGGAGACATTATTAGGCGGCGTGAAGTATTGTTCCTTAAAACAGTTAACAACGTTTTACCGACAAAACAGCATGTAATCCTGCTTCAAAGTTCACATCAGCGTGAAGCAAGTACACCCCTTCAGCTGCTTGGCTGAAGGTAGTTCATCATCCTCTCTAGGCAGCTCCAGTAGGGGAACGGATCTCCGGGCCTGGAACTTTGAGGGACCACTGTACGTCTGACTGTAGACTGTAGCCTTCTGTAGTTCTTGAACTTCATCTCTTCCTGCTGGGGTTGGTAGTCATAATAGATACTACTTGGCAAAGCGTTGAGGCGTATTGGCGTTGGCTGTCGAGCGCTGCCATCGCTTCTTGTTCATTAGAACAGCAAAATAATAGTAACTTGGCGTATATTCAGTGACAAAACACAAATAGAGTATCTCTAGCTCCTGCTTATCTCATTCCCTCGCTCTTTCACCCCAACACATTTTTCTAAAAATGCCCTTTTTTAGATTCAGAAAGTCCCAAAACATATATTTCCGGTGAAATCTCTGTATCGAATTTTTGGTTGGAATATAATACTTCCCCTACTTACAATACGTAGTAAAATGTATATTTCTAGTTCTAATGATATTTGGCATCACTCCACTTACTCAAGTCAGTGACTGTATCAGTTTACATTGCTATCCTCTTTTTTAGTTACTCGGCTTTTTCCATTAAGGTAGGTTACTTTTGTTCTATTTTAAGAATCCACAGAATATTCACGACCCTTAGACGTTAGACTACAATTGTATGGCTTTTGAGTTTTGAAAAAAAATAGAAACTGCAATATTACTGATGTAAATTAATACATTTATAATATAAATAGCTATAAATACCTTTATTTTATTGTTAATTGCCAGTATAACAGGAAAGTAATAAAACCACTGTTACAATGTTGTAAAACTTTGAGTAAACATCTTTGTTGTCAAATGGCAACACTACTCATTAGAGGGTTAACATATCTTAGCAGGTAGGCTCAACAGAGTGCGACAGTGCAACGAACCAAAGACTGGCGAAACTCTCTCATCCTTCACACACAACCACATCTTGGGTTTTGCTGATCACTGCCCACTTGAGTTAACAAAGAACAGCTCAGCTGCAGCATAGCACGTTTGGAACAAGTGCTGCACATAATTCATAGGTTTATTAACATGCGGTCTGAGCCCGTTGCACACTAAAATAACGTCACTTCTAAATTGTTTAGTGTAGCAACACTGCTCGGTTGTACCGGCTTAGCTAACTGAGTGATGTCGACCCAAACCATCACATCCATCTTCATTATCAGGCAGCACATGATGTTCACTAAACAACCCATTGTTCCGACAGCTCGAACTCTGATACCAACGAATGGTTATCATGTGCTGACTTCATATCGCTCGTGCTCATTTTGTGCTCTGATGTTTCGTTTTTAACCAGTGTTCAATACATAATGTATCTTTTTTCGTGTCAAATATCTCGAGGACGCTGTCCCAATATCAAAGCAGTAAATAAAAAACAAGTTTATATGAACATAGGTCTGAAGATCATTTATTCCTGAAGTGTTTTGTATTTGATCCAATCCAGAGTGAGTACGCTTTCTTAGTGTGGCTCTGCGGTACAAGAGTCGCATAAAATAGGTACATTACATGTCCCCAGACGAAGAAATCCATTAGATTCAAATCAGGAGATCGAGCAGGCCATGTAATGAATCCCCGACGTCATTCTAGAAATTACGTAGTATCCGACTAAAATGAGCTGGCGCACCATCGTGTAAATACCGCATTCGTTAGATGACGTCCAGAGGCACATCATCAATTAAATGATGCAACTCATTTCTGAGAAACCGTTCTGTTATTATTAACACTGTCTACTTCAAAATAGTTCCACACTTCAGTCATATTTTACGCAAAATCACTGTTGTACATTGCTGAAACAAAATATTTAGTCGAATGGTGGGTCTGGAAGGTAGGTCGTGACCCGAGTTTAGCTGTGAAACACAAACAGGTAGAACAGAAGAACAAATATTTTCTGGTGCCGTATTACCTCACTTTCAAGTTCTGGTTTCTCTCTGCAGGGTTTGCACAGTTTAGTCACCGGATTAGGTACATAAATGTAATGGCTAAGAGTGAGTCACCAAACCGGGCTAATGCGGAAACGTGATTTAGTGCGCCAGAAAATCAGCTTCATTCTCAACTCAGTTAACGCTGCATCAGTACCGCTACTTCTTCTGCCATTGTTTTGTATGTTTTCATTTAGACACGAGTCAATGGAATGTTGTATTCATTCATTTACAGAAAACAGAGTCATTGTCCTCCGCGATAACATACTACCCTCTGGGTTCGAAGGTCGAGAGTTCAAACCCGGTGGAGGCCAATGGATTTTTTCGGGCGTAAAAATCTTTCGCATGGCTTCCTTCGGAAGAGAAGTAAAGCCGGTGGTTCCGTGTCGTAGATTTATAGCATGTAAAATAGCCTCAAGCATGAGAGGCCTCTGAGCAAAATTAAATGGTCTTTCCTGCCCAACATAGATAGAATGGCACGCTGAGAACCACAACTGTTACAGAGCGTCCATAAATAACACCCAATTTTCATTTTGCATCTATAATGCAGCAACTATTTGGGGAAACGTGCGAGGCAATAACGTAGTCGCGACTCCTTTCATTCCATATTTACTAGCCCAAATACCCGGCGTTGCCCCTGGTTTCACGATTTTATTCCTACATCTTGTAGACTTACCTAAAATAAACAAATAAGTAAATAAAAACATCGGGAAAACACTATACAAAAGCACTGTTGAACAACCCCAAATACCACCGGAAGAAAAGCAAGTAGAGAAAGCTGTAAGAATGCATTTGCATGTCAGTCATATAGAATATTGTATGATTCCTTTGCAGAAGAAATGCGGTTGTGTTTCGTAAAAGGAAAGTGTGTAGATAAAATCGTGTGAATGTAGTATGTTGCATTTCTATCTCAGTCTAAAAAATTTTATGAATTGTATGTTGAAGGGCGAGTAGGGAAGGATATGTGAGTTTAAAACGTAAAAGAAAAGCGAGTGGAGAAAACCATGTGAATGTTACGTTGCGTAATAAAATGGATAGCATTCAAACCTTCTCCATGAAAAAGTATATATATCGAATTTCGAGGTAAAGATTAGACAACTTTCGATAATGCAATACTGCAAAGTTTGTGTCGAAAATGTATCGATGGTTTATCTGAAACTATTAGACATTCTTAGATAGCGCCGATTATCGAGAGTACGAGCTATCAGTGGTATCGATATCCCATCACTGTTATAAAGCAACATAACAAGTAATGTGAATTTCCCATTTACTCAGAAACTTTACTCTGATTTTCAGACGATTTGAGACAGAGTAGCCCATACGCTACTGCTCATTCAAAACCACCGCAGACGACATGAAATGAAGTAGATATTCCAGAGGCACTTGCAACGTTGTGTACAATTTGGACTCTTTTCATGTTTCCACAACGATGTTATCCGAACTAAAAGTGTACGGCTCTTTGCAGCCAATCTTTTTATCTAGGGTAAAAAGGGAGCAGCATATTCCATTTCCATAATACGTGAAGGGAATAAATAATTCGAAGCGTTCATTCCTTGACACCGTGGCTACGTGTTTATGGTAGACAGGCTTGGTGATAAGAAGTCAGAAAAGGGTCGGTCGCCTTGCCTTTATTGATCTATCTGTGGGATCGCTAGGGCAATTAAAGGAGACGGGACAAGCAGCAGCAGCAATCATAGTGCTAGTGGTAGCTTAGTGACCCAGTTTTCCCTGCTCCAGAACAACCTTCAGAATTTAATCAAGCGAGGGACTGGATATTATCTGCCTCTGTTTCGCTTTTTCGGCGTGTGCAGGAATGGAAATTGCAAACAGCAATTATTAACTCTGTAGGCAAGTCAACGGCAACTACAACGAGCAGCATGATTGCACCTCGAGCTTCATTTGGAACACAGGCTTGCAATCTCAGAGGTTAAACTAATACATGTGAAAGCCAAGGGTAAAAATCTGATGTGTTCACTCACGTGACTTCCCATACTCTTATACATACTAGTGATAAAAATGCTTATTCTGCAGTCTACTACGTGTTAATCACGACAAACATTTGTAAACTTGTTTTTTACATACTAGCTGAAAAAGTCGGCGTTCAAGGGCGCAGCGTCAATGGATGTGAGTAATGTGTTGCATACCCTGACACACTTCCGTCTACTAAATTCACTCTTAGCTTTATCGCGTCAAAACAAACCCATGTGACCAGTGCACCGTGGTACAAAACGGTAGCAATGCGTGCAGGGAAGTAGTCCCATCCTAGTAATCTGAATTTTGGAATGAATTTATCCTTAAATGATATAATATTCTACATAAATACTTAGAAGTTAATTAACGCTGATGTATACTGATAAACAGAGCTACAAGTCCCAACATGCAACTCGTGTGAGTTATCTGATATCCGAGTATTGTTTACAGTTTAGAATCATGGCGGACGACCGCGGTGAATTTGTTCTTGCGTCTATGTCGGCTTATGTAAAGCATAAGGTGGGAAAATAATTGAGTAGTGGTGAAAAAACAATAGTGTTGAACGTATAAGTTATGTGAGAAATATCTAACTCTTCCCATCAAAGAAGTAGTGAAATTAACTTCTGAGTTCACCGGTGTTTCGAGTACCAGTATAAACAGTGTTCATAAAGAAAAGTTAAAACGGGAAAAGTGGTTACACCCAAGAAAATAAGAAGCTGTGTGAAATCCATGCAAGAATGTGGCGATTTTGTTAAAAACGCAATTCGTGTAACAGTGCACAATTTTTTTTTTTTTTTTTTTTTTTTTTTTTTTTTTTTTTTAAATGAGCCGCCAACAGTTGAGCAAGTGCTACAACAAGTTAATGCTGATCCAGACTTGCCTAATTTCAGAAGAACCACCTTTTAAGAAATGGTGTGTGGAATAGGATTCGAATTTGTCAAAAGAGGCCGAAAAAGTGCTATAATTGATAAAGAGGACATTATTTTGTGGAGAAGGGACTAGCTTTAGGGAAGGACGTAAGTTGTATTACTTAGATGAAACCTGGGTTAATGAGGGTTAATACTAACCCAATTGGCGTAATGGTTGCTGAGGAGTATGTTTCGAACAACAATCTGTTATGAATTAGTATTGTTAGTGCATCACGCCAAGCATTGAAGCGGAGCGGCTGTTGGTTGTGCTTGCCTCACGCCAGTCACGTCAAACGATTTGCGCGCGCAGTGTATGTAATGCAGAAAAGTGCATCTCGCTTGTTAATGTTAATGAGGTTTAAAGCTAAGTTTTTCAGTATTTTGTTTGGCAGTGACGGTTAATTTCATATTTTTATCTTCTTCTGTACGTATCACAGTACAACAAGCAGCATTTTGGACAGTAATGTGTGTGAACCTAAGAGAAAAATACGCCAGGAAGCCGGAAGCAGGGTATGCACATTGCTCATGTGCTTCTGCGTAGTTCACTTGGAGGAAAACACGTGTTTTAGAGAGAACGCTGTACTTCCTAGAAATCTGCTGCTCCGAGTGCTTGTAATCAACAAACTGAGAATTCAGAAAAAAAAAAAAATAGTGGGAGTGATTGTTCTTTAATATTAATATTTACCAGTTGGTAAATTATGACGTTCTATAAAAAGTATAAAGGTTGTGAAAAAATTATTTCTTCAAAGTTTGTAATCATTTTTATTTAATAAACCAAAGCACTATAAAATTTCCTGTTACCAACACTCTTTGAAAGTACTTATCTATAAAGAATGATATTTAAAACTACCTATCAAAATTTTGAAATCTTCGCCGTGTGGAGCATTTTAGATAGGCTACCAAAATAATAGAAAAGATAATAAATTTAAAGGTGTTAATGATATTACAATGAAAATTTAAATGTACATTGTTCCTTATATGTATTATGTCTGATACGGGTTTGAACAAAATTCGCTAATAATTGTAGAATTTAGAAATGCCCTATCCGTACCCTTAACACGAGTTCGAAGTGCATACCCAAGTCCACACACTACCCTACGCCACTTCGGCGTTGTCCGTGGTTTGATGATTCATCTCCAAAGCCCTCGGACTTGCGTTGTACTTGCCCAATAGACTTGTGTTTCTTTGGAGGTATTTAAAAATATTACTTAACACACTTAAATATTTAATTAAAACTATTAAGATACTGTAAGGAATAAAAAATAAACTAAATAAATACACCGGAAAAACACTATGCAAAGGCATTGTTAAACAACCACAAATACCATAGGAAGAAAAGCAAGTAGAGAAAACCGTGTGAATTGAAAACGTTGCACTTCTGTTTCGATAATATAGAGAAGTGTATGAATTGCACTTGGACATGAAGGCGAGCGTTTCCTTCGACATGCCATAACTTCGGATGGAACTACGACATTTTGGAGCATCCTCCATACTCCCCAGATGAGCCCAAGTGATTTTGACTTTTTCCCAAAAGTGAAATAACCCGTTAGAAAAGTTCGCTTTAGAACCAGACAGGCAATTATAGCAGCAATAGAGCAGTTTGTTGGAAGACTAGTTCAGCAAGACTCTGTGGATGACATTCATGGTGTCCCTGAAATGTGGAGGTGGGTTATTCATGTTGAAGGAGAATACTTCCGAGCACAGCAACAATGTGACTGTTCCAGAAATGTTATCTGACTTGTTAATTTAAATGTTGCCACGTATTGTTGAATGACCCATGTAATTACAGAGAAGTTGTGCCAATCAATTTAAGTCGGCCAGTTTTGTTCGCCTGGTCACGCATGTTTCATATCTGATAGCGTATGAATGCTTGCATATTTTGGGATTAATTTTTCTATTCAGACTTGAAACTAAACAGTTTCATACTCAACAGCTGCCCTCTTACTGAAATGGCGTGCTTTTGGCCTAAATTATTTGTGGTAGTTTTCTTGAATCCTCTATACTCCTCTAATATTCTCAAAATATTACTGACAAACAGTCTATAGAAGGTTGTCAGTAAATTGTTGTAAAAGTGAACTTCCGTCCAGAGAAAGTTTATATACAGGTGAGCCTTCTCAGCCTGCGGATTGAGAGGTGTTTTACAGGCTATGCCGTAAACACTGCCCACGTAAAAATCACATCCAACATTTTTATGCTTATAGTATTAAGTGTTTCTCCATGAAATTTGAACGAGAATGGAAAAATATTCAGGAGACAGCCTATTTGCGACAATAACATATGAAGCAAGACTATCAATAAACTCAGCTGCGTGTTGGAAATATCGCTTGAGTGAACCGCGCTGCAATACGACGTGGGACTTAGCAATAGCGCTCAGTTATTTTTCCATGGCTGTACATATGGTAAAAATGCAAATGTTTTCACTGCCTAAGGATAAAATGAATTTCGGAAGCGTAACACATAGTTTTAAAGCATACCGGTAGTGCTTTATAAAAGGAGGCACATAGAATTAATTGAAAGGAGCAGCATCCAGAAGAGCTGCCCTTGAAACTATAAATCGTGGTGTTCCTTATCGGACTGGCCCTAAACCAGACTTAGACCGTCCTTCCAGCAGGGCTTATCGGCTACCCCGTCTTGAATCATACGAGGAGAAATTTGCAGCAGAAGGTTCCAATCTGCAGTTTCCTTAAAATTACCTGCTACAAACTCCGGTTAAACTCGTCCTATCACCAGTGCAAGGAAAAGAAAAAAGCTAATACCTTGTTCCTTCCTCGGACTTCAGAATGTTAGTTGGAGGAAAAATCTGATGTTTTGCATTCACACTTTCTCTACTCGCGTTTTCCCGGGAGAGTAAGTTGGTGAATTTAGTATCGTGTCGGCAAGTTGGCCATAGTAGCTCAGTGGTTAGAACACCTAGAGGGAGACAGGAAGATCCGTGGTTCATATCCAGGCTATGGCATTGAACTTTTCAGTTTCATTCTACCCCTTTGCACTTTCTCTTACACACAGCTAATGTGGAAGGGCAATTAATTTCCGTAGACGTTTTTCTCAATTTGTTTATTTAGGCAGGGAGTCTAAAACGAGTATATCTGGTAAATTCTCGGTATCATATTTTACTTTCTCTACTGGTAAGTAGAGGAAGTATTGTATTCCGCCCAAAAATTCTATCTCGAGATTTCACCGGAAATATATGTTATTTGAAACCAAAAAAGCAGTTTTAGAAAAAGGTCCGCGTGTGTGTGTTTGTGTGTGTGTGTGTGTGTGTGTGTGTGTGTGTGTGTGTGTGTGTGTCTGTGTCTGTCTGTCTGTCCGTCAGTCTTTGAACAGCATAACTCAAAAACGAAAAGTCGGTTAAAAACCAAAGTTGGTATTTAAGTTTAATGTCTTTCAAGGATACGACACGAAGATTTTGAAGAAAACAGCCCCACCCTAAACTACCCTTTACATGGACAAGTTTTTTTGAAAACTTTAATTTTCTTGAAAATGGCTCTAACGATTTTTATTAAAATGCCCTATGTTTGAGCTATTTGTATGACAAATTAAATTTATATTTTGAATTTTCTGGTTATAGTCTGTGTAGTCCTGTTTAGTCTTGATGGCTTTTGAATAATTCGTAAATCGTAAGAGATAGACCAAGTCTTACTGTACAAAAAATGTAGATCTTGCTAAAGCAAACAATTTATGTCTAAATAAATGTTTTGTATAGTGAACCATTTCGGAGATATTCCTTGTTATTTGTGTCAGATTCGGAAAACTTAAAAGTTTCGTGAAATGGAACATCGTTGTTCATTTTTTGATATGTTAAGCATGCAAAGAGAACGGGATCTCAAAGCTTTAAAACATTTGACTATCGCTCAAAGCCTACTGTATTTCCATATTCCCCTTGTACCTACAAGGAAATAAGCAATAAGATAATTTGTACAAATGTTTATCTCAACTAACACGAAGAAGATATAGGAATAAGAGTTTGTAAGAATGGTTAGTACAAGAGTAGAGAAAGTCATGTGAGTGCAACACATCAGATTTTTTGGTTGAGTAAGTCAACTCTCAAGATGTCCTCAGCTATGATCTAGGGTTGCCAGGTGCCCCGTATTGTACGGAATTTCCATATTCTATAAACCCCGCTCAATACGCTAAAAAGTCCATATTTACAAAGGATCAAGAGATTTGGTACCGGAATTACTGGCTGGTGAGATTAATAATTTTATAAAGAAATCATGTGGCATGTCTTAATTTGATAAAGGAGCGGGTGTTTCTTAAATTCGCGTCTTTCCCTACGTATTTTACAAGTTTACATAAGAAAGGTAAAATGAGTGTCCTGTTTCGTTTATCTTGTGAATAACGAACGCTAGCATACTATGTCATAAATTAGTTGTAATTTATGCAATGCTCACTTGTACGTTTAAATAGGCAGTTGGGATGACAGTAACTGCATGCAGTCGTGAACCGAACTAATGTAATGCGAAGCATAATTGTGCTACGGTTGGCAAAACTGGAGTTGGCCATGAGCCCAGCCAAACCTCATGGGTGGGTTGAGCGCAGCCACATTTGTTTTGCGCATCCTCCCTTCCAGGCAGGGAGGCAGGGAGGGCCGGCCGGCCCGCCGTGGGGGAGGATGGGGTTATGCGGCACCGTACGCATTTGCTCTGATTCCTCAACAGTCATTTCATCAATCTAACAACAACCCTCCTAAATATCCTAAGTCATAACATAAACTTTCCCTTTTACTTTCTCTACTGCAAGTAAGTGCAATCCACCCAAAAATTCGATACAGAAATTTAACCGGAAATACATCTTTTGAGACTCCCTTCTTTTAAAGGAAAGTATTTTGTGAAAAGTATGTGTTTGTGTCTGTCTTTGTATGTGTCTGTAAACAGCATAACTAAAAAAAATCTGATGTGTTGCACTCACATGACTTTCTCTACTCAGGTACTAACCCTTCTTACAAACACTTACTTATTCCTATATCTTCTTCGTGTTAGTTGAGATAAACATTTGTACAAATTATCTTATTGCTTATTTCCTTGTAGGTGCAAGGGGAATATTGGAATACAGTAGGCTTTGTGCGATAGTCAAATCTTTTAAAGCTTTAAAATTCCGTTCTCTTTACACACGTAACATATAAAAAAATGAACAACGATGATCCATTTCACGAAGGTTCTAAGTTTTCCGAAACTCACACACATAACAAGGAATATCTCCGAAATGGTTCACCCTACAAGAAAATTTATTTAGACATAAATTGTGTATTTTAGCAAGATCTGCATTTTTTGTATAGTACGATTTGATCTATCTCTAACGGTTTACTAGTTATGCAAAAGTCGTTCAGAGTAAATACGACTACAGGGGCTATAGCCAGAAAATTCAAGATATAGATTTCATTTGTCATAAAAATATCTCAAACATATGACAATTTTAATCAAAATCGTTTGAGCCATTTTCAAGAAAATCAAAATTTTTGAAAAATTTTCCATGTAAAGGATAGTTTAGGGTGGGACTATTTTCTTCAAAATCTTCGTGTCGCATCCTTGGAAGACATTAAACTTAAATACCAACTTTGGTTTTTAACCGACTTTTCGTTTTTGAGTTATGCTGTCCAGAGACACACAGCCTGACAGACTGATATCAGACACACACACACGGACCTTTTTCTAAAAATGCTTTTTTTTGGATTCAGGGGGCCTCAAAACATATATTTTCGGTGAAATCTCGACATCGAATTTTTGGGTGGAATACAATACTTCTCCTACTTACCAGTAGAGAAAGTAATAACCACTTCCCATTTGAAAAGGATTTGAAAAGTCAAAACAATAACAAGGAATATCTCGCAAATGGTTCACTCAACCAAAAAAAAAAAAAAGTATTTGACATAAATTGTGCGTTTTAACAAGATGTACAATTTTGTGCTGTGAAATTTTATCTTTTACGAATTAGCTGTTATGCAAATGTCATTCAGAATGAAGAGGGTTTCAGAAGCTATTCTCAGAAATAGGCTGTGTCCAACAGTCGATAACATATGTAACAGACTATCAATCTATCAATAAACTCAGGCTGCACGTTGGAAACACCGACTTGTGTAAGCCACGCTGCAAAACAACGTGGGACTTACTAATATTCTACTTCCCTAATGCGCTCAATAATTTTCCCATGGCTGTACGAGGTAGAAAAGGGAAAACGAATAAGGTTTTGCAGTTAAAAAAGGGCATTTCAAATTAACAAAGAATACCTTGGCAATTGTTAACTCCACAACTCATTTTATTTAATACAAATTATTTTATTTTACGAAATCTACGTGTTTTCTGTAGTCATTTTTTTTCTATCTCTCACGGTTTATAAATTATAAAAAATGTATTCAGAAAGAATTCAGGCCATATTCACGGGCTACGATCAGAAAATTCTTCTCATGTTTTATTTCTCATGCAAATATCTTAAACGTGGTATTTTAATCAAGATTGTAAGAGCCATTTTGAAAAGAATTTCGAAAAGTTTTCAATGTAAAGGTTAATCTGGGGTGGGGGATTTTCTTGTAAAGCTTTATGAGGACGCTGAAAACATAATTTGTGTATAACCGATGAAATAATATAAGAGACAAAATGGTACTACATAAAATATGACAGGATGGAAGAGAAGTTACTACATTCCTTCTAATATATGCTTCATAGAATCATTACAAACAAAAAAAGTCTAATGGCATTTTGTTCTTTGATCAGCTGGTGTCGAAAAAATAAATGGTTTTTCTTCCTAATTGGATAATAGCTTGTCACTTGGAAGATGCGTAGAGTAACTTATTTCTGACATAGCTTTGGTAGTAATTATGGGACATCACACACGGTTCCGAAATAATTAATCACGTAAAAGAATTGAAGGAATGCTCCGAGCAGCTCTTTCAGACGTGAAGTTACTGACATCGTTGTGTTGAAGTTGGTCAGGGAATTGAAGTGGTTTCTGTATGTAAACAGGTCGGTTGCTTGCAGGGACGTGTAATGATTTGGGAGCTAACGCCTGTGATTGGCCTACACTCGCACAGTAAACATGAAAGGACACGGAGGGTATGTGTTTGTTATCAAGACGCACCGCTACGGTGTTTGTTTATGTTCTGACCTAGTGAAAGTGACACCCACACAATCTGCAGTGTTGCCAGATTGTTTTCGACAAAACTAAAATAACTCCGTAGGAAATGGCCATAGACAAAAAGGTAAGATACAAAATGCGTTCCAAATACCGAGATGTATCACTGGTTTAAATTAATGTAATGACTTCTCTTACATCCGGTATACTCGTAGATCTCGTTGAAAGACACGTTATGCGTCAAATGAATTATGGCGTTAACCATTTCGGAGATATTCTTTGTTATTGATTTGAATTTTCAGGTACTTAAAATTTTTTTCAAGTCGCTATTCGTTTGCTTTCCCTCCTCCTCCCTCCCTCCCCCCTCCCTCTCTCTCTCTCTTGCAAAGGCCATTGGATTTCAAAGCTATCACGTAGTGATTCGCTGTTTAAAACTATCGTTTTAGCGTATTCTATCCGTCCTATGCCTTTAACGAAGTGTGATGGAAGTTTATCTGCTTAGAAGTATATAAGGAACATATTCAGATGTTATTGTCTCATAAGGTTTCTTATTGACATACATACACTCGTAGAAACCTCAATCAGGACAAATAGCACTTCAGTGAACGATCGGGTTCTTGAAGAGGTGGGTAATTTGATTGCAGGAAACCACATCGTAAGTGCTTGTAAAACGAGAGTGTCTTCCATTTGCGGTCATAAAGCTAGTTTGCAGCACTTTCCCTGTGACCTATATAAGGTTGGTGGTTAAGAATACCCACTCCACTGTCCCCGTGTCTTTTGAACAGTGTTGGTTACTCGAGAGGATGGGCCCGTTATTGTAAGGTGGCTGATGGAGAAAGGAATCTGCAGTAAGGTAGTTAATCATTGCGACGTTATTCAACACGCCACATATATCACAAAATAATGCCCTTGCTGCTGCTGATAAATTAGGCATTTTCCCTGCCATGCATCTTCCATTGTATTTTAGCAAACAAATCCACCTTTGAAAAACTACTACATTGTGCCTCAACATGAATATAATCTTTCTTTTAATGAGTTCCAAAAGTTACTGCTAGGAAACTGAGTGAGGTGACTCCGTGAATAACGCGTAAGGTTCGGGTTCAGTTCTCACCGGGTTGTAGGTTCAAGCGTCGGCGGTTGGGCTGTTGCGGCTGGACAGTGGAATTTTCGTTGTGGTAGTATTTCTCCCTGGACTGCTAGGAGTTCTTTACTTCATGAGAGCACCTCGTCTGTGCTGGGAATCCCCAGGTTGTGGGTGAGTAAGCAATCTTGCTGGCGTCAGGATTGGCCTCATGTTGAAATTGCTAGCGCACATCGTCGTCCTTATTGGGTCATCCTTTGGGTCTCTTCATCGTTTTCTCCCAGGAGTATCAGTAGGTGGCAGAAAATACAAAGAGGCTGTAGCTTCTTACAATAAAGCAAGAGTACATGAAGTTCTTCTAAAGTTTATGGATTTCTTTCGCAAACTTTCTCTTTTAATGACCCCCCCCAAAAAAAAAATTGTAGGGGGTTAAATCCGAGTATTCTGTAGGACTTATGAATCATAAATATTTTTGGGGAACAGAATGCCGGTACCCGAATAGAGGCTAACAAGCTAACAAACACGTGCCACGTTTGCAAGAGTTAGCTTCACACTTCACTGCCGGCCGGCTGAGAACCTTGCGACCAGTTCTGCTCTATGCTGATCACCCAGTATTTAATCTCACTGCATAAAAGTATATGTTGTACAGAATATTTCATATGTAGGCGTTAAATTATTGTATGCGAATTATCACCTGGCCATTCTTTTGCTTTGTACAAATTATCACTAGGGCATTCTTTTGTTAACTCAGTGTCGCCAACTTTATCCCATAAATCGCTGAAAAACAATTTATTACAAATTACAGTCGATTAACAATCAAAACAGCTCTCCGTTTCAAGTTGATAACTGTGTTTTTAACAATTTTGCTTTTAATAATTAATGCATATCTCCAGAAGAAAGTTTCTTTGCTAATGTTAAAAATAAAATCAGATTTATTTGAGATTATAAACTGGTTTTGTGTTATAACAAGAGAAGATCTAAATACATGTAATTCTTGGGGTTCGTTTGCCTCAGTTGGCAGTGCTGAATAACCAGAACTCCATTAATCGAAATGAGTATATTTTAGGTTATTTTTATAGAGTCTAACATTTTCTGATCAGATCTGTGCTATATAGTATTTAAATTCATACTTTATCTATCAAATAGTCCAGATAAATAACTATGGAATTATTTGTGATAATATTATGGGTATATCACATTATTTTAAATCGTCTTTCTAACAGATAATAGTGCTAGAAGCAGAGGCGGCTCGTGACTTGTTGCAGTGCGTATGCAATATATTACATCCTCCCCAACTTTACTCTCCTTTCTCTGACACACACCACACAATTCTAATTCGCAATTTATATGGCCAATTGAGCTCTTATGTTTTGCTGTTTTTTTAAATGACCAATATCGCAACAACCATTATTTATCCAGACGCTGTTTCTCTCACTCGCAAACAATAAGAAACGGAAAACAACTTCTTTTGTAAGAATAAACCCGAAACATTTATTTCCTTCAGTTTCGCTGTTATTCAATTCCACACTTTCATAGATTCAAATTTCCCGCTATGAGCAGACACAACTGCATCTAGTTTGCTGCGAGAAACACAAACATAACAATAATAAATACTGTAACAAAATAACTGTTCCAAACTAAAATATTGGCCTTAGTAAATTACGATATGAAGAGTAATTAGATGCATTTATAATGGTTTAATAAAAATAGATGTAATTGTGTTTACAATATTAACATAACTGTCATTTTAATATAGAAAATGGCTACATTATATTTAGAAACGTCAAGTTGGCTAGCTCTCCCGCTAAACGAGAGGGAGGGAAATACTCATAGCAAGGAAAACAGAGACTTATAGGAGAACGCAGTGCGCTTGCGCCGTAACAATCTATGTCTTAGCTTTGTCGATCATGTTGCTGCAAGTCGTCGTCTTCCTTAATACAAGTTTTTCGCCGCGACCCCTCACCCTTCGCCAGTCGCAAAACTAGGTTTATGCGTCTCTACAACTTGTTGACTGAATGCGCTGGCATTTGGTAAAGAGGGCGCGGGAAAATTAAAGGAGCATGCATGTCTATATAGGTAAATACACATTCACATACAGGAAAACATTACTGGGTGTGTAGTTGCGCAGGAACCGCCACTGCCTAGAAGGATTGTTCCTTCTTCTATGAGGTACCTATACATAAAATTCTCCCGCCTTCTCTTCCCAAGGCCACCTAGTTATCTTTTCCCAGTTAACGATCCCACGCGGGATCCTGCTTCTGAACATACGTATGACGTGCTGAAACCTATTTTCTGATGTTGATGACAGGTTCCATTCGCAGTTGCTGCAGTTCATAATTTCGTTGGTGGTCCCATTTAGTGTAGGCTGCTGTTCACCACTAAACTTATTTCACTGGCAGTAATTCTATTTTCAACACACTTTCGTCAGTCCAAGCTTCGCTACCGTAACAGAGAAAAGTCTTGCCAAGGAGTTGTACTGGTAGTGTGGATGTTTCTGAACTAAGGAAGCTTTTATTATACTGCTGATAATGCCAGCAAATTTATTAAATGTGAATTTTTTTGTAATATGCCTAGGTGAAAAGAAAAAAGGAAACTTTAAACCTTTAATCCTTGCTAACATTTTGCTGCGCACAGGTTCTTTGCCACATAATTCCATTAGTGATGTTTCCACTATGGATATTTCCATGACATAGATTGATATTTGTAAATCATTTTCTGAAGTGGCTAGCAACACCAAATCACCTGCAAAAATCAGGGCATCCAGATGTCAGTGTTACTTTATATTTACGCGTATACGAACCTGCTAAATTCTCCTATATAGGTTTTAATCAGTTTCCAAATATATTTTTTGTAAAAATGTTACTATTTAATAAAAACTGCATACGCAGAAATTCAAGCCATTTTCCGGTGCCTTTTTCTCGGTTGCAATATTTTAGACATTTAACAAAATTTAAAATGCTACGATGCAATGTTTAATTTTTCAGAGTGTAACTTCGGAAACAGTTTCCTCAAAACTTGCCCTGCGATTTTTACCTATATAAGGCAAATGTGTTATGTCACCAAGTTCATTCGCACAAACGGAAACTCACAATTGAAGAAATGTTATTTTGTTTGAAAAAAAGAATAATTTAAATTTCTTAAAGTTATTTTCTAGCTCAGAAAGGAACAGAAATATGAAAATACCATAGTAATGATACAACCGAAATTCTTTATTATGTCAAAAATTTACAACATTCAAAGGAATACTTTGGGTTTTGAAAAATTCACAGTTCGGTCCCCTTGAAAAAGAACCGGGATGTCAATCCACCTCAAACTCTATACAGGCTCTTCGGGGTATAAGTACAGATGTTATTGAGGGTAGGATAATGAACAATATTACATCAATATTTCCTTCATTTGCAGAATTATAAGTTTACATATTAAGAATAGCATATTTTCAGGTTGGTTGGTTGGTTGGAATCTATCTTCAGGTAGGAGTGCCACCGAAAACATGATTCAGAGTGGAGAGGACGAGCGCTGTAACGAATTCTGTGTCTTAACTGATCATTCGAGCTTTCTGAAATGACTCACATTATTTAGACTATCTTTTTTAATAATGGGAAAAAATCCTCCAAGGACACCACTCTGTGGGAGTTGGGCTTCGACCAACTAAAAACGCCTACTTCCTGTCACATAGGATAACGTCTCTTGGAACTGCTGGAGGCATTAGACCAGTGGGTCGCGCATTGAGGTGGGAAGCAAAACGGAGTCTATTTCACAGAGGTTATTCATTTCCCGGCGCAGTTACGACCGTGCAAAAACATCAGGTAGTAAACTGTGTGATTTCTTATGGGGAAAACTGTCAGGCGAAAAGATTGTGGTTTTCAGGTCACGCATTAGATAAATGTACCATAGTGTTGTTTCGCATCCTGAATGAGAGTAATCTTCAGAGGAAAATACTCGTTTCAGCAACATTACCTCAAGCAGTTTCTTTGAAATACAACGAAGCGATCACAATACGCGGATCTAGACTAGAAAGCTATTGAAATGCCGGAGGAAATGCGAAAAACATCAGACATGCCTCTGGAGGAAAAACATTGGACTTTTGGAAAGAATTCCGATATCGCATACAGCGCTACTTAATGACAAAGTGTCACTGTGTAAAACAGCTTGTCCAGTGCACGTATATACAACACTATGATAACAATAGCATTGTCTATCCACTATGACACTAATGACTGTTGCAGCCATAGGCATGGTGCTTGTCTAGAGGAAACCATTCGATGAAATTACTAGTTCGAGGCCGGTCTATAAATATTGTTTTGTGATATTTAGTGCCGGAAACTATTTAATCCAGAGGTGTTCATGTGCTCCTGTGCTCGTACACAGGAACTGCCTATGGACAAAACCTTTCTAAATAACTTTGCAAAACAGCGTTGTTTTGAAACGATCCTTCTGCATTACAAATTTTCATAGTGTGGCGTATGTAGGCATTAAGAAATTGGAGGTCTAACTCTCAAAACCAAAAATTCTGATGAGGGCCGCCATCTCTTGTTTACGACAAATACTAATAATTGATGGATGGTATAACACCAGAAAGCTTGATTGTACGTAAAATAAATATAGCCATTTTTATTTCTCGCGCACTATTTGAGATCATCTTCTAAAGTGCATAAATGGACTAAAATCAGAATAAAGTAACTAGAGTAGGATTGCCAACTTTAACATAGCTCCACCAAAACTCAAAGATGCACTTGAACTGGTCAATTGTGTGTCTCCAGTTTTAATAAATATCAGAGTCTATCTGGTGAAGAAGCATCACATTTTGAGTACCTCAATTTGATTGAGTGTATGAAATATGCCCATAAGTTTTTAAGGGCAGTTTTTTTATTAATTTCCCTGAAGCAAGGGTGTTTTTTTGTTAATAATACTTAAAAATGTGTATCCTAAGTTATGCTTCACTCAGGACAAGTAAAACGAATGTTATATTGTCATGTTTTGCTTCATAAGTACAATAAAAATAAATTTAAATACTTTGAAGTCTGCATGAAAATAAATTTGAGGCAAGTGCTTTAAACCTAACTCTCATGAAATATACCACAGTGTCAACTAATATTTCTGTTTTGGTGTGTGCAAAACTTTGGATGAAACTATGGGAAGTTGAGCACATTCCCGTGAATGTTTCTGAGTTGGTCAAACCATTTTTCAATAAGTAGAACGCGAGTAGATTTAAAAAATTTGCACGTCTGTTCCTCTCTGTTTCGCCATCTTCTGTGTGTCTGTCTGTCTGTCTGTCTGCCTGTCTTTCTGTGGATATATAAATGGATGTTGCTATGTATGAAGTTGATAAACCACAATTTTGGTTGACCGATCACCTTGAAAATTGGCATATCTAAGTGTTTCTTCATGGAGAAGGTTTTATGCTATAGATCTTGCTCTGTAACATATTACATTCACGTGAATTTCCTACCCGCTTTTCTTTTATGCAACACATTCACGTCAGGGACCCGCATGTGGTATTCGTGGTGGACGAAGCGGCGTCAGGGAGGGTTTTCTCCGGGTGCTCCGGTTTCCCCCGCCATCTCATTCCACCGGTGCTCCATCTTCATTCCATGTGTCATCAATGTCACCGCCTGCGGTGCCGTAGTAGTAAAAGCGGGCGTTAAACACTACAACAAGAACATTCACGTCCCGTTCTACTCGCCTTTCAACATACAATTTTCTATGATTGCAATAGAAATGCAACGCATTATATTTACACTACTTTCTCTACACGCTTTTCTTTTACAAAACACAATCTCACATTTTTATCTACTCCCTCTTGTACAAACAATTCACACACTTTTCTATACGATTGAAATAGAAATACAATTATTCCATTTACGCGGCTTTCTCTACTAGCATTTCTTCCTGTGGTGTTTGCGATTGTTCAACACTGTTTTTTGTGTAGTGTGTTTGCTGGTGCTTTTATTTGTTTTGTTTATTTTTTGTTCTTTATAGAATTCTAAGAGATTTAATTAACTGTTTAAGTGAAGATTCGGGCAGGTGTAAACTATGTGTGAAAGTTGTGGGGATAAATCGTCAATCCAGGGGCAATGCTGGTTATTTCAGCTAGTAATTATATAAATTTCCTTTAATTAATATTAAAGTCGAAGTTTTAAATAAATGCGGATTTTTCTGGGTCGTCTCCCGAAGTTTGTTGCTGACACTTTGGCAGTGCTGGCCGAGGCTTGGAACTGATATTTGAGTTTGGCTTTGACCGACCGGTATGGTAATACAATTCGTTGGACTAAGTACTGTAACATGATGTAGCGCTTGTCAGAGAATACGAACTCACATCACACTAATTTCCGCTGGCTGCTGGATTTATTGTGTTTTCATTCAACGCTGCCCTTGTGTCTGGTTTCTCTCTTCCCCTCTTTTTTGCATTTGCTTGTTTAAGCTCCACATTGTGTGTATGAGCAAAGAGCGCACATTCGGTATTGTTGGTAAGCTCAGTCAGAGGAAAAACTGTTAACATTTGCTTATTCAGAAATGCCTTTAAGTAAATTTATTTTATTTTCGTTATACCTACTTATAGTATTGCATTCCATCCAAAAATTCGATGTTGAGATTTCACCGAAAATATGTTTTGAGGTCCCCTGAATAAAAAGTTTCCCAGAAAACGAGTCACTTATGCCAGAAAATGCCATTCGCAGAAGAAACCGTACAGAACAATATAAAAGAAGAAAAAGAACAATAGAGAAAAGAAATTCTCGTATTTGTATAAAGGCAGAATCCACTTGGTATGAACATACAGAAGTTTCAATATTTACTGATACTATCAATTTATAGATTAAAACTTCCCCCTTAGGAGGTTTAAAGTATATTTCTGTTCCAGGGCTTGTAGGAGTTATTCTTTTTTTTTTTTTTTTCTGGTGTTACAGAATTCACGGCACAAAATTATAGATGCACTACTGGTTTTAGAAAGTGTTTGAGATGTAACTATTGTGCCTACAATGATAAAATACATTATATCACAATAAAGAGGAAACGTCAATTCATAAGAGAGCATAACAAACTCTATGTCTGGCAGTTTTCGCCTTTATATCCCCTTAAAATAGCATATTGTAACAAAATGATAAAATCCAGTCCAGTTACCTGTTCTGTCACTTTATTCTGCTTTAAAACTTTTGCACAAATACACCGTTCTCTTTTGTTGACGTTAACACAGTCTACAGTCATTCGTGGTACTACAGTTCACATCTGTTTTTTTCTCGTAACCTTGACTCAGCCCCCTTGTCTTTGTTCACTTTCTCTGTCTCTTAAACAGCTGTCTATGACCATGTAATCACCTGACCCTCAACTGCTGTGCTACCTTCACCTCGCAGCTGACACACAAAAACACACACTAAAAACTGACTCCCAACTCTCGTCTCGCCTCCTTATATAGCAAGGATGACCTTTCTTGAGCTTCACCTTTCCTGGAACTTCTACAAACACGCCGGCAGCCGGACATTTCGCGAATAATCTCGAAAACCACGTTTGTTCTGCCGCTCTGATTGTTACCACGTGTTTGCTCGTGTGAGTGGTGTGGGTAACTTGACCTTGAGCGCCTTTGATACGCGACGCGCTTGGTATGTTGTGTGAGGCAGCTTTGTCCCCCCTCCCCGACCGTTCTTTGTTGTGCGCCACGGCCGGCGTTACACTACATTCAAGATATTTCTACATAAAATGCTTATCTTGAATTTTCTGTGAATACTTACAGAATTCCTCTTTATTCTGAATGACATGTATAATTGGTAAGTCCTAAGAGATAGCAAAAGCTTATTACATAAAAATGCTGCTTTTGTTAGACCACACGATTTGTCTAAAATAGAATAATTCTTTGTGGTGTTAATCATTTCACAGGTATTCTTAAGACTTGATTTGAATGTTCAAATCCGTTTATGTGTCACATTTCAAAACGGTACTGAAGTTATACAGGGCGGAAGTTACTGCTTCGGCCATACGTTAACCAGGGATTCTACATGATGAGTGTAACAAATATGTCCAATACAATTATTGTCAATAAAAAGCCGTTTCGCCGAAAACAAATAATTTGTCTCATATATTTGGAGCCCTCTAGCTTCTTGACCAATGGATATAAATGGTTTATTATCTCACTAATTGTCGCGCAAACATTGTGTGAACAATGCTGTAATGCATTTCTGCCTTAAATCCCATGAATTTAGCCACAATGTAATGTTAAAATATCATGCAAAGTTTAATTTCCAAGAGAGATTTGGCAACGCTACGTTAACATTAAATTGTGACTAAATTAATTCGAATTGAAATAAAAAACATTACAACACTATTCACACAATGCCTGCGCGATAGTTATTGAAATAATAAAACATTTATATTCATTCGTCAACAAGCTAGGTGGCTCCAAATATGAGAAATTATTCTTTTTCGGCAATAATTGTATTTTACATATTTGCTACACTGATCATGTAGAATCCCTGGTTAACGTATGACCGAAACTATACCTTTCACCCTGAATACCAAGTGTGGTGGTATTTAACCGACTTTTGGTTTCTAAGTAATACATTTCAAACACACACGCGCGCGCACACACATAAAAGGACTTTTTTCAGTGAAAGCTCTGTATCGAATTTTTGGGTGGAATGCAATACTTCCCCTGCAGGTAAGTAGAGCAAAAGAGAGAGAGAGAAAAAATGCTTCTGCTTTACGTAATATGCTTCAGCAACTCAATGTGTGCTCTAGGGGAATGGTACAGAAATTGAAAGCAGTGAGGTTTCCGTAATGTTACGCAACTGTGCTCTTCGCACATATCGAGGAAAGCATTCTGCTACACGGAAACGCCTTGAAGATCGGCAACTACTTCGGCACATGTGTGTTGCGTGTAGTCCAGGTCAAATCATCTAGGTGAAGCTGAGATGACACCTCTCAGCGAAAAAGAGCATAATGTGGAAACATATGCACTTGAATGAGAAGAGAAGTATATTATATATCGTGCGTTACACTCACACGACTTTCTCTACTCACTCTTCTATAAAATAGTCATACAGAAGCGTATGTTTCGAACTACTACTTGTTAGATAAATCAACTTCCAATTCACACATACACATTTTGTTGCACGTACGAAATTTAGTCAGATTTTTAAAGAGCGTGTTGTCACTATGTGATAGCTTTAAAGGTTCGTGCTGTTTGTATGACTACGAGAAAATCTCATAGCGAAACTAAATTATTCACTTATGGTATTTTTTATCAAAATGGTTTGTGTCGTATCCTTGAAAAATGTTAAACTATTTTTTTTTTTTTTAATTTCTCTACTGCGCATTAAACAGAAGTATTGTGTGCCCAAAAATTCCATACCAACATTTCACCGCAAATATATGTTTTGAGACTCCCTATGTCCAAAATAAGAAGTATTTTTAGAAAAATATCTGAATAGCAGAACTAAAACCGAATAAGTCGTTTAATATCAAGGTTCGTGCGACATGAAGATTTTAAAAAATGACATCCCCGACAACAAACTTCGCTTTAAGTGGAACTTTTTCCAAAATTTTCGATTTTCTCAAATATGGCAGCAAGAAGTTTGATTAAAATGCCAAATGTTTATGATATTTTAATGACGAATGAAATCTATTTCTTGAATTTTCTTGGGGCGGCGCCGTGGCCCAATGGTTAGACAGTTTGCCTACCACATGGGAGGCCCAGGTTCGATCCCGAGACCCGCATGTGTTATTCGTGGTGGACGAAGCGACGACGGGTTTTCTCCGGGGTTTCCGGTTTCCCATGACACTCATTTCACCAATTGCTCCATCAAATTTTCATTGGTCGATTTCGCGCTCATTTCATATCATCCTCTTCCTCACTACCATACCTGGTGCATGGCTGACCACCCGCTTCCAGTTCTTCACTCTGTCGGTCCATAGGTTCCTCTCTCCCCGACAGGCGTCTAACCCTAGGCACTGGCTTGTAAGTCCCAGGGGTGTAAGTCCTACATAAGGGGAGGGTAATCAGATAAAGAAGAATTTTCTGGGAATAACCTCAGAAATCCTCTTCATTCTGAATGACTTTTGCATAACTGTTCTACAACAATGTAGACCACGTTAACGCTCACAATTTACGTTAAATACAACCTATTTGTTAGAGTTAAACATTTCAGAGATATTCCGCATTGAATTTTCCAATACGTACACTGCCCTCAAATGGGAAGTCGTTATTCATTTTTTATCTCTTGTCCATGCAAAATAGACGAAATTTTAAAGGCATCACATAGCTCTTAAAAGATTTAACTATCGCTTAAAGCCTAATGTATTTCCGCAATTCCCGTTGTACTTACAAGAAAATATGCAATAAAACACCTTCTGCAAATGATTATCTCGATTAAAATGAAGTAGAATAAAAGTTTGTAGGAATGATGTGTACAGCAGTTAAAAGTCATGGAGTGCATCACATACGCATAGTGTTTTGAAACTATGACACTGCTTATTTTCCAAAACAAATTCGTTGAGATTCTCTACAAGTTGTCAAGCAGATGTTATTTTCCGCGGAGTGAGGAATAGAATCGTTTGGCATTTTAGTCCAAAAATGAACACCATGGAACAAGACAGCCCACGTTGAAGATTGTGAATCCAGTGAAAAAAAGTGATGACCGCACAATTGACAGTCATTTCAAGCGTTCAGAGTGAACGCTTGTTGCGCAAAAAAAAAAAAAAAAAAAAAAAAAAAAAAAAAAAAAAAAAAAGTTATCGACCTGTAGAAGTCTTCTCCACTTCAAGGATAGGCAATCTGCATGTTCGTCCTCGCAGCCTGCACTTTATTCCCATCTTTTTCTAGGGCGCGATGTCTCATTTTACATTCTTTGCTACGTACTTTAGAGGAAGTATTTCACTCAAAAATTGGATACAAAGATTTCATCCTCAGTGTGTGTTTTGAGCCTCCCTGAACTAAAAAGCAGTATGTTATAAAAGGTCTATGTATGTTTGTGTCGGTCTGGGTGGCTCAGTTGGTTAGACGCTGGCCTACTGTTCCCAAGATCGCGGGTTCAAACCCGGCCCAGGCCGATGGTTTTTAAGTGTGCTTAAAAACGACAGCTCCATGTCAGTAGATTTACTGGCATGTAAAATAACTCCTGCGGGACGAAATTCCGGCACACCGGCGACGCTGATGTAATCCTGGCAATTGACAGCGTCGTTAAACAACAAAATAATTAATTTATGTATGTTTGTGAACGTAATTAAGAAAGCGAGTGCCGGTTGTATTCTTAACTTGGTGTTTAACTTAAGTGTCATCCAAGGAAGCGACAGGAAGTGTTTCAATACAGTCTCCCACCCCAAATTAGCCTTTACACGAAAAAGTTTTCAAAAATTTTGATTTTGTAAAAAGGGGCTCTAACAATTTTGACTAAAATACGAGTACCATATGTTTAAGATATATTGATGAAATGTTTGTCCTCTTCATTCTGAATGATTTTTGCATAACTGGTGTACTGAAAGAGATACTTACTACAAATACATATTGTGATAAATGACAGAGTCCACTAACTTTTTTCTGTCACTTTATTTATCTCCTAAAACAGTCTTGTTTTTATCATTATCTCAATTTATAGTTTTTCCTGACCTTACAACTCACAACTGTTCTATCCTCTCGTAACCTTGACACACTCCTTTCTCTGTTTAAGTTCTACTTCTTTCTCTGCCTTTTTCTTCTAACAGCTGCTTCTAACGATACACATACAAATACTCAAACTGACTGTACACATACACACTTAAAACTATTGCAGACACAAAATTTAATGGTGGTTGATAGGTGACTACTTCATTATCAGAGTATTTTCTTTCCTGTTGTGCAAATAAATTTTGTGGGGAGCAAATGATATTTATATCACCGGCTTTACAGCGTGATTTCACGGGATGTTTAACTACACAACGTCGCTAGGCGTGGCAAGCCTCTGATTGGATGCTCTGTTGACCAGCTCCTCCTCCTCCTCCCGCCATTAAATTGTGTGTCTGCTGTAAATGCTAACAGGTGTCTCGTTCGTCACTTAGTGACTGCGTCATAAAATTTGCCTACTCTCGCCCTCTCGACTCGCTTATATAGGCGAGAGTAACATAGCCCGGATTTGACTCGAAATTCAGCACCTTTTCGTAGACAAGTTGGACCCGCGAACAGCTTTCTCTGATAGTCTGGAATAATGTCTTTGTTCCCGTCCGCCCGTTCCATTGTTACGCCGTCTACTCGCGCAGTGGTGTGAGGTAGCTTGACCAATAGACGTCCCAATGTGTGTATAGTATATATAAAAATATATAGTCTGTGTAAAATACATAAATATAACCATGCGTCCTTGAGGCTATTATTGTTTTGAATACTTATAATTTGTTCAAATGAAAAGACGTTACGCCTGTTTTTTACCTCTTGGCCATGCAAGTTCAAAGCCATCACAGAGCGACTAGCTCTTAAAATATTTGACTATCGCTTAAGCCTACTGTTTTCGTTTGTTTCCATTGTATCACAAGAAAATATTACATAATGACACAATTTTGTAAATATCTACCTGGAATAACATGTCCATGAAAGGATAAGGTTTTATAAGAATAGTTTGTTGAATAAATAGAGAAAATTATATGAATGTAACACATCTAATTTTATTGAATTTGTAACCTCAAAGAGGCTCTAAAGTGCTTTCTGTTTTCATTTCAACAGTAAGACTTGACTTAGTCACGACTACTGCGTCTTAGTCCTTGGTACAATGTCAGGATAATATCTTGCCCTACATTTCACTCCGTACTCTCACTGATCTAGTTCGATAGCGGACATTGCATGCGACCTTTTGTTCTTAAGCGCAGTGTCTAATTTTGCCATTTGCATGCTTAAAGAGTCATTATTCTGTGTTCCAAATGATCGGCAGGCACGTAGGTAGCTACCTTGCAAACAGTTTAGATCCTGATATGCAGTTATAAGACGGCCTCCAACACACGCGATATCCGCCTTAACACGCCAACTATCCCCAAGCTACTAACTGCTTTATAGGGCACCCATCTCCCATTAACTGTTGACACTCACTCTCGTATTCATCTATGACGTCAGAAACAGTAACAAATATTTTTCGTTTTCAGAAAGCACAGGAAAACAAGCTTGTAACGTTGCCTAGTCAGAACTAACTTCGCCTCGCTTAGTAATTACTAGATAAACGTCCGGACATTAATAGTTTATTGCCAGCTTAAAACTTACGTCTGATACAAACAGAATGGTCCTGCAAACATTTACAACAACAACAAAAAAAATCTGATGTGTTGCAGTCACATGACTTTCTCTACTCTTGTACTAACCATTCTTACAAACTCTTATTCCTATATCTTCTTCGTGTTAGTTGACATAAACATTTGTACAAATTATCTTACTGCTTATTTCCTTGTAGGTGCAAGGTGAATATTAGAATACAGTAGGCTTTGAGCGATAGTCAAATCTTTTAAAGCTTTGAGATTCCGTTCTCTTTGCACGGTTAGCATATAAAAATGAATATCGATGTTCCATTTCACAGAAGTAAATGTTTTACAAAAGTCGCACAAATAATAAAGAATATCTCCGAAATGGTTCAGCCCACAAAAAAGTGAATTTGGACATCATTTGTGTGTTTTAACGACATTACATTTTTTGTGTAGTAAGATTTGGTCTATCTCTTGCAGTTTACCAGTTATGCAAGTCAACAAGAGTAAACATAGGCTATAGCTAGAAAGTTAAAAATATGCGTTTCATGTGCCACAAAAATATTTTAAATATATGGCATTTTAATCAAAATTGTTAGAGCCACTTTTTGAGAAAATCAAAATTTTCCATGTAAAGGGTAGTTTAGGGTGGAGGAATCTTGTTCAAAATCTTCGTTTCGCATCCTTGAAAGATATTAAACTTAAATACCAACTTTGGTTTTTAACCGAGTTTTCGATTTTGAGTTACGCTGTTCACAGACACAGACACACACACACACACACACACACACACACACACACACACACACACACACACACACACACAAACACACACGGACTTTTTTCTAAAACTACTTTTTTTATTTAAGCGGGGGGGGGGGGCGTCCTCAGTACATATATTTACGGTGAAATCTCGACATCGAAATTTTGAATGTAATACAATACTTCCCCTACTTACTATAGAAGTAGAGAAAGTAAAAACTACCGTGTTTTACATAGTTAAGCACATAATGTGTATGACTTTTTTAAAAGCAACTCAAGTGACGAAGAAGGATTTAAATTTGATTTTAAAAAGTGTCAAGAGTTAACCACTGCAATGTGTGGAATAAATCAGTGCATTTCTATTGTCATTTATGTTTAGCCAAACGTAATAATGACATTTATGACTAGCCAAACTAAGTTCTGACCTACAGCTCCACTTAATTCTCTGTAAAACGCACAGCGAAACGCTGCATACTGCTATGTCTATCTCGTTCACGCACAAGCACACGATATGGCTACGTTGGTTGTAGCGCGCTCCTATTGGCTACTGCCATGTATAGGAAATTTGACGCGGATAGTAGGAGCATATAGGCCGCAGATAGAGGGTTATCGAGAAGTCGCTCCGCAACTCTCGTTTAACCAAGATTCCCCTAGAGACGGGAATTCCGGTGGCAGCACTGGCTGCCGCGAGCGTATGGTTATACTGTTCGCCGAAATAAAAAGTCTGATGGATTCACGTAGGGAATTGATGAAAGATAATGTAGATAAACAGAATACGAACGTTATTTTGAGTGGTAGGCACCGACACGGTGCGGAGGAACTTGGTGATAACCCTTTATACCAATACTTCATCTGCAAACTTATAATTTTACTTATTAAGAGTTGTATGTTTTCAGGTTGCTTACTACCTCCGAATAGGTGTGACATACTAAAGCCGCATGTGTTTTATTTCCCCCCGAGAAATGTAACAGAGTGGGCAGGCTTCCCGGTAACGAATGTTGTTTCGGAACCGAATTTGAATGCTTTGCGCAACGCCATTGACCTCGCACTAGGTGAGCAGGTCGCTCATTAAGGTGTGAACTAGTGGAAGCAAAAGGAATAGTCTATACTGTCTGGCGTTGTTCAATCATATTAAGATACCATCTGTCAAAATATCTATGTCTATCCCTCTAAAATCTTATATATAAAGCCCATTTAAGGATAACCGAAGCTAAAATTTGGCCAAAATTTTCAGCATATTCAAAAATTAGTTCTTCGGTCCAACAATTATTTGAACCTTTAACTTCCATTATTATTACACACTCTTTTGCTCTCAGAGCCTTTTAAAGTGCGAACGTGTGATCATTTAAATGTCCAAGAGCATGGCCTGAATTTACTTGCAATGCCTTTTACTCACCTTTGATTTTTCTTACAAGTTTGGGCATTAAAAATGTTCTATGTGATTCCATTTATATGCCACCTTTGACATTGAAACACTTATTGGCGGCTTTTAACCTTTTGGAGCAGTTGCTCGCCAGCAGTGGTGTTCATTGGCTTAACTTTGGTTTCTATAACTTCAGATTAATTTTTACATGGAATTCATGCACACATTTACACTCCCATTCATACTATACGGAGGATGGGGAATAATCCTAGTTAAAGGATTCCCTCCAGGTCGGGAATCGAACCCAGGACTCTTTGCACAACAGGCAGGTGCTCTAGCGACTGAGCTACGGGACTAGCCTATAACCAATCTTGTTGAGGTTTTACGTACAAGTATTGAAAAATTAAAACCAATGACAAGGAAATGTTGACTGCACAAAAATGTGTACTTGATAATAATGTGTTTTAGTGAGGAGAATCTACTTTGTGTGCGTGCGTGCGTGCGTGTGTGTGTGTCGGAGTAGAGGGGGGTAGGGGTTGGGGAGTAAGACTGTCCAGATGTTTCCTCAAATGGGAATTCATTATTCGCTTGTTAATTCCATCTCGTAGTTCTAACGATGTTCCCTTGTTTACTATCTTCATAAAGTAGTCCACAAGAGATAGCCCTATTGCCGCCTGGTTTTGTTTTGCACGACCCCAATATCTGGGCAGAAATAAATGTCTAAAAGAGCAATATGTTTCGCAACCCGTGACGCAAATGTTCCTCTCCGTCGAAAACGTCGCCTTTAAGACCTATCAGATCTCGTGTTTGGTGTCCGGACTAGCTCTAGCAAGAGGTCCTAATCTGCAGGGTGTGCGTGAGTTATGGTAGTAATGGAACCAAACGAAGAATTAACCAACATATCATTTTATTTGTAAATTTCCAGATTTGTAGAGAACTGCCGACGATATTTAAATAGAATGTAACTTTGTAACTTCAACTGCAACGTTATAACACTTTAGCAACCGCCAAATTATGTACACGCGCTAGCTTACATACAACTCAGAAATTGCACGTGTACTCTCGGCTCGATTCAAGACGAGTGTGTTGCGTTGCATTTGTCTTTGCGTGAGCAACACGAAGGAAGCGATTTCCTTAGAATACGTCATGGTAAGATAGGAATCAGCCCGCGGAATCACTATGGCTTCGTACAAACAACAATTGTAACCTTATCACTCATTTAAATCTGCCTAGGCTTCCATTCTTGAGACTTTAATCTATTCAGCTTTATTACGTCTTCCCCTTAACTATTGACTAGAATCTCCTTTTGTTTCTTTCTATTATAATATATATATATATATATTGACATAATTTCGGTTTCACCCGCCAACGTCAATCTAAGCCATTCCAGTGCTTTATTCTTCAAACTTTACTTCACTGTCGTCATCCTGAGTTCATTAGGGATTCTTTTTATCCTAAAATACTCTTCCGATTCCTGTATACATATTTTGGATCGTCCCTTTTGTCTTCGTCGAAAATAGGAAGTGAAATTTGTCTAAGACTGTGTTTGCGTGGCAGCTGTTTTGCATATTATATGTGTGAATATGCGAGTCTCCCCCTTTGTGTAGCCTGTCATTTTCTCTTACTTTGTCTACATTATTGATATCAAAGGCATCACCATTTTATTCAAAACTACCATCTCTTGTCTGTGTGGCAATTATAACAGCAGACTATTGATAAACAAACCTAAAGTCAATTTTAAAACAAATCAGTTTTAATTTACTTTCGGTATTTCCATACACCGCTAACGTTTACACCCGTAAATTCAGATACGAGCTCTTTAATTTGTCGTAAAGATGGATGTATTTCCGAAAGGACATGAAAAACATGTAACACGATGTCTCCCCCTATTACGTAAAGGTTTCCCTGCGTTGTTTGAGCTCAAATGCCCCACAGATTCTCCCGTGATGCCATTTACATACAATACGATGCACAGAAAACTCCGCACTTTCATTTGTCTGTGAATGACATTGTTAATGTACTTCAGTTTTACGCTTAATGGAGATGTTAATATCCGGTCAAGCGCCAAGCAACAAACAACCTGCGCTAATACGAGGGCAATTTGCAAAGTAAGGTCCGAGGTTTTATGCACCTCAAACCATCTTGGATAGTTGGAAAATTGTTGTTTTATTTAATTCCTTGTATCGTTCTCTATTTTTCCACATAGTTGTCATGTTTGTTTGAATATTTGCCATAACAAGCTTTTGTATGCCGACGTCATAGAAGTCTGCCGCCTGTGAGGGTGACCAGTCGTTGGATAACCAGTGGAAATTATCAGTAGCCGATCCTCACCGATCTTTTCATCTACGGCATTGACCAAATCTTCTGTGAGTACTGATGTTCGGTCTGATCGCGATTCATGATGAACATTGTTGCGTCCAGCCTTGAAAGCTCTACAAGCTGCGGACTTAGCTGTTATTCATCGCATGGGGCCATGCACTTCACTAATCTGTCCGCTGCTGAAACGTTCCTAGCTATCAAAAACCGAATCACAGCGTTTTCACATTAGGCGGGCCCATCGATTGTTTTAAACATGTTGAACCAACACTGTGAACAGCACACTGCGCATGCGCGTTTCAATGTTCGCGCGAAATTCGATGAGCTACGGCGATTCGGAACTTACCTTCGTATAATCCAAGTGTACCAGCCTTTTGCTACACGAGTCAGGTTTAAATATGAAAGCTAACCTCCACACATTGCAGAATTGCAGTGTTAATATAAAATGAGTCATACATGTATCTACAGCCATGGCAAAAAGTGATAGAGCGTAGTAGGAGAGCAGAATACTTTTAAGTTTCATCTCGTGTGGCAGTACGGTTTACACAAGTCGATATTCCAACATCCAGCCGAGTTTATTTATAGTCTTTGATCCATGTGTTATCGTCTATCGAACACTCAAATAGGATGTGTCTTAAATCACCAGTCGCATCTATGTACAAACTCGCGAATTCAAATGCGAGTGTAATTAAATACACACCCTATTTGAGTGTGCGATAGACTATAACACATAGATCAGAGAATATAAATAAATTCAGCTCCATGTTGGTATACCGACTTGTGTAAACCACGCTGCCATACGACGTGGAACATGAAAATATTCTGCTCTCCTAATGCGCTCAATTTTTCCATGGCTGTACTTATTTTATGCAAGTGTTTGTAATAAACATTTTTATGAATGCAAGCTAATATTATTACTTTTAAATTGATTTGATTTTCTTTCGTAACCTCCAACAAGCAGTAACCTGGGTTACCCACAGGGAGACAATAAACAGGAAATATCTTGCCTCTGCAAAACCAGATTATATTGACAGTGTATCTAAACATCGACCATCATCAAACGCTATTCCATATGTTGATACTCCAGAAATTTACTTGCAAAAGTGCTACCTTTGTAGCAATTCTCGTGCGCTGTTTAAAAATTGTATCACTAAGGTTTTCACAAGGATAACTAATGAAACTCTAGGAATTTATGCATTACTGACAAAGTGGAAGCAATGGTTACCTTGCTTCCGTAGAGTACACGACCCTGCTCTGCCCTAAATGTTTACCTCACAGCTGCTCTTGGCAGTTATCTCCATTTCCTATCCTCATTTTTTCCTTTTTCTCCTATTTGGCTGGTCTATTTTCTCGTCTTTGGACCACTAGCTTCTTTACATATTTTAAAATCTACTTTACACACACAAAGCGCTGTTAAGAGGATTACAGCAGTCAGATGTTTAGTAGAGTGTAGCTGTGAATCTGTTACGTTACAGGTTGTGATATCTTGGTTTGCTTTTGCAGGTATTTCGAGCCTGGTGAATTGCGCGCAGTTGGAGGACTTGCCTGAACTGCCAGCCCACGATGAGGAACGATTGCAGAGGGCAGCACATCTTCTGCAGCAGCGCCTCATCCTAAGGCAATGGCTTGTACAGCATAGTCTTCAGCATCATTACCAAAGGTAAGTTACAATGGCTCTCCCTGTTGTTACAGAGATTGGTAGATTAAGATGAGGAAACATGGAAATGCATTGTGTGACAGTGTGATACACTTAAGATTTTAAATGTTCACTCTTTTTTTGCTGTCCGTTACCAATAGTATGGCACTGTGTGTAAAGTTCTATATAGGTACACGTTGTTAGAGGTAAGAGCTAATTTTTTCTATCGTGAAACGTAATGGGGACAACTGAATTACATTATCTGCACAGTCCGCATCAAAGTAAGGCTGAGGAAGGGAATGTTTTATTTACTAATGCGGCTACTGCTATCATGCATGCGTTCACACTTACAGCGGGTGAAGGTTCAAAGCGGGCCAGAACACTAAAACTGGTTTCGCCACGCGTCTGTGTTTGTTATCGCTACTGCAAGTAACGAAGGGAGGTGTGGTATTCTTTCACGCTTTCCGAGCAGTATTCACGAGACTTGAGCAGGTAGTTTTAGTATCAGCATTCCTGGCCTTCCGCTTTGCACGCTTGCCAAACGTATGTCCACGAATTTATTCCAGTAAACACGTTGGAATCCAGCTATTCAATATAATTTTGTGGCTAAACGACTAATTTTAGCAAATAATGGAAAATGCACAAATAACTCATCTTTTCAAGCTCTACCTTTGTATGTTAATTGCAGAAATAAACGGTACAGGAATGGTGATGTAACCAATTTTATTTTTTATTTATGCAACCAAACACTACAGAGGAAGTTTTCGTGTTTAAGCTTAACGTCAAGAAGTCTCTGTTAAAATCTGCGCACTCATTCCCCTTAAACCTTGCATACTAAGCATGGGCAAAAATAACGGTTACCTTAAAGTAACGGAGACAGAAACTGTTTGCCCATTAACGGTTTCAACAGTAAGGAATATAAAAGTAACTTGTTACCCAATATCGATTACAAAAGAAATGAAGACGGTGGCTAGTTATTCCGTTGACATCATTCACTGCATGTGCATTGCAGCTCGTTGCATAGTATTGACCTCCTTAAGAGGTCTAAGAGATCTAATATGCCACCTGGCGAGAAAAATGCTTACCTACTAATTATCCGCTCTGCTACTTATACTCGTACGTCTCAACTGAGATTGTTTGTGGTGTTAGACAATAATGTGTGTTTGGGGGTTAATGTTTCTCTTCTCTAGCAACATGACCTTTCAAAGTACCATCACCATGTTTTATCTAACGTCCTACGAGCTACACTTACAAAAAGGCTTAGACCTCTTGGAAATGCTAGTAATGCTGGGGTACGATTTATTCTTACGCGGTGTATTTAATGTAGATAGTAGACCTGTATATTACATGGTGAGCTGTCATGTGGTACTAACCCCCTCATTCTGGGCAGGACATCCTGCACATGTTTTTTCGTCAGAGGTCTACAATACATCACAGTGAATTGACAGCAAGATAAGTCAAGATGCTGTGGCTTTCAAATGCGTCTTTAATTGTCCTATAAAAAAAATCTTACTGCAGAGTCAGTGAAAACTGCCAAAGTAATTAATATCTTCAGAAGAGCATACACAACCTTTTGAACCTTTTAATTGTCCAAATAAATCTTTCATTTGAAAAATAAATATTCCCTTTCTGTAGAAATACAGACTCTTTCAAAAGTCAGTTCAAGCATTAAACAGCTATACATATTATAATATTTGAGCTAGAAAAAACCAAAAACATTGCATTGTTCGGCGTGCAATGGGGTTTAGAAAACATTGGGATGATGTCCAGCGTTCTCTTGTTCAACATACAGCATTCTGTCTACGACACCATGCACAGCACCTTTCAGATGTTTCGGGATATTGGTAGTTTCTTGCAAAAAGGCATCTTTCAGTTGTTGGTTTGTTGGATGTGTCATGGAAACTCGTTCTTAAGGTAATCCCACAATCAAACATTAGCCGGATTGAGATCTGGAGATCGCGGAGGCCACGTGGGAATGCCTTCTGATCATATGATCGCCAGACACCTGTGTAATTAATTGTTTTTGTGGGGTGGAGCACCATCTTGCACGAAGCTTATGTTTTTCATATCATGGATTTCGGTCTAGGGGTGACGAACATGCTCCCCGTTCACTGTAACAGTTTGTCTTATTCCATTACTGTTTTCTAAGAAATATGTGCCATTGATGAATTGTGAAGTGAAGTCATACCATGCAATAACTTTTTTAAATCATAAAGACCGTGGTGGATTTGTTGAATGTTGAGTTGAGGGTCATTTTTGACCAAAGTCTGCTATTAGGCGTGATTAAGTTTGAAACGTACAAATTCATGTTGGAGTAAATAAAATCACTAGTGTTCAAATGAATAAAATGATAGCAATCATGAAACAATTGAAAACCAATCCCCATTGTTTGCCCAACACTGTGATGTGTTTGCTTGTTTCCTATCAAATATAATAATAATTGTTATTAGGCTCACTAGTCCAGCTACATTTAACAGAAATCAAATTATCGCCGTTCGTAGTGTATTTGATGGTACAGTGTGGGTATACACAGTTGCATCAAAACATAGTACGTACACACTCTTCTCTAACTGTAGACCGTCCAAGTTGTGTCAGTACTATGGCTATTGTGTTTACATAGTGAATATATCGATTTAGACTGTTGGCAGGAGAAAATGGCAAAGATGAAGCGGTTCCGAATTTTTTTTTTTTTAACCTAAAATTCAAATTAGGGTTCAATATTTTATTTAAAATTAATGGTCCAACCAATAATTACTCAGTATTCCAAAACAAAATTGAACTTCATAAAAATAATATAAAACTGGACGACATAGTTAAGAAGTTTGGTAGTGATATTTTCGTTGTTTATTCAGACAAGATTAGGTTAAACTGTGCAAAATAGACATAAAATTATAAAAAATAAAAACAAAAAATAATGCAGTTTGACAGACAGAAAATTTTCTAAATTAAACTGTAAGAAATCAGTGCGTCAACAAGTGAAATTAATCAGGACAGTCATTTACGTTTTGTGTGGAATGATGGGCAGTTCCAGTATGCCAAAGAGTTCAAACTTTATGATGAAATGACCCAGATTAAAATAGTGTATTAGGAAATAAAATTTGTTGCAGTGCTCCACTTTTCATAGTGTGTTGACTATAGGCCTTCGACATGGCACGATAGCCGGTTTTGTTTACATCCACGACTGATACGTCACTGTGTTCCGTCTGCTGTATAGGCAAAGTGTGCACAGCTTCATTCTTATGGTAACTCATCTACTAAGCTTAATAATTAATTATACTTATTTAACGTTGGAACGTACTTTTGAAAGATCCCATACTTCCTTGTGGGATTGATGCGATTGTCTTCCCGCAATAAATCATTTTGATTGCTGTTACAGCAGGAGGCAAGGGTGCACGTGATAGGGATGGATGTTCTGATGCCGTCGATAGACTGCGTGTTGTTGACTCAGCTGGTGTGTTTTGTAGCAAGGTGGGTGTGGTCCGTGTATGAGAAGGGCAATGCCGTTATTCTCGCCTTCCCGCCGCACCACTGTAATGTGTTGCAACTTACTATCATAAATAACCGGAAACATGGCACACCATATGGTGCTACGAGCCACATTGTGCTCCTATGTTATATGTTCTTAAACGTGCTCTGACAGACATCACTGAATTGCTATGCATATAGGTTACCAGGACCTTCACTTCTTTATGCTACATTAAAACTGTATTCACGTGACTTCCAGTCGTTTAATACTTTCTCTACTACATACTTACTTAAATATTCACCGGAAATACAGGTTTTGAGACCCCCTAAATGCACAAACAAGGCATTTAAACATCTGATGTCTTGCACTCACATGACTTTCTCTACTCCTAAACTAACCATTCTTACAAACTCTTATTGCTTATTTCCTTGTAGATACCAGGAGAATGTTAGAATACAGTAGGCTTGTGCGATAGTCAAATGTTTGAGATTCTGTTGTCTATGCACACTTAACATATAAAAAAATGAACGATGATCCATTTCACGAAAGTTCTAAGTTTTCCGAAACTCACACACATAACAAGGAATATCTCCGAAATGGTTCACCCTACAAAAAAATTTATTGAGACAGAAATTGTGTATTTTAGCAAGATCTAAATTTTTGTATAGTATAATTTGATCTATCTCTAACGGTTTACCAGCTATGCAAAAGTCGTCCAGAGTAAATACGACTACAGGGGCTATAGCCAGAAAATTCAAGATTTACATTTCATTTGCCATCCAAATTCCTCAAACATATGACATTTTAATCAAAATCGTTAAAGCCATTTTCAAGAAAATCAAAATTTTCGAAAAATTTTCCATGTAAAGGGTAGTTTAGGGTGCGGCTATTATCTTCAAAATCTTCGTGTCGCATCCTTGAAAGACATTATTGGTTTTTAACCGACTTTTCGTTTTTGAATTATGCTGTCCACAGACTGACACACACAGACACACACAGACCTTTTTCTAAAAATGCTTTTTTTTTTTTTGGATTCAGGGGGTCTCAAAACATATATTTCCGGTGAAATCTCGACTTGGAATTTTTGGGTGGAATACAATACTTCCCCTGCTTACAGTAGAGAAAGTAAAAGTGCCTACCTCTTTGTGAACAGCGTGGCTCAAATGCGAATTGTCAATTAAATACCAAATTTGGTATTTCAGTGCAGCGTCTTTCAAGGATACGACATGAAGATTAAAAAATCCCCCATCCCAAATTACCCCTTTGCGTGGAAATATTTTCCCAAAAATGGCTCTTAACGGTTTTTATTAAATTATCACTACATAAGATATTTTCATGACAAATAAAATGTGTATCTTGAATTCTCTCTTCATTCTAAATGAATTTTGTATAACTGGTAAGCCGTAAGAAATAGACAAAATCTTACTGGACGAAACATAAAGATCTCGTTAAACTACATAAATTACATCTAGTATATATTTGTGGAGTCAGCCATATATTCCATATAGAATTTCAGCCGGTCACAGCTGTTTATCAGCACGATTTTATCATTTTCGTTTTATCATTCATTTTGTTGCGATACCTGGTTTTAAGTAAGTGCATGATAACATCTTTATAGCCTCTTTGTCCATTTAATAGTGTTGTGGGCTATCAATCAGTAATGAATTTCCTATATAAGGATTAATGAACGAATAAAACAGTATATTTCCATGATGTAGGTGTTTTTTTTTTTCTTTTCTTTTCTTCTTCTTTCCCCCTGAACGGATTGCATACAAAATGAGTCTGGTATCACCGACGCAATTAAAGAAGGCGTGGCATTATCGTATCAAGTAACTAGATTTTTAAAAATGTTTATTCATATTTCATTACCTAATTTAATTTCGAAGTTATTGCATGTTATATTACTGTAGATAATTTTTTGGTGACTCGTGGTTCTTATTGGAAATACAACTCACACATATCTATAGTGGTGGGCTGAAAATAAAGTAACAATTATTTTAATGTAAGTAACTAAAGTAATGGAGGCAGACAGTAATTAGTTTCTAAAAGTAAAGAATACAAACTAACAGTTATTCCGTTAACGGTTATCGAGTTGTGGTGACATTCACTGCATGTGCATTGGTTCCTGATAACTATCAGGAACTAGTTACCTCAACTCGTTACATAGTATTAATCTTCTCCGCTAGAGATCGTGAGTGGTATTGTGGATGTAATATACCATCTGGCGAGAAAAATACTTATTAATTATCCACAAACATTATCTGTATATTTTGTGATGACAGGCGATAATGTATGTTTGGGCGTTAATATTTTTATTTTCTAGCAACATCGCCGTTCAAAATGTCATTGCTATGTTTTATCTAACGTTCTTTGCTATATCTGCATCAAGTGATGTTTATAATTAAAATACCATATACCTTAGGTAACCTGCACAAACTAAGTACAGAAATGTAGAAGTACGAATACATTTTGAGATTATAAAGCCACCGTAGTAATCAAAGTGTTGACTTAGCTAGAAAAATTTCTTTATAGATTACATCAAATAACAAAGCACGTGTGTATCAATATGGTTTATATTGAAAGGTATTTACATGTAACTGTTCCCACATTGCTATAACTGTTCCCTGAAAATAACCTTTCCTGACACTGCTAATTCCTATACATAATTGATTTACCTCTATCAGACATTATATACATGGTCAGTAGTCAGCTTCTGTAGTCTTCTCTGCTTTAGCAGTCCAACTGGATTCTCTGTACATGCCAGGACGCCCTGGAGGTGTGTGAACGACCCCGACTGGAGTACGTGCAGCCAATACATATAACATGTAGGCCAGACAGGTGAAGCAACCGATGACGGACAGTTATGTACGTGACTGCAGGTTTCGCCTTTGTAGCAGTCTATCCCGTTGCGCACCTAAAGCGGAGAAGTTGCCTGCGCTTCAGGGGCTTACATTGAAAATCTTTCTTCCAAACTAGTCTATCCCGCTCTGCACCTAAAGCGGAGAAGTTGCCTACGCTTCAGGGGCTTAGATTGAAAATCTTTCTTCCAAACTAGTCTATCCCGCTCTGCACCTAAAGCGGAGAAGTTGCCTACGCTTCAGGGGCTTAGATTGAAAATCTTTCTTCCAAACTAGTCTATCCCGCTCTGCACCTAAAGCGGAGAAGTTGCCTACGCTTCAGGGGCTTAGATTGAAAATCTTTCTTCCAAACTAGTCTATCCCGCTCTGCACCTAAAGCGGAGAAGTTGCCTACGCTTCAGGGGCTTAGATTGAAAATCTTTCTTCCAAACTAGTCTATCCCGCTCTGCACCTAAAGCGGAGAAGTTGCCTACGCTTCAGGGGCTTAGATTGAAAATCTTTCTTCCAAACTAGTCTATCCCGCTCTGCACCTAAAGCGGAGAAGTTGCCTACGCTTCAGGGGCTTACATTGAAAATCTTTCTTCCAAACTAGTCTATCCCGCTCTGCACCTAAAGCGGAGAAGTTGCCTACGCTTCAGGGGCTTAGATTGAAAATCTTTCTTCCAAACTAGTCTATCCCGCTCTGCACCTAAAGCGGAGAAGTTGCCTACGCTTCAGGGGCTTACATTGAAAATCTTTCTTCCAAACTAGTCTATCCCGCTCTGCACCTAAAGCGGAGAAGTTGCCTGCGCTTCAGGGGCTTACATTGAAAATCTTTCTTCCAAACTAGTCTATCCCGCTCTGCACCTAAAGCGGAGAAGTTGCCTACGCTTCAGGGGCTTAGATTGAAAATCTTTCTTCCAAACCTTCTCCAACCTATGTAAACAAAATACAGTTATGGAAAGTTAAGAACTTTAATTAACCTAGTTATTTTTCAGGTATAAATAAATATTAACGCTTATACAGGGTGGAAGGTCCGTCATTACATTAATTTAAACCAGTAGATCTCAGTATTTGGAGTACATTTTGTATCTTACATTTTTGTCTCATACAATTTCCTACGGAGATATTTTAGTTTTGTCGAAAACAAGCTGACAGTACTGCAGATTGTATGGGTGGCCTCTTTCACTAGCTCAGTACATAAACACGCTTCACTGTTGCTACCGCGCGTCTCATGAACGTAAATAAATAACCTTCCATGTTTACTGTACGAGTGTGGGCCAATCACAGTCGTTAGCTCCCAAAACATTACACGACCCAGCAAGCGACCGACCTGTTTACATCCACAAACCGGTTCAATTCCCTGACCAACCTCAACGTAACGTTGTTCAGTTACCTCACGTCTGAACGAGCTGCTCGGAGTATTCTTTTAATTCTTTTAAGTGATTAATTATTTCGAAACCCTCTGTGATGTCCCATAATTACTACCGAAGCTATGTCAGAAATAATTCACTCTACGCATCTTACAAGTAACAAACTGTTATCTTCGTACATTCTAGTGGAATTACGCATCCAGTTTGAAACAAAAACCATTTATTTTTCTGAAATCGGCTGATCAAAGAACAAAATGCCATTATACTTTTTTTTTGTAATGCTTCTATGAAATGCATATCATAAGGATTGCATTGACTTCTCTTCCATCCTGTATATTTGTAGCATATAGTACGGTTAAAAATATCATCTGCTTGTAAAAATGTTTATTTATACCTTCAGGTCACTTTCTCTATTCAAACCTTCTACAAACTATTCTTACCATTCTTATTATTCTCTCTACATATTTTTTTTTATTTATTTTAGTTTAATGTACTTTAACCGTAGGTCACTCGGATGATCAATAAAATGGATGATGCTCAAACGAGCCGGGGATTCAAAGATCTTAAAAACACTGGACATTTAACTTTTCATACGGGAAAATTCCGAAAAAGAAAAACTTACCTAGGAAAATCACACTAACGGAGATTCGATTTCGTGACATTTTGTATATAATGCACACATACCAACCTCACACCATGGGGTGAGCTTATCCACTTTTTGTTAGTGAAGATAAACTTTCAGATTTATGAAGAACGCGTGGTTATGTGATGTCTTTGAAATTACTTCCTTTTTTACATGACCACGAGGGGAAAGAAAAAAGACGACTTCCATTGGAAAAAAGTATACCTTTCATAAGTCAAACAAAACAACGAATACCACGGAAGCGTTTTAATATTACAAAAAATAATTTTACAGAAATTGTTTGCTTTTTACCAGATTTAATTTTCTTCAATACAACGATTTTGTCTGTCCCTTACAGTTTACTAATTCTACAAAATTCGTCCATAATGAAGAGGACTTCATAGACTATTCCCAGGAAATTCAAGACCTATGTTTCATTTGTCATAAAAGTAAAATATAAAATCGTTAAGGGTCATGTTTGAGAAAATAATAAGTTTAGAAATACGTTCCTTATAAGTGAGTTTAAGATTAGAATGTTTTCTTGAAAATCTTCGTGTAGCATTATTGAAAGTAGGTGAAAGAAAATACCAAGTTTGGTAGCTCACAACTTTTTGAGTTATTCTGACACACACGCACGCACACACACACACACACACACACACACACACACACACACACACACACACGCACATGCACAGACATACACACAAATATTTTTCTAAAAATGTTGTTCGTTTTATTATTCATGGGAGTCTCAAAACGTGTATTTGCTGTGAAATCTCGGTATCTAATTTTTAAGTGGAATCCAATCCTACCTCTACTTACCGTACGTGGTAGAGAAAGTAAAAACCTGGGTACCACTGCTAGATGATGCTACGAGATTGCACAAAAGTTTAAATGTGGTAAAGAACGATCATTTTACGCGAAGCCCCGCGTATCTTGAACAGCTTGGAACGTCACTTTCGATAATGCAATGAAAGTCTGTAGAAGAGCTTTTATGCTGTATCTCAGAGTATTACATCGGGATAGAAACGTACGATTCGAGAGGGAGAGGTTTCAACAAGATGATGCCACAGCTCACGCCCCTGGAGAAACATCACTTCAACAGCACTTTGACCTACCCATTTTATTCCCTTGTATGGTATTCCACGGGAATATTGATTTGAGGCGGAGAGTTCTAGAATCTGTAATGATTACTTTTACCATAGGTGTAACCAAGACACGTACAGGGTGGAAGTAAAATGATCCGTCAGACTTTAACAACGAGTTTCTCATGTTGTGAATAACAAGAAAGTCTCAAAATGTTGAAAAGTTTATAGTTTTCTAGAAAAAAATATTTTTATCAAAAAAATGTATCGTCACCTGGCTGAGTTATTATTGATTGAAGGTTCTTGATTTGTGGCTATATTGATAGAAAATTGAATAAAATACAACTTTTTCCTTTGGCGTATTTCAATAGATTCAACGGCTTTTTTTTTAATTAAATTTTAAAAACCCACAATTTATTGCAACAAAAAGGCAACAAATTGTGGGTTCTTTTAAATTTAATTTACACAAAAACCGTTGATCTACGTCAAAGGAAAATGTCATTTGTTCAATTTTCTATGAACATAGCCATAAATACCCTTCAATCAATAACAATTCAATCAGGTGATGATAAATTTTTTGATAAAAATATTTTTTCTAGAAAACTATAAACTTTTCAACATTTTTGTATTAAACTGTGTTGTTATTCACAATATAAGAAATACGCTGTTAAAGTCTGAAGGATCATTTCACTTCCACTCTGTATTTATCATAGTTATTTTGAGTTTATCCGGTTGTTAACTTTTTTAATGTGTTCTGGTTCAACTTTCAGTGTGTCTTAACTTAGTTCACACTCACTTTACCAATGTGAATTAGTTCAGCTTTCCCTAACACTACACTTGTCTTCACGACGCACAAAGATTTTGTCTATCCCTTACAGTTTACTAATTCTACAAAAGCCGTTCACGTAGGCCCTTCTTTGGTTCACTTCACTCGCTGAGGCATCGAACGTAAAACGTCTCTAATCTTTCCACCACTTGTGCCAGATACATACTCACTCATTTATTTCCTTACTGACTGGCTGACTCGCTAGAATGCTCGCTTTTCATAGCAACTGGTTAGAGTTTCAGAACGTTCTAGAGGCCGAGAGAATGGAAACTTTCTGAAGATTTTCGTTATCTGACGATAGCGTTTTTGATGTTTATAATGGGCGAGAGCGCTGCTTATCTCTATCTCTCCAGTGCCCGGCTCCATCTCCCTAAACTTGGGCCTGGTTAAGGTTGTATATTTGTCTTTGTTGGGGAGAGGGGGGGGGCTTTGGTCTCCAAGAACCATTTGGCCATCAACATGTCATATTTCTATTAAATTCACATACATTTACTCGATCAATCATGCTTCCAGAATCTAAGGCCCGGTTGCATAAATCAGGTTTAATCTCGTCAGAACCTGAACTGAGATCAGTGCAGAATCCCCCTAACTTAAGATGGAGTCTCAGTTCAACTCTGATCTTAGTTCAAATAGAACGTTCGGCAACGTCGTAAAAAGCTGAAAATCGTTGCGTCCGGGCCGCAACAATCACTTGTTTTTCAGCTTCGGACGCACTCGACAGAGCGTACTACGATAGGATAATGGCAACAAACAAGAAACAAGAGAGATTGGCAAATTTCACCCGCGAAAAAAAACAATATTCGTGGATATTCTAATTGAAAAGTATAAACATGTAGCGGAATTAAAAAACAAACCGATGCAGTTTCAGTTTACCAAAATAAACTACTTGGAAAGACGTCACTGGGGATTTTAATTCGAGATGAATTATGATTTACCTTATTAATCGTTTTTATTTGTATATTTTACCAATGATTATTGTATCAAACCACATTTAAGTTCAACACATTTTCCTTAAATTTTAAAAACACAATTGCAAACTGATTTCACTTTTTCATGTTTCCTGAAATAGAAGTAAGCCTCAAAACACAATAATTTCACATTTTACTATTTCTGAAAAATGTTTTAGGTTAAGACCTTCTCTGTAAAATTTTGTTTGTAGAATATAAAACATTTGAGAAATGCTCCTATTATTGAAATAACTACAAAAATCCATTACTTAACACAGATTCCAAGAATTCTAAGAATTTTCACCTCGTTTCTGATCCCCAGAATTTCTGTCGACGTGGCTTTGGAAGCGTTCTGGCCCAAATGCCTTCCTGGAACCTTTAAACTAATGCGTTCGCTACCTAGTCGTTACTAATGACTTCCCTTAACATTAGCCTCTAATGACCTGATATTTCTTTGGACAAATCTTGTAAGTCAGGTTTCTTACATTATGTATGTATATAGACTTAGGTTTAGAAATTATTTATTGCAATTATACTTCTATTTTACTACCATTTTTTTAATTAATTACATCTTCCCGTTAATAAGTAGGGAATCAGCAGTAACCCATGGTTTACTGGTATTGTTTTGTAAACTAATCACTCCGATTTTTGCAGTATACGAATCATCTATGCACATAGGCGCAATTTTTCATGTTTTAGGCGAATTAATCTGTTGTTTTTATCACCAAATGGGAATAGCATTTATTTTTACTTTTTTCTATTATGTATAGTAAAGTAAAGGAAGTATTGTATTCCACCCAAAAAAATCGATGTCGAGATTTCACCGAATATAATTGTTTTGAGGCCCCCTAAATCCAAAACAAGTATTTTTAGGGAAAAGGTCAGTATGTGAGTGTATCAGTCTCTCGACAACCTAACTCAAAAACCAAAAGTCGGTTAAAAACCAAAGTTGGTGTTTAAGTTTAATGTCTTTCAAGGATGCGACAATTATAGAAAATTTCTCTACCCTAAACTACCCTTTACATGGAAAGTTTTTCGAAAATTTTGATGTTCTTCAAAATGCCTCTAACGATTTTGATTAAAATGCCATATGTTTGAGATATTTTTATGGCAAATAAAAGAATATCTTGAATTTTCCGGCTATAGCCTATGAAGTCCTATTTACTGTGGATGACTTTTGCATAACCGGTAAACCGTAAGTGCTAGACCAAATCATCTATACAACAAATGTTGATCTTGCTAAAACACACACTGTATCTCCAAATTTTTTTTTTTTTTTTGTGTGTGTTTTTGTAGAGTGAACCATTTCGGAGATAGTCCTTGTTATTTGTGTGAGTTATGGAAAACTAACTTTCGTAAAATGGAACGTCGTTATTCATTTTTTATGCTAACCGTGTAAAGAGAACGGAATTTCAAAGCTTTAAAAAAATTGACTATCGCTCAAAGTCTACTGTATTCCCTAAGATAATTTGTACAAATGTTTATCTCAACTAACACGAAGAAGATATAGGAATAAGAGTTTGTAAGAATGGTTAGTGCAAGAGTAGAGAAAGTCATGTGAATGGAGCACATCAGATTTTTATATTTTTATTTTCTCTACCACGACCTACTAGGAAGAGAAAGTATTGCCTGTCACCCAACGATTCGATATAGAGTTTTCATCGGAAATACATGTTTTGAGATCCGTGAATACATATCTGGTGTACTGCAGTCACATGGCTTTCTCTGCCCCTTCCTCAACTAGTATTCTTGCAGAATATTATATTATCCGCTTAATATTAATTAGTGCAGATACTCGCTGGTAGAAATTGTTTTATTACGTATTTCCTTAGAGGTACTTTGGGAATAGGTGAGCTTAAGCGATAGTCAAATTTTTTAAGAAGTGATCGCTCACGGCCGCGCCGTAGCCGAGTACCTAGACCAATCGCTTCTCACCAAAGCGGCCCGGGTTTGATCCCAGGCAACCGCATGTGAGATTTGTCGTGGGCGAAGCGGCGTTGGGGCGGGTTTTCTCCGCGTTATCCGGTTTCCCCCGCCATCTCATTCCACCGGTGCTCCATGTTCATTCCATATATCACCATGTCACCGCCTGCGGTGCCGTATGTAGTAAAAGCGGGCGTTAAACACTACGAAAAAATGATCGCTAAGTGATAGCTTTGACATTTCATTTTCTTTGTATGGCTAGGGCATAAACAAACGAATAATGACTGTATATTTTGGAAAAGCATAAGTATTTGAAAATTCAAACCAATAACAAAGAATATTAAAAATGGTCATCTCCACAAAAATATTTATTTGATATAAATTGTGTGCTCTAGTGAGATCTGCATTTTAAACTAGAAAGATTTTGTCTATCTCTTACGATCTACTAATTATACAAAAGTCGTCCGGAATGGAGAGAACTTCATAGGCATTCCCAAATAATTCAAGAAAAAAATGTAATTTGTTGTGAAAATATCTTAAACAATGATGTTTTAATCAAAACCATTGGGGCCAATTGTGAGAGAATCAAAATTTTCGAATTTTTTTCTATGTAAAGTGTAGTTTGCAGTGGGGGATTTTATTTTTAATCTTCGTGTCGTATCCTTAGAAAATGCAGAACTTAAATACCAAGTATGGTGTTTAACCGACTTTTCATGTTTTAGTTATGCTGTTCACACAGTCACGCACACACACATACACAGACCTTCTATTTCTTTGGATTCAGACAATCTTAAAACTTATATTTCCAGCAACATTTTGGTATCATATTTTTGGATAAAATATAATACTTTTCCCGATTTTAAGTTTCCAGTAGAGAAAGTAAAACGCTAGTTTTGCAAAGGTTTGTCTCGATTAACGTGAAGTACAGTTAGAAAACGAAGTTTTTAAACCATATATGGAAATAAATCGTCTTTCACACTAGCAGTGTGTAGGAACAAGGTTGGGAACATAGATTGGAAAATCCAATGAGACAGCCGGGATTTAAACCACAGATCTTCTGGTCTCCCTCTGGTTGCTCTGACCACTGAGCTACCATCGCAACAATCGGCATGACATTAAATTTTCCATAAATGCAAGGCAGAGAATTTAATTTCGTGTCGGCATGTAGTGGTCTCAAAATATGTATTTCTGGTGAAATATCGATATCAAATTTGTAGCTGGAATTGCATATCTTTCCTACTTACTAGATACGTGGTAGAAAAAGTAAAAAGTACGTCAAGTTAGCCTTTCGTGAGGTAATTCTGCTGCACGTGTTGAACTCCATTTACAACAGGCCATAAAACAATGTCATTCAGTTCAGTGGTCTTCAATGTCGGAAAACACGTCTCTCTTGATGCGGCCCAATGAAAGAAACTCGATAAGAAGTGAAGGCGTGGTGAGACAAGAGGAAGAGTGAAACCAATAATGGAAGAAAACATTTGACGGATAAACGGATTGCGTGTTGTACTTTGTATACTTTAGCAACAAGTCACGGGCCACCTGAAATTTAAAAGCCTTTTTATAGAACGCTTTGAACTTTCTTGTAATAAACCTGTACAGTTGAAGGTTGGAACAACACTGGCACGAAACTTTACGAGGATGGTGTTGGCTTATTCATTTGAATGTCCTGCATTCAGTGCATTTGCGTGTCTTGCATATTTTACTACACATATTTCTGACAAATTACAAGTCCAGTTGCTTTTTCTGTTACTTTATTTCTCTAAACTGAACCACAAAACACAGTTCTCTGTTACATCGATAACGCAAGTACAATTCATCGTGAAGTCAGAGCTGTTCTGTCCCATCGCAATCTTCGCACATACTTCTTTGTCCAACGTATTGTCATATCGGACGTTGAATGAATGAAATTAGTGAAATGATGCTCAGATAAGCCCAAGTCCATAGCTTAAAGTTACCGGAAATTCGCATTCTCAAGATAAGGGAAAACCTCGGATGGGGGACCTAACCGAGATTCGAACTCGGGACCTCTTGAATGTGAGGCGGACTCGTTACCACCACACAGGGGCGGGCGAGTATTAAAATTAAATGTAAATTTAGAGATTTTTAATTTTTTATTCAGTATGTTATCTTGTATAAGGGTTTAACTTTAACGCTTGACATTTTTATGTATTTGTTACTTGATTTTCCAAGGTTCATGTCAACACAGTTATTGGTTATTATAGGTCGTTAAAGTATAGTAATCTTCAATTGTAGCTTCGAATGGCATTTTTTAAAGGGATGATCTGTTTTATGCCTCTCTATTTCGTTACTTCATTTATAGCTCATGTGCGGCTGCGTTAATGAACATTTCAACATGCAAAAGAATTTAGAAACACGTAATTTGAGATCCTAATTTCTTTACAACGTTCACGCAGTTATAAACGCTTTATTTTAATAAATACTGATGTTGTTCAGGGCGTTTAATGGCCGCAATCACTTGGTAGTAAATTGATCTTGTTGATTCTTTCCTTTGTGACCCCTGTGGGAAATCCTTCCATGAATTTATAATCCAGCGAAAGTAGTAGAACGAAAGAGGAAGAGGGGGAAGTGCAGGAGTGAAGAATTACGTTCCCCTACTACAGAAGTTACTGAAAGGGACCAGTGTTACTACAGCTAACTTGGAGAGTAGCGGAAAAGAGCTTAAGCTGGCCCCTGGTCAATACTGTTATGCCAACATATGGCATGCGGATGTTCATGTTGCTGGATCCCAAGTTATGGCACCAGCCTGCACTACAGGGACAAGTCGAGCAATTTCCCCAAAGGAAAACATGGCACCAGATCGTGTACCCTGTTATTGTTGGCTTTGTAGCTCCAGCTGCAGCAACCTGTTTGGTTTAAATCAAAGAAGCTCTGCATTTCAACTCAGTATTGCCCTTGCGTTGACAGAAATTCAGCTGAATCCATTCTGCAAGAAACTTACAACTACTGAATAAGTCACTCAGTTGCAAAACCACACTTTGAAAGCATCGAAAGACGATAAGGGTTGATTCGCAATTAACTATAAAAAGGTAGAATTCTAACTTACCCATTCTGTTACTGGGTACATGTTATATCCATATTCTGCATATTATAGCTGACGCAAAATTTAATTGCGAGTGACTGAACACAAAATCCAGACAGGAATTTTTCAAGGCGACCATGATATGAAAAGCCATTAGTGTCTGTAGTCGTAAGCTGGGAAATTCCAGATTCCCTGGATTGTGGTTCCTTCAGATCCATTGAGCGTTGGTTCTTTTAGCGAAAGCGTCATCTTTATTTCGTTCATGTGCAACTCAAAACTGGATATTGCCTCGAAAAGTAACAAACTAAAACAATCAGCCAAAACCGTAGAAATTAAAGAACAATAAAGAACGCAAATAACTTAAATTTACACTATCAGAAAAGGAATCACTCTTGTTACGACTAGGAGAGTCGAAAGTAGTAATAGAACTGAATTTAGAAAATAACAGTTGTATTCCAGCAAAACTTCTGTCGGAATGTCACCAAAAAATCTGATGTGTTGCACTCACATGACTTTCTCTACTCTTCTACTAACCATTCTTACAAACTCTTATTCCTTTATCTTCTTCGTGTTAGTTGAGATAAACATTTGTACAAATTATCTTATTGTTTAATTCCTTGTTGCTGCAAGAGCAATATTAGAATACAGTAGGCTTTGAGCGATAGTCAAATCGTTTAAAGCTTTGAGATTTCGTTCTCTTTGCACACTTAACATATAAAAAAATGAACAACGATGTTCCATTTCACGAAAGTTTCAAGTTTTCCGAAACTGACACAAATAACAAGGACTATCTCCGAAATGGTTCACTCTATCAAAAAATTTATTTGGACATATATATATATATTATTTGTCTATCTCTTGCGGTTTACGAGTTATTCAAAAGCCATCCAGAGTAAACAGGACTACATAGGGAATAGCCAGAAAATGCAAGATATACATTTCATTTGCCATACAAATATCTTAAACGTATGACGATTTTAATGAAAATCGTTAGAGCCATTTTCAAGAAAATCAAACTTTTCCATGTAAAGGGTAGTTTAGGGTGGGGCTATTTTCTTCAAAATCTTCGTGTCGCATCCTTGAAAGACATTAAACTTAAATACCAATTTTGGTTTTTAACACGAATTAGAGAACTAAACTTTGGTGAGAATACATTTTTAAATAATTGGTAGAAGAAATAATGTGAAGTCTTTGGACATTTCCCGAATATGACTCAGAATTAACCATTTTTGCCTTTCTTGTGCAAATTGCTCGGAAATGCTTTCAGGGATTACAGGTTTCGACTATTTTAAATATAGAAAACAAAGTACATAATATCGTACAACATGACAAGGTTCAGAGAGGGAACTTGCACCTCGACCAATAAAATATTTTTTGTGCCTATGCCCCTGATGGAGCGCCCCCTGGGAGGAAGGGGTGAGGTGAGGGTAACCGAACTGAGGCCAGCAGAGGGCAGGGCTCCTAACAGCTATAGACTCAATATCCCCGTTGGCGGCTGTACAACCCTCTCCCTGCCCCCAGCTGTAGGCTTATACATCCTCTAAAAGGCCCGGGAATAGGGAAACTCCTCCGGAGGAGGAGGACGAGAATTTACGAGAGTAAATTTCCTTCCATGCACAACGAAACTCCCGCTGAAACAGTAAACCAGGATGAAGGTAAAGTGAAATGAAGGACAGGATATTCAGGGGATGTAATTATCCTTCCCAGAATTCGCCTAGTGACCTGAGGAAACCCCCGAAAACCCAAGGGTCAAGAACCAAACCCACAACCTCCCGAATGCGGGTCATATACGCCACCGCCTGAGCCATCCCTGCTCGGCTAATATAAGCATACCATTCTCAGGGCTTTTAGATATCATGGCACTTCTTTCTAGTACGACTGCTATGACCATTATCTCCCTTCAACATGTTGTGACATTGGGTCGTTCAACAATTTACGGGCAAGAGGAGGCTGGGTGACCTTGGATACGACGAGCGGTTGTGTGTGTGTGCGCGCGCGCATGACAGTGATAATCACGGCGAGGTGTGGAGGAGGTCCGGGGCTACAACAGCTAGCGACTGTGTGTATGCGATCGAACAGCGTGATAACACCGTAGTGTCCGGCGAACTCTGGAAGCTTCTTTGCTGAGTCATGCACACGTGCGCGAGGAAAGCACTCGAAGGAGGTTACGTCACACCGGCCCCGGTATAAATAGGACAGATAGTGAGCCGTCAGTCAGTTTTTTGAGTTAGTGTTGAGTGAATGATAGTTGTTTGTACAGTTATAGTTGTGAGAATGAATCGGCCAGCCTGTCAGCGAGCTTGTATCTGTCGTCGAGTGACTATCGTACTACTAAAGACATAAGAGACAGTGAAACTGGAGAAAGACATTGAAAGACTGAGAAAGATTATCGGAAGAACAGCTGTGAATTGTAATAATAGAGAAGTTTATAAACTGTGTTAGGAACGAGAAGGAAATTGTGCATTTATAGTAAGATTTAGAGGAAAATAAAGGGTTAGAAAAGTAATAGAATTTCGAACTTCGTGATTTTGTTACAATATCTTCAGAATCCTCAACTGCCATTTTCGATTTCCAACGCAAAAAGAAAACGCTCTCTGGAAAGCCTTTCTGTGCGAGACTGATTGCACTTTGGCAGTATCCGCATCTATTTTACACTGTACCAATCCCTTTGTAGTTCTTAGTGACTGCCTTAACTGTGGCGAAGGCAACACAACGTTCTCTGCCAGTTGCGGAAGTCTTTTATCTTCGAAATGGAAGCAAAAGACGGCTTCCTTTTCTTGGGATCTACTCAGATGAGATGCGATGTGATGCAAATCCACGTAAACTTGCACAACTTCAGTTGATGTAGCTGTAAAAGAGATACAGAAGCGACATAGCTCCGTTTTCCTTTCGTCTGCATCTACTAAGAACGATGAGTGTCAAATAAAAGCCCTTAATTATTGTTTATGTCAAAAAAACTTACTGCTGGTGTTTTTAAACACACAAGCCGTGTGTGGGCAATATTTGAGAGGTAGAACTGCAACTGAAAAATGTAATGCCACAGCTGGGATTTGTATCACAGACCCTCCACTGACTAGGCGGGTGCTCTAACTATTAAGCGACTGTGACAACTTGCCAGAATGACATTGAATTCCCCAACTGATTCATATTTCTCCTGGTAGACCACAAAGGGAGTCTCACACCTGAGACAAATACCCCAAGCGCGACTTACTAATGTAAGTGCTTTATGTCCCGGGATTAAATAATCTTAAGATGGTAATTATTATTTATTTATGCCAACACACTTACTATTGGCGTTTTTAAACACACAAACCGTGCATGGGCAATGTTTGAGAGGTAGAATCGAGACTGGAAAACTCAAATCCTGGCTGTGGCATTGAGTTTTCCGATTCTACCTCTCTAAAGCCTTTAACGTTTTTAATCTAATTTATTGAACAATCGTGAAACACAAATGTATCATTTTTCGACATAGTCTTCATGACACGTCCTGCAGCGCAAAGGAAGTATCACGGATTCCTCTGGAAAAAACTCTTCTGGTCGTGTGCGTCGCCTGGTGCACCTCTTCATCGGAATGAAATTTCTTTCGTCATCATTTGTTTCAGTGGTGGTCCAAACATGTATTACTGATATGGGGCGAGCTCTGGTGAGTATAGTGGGTGTGGAAGAGTATCAAAGTGAAGATCAGTGATGTTTTGTAGAGACAGTATGAGGCCGAGCATTGTCATGTTGCAAAATCACACCCTCTGCTTCAAAATGTCGCAAAAGTTATTCAAGGGTGTCAAAGTGTTGCTCTTGACTGACCTGCCGTGGCATCCATGTTGCTGACACTTTGTGAAACTTAAGCACGTCGTAAATGATATAATGTGCTGAGCTATGAATAACGTCCAGATCTGCGGCTGTTTCATCCACCTTCTCGCGGTGATGTTTCATTACAATAGCTTTAACTGTTGTAATAGACTCTGGTGCCTAATTTGGGTGGGAACTGTCTGCCGTTGATAAGCATGCATCACCACACTGGACCTTCATTCGCCGATGGATTTCAATAGACTTCGTACCTCCTATGCTCAGAAAACGTATGACAGAACGGTATTCTTCACTGGTGCATGTGCAAGCGGGTGCCCAGCCGCTTTAAACTGGTATTGTGGCAGCATTTCGTTTGTCTGCTGTATGCTGCAACTGTCGGACGAACTTGTATAACAATGACGTGAAGATTCGAGTTTTTATTACATTTTTCAGGCTTTCTTTTGACTGCCACTCATACATTTTGCTCACAAATCCTGTATTCAGTACATTTTTGCTAAAAGATTACTCTGGAGAGAAAGAAACAACATTCTTCTTGCGTTCAAAAGTTGCTGCCGACTACTTTTGTGGTCTGGTGGTTAGCATATCATATTTATTCACCATTTGATTTCAATATAGAAATGTAGACTTCTTTAATTGCTGTGGTACTCAGCGCCCCATTCTATATTAGGCGCAACGGACCACTTATTTTGCTAAGAGGTTTCTATCATGCTTGAGTTTCTTTTACGTGCTGTGATCTACAACACGTGATCACCGGCTTCACTTCCTTTGAGAAGAAAGTCATGCTAAGAAGCTTTACGCCCGAAAAAAAAATCTCTTGCCCTCCGCAGGGTTTGAACTCATAACCTCGAGAATCAGAACTCAGAAATATCAAGTATGAGATAAACCAAGCCAGCTGTTACACAGAGAGAACTGAAAGACAGAAATGTTTGTCTCAAGGTTAGGAAAGGACAGAATTCAAAGTTAACAACGAACTGTAATTTGTGTTAACGTTAAAGCAGAACTGTTTTGTGCTTCAGTTTTGGAACAGAAATAAAGTGACAAGAAAAAAATAACTGGACTTTGTTGTCATTTGTCACATTGGTGTCAGGAGTGGGATTTGTCACATTGCCATTTTATTACAATAATAAATTATTTTTGCAAAAGAAATTAACAATGTTAATTTTGTTGCAGGTTAATAGGACTGGATGTAGCATCATTGGATGATGTCTACTGGTTGGAAGACTCGAGGGCGCGCTCCCTGCTGGGTAAGGATTTCGTGACATGGGCTGCTGCTCGGCAAGCACTGCCTACCTCCAAGGATGACTTAGCGCAGCTAAAGGGGGAGCTGTGGAGTGCTGTTGTCAAATCTACACAGCACGAGGACGCCTGGACATGGGGTAAGTCTCAAAAGCTCTACACCAGAAAGATGTACAAAACTAGTTATAACAATTATTTATTTATTTATGCCAACAAACTTACTGTTGGTGTTTTTAAACACATAAGCCGTGTGTGGGCAAAGTTTGAGAGGTAGAACTGGAACTTAAAAAATGCAATGCCACAACTGGGTTTTGAACCACAGACCTTCCGCAAATCCCAGTTGTGGGATTGAATTTTTTAAGTTCCAGTTCTACCTCTTAAATAGTTATAACAATATTAACATTGAAGAATTATAAGCTCTGAGGGCATTGCCACAACTGTCTTCTGATTGCATTAAATTGTTTACCATATACTCAGAACACAAAGCATACACTGCATGCAAAATTTTAGTGAGCTACACTACCAATCACAAGTATGTAGTAATGTTTTGAAAATTTAAAAACACATGGTGCTTCTATCTGCCCCATCATCATCCAAGCATGCCATATCATCAGTTATTTAACCTGGGCCCATCCCATCCTAAAACACAGGAAAGACACCCAGCATGTCTAGTCACACTCCACCAACAGTATATTTCTACGTCTGAAATAGAGGATGTGTTAACGGCATAGAGCAATTTACTGCGTACCAAATGACTTGTAATTTTGAGCCAACATATTTTTTATTTTAGCATCTTCCTGTCTCAGTTACAGGCTGCCAAAAAGACAAAAAATACAAATACAAAAGTAACAAAATAGTTAACAAAACATAACGAATATAAAATATAAAGATAAAATTTGAAAATGATAAGGAAAGTGTTATCTCTTAAAACAATAAAAATAAATAAATAAAATAAAAGTGAGTCATGGTCCATACACGTGATTTCTAACAATAGCTATAGAGCATTTGAGTGTCTGACTTAAACCTAGAATAAAACAAAAACTAAAGAAGATATTTAGTGCAGTTTTTTATATATTTTACAATGTCTAAAAATGTTTTATTTTTTGTGATTGAACAAGTTGTATGGGAATTTTGGATGAAACATTACCCAAGTGTTGGATTCAGAGACAGGTTGAACCTATCACTTGGCCACCCAGATCACCAGACATAACCTTATCAACTTTAGTTCTTCTATGAAGTTTTGTGAAAACTCAACTGATCAATCACCAATAGATGGTCTTCCTGATCTGCGTCGCCACATTCATTCTATTGAGAATATAGCACCAGAAAAGCTATCAACCACATGGCAGGAAATTGAATATGGGTTGGATGTGTGTTCTGCCACTAATGTTGTGGATATCAAGGTAGTGACAAAATATCTCATGTAAACAAAACTTTGAGATCCTGTCCACATACAAAAAATCTGCAAATAAATATTCCCATTAGCTTTTGTGTAATGAATTTTTATTTTATTCTAGGTTTAAGCAGGATGCACTGTTTATGGTGGAGAAAAATCAAAATTAATCTGCAAAATCACCAGTTATAACCAAATTAAAAATGTGTCATTGCTTTCAGAAAGAAATAAACATATATGTTAAAATGTTTGATGAGAGAAAATAAGGTAATTAATAACAGCTTCTCAGGTGATGACCATGTCAAATCTATAAAATTTGAGCTTTTGGCCATTTTACACTCCATGGCATTCATCAGTAACTAATGAGTCGATCAAAGTATTTGTCAAGAACTTTAGCGTTATCACACCGTATTCTGTGCACATTCTTGATACTATACTGTGCCAAAGCTGACGTTTCAGGTTGAAGGAGTCTGATGTTCCACCCATCTTCTTTTGGTATATACTCGTATATATTAGCATGTTTTCCACCCTGGGATTAGTTCATGATGAAGGCCATGGAGTGTAAAATGGCTGAAAGCTCGAATTTTATAGATTTGACATGACTGATCACCCGAGAAGCTGTTATGAGTAATATTCACTATGAAAGTTTGAAGTCTTATATAGAAAATAATGTTGTTGTTGTTGTTTTCTAGTGCCTTGCATCTGGCAATGAAGCCATTAGCATTCGTGCTTTCCAATACTTTTGAACTGTAGTTTCTTCTGATCTTAATGCTTCACAGGTCTTCAAGTGGTCTTCGTTCATTTCTGCTGGATCCTTACACAGGACACATATTGGTGAGGCTGAGATACCTATTCTGTAGAGATGACTTGCCAAGCAGTCATGATTTGTCAATAGTCGGAAGGCTGCAACAGCTGTTTTCCTTGGTCTCTGGGGGATTATATCTGGATTGGAAAGTAGTGTAATCCATTTTTTATCTTTGGCATTTGTTTCTATTTCTTGTAGATATGAATGACAAAAATATTTTATGATCAAGCGTTTTATTGAGGAATATGAGAAATTGAATTTACAATTTTGTTTTATTGTTGTGCCTTTCTTTGCAAGTGAGTCTGCAGCTTCGTTCCCCATGACTCCACAGTGTGCTGGAATCCATTGGAGATGAACAGTCTTATTAACTTTTTGGAGTTGTGTTAACATTTTGTAGCATTCTCTAATTTTTGTTGACTTCTTTGTAGTATTTGAACATATTCCCTGAATTGCAGCTTTAGAATCTGAAAGAATTACTGCCTTGTTAAATTTATTTAAGGGAAGATTTAATAATTGTCGGAGAGCAATGTATATAGCCTCTATTTCTCCATCATAATTTGTTGTGTCTCTGCCAACAGAATGATAAAAGGAAAAATGTGAACACGTAACTCCAGCTCCAGTAAGGTTTTCCTTCGAGGATCCATCAGTATATATGTGCAGCCATTCTTCTGTGGGATACCTAGTATTGATTGTTTCCAGAGCTAGAAGTTTTTGTATTTCTTTTGGTGTGTCTGATTTACTTATTTCCTCTATTAATTCCAAATTGAAGGTAGGTTGCAATAATTCCAATGGATTTTCTCTTATAAGTAGATTTTCTCTGGTGTTAGGAATGTTCAATTTGGATTTAATCTGTGTTACCTTTTCTAGGAAAGTACTATGAGTTTTAAGGATTGAATGGGGGAGGTTCTCTTCTTTCCATTTAGAGTTTGGCAGTCGTAACATTTTCTCGTGTTGGAGCAATGCTTGTTCTTCTATTTTTGTTGTTATTGATGGGGTCCGTGTTAAGGCAAGCATGGCATCAATAGGTGTGGATTTAACTGCTCCAGTGATTAGGCGAAGAGCCTGATTTTGTATTTGTTCAAGTTTATTGATGTTAGCATTTGCTGCTGTTATTAAAGCTTCAGAACAGTACAAGAGGTTTGGTTTAATATACATTTTGTATGTTGTGTTAAGGACTCTCCTTGAGCAGCCCCATTTAGCACCAGCTAACCTTTTCAGGATTTGCAATTTCTTTTCAACCTTTTCTGAGATGTTTGTTATATGTTTTTTCCAACTTAGCTTTCTGTCGAAAGTGATGCCTAAGTATTTGGCATCATCAACTGCTTTGAGTGGTTTACCATTATAATTTATGCTAACATTAACTGGTTTGTATTTTAGTGTAAATAATTCATAATTTGTTTTTTCCACATTGATAGTCATGAGGTTTTTGGAGCTCCATTCATGTACTTTGTTTAGGGCTGTTTCTATTCTGTCTTTAATTAATTCAGGTTTTTTTGAAGAGCCTGAAGTCCAAATGACTACATCGTCAGCAAATAAAGCAATTTTGGTTTCTAAAGTTTTTATTATTGATGGAAGGTCATTTATATTGTAACTTTTTTTGTTGGTGGGTGTGAAGTAAAGTAGACAGATGTAGTCGAGATAAAGAAACACTTTTATTTCCGTAAACAGTAACTTTGTACACTCGTTAAAACAACAAGAAAGTCTTTTCCGATTCTCCAACAGCACGGCTCCGAACTCGTAACACAAAGACTGTCCCTTCTCCGTCGGCACGACTACTCAACCTTCACATACGTCTGACTGACTCCTGTCGCACTTTACCGCTTTTTATATCTCCCAGGCACTATTCTGGAAGCTCCAGGAACGTTCACTTATTTAGCGGTGAAACACAAAGCAGACAGTTCTAGAAGCCTCTATCACTTTCTCTCTTTCGGCAAGCGCCCAACAATGCGGCCATTCTCTGTCTCTTTCCTTCGGCTCCTTTGCGGTAGTGCCGACAATAATGCGATGGGTGACACTGCGGTTGTCGGCAATTAGATGCGGCGGGCGCGGTGACACTGCTCCCTCCTCAGAGCTGGTCGTCCCGACCAGCACTATCACTACGGCATCTCCCTTGCGCCCCGGTGGACTAACCCATCGGACCTCTTCTCCAGGAGGCACGATCCTAGGTATCGCTGTTGGATAGTGTCCCTTGGTCCGGGTAGGACGATGTATGCCATCCTGCTTCAAAATTCTGCAACAGTACCGCCGGTCTTGACGGTCCCTCGTCCAGTTGCCCTTCTTCCTGGTGTGTTGACGGGCCGTCCTGCGCACTTGGAAACGGCTCATTGGGTACCATGTCCGCCGACCTCTCTGGCGCACCTTCGCAGCCACCTTGCTTCCGATGGGTCCGGCAACAAACCCCACCACATCCGCGCGAGTCGCGTCCACCGCTGCACTCGTGTTCACTCGTGCTCGGCACGGCCTCTCCTGTATCCTGCCGTCCAAAATGATGTCCACCATTCTTCCGTTCACGGCACTATGCGTCAGGTGATTGGATGGCTCCGACGGTCCCCCCATGTCACACGCCAAGTCGGTTCTCGCGTGATGCTCGTTTGCTTGTGCGCTTCCCTGCTGATCGTCCTCCACGTCATATCCTGGTTGGTTACGTACCCGACACACCCCTACAGAGGATCCTCGACGACGTCCCTGAACTGCCCCTTTGTCTTCCCCGAGACGTACACTTTCGTTATCTGAAACGGGCGCAACTGTCGCCTCGGCCACCAGGTGCTCCCTCCCCGGGTCCGCGCTATTCCGTCTGTCCCTGGCATCCAGTACTTTGACGCCCTCGTCAACTCTTACTACCAGGGCACCAAGACGTTCCCCGTCGTCCTCCACGACGTCCACATGCTGGCAGAGGTCTTCCACCTTTTCGCCGAGTTCTTCCACGTCTTCCGTCACGCCAATCAGTTCGCCGAGTTGTTCCACGTCTTCCGTCACGCCAATCAGTTCGCCGAGTTGTTCCACGCCTTCCGTCACGCCACTCAGTTCGCCGAGTTGTTCCACGTCTTCCCTCACGCCAATCAGTTCGCCGAGTTGTTCCCCGTCTTCCCTCACGCCAATCAGTTCGCCGTCAATTTTCGCCGATAGCTCCGTCTTCATCTCTTTCAGCTCGGCAACGAGGTTGTTTCTCGTCTTTATTTCTTCTTTCAGCTCGGCAGCGAGGTTGTCGTATAACGTTTCCATTTTGGCAACGAGGTTGTCGTATGACGTTTCCATTTTGGCAAATAATTCTTTCATCATTGCCATCATCCTGGTTTCCGAATCTCCCTCCATCTTGGTTCTAACGTTGCAACTTCTGACGATGTAATGAAACTAGAAGCAATTCGACGAATCCCACTTCTGACACCAGTGTAACTTTTTTTGTTGGTGGGTGTGAAGTAAAGTAGACAGATGTAGTCGAGATAAAGAAACACTTTTATTTCCGTAAACAGTAACTTTGTACACTCGTTAAAACAACAAGAAAGTCTTTTCCGATTCTCCAACAGCACGGCTCCGAACTCGTAACACAAAGACTGTCCCTTCTCCGTCGGCACGACTACTCAACCTTCACATACGTCTGACTGACTCCTGTCGCACTTTACCGCTATTTATATCTCCCAGGCACTATTCTGGAAGCTCCAGGAACGTTCACTTATTTAGCGGTGAAACACAAAGCAGACAGTTCTAGAAGCCTCTATCACTTTCTCTCTTTCGGCAAGCGCCCAACAATGCGGCCATTCTCTGTCTCTTTCCTTCGGCTCCTTTGCGGTAGTGCCGACAATAATGCGATGGGTGACACTGCGGTTGTCGGCAAGTGTTTCTTTATCTCGACTACATCTGTCGTATTTACTTCACACCCACACCAAAAGTCACACTGGTGTCAGAAGTGTTAAAGAGTGTTGTGCTCAGAACAGCACCTTGTGGAAGTCCTCGGTGTGTTTGTTTATATTTGGAAATGTATGTATTATATTTTGTGGCACAAAATCTTTGTGAAATAAACTGAGTTATCCACTTAAGCATGTTACTTTTCACACCTATTGATTGCAACTTATCAACTAATTTATTTCTCCAGACTGAGTAATATGCTGATTTAAAATCAATGAATACTGCCAAGGTATCCTCCTTTCTATTGAAAGCTTCCTTGATGTCTTGGCTTAGTAGGAGTACATTTTCTGTCTGAAGCCGGTCTGTGAACTATTAATTAAGTTGTAATATTCTAGAAACCAGTTAAGTTAAAATGCAGAAAAGAACCTCAACTTTGCCATTTAGGTGTTAAATTTGCACAAAAAAATACAGCAAAATGACAAAATATTACTACATTATATATACTACTTCTTCTTCTTTACCTGATTACCCTCCCCTTACAAACCAGTGTCTGGGGTCAGACACTGGTGAGGGAGCAGAGGAACCTATAGACCGGACAGAGTGAACACCTGGAAGCGGCTGGTCAGCCAAGCTCCAGGTATGATAGTGTGAAAGAGGATGATGTGAAATGCAGGCAAAATCAATGAATGGGAAGGTGATTATGGAGCAATTGCTGAAATGAAGGGCGGGGAAAACCAGAGAAAACCCTCCCAGATGCCACTTCGTCCACCACAAATATTACATTCTGGTCCCCGGAATCGAACTCAAGCGGCCTAGGTGGCAGGCGAGTGGTCTAACCAATCGGCGGCAGTGCTGCCCATGATATATACAAGGTCCCATTAATTTTTTCAATACTGTAAAATTGCTCTGTTCATTTCAATGATGTGGCATTTGTTTCCCACTGGCCAACTCATTTCCTCTTTAAGATACCTTATTGGATAACTCAATAGCTTAAGGCAAAATACAGTAGAGTGGGAATGATTTATCCCTCCTTAATACTGGCGCAATCCATAGACTGAGGGATTTTACTAAGTGTTAAATTATAACATTGTTACTGTTTACTAACATTTAATATTATCTATTTTTAAAATTACAGTTATTGCATATGCATATGTAATTATGAAATTTGTTACATAAACTAATGCTTGTATGTGTGTATTGTTGGTGGGACTTGTGATAAATCAAGTGAGGTTTATTACAAGAGACATTTAAACCTTAATGTTTGCAGGAGGCATGCTGGTCGTGTCTGTCAGTGTGGCAGGGTTGGTGACGCTGGCTGCTATGACGCAGCCTGCGTTGGCACCTGAAGCAAAGCACACATTGCTCCAGTATGTCACAGGGAAGTACCTGCTTCCTGGCAACTGTAAAGTCAACTTTGAGTGGGAGGACCCACAGACAGTCGGAGAGACTATGACTTTCACTGTAAAGGTAAGATTCACTTTGTTGTTTCATTTTTATCATTTAACCAGCTGAAATACCATAGTTGATGGTTTATCCATAAACATTAAACATTTAATTTCAAAAACTTGCAGCAAATACTAAGATAAGTGATGCTTATGGTCTCTGGGTATTTGTTATATCCATTAAATATGTTTTTTGAGGCTTGTAGGTAGTGGTCCAGTTGCTTTCCTCTCCGTTTTCATCCAGACAAGTCTGGGGTGCTCTATCCAATGGCACACTATATATTGCTGCATATTCAAGGTGGACATGTCCTTTTGGGGGTGGAGCATAGAGCCATTGGACGGAGTACTTCAGACTTGTCTGGATTTTGGAGCTGTATTCATGGCTTTGAACTCCCTAAAGGTCTGGATGCAGTTTTCACCAAAATGTCAGAGAGGAAAACAACTGAACCATGACCTACAACAGGCACTAACAGAGCTTGCCCAATTGAGCCTTACTCTGGCTCACTGATAGCTTAGATCCTCAGTGTGGCTCTTGGGTTACGTCAGTGGCACTCATTATTGATGACACAACTAACCATACAGCAGGTCAAATTAACCTGAAAGTCTACTAACAGTGAACCAGTATTCTACATTTATAGCATTACAAAGTGTGTATATATAATTACAGACATTTTTTTTTTTTTTTAAATTCTTGGCAGCTCATATTTAATTTTTTATGTTGTTGCGTAGCGCTATTCTGAAGACTTTCTTCCATCATCAGGCAGAAAGTCTTCCGAATAGCGCTAGCAACAACATAAAAAATTTAAGTGATGAGTCTATAAATATGAGCTGCCAAGAATTAAAAATTCGAACATCACTCTAAACCAGACTCCTTTTTGTTATAAATTAAACAGACATATTTATTCCAATTTGTCAGACAATTTATCATACATAGTTCTGCGTCACACTTGCAACAGAATGCTTTCGCTGTGTTTATCAACTTGATAAATTTAAGTTATATATATGTACAGTGACTTAATCAGCAAAACATAAAACAGAAATGGCTTTCTACATATACCTGATGAGCTCTTAAACATAACAGGAACAAAATTGTACTTCATAATATAAAAACCCATGACAGATACTGGAATTAGAACAGTTAAAGATCCAACTGATGGTAAATTATGTATAAGTAACTTCATAAAATACAGGAACATTAGCTTGCAACATTTTTTCTTATTCTAATTTGTTCTTACTTTAGAATCTTGTTGCTTCACTGTTAATAGCTTCATTTTCCATAATTTTTTTCTTAGTTTCCTGATGACCAGCCTATGAATATTAGGGGTGATATTTTGTGCTGCCTTGATTCTAATCACTGCATTAAGTTTTTTATCAGAGAGGTTACTTTGATGTCCGTTTTTCTCAATTAAAATGGAGAAGAGCTGCTCACACATATAAATAGTATCAAACATACACAAGATTTTAGCTGCATGATTATGCAAGTGCGTAAATCATAAAGAGGAAAATATTGGCAAAAACCAACCAAATGCACCGAAATGTTATTGCATTTCAGTTTTCTGGCACATTCTAAGTCAGTAATTTCTAACTTGAAGTCTCCAGGAACCGAATCAGCATTTATTCCGAATGTTGTAACAAATACATCAAATTGTATTTCTAGACCTTGCAAGTCCTGGAAATGTCTTTCAAATTGTTCAGTGTCAGCCATGTCTTCACCAAGAACGCATATATCTTTGTGCCACACATTGAACCCCCACTGCTATCTACTACTGTAACATCGTTTGCTGCTTGGCAAGCAAGCTCTTGGCTCCGTCTACTGCCCACCGCTCTAAAGTAGTGTACCAGCTGGTGCCTGGCCTACAAGCTCAAAGAACGTATATAATGAAGTTAAGAATGTTGACCATGAAAGCCTTAGCATTTATGTAAAGCATGTGAATTTTTAAGAGTGCATATTTTTTGTTGTTTCAGTTCTACCAACGCAATGGGCAGCCATATCCAATCTGTGATACTGATAACCTATTTGTAGAAGTAACAGAGGGTGCCAGAAGAGTAGCAACTTTATCAGAACTGGGAGGTACTGATCCTAGTGCTGCCAATGTAGCAGTGGTAAAGTTCACAGTCCGGCATGCAGGACAATATCGGATATCCGTACTCATTGGAAGCTGTCATGTACAAGGAAGTCCATTTCTTAAAACCTTTTTACCAGGTAAGTATTGTTTTCTACCTTAGATATCCATTACTTTTATGGAAATAGCTACAGCTATACTGTATCCCATTCAAGAAAGGGTCCTGATGTAAACAAACACGTGTGCCTTTGCCACAGCATACCTTTCAAGTAAATAAAAACAGTTCATTACTGCACTAGATATATTATCACCCTTTGTGTGCTTCAAATAATTAAGTGGATTATGTAGGTATTTTGGTCAAAAATGTTTATTTTCTGTTTATTGCCAATTTTGATAATGTGAAGCTTGTTTTACAATATCTCATCATTATTTTGTGTCAAAACACCCCAGAAGAAAGTGCTGGTGCAGTGCAAAAAAGCCTATGGTTAATATAAAATTGGTAGATAATAATGGTAGTTTCTGGAGCTCCCAAAAGTAAACATCTGGAGAAGAGAAGAAGCTCCTCCACGTGTTCAAGACATGTCAAGCGCAGAGTGATGTTATATGCATTGTTTATGTATGGGCCTATCCTTAGGCTGAAAAGGCAATAATCATGTTGTCATAAAATACAGATTAAGAAGATTATGGCCTTTGCATTACTTTTATACAGAATTTAAGCTATTAAATAATCTGGGTGGAAATAATGGTAAATGATACATTTAAAAAACTGAGTTTTTATGTCAACTGCAGGCCATTATTCCTGATTACTACAGCAAGGGACAATAACGATACCTATGTACCTGAAGATGGTTGGCAAATTGGCTATTTTACACCCTAAGGAATAATATTAAATGTTCAGACTATGCACTTAAAACAACGTGATTATATGTGTTGTAAATCTATGGTACAGGACTACCAACTTTACTTCCTTTCCAAAGGAAGACATGCTAAGTATTTCTATGCCAGAAAAAAATCTGTCATCTTCCACCAGGTTTGAACCGACGGACTCAGTAACCAGAGGCTAGCATGTTACCCATAGACCACAGAGGACAACAATAAATGATAATGTTTGGTGAATGTAATGTATCAGATTTTTTTCTGTTATGTAAAAGAAAATACTTATGACAGACGAAAATTTAATGGCAGCTGATTGCTGACCACTACTATTCTCTTTCCTGTGTGACGGGATAACTTGATCTAGTAATAATAATATCGGCCTAATAATTATTATAGTAATAATCCTAGGGCGTCTCCCCTATCATCGCCTGGCCGCTGTGTACTCCAGCCGCAGCCAAGGCCATGGAGGAGTGCAGATTGGGGGTGGCAGTGGTCAGCACGCTGACTCCCCTGACCATAAGGCGACTACTTGACCTTTTAGGGATGCTACCTTTCTATCAGAATAGCTCCTCAATTGGCCCCTCAGGAACGAGGCTGAGTGCACCCCGTACTAGACCTCCCAGCGGGTAAAAATCCCATGCCGGTACCAGGGATCGAACCCAGATCCTCCGTGCCAGAGGCAGGCACGCTACCAACTGTGCTGCAGAGGTGGTCAATTATATTAATAATAAGAAAATAATAATTAGAAAATGTACAGTCGTTAAACAATGAAAACAAAAGGTTCACAATGCGAAATGTGAAACTGCAGAAAGGAGAGGGAAACTCTAGCCATTATCACTAACAAAATTGGAAGAGACATTGAAAGTGTGCAGCACACAACATTCATTGTCAAATTTGCATCAACAAGAGCTGCATGTGTCTCTCTTCAACTTATGATTGAACAGGTATATGGTTGCTAGAGTAACAAAATAATATGTACATGACAAGAATACATGTGGTGCAGAAATAAAAGTTTGCAGGAGAAATCAACTCAAAATTCATTATTTAATCAAACCACTACCACCCACAAGATAAAGAGTCATAGCTGAGGCCGATTTGTGAACTAACAATTATCCAGCTGCGCCTGTTGTGCAAATAAATTTTGTGAGCACAAACAATATTTACATCACCAACATTACAGCGAGATTTCACGGTGTTCAACTATACAACACCACAAGGCCTGGCAAGCCTCTTATTGGATTTTGTGTTGACCATCTCCTCCTCTTACCCATCAGGTGTCAGCTGTAGTTGAAATATTTTTACTTTGTGATTTAATTTTGCTTGCTATATTTTATTTTGCATTTCAAACTTTTTGTGTTGTAGGTCCTCCGGATCCCAATAAATCTTTGTTTGTCAGACATAGCTCTACAGTAGTATGTACTGCAGGAGTACCTCATTCTCTCGCAATAGAACCACGTGATGAATTCAACAATTTATGTGTATTCCATCCTGATGAAAACCCTACAGAGGGGTACGAAGTTGCCATCACTCAGGTAAAAACGTTTATTATTATTATGAAGTTCTATGCATACAGCATTGTTTTGTTTGCTATATTAGTCATTAGAAACATAAATGTTAACTTTTTATAAACAGCTTAATGCATTGCGTGTAAATTATTAAGCTTTCGTTCAAATGGATTCAGAATGCATGCTACAATTAGTTATGGTTTATTTTTCCCTGTGAATTTCAAATTTATATAGTTATTTTGGAAAGACAAGATATAATCTTGCAGATTATTCTGCTATTTTGCAAGCTATGAGAAACGATATTGTTTTATAATGCTATTTTTCTGCTTATAGCGAAAGTTAGGCTTCTTCTCAAAAGATTAAAGAGCATTAATCTTGATGGTAATGCATGAGCAAAGCTGTAGTAATCTTCAGTGGTAAAGAGTGTGACCAAATATGCATGCAGAGAACAAGCTATAAAGAGAGAAAAAATAAAAAAACAAGGAAAATATACAAAAGTGTAATACATACATACAACATTTTCACATTTCTGAACTCATATCTGAGCAACTGAATGCCAGGATTGGTACTTCTTAAAGATTTTCAGATGATCATTGGTATATAGGATGCACTAAAACAATGTGCCGAACTTTGTATATAGAGTAGAAAAGCAGTGCTAAACTGAATACGACATTTGATATCTTTGAGGAGGAGTCAAGTAAGAACCTTAAATATTTTCTAAATTTTTGTTTTATTGGACAAAAGTGGAACACAAGTGTATGATTTTCAACATGGTCTCCATTCAACACTTCCTCTAGTGCATCAGAAGTGCACAGATTCCTCTGAAAAAAAATTATTTTATTCATGTATGCAGCCATTCATGCACCATCTGGTGCACCTCCTCATCAGAATGAAATTTCTTTCTTTCCTCCCATTGCCTCTTTGAGTGATCCAAACATGTGGTAATTACTCTATGCTGGTTTTTATTCTCATCTCCAGGGCTTTAATGGGTTAGCAGATAAAAGAAGACAAGGGGTTGTATATTATCAGAGAATATTCAAATGTCTACTGAAATTAACTGTATTACAATTAAATAACAATATTGCTACAAATTGTTACACTCTTCACAAATACAACATGTAATAAAAAGGTATGTCAAAAATTTGTGAAAACGTTTCTTGCGGATGGAGGATAAAAAATGTTATATGACCATAGGTCCAGAAATTGTTTATTTCCTTCTTAGATAATTTTTTCTACAGCTGATTCCCATACAAGAATACTCAATGAGAGAACTGTGGGGAAACAGGAAATCACAGCACATGTTCAAAATGGTCTCCATTAACTCCAATGCATCCATCAACCCTCCATCGCATGAAATCCCTAATGCACTGAATTAGTCTTGGAGAATTTTGTATTGTCTGGCAGCCTTCCACAGTACGAGCACAACGAATGTCTAATCTGTAACTGGAGTTGCATAAACAAGAGATGTAAAAGCAAATGTTTACTACTGTGCAATTAAACAACTGTTCTGTTGTGGGGTTATGGCCACAGGATAGTTACGTATTACATATCTCACCGTATAAGCAGAGTTGTAGAGAAAGAGCTCTACCATGGAAATAACATTCGGACATATGTTCATATAACATTTTTTTATCCTTACATGCAAGAAATGTTTTCCCAAAGTTTTGACATACCTTTTTGTTACATCCTGTATAATATGATGGTAAATTTTTGAAGCTATTTGGCTTAACGTTGGTGGATATTCTTCGTAATCCTTGGGTATACTAAACTCAATATAACATCTCTTAGTTTATTAAGCTATCTCAGGCTTTCTCGTAATATATTAACCAATTTAATTGTGCATAGTGATTTCTATCGCTCATTGCTTCACGGAATATCTCTCTACAATCCAATCATTGATTACAGATTGCCATTATGCTTGATTGCTTCAGCACAGTTCTATACTGTGCAGCATTTTCATTTGTAGTGAATAGGGTCTCCTATTTACTCTTAGTTACATGGCTAACAACTATTGTTCTTTCATTATCGATCGTAACTTTTTCTTGTGATCGATGATGGCCATATTTTCTTCTGCTGAATAGCTTCAGATTAGATATTGGCATTTACAAAACAGATATAATATTCATATAGCAAGGAATTTACATATATTAAATGGATATAACTTGACATATGAAATATTAGTGTGAATTTTCTCATCACTTCACTCAGATACATAATACCTGCTATAACTTGATGCAAGGTCTTGTGTGTATGGCAGATTTGGAAGAGTATCAAAGTGCGGGTCATTGATGACACACTTTGCAGAACTTAAGCAATGTGTTGAGCCATAATTAATGTTCAGATCTGCAGCTATATCATCTACCATCACATGGCAATTTTCCATCATGGTGGCTTCAACCGCTGCAATAGACACACTATCACAACACAGTGTGCCTGAGTCGGGTACAGAGCTACTGTCACAGAAGTCACACCATTTCCAAACTTTCTATTCCACATACATTTGCTGCAGTGACAGACATTCATTATCATACTGGACCTTCATTTGCTGATGCATTTCAATAGGTTTTGTACCTTTCCTGCTCAGAAAACGTGACAGAATGCTGTTGTTTCTTGGTGCATGTCATAAGTGGGACTGTCCTTTTGAAATGGTATTGTGGCCACATGCACTCCTGTCCAGTACTCTGGCACCTATTGAGCATTCATTATATTAACATTATACTGCCAACTTACAGAACAATAGTGCAAAATATTGATTTTAATTACACTTTTAAGGTTTTTTATTTGACTCCTCCTCATAACTGGCCCTACTTTGCCTGAAAACAGTTGTAGGTAAACATTCATTACAATTAGGGCAACATATAATCACATGTAAAACATATACCAATATGTGAATATAAGGCATGTACATTTAAATTCAGATACATTAATCAGTTGTGATGGTTTTACAAGGTTTTGTATGTGGGAAATAAAGTACGTGAGTTACAATTTAACCTAAATATTAGGAAAGGTACACTTATAAGTATAATTTTAGCATAGAATGTTGTTATATTAACCACTACTATTTGATTTTGCCGTTTTATGTTTTTCTGCTCTTTAAAAAGCATATTTAAAAAGATATTCCTTTATTTTTGTTGCTTTCTCTTCTATTTCTTTAGTGAGGTAAATGATTGTATAAATTTCTTTCATTACTTTCAATACGTTAGTTTCTAGAGTTGAGAAAGTGATGTGAGTTTTAAAGATCAGCACATTTTACTTTCTCTACTGGTAAGTAGGGGAAGTATTGTATTCCACCGGAAATATATGTTTTGAGGCCCCCTGAATCAAAAATAAAAGCATTTTTAGAAAAAGGTCCGTGTGTGTGTCTGTGGACAGCATAATTCAAAAACGAAAAGTCGGTTAAAAACCAAAGTTGGTATTTAAGTTTAATGTCTTTCAAGGACGCGACATGAAGATTTTGAAGAAAATAGCCCCACACTAAACTACCCTTTACATGGAAAATTTTTTGAAAATTTTGATTTTCTTGAAAATGGCTAACGATTTTGGTTAAAATATAATATGTTTGAGATATTTTGATGACAAATGAAATGTATATCTTGAACTTTCTGGCTATAGCCTCTGTAGTCGTATTTACTCTGGACGACTTTTGCATAACTGGTAAACTGTTAGAGATAGACCAAATTATACTATACAAAAAATGTAGACCTTGCTAAAATACACAATTTATGTCTAAATAAATTTTCTTGTAGGGTGAACCATTTCGGAGATATCCCTTGTTATGTGTGTGAGTTTCAGAAAACTTAAAACTTTCATGAAATGGATCATCGTTGTTCATTTTTTTATATGTTAAGTGTGCAAAGACAACAAAATCTCAAAACATTTGACTATCGCACAAAGCCTACTATATTCTAACATTCCCTTTGCACCTACAAGGAAATAAGCAATAAGATAATTTGTACAAATGTTTATCTCAACTAACAAGAAAGAAGATATAGGAGTAAGAGTTTGTATGAATGGTTAGTACAAGTGTAGAGAAAGTCATGTGAGTGCAACACATCAGATTTTTTTTATTGTATTGAGCATTTGGAAAGAGTATATATGAGGGTAATCCCAAAAGTAAGGTCTCCAAAGTGCAGCAGGGAAACTTTGTGCAACTATTGGCCACACTGTTGTGTTTGTTGCTTCCCCCACTCTCTATAGAAACCATCACACAACCGCTGAAGCAGTCCATCTTGCCTTGGCAGCCAATTGTAATGGAGCTGCTGTTTGCTGGTATTGCCAGGTGCAAAGTTCTTGCAATTAATGCTTTTTTAATGCAAAAGACATTAAACCATCAAAATTCATTGAGTCTACAGGAGTGTATGGAGAGTCTTGTATGGATGTCAAAAAGTCTGTAAGTGGCGTAGAGACCAAAAAACAGTCATATAAGTGGGGCATTTTGCTGGATTACCAACTTGTGACATCATTGAGAGTAAAGCTTGCTCGACACGACACAGAAATCTGGAAGCTCTAAATTGAGATTTGAAACGGACATTGAAGAATTTGGACATAAATGTAATCTGAGCTGCTGTAGATGATTGGCTGTGCCATTTGAAAGCCTGTGTGCTCTCCAAAAGGGGACATTTTGTGTAACTATCTGTTCTTTGTATTCATTATATTATAGTTAATGAATGGTATGAAAATGTTTTGGATAGTGCTATTTTCTGTTGTGCTACCTGTGTTTATAGTTGTGACGGATGGTTTATATGACTAGGTAATTTACACACAACACAGATGCCTTGAATAAATTTTTACTTTGAAGACAATGAACAAACTCCAGTCTTTACAGCTCGAGCATAAGGTAGCAAACAACACAGCTTATAAACCTAGCCTTGAGAGAGTCATTCACCACTAGCGCACTAGTGGAACATACCAAGGTCACTGCAACGCAAGCAAGCTATGCGTGATCTGTGGCCCAGCTATAAATGGAATGCATGGTATAAAGAAGTGTTGATTCTCTGTACAAATTCTATTGTATGCGGTTTTCAGAATAAAATCTGTCAAAGTAGTAATGTATATAGAAGATGGAAAGAATAATGTATTAAGAAGCATGGAAAGCATTTTTATCTTTGTAGAAGTCTTATATGCATATATCATCTTAATCTATTTCACTTTGAGAGTTTCTTTGCTTTTAAATCAATTAAAATTTGGCATGTAGTTTGCAAATTGATTAAGCAAAAGGAGTATTTGTGATGCTTTAGAAGAGCAGATATTAGCTGTTTCATGAGTTTTCAAAACTGTTGTATAATGCTTAAAATTGCATGAATTTTAAATGCTCATTCAGAGCAATAGAACAGCTTCTGGAAGAGAGGGGTCAGTTGTAACATAGATGTTATTTTTTCGATTGCATGTGAGCTTTAGTTAATGAATACTTAGCCATTGACTATTACGGCAAGATGAAATGGACAATCCATCCACTCAAAACTAACATAATGAGTGTGAATCCCTTTGACTGCAATCAAATGAATTTGTGGTAAAGGATGTGGAGGGCCCATGTAAAAAAATCAGTGTGATGACACACTTGGATAATGACTAGGCTATATTTGATTACAATTGCATAGATTTTGTTTTTTGGTTAAGAAAAAAAAAAAACACTACAACAACATTGAAGTAAATTAATATATTTATGATATAAAAGAGCTACAAATACTTCTACAGATTTCTGATTTCTTACAGTTTAAAAAGAAGAAATAATCTTTGCACTTCCATTTTCTGCTGCAAGCTCGTATAATTGACTTACACATATACAAAGAGTATAGTGTCAGTATGCTATTATCAATAAATGCATGAATAGGCTGAATATTTACAATAATAAATCATCTTTATCTGTTTATATACTTTTTCAAGTTTCAAGTGTTGTCAGTCTTATATATATAGTTCTTCTGTTCCACGAGATGTAGCAATTAAATAACGAGACTGCACATCTGCTATTGTGCAGCCGCTTGGTGGGAGGTTGATACTGGAATGCAGTTAACCTTGAACCTTCAAGACCAACCACCTTTCGTTTTGTCTTTGTGTCTATTTTAGTTTGCCTTCAAGACTTGGTTGTAGAGAACGTTGTTTTGTGTAGTGCTGTAAGCATGGTGAACTTAGAAATTGAACAGAACCTCAAATTCCTCATGAAGTTAAAGTTGCCAACGAAATGTTTTCATCTGTTAAAGGAGGTGTGTGGTGATAATGCTATGTCATGTGTGCAAGTGTTTAAATGGCACAAACAGTTTTCAGAGGGTCAGAAAGAGGTTGAAGAAGAACATTGCCGGTCAACCAGTGAGTTCAAAAAGTTCAAAAGTTCAGAAAATTTCTGAAATTGTGCAAAAAAGACTGACATCTGAGCAAATAATTAATCATTAATCAGAAATACTATAAAGAAGTCATATTCAAGCTGAGGGAAAGAAAAGATCGGAATTTATGGAAGAACTGCACATGGATTCTGCATCAGGACAACATGCCAGCCCACGCGGCCCTGATTGTATCCCAGGCAACTGCATGTGGGATTCGTGGTGGTCCATGCTGGGGTGGGTTTCCTCTGGGTTCTCCAGTTCCCCCCGCCATCTCATTCCACTGGTGCTCCATCTTCATTTCATGTATCATCAGTGTCACCGCCTGCAGTGCCGTAGTAGCAAAAGTGGATGTTAAACAGAACCAAAAAAAATGCCAGCCTACAGTGCCATATCTATGAAACAGCTTTTAGTGGACAAGTGCATTCCTTTGCCCAAACATCTTCAATATTCACCAGATCTGGCTCCCTGTGACTTTTATTTGTTGCCAAACGAGAAAAGTGCATTAAAGGAAACTCATGAAGTGTGTTGAAGTAAAAGCAAAAACGGCACAGTTGTTGCAGAGGGTGACAATGGATGACCTACAGCATTGCTTTGAGCAATGGAAGACATGTATGCAGCTGTGCATAGATAGGGGAGAGGAGCATGTTGAAGGGAATATAAGTTAGTTGTAACTTTGCTTGCAATAATTCACATTTCTGATGCCAGTCTCGTTATTCAATTGCCACACCTTGTATATAGGTACTTCCTTATTCAGAATGTTAATTTCCTTTGAAGTATGTTACCACATAAGATTTTTATATAATACAGGGTTTCCACAAAAGAACTCCAGAGCTTTGAGGTTCAATATTTGTATTAAATCACAATCTGAGTTTAATGTGTTATATATGACTTTAAAGCTAATATTCTCAAGTGTTTATTACATTTCAATGTGGGCCCCAACAGTAGCACGAGACACATCCAAATGATATACTACCGTTCAAAATGCTCACTCAGTGTGAAGTCGCCCTTACTGAGAACTAAATGATAACTGTAGCAACAGACACACTGCAATAATTCTGCAAGTCATTTGTAAAGAAAAAACTTCTTTTTAAGTTATGATAGGTGACAATCACACAACTTTCTATACCCACTGTCTCCAAGAAGCCCAGATTTAACACACTGCATTAATGTCTGCTTCAGTATTGCAAGGTCAATGCTCCGTGGCGCTGCCAACTGTTGCGATAAACACACTTGTGACTTCTTCTTCTTCTTCTGGGGACATGTGAAGAACCTCATTTATTCAGAGAAAATTCAAAATCTAACCCATCTCAGACAACGGATAATTGCTTGCGAGACAACCATCACCCCAGACATGCTGGGCAGGACCTGGGGAGAGGTAGAATATCAGTTGGATGTGATCTGTGTCACTAATGGGGTCCACATTCAAATGCACTAAATGGTAATAAACACTAGAGAATATTACCTTTAAAGTTATGTGTAACACTTTAAACTCAGATTGTGATATAATACAAATATTGAACCTCAAAATCCTGGAGTTCTTTTGTGGGAACCCTGTACAGTAGCTTACTGTACAAAACTTTTCCCATTGTAAGAGAATCCTTTTCTGTAGACTTTTTTATTAACATTATTTCTATAATGATTGTTTTGCATCCTGGTATTATACATATGGCTACCTTTAATCTGAATGGAAAATGTGTTATTTAATACAAACATAACTACTTTATGCACATATAATGATACAAGGTTGAATATTTCAGCTTCTACAAATATTTTTGTACATGACTCTCTATGATTTACGTTATAAATACATCTTATACATATTTTCTGCAATATTAGGTGCGCAGTAATACAGTATTAGCAAATGAGAACACAAGCGGACATAAAGAATTTTCATTCTTACCAATCCAATTATGGCCACCTTTTCCACTCCTCTCAATGAGAGAAGGGCAGTGCAATGTCAGGCAGGGAAACTAGAAAGAGAGAAATAGATCGAGAGTGGAGATATACGTGTGTGACCTTGAGTGGACTGGCCAGAGTGAAACCGGCATAAATCCATTTATGCTTATCTATTACAGTGATGATGTTTAAATATAAAGCTACCTATTAAAAGTGTTTGCTAAAGTATTTCTTGTTTTTAAAATAGATACAGAATATGTTTAATTTTATCAAAATAATCAGGCCTAGATAAGATTCCATAATTTTAATACTATTTATGAGGCATGTTCAGAAAGTAACTATTGGTTTGGAAAAAAGGCATAAAATATTTGTTTTGACAACATTTACTTATACATGAAAGAGCATTCCTTAACCTACATTTTGTCGTAACTGCCATTATCCTTCGGACATTTGGCATAATGAGGAATCAACTTTTGTATGCCGTCTTCAAAGAAAGATGCTGCCAATGACAATTTCATGCAAAACAGTTTCTAAAATTTGTGTAAACACAAAGCATTCTTATTGTGAACCATCTGTTTCATGGACTGCCTCACTCACTTGTTAAACCAAACTATCAGTGACAACAGCAGACTGCTCCCTCCTTGCTTCGTCATGAACATTGGATAGTTCATCACTGAATTGTCTAACCCACTTTCTCACCATTCCATCTGCCATTACATGTTCACCATAAATTTTTACAAGTTCATAATGAGTTTCAACTGGCTTCACATTCCTTCAATGCACTTCACAGAAATTGTCTTAAACATTTTGAACAATCACTAACAACTGTAAACACAACATGATCTGTTTGTAATGGTGCCAGTGAATAGACAATAAACAAGAGAGTTGAGGAGCATGCATGTAACTGCAACACTAGCATTGCGGTGGAGGTAGAATGAAATGGTACTTACTTTCTGGACATGCCTCATAATATTAGTCTAAGTGCTATGGATCTGATATTATTTGAGGAGATTTGTGCAGTTCTGTCTGATGTTTAAAAGGTTTTGCGTAAAACAGAGTTTGAGAAGGATTTGCTACAAGATGAGAACTAAATATTAAATAATGCTTGATAATTGCATGAATATGTGAAAATATATCTCCCTACTCATCTGAATCTGTTCTTAGGGTCCACTCTTTCCTACCACTGTTGGTTTTTATAGCTAGCTGCTTCTAATACGAACTGTCTTGCAATTATTTGAAAGCAAAACTGCAGCTCCAGTGTAGAACATTGCCTACATTTGCCAGCTAAAATCGTTTTCAAACAATGTTTAATGTTTATAACAAAATTAATAACATCTTTCTGAAACAGGGAAAAATAAGAAACTTAGGTGTTTGTTCCAACTTTTATGTTTAACATGACACGCAGTGGACGATCTGCTGCACGATTGCTGCACGATGGCTCGGTTCACAGATTGGGAGCTCCGAACCAGTTCCCTGTTCAGTGATGCTAGACTACGAGGAGTTGAGTCACCGCATAAATGTGCAAGTTCGATTCCAGAATGAAGGCTGCTATCATGCTACTGTGTCGTACAAGGGCATCGAGTTACATAATGGCGACTTTGACATCATCGTGCTAAGTGGTAAGTATTTTCTCCTCTTCTTGATCTCTAAGCCTTAAATCCAGAAACTTGTTTCTAAGAACTGAAAAACGTTATATTTAAATCACAGTGATTGTAAATGCCAAAAAAAGTTCTTTTTGCTCCCTGTAAAAATAATATGTAGACTAGACAGCTTTGATACAGCCAAATCCTACCATTGCAGTAATATTCCTATGATGCATACCATTTTTTAAAGAGAACCATTTGAAATATTAAACTATGCTATTTTTTAAATACTTATATACAGGGTTACCACAAATGACCTTTCAGGTTTTAAACACATGTAACTTGCATTTAATAAAACTTACAAATATAAAACTAGCACCAATAAAAAGAGGAATTCAAAAAGTTTTGGTTATAGTATCACAGTTAGCAACAATACACATGTTTAAGGAAAAATTGAAGCTATTAACAGTGAAGCAACAGAATCTAAAATAAGAACAAATTAGAAACTAAAAGCTTTACTTGAATATTGTTTAGAACAGCTTACGCAAGCACTTGGTCAGAATTTCGGCAAAGTCCCACTCGGCAGTGTGTACGAATGGTCACGAAAGTTGCCGAAGTTGCTGTGTTAATGCAGCGCTGCCAACAGCAGAATGTCCCTAGGAGTTTGTTGCCAATAGTAAGTTTGAATGTTTTTGCGGGAGTCGGCAGTATGCTGTTGACCTTCCTAGAAGCAAGTAGCGCAATGGCTAGGTTTATCAGTATATTGGATTATGCTATTATAAATAAAAAAGAACGATAATTAATAAAAATAATATAAATATAATAATATAATACTACTGAATATAATATATATATAAATAATATATATAATATAATAATATTAAATAAAAATACAATAAAATAATATAATATAAAATAAATAAAAAAGAACGATAAATAATAATATAAATATAATAATATAATAAATATAATATAAATCTAATAACATTAAAAATAATAATATAAAATAAAATAGATAAACAAAACAGAACGATAAATAGTAAACATAATAAAAATATAACAATATAATAAATATAATAACATTATATAATAAAATAATAATATAAAATAAAAAAAAGAACGATAAATAATAAACATAATAAAAATATAATAAAAAATATAATATAATAAATATAATAGCATTAAATAATAATAATATAAAATAAAATAAATAAACAAAAAAAGACAAAAGATAAAGATAAAATAAAGATAGATAAAGGTAAAAGATAAAATAAATAAACAAAAAAAGAACGATAAATAATAAACATAATAAAAATATAATAATATTAATATATTATAATATAAATATAATAAACATAAGTATAATATATAGTATTATATATAAATAATAATATATAATATAAATGTAATAATAATAATAATCATCATCATAAGGTTCCTGAGAACCTTCAGCTAGCCTTGGGTGATCAACAATATCACAAGAAAATCATCAAGGCACGCAAAGTTAATGTTTAAATGTTTAAATTCAATGTAAACTTCATGATTTGTTTTTTTGTTTCCTCCTAATAAATAAATAAATTTAAAAAAATAATAATATAATAAAATAATATAATAATAAAGAACGAGCCAGTGTATCGTGGACCCAGTAACAAGGCAATAAGGATAATGTACACAATAATTCGCACTAGCGATATATCTGTGTGAGCAAGAGCAAAATAATGTACACAATGAGCAAAATAATAATGTACAGAATCCACAACAATAGTATAAGAGCAAAATAATGTACACAATGAGCAAAAAAATAATGTACAGAATCCACAACAATAGTATGGAGTTCCGCTAGGCGATAGCGGTGTATGTCTGTGGCGGCAACGACGCGAGTGAGTGCATTTGTGTTTAATGTGTTGGCAACGAAAACTAGTGTAGTGTAAAAAGCAATGTTGGCAGATGTGAAAATCGTCTGCTAGTCATGCAGTGAAATCTAGTGGGCAATTGTGAAACTACTGTCGGCGCATGCGCAGTAAGTAAGTTCGGACTTATAATCTGGCTGGCAAGTGGAAAGTGAGCTGTTCTAAACATGAGCCGCTTTACTTATCTTAGTAATATTGCAAGATCTTCCACAGATGACGTGTTTCAAGTTGTATCCAACTTATTTTCAAAGCTATGTATACATAGTGTGGAAGATCTCACAGCTGCCATGTTTCAAGTTGTATCCAACTTATTTTCAAAGCTATGTATACATAGTGTGGAAGATCTCACAGCTGCCATGTTTCAAGTTGTATCCAACTTATTTTCAAAGCTATGTATACATAGTGTGGAAGATCTCACAGCTGCCATGTTTCAAGTTGTATCCAACTTATTTTCAAAGCTATGTATACATAGTGTGGAAGATCTCACAGCTGCCATGTTTCAAATTGTATCCAACTTATTTTCAAAGCTATGTATACATAGTGTGGAAGAAGTTAAAAAATGGCTGGTATAAAGGATATGTAGGCAGTTGTTCTGTGTCCTCAAATTGAGTTTTATTATAATTTGCCAGTTGAATTTTGAACATCCTATATAAGAGGGGCAGTGAAATGAAAACCAAACACCCGTTACACAGTGATAATGGAATTTGTTTTATGTGAAAGTAATTGTCATAAGCATTAATACATTTATCCCACTGGGAAACAAGACAATTAATTCCAGTGTTGTAGAAAGACCCACTCTTGCACTTCCTCATCCATTTGAAACCGACATCCACAAATGTCTTTCTTCAGGTTGCCAAAAATGTGAAAGTCACAAGGGGAAAAATGTGGGCTGTACGTAGGATGTTGAAGTGTTTCCCAGCCAAATCTCTAAAGTTTATCCCTCACCAGATTGGCAGTATATGGACGAGTGTCATCATGCAAAAGAATGATTTCATCTGACAGTATTCCAGGGCATTTTAAGTTTATGGTGCAGTATAGTTTCCACAATGTGTCTCCATATAGTTGAGCATTGATTGTGGCTTCATGCTCTTGGAAGTGGACAAGCAGAGGGCCCCTGCAGTTAAAGAAGAAGCTCATCATGACTACCAGAACTCGTTTGGACAGCTTTGGATTTCACATATTTCCACTGTTGGCTTTGCAGTTTGCTCTTGAGCTCAAAATGGTGTCATCCCTGTGACAGAAACACACTCTTGCTTGTGGTACCACTGCAAATGACTCAGGCATGTCATCTTTTGTCCCTCTGTCAGCTGATGAACTCACTGTGCGCAAATTTTTCAGAGCTACAGGTAATCTTTGATAATAGTATGTAAGGAACCATGGCTAATGTCAATCTGAACACAAATTTCTTCCTCAGTGATTCATTGGTTTCCCTAGATCAGACCATTAATCTGCACAGTCACATCAGACATAATGGCACAGATTGTCTTGCAGTGATGTAGACCCTTCACAGAATCTCTTCTGCCACACTTGTCACACATGCAATGTTTGCCATACTCAGCAAATATGTAACAATGAATTTTGCATACTCCAATACTCTCAGCCACCTAGAAATGAACCACACCTCTCTGCTGTTCTTTCCTTGCCTCATTTCCAGTGCTGAACAAACACACTTTTCACTGTGCTCACCTCCAGAGTAATAAAGAAACAACTGTGTACCTGTGCATTTTCACTATGCATTTCTCTTACCCTACAGATAGCAATATCCATATGTAACAACAGTGTTGCCAACTTTTACAGGAATGCATTTTATGGCAGGTGGTTGGTTTTCATTTGGCTGCTCCTCATATGAGAAGTATGCATATACATGGTGTCCCATATAAAACCAGTATGCCTCATAGTCTCACTGTGCCTAGCCCACTTTGTTCATATTTGTTCATCTTTGGTGCTGTTTTCTTATAAATAATGTTGGCTACACAGCATAATGCATTGTTGGAGTTGTAATATTTTAGTTTGACAGCAAATATCATGAATATCATGGAATATTAATAGAGAAATGGTGCAGTTCTCAATTGAAACATGAATTGATATAGTGGAATTTTTCATAAGAACGGGCTCCATTAGGAGTGTAAAAAAATGTTTGGTGATAAATACCTTCATGACAAGATACCCATAACCAGACCAATTCAAGATTTGTACAAGAAGTGGAAGACTAGCGGTTCCATCATGAATATGAAGAAGAACAAGTGTCTGATAATGAGAACCCCACCAGTAGTCGACAGAATTTGAACAAACATAACGAGAAGCCCCAATAAATCGATAAGGAGATTATCTCAGCAAGTTTTTATATCTTGCACAACATGAGAACATTACTAATGAGATAAATAACACCTCGCCTCAAGAATTACGTGTCAACCACAACATTGTCGTAAGAATGCAGCGGTGCCTGGATACTGGTGAAGGGCACTTTCAGTACTTGTTATAACCGGTAAGTCTGGCATATGCCATATTTATCCCATATTTACACAGGAAGTTGTTTGGTTAAGGAATTAACGTAATATAATGTAATGTAACAAATGCAGTGAGGCGTACCAGCTTTATGTGGGACACCCTGTATAATGAGTGACATGTTGAAATTATGCTCAAATAAGGCCAGAATTCATGGATCTTTGAGTTACCCTCAAGTATTTGTGGCCTTTATTGATAAATATACAATATTAACCTTGTCTGAAATGCAGTTGTTGTCACTTACTGTATCTAATAAGTATTGTTTTGATTGATACATATCACAAATGTAAACATTTTTAACATAAGAGACATTTTATTTAGACTGATTATGGAGACAGTAGTCTCCGAAACATGTTCCAGTAAGTTTAAGCTGTAGAAATTGAAGCTAGAGTATTAAACACCTCAATTTTTGCATCTAAATGATATCTTTACAGCAAATGATGCAGCATTGGTGAGCAAGAATGTGGCATCAAAAAACCATAATATTTGTTATGAAGCAAGGCTTGTAAGCATCCATGGTGAGCGACTGAGCAAACCAAAGAAGGTGTTTTGTTATGTATCACCGAAACAGCTTACAGTGAAAGAATTCCTGCTCAAGTTTATACCCAAAAGACTTGTTACATTTCGTCTTTGTCCATCTACAAAGGTAAAACCTTATTTATTACATTTCCCTGCTATTTTTAAGGTATAAATGTACAGGAGGAGAGGCCTTTTACAACATTATGGTAAAGGAGGCATTTCTATGACTCAGGCAGATTCATTAGCTCCTAATAAGACACTTGTACCAAAATTTCTCAAGGGTTTATACTGGGATAAAAGGAGGCTTCATCATTGTGAAGATGAAGTCGTAGTGAGATTCAGTGCTGTCTGCAGTCCACCAGCATAGGTATCAATGATATTAAAATACAGCTGATGGAAATAAAATTTGTATCTTTACTCTTAAAGCATCTTCTCTTGATTTTGGGAGATGCATCTCTACTATCATTGACAGCTGTCTGAAAATGCTGTTCTTAAGCTGTATCACTTCTTGTTTTCTTCAGCAATGCTATCATTTTCCTTACATGGTTAGCACAGTAATTGATATTGTAACAAAACTTGCAAAATTTGAAATCACATTACTTTTCTAACACTTTATTGTCCTCTAAATTTAACTACAAATGCACAGTTTTCTTCTCGTTGCTAACACAATTTATAGTCTTCTCTGTTGTTACAATTCACAACTTTTGTTCTGTTAATCTTTCTCAGTGTCTCTCTCCACTTTTATTGTCTCCTATATCTTTGCTGTTGTGATACAATCACAACTCGCTGACAGTCTGGCCGACTCACTCTCGTAACTAAAACTGACTGTACACGATGACTTAAAAAAGCAACTCAACTCTATCACTAACTAAAACTACTCTAACTGAACTGCTACGGACTGTGTCTGTCCTATTTATACTGGAGCCAACATCACGTGAACTTCGAGAACCCTCCATACACATGTGCAATGATGTCTCAGCAGAATTAACTAGAAGCTTCTGGACCCTTTCTTTTGTGTTTTAACAGTATCATTGTTTATGGTCACATACACACAGTCACTCGCTGTATCCAGGGTCACACTGCCCCCTCTTGTCCGTATATTGTTGAGCGATCCAATGTCACAATATCATTAGTTTTCATTTGGAGAATATCAAACAAAGTGCTAGTTTCCAAGAACTCTTCACTGAAGATGGAAAGTTGACATTCAAAGTCCTCTAGTAAATGAATATATCCACTAGTTTCCAATTTCCTTGATTTGTCTACATTCCAGTAAGAATTGCCAGAAGACTTTACCCAAGCAGTATCCAAAGCATAATATGTTTTCACTTCCAGTCATCATCGAAAAAGTATGTGATTCTGTTTTAAACAAGAGATTTCATAAATACACATGGTTTCACCAATACCAATACCACCGTAACCTTACTCTGACAGCACAAAGAAATGTTGATACAAGGCAGGAGAGGAGAGAGTTTTCTCCTCTGCACAATTCGTTAATGTTTAAAGTCTCGCACGAGCACACATTGTTTAAATCCTGTTAAAACTTGATTTTCGTAAGCTTTGAAGCAGCTAGTTTACAGTTAGAGCTTTGAATTTTGAAGTAAAAAGTTAATCAGTAGTCTCCTTCAAAAGCAGAAAAAAGTGAGGATATTTCCTTCCTTCCCTCCTCCGAGAAACTGCCACTGCTTTAACTGCTCAGTCATTTTACAATGAATCTGTTGGAAGATACCTTGCGGCATGGTGTGTGATGGGCAGTTAGTCCCTTCTACATCCCGTTCCTTTACAGTATCATATTCCTTTGTTAGTATCCACAGAGGCATGTGCATAGCAATTGTTGCTCTGCTTCTGTGATGAGCAGATAGCAGTTTCAATACATATCCATAAAGGCCTTAGTGCTAGACAACTTATCTATACTTGTACATCATAAGCAGATGGCAGCTTCCATATGGTCCACAGAGGCCTTAATACATGGGTTGATTTTTTAAAAGTGTCAACTATTGTTTATTTACATACACAGCATACATATGTTTTTGAGTTTTATGGCCTTCGATGTAGTCACCCCATTGTGTATCATGCGTTCCCAGCAATTTGGAATCCATTGGATGCCATTGGCACTGCTTAATCTGTCGATGTTGTGAAGGAAGCTATTGGTTGCCTAGAGAACATCGTCAACTGTGCAGAAGCAGATTTTACAAAGTGGCTAGTTTTAGGGAGGAGATCGTGGTCATAGGGGCTTAGATCTGAAGAATAACGGGGGTGGTAAAATACTTCCCAGTGACTGAACAAATCAATCACAGCCACTGCTGCATGCACCCTTGCATTGTCATGCAGAATGATGGGTGGGTTATGTGTCTTCTTCTTCTGTTTGTAGTCATTCAACATGGCTTACACATTGGTTGCGGTCTGCCAAACTGTTACTTTTTGGGATGACCCATGATGATGCCTCTCGTTTGATTGGAGTTTCAGCTGTGGTTCATAAGCTCTGGCCAGGTCTTGTTAATAGTAATGATTTGCGTTTCAGGTGTGTATGAGTTGCATCATATTGCTGCCATTTTTTTACTTTTGGTCAAATCATATGGAACCCATCTTGAGGTGATTTTCCGCATTCTCAGCAGTTAAGCACAGCCAAAGATGCCAACCCGGCATTGTTGGCCAATTCATGAATCCTGGCATTCAAGTCCACCAGCATGTTCTGCACATCATCTTCCATTGCTGCAGGATGACCAGGATAAGGCATGCCTGTCACAGTTTTACGTCCTTCTGTGAAGGCTATGACCCTCTTAGCTATTGTGCAGTAAGGCGTTGGTATTCAATTTTCAACCAGCTCTTCTGATCTTGCTTCTAAATCATAGTGACTGCACTCTGTCCTTCATGACCACTTGTTCAAAATTGTATTATTGCTATTGTTGCTGCTCATGTGCATGGAGTGGGGGGACGAGTTCATATGCTCTGAGGGAGGGTGGGCATCTAACCTACCTCTGGTATAAATTATATTACCTAGCTCTGTTTCATAGCATTGTTACCATTATTAAAAAATCGGCCCATCTACCAGACAAATGTATCTTTGCTTCTGTAACAAACAGATGGAAGCTTCAATATGTATCCACAAAGACCTTAAAGCCAATCACTTGTATCTCTGCTTCTACATATAACAGGCAGACAGCAGCTCCACAGAGAACTTAGTGCTAGGTAACTGTATTCCTATTTCTATATATCATGGGCAGATGGCAATTTCAGTGTGTCCACAGAGACCTTAATGCCATGAGAGTGCTACATGAGAGGCAGACAACAGTTTTGAAGAGGTTTTAGTGCTAGACAACTGTATCTCTGCTTATGTGATGGGCAGATGGCAGCTTCAACACGTGTCCAAGAGACTTTACTGCCAAGCAACTGTATCTCTACTTCTACAGATACCAGGTAGATGGAATTAGGGTGTTGCACAGCCTGCTTGCTTCCACTATTGTGGATAGATGGCAGAGCATTCCCTAGTACCATCTACTTTCATTTTTACTGTTATTTTAGACTTAAGATAGAACTTTAGGTCATGGTATTCAATATACAATCAAGTACTTACCTTGGCAATTGAAATCATGCAAAAAGCTCATAGAATATGAACATGGGACCTGTGAAATGTGGGCCACAGATGTTGCCGCCTGTGCCATCCTGCTCGGTAATTACACTTTCTAACACATGCAACAGGTACATCCAGTATTTAAGTTTTTCTCATGTACATTTTGCAAATGCCTTTTTTGTTGATTTTTAAGTTTATGATTTGTATTTGTAAATTTAATTTTTAAACTGATCTCTGTAAATCATCTTTTATCTGTGTACCTGTACTCTGGTACATATTTTGTAAATGTAAATTATTTTTTCTTGCAGTTCCATTTTCAAAGCAGCAATAACAATAATAACCAGCATAATCATCCTTCATTCATAGTAGATGATGGCTGTCAACCCAAAGTGGAGCTCATTGCCAAAGATAGGAATGTAATTGCTGCCACCTTTATTCACTTTCTGCTCAAAAATATAGGTATGTGCAAACTTTAATTTTTATATTTTATTTAAAGTGCCATGTGCAGTTTACAAAGTAAAACATAGCAGCATATTGCATTTGCAAGATTAACTGTGACTTATATGATAGAAAAAGTTTCTGATGTGTTTGTTACATTCACAAGACTTCTGATTACTATTCTTCTAAAAGCTAATTCTTCTGTCTGCTTCTTGGTAGTCAAGATAAGCATTTGCAGAAATTATTTATTTATGCCAACAAACTTACTGTTGGTGTTTTTAAACACACAAGCCATGTGTGGGCAATGTTCGATGGCATTGGATTTTTTAGTTGTGATTCTACCTCTCAAAATTTGCAGAAATACTTGCAGTACACATTTTATACTAGAATGAAAAAGAGGGATACAGTAGGCTGAAGCAGAGATCAGATCTTTAAATCTTTGCATGATCATGAGAAAAAGAGAAATAATAGCAACTTGAAGAAAGTATGAAATATTTAAAAGCCAAAACCAATAATAACAAAAATCTCAGAATTGGTTAAGGTAACACAAAAACACTTTGATAAATTGTGTGTTTTGTTGAGATCTATTCAGGTTCAACAGATTCAGCCATTGTACACACAACACTATTTAATAACATTCAAAAAATGTTGTAACAAAGGTCATTGTTTGTACCCTGCTATACATCGTGGTGTTCACTTTGTTTTTATTACTTTCTCTACTACATATAGCAAAGTAGAGGAAGTATTATATTCCACCCAAAAATTCGATGTCAAAATTTCATATGTTTTGAGGCCCCCTGAATCCAAAAAAAGGCATTTTTAGAAAAAGGTCCGTGTGTGTGTGTGTGTGTGTGTGTGTGTGTGTGTGTGTCTGTCTGTCTGTCTGTCTGTCTGTCTGTCTGTCTGTCTGTCTGTCTGTCTGTCTGTCTGTCTGTCTGTCTGTCTGTCTGTCTGTCTGTCTTTCAAGGATGCAACAGGAAGATTTTGAAGAAAAGTCCTTCACCCTAAACTACCCTTTACGTGGAAAATTCTGATTTTCTTGGAAATAACTGGAACGATTTTGATTAAAATGCCATATGTTTGAGATATTTTTATGGCAAATGAAATGCATATCTTAAATTTTCTGGCCATAGCCCATGTAGTCCTATTTACTCTGGATTACTTTTGCATAACTGGTTAACCATAAGAGATAGACCTAATCTTACTATACAAAAAAATGTAATCTTGCTAAAACATACAACTAATGTCGGAATGCATTTTTTTGTACAGTGAACCATTTTGGAGATATTCCTGTTATGTGTGTGAGTTTTGGAGAACATAATTTTGTCAAATGGAACACTGTTATTCATTTTTTTATATGTTAACCATGCAAAGACAAGAGAATATGAACTTTAAAAGATTTGACTATCGCTCAAAGTCTACTTGTATTCCTATATTCTCCTTGTACCTACAAAAAGATAAACCATATAACTTCTGCAAATGTTTATCTCAACTAACATGAAGATATAGGAATAAGAGTTCATAAGAATGGTTTGTACAAGAGTAGAGAAAGTCATGTGAGTGCAACACATCAGATTTTTCCAGTTTAGTACTGTACTATTTGTATGCATTTCAGGTGGTTCAGAAACATTCAAAGATAAACAAGATTTCTTCTATCATGAAGTTCGAAAATATCATCAGAAACACTATCACGAAAAGTTACCAATGAAAATCAATCGTGATAAGCTCTTGGAGTCTGTAAGTGACATTTAAATATGTACTGTTATTTACTTAAGCAAGTAATCATAGTGATCATGTCATAAGTTGTCTAACATAGCCCATCCTAAAATAGAAATCCATCTGAGAACTGGAATTGCAGCTTTCCAAATTATATAATTATAGTAATGTTATCTTACGTCCAATTCTAGAAATTTTCTTTTCCATTGCTCACTGCCAAAGATCTTTGTTTAGTAAGCTCTATGGATAAAAATGTAATGTGCTAATAATTTCAAAGAAAGTGGTTGAAAATTAAAAGATGTTCAAAGTAATACTAGTTTTATGATAAGTTTATCTGCTTGCTCTCTGCATTTCAGGCCCTACGTTCATACTGTGCCATTAACCAAATGGTTATTTAGTATTATACAGGGTTATTAGAAGTCCTACATCATCTAATCAATGTTATAGGCATGTGGTTCATTGACATGAATCTTGTATCTGGGGATAACCATATTTTGAGAACTCAAAATTTTATTATCACCTTGGACTTCCAGTTTAAAACAGGGTTTAAGTTACAGCCAGTTTGTTGTTTTTTTCTACTTGAAGTCGAAGACTGCAACAGACTTTAAAACAGCATTTGCAAAAATACAACAATATGCCACAGAAGGCAAAAAATGGCACAGAACAGGAGAAATTTAAGTGAATCAATCAGGAAGAAACAACACCTTGGGTGAAGCCTGCCCCCTCCCTCCTGCTGTCTGCCATCCAGACCAATCAGCGGAGTCCACTCGAGGGATAAATACAGCAGCTCAGACAGTCCACACCTCAGACTTCTCCAAGGAGACTACGACCGCGTCACTGAAGATGTCCGCCGCAGATGTGGAAGAAATGTCTGGGTACTTAAAACTCCAACAGACCACAGCATAACAGCCCAGAAATAGCTCCTAGTTATATTATGCATCATTGTTACCAACTGTGATATACCAGGTGTTCTGAAATTCATGTTACAAACTTCTAGGGCTAATAGAGGGAACTGAATAGACAATATTTTAAATAGGAACCCATGTCCGGAAACGTATTGTTTCCATGCTACAATCTTTACAATGAGTCGGATTTGCCGGTGTTGTTTTGCAACATGCAAAATCTCCTGGTTGCAACACCTGTACTCTTTGGGGGTGGTAAGGCTGCAGTTGTTGCTCGCGAAGAACCGTCCACACGATGCTGTTAGAAGTATCCATCGCATGCGCAATAGTTCACATACTTGTTGATGAGTCCTCTTCAACATAATGTAGTACAGCTTCTTCAAATTCGGAGGTGCGGCGTCTTCTTGGAGCACCAGTCCTTCCTATCGACGGTGAAGGTACCTCGTTGTTGGAGCCATTGCACAATTCTGGCAAAAAGGGTATGTGGTGGAGTTGTGCATTGTGGATAACGATCTTGATACAACCGACCAGCTACTCTTCCATCTCCTTCCGCGGCATGTCCATGTATTCTTCAAATGAGTACTCAACCATGTTTATCGCAGCTGCACAGGCACGTGAATGGGGTTCCAAGTATGATACCACAGCAGGGGAAACGTCACGTGACGTCAGGTGATCGTCTGACATCATGTACTTCTATCAGGTTACATAACAAGATCGGTAAATTCGATACCTTGTAATGGTTGTAGTACGGAAACGGTTCATTTTCGGACATGGGTTCCTATTCAAAATATTGTCTACTCAGTCCCCTCTACTAGCCCTAGAAGTTTGTAACATGAATTTCAGAACACCCGGTATAACCATTACTTTTTGTGTTTCTCTTTCCATTGATACTAGTTTCATGTTTCTAAGTTTTATTAAACACAAGTTGCACATGTTCACAACCCAAAAGCTCATTTATAGCAACACTGTACAGTTTTTGAGTTCTCAATATATGGCTGCTCCCACCAGAGTTTTGTGTGTTTGAATCATATGCTTCAGGAGTTATTTAGGTGGTGGTGCAAGATTTTTAACTAAGGCTGTAGATTGAACATGTTACTGCATTGTAAAATATAAGGCTAGCATTATGAAATAATTGCTTTTTATCTTACAGTCAATGAAGGCCACAAAAGGGTTCTCTGTGAGTGACTGGTGCAGAAATTTTGAAATTACATTCCAAGGGGAACAAGGTAAAGTGCATCATAAAAAAAATGTAGGATAATCCCTAAGAGGAGTAAATATGGGCCACTTGGCATTTCACCAAGAAATAGAACGTAAAAGACTTTTTAAAGTAAATGTTGCTTCAAGTACATTTGAACTTAATATGCTTTGCATGAATATAGATTTAACACTTCATGCACTAATTATTTTCTGAGAAGTGGTAAAAATACCTATCCTTTATTTGCGTTTTACTATCTCTTATTATTACTTAGGTGCTATTTGTAGGAATCAGAGTAAAAAACACACAGTTATATGTAGAAATAACTGCATTTTAATGGCTTTCTCTTATCCTGAATATTCTCTGGTTTAGGTGTAACCATGTTGGGATATTTCCCACCCTCCCGTGTGTCTCCTTTTGTTAAATGAGAAATTATAAGTCAGTAGGTTGTAATAGTATTACACAGCAAGACAACATGTTTGGGTCTTGGCAGGAAGATGCTATCTTGTTATTTAGTGATAGAAGCACACTCTGGTGAATGAGTGAGGAAATAGCGGTTAATGGTCTGTGGTAAGACTCAAAGATTATAGAAATTTGGAGGTTGGATTTAGTGGGAAAGTTCCAGTACTTTCTGTTCCATATTTAATCTTACAAAATATGCTAAACTGTCTGTATTCCCATGTGGTATCAAAGCGACATCCTAATTCTATGTAGGTATAATGGAACCCAAATATAGTAATTCCATCTAGCGGTGTGAACTAAATTAAAATGTTTTGAACGAGAATTTTTGGGATAAAACCATAGAAAATTAAGATTGAAATGCATGCAAGATAACCGTTTGGACCATTTCTTAATTAAAAATTGGCCTATACAGGGTATGACTGCACAGATTTTGCATGATGGTAGAATAAAATATGACTTACAAAAAAGTCCAATAACAAGTTTATCTGTCATGAGAAATAAAGGAGATAATTTACATAATTTAATATCAAATACTAATGGTTCCATTGCGAGATGCAAAGCATTAATTGACAACAAATTATTTAATATTATCTACACTCCAAGATTATAAAGATATGACATCCAAATTTTAGGAAGGAAGGAAAAGATTTTGTTATTAACTCTGGAGCATTAATTATCTATCTATACTATATACAGCAAGTAAATAAAGTAGATGTAAACAAAACCACATGCATTTTGACCACAGCAAGCTTGAAGCTTTCGCCGTCTAAATAGCCCCTTGAAAAAATACATCTCCTAAGGTCTGAAATCTCACTTAATGTCTGCTAAAGCACAAACTAAGCATACTAAACATAGATGAATTGTAAGAATATGCAGTTAAGTGAATTTGTATCCAGCCTAACTCATTCGGCACATGCATCATTCACTAAAAAGTAACATGGTGGAACAAGTGAGTGTTGTGAAACATAGCAAAGAAAACCGTTATGAAGTGATGAAAAGACAATAATATTGAAGGTGTTTAACAAGTTCTGTGAGAAATATCCTGAACTTGCTATACATAGATGACGTGCTGATTTAACATCCAAGTTTACCAGTCTGTCAGTTTCAAATATTTACAGTGTACGCAAAGAAAAACCCTCAGTCGGTAAAGTCAGAACTCCCGGCAAGAAGAGACTGCACACCAGGCAAGTGCTGGATGTTGTTTGTGACAAATTTGTGAGATCTGCAATCCATCCAGAAGTTCAGCAGTTCTTTGTTAACAATGAACTCCCCATCTTAAACAAAGTGCTGTTGGCAGTTAACTCTGATCCCAACTTTCCAGATTTAAAATGTACTTCCCTCCATAAACTGCTTCTGGAGATTGGTTTTGAGTTTGTGAGCAGAAAATGAAAAGTGTTATTGTGGGCAGAAATGACATAAGTAGCAATGCTGCTACTGCTATTTGCTGCATGTTATTTAGATTGAGTAAATATATCCTTTTAGTGGGGTAAAATACACATTATACTTTCGCATAGCGGTAACTGTGTTCTGTCATTGCAAATGTATGTGGCCGCAGAGTGATACAAACTGGCAGTGTTTACATCCACTTTATTCACTTGATAGTATACCTGATGTGACTGCCTTTGTGGTTTACCAGGAGAAATACGAACTGGTTTGAGAATTTAATGCCATTCTGGCAGTTTGTCACAATAGCTCAGTGGTTAGAGCAGTTGCCCGGTAAGTGGAAGGTCTGTGGTTCAAATCCCAGTTGTGGTATTGAATTTTTAAGTTCCAGTTCTACCTCTCAAACTTTGCCCACACACGGCTTGTGTGTTTAAAAACACCAACAGTAAGTTTGTTGGCATAAATAAATAATAAATACCTATATTATCTTCACAGTCTGGCAGCAGAGTAGGATTGAATGGATGAATGTTTTGTTTGCAAATCAACTTCTGCTGTTATGCATGTGTTCACACGTATGACGAGTGAAAGTCCAAACTATGCCAGTCTCTAAAAAATGGTTTTGCTACATCTCGAGTTATCACTTACTGCAAGTAATGAGAGGAGGGGTGATTTTCTTTCATGCTTTCCGAGCAGTATTCAGGCAGGTAGTTTCTACTGTCAGCACTCCTGATCTTCCACTCTAGACACACACGAGTATTGCCAAACATATATTTACAAATTTATTCCAATAGGCACGCTGGAATTCAATTATTTAATATCATTTTGTGGTTAATCTGCTCATTCTAGCAATAAACAGAAAAGAGATGAATAACTCGTCTTTTATTACATGGCTCATACAAAATAATGAACTTTCATATAATCTGTTTTTTGGCATTATCCAAGCAGCTGTTCATGGAGATTTGCCTGTATAATTGGGAGTATATGTAGATGGCGGACCAAGTGACACAATTAAGACCATCTGTCAGGAATACTGTCATATGTCACAGAACCTACAGGAAAATGTTATGATAGGATCTAAACATTAAAACAAGGTTGAATAAGCAAAACATGCACATACTGTAACTATTTAGAACTTCTTTTGAGATGCAGGCAGTTTTGCTGCTAAGTTCAGAGATAAAATATATTTAATTGTGAGACAAAATATGAATTTATTTGCTTTCTAGGTTTGGATTGGGGTGGTGTCCGCAGGGAATGGTTTGAGTTGACTTGTGCAGCATTGTTTGATGCACGTAATGCTCTATTTACAAGTTTCTCGGACAGCCAGCAAGCTCTTGTTCATCCAAACCCACATCGGCCTAGTCACCTCAAGTTAAAACATTATGAGTTTGCTGGCAAGGTAGTTGGAAAATGTCTTTATGAATCTGCTCTTGGTGGTTCCTATAGGCAGTTGGTTCGTGCAAGATTCACAAGATCATTTCTGGCTCAAATCATTGGTCTCAGGGTACATTATAAGGTGAGCAAATTAGTAGTATACCCACATGAAGTTACATATAAGGGTTGTTTCTTTAGTTTTGGCAACTATATTTTGGATTCCAAATAACACTATGGTTGGCAATTCTGTTTATTGCATGTGTAATTTAGGTACCTTCCCTCCTTCCAAGCATATGGATGCACCTTTCCCCCCTCCCCTCCTTATGCAATAATAAGCCAAAGGTGGTCAGTATAGATCTAAGTGTCGCAGTATAACATAGTACAATGTTTGAGAGGAAGAACTGGAACTTAAAAATTCAACGCCACAGCCATGGCAGTTTGTCACAGTAGCTCAATGGTAGAGCACCCGCCTGGTAAGCGGAAAGTCTGTGGTTCAAATCCCAGCTGTGGCGTTGAATTTTTAAGTTCCAGTTCTACCTCTCAAACATTGCCCACACACGGCTTGTGTGTTTAAAAACACCAACAGTAAGTTTGTTGGCATAAATAAATAATAGTACAATGTTTCCAAAGCAGGAGCAGAGAATTTGGTTGAAAATTGAATGTGGCAGAGGTAGAAATGCACAACAGTGGCACCGAGGATTCCGAGAAGCTTGTGGTGTTGATGCATTGCCGTACCAAACAATAGCAAGGTGGGTACAAGCCTATAAAGAAGGACACATGTCTAGATCTGGTCATCCACTGGTTAGTGAGAATGACGTGCAGACAGTGTCCACATTAGTGGAAGCAGATCGGAACTGCAGTGTCTGATTTGTTCCATCACTGGGGTTGGGAGGTGGTCTACCACCTTCCATATTCTCCAGACATAAGTCCCTGCGACTTCGACCTCGTTCCTAAGCTGAAGGAACCACTGCGTGGGAAGAAGCTGAGAACAGTGAATGACATTCTGAGCGCAGTTGATGGGGTCTCTATGTACCATCCAGGGATTAGGCAGTGCCGACGACTACCAAATCGCTGGGAGCACATTGTATGCAATGCTGGTAACTATATCAAAGGCCTGTAAAACTTACAACCTTGTGAGTATACTATGTGACCAGAAAATACTAAATAGTTGCTAAAACTAAAGAAACAACCTACATATGTATTTAATTTTTTGTATTAAAATATGTATTTAAGTATTTGGAAAAGTAATTTAACTTTGTAATATTCTTTGCAGTGCCATATACTGGTGCATATGCATCCACTTACATTAATTTTTGTATGATTCTTTGGCATAAATGATTATTTTGGAATGTTCATTGCTCTTAAATCTATTTAGATCATTGTTTCACATACCTTTTTCACCTTGGTGGAGTTATCATTATTATTGTCATTCTAAGTTGTTGTCATCTTCATGAGCCTCTGCTATTTAGCAACAAAATGGGAGGCTTGTAGTTCAGATCCTGCCAGGACCTTCCTCCTTGACGAAGATGTTTTCCAGGCTTTCCTCTGTTCTTATGACTGGCAATGCTGAGGCGATATCTAAACTTGGACTCAGGAGGTTTTCTTCCCAAGTTGTCTTTCCCAACTATCATTTCTTCATGTATCATCAGTAGGACCCAGATTTTGATGACTTTGCATCTTTTTTTCTGATGGAACTAGGGCAATGCTGGGCGGAAAGTACTCAGGATGTCCCAAAAAACACTAACAACACTTAGTATGTTGTTAGGGATGGCAAGCTGATTGATTTTCAAATATGAACCCCTGTCCAGAAATGCATGGTTTGAACACTGTAGCACGTCAAAGTGTGTGGTTGGTGCACATTCATTTCATCAATAAACCCAACATCGAGCTGTCTACATTACAAACAGGCTTCGAACTGTGTAACTCCTATGTCAATGCAGAGTCTATATTGGAGGTGCTGTACCTCATGCACATGACCCAATACGTGCAGTTGTTTGAAGATTTTTTATCGATCTGTGGACTCAAGCAATAAGGTCCTCCGCTGATGTTACAGGAGTGCTATACACCATACTCTTCAAGCAACTTCACAAAAAATAGTCGAGAGCTGTCGGATCTGGCAACCATGCTGGCCATAGAACTGGTCTACTTCTACCAATCCATTGATTTGGATATGTCACATTGAGGTGATTCCACAGATTTACATCAAAGTGTGTTGGAGCTCAAGTCAGTCATTTCAACGGCTGTATACTGGTACATGTCGCACTGCTGTGAAAACATTACTGTACCTGAAATTACACAAGTAATGCAGTAAGATGCTCATCAAGGACCTTATGAAGGAATTTAGCGCATGCGCAGGAATGTTATTATACTCAGGTCGTTTATCCCAGTACACAGATGGCTAAAGGATTCCATATCTTCCATATTAAGGGTTCCTATTTGAAAACCGATCAGTTTGTAATCCCACACAACATACTAAGTGCTGTCTGTGTGTTTTTGGGACAACCAGTATGTGGGTCTTAACATTTTAAGTGAAATGTAATTACTTTTAAGGATAATTTTTCTACAGGCATAGACATGTTTATTTGAAAGGACTTGTAATTTTTTGTGAGTTTGGTTGCATTATTTGAGTCTCAAAATTTAAAGTTTGGAGTCGTCTAACTAAACAGCTGATATCTATTGCAAGACAGACGACTTCTTTAAAGGGATCTATCTGCTACTTTTGAGGGTCATACCATGCATACTGTTACAATGCAGTGTTCACCCAGTAGAAGCCAGTGTTTGATGTAATGTTTATTTCATCATGCCAAAATTAAAAACAAGTATTTCCATGAAACTGAAAATAAAATGGAATACATGGAAACAATTGCAAGTAGTCTTAAGTCTTGTGGAAGGTGAAGTAGGCAAACTTGTTTTATTCCACTTAACATATACAAAGTGACATAAACAGTGAAATAAAAATGACTTATAGAAGCATTTGAGTCAACCTATTCAACTTTTTATTCAGACACATTTCAAAGACCATCTTCATTATCAATAGTTTCTCGACTGGTGCTTGAAGAGGAAGAATCTGTTGTGGTTGTGATTGTGCTGCTATCTGAGTTGTTGCATGTAAACTTCCGGCAACATCCTGAAGTTTACATCCAACCATAAAATATTTTAATAGCTACAGTTAAAAGAAAGACAAATTTGTTTTCTATATTCAATAAGGAATGAATTTACTTAGTGTAGTAGCTCAATTGGTAAAAATGACATAATATGCTGAAGATCTGTGTTTCTAATCCCAGCTGTGACATTGAATTTTTCAATCCAATTCTACCTTTCCCATTTTAGCTTACATAGAGCAATTATTAATGTGGAAATTAATTTTTTCCTTTGCAGTATTTTGAACAGGATGATCCAGATCTGTATCTAAGTAAAGTGAAGTACATACTGGATCATGATGTTGAGGAAATGGAACTTTACTTTGTGGAAGAGGAATATGATAAATGCGGTCAGTTAATAAAGGTGTGTGTTTAATTTGTGTTTTTAAAGCAGCATTTTTATTGATGAATTCACATATATCTGTTTTACATTCTTTCTAAAAATAAAATGTTATTCAAGAGATGACTAAAATGTAGTGTTATTAACAGGTTGTTGAACTAGTTCCTGGAGGGTCAAAGATCCGTGTACTGAACAGTACAAAACATCAATATTTGGATGCACTTGCACAGTACAAACTGGCAACCAGTTTGAAGGATGAAGTGGAGCATTTCCTCAAAGGGCTAAATGAACTGATACCTGATAACTTACTCAGCATATTCGATGAGAATGAGTTAGAGGTAAGACTAACAGAAACAAATATAGAGATTGTTAGGTAATAACTATTTAGTTAATAAGTATACAGAAGAAATCATAAGCATAGATTCTTTCTTTGTTGTTTTTTATTTTTACTTCCTTTACTGTGTATGTATGTAATAGGTAGAAAGGGTATTACATACCATCCAAAAAATGGTTACTTCACTACTTCACCAGAACTACATGTTTTGAGGCCCCTCAATCAAAAAGAAACATTTTTAGAAAAAGATTTGTGTGTTTGTATATGCACATGTGTATGTGAGTGTGAACAGCATAACTCAAAAATGAAATGTTCACCAAACTAGGTATTTAGGTTCAGTACCTTCCAAAAATGTTACAAAATTTTCAAGAAAATCATCCATCTCAGGCTAGCCTTTACATAGAACGTTTTTTGAAAGTTTTAATTTTTTTGAAAATAGATCTAGAGATTGTGATTAAAATAGTGTAATTAAAGATACTTGCATGACAAATAAAATGCATATCTTCAATTTTCTGGAAATAACCATAGCAGTTAAAGAGTATTCATAAATAAAACTCAATATGTCTAAGATCTGACAATGTAGCTGTTGATTTTCCAGCTTGGAATCCATGTTGACATAGATTGTTAGTTATAAGAAAAAGTTTGTATGCCTATTTCAGCTCATTTTCTTATAAAATTTACCTATAGGATCCACAGATTGATATGTCATGATACAAGGGTTGTCCCAGAAGTACCCATCCTAACAAAGAAAGCACATAAATTTTGGGAAAAAACATCTTTATTTCTGTACATTATTTCTGTATCCTCGGAAAACAGCAGTTGCAACCTTCAGGTTGATTACAGGACATGATTGTCTGACAAAACATTTAAACAGGATTGGGATATATTCTTCACCACTCTGTCCTCTATGTGATCTGCAAGAGGAAATGGATCGAGACCACCTTCAAATGTGCCCGGCCACTTCTAGTGCCCCATCCATGAGTAAAATATATTGGAGAGCAAGAGGATTAATGACTTCATTGTCAGAAATCCAGCATTAGCTAGCAACAACATAATGAATGAGTGAATTAGTGCATTGTCTTGATGAAACAAAACTTTCTTGTTTGCTAAATGCAACCTTTTTTTGCTTGATATTATCATTCAAACACTGCAACAAGTTTGTATAATACTCGCCATTGATTGCTTTTCCTTTTTGGAGATAATAATGAAAATTATCCCAGGTGCATCCTAAAAAACTGATGCCATGACCTTGCCTGAATACAGAATGATCCTTGCCTTCTTTGGAGCTGATTCTCTCCTTTCAATCCATGGTTTGGACTGTTCCTTTATTTCAGGAGGTGTGAAGCGATGGATCCATGGTTATGAATCGATGCATAAACTCAGCTTTATTGCAGTGAAACATTGCCAAACCTCATTTGAAACATTCTCATTATGCTGTTTTTGTTCCATTGTGAGCAAATGCAGCACCCATCTTGCACACAGCTTTCTCATGTCCAACTTTTCAGTCAGTAAGTGATGTACCACACTTTTTGAAACACCTGCAATGTCTGCTAGCTCTGCACTTTCATCGATGGTCATCCAATACCATTTTGTCGATTTTCTTTACAATTTCTGGCATGGTCGGTTCATTTGGTCAACCACTGCAATGTTCGTCTTGGCAGCTCATACAGCCTCACTTAAACTCTGCCACCCAATATTTTACTGCTGTAAATGTAGTAGAGTTCCCAGAGAAGAATTTAGCTCGGCTTTAATGTTAGCTGGAGTAATACCTTTCAAATTAAAATATTGCATCACATAACAATGACCAGTTGTATCCATGTTTACAAACTCACTGAGAGCATTCACTGTTGATGGCCGCCAAACAAATACTAAATGACATAGCATTGTCAAATTTCAAACTTAAGCTTTACATGGTTGGTACTTTCTACCATAGTCATTTGTTTGAAACAACCACTATCTATAAGTCAGACCGTGTACTTCTGTGGCAGCCCTTATGATATGTATGATTAATACAATTCCTGGTGAAATCTTGACATCAAATTTTTTGATAGAATGTAATAAATCTACTCACTGTAGTATGTAGTAGGGAAAGAAAAAATTAAATAGAATTAATTTGGTTTGGATACTGATGGTAAAAGTGTGGCATGTAGCATAAGTTTAAATTGTGTTCATTTGTGTAAATTGGCACCCTCAGGCCACTTTGGTCACCGAACTTTCCACTGTTAATTACAATCATATTTTGCCCACTGGGATAAATATACAGAATTTCCAGGAATGCATTAAAAAACTTACATCTGTTATGAGTATTCTAATGCATCTAACTGTAAGAGTAAAGGGTACAGACACCGAGGGGACACCTCGCTGACTTCGACCTACATAGACTATTGTGGCTACCACCCTCCAGGAGGTAGGGATGATATGAGGGAACCAAATGTGCCACACAGGGTGGCAGCGAGACAGGCCACAGAGATGTGCAGAAGTCCCTAACAAATTGTAAGCCCAGAATATTTAATTTAGAAAAAACAAGAATAGATGATTCATGCTGGTATTTATTGTATTTGGTTTATATTCACTAAAAATACCTATGTCAATTTTTTGTTATATAAATGTTACATTTTATTCAGTAAGTTTTATTGTTGCATACAAAACTATTTGTTCAAGTAATGTGGAGCATGGCCAACATTGATTATAAGTATAAATTGTGGGAAAACAAAGGAAAAGCAATCATTACTAGGCTCTGTAACCAAGAGGAAAGCATTATAATCAAAGCTTCATATAGTGAAGATGCATAATTGTGTGGGATCATTAACAGAAGTGTGGCACAATAAAATCAAAGACGCATTAATTCTTCTAAATAGTTAACAAGGAAAAAGAACAAACAATCCGCCAGTGATTGTGTGGAGAAGAAATTACGCTAAGTATATACATAGATACAAATATGTGTTAGAGAAAATAAAAATTAAGATTATTGTGAAAGCGATGCCATGTATGCTTCAAGTCAGAGGTAATTAAAAGGAAAACTTTGCTGCATTCGGAATAATCTGAATAGTTTCAGGCTTTAATTTCATGAACATGGTTAATTAATTTAGTGAATGGTTTCTATTTTAAACATAAAATGAAGTTACTTTTAGTGAAATCGGGACTTTAATTGGTGAAAATCCTCACCATTTTTATTTTTTATCTGTTGCCTGTTACATATGGCCCTGTAACCAAGATCTCATTGCTCATGAATAAAAACCGCCACATAAGTAAATCTTCAAAAATAATCACTACTTCACAGCATATTGCCACTGTTTTACAGCTTCTGCTGTGCGGAACAGGAGAATACAGTGTGGCAGACTTCAGAGCCAATCATGTGGTAAATGGAGGTTCTCCAGAATTTCGGCGCATCCTTGATTGGTTCTGGACTGCAGTTGCCAACTTTACTCAAGAAGAAATGGCTCGCCTTCTGCAGTTCACAACAGGATGCTCACAGCTTCCTCCTGGAGGATTTTCGGAACTTAGTCCTCGATTCCAGATTACAGCTGCACCTACTTTTGGTAACCTTCCTACAGCTCATACATGGTATGTAACAAGTTAGCTTAATCAGATGCGTAAGAGAATTAAGAAACTGTCACGAAAACTTCAGCTTCTACTTGCTTCACTTAAGTAAGAATGAATTTATTGTCAACTTTACAGTACATCCAATTTTTTATATTACTATTTTACAATCACTTGTGACTGGTTTCATCAACCAATGATAAATTTTAACAAATATTGAAGGGATTTTATGTTGAAGTTAACACAAATTCTGTATCATCAAACAGTGTTAGCTTTAATATTGTGTTAAAGTCGGTATGAAATTAGCATCAATGTACCCCTGTGTTAAATCATTTTGATGCCATTCATAGCTCTCATACTGAAGATCCGTGGTTCAATTCCCAGTTCTGGAGCGGCGATTTTAAGTTAGCCTTATCCAAACCTTCATTTCTAACTAGTTCATGTGAAGAATTCCTGAAGCCCAAGATGGTTCAGAGTTCACAGTAAATGCTGTAGGCCCTCTCATTCCACTACCATCACCCTACCATCAGAGGTAATAGACTCTGCCCTCTGGGTGCCTCCACTTCATAAATGTGTCCAGTTGGTGGAAAGAAGTTACATCCAAAGGTCATAGACCACATGGGTAGTGTTAGGGACGACAATTAATGTTTGAAGTTGGAAAATGGCTGCTACAAACCAAGCTGTTGATGCCAGTTTTCCGTATTCAGAATTTTTAATACCCTTCCTAATGGAATTTCTAAAGCGATACAGACTGTCCAAAGTGATCATGAACATGACTGTATAGGAAATATGAGAAGTTACAATACTACCAACAGAAGTATCTCTTTTTCCAATGCTGTTAGTGGTAATTGCTTTGGGATTTTATGCTACTGGCACTTTTTATGTAATGGTGGATGATAATATTGTAATCACCGAAGCTATCATTTGTGGGTTTATCTTGTAGGTTTGAAAGCAGTTGGTTCAAGAAGCAACAAGTATTTTGTTGGACTTTGCTCAATCCTGAATCAGCAGTAACACACTTTTATCCACTTCAGTTTCAATGTGTGTGTGCACCAGTTTTAAACCGTTCAGATGCTCTTTGCAACTGGCATTTTTTGTGCTGCATTGTGCGAACATAAAATTGCCACAGTTTATTATACACACCTGAAGCCATTAAAAGTGAAGCAATATAATCCTCTAATATCACAATAATAATGTAGAGACCAACATCTTCACTTACAGTTTGTCTAAAACATTGTGACACTCCGTATGCGCGAGTGAGGAGAAATGCAGAGAAGTGGCGAGAGTGGTGGGGGAGCAAGTGGCTAGAAGGTTATCAGAACTTGGAGGCAGTCATGTATACAAAGCATGAACTTATCACTCTTGCTACAGTTGGAAGACTGCGGTGACATCACTGACAATTACATCAGCGCAAATTATGTGACGTCATCCCTTGCACGTAACAGCTTCATAGCAAGGTTGGCCAAGGTCAGTTTACCTTGAAAATGGCAGAGAGTAACTGCTGAAGCATGTTGGTTGTGTGTGTTTACACTTCAGTTTAGTTAAGTGAAGCTGTTGGTCTCTGCATTATTATTGTGATATTAGTGGATTGCCACAGTTGCTTACTGCACCTGTGAGAAACACATGCTAGGGTGGAGATGAGCATGGCAGAGTCAGTTTAGCATTTCCTTAGCAACCGAGCATTATATCAGCACAATCCCATGCACTCAACAGTACACGTCATGTGACATTTATGTTTAGATCAGGCAGCCCCAGCTCAATCACTGTGACATTATGCTCTTTAGCCCAATGTCTGGACATCTGGAAGAGGGCAGAATGGAAGGTTAACACAGGCGGAAGGAAAATTAGTGGCGGCACATTTGTAAAACTTGCAATATCAGAAGGCTTGCACTTTTATTGACAGTATTGACTGTGTATACAAGGTGAAATAGAAATAATACCTGGGTGCTTAATACAGTAAATGAACATTCCATTTCGTAGCTCTTCTACCACTTACGAGTATATACTAGTATTACATTCAGTATTTATAATTGTATTCAGTCATAATTCAGATGTCAAGCTTTTTGTATGCTTTTCCCCCTAATTATCTTTGCAATATTTTAGTAATTATCTTTGTTGTACAATGTTGTAAATTGCTGTCAGATAATCTTACTCTGTGACCAGGTTTATAGGTTTCATTAATGAAAGAAGCTACTCACACAGGTAAGTAGATCCAATCATGCTTAACATGTGACCAGTATATCTTGCAGTCATCGAAATTTGGACTGAGGAAAATTTAAGTAAAAATCAGTCCAGCTTATTTTGTGAGGAAAGGACTTCTTCATTTGCCAATCATATTGCAGGTCAATAAGGTCTAATTGAAACTCATTTTCAGTAGTTGCAGTGTCTTTCATCTTCTCTCTCATCATATCACGTTCCACTTCTTTATAACCATAGTACTCACCGCTATGAGTAGTGTAGTGTTGTAAGTTATATTTTTTAATTGTTTAAACAACCTTGTCGCACCCTAGATATTTTACTGCACTATATTTGTCTATGAACCGGCACTGGTCTTCACAAACAGTGCTGATAACCTAGTAGTTTGAGCACCCTTAAACCTACATCATCAAATTCCCAAACAGAGAGAAAAGTATATGGACAAAGATAGATCAAGTTACCATTTGTATAACTCACAGGCAACATAGCACACTAGTCACACACATCCGCCACTGCTTAACTAGAAACAACTGTAGCGGTTTTTAAAAAGGGTTCTTGAATGATGTAATGATGTAGCCACGAGTCTCATCTTCAGAGCATTATGGGTACAAGCAGACAAATAAGGGCGAGGTATAATTATTATTTCCAATAAATATTCATATTTTCTGTTACTTCAACTTTATTGCAATTAACTTGCAACATTTGAATATATTATCTTCACTCTTTTACAAGAAGTAAACAGAAGTAAAGAAGTAAACTTGTAACTTTTAGGTCCAAAAACTATTGTGTTCAGGAACTTCGTGGTTTCATATGAGTTAAATCCTCACTTCTTTCTTTTGTAAATATTTTAGGATATTTATGATATTGGCTCGCATTGAATATTTACACTGGTATTCAGCGAGATGTCCTCGGCGATATGAACCTACATCGTTGGATTGCCGACAAAAATCTCTTATTCTGCAGTACAAATATGTGACAATCTTTAGCAATGCATATATCACTAGTAATGATTCATTACCTCTCTATAGGGATAGTTGTGTATTTCCCTTGTTACAGACATAGCAACCAAATTGATTGGCTATTCATCAATTCGATTGTGATGCGTCATCATATGGTCATGATCAGTCTCAAATCTATTTCTTTTCGACTCGCATTAGATTCAGGAAATGGATTAAGAAATACAATTTTGATAATTACATTGCATATACAATATTTATATGTGTTATGTCTGAACAATTGGCATATTCAGTATTGGCATTAATCTTTTCTCCGATGCATTTCAATATACAATATCTGCCACACAACTATAACACATTCCAATCCTACCTGCTACCCATTTTTCTTTGCGTTGAGGCTGCCTGATTTAGATGAATAGGTATTCAGTGAGAAAACAACATAATGGCAAATAGCAACATGTGAAGAATAGCTTTGTAACAAAGTGTATGAAACCAGACACAACTATGACAAGAGAAAGGTGATCTGTTTTCCCATAGAAGGGACATTGTGTTAGTGCTTGATATTGTGTTAACCTTGAAATGTTCAGTTTAATTAACTTGTAAAATTTGTTTTCAGTTTCAATCAGCTGTGTCTGCCTGACTATGAAAGCTATGAGCAGTTTGAGAGAGCATTACTACTTGCCATCAACGAAGGGACAGAAGGCTTTGGAATGATATGAAATTGTGTGATAGTTTTTCAAAGCTTTAGCATAATTGTTCAAGTGCAAAATCAAAAGCTTACAAAAGCATATTATAAAAACTATGACATTTTGTTTTGCAAAGAGTGATTACTTTGTAAATAGAGCTGTTTGTTGGCTCTTTTTTTTCTGGAACATGTATACATGGTGCTATAAAGCAAATTTTAATAGACTGTTTAGCAGTCAGCTATAATCAAACTAAAGCTGTGCTGTGCAACTGTGGTAACTTTCCATTTTCTCAAGGAACATTTTAAATTTCACACAGGGGAAATAGGCAAAATGTGTAACAGATAGCATTGAAAATGTTATCTGCACCTAACTAAAATTATTTGATTGGTCAAAGCAAATATTCTTGAGACAATACAGGATTGCCTATATTTCCCCATAGGGAGAAAATTGAAGTGGAACTACTAAATGACAAATTTTGACAAAATGCAAATTTTACTGTGTATGTATACTGTTAAACAGTGCATAAAGATGTGCAATTTGTAAATATTCATTGCAATAAGACGTATGATGTGAAAGAAATTACAAACACTATTAAGACTATATGAGATGCTAACTTGTCACTAGGTTGCCCCATGAAAATTTACACAATGATGCCAACGAAACATTCATTCTGACAGATGGAAAAAGCATATAATGTGACAAATGACAAGTATGGTAGTTTTTATTTCTCTATACTTCTTCTAAAACTGAGCCCCAGTTCATGACCTTGCAGCTCACAGCTGTTCTGTTGTATCTTAACTTTGACACATTGTGGTACACAAACTTATCTCTCTCTCTCTCACAAACACTTTTCAACTGTTCACAACTACTCCTCCGACTAACTCACCAACTGTACAAGCCAGTCTGCTTATATAGTCTCTGAATTACCAGCGACTTTTCTGTAAATCAAAGCTTCTCAGCTTGTGCTGTAAGCAAAGACCTGCACGTCAAAAGCTTTTAGAAATGACTGCAAACCCATTTGTTCTGAGCCAACATTGTCGGTGTTGTTTGGCAGTCGGTGCTTACAAAGGCAGTGGGGTCAGGTAGCTGTTATTTAATCCTGTGAGCCACAGCTATCGACTCTAATATTTCTCCCTTTCCTTCTAGTTATAATCTATACAAAAGTAACTAAATGTGCAACTACATAGAAGATTAATTCATAAAAAATTATGGAGTTACCAGTTTAACATTCCCCCAACATATATGTGCAACCCTGTACTTATAAAGAGATTGTTACCATATTCAGTACTGTGCATTATTGGGTCATTATGTCACATTGCCATAATGACATAATAGCGGCATTCGAAATTGCTGTAACTTATATAGAGAAAATTCACCAAATTTTCCTGAGCAACAAAGATGCTAAAACCTCTCTACATTATAACCATAAAACAATAAAGATAAATTTATAATTACTTACCAGTATTGTGCTGATGATAAGCTATATCACAGTCTGTAACACCTGCTCACTTTTCTCCCATGAAGGGAATACTATGGCTGTCTGTCTTATTGGCTCAAACTCACCACATAATAATAAATTAAATGCTGGGGTGGCCATCCATTCAAAGCTGAACATTGTGAGTTTGAGTCCCATGTGCTGGTGATAAAGGATGGGCAGGGCCCACATAAAATAAACTGTGTTGTAGCACATTTGGATGGTGACAGGTTTACATTTGACTGCAATTACATGGATTTTGCTTTTTGTTACCCCCCAAAAAAACTGCAATAATCTTGAAATAAATATATTTATGACATAATATAAGTACAAATACATGAATTTATTGTTAAAGGCCCACATAATACGAACATCAAAGACACTTCAAGTACTCCAAAAATAGCCTCTTAATAAATGCTTTATGTATCCGTAAAGCAGCACATTTAAGGTTAACAGGTGAGTGTTGTTTTTTTATGTTATTAATGAACTGAATTCCTACTTTTAACTACCATCTATTGTTTGGGATTACAGTCACAAATTTAAATTATAACACAGGATAACTCTATGCAGTATAATTCACAGCATCTACACACTGTATACAATAGAAATTATTCGTGGTTTGTATTATTTAGGGATATACTTGTCAAAGAGTAAAGGCTTCGGCTTCCATTTGATTCATCTAAAATGTTAGGTTGAACATTGTTAAATGCAGATGGAGCAACCTAGGGTACCACACAAATATCACTACTCTGTATTCACTCTAAGGTTGATCCGTGCGAAACTGAACCCTGGTGGCCAGTGCACAGTTATAATGTATCCTTTCGCCATTCGCGCCAGAAATACTGTCACAGCACAACCATGTGGTGAGTGCATGCCGTACGTAATAGAAAGGACCAATCCCTTATTCCGTCAATTTAAAGAGTGAATAACATGTAACTAGAGGTTAAAGACGTTAAGATTGATAGTAACAACAAAATAAACCTGTTGTAGCACTTTGTCAATTGTTGGCGGTTCATTTTTAAACAAGAAATTGTGCAGTTACACGAATTGCGTTTTAAACAAAATCGTCACATTCTTGCATGACGTATTTCACACGCTTTCTTTTTTCCCGGGTGTAACCACTTTTCCTGTTTCAGCTTTTTCTTTACGAGCACTGTTTATACTGGTATTCGAAACACCGGTAAATTCAGTTTATTTCACTACTTCTTTGAAGGGAACAGTTGGATATTTCTCACAGAACTTATAATATGCGTTCAACACTATTGTTTTTTCACCACTAGTCAATGGTTTGCCCACCTTATGCTTTACATATTAAGTCGGCGAAGACGCAAGAACAAATTCACCACCACCATCCGCCATGATCCTAAGTAGAAACTGCTGGCTGTAAACAATAAATACTCGAATGTCAGGTAACTTCCACGCGTTGCATGTTGGGACTTGTAGCTCTGTTTATCAGTTTACATCAGCGTCAATTAACCTCTTAAGTATTTGTATAGAATATTATATCATTCAAGAATAAATTCATTCTAAAATTCAGATTATTAATATGGGACTACTTCTCTGCACGCATTGCTACCGTGTTGTGCCACGGTACAGTAGTCACATGGCTTTGTTTTGACGCGGACAAACCTAAGAGTGAATTGAGTTTAGTGGCAAGTTCTGGCGGGATGTGTCAGCATGTCTTGCAATATCACTCGATGTCCAGTGCCATCTCATTGTACTTGGCCACCTTTTTATATTTTTATGATATTTCTTTTTACATTTTTAGAATTTGATTGTATTTAACAGCAGCACTTGTATTATAAAGTGCACTTAAGTTCTATGTGTGGTTTAATGTAGTAGTTTTGCACTATTGTTTCAACATAAGTAACTGAATATTCCTCAGAAGAAAAATATTAATTTTTCTTATAATTGCACTTTTAAATGTTCATACAAAATCAAAACAGCACAATATTTTGTCAAGTCTCATATTTAAAATCAAATTAGCTGCTTATAGTATAGCATGAACTATCTCACTGGTATATTAGTACAGAGTGAGCTAAATACTGTCTTTGGAGAACAGGACATAATAAATATCAAAAACTTAAATAATTAAGTTAGGAAACAATATTTTACCAGATGGGTTCCCAAGGTTAAGGATTCAAATGTGGTGGAGGGCGATGGATTTTTTCAGGCATAAGAATCCTTAGCATGGCTTCCTTCAGAAGGGAGGTAAAGCCGGTGATCCATGTCATAATTTATGGCACTAAAAGAACCTCAAACCTGATAAAGAGGCCTCTGTGCAAAATTAAGCAGTCTTTCATGCCCAGTACAGAATGGGATACTCAGAACCACAGTAAAAGAGCCTTCATAAATAAAACTCAATTTTACTTCACCAGACGTCAAATATAAATCACTCGTATACTATATCTCCATTCTGTTTTAATGCGAGAGCTGTGGACCCCCAGCACTGGCGGTACTTCTGACATTACTAGAAGTAGACAGTGCCAAACATCCAATCCCTTCCCTTAGGGGAGTTGATCGGATGGGGTAGGATTCTGTCTGGCGGTGGTTCCCGATACTCATAGGAGATTATGTCCTGGCATAAGTCCAGGGTGGGTTTAAGAGATACCTTGATGTTTTCCGGTGCTAGCCTGCAGAGCTGGCAGCCGGTAAGCTAGACATCTGGTGAACCCCACCTAGGTTCTTAGGTAGTCTTCTCGGGTTGACACGCATAAGTAGCATATCCATTTCCATCCCCTGTGTAGCAGCAGGGGGGGGCCTTTTTAAACAATAAGGCATTGGCCAAATGGAAAGACCCACAATAGGAGTGGTACTTGGATGCCACATTCCCTGGCACGAAGAAGGGGAGGTACGGCTCCAGGTAGACCCTCGGAGACAACCACAGCTAAGATAGGGTCCTAGTTTGCCAATAAGCTATCACTTCCCATTGTTTAGCAAGGTAGAGTGATGCCTAATAAATCAATTGCACTTTAAAAGTGATATACACACCCTTGTTTACTAAAGGGGATACTAAAACTGCTTGCTTATGTTTTAACACATTTCTGGCATCTTCTTATAAAATTACCCATAGCTTTTCTTAGTTCACTTTCCGAAATTGTATTGGTCTCCTGGAAAATGTTATCCTTAAGTTGGTCTAAAGCATGTGGATTCATTTTATCTTTTAACGATACCCTGGTGTATCACTCACAGACTTTAACAGCAAAAGCAGATTCTGTGCAGACATGTGTCATAAATATTCTATTAGAAATATTATTTGCCATTACTCCCAATTCCTGTGTTGGTCCAGTAAACTGTGTTGCAAGACCTTGATTAAATCAGTTATCACTGCAAACCACTCGCCCTCGCACAGACACTTTCTGTTTCCAATAATTGATTTTATAATAATAAAGCTCACCTAGTTAAATATATCTTGTGATTTGCACTGGACAGTGGGTGGAATACTGTTTCTGCTGATATTTTACATTTACAAATAAAACCATCTGTTGATTATAGATGAAGACATTAGAGGTACCTTTTAATTTTTCTGTGTCCAGTAGTAAATTGAGTAACAATATAATAATATCATGCATTTTCTGTATCAAGTTTAGTGCTATAATGGCCTGTACTTCAAAGACAACATTTAGTCCTAACCCTGTATACACAAGCCATAAAAAGCAACACAGCAGTGCTGTAGCATATTTTAACTCCAGCAAACAGATTTTACATGTTTATAACTGGCACAGCCGAGGTCAGATAATGGTGTTACCACAGATGTAGCAAGAACATAAAGATTATTATTCTGTTATTCTCTCAGAAGTGATAAAAACATTTTATATCTGTGAAAATGAAGAAATTAGGAGTAGTGTTTGGACTTGTCAACACTTGGAAGTGTTCTCATATAAAAAAAAAAAAACTATATAACTTCTATCCTCAATCGGTTTCGTTTGTTTGTTGCTAGTTGCCTTTTAGAGTTTAATATTTGGTTATTCAATGATTGGAGACATTTAGGTAAATAGTTTTCTTAAGAGAACTAGATCAAGGTATGAAAGCAGGAAGAATTGAAGTCTTTATTAACTAATTGTTCTTTCACACTTGCTGTCCGTAGGCTTAAGTTACAAAGATAGAATCAAACTGAAAAATTCAATGCCATTTAGTCAGAGAATTTTGTGTCATGCTGGCTTGTTGCCATAGTAGCTTACTTCTTTAGAGCAATGGCTGATTTTCGGTCTGATTTTACCTTTTGAATTGAATTCCTTCTTTTAGAGCAGGGATTGCCAAACTTTTCATAATGGGGCCACATTAACCATCACAAAATTATGGGAAAAAAGTCACATAAGTATAAGATAGGAACAAATACACATAAGTTTAAGATAGCATCAATAAACTCAAAAGCATGATGCGGACAGATCACATTGATATTGTCAAACATACTATTTTACTGCACTAAAATCTATACTTACATATTAATAGCTTATGTAATTAAATACTTAGCGAATGATCAGTGTTTCATTCATAGTCTCATCACAATATAACTTTGCAATATATGTCAACGCTTGTTACATCAAGTATTTTTAAGCTAATAGCAGTTCATATTCAATAAGAGGAATGAAACTGAATTTTCAGCGCTATAATTGCAGACGTTTGCAGTTCTAATTTTGTGTTATCATTAAAACAGCTCTAAATGTTTATCAGTCATAGCAGAACTATATTTGGATTTGGCATGTTTCATTTTTGAAAATATCTTCACAGATATATGTTGATGTGAATACTGATATTAGCGCTTGTTCAAACTGCACTTAATTTGATTCCATTATTTGAAATTTGTGAATATTTTTAAGTTTGTAGGTGGGCCAAAGAAAAGCAGCTTGCAAGCTGGGTTTGGCCCCTAGCCTGTAGTTTGGCAAACCCTGTTTTAGATGACCTAGGTTATGATTTTTATTTCTGAGAATGACTCGGATTCTTCACAGCTCATGTTAGAATCTTAGATCTGTAATAGGAAAATGACGTGGAGTAGGTAAGCTGTTAGCTTTGCAATAAATAGTTAGATGTGTATTTATTTCACGTAATGTTAAATATTTTTCTTGTTTTAAACTTCTGAAATTCTGTTCTTCTAGGGTAATATATAGGACCTGGATTTTTAGGTTTTAAACTATTTCTTTCTTTGCTATTTAATTAACAAGTTTTCAGATATATGTTTCAAGCATCCTGAAGCAGAGTACGTAAATTTCATTGCACACCTACAATAACCTAAATAGTAAATAACTGAAAAATGCTATTTTTGCATTGACACTCATCCTCAAAGCATTTCCTCACTGCTATAAGCAGATGAATGGAGTAAATTCAGCTTACTACCATTAAATGCAGCCCTTGCATAAGTAAGAGATTTTTATTTTATACCAGAATCTATTCTCTAGTTGAAAAGTGCAAGTCTGCCACTCAATGATACTCTGAATATCATTGGCAATGTATCAAAAAAATAAATACCTTGATCACTAGGAGCTGTATGTTCTGGCATGTATCTTTTAAGCAACAGAAGATTCTTGGATGCAATCATGATTTTGAAGATTTGAAAGTCATATATTCTGTATTACAGGGAGAAAAGCATACAGGAAAATTACCCATAGAACATTCTGCATTAGCATCTGTCATATGCTCCAGTAACATCATGTTTCAATGAAAGAAATTCTTCTTCATACAAAAATGAGCTACATCATAATAGGAAATCATTTACGCCAGAAAATTTGTCTACATATCTATTGCAATGCCAAAAAAATAACCTACAAAAGAAACTGTAATATCTATTCTTTGTGCGTTTTTATGGATATCTCTGATAATATAAATTTTTATGACATGTTTATAAATAAATCTCACAAAACTAACAAACAAAAATTGTTGGTGCCTGTGCTGTTCCACAAAAGCAAAACCTAAAAAATTCCTGTGTTAAGCATGCAAGAAACCTAATATGAGGTTTATTCTACCTAAAAATCCAGGCCCTAGTAATAAGTCATAGAGAGAAAGTGATCTACTGTATACTTCTTACAAAGATTGGAGCAAATGTTGTAAAAAAAACTACAAATGCTGTAAAGTGGCTTTTATTTCCTACAACATATTAGGAAGTTTTATTTTTATAACTTCTCTTTTATAATTTATACTTCAGCTGAATTCTGCAGAGCTGTTTTCTAATTTTCAGAAAGCGCTCAAATTCTATTTAAATTCTGTGCAATATCATATGTATATATCTGCTCCTAGTTCATACATGTTTCTCAACATGATCGTTAATACTACTGATCATTCTTCTGCTGGCCAGAATTTGATATAACCAGATCAGTATATGAGATTTAAATATATATATATAGATTTGCAAAGTACTTTGATTTGTGTACATATTAGTAGGTAGCAGCTATTTATTTCATATAAAAGTTGTACAGCCATAAGGCAACCGCAGATAGTGAAAATATTAATTGAAGTGTATTTAGGAAAGGTAAAAATGCTTTATTGATTTGGACTGTGGAAAGCTTTGGAATGAATGCCATTTACTATTCACTCATTAGGTATTATGGTTGATAATTAAACATTTATCTAAGGCCAAGTGCACATCAGTATATAAACAGTGTTTTTGACAAAAGTACTTCAGCTTAGAGCAAAGTATTGTTACGTATAGTAAAAACACATCACGTTGATGTATCTTTTTCTAATAGCAAAAGTGTTTCACTTGTACAATCTCAATTGTTACATTGGCTACAGAAGATGAATGCTGCTATTGTTGCACTGTTTGGGGCAGGAAAAACCAAGCATTTTTAGGTAATATACAAGTATTTAATGTAAAGAAGAGTGAAAGAACATGCTTTACAGCCATTTAGCAAGATCACTTCTGATACCTTTTAGCAATTGGGTGACGGTCATTGTGCAAATTATTTTGCTGCATATGTTGCTCTTCCTGTAATTCTTATACTGGTTTTCATATGCCTTTTACAGGCACTTCAATATAGATACAAATATCCTTGATCATTAAGGCGAGGCAAAAAGGACCACTCATTCAAAGCTAAACAGCATGAGGTCAAGTTTGGATGTAAAAGAATGGGGAGGACCCACATAAAACAATTGATGTGTTGCCACATGTGGATAATGACAGAGTTACATACGACTGCAGTTGCATGCATTCTGCTTTTTGTTCAAAAAAACTAAAAGAACACTACAATACTAGCAAAATAAATTAGTATATTTGATATAAAAAAATACAAATACATCACTTTTATTCTTAAAGACCTATATAATTAAAAATACGAAACAAAAACAGGACAGTCACTTTGCATATTTACTCAGGCCATTTTACATTGGATGTCTATACACATCCATATGAGAAAGAGGTTAACTATACATTTTTTTTCTTCTTAATTAACATCCTCCAACTTAATGTCATATCGGACGGTGAATGAATAAAACGGGTGAAACGATGCTCAAATGAGCCTGAGGTCCTTTGATCTTTAAGTTACCCGACATTCGTCTTCTCAGGATAAGGGAAAACCTCAGAAAAAAACCTTACCTGGATAACTTACCCTAAGTGAGATTCAAACTCGCGGCCTCTTGAACGTGAGGCAGACACGCTAACCATCATGCTACCAAGGCAGGCTTAACTGTATATGAAGACATCCAACTATCACATTGCTGATCTTGTCCTAGACTTTTTTGTGAACATATTTCAAATTATGTTCTTTTTATAACTGATAATTACATTAGGTGAAATTTTAAACCTGTGTTCCTTCTCTTTGGTCTCGTAGTTATTTAATAATATTAAAACAATACATTGGTTCCACATAATACAGAAATCTAGAAAGAGAGGTGAAGATTCCTGTGACAACTACCATCTCTGATGTGAGACTGCATTTGTGGTCTACCGGGAGAAATATGAATTGGTTGGAGAATTCAATGTCATTGTGGCAGGTTGTCACAGCAGCTTGATGGTTAGAGGGACTGCATGGCAAGCATAAGGTCTGTGGTTCAAATCCTGGCTGTGGAATTGAGTTTTTCAGTTCCAGTTCTACCTCTCAAATGTTGCCCACATATGGATTGTGTGTTTAAAAACACCAATAGCAAGTTTGTTGGCATAAATAATAAATGATGGACTGGTATTATTTAAGGATGTTCAGTTACTAGGTCGCTACTACCCATAAGTATACCACAACCAGTGGCCTTATATGTACCAGCTAGTAATGCTCTTGGTTAAATGCAGAGAGCAAATATTTTGTGCTTAATTCTGCTTTCTGGCGGAAAGATGTGCAGTCATGCATTACACAACTGGAAAGAATGTTCAAGCAAAGTGCTTTGGGCAAAAACAGCTTTGCTATATTGGTCTGTATCAAGCCTAAATCTGAGTGTAATAAAAAGAATTTATTTGACCAAAACACTTTAAGTCATCTTCACATTTTAGGAAGTCAGTCTTCACCGCTATTGGAAATATAATTATTATTTTTGAGCTTTTCGTTTTAACACAGAAATAGCATGTAAAACAATAAATTCTAGTCTCTAATTTGAGTCATAAAAGTTACCTAAAATATATTTTCTTCTGGGAAGTGTATGTATAAATGGTATAACATTTGTTTTTTGTTTGCATGATGCCGTATTTAAAAGGATTTATCGTTAGTACAATGGAGAAAATGTGTGTATTGTTTCATTAAGAATAATTCAGAATGTAGCATTCAAGTATTTCAAAGTGTTTTATTATACTGGCAGAATTAGACATTCTTATAACAAATATGCATGAATATTCTATTAGGAACTGTTTGTTAGACCAAAATTTTCTTGGTACCATAGACAGAATGCAGTTTCTTCCTATCCTGAGATTTTTATCACATTTAATATGGTAGGTTTTGAGAAAAGGGACCATGCAGTGTTAAAGGCAAGATTAACTTCGGTAGCCAATGCATTTGGCCACATTAAGAAAATCAGACAAAGAGATCCTAGCGTAAAGTTCACTGCATTATAAAATATTTTGTCAGAGATCTCACTGATTATATTTCAAATGGTTAAGAACAATTTTGAAAAATATCCTAAGCCTAAACACACTTCATTTATTACTATCCATTAATATTTATTATAACACAATATTAGATTTACATTTGCTCCACAACAGTATATGCCAAAAAACTGTAGATTTTCCATGTTATAATAAGAGACGAGTGAGCATTTAGAATGTCGTGAAGTTGCATGTATTTTACTGGACATGTACAGCTGAACACTTGATGTCTTGATTGCAGACACCAATAGCTTGGTGATGTTTGTCGTGAAATCAAAATGGCATCAGGTCTTTGTGGGTTCAATCAGATGATACATAAATATATTACAAACCTTCAGCTTGGTATTATATATGCATTAAGCATTAAGCTGGCTCATAGGCCCCACTCACAATGAAAATTAAAGGGTCATTCACACAGAAACCTTAACATAAGCAAGGACATACATATATGACATGAACACAAGACTTGCCTTGCTGTTCACAATGCCAACAAAATGCTAGCACTCGAGCAAGACTATCGAGACGTGAAAGCAATTAAAAATGGAAGCTACAATGATTGACAATGATGCAACAGTGCATTTTAGTTGTTAAAGACTGCATCCTAGGGGGTTTTCTGAACTTCTCCCAATGAAGGAAAGGCATAGTTCAGATACCACTGTCTATAGTGAGTAATAGTTTCACAATCGCAAAGTATATGCATTGCTGTTTCATTGTCGAGCTCACAGAATCAATAACTTTTTGGGTTACTTTCGCCCATCTTAAAGAGATGGTCTCTAAGAGGGCAGCGTCCAGAAAGAAGGTCAAAAATTAGCTTAAGTTCCTTTTTATTTAATGTAAGTAGCAATCTAACTGGAGGTGTATTATTCCAAAACTAATTGCGAGCAACTCCAAGTTGCGAGTGATTTTGTCTAAGGAATAAGACAACCTCAAGTCAGATTTGGTTTGCATATTTTTATGAATAATACAAGAGCAGAATGTACTTTTACAGGTAAAGATTTCCCAAATGGTTTCATAGCTGCTGCCATTCTTACACGGTTTTTAGGCACACTAATTGCACGGTTGTTACTGCATTGATAGTTTGGTAAAAAAAAGTAATGTGAGAAGATATGTTTAATTGCAAATTTTAACTTAGAAACCAGCAACTGAATTTGTGTTAGCAACACTGACCAGAATGTTTAAATTATCAGGAAGTCCTTACTGAGCCATGAGCTAAATATTTTTTGCAAGATTTACACTGTTTATTTTAAAGAACACAATTATTTTCAAATAAAATAATTAACTTTTCATCAAATTACTCCATTTCTTTTCTCCATTTCTGTTCATTGTGATAGTGTTATTTTTTTCTCTTTAAGACCATTAATGTAAGCATTAAAGCTTGGAGATTTACAAGGTTTGGTGTTAGCATCTTGCAATAGTGTTCTTGTTCATGTTACTAAAAGTCGTTGTGAATGGCTCCATTTGTTAACCTGACTACAAGATTTTGTGTTAGTGTTATATTTGTATTAACTTTTGTATGTGAATAGGTCTTAAGTGTAAGCATAAGGTAAACATAAGCTGGATGGTGTGTATTGTAATGGAATCATTCACAATTAATCACTTAAACATTATCTTAGAGATGTAGGAAGTTTAAGCTTTCAAGTTTGTGTCTATGTCAAACATAAGAAACTAGGCTGAGTATTGAATTTAATTTAAAAGGTGAGTTAATTAATAACACTGAACAACAATTAATAACAACTTAAGTGTTGTTCAGTGTTATTAATTAACTCAACTTTTAAATTAAATTAATTACAACAACACTGTTTTCAAACTTCTATGAAAGGAAGATAGAGTATTGAATGTTTATGAAACTAAGGATCATATGATGAACACACAAGGTTTTGAACCACAAACCCTTAACTAAGAAAGCAACAAGTCCTGAACATCATGAAGATCTGTATCAGCATGGCGAGGAATATATAATTTCCATTCTAGACTTATCAGATAACACCTTCTGTGATCCACTCTGATGAAAATTATTCTTCTATTATTCCAATTTCAGAAAATCCAGTAATATGAGTTCATAAGACGTTCTACCTAAATTTAAGTGTAAACATATAAGGTTTAATGTCCCGTTGCGGTTGACACAATTTATAAGTGAAAACAAGCCATTCACAGTTGCAGTAAATGTCATTAAGCCTGATAATAAAAATAATAATTACTGCATTATTTCTCGTGTTTTTATGTTTATAGTGGAATTTATTATACATCATCATCTCTTCATGGATTAAGAGATGTCTCCTACTCTGACCTCATGTGTCTATCTGTCTTCTCATCGATCTGTCATTATCTATTTTTCCATATGGTTAGTATTCATGTCATTTTGGGATATTGGGTTTTTGTACAGCTTCTACACATGCTTTCTCTATATTGCTTTATTTTGTAATTTATATCTAATTTATCTCCCTTTTTTATTTTATACCTAATTCAAAGAAGTATAAAAATAATTAAATATATTTCTTAGTAAGCAAATATTTTTGTATACTGGTGATACAAACATTTTTAAAACCTATACTCGGGTATCATTTATATATATTTTAATAGCTCTTTAATATTGTATGCCATTATGCCTACAATTACGTATTTTACATACTCCTGCAAATTTATATTCTTTCCAGAAGGTCTTTGAAGACAAGGAGGAAGGAATGCATTTTAATGACAGATTGAAAAATTTGCAGTGAACAGTTTTTAAGGAGTGGTAAGATGAAGTTTCTGGGGTTGTGGACCTAACTGGATAAAATCTTCCATACATTTTGGATGCAGCTACAGCATCCATCATCATAGCATCTTATAAGGTTCCTTCATAAGGGCTTAGAGGCAACAGCAGCTGTACTGTATTCTTCTAGTTTATACCAGGTCTTCAGATTTATTCGGTCTTTCCCACCAGTCAATTGCCTGCTTATGTCAGCACAGAGGACCATAGCAAAAATGAGCAGAAGGGGTAGATGTCAACAGTTTTGAAGTTACTTTAGTGAAATGGGTTTTGTATCATACATTTCCAATGTTTACATTTGCAACTTCTTTCACATGCCTCTTGTAAACTCACATACACAGCATGTACTCTGACAGGTAACTCAAATAATTGGAAGATTTTGTAGCGTGGAGTGTTTCGGCTTTAATGGCAAACTTCTCCATTACAAAAAAGCTTGTTCATGCTTTTTACCTTAGTAAATGAAAACTGACCTACACAGAAATAAAAATGATATTGAAACAGAAACAACGAAATAGTGAGTATTACAGGAATATATGAAAATCTAGCATCATTAGGCTAGTAATCTTAGGCATGGCTAATTTTTTAATCCTTTTTTATCATGTTTTGTCTCAAGACTTAATGAAATTCTGGGCAAGAACAGAGAAAATAATTTACACATTGGCCAGTATCATAACAATAGACTTCCCTTGGTATTCAGAAGTAGCATTCAACCACGAAATTCTCTGATTGGTGGTCACTTCTATCTCATGTGCAGAAAATACCCTAAATGTGCTAGTGAAAAACAGTTCTACACTGTAGCAGTACATCAAGCTGTTTATGAAGTCAGAAACATGTGCATTCCGAGGTTCAATTCAACACCTCCTCTTTGAGGCAGCTAATAATGAACTAATAAAGATGTCAGGATTGAAATTGGCTGGTGGAAAAGGTTGAATAAATCTGACAAACCATTATATATGTGTCATGGGGGTATGGCTGTAGTTTGGCTTGATTGGGAACCTTTCAAAGGCTGCTGTAGTTGCCTCCAAGCACTTGAGAAAGAACCTCAAGCAATGCTACTGATGATGGATGCTGCAGTCATGGGCGTAGCAAAGGGGGGCCCATGGTCCCCCCCTTGAAAAATAATAAATGTAATGTACAACCAATTACTGTTAGACTATTGCTTTAATGTTGATTTAAAGAACAATTTTTATTTAGCATAAACTAATATGCTTATCCACAACAAATACTAAAACTCACATTTTTCAGTTTTTGGCAATAGAATAATGAATTGATATTGTTTAATTCTAAACTTCTAACATAAACTCCCTCCCCCCTGAAAAAAGGTCTGCCGATCCTCATGGCTGCAGCTGCAAGTATATGCAAGATTTTATCCAGTTAGATCATGGCTCACAAACTCAAAATTTCATCTTAACATCCCGAAGATTTGGACTTATTTTTTTAAGGACTTTGAATTTTAAAAGATGAAAGAGCAAAGGCAAGTGTTTGATACCACAATAGTGAGTATGTACTCCAAGGTATTTGGCATATTGCAACAAATAGCAGGATTTAAGACCAAAGTAATATAACAATGTATCATCTAATTGAACCTAAATAACACATTTTTCAATAATTAAAGCATGTTTACAATGTAAATCTGTAAAGCAGTTATGAGAGAATGTGAACCCAAAGTTTTAATATGTACCCATCTTTGTCAAAATGGTTCAAATTTCAGATCTTCTTTGAGATATCTTGAAGCTGTTGGTACAGCTGTTGACTAATTTCCAAGTAGGAAAACGAACAATATTTCATGTCCAGATTTAAAGCCATATTACTGGAATTGTAATAACATCCATAGTTGACAATATTTATTATCATAGCAATAAAACAGAGCAACTATTTATTTATGTAGACTGTGTTGCATAATAGTTTATCTGTATAAACAAGCCTTCATAATAGAAAAGTGGTACACTAAACTTATTCCTTTTATTACATCTTGAAAGAATGTATTGGTTTGAACACTAACTATAATTTTGGGTAAAAAGAGAGTTATATACTATATTTATCCTAGCTATAAGTCAATTAAGGTAACTGAAAATAGTACCATGGAATTGTAATAAATTTCATGTGTTTTTCCAGTGATTTTTCTTCATCATGAACTATGGAAAATGATTGAATTTAATTCATAGAGAAGGCCATGTCTAAAATAATGGCATTGTACATAGTCATTATTATTGATTAGTATTGTTATTTATTACAGCAATGCTATTTTGATCCTCAGTCTTAATTTACGTCCACGATAAAAAAGAAAACGTAATCTTTGGCTAGCGTTGCATTAGTGCGGGACAGAGTAATTAATAGTCTAAAGGATATTGCATTTAGACTATGTTTGAAGGTGTTGGAACAAGATACTGTAAATACACATGAGAAATCATACACTTGATATTCAAAAAAAAGAAAAAGAAAAAAAGGTATTTTATACAAGTGTTGTTCCAGCAGCAGTTTTGTAGAACCAATAAAGAGTGTAGTTTTTAGTGCATCTTTTGAATCATTTGAAAATTCCTATCAATATCCTTACTCTCTCCCTCTCTATTAGTGTTGTCAAGTGTCTCGAGCATATCCTACCAGAAGAGCAAAAACCTCCGAATGGGCTGTGTGGCGTTTTGTCTGTCCCCTTCCTCAGTGCTCGTTGCCGTCTGCCGCTCATAGAAAGGCACAGGTGAAAGCATACAACATTTTTAAAACTACTTTCAAATGCTTTACTTACCAACTTTATGTAAGGAGATGCTGAAACTGGCCACCATCGTTAACCATACATTTTTGGCGCCTCTTTATGAAACAATCCGTCACTTGCCATAGTTCATGTTCAGAAGTTATGGCAATTTCCTAGTGGATATTTTGTTAGAATTCTTCCAGGGTGTGTAGACTTGTCTTCTACACTTTATGTTTTAAGTCACCCCAGAGATAAAAATCGCAAGGGGTTAGGTGGGGAGGAGCTACAAATCTCTACTAATAATTCTGTCCTGCATCACACTTTCAATTGTTCTCATTGAAAGATTGGCCGTATGAGCTGTTGCAGTCTTATTAAAAAAAAAAAAAGGCAAAATGCTCCCCATCTGTTAATTCTCTAGAAAAAAAGTGGGGGGCAAAATTTTATTCACGTATGTATGGGCGTCAACTGTTGACTCATAAAATATTGGCCCTATAACTAAGAACCTATGTTGTTCATAAAGTAACCCTTCATGGTGAAACATTTGGTGTATGGTGCATCATTAGTGGACAAAGATTTCTTAGAGCTCCAATAAGCGATTTCTGTCCGTAGGGAAATTTAAAACTTAAAGAATTCAAACAAAATATCTGCCAGGAAATTGCCAGCATTTTTCAACGTGAACTACGGTGAGTGATGGATAGTTTACTGAAGAGGTGCCAAAATTATATGGGCAATGACAGTGACCAGTTTCAGCATTTCCTTTCATAAAGTTGGTAAGTAAAGCCTTTAAAAGTAGTTTTAAAAATGTTGCATGGTTTCATCTGCATCTTTCTATGATAGTGGCAGACACATTGAGCACCGAGGATGCAGACAGGCAAAACACCATGCAACCGGTTTGGAACTTTTTTGCTCTCCCAATATTTTGAGAATGTAACAGCTTATTCCTATCTTATACATGGTCAATAATAAGTTCTGTCACAACTGTAAATGTGGATAGCACAACCTTTTGTTAACTGTAATGTAACAAATGACAATTTGACAAATCCTGCTTCTGACACCACTGTGACAAATAACAAATTGGTTACTTTTTCTTGTCACTTTATTTACCCTTCTAAACTGAAGTATAAAACACAGTTCTCTTTTTCTAACTTCTTGTAACCTTGACACACTTTTCTGTCTTTCTTTACTCTCTCTGTATTACAAACAGCTAGCTTTGATGATACAGTCACTCACTCACTAAAACTACTTCACTTCAAGACTAACCATCTGTGCTTTCTTGCTTTTATAGTGCACACAAAATGCCAGAAAATTTTCTTGAAAAATACCTTTTCCATAAATAAGTCAGCACTCAAAAGTCCTCGTGAATGTTCTTTAAACTCCTTTGTTCTGCTGCTCTATTGGTGCGAGTCACATATTCATATGCATTACTATAAGGTAGCTTGACCTTGTCTTTGGGGTGGTTACCTCTGGCCTACATTACACTAATATAGTGAATGTAGGTACTCAAAATATCCTCCTTTGAAGGCCACACAGGCTTTCAAGTGGCACGGTCTATCATCTAATAGCAGCACATATGATATTTATGTCCAAATTCTGCACTGTTCACTTGAAATCTTGTTTTAGGACCTCCAGATTTCTGTGTCGTGTCAAGCAAGCTTTACTCTTGATGATGCCCCATGGTTGGTAATCCAGTGGAATCAATCTAATGTTTTTGCCCATATGCACTATTCTATGCATCTCCACTGACATGCCCAATATTCACGGGCTTTTATGGCTACTTGCAAACTCACTGAACATAATCCAATCCAAGGTAATCAGATATGGACTTTTTGATGGCCAATCTTAATGCACTATAAACTCGGGAACATTGTTCTTAAGTCACTGTTGCACACTTTTAGCATTATGAGCTGGTGCAGTCTTGTGATGCTATATAACTCTGGGTTTTTCGACAAGACTGCACCAGCTCATAAGCCTAAACACATGCAACAGTGGCTTGTGGACAATGTTCCTGAGTTTATAGTACAGCAAGACTGGTCATTGGGAAGTGCAGGTGTGAATCCAATGGATTACAAACTATGGGACATCACTGAGAGTAAAGCCTGCTCGACATGGCACTGAAATCTGGAGGCCCTAAAACAAGATTTGAAGTGAACAGTACAGAATTTGGACATAAATGTCATACATGCTACTATACATGATTGGCCGCACAATTTGAAAGCCTGTTTGGCCTCCAAAGGAGAACATTTTGAGTAACTATCTGTTCTTTGTATTCACTATATTATAATTAATGAAAATGTTTTAGAATAGTGTCATTCTTTGTTGTGCTACCCACGTTTATAGTTGCAACAGAACTTATGATTAGGTATATTGCGACAAATGACAAGTCTGGTTACTTTTTTTCACTTTATTTCTTCTTAAAACTGTTGGTGAAGCGCTAACTCCATTACAGATCACAACTGTTCTGATGTATAGTAACATAATTTACAATTTGTGACCTTGCAATTCACAGCTGTTCTGTCCAACTGTCTTGACGCTCTTACAACTGCATTATTCATAACTCTGACAATAAAAACTAACTCTTCGGACTGTGCTGACTCTCTCATATAGCCAAGGTAAATTCCTGGTGACTTTTCTGGAAATCAAAATTTCTTGAAGCTTCTATTGTAACAAAGCAATGCACGTCAAAATCTTTCAGAAAATGTGTGCAAAAGCATTTGTTGAGAGCCATAATTGTCACTGGCTCGCAGCAGCAATTCTGTCATGAATCCTCTGATGTGCATGGCCACCACGACATCATATGATTTACAAAATCTTTAATTTACAGTCAAGTAAAAATGATCACATTTCACATTCTCTTTTAATATTTTCATGTCACATTAAGTTAAATCACATATGTCAAATACCATGGTGCAGACAATTTTAGGTTAATTTTAAATTTCCACAAAAGGGCTACAAATATTGCAAATGTTTTTGTATTACAAAATATATTTTCAATTTCTTCCATGGTCAGATGATCATTGTTTTGACATCTCAATCCAAAGGTCTTGAGTTCAATTCCTATCTCGGACGAGGAACTTTTCTTTATCCAGAACTATTCCCTATCTGGTAGTGTGAATGTGGTTGTGTTTAATGGAAAATTTGATGGAAAAAAATCAGATGTGTAACATTCACATGACTTTTTCTGCCTATTCTTCAACAAATTGTTCTTATGAAAGCTTATTTTTCTGTCTAGTTTATGTAACCGAGATAAACATTTGCCTTCTTGCATATTTTCTTGTAAATTCAAGTAGGCTTAAGCAGTAGTTAAATTTAATACAAGTGAGTCACTACATGATGGCTTTAAAATTCCATTCTCTTTTCTTGAACATAAACAAATAGCAATTTCCTATTAAGAAAAATATGTTTTTGAAAATTCAACCCAATAACAAGGAATTTCACAGACAGATGTATACTTGAACAAGAATTACATTTTTTGTGTAGTAAGACTTTGTCTGTTTCTTATGATTTATCTATTGTACAAAAGTCATTTAGAATGAAGAGGACATAGCTGCTATCATGACATCACAACATTCTGATATGACACTATGTTGGAGGACATTAATAAAAAAACCTCACAACAGCAACCTGTGAGAAATGCATGCACCCAGTGCCACTGCATTCAAGATGCTAATAGTGTTTGTTGTGAACATTTTAGTACATTTTGCTACTGAATATTCAAATTATGGATGACTCTAAAAGTGATGTATTAAGCATATTTAAGAAACCTTTTCAATCACATTCTTACTGTGGTAAGTTAGAGTTAGTTAAAAAAGGGATTTAAAAACCAAAATACAGGGAACAAAGTGGAGAACTTTGCATATATTTAACTCTAAACTTTATAGAAAAATAGCTTGATTATGCTGCTCTGAAAGTTTTTGTAAACTTTTCTGCTGGCCGTGTTTATTGCTCGGGAAGGATAAACCTCCATGGAACAGTAAAAATTTGGGTTATTACCATATGAAACATAACCCCGTGATAGAACAGCCTATCCGGGCCAAGGAATACCGTCCGACCGCTGCGTCCCTCACCTCTGCCCACCACGGGCGTCATGCGTGGGGTGCAGTACTGGATGTGGGACGTGGTCATCGCCCTGGTCCCTCTTGGCCGATTAAGCGATCTTCTCGACCAGGGTCCGCTACTTTTCAGTCAAGTAGCTCTTCAGTTGGTACCTCAGGAACCTAACGAGGCTGAGTGCACCCCGAACCAGGTCTTCCAGAGGGAGAAAATCCCCACGCCCGTAATGGGAATCGAACCAGGTTCCCCCGCTCGGTAAGCAGTAGTGCTACCACCGCGCCAAGGAGACGACCCGTTATTTGCATATAATGTATATACCTAATTTCTTTGTTTCATGTTGCATGCCTTTGCAAAAGTTTCAGGATCACCACTGTTGACATTACTGTTTGCTTTCCTCTATACCAAAAGATGACAACTTCAAGCAGTGTGACATGTTGGAACGAAGAGCAAGCCTATGTGTTTGTGTGACGTCAGGCGAGATCCGAGTAAATACCAGTTGCCCAGATAAACTGCGCTCAGTGAGTACGGAACTGGAGGATTCACTCAAGTGTAGCGCTCTCGATGACAACATGGCCAGTACAAGTAAAATCGAGCAGCCAGTGTTTCTGAAATCACCTGAGTCCAAATCCCAAAGTACTTAGATCACAAACCAACATGCAGTCTTCGATTAGGAATTTCTCAGACTGTATGGCTCACTTCTGATTTGCAGAGAAAATAAGATGCTCTGTTCAATTTACTTTATAACATGACTGTCCTTCACAAACAAGAATTGTTATATTTTATTTCCTCATTGCATAGAGCCGAGATGTAATTGTTTATAACCTGTGACCAGTTGTGTAATTAACAGTCAACATTAATATTAAAATAGCGAAGACGTGAGTTGTGTTACTAACACCAGATATGTTTCCTGCCTTTTCCTATTGCTACATCCCACATGCCTCAACTATTTTCCCTTCCACTGCGGCAGTACAGAGCGCGCTGACGTCACACGCTGTACTCGTCTTCAGTGCGGACGTGTTCAGCGGTGTGAGCTGACGCCACACTGGCACTACCTCTCCTTCCCTGCTGTTTACCACCCTCTCCAAGTAATAAGTTTCAGTTTCTCTACATGTTTGCAAAAGCCCTACAAGTCTGTTTTGGTCACAAGTGATATGTACTCCATGTTATGCAATTTCTGAAGCGATAAGTTCTTCGTTCCGTAACCACCTTGCCCAAGATAGATCTATGGGATCCAGTTCGCATACTGATGTATGGAGATATCCAGAATATAGGTATCAAAATATGGGCTCTGGGCACCATCATATGCACTAAAGCTTTTATTTGAAGCAGAGTTGCATTATTCATCTCAGAGAATACGAAATGCTGGACAATTTTGTATCTCATAATATAAAGTTGCTATATGGGCAGTTTTGCTTATTTTACATGAATTTCAGTTGTAGATGCATTGTCTCGCAATTTAAAATGAAGCGGTGCATGGCGCAAATGTCAATCCTTTGATACGTGGCGACATGCAACGGTAGCGATGCAAACTAGTGACAACTGACTACAGTAACTAACATTTTAGTTTTATGGGAGTAGGTGTAACATTTCGTCTAATATAAGTTTAATAACTCATCCTAACGAATGAGTAGCATCTGTATAGTTGTAAACCAGTATTATCGGCAGATAACTATCGTTCTATGACTATTCCATCCACACGCCTAGTATTTTATACTGGCAAGTAACGTTTAGCATTGCTTCGTATATAGACCAATCGCGGTGGTTAGTAGTTTAAAATACGCTTGGAAGCATGCAATTTTTCGGGGAAACATCGGCTTGTTACTGAACTACAATTTCAAAACAACTCCCTAAAGCTTTGGTCGCAGTATGCAGTCACTTTGTCCACCTTGTGGTTTACTGTTTATACGGAGGTCGCCAACATCTGAACGAGAACAGTGAAAATAAGCAAGAACGCGCGATCAAAGCGTAGTCGAGGGAGTCTTGCCTTAAACCGCAAAGCGTAGCCAAGGGATGTTTTATCCGATAAAATTGGGCTTTTTAACTAAGAAGAGTGAAGCAATTGTGGCCTCTCGGCAAGGCGTAGTCGTGGTATCTATGATCCAAGACCGCGGGGGAAAAGCTTAGGTAATATATAAAACCGGATAGTATAAAAATTGGTTACGAGTATGGAAGAGGAACTACAAATCCGCTATTTTTGTGCGTTTCATTACTGCTCATGGGAGGGCACTTTCCACCGCAAATGCACATTTGTAGGAGTACCTTGTTGACATTTAGCAATTTATTTCGTGTATAAGAAAGTCTTAAAAAGGCAGGCTGGTTACAGGCTCTCCAATTGAACGCACTTCTAAACTATATAATATATGCATTTTCCATCTTTAAATCATCTTTCTTCCGAGTTTACGTATAGGGGTTAGTATGAAGCCTTTACCGTGTTTTTAATGAATGTACACTCAAATAGATAAATTTTCAAATAAATTATGTTCTTGAAAAGATATGTGTCTGATGAGTTGTTCTCATTTAAGCCAAGCAAAATTCGAATGATTAAGATGTTGAGGTTGGTAGCATTGGTTAGTATTCCGTAACATTCAGTTGTTCATTTCATTTGTCAATGTGACAGCTGGTACAAGGGCGGTTTGATTTTATACACAAGTAAGAAATTATTATTTATATATCTAATTTCGTACGTTTTACTCATGCAATAGCCTTATCCCATTCGAGGTTACGAGTTTTAGCAGATAAATTCGCACGTGAATCTATTGATAAACTCGTATAGCTGCTCATGGGTTTAGCTACTATAAGTATTCTGACAAATAATACATTTAGCTATTGTTGCGATATAAAATACGTAACTACGCCCCGTTTTGTGGCTTTTCTGTTGTAAATAGCTATTGTTGCAGTATTCGGTAACAAATTGAACTTGTGGTATAAAGAAAACGACAAAGAAAATAAAGTTAAACGGTACTGAGATATGACTCATACAGCCTGTTAGGTGCATAAGTGCAAATATTTTGATAAATTAGCATGTATCCACTCGCTGTGTTAGTTATTTTTTCTCTTCTTCTAAGTTTTCCCAATCACAAAATTTGCTTCTGATTTTTTGCATAGTCATAACTGTCCCGCGAAATGAATAACTGTCGAATAGACCATCAGTTTTGCTTTACAACTCAATGCGTGACTCACTGGCCCAGCTATTGTGAGGTCATTGGCCTTGCAGAAATCATTAGAACTCGGTCCCGGTACTCCATTCGTTATCACGAGACCGCCACTCTGCGTCATGCCTTCTGTGCCATTCCTACTTAAATGTACTAACCAACCTGAAAACATACTACTCTTAGTATGTAGGTAAAATTCTAAGTTCACAAATGAAGCGGATATTGACGTAATATTGGTTCCTGTACTGTCCTCAGTTACCAATCAAAAATGTGCTTTTATATCCCTAATATCCTGTAAAAGTCCTTTTTCTTTTGTCTCCCCCCCCCCATTTTTAGCTTAAGTATTAGTTGGGGTTAGTGTCCTTGAACCATGAATTCATTTGAGCTATTTGAAGTTGGATGTGACTAAAGAGATTAAAGGACGTATGGACGAACAGAGGGACCCGACAACTGGGGAAGAATACTGCACGTAGGCTCCGCACTCTTTGTCCTTCTACCGCGAGCCCTGAGAGGCAAAGACCCAAAGGGTGACCAGATGCGGATGACAACAGGGTCCCTAACATTTCCAGTTCGAAAGCATTGTATGCCGCTTGACTCCATCCACTAACCCCCGACAGCTCCTCTGGTAGAACAGGTAGGAGTGGGGGTCCCGGCTGACGCTGTGGAAGAAACCTCTACAAAGTGCAAGAACACCGCCCAGCCGCAACCCACCAAACAATGTCGCCTTGTCCTACAACCTTGATACAGGTGACTGAAAGAAATGTTGGGCTCGAGAGCACTCCAGCATTGATCTATTGACTCGGTGAAACCATGGAAAATTCATGGGTTAGAGTGGGTGGTCGCCGGGGATCGAACCGGAGATCTCCCGCATGCGAGCCAGACAGGTTACCGCGGCACCACCTCAGTCAAAGAAGGTACAAAATGCACATTCATGTATGCAAAGACGTTTGGCAGATTTCCATATGTAGTTCTGTAGATCATTTAGGATTAATCACAGATGAGTTATTATTATTATTATTATTATTATTATTATTATTATTATTATTATTATTATTATTATTATTATTATTATTATTATTATTATTATTATTATTATTATTATTATTATTATTATTATTAATTATTATTATCATCATTATCATTATTATTGTTGTTATTGTTGTCATCATTGTTATTGTTGTCATCGTCATCCTCATTATCGCCGTTATCGTCATGATCGTCATTATCATTATTATCATGATTGTTATTGTTGTTGCTGTTACACTTTTGGCTGGTGCATAAGTAAATCAATGTTTTATGAGCATTAAAATGAGGATAGTTTTATGGACTGTTTCTGTAGGGCAGAACCTGGCAATAAATTATAATACGATAGTTTCAGTTAAAAGTATTATGCTCCATAAATACCTAATAATATGAGAGGTAGAACTGGAACTTAAAAATTCAATGCCAAAACTGGGATTTGAACCACAGACCTTCCGCTTACCGGGCGGCTGCTCTACCACTGAGCTATTGTGACAAACTGCCAGAATGGCATTAAATTCTCAAACCAGTTCGTATATCTCTGTGCGATATTATATTATTTCCTAATAATATGTCGGGGTTCAAGGCTTTCCAGGTGGTTTATATACATCATGTGTGGACGAATAGTTTATTAACCTAATTTGTAAATGCGATCCATATAATTCCAGTTCCCTCTTGCAGAATCAGTTTCTTCTTGTAGGCCTAGTACGTCACGCGCCGTCACCTTTTAAATGTGATGTGTTTTTCTCTAATTGCTTTTAGGGAATCGAGAAAAAAAAACTGTGATGAAAGCAGGAATAGTGACCGAGCAGAAGATCCAGCTGCGAAAAAAAGGGGGACAGTGATAAAGAAAGTAGATAATATGTCCAATACACTCGCTGCAGCGCCTTGCTACGGCGTTTCACAATGATGGGGATTGTGGGTTCGAGTCCCACTAGGGAATGGGGTAGGTACTATGTGTGTGTAAGACCCCGTAGGGGAGGGGTTGTACCACTTCAGCTGCTGTGGTGCGAGCGCTGCGGACCCCTAGCACCCGTGGTACTTGAGAGTTACCAGTAGTACGCCGAACGAAGAGTTAAGTATTCGGATTGGGTTGGACTCGACAGGCAAGTGATTCATAAAATCAACGTTACGTAGGATACGTCTGGATAATGATGCCTAAATAGAGCTGTGGAAAACTTCAGTGTCTTCCGTTACAATCCTGCAGAGCTAGGAGACGGTGTGCTAGATTGATTTCGGCCCTACTGTGCTTTATACAGTCTTGATGTGACCAGGTAAATAAATATGTCAAAACAGTTCATAGCAATAACCAGATATAAACTTCAATAAAAAATAAAATTACTACCAAAGAAGGAAAATATATAAATATACAAAACAGTGGCAAAAACCAAAATTAAAACAAAGTTATAAATATGTCAAAAGAGTATTAAAAACTTGGGTAGATAAAGCTTAAAACCCTCAAACTTATGTTACACTCCGCTAAAAACCTATAACTCTTTCGACGGCTATTTTATCGTCCGCCAAGACCTCTGCAAGTCTGGCAGGCAGCTTCACAGAGTCTCGAAGGTGCTCTAGAGAAGAACACTCTAGCAGCACGTGACGGACTTTTGTAGGTTGTCGCATAGCGGACAAAGAGGAGCAGGATACCTTTTAAATAGGTAACCGTGCGAGAAATTGCAGTGGCCAATTCGCAACCGAGCCAAGCTAACCTTCTCGCGACGAGATATATGGCAGGAAGTTACCCATTTCTTTAATGTTTCTAAGCGTATTACTGCGGAGAGCTGACCACTCTTCCTGCCAGCATGACAGGAGTGCGCTCTCCGCACTTCAAGCTTAAAGTCTTCCGGAGTAACACGTGAGATGGTAATACTGGGTTCTGTAGTTGCCAAATCCGCCATTTTTCCCCCGGCAAACCTACGTGACCAGGAATCCACGCACACACCACGCTAACGCCAGAAGCGTGTAAAACATGGAGGGCATCCTGTATACGTTGTACAATAGGATGGGGGTTGTGCAGCCCACGAAGGCTCTGAAGTACACTAAGGGAATCACTCAAAATCAGGCAACCACCTAATTTACGACGGCGCACATATAAAACGGCTCCGTAAATTGCATACAGCTCTGCAGTAAAAATGGAAGTGCTATTAGGAAAACCGAGTGTATGCGGTTCGGTTCCATAAACACAGCACATCTGATAGATTGCACTGCTGTGTAACTGTATGCTTATTTCGAGAACCTTGGTAACAGCAATAAAATACAGTTGGCTATTCTGTACTGCGAGAACGCATCTGCGGTATCATGGTTCATTGTTATGTTCTCATCCTTGTATTTGTTTGATACAGCTGGAAGATGGACGTGTTTATAGCAGCAAGTATGTCCAACTGAACAACAAAACTACATTTCTAATATATACAAGACTAAGTAATACATGTTTGCTTAGAATACAAGTGTTGTAGTGGGTACTAAGTTATTAAACGTTTACGAATGAATTAGTTTATCAAGCTGGGTTAATTTTATATTTCGATTTTCATTTCAGTTGTTTACTTTGTGAAATGAATGCATTGTCACTGATGTGAAAAACTGATGCACCAAGGAATTGGTTGTATCTGAATTGTTAACATTCCATATTATGCAAACAATGTTGTTTTTAATTGCAAAATGTGTGCAATTTTTTTTAAAGCAAAATCTGAAAATAAGTACTACCAATAAAACTGCTCATGACCAAAATGAGTCTCAAAAATTTTATTTTGACATTTAGTTCTGTCGGTAAAAAATCTTCCTTTTTTCTTAAAAAAAGAAAAGAAAAATCTTCCGTTTTTTCGTAAACAAAAACCTGGCAATCCTAGTCCTGGGGTATGGTGTGTGAAGAATTACCAGGTAGACCTCTCCTTGGGCTGAGTGGTGCCGCCGGCGTCGGGATCTCACACCAAGAGACGTTTGAGACCCCGCCTGCATCAAAATCTGCACCCCCCCCCCCCTCACCGGTGTTCTGCGCTTCACCTACCGGAGGTTTAGTAGCTAAATGAGCATCCTATATGCTTCATCGAAATCTTGCTGAGGCTTATCTATTCAAATCTTTAAACGCTTTGGAGTCATTCCATATAAAACCACACAAAATTTGACCCTCCGACTTCATTGATATTAAATTTACGTGTTCTGTGAATGAAAAAAATTATACACCTGTTCTTTTGTTAACTTTGTGCCATATGAAGCGAGTGATAAACCAAAGTATCTGTTATAGATATTTCAGAAATTGTGCTTGACAGTTTGACCTTGACGGAACTGCAACACATGATACGCAATCAGCTGCACGCGGTGCGTGCACTTTGCGTTACTGCTCGCCTGCACAGCTTGGTAAATTATTTAATGTCTCTGTATTTATTTGCAATTCCAATCTGAAATTTTTCTAGGATTAAATAGCATCATTAAGCTACGTTTTAAATTGTTCCCCGGAAATTTTAAGTAAAACGTTAGTATTGTTAATGACGTTTCTAATGTTAATGACTTTGTAAAAATAGAAAATATTAAACTAATTATTTTTTGTTCAACGTGTAAATGAAGTATATATTTCAATATTCAACGTGAGCCACGGATCATATTTATCTGAAAAATAATACCAGATATATTTATGTCGACCAGTGTGCGAAAATATCCGAATATTTAATGTTTTATATTTACCAAAGTAATGAATTTGCAGACTAACAGGAGCATCATTTTTCCATTCACAGAACATGTACATTTAATATCGATGAAATCGGAGACATGAAGGTGAAATTTTGTGCGATTTGACATGGAATGACTCATTGATGGCCCATTGATACCCCTATTTCATTCTGGTAAGGCAAGCAACCCGCGATACTAAGTGCATCCACTGTACCATTGTTACCAAGGCAATACGTGTGATATATACCTGTTTTTAAACAAATTCTCGTCACACACACGCTCTCTCTCTCACACACATACACACACAGCACTCAAATACCCACCTTTTTAGGTGCCTGAATAATTATTCTCTATTTTATATAAATATTTATTTTAATTATTACTTTATACATACCTATAATAATAAATATTTCTATAGACTGTCATCAAAAATATAATGGCTCAAAATAATACTGAATGCGGTGTTTCTCGTATACGTACTATTGCACATTTGCGTGCCAACAGTCACAGAATATCAAATATGTGAAGCTACACTTAGGTGTTGACAGATGTGCCAAATATGGCAGTTATTCCACCTCTGAAGAGAGACATTGGGAGTCTGGCAAAATACATGAGTGTTCTCTCTCGCCACGATTCACCACTTGCCTGAGTTTGTCGAAGAATTCTGTCTTGCATATGCATGATTTCCATTCTAGAAAACAGAAACAAAATTAATGCTTTATTTCTGGGCTTTTTTTTCTAGCAAATACATTTTTGGATTTCATGTTCTGTATAACAATTTGTGAACAGACAGTAAGGCCAAATCTATGGTTTAGAAACAGCACCAACGTTTTAGTGCCAGGTAGAGCTGTTAAAATGTCGTAAATATCAAACACGTTGTATAATACTGCATTTATCATAGGATAATGCGTATAATACACGCAATGTTGAGTACTGCAACGATCGCTGTGGTGCATAACCACTAGGCGACTTATATTTGCCTGCAAGGAGACAATGCAATCTAAACATACAGAAATTACACCTTAGTGAGTCAAATTACCACTGCCTTTAAATGGTTTATGCTGAAATTTCAATGTATTATTCTATAAATAATGAACATTATTTAAGTGGTTACTTCCATTGATAACTTATTGGTTGAGTCTATAAAAATCTGATGTGTTGCACTCATATGACTTTCACTACTCTTGTACCAACCATTCTTACAACCTCTTATTCCTATATCTTCTTAATGTTAATACAGATAAACTTTTGCAGAAATTATCTTATTCTTTATCTTTTTGTAGGTACAAGGGATATATGGGAATACAGCAGATTTTGAGTGATAATCAAATGTTTTAGAGCTTTCAAATTCTGTTCTCTTTGCATAGTTAACATAAAAAACGAATAACGATGTTCCATTTGACAGAAGTATGTTCTCCAAAACTCACACAAATAACAAGGAATATCTCCGAAATGGTTCACCCTACAAAAAAAATATTTAACCCTAAATTTTCTGTTTTAACAAGATCTAAAGATTTGGTCTATCTTTCACGGATCACCAGTTATGCAAAGTCGTCCAGAGTAAATAGGACTTCAAGATATGCATTTCATTTGGCATACAAATATCTCAAACATATGGCATTTTAATCAAAATCGTTAGAGCCATTTTCAAGAAAATTAACTTTTTCGGAAAATTTTCGATGTAAAGGGTAGTTTAGGGTGGAGCAATTTTCTTCAAAATCTTCATGTCGTATCCTTGAAAGAAATACATTAAACTTAAATACCAAGTTTGGTTTTTAACCGACTTTTCGTTTTTGAGTTATGCTGTCCACAGACTGGCAGACACACACTATACTAGTAGAGAAAGTAAACATTATTTCATCTAGCAGAAAAATAATAAAATTTACTCTTAAAGCATTTGAATTCATGTACCTTTTTCCCTGAAATTGCTTGCAATACAGAATCACACTTATGCATACTTGTTCTTAGTAGAATCAGCTATCTTGTGAACCTGAATTATTTATATTCATCAGTTTACAAGAAATTAAAAAGAATTATTTGCAAAGTCAACAAAGTAAAAATGTGAAACATTTGTAACGCCGTTGCTTTCTTAGTGTCACTGATGTATTAAAACATTATTACACTAGTTCAGAAAGTGCAAATATGTGTTGTGTAAATACACTGAAAATTTCAGCTCTCTACTTCTCATATTTTCTGACAAAAAGGTACGTGAATTCATTTGTTTTAAGAGTAAATTTTATTATTTTTCTGCTGGATAAAATAATTGTTATAGATTCAATAACATAAGCTATCAAGGCAAGTAAGCTCCTGAAATATTTATTGAATAACTCATAAAAAGTTCAGGGAAAACCATTGAGAACCTTAATAGCAGTGGTAATTTAACTTATTTTAATTCACCAAGGTGTAATTTTGTATGTTCAGACTGCCTTGTCCCCTTAAACAACGTGCTAGGCTAGGTACAGTTTGTGTAAAACGTTGTGACAGTCCCCCGCTCCTGAAGCAAAATGCCCAATAGCACTGACCAGCACACTTGTATAATGGTAAGAGAAGTGGGGGTCAGTGTTCCACCTACTGTGAGTGTGGTTAAGTACAATACGTTGTATATGTGACTGCCTCCAAGTTCGGATACGCTTCTAGTCGCTCTCCCACCACTTCTCCTCATTTCTCCTCTCTTGCCTATATGGAGTGTCACAACATTTTATACAAGCTGTGTGGGCGAGTTACGTGTTGCATCCAGGAGGGAGGACCGTGACGTAGCAGCCCTCTATCAAAGCACTGATGTAATGCGATTCTAGTTTTGAAAAGCTAGGATTACCTAGTATTAAAATGTAAGACATGTATTAAATGACAAAACAAAATCAAGTACTTTATTCATTATTGTTTATATAAGAGCTTGAAACTCAACATATCTCATACTTCCTATCAAATTGAAGAAAAAAATATAGTATCGGTTATAAATTTGCCAGAAAATGAAGAAACATTCAAAACTTACATTTTTACAGTAAACAAATAAAATCTTGCTTCAATTGATGTTTTGGTTTACTAATTATATCTAGCTGCACTATCCCATACTTTTATTTGTCGTTTTGTAGAAAATAGAATAAATTTGATTAAAAATTAATTTATTAAAACAGCGGCTCTGAATGTCATTAAAGGGTAATTAGCTATATTAAAAGTAATGTATATGGTAATTTAACTACTTTACTCTTATATAAACACCTGATGCCATTTCCATATGTATTTGTAGATTTTAATTATTTTCAGGCAGTGTTTTTCACAGGGTATTGAGAGTATAAGTGCAGATTTTCTGATAACTGGTACCTCAATATGTTAGTTTTTTCTGTTCGCTTAACAGTTTTCGCACTAAACAATGAAATAGTTTACTACCTGTTTTTATTGCATGGCAGTAACTGCGCCGCGAAATGAACAACGCCTGTGAGATGAACTATCCCTTTAAGCGCGACCCACTGGCTTAGATAATGTAAGGTCATTGGCCTTGCAGAAAGCATTCTAACTCGGTTCCTATACACCATTTATTATCACGTTACAGCATTCGTTCCGCCCACTCTGCATCATGTTTTCTGTGGCACGCCTGCTTTAAGGTACTAACCAACATAAAAACATATTACTCTTAATAAGTAAGTCCGCAAATGAAGCAGATATTGATGTAATATTGCTCCTTACTTTGTCCTGATTCCCAATAAAAATTTCTGCAGTTATACCCCTAATAGCCTGTATGGATACAACTTCCAACAATTATTGTATTTGTATGTAGAAGGTGGAATCATACTGAAAGTTTAAATACCATATCAGTGATTTGAATCATGGATCTTCCGGTCTTTCCCTCCGATTGCCCTTAGCAACAAAGCAACATGCTGTCACGACATTAAATTCTCCAGTTTACTCGTGTAGTACCTCCTGATATTCTGTTCATTATATCGTGCAGTTTGCAGAGTTGTTGTGCCACAGATTCTCGCACTTTTTAATGAGGCGTTTTATGTACCTGATATAGTCTTGATAGGTTGTGGCTATTTCAGCAGGAAGTAACCCGGTTTTCTCGCAAGTTGCAGTATCTCTTATTCGCTCCATCAGTTTCTCATCCATAAAAGATCGATTTTATATCTGATTTAATAGCATCATTTGATAACAGTATTTCTTGTACCAGAACATGTTTTCATTGTTCCTCCTTGATGGGCATAATTGCAATCATTAAATCAGTGATCTATAAATAAATGAATGTTTGTCCATGATGGGCTGCTGTATCATTCATCCGAATAGGATGAAAACTGGCAAATCTAAATGTTTTTCCGTAGAGAAGGCTTTTATGCTGTCCATTTTACGTATTACGTTCACATGGTTTTCTCTACTCACTTTTCTTTTATGAAACATTTCTTTCTCTATTCCCACATCAACAAATTTTCTATATGTTTGAAATATAAATGTAACTTATTACATTCACACTCCCTACTCACTTTTCTGTTACATAGCACATTCTCATGTATTTCTCTTCTCAATCCTCTATAAACAATTCATAAACTTTTCTATGTTATCGAAATAGAAATTCAACACATCAGATTCACACGGTTTTCTCTACTCGCTTTTCTTCCTGTGGTATTTGTGGTTATTCAACGGTGCTTTTATACAGTGTCTTCGCGGTGTTTTTATTTATTTAGTTTATTTTTATTCCTTATAGTTATCCTAAGAGTTTAAATTAAATTTTTAAGTGTTTTAAGTAATATTTGTGACCACCTCCGTAGCTCAGTTGGTAGTGCGCTTGCTTCTGGTGCGGAGGACCCGGGTTCGATCCCCGGTACCAGCAAGGAGGGGTCACGGGGTGCACTCAGCCTCGTTAGGTCCCGGGGGGACCAATTGAGGAGCTACTTGTTGGAGAAGTAGCGGCACCAGGTCGAGAAGGCCGGAAGCCTCGAAGTGCTGACCACATTCCACCCTCCAGTACTGCACCCCACCAATGACTGTAGTGGGCAGAGGTGGGGGAAGCAGCGGCTGGGCGGCAGACCTTGGCCCTTTATGGGCTGTTGCGCTAGGGGTTAAGTAAAATTTGTCCCCAAAGAAACACAAGGCTATTGGGGAAGTTCAATCTAAGTCCGGAAGTTTTAGGGATAAATCGTCAAACCACGGGTAACGACAAGTATTTCAGCTAGTTATTAAGTACGATTTAAGATTCCCTGTTTCTGTAATAAATTTCAAACTTTCTTCTTTAGCAGACAACTCGATCGAGAAGATGGAAAAATGTGAAAGGCTGTGTAAAACTGTGTCCAGAATAAACAATTGCGCATTCACATTTTCTGTGTTTCTCTTGTTATGTTACATTGGATGGGAAACGTGATTTTCTGGATGGTTGTTAGCTATGCTGCGTCTGAAATAGTTGAATACTGCAACATTAACGATGCGCAGCTATTATTTTCTTATCAAATTTGAAATTCAATGAATAATTTCCATTTTAACATGTCAAAATCACCAGAGTAAAGGTTATCTTTACTTACCCAGCTATGCTGGGTGAAGAACTACTTTCCTCTGAGGTGGAATATTTCGATGCCTGTCGTACGTGAGAAAAATACGACTTAGTTAATAAGAGCAAAAATCTTTCATGCGAATATGAATAATTCATGGCCTACTACGTGGTTCAAATTGTTCAATAATTTGTCATTTTTTAAAATTCCTATCGATTTTCAAATTTTATCGCTTTTGCATGGAAATAATATAGCATTTTAAAGCCAGCATATATTCATGGAGTCCAGTTCTTAAACACTGGACTATTGCTATATCCTATTATCTATAACGAAAGGTCTAATGCGTTTCTGCAAAGATTTATCAAGAGTAAAATGAAGATAAAAAAATAATGTTTAGTAGGAATAGTTTGTCGTCTCCTAAGCGCGGTGGTAACATTGCTGCTCACCAAGCCCCGGGTTCAATTCTCGGTACCGGCGTGGGGATTTTCTCCCACTGGAAGACCTGGTCCGGGGTGCACTCAGCCTCGTTAGGTCCCTAACGGGCCAAATGAGGAGCTACTTGATTGAGAAATAGCAGTCCCTAGTTGTGAAGACCACATATGTCAGTTGGGAGGGGCAGGGGTGCTGACCACGTCCCACACTCCAGTACTGCACCCCACTCATGACACCTATGGTGTGTAGAGGTAGTAGTTGTAGTGTTTAACGCCCGGAAGATGGAGCACCGGTGGAATGAGATGGTGGGGGAAACCGGAGCACCCGGAGAAAACCCGCCCTGACGCCGGTTCGTCCACCACAAATACCACATGCGGGTCCCTGGGATCGAACCCGGGCCGCCTTGGTGGTAGGCGAGCGCGCTAACCGTTCGGCCACGGCGCCGCCGTGTAGAGGTGGGGATACAGTGGCCGGGCGGTAGGCCTTGGTCCGAAAAGGGCTGCTGCCCACGAGTTCGAAAACTGCACAGCGTCTTAATAGCTAATATATGAGAGATGTAGGTATACGATAGTTTTTCTACAGTGTTTAGATATACAATAAATATGCAGTATTTAGACATTGTTTGACGAGCAATAAAAATGTGACTTAATTCCTTTACAAATTTCACCATACAAAATATGTACATTAAACGGAGATAACAGATTTTGTGTTTTTAAAGTCTTTGTTACTAAATGTTTGTAAAACGTGAACGAAAATTTATTAAAATGTCATTGTGTAGAATAAAAACCGTTAGGTAATGTTAATATAAATTCTTATCGTTGAATAAATTGGAGGAAATAGATATGGGGAAAACATGGGCAGTAAGAAACAATAAAAGCACGGGTTTCTGGAGGGAAATTACAATAAGGGTGGAGGAAAAGGGAGAAATTGTAAGTAACTATAATGACAAAAGCTCATTAATAGATTATAGATTCTTAGAAATGGAATGAGGGAGAGAGAAATACATCGAAGTATGTAATAAAGAGGCCAGAATGGGGTATGCATGGGCTAGGACGGGGGCAATGAATCGTAATGCGATAGGGATAAAAGGGGGGGGGGGGGAGATGCACGAAATTCGGTAGATTGTGTGAAAATTGGCACTATATTTTGGAATGTAATGGTACGAGAAAAGGAAGAGAATCTAGTACCCAAAAAAATGCAATGCAATTCCCATTAGAGTTAAAAGTTAGAAATTAGGAAAATATTTAGGAAAAAAATGTGGATAAAATGGTTTAAGTAACTATGAGTAAATGGAGAAAATGGGAAATGGTAGTGAGAGATTAAAGTAATTAGTGTTAATGATAAACTTTCCCATTGTATAATATATAAAACAAAATGTTAAATACAACAGAAATAAAGCAACTCCAAAAGATAGGAATAAATTGAACATTATGGGAAATATGGCTATAATTAATTATATTTGTTTCATTCTGTTATTGTATTACACGAGTGTATTTATATAATTAGAATTGGTAGAAGTTTAAATACATAAAATACATATATTATTAAATAAACTGTTTTTCGGTGGCTCTGAGCACAGAAATCTGGATTTCATTTCGGTACAAATTTCTAACAACAAATGAACACATTTAAGTATAAGAGCCAAAATAATATATTGTGTGCTAAGAAGTGTAAGAGATACTTATCAGCTCAAGAATGCATTTTGGGAATACGAGGCCCGCAGTACCTGAGTTTTCACAAACATTCGAGATGTGATAAGTAAGTTACAGTTCGTGATTAGCCAATTACTTTTTGCAATACTTGAAAAATCCGTGAAAAGTAACAATCAATCAAAATTGCTTTTCCATTCTAAAGTAAGAACAAATTATAAACTAAAATCTTCACTTTCTAAGTAATGTTGCAAGTTTTTCGTGCAAATTATTGCTGACTAAAGTTTCGAGTTGACTCCAGCTCATTCTCAAAGCTATACCATATTTTATTGGGCATTAAAAATGAATTCTCAATGTAAACAAATGAAAAGCTACTTCTATGTTGTCTCAGATAGGTCTAATAATTTGTATATTTCATGTGAAAATCCAGTTCCACCTCAAGATGTACTGAAGAAATAAAAAGAATTGAATCGCTTATTAATGTTAACGTGTCCAATTCCACATTTAATATATAAATCCATAAATAATTCATGCTTTTGTATATTTTGCTAAGGATTCATTAACTTATTTTTAGGTTACTATGTTGTTGAGTATTACGTCATTTCCTACTGGTACCTAAGTATTAATGACCAGTTCAACTTGTACGTAACTATTAGTGACCAGCTTTAGCCTTGTTGCCATAGGAATTGAGAAATTAATTGTAAATTTAGCTTACACTTCCACATATGTGTTAACAATGATTAATTTACATATCAAATACTGAAACAAAGTATTTGTACAACTACGAGGAGTATTTTTCATTTTTTACATAGTTAGTTCTATTTGATTTGGTGTCTTTTGGAAACAAACACCACAATTGGTATCTAAGCTAACTCCTCGCTCTGGTTTCAGTTTTTTCATATTCCCCCAAGTGTAAAGGTGTTGCAAACTCGTAACCCAGCACTCCTACACATCCTCCTACTAGTGTTTGTCTTTAAGACATTCCTGATAGTATTTTTTCCGAAGATAATGTGCGCGAAACCATGAGGCAGAGTGGAGTGTGCCAAATGAAGGTGGAGTGTGTCACTAGTACCAGTGTGCGTATGTATTTTTAAAACCAAGTAACGAGCCGACGTCATATAGGCTGGCGTCTATGGCTGGACGGTCTATCCGTCGCGACGCGAACACACGTCATCTGCTTCACGTAAGCGCCAAAAGTAACGCCCTGCCCTGCACTGCACTTCCACATCTTCAAACACTTCGAAAACATTGCTAAACGTACACTTCTCTGGGCTCTGTAAGTCCAATAAAGAGTAGGGACAGGCTAAGGACATAGCAATTATTGCACAATCACGTTTTGTTTTTTAATAGAAGCACAGAACAATCATTTAAACAAATTTAAAATTGATTTTTCTGAAATAAGACAAGAACCGAAAAAAAAATTGAAGCAACATTTTTAGCCACTCTCATACCACTATGACACACCAAATGTTATTTCCGGTCTCTGCACACTTAACATTGTACCAGTTTGCAGAATTGAGGCACTGAACCCAGTTCTCTACTTCCTTATAACACTGTTGTCTTCCTCGCAGATATTCTCTTCATCTAGCTTAGGTACTCTTAACTTTCTAGGCATTCGCCGCGGTTGCCTTTTCCTTTTCAGCACGGGCAGTTTTCCTAGCTTTCAGATCAGTAAACTCTGGGCTTGTTATAACCTCATATTTTCTGGATTTTCTTTTGGTTCCTACTGTTGTTGGAAGGGGAACTAGCTGTCCATTGTTGTTCTTAGGGATGGGACCTCGATACCCTAGATATTTGTTAGTATCGAACTATATTGAGATAAACGTTCGATATTTTTTCGATACTATTAAAGTTTAAGTTTTGCAGTATTGAAAGTTGTTGCGTTTAACTCCATGCTAGACAAGGAATGAGACTTCACCTTATTGCCTCGCACGTTTCCCCAAAGAGTTCCCGGACTAAAGCTCTTGATAGATCTTGACTGCGCTTCCGTGAGCGAATGAATGCAATATTCCATATGCTCTTGTGTCTAAATGAAAACATGCAAACTAATGGGGAAAGGAGTAGAAGTACTTATGTGACATGCAGCATTAACTGAGTTGTGAATGAAGCACGTCTCTACAGCAGCCTGACTTGGTGACTTTCTCGGACATTATATCTACAACTCCAGTGACCAAATTCTGTGAATCCAACAGAAACAGATCAAAACTTACGTAAAATACTACAGTGCATAGAAATATACCTTTTTCTCCCATATGTTTTGTGTTTCGCAAGCCAAACTTAGATCACAAGTGTACCTTACAGGTATACCCTACGGTTATTTGCCATAAATATTTCATTTTTCCAATGCAAAAACAGCGATATTGAATAAAATATGAGTGAAGTATGGAATTATGTTGAAGTAGACATTACATACTAACAATAACGGAGCAGTGTGTAAAAATACAGAGAAACATTTTTGCGTGGTGGTAAGCGGTACTACTCGCACGCTTTTTCTTTGGCCCTCAAATGCCGTTGTTGCCCCAGGGCAACAGGGCTGTTCGTTTCTTTTACCCCATCATACATTGCCTCTACAGTCTTCTCAGTCTTAGGCACTTCATCAAGTCACAACCTCCCCCAACACTGCATTCCATTATATCACATGTGCATAGTATCTCTTATTTGCTGAACTACTAACTGTCCATTCTAGTTTCACCTTCACTTGCCTACTAACAACCACTGCTAACTCCATCTTACTTCACTATCAACCTGGTTACTGCACAGACTTCGGTGTGTGTTGTCTCCCAGGACTGAATGCGGTCGCTCTCATGCACATGTCAACTAGCTATAAACATTTACTAACTGGGGTGCTAACGCGGAACCCGACCTAATTGTCTTATAATCTACTAACGCAGTACCCCATCTCCTTTGCATTGCATGCTTAGTTTACTAACAGCCGGTACCTGGGGAGACGATGTAGCCTGTGAGGATGATCGTCACCGGGGGCGGCGGGTGTGGGGCCGCCCCCTTAATAAAAAATATGTATCTTAAATTATACCATAGAAGGCCTGTGTTTAGTTTCCGTCATTGTATTTCCCAGGTTAGCGAACAGCTGAAGCAAATGATGATTCTGGGATTTGGCCGCAATTATTTAAAAAATAAGTCATTATGATTTAGGACAGTTCCACTGATAGCTAATCATTGCCAGCTGTGTTAACTGAACTAAAAAAATAGAGGCTCTTTGCCTGCATTATTTCGCCAAGTTCTCGATGTTAATTCATTTGTTACTATCTTAACCGGTAAATAAGTGACAAAATAAAAAAGGGAAATCGAGTTATTTGTTCTCACTTTATTTTCTTCTAAAAGTTTGCACAAATATACAGTTCTCTTTTGCTGACGTTAACACAGCCTACAGCCTTTGTGATACTATAGCTCACAATTGTTTTTTCCTTGTAACCTTGACTCATTCCTTTCACTTTCGCTGTCTCTCAAACATTAACGCCTGACTATAGAATCACTCAACACTCATAACTCCTTCGCTGTCTTCCTTCACGACACGACCACATATTCAGCTAACATACACACACTCAAACTAAGAACTGACTGGCTGTTGTCTGTAACGCGCTCTGCTTGTTGCTTCGCCTCCTTATATAGCGAGGATGATCTAACATGGACCTTTCTCAAACTTCTATAAATACGCCGACAGTCCTTTACGTTGCGGCTCTGATGTCACGAGTTCACAACAATCGCGTGAGGCAGCCTGAACTCGAGCGCCTTTCATATGCACCGCACCAGTGGAGTGGGGCAGCCCTTTGCTGTGCACCGCGGCCGGTGTCACAATAATATTTATGAGATAAATGTTAAAAGTAGGTAAGGGTGTATTTGAGGAGAGGTTCTTAAGGGTCCGGACACCCCCACCGAAACCTAAATATTCTTCTACTTTCTATAAGAAAGAATCACAATATCGTGTTGTGACTCTTATAATAGCCCATGGAAATATGTTGTTTTAAATAAATAATATAAAGCATTCATATTTTCTTTCTAACCGCTGCTAAATACTGTGTTGATAGTGAATGAGAGCCACGCAAGGCAGCGAATATGGATGTTATTTGTTCTGATTCAGAATTAAATGTTTTAAAAGGTTTGTAAGTGGTGGCTGTGAATATCCATATTGCTACATGCTACCATGCGTGAATAGCATTACTAAATTGTTTTCTTTAAGGCCAACATACATTATGTTGATAAAAATGCCTTTCAACAAAACGCGTTTACCTCAGGGCTGGGCAACTGCTGCCCACTGAGCGCAGCCTGCTCAAGGCCTTGCGCTAATAACTCTATGTTCAGCAAATACATTGCTTAAGTATCCCACGAGTCGCTCAGGCCTGATTTACCTAATGGGTTTCACAATTGGAAGTCCCCTCTGTTCATTGGTGGCATCACCACAACAATATGTCGGTCTGGGTGGCTCAGTTGGCTAGACGCTGGCCTACTGACCCCAAGGTCGCGGGTTCAAACCCGGTCCAGACCGATGGTTTTTAAGTGTGCTTAAAACCGACAGCTCCATGTCAGTAGATTTACTGACATGTAAAGGAACTCCTGCAGGACAAAATTCCGGCACACCGGCGACGCTGATGTGATCCCGGCAATTGACAGCGTCGTTAAATTTTATTTACCACAACAATATACTGGTTGAATTAACAATTTCAGTAATAGTACAAAATGGATAAATTATTAAAAATTTATGAATTTCTGTGTACAGTTAAGTGCAGCTGAGAGGAAACGTTGTTTAAATTATAAAACGTTAAAAACAAGAACCACAAAAATAAGTTTTAACATTTATTATATACCTGCACATAATGTATTTCCTTTAAATATGGCTACCAGAATTTTACAAAAATCAAATATATTGTATATATTTCATAAAAAAAACAAGTTTAAATTTTTAATTATTTTCACCGGTCCATCTGAGTTGCCCCCCCCCCCCCGAAAATTATTTTTGAATGCGTGCTTCAAAGAAGGGTTTTGTTTGTAAATACAAGGGTGAGTAGACTTGATATCAATGTTGGTAACAATAGAGTGACATTAACCTTTTATTGCATTGTGGGATAAAATACAACTTTTAGTTCATAGACCTTGTGTTAGACGTTGTAGTTTTAATTCCAGATGTTTTAAAAAGGAATATCACGAATTAGTGCGTTCTAATTATTTTACATAAGTTTGTGATTCTTGGTATGTCATTTGCACAGGAAAGTTCTCGCGTAAAGAGACTACGCAAGTTGGTTTTCATGGAAATCTACGGTTATTCTAATTTTAGACCTTCTCCCGGCCCACTTTAAACTTGAAGCAGTGGACCGGTACCTCATGTACTAGAACACATCATTTATAATTTTTGGAAGTAAAAAGAGAGTGCGACTTTTGTAACGATTTTCTTCTATTCTTCTACTTGTTTCCTCTACTTTTTCAACCCCTTCTGGTAGTCTGCTTTAAAGAATACTACAAATTTGTACAGTAATGTTTTGTTTATCTTGTGGTTTAAATAATGTTTTCATATTGTAACTATGCACGTATTTGGTAAATTACTTGCTCTACAATATGCCTTTTCTAGCCAGTTCAGTCTCCCTCCACTTGCCCTTCTCTCCGTGTGCCGGCTAATCAGTTGTTCTGTACAGAGGTTGAAACCACGTGTTTCAGTATGTTGGAACCGTTATAATGCTAAAAGTTCTGTATACTTTAGCACACGGAATCTTCAAGTATGATTCCTATTATGCAGTTGTTTATAGACAGATCCGTGTTCGTGCGCATCACAGAGAAACTGTAAGTAATCTTGAAATAGATTTGGGGAAAGGGATGTATTCTTGATCAAAAAATGACGTGTTTCATTCACATGACCTTCTCTATTCTTGCACGAACCATGCTTACAAACTCTTATTCCTCCATCTTCTTCATGTTAATCAAGATATACATTTGTAGAAATTATCTTATTGCTTATTTTCTTGTAGGTACAAGGGGAATATGGGAATACAGTAGACTTCAAGTGAGTCAAATATTTTAAAGTTGGTCGCTACGTAATGACTTTCAGATTCCATTCCCTGTACATGGCCAAGGGATTACAAAATTAATAGCGACCTCCCGTATAAGTATATGCAAAATTCAGACAAGTAATAAGAAATGTTTTAGAAATGATTCACTCCACAAAAATATGAATTAGACCTAACTGTGTGTTTTAACAAGATCTAAAGTTTTTTGTAGTAAGATTTTGCGTATCTCTTACGGTATACAAGATGTGCAAAAGTTACGCAAACTGCAGAGGCTTTCCGATGTTCCCATTCAATTCAAGATAAACATTTCATTTGTCGACAAATGTTTTAAGCATGTGGTATTTTAATTAAAATCGTTAGAGCAACTTTTGAGAAGATCAAAATTTTTGAAAAATGTTCCATGTAAAGAGGATAGTCCGGATTGGGTGATTTTCTTGAAAATTTTTTACGTTGAATCCTTAAAAAGCGCTGAACTTTAAAAAGAAAAATCGAAAGTAATACACTGTGCTCTTACAGAGGAAAAACTCAATGATATCGAAAAAGGAAATTATACAATGAAGTCTAAAGAAATCTTTGAGAAAGCTTGCAGAGGAATTAGGAATTTCGTAATTACTTGAAATACCACTAAACTTTTAAAATTAAAATCGTATACGATAGGAGCAGATCAGGAATTTTAACCACGCGATATCGTTAAATGCTGCAGTTGGACGTTGTATAATGTTAAATGATCTACTCGCGTTTTTTTATTTTTATTTTATTTATTATTTTTTGTTTTACCTATGAGGTGTGGTTTTGTTTATATGACCTTGCAGAATTAATGAGTCCAAGTGTTCATTCTCCTAAAAGGTGAAAAAGCCACATAGGCCATCATTTCCAACATGGCGAAGTTGTGTGGTTATTGTAGTTAAAATTTGCAAGAAAATATATATGGTGTTAGGAATATGAGTGCACATCTTTAAGAGCCACTTCTTGAAGTTAATCTGAAACTTAAGTTCCTCTGCCATTTTCCTCTGTAGTGCAAGGTTCTATAAATAAAAAAAAAATTGTCGAGTGTTTGATTGCGTTAGTCACCACTCCTTTATCGTTTACTTCTGTAACTAGCATAGAGAGGTAGAATTTCAAAAGATGAGTTATTCGTATCTTTTCCATTTGTTGCTAAAATGGGTTTGTTTACCCACAAAATGACATTAAATAATTGTATTCCAGCGTGTCTACTTGCATAAATTCGTGAACACACGCTTGGAAATCGCGAAAATTTGGCGGAAGTTCAGGAATGTTGACAGTAAAAACTACCTGCTTAGGTCTCGTGATGACTGCTTGGAAAGACAACCACCCCTCCTCTCTTTACTTGCAGTAGCTGATAAACCACAGACACATGGAGAAACCAGTTTTTGAACTCTGGCCTACTTCACTCGTCGTAGGTGTGAACGCGTGCATGGGGTAGCGGTAACCATTAGTAAACAAAACATTCGCCTGTTGAGAACTATTGTTGCCATACTGTGCAGATAATGTATTCAATGACGTTCAATTATCTACTTTACATTTCACGATAGACGAATTTGTTATTGGACTTTTTTCATTCGTCATATTTGATCCTGCGATCACGTGAAATCTGTGCACTCATTCCCATAACTTCCTGTGTATGCCTTGTGCTTCCTGGCGTCAAGAGAATTCCCGTTAGGCCGCTAATGCATCCAAATGAAGCCTCTGTATGATACTTTTTTGGCAGATTTACGTTTCAGGTCTTCAATACTTGGTGCAAAGGATGAAGTGCACAGTCTCAAAAGATAAACAAGGTGATTTTCACTTATCTTGCTGCGATATTCACTTTTAATTTAGTTCATTTTTGAAAAAGTTTGTTCGCAGGACAGAGATATAAATAATTCCCACCCTTCTTTCTCAGAACATTTTACGGTCGTGGAATTCTGCAATGCAAGTAGTTTCATAATTTGTAGCTTGTGTGAAGCCTCACTAATTGGAAACTTCAAACGTGCAAAATAATTGGACTTTGGTTTCAAATGTTTAAGTCTTCAAATTGTGAAGAGAATGTGCCGCACAATTGCTTCAAAAGTTCGTTGTATTTTTCCAGGAGAATAACATCGTGAGCACGGAACTTAAGCAAGGAAAATGATATAAATCTGCAACCACTACTCTTACAAATCAAGCACTTGACGTTAACATCTTCATCTCGAAAACAAAAATATTCCTCCTCCCATTGAATTGTATGATCTACTATATATACTCCGCGCCATCCGCCTCTGGCTAGCAGGTCTGGTTCTGCATGCCTTGGTCAGTGGAGGGGGCATATAACATGTGATGGGGAAGCAAGTGTGTGCTCACTTGTTGATCACCTCTGCATACACTGTAGCTGACTCTGAACTTTGCACCCGGTCACTGGTCAACAAGAGTAGGTTCCAGACAATATAGAGAACCCCTCCCTATGACGTAATGTGTATATAGTGCGCGTTGACGTTATGCTGATATCTTGCTTACGAAGGAAATGTTTCATCTCTAATAATGTTTTCCTGTACAAATTGTGGTGGTTTGCTTGAATGGTATCGAAAATACTCCACGTGGACGTATGCCCGGGTATATCAAAACTAATTTAGGGGAAATAAACCTGTTCTGTCTCGTCCAATTTGTATTTTGCAGATACACTTTTTTCAAAATTGGTTGAGATAGCTACTCAAAAATGTTGCAATGATACCGCAATCATTAACTTACGTATTAAGTATTGCAAAAACGATTGTAATTCACTCTTTAAGAAATCATTTTTAAATTTATCCAAAGAGACGTAGGGCTGTTGGGCAAGTATAACCCAAGTCTGTCGGTCTGGTTGGCTGTTGGTTCGACGCTGGCCTACTGATGCCAAGGTCGCGGGTTTAAATCTGGGCCTGACCGATGATTTTTAAGTGCGCTTAAAAACGACAGGCCCATGTCAGTAGATTTACTGGCATGTAAAAGAACTCCTGCGGGACGAAATTCCAGCACATCGGTGACGCTGATGTGATCCTAGCAATTGACAGCGTCGTTAAACAACAAAAAAGTAACCCAGGTCTAAATGATGCAGCGTAAACCCTCAAACCACAGGCAAGACGGGGTATTTCAGCTGGTATAGTTGTAAACCTCAAAGCAAAAGAGATGTTGGACGTCCAAGGAAGAGGTGGCAATGACTGTGGACAGGATAGGCTATTGGACTGTTAGCCTTACTCTTGGATGATCTTTATGTGTACAATGCAGCACTTTCTCTACCTTACATAAGCCATTGAGATGCTTGGTTAAAGAACAGACTATACCATCTGAAGCTGAGATTCTTGCTCCAGCCGTGATCGTATAACCCTACAGCGGGTGAGGGAGTTGGTATTTTTAGATTCGCGTCGGATGCGGAAGGCTGTTTCATCATCCCAGCTTCATCCATTGATGCACCATGCTTTCAATAGCTTGTTTGCGATATCTTGTTCGTCTGCTGTTTACACGAAAATAAAGAGCCAGGCTCCATCGGAAATTCTCGGCGTTGGCATTCTAACAGAACCAAAACCTACTTTTCATAAGTATATTGAAGCTGTGCTCCTGCAAGATGAGAGACGTAGAACCTTTAGATTCCCTGCCTACTCTCCAAATACAAACATTTACACGTGAAAGGTGCAAAAGAAGAAAGGAAACATCAATATTTTTATCATTATACGTGGAGGCATTATGTTAAAATACCACTACCCTTAAAGTTCTCAGTGGTTTTTACTGAAATTTTTATGAATTATTTTCTGAAAATCATGACAATTATTTCAAGTGATTATTTGCAATGAAATCTTATGTGGTTGAGTCTATAAAATTATTTCATCCAGCAGAAAAGTAATAAAATGTACTCTTAAAGCATGTGAATTCATGTGACTTTTTCTCTGAAACTACTTGCAGTACAGAACCACACTTTTGCATGCTTGTTTTTAGTATGATCAGCTATATTTTGAATCTTTTATTATTTAGCTATGTATATTATCCGAACAGAAATTTAAAGAAAAAATTATTTGCAGAGTCAAAAATGTAAAAATGTGGAAAATGTGCAATGCTGTTGCTTTCTTAATTTCACTAATATATATATATATATATATATATATATATATATATATATATATATGTATATATATATTTATATATGTAGGTGCAACATATTTAAATGCAATTTCGACAACTATAAAGTGCACATACGACAACTCATATATTACGAGTATATATAAATTGATGAGGAAAATAATGTAAATTTCAATATGAAAAGAAAAAAATAGATTCTTCTTTTTTTTTTTTTTTTTTTTTTTTTAACCTCAGAAACTACGGTGTGCCCTTCATCATCATTATCATCATCAACCCTTAAGATAAGCCAGATAGACCTGTTTCGACTAAGAAGGGATCTTCCAGCGTCTCCTTGGTCTTCCAACTTCTCTCCTACCAACTGATTTGTACTTCAAGGCCTGTTTGGTAAGTCTTTCTTCTGGCATTCAAGAGATATGATCTTGCCACTTCCTTTTCTACTCCCATATTTTGTCGTTTAAATTAAATGTTTTAGTTGCTCTCTTATAGTTTCACTATTAATATGATCTTTGAGACTACAGTCAGCCGTTTCAATTATTCTTTTCCATTTCTGCTCAAGGTTCAGGTCTGGGCTCCATAAAATATAATGGGCACTGCCATAGTTTTATAAAATTTCAATATGGTATCTCTTTTAGTTTTGTTTTTCTATGTTCGTTTTATAGTGCCATATATGTTTTGAAGTTTATATACATTTTGTTTTAAATCTCTATCATATTCATAAGAAATATTACATCCTAAGTAGCTAAAATACAATGTGCCTTTAATGCCATGAAATCTACTTTACATAAATTGTTTCATTATACCTACATTTTCTGCAGTAAGATTTTGTCTACCGTTTACCCACTGTACAAGATTAATTCAGAATGAAAACTTCACTAAGAGAAAAATCAAGGTATACATTTCATATGTCATGTAGATATTTTAGGCATATATTATAATTGAAATCAGAGCTATTTTTAGCAAAGTAAAAAGGAAAACTTTTATCTAAAGGATAGTTTTGGGTGGAAGGTTTTGTTGAGAATCTTCGTGTCATATGTGCTTCATGTGCTCTCTCTCCACACACACACACACACACACACACACACACACACACACACACACACACACACAAACACACACACGCATGGAATATTTCTTTTTTTCCTAAGTTTTTTTTTTCAATTCAGGATACGTGTTAATTGTTTTTACATTACAGTTTTCATTAACTATAATATTATACGATATTTAACTCTGGGAAAGTTGTCTTGTTTCGAAACAAGCTGTGATTTATTGACTTGAAAGTAGTAATCCCCAATGTAAGGTTGACTACTTCAGTTCACTGTAAAGTTTGTAACTGTGAATTCTTGGGAACTGTCATTAAAGTGTTCCCTATAGCTATTCCTATATGGATGTTTTACCAAAAGTGCCCATTTCGGAATCAGGTGACTCAATGCATTTATTTCTAGACACGTTGCTCGTGTCTGCAACAGGGTTGCCAACTCGTACGATAATTATGGGAGCATACGATAATTATGTTTGCACAATGGTTGCCAACCAGTACGGTAATTATGGGGGTGTACGATAATTATGTTTGCACAATGGTTGCCAACCAGTACGGTAATTATGGGGGTGTACGATAATTATGTTTGCACAATGGTTGCCAACCAGTACGATAATTATGGGGGTGTACGATAATTTGAATGTATAATAGTTTGATACCGGCGAAATATCATTTTCACTGGTTTGTCACGCTAGCGAAATGAAACAAATTACAAATAGCGACACCACTTTTGCCCTCATGGCCTGTCTCCACCCCTCTAAGGCAACAATTTCATATCCTACTAATCCTTCTTCCCTTTATCCTCTTGTTGCCAGTGTGCCCAGATCTGGTAATCTCAATGAAGAGGGCACTGTTCAGAAAATTGATCAATGGAGAAAATCTGCAAGTCACCGAGAAGACTTTAGGGCTTACCCCAAGAACAAATATATATATATATATATATATATATATATATATATATATATATATATATATATAAACTTTCAGTTGAATAGTGAGAGAAACATAATACTAAAGTTGTAATATTAGTTGAGGTCATCAATCTTGTAAGTGAATATAATAAACATCATTGCTTTTCATAAGTGTTATACCGATATTTTTATTGTTCTAGCGTTTGGTTTATGATGTACGATAATTTTGAATTCAAACCTATAATTTTGAGTGGCTGGTACGATAATTTTACTTTTAAATGTTGGCAACCCTGGTCTGCAAACAGCAGATAATAAGCGTTAGAAGGAAGATTGTACACAAGTGCATTCTGCTGTAGGTACCTTCTCCATCAGAGACAACACGGGGCCCCAGCTAGCTCAGAGCCCTTGCCAAAAGAACGCCGGGCACTGATGGTAAAATAGAGATCACGTCATGCAGTCGCGGACATAGCTACAAACGAGGCGAGCCGAGTCGGCGACGTTTAACGTCTTCTTGGCCACAAAGGGGTGTTCGCCATGCACACAAACACATGCCCATGAAGAACAAGTCAGACAATAGTGAGTAAATAAATAGGCAACGAAGTTCTGTTACGGCAGGAAATGCTGAAATATCAAGGGCTACTAGTGTTAGCGGCTTTCTGACCAAACTAAGGCGAGGGACCTGTAGAATTTTGTAGTCAGATAAGGTTTAGCTTTTTAAGCTTATCCATATAGGTGTCCTTCCCGAAAAAAAAGCAATGTTACACACAAAAAAAAATGTATTGCTTCTACAAATAATTCAACTTCCTGTATGTTTGAAATACAAATGCTACGTATTACATTCAAACTGTTTTCTCTACTCACTTTTAAATAACATGTTCACATCTCTTTCTCTACTCAACTCTTCCACAAACAATTTTCCTGAAAAAACGCGATTTTACACAAAACATTTTATTCATTCTTCTACAAATGTCATACAATTTTCTATATGGTTGAAATACAAATATTACGTATTACATTCACACTGTTTTTCTTCTCACTTTTAGGTAACACATTTACATCTCTTTCTCTACTCAGTCTCCTACAAACATAGGTATTTTTATATATGTAACCGTTAATATCGCTTGACCGATCACTGTGAAATTCGGCACGTATATGTAGTTTTTCATGGAGATTTTTATGCTATTGATTTTATTGTACAATTTCAAACTATTGGCTTTCTGAGAGAAGAGTAGTCTGTCATTTTATGCCAATTCATTTACCAAATTGTATGTGAAAATTATATACAGAACTACATGACACTTATAAATTATAAGTAGAACAATACTATCAGGTTTAGAAGCTTGCTTTGCCGAAAAGAATCGCAATAAATGAAAGGTAAAAAGGTGAACATTGCTGTTAATATAGCGAAGATATTAGAAGAAGTTAACCTTAATGCGGAAAATTGAGATAGTGAAAAACCAGCAGGACAGGTAAAAGGCCAACACCAGGTCTGCATTTTCGCTCAAGGAAACCTATCCGCATAATTCTTTCCAGAAATGTGTTACCTAAACCTAACTTAACAAGCGATGTGTTTTCCAGGTCTATCTAGGAAAGTCAGTAAAGCCGAGCAGTTCGTGGGCAAGATGGAGGTGGGACGGTAAATCTAAAGAATTCTACTCCAGGCTGTGAAAGTCCATGTTCTGCAACTGGAAATCAGGAGGTAGTGGATATCAACTACTTCTCTTGTAAATTTCTTCAGCACGAACTTAGTGAACAAATGATAGCAAATCGTACACGTTCCGAGGAAATTGACTTAGTTCAACATTAGTTATAGATGACTTGTGGACAAAGCTACTATTTAACAAATTCGACAAGTACGCATTAAAAATAAATAAATCGATAAAAAGGCCGCAGAAAGGCTATTGATAATGGCAGGGAGGAGACCTTTAATTTCTTTCATGAAGACTTGAAGGAACCGACCTGGTCAAGAGTCTAGTGTCCGATCCCTCAACTTCTCATGGTGCAGCTGTTATTAATTTGTTTGCTACTCTCAAATAGCACTGGTCAGCATGGTAAGATAACGACTGAATTTGTATTTCTTACTTTCCATCAATCAAATTCCTTGTGTATTATTTTGTATCTAGTCTCTCTTGGCTAAACTTGTTCTTTTTCTGACCCCGCGGGATTAGAACACTCGAAGGCCAAAAGGATTTTTTTCACTTCTCTAATTTTCTATTTTCATTTATAAAAATGCAGTATTGTTGGTTTATCACAGTATATAAGAACGTCCTTCTGGTTGGTGAAGAAGGAAGGAATGGTTGGTGGTTGCCTATGACACCTCCCAGCTAGGTCCGACGGACCCGTTGACCAGCGATAAGTGTGATCCTTCCACAATATGAAGGTTAAGATGTGTTGGTAGACCTGTAACATTACATTCGCGATGCGAAAAAATCTGTTCTAACTTGGTTACAGTAAAATAATAAACAACCACAGTTCATTCTCTGAGAATAAATTAATTAAACTTGAATATAAGCTAAACAAACCTGTTTTAAGTAAGTAACCCCTACATTTTGGTGACCCCGAATAAGGAAGAACAAGAACGCAGTAATGGAAGAGGACGAAAGTAAGTTGGAAGCGCACAAAGTAAGCATCAAAATCCCGCCTTTCTGGAACGAAAAACCTGAAATTTGGTTGTATCAAGTGGAGTGAGTGAGTGAGTGTGTTGGGTTTAAGGGCCCGTCGACAACTTGGTCATTAGGGCCCCTGTATCAAGTGGAGGCGCAGCTTAGTGTTAACCGAATTAAAAGTGAGGATACCAAATTCAACTACTTAATATCGCAACTGGAACCTAAATATGTAGAAAGTATCTGAGATATAAGTAGTAATAAAGCAAACAAATACAGCTTAGCAAAAGAACGTCTCTTAAATACTTTTAAGGAAAGCGAGGATGCGCGAATTAAGAGACTGTGGTAATGACTTAGACCACAAACCCAGCCAGCTGCCTAGGAAGATGTAAACCTTAGCAGCAGCATACATCTCCGATAAAGTTCAGAAAACACTGTGGTTGTAAAAGCTGCCAGACTCCATAAGAAACATTTTAATCATAAGGGACGAAGACTTGGAGAAAATAGCTATAATGGCTGACAAAATAGTAGAACTAAACCCACGTCCTGAGTTGTACGCGACTTCCAGTACTACCAACCAACAGGCAACTGGAAGTCAAGTGACATGAAAGAGATTATGTCTAGAAATTGGCTAACTGGAAAGATCACGCACTAGAAATTCCAGCTATCGTCGTGACAGCAGCCGCAGTAAATCTAGAAGTTCTACCCAAGAGGAAAGTACTGCTATTGCTACAGTTTAGTCTCTGGAAAGAAATTAAATTTAAACATAAGCTAAACAAACCTGCTTTAAATTAGTAACCCCTACAGATGGAATGATTCGACTGCCTACTTGTAAAAATAAGGTGTCCATAAGAAACAGTCGGAAGTAGCTCAAATATATAGATATGTTTCCTAAACTGACATTTTCCGGAGTAATAGTCCCCCAATTGGATCTGCGGGTGAGAACTGATTTGGGGAAAATATCTACACTAAATATACTGCAATGGAATGCAACAGCGTTTAGTCATGATAAGAAATCTGAACTTCTTACGCTATTACAAAACGAAAATATAAATGTATTTGGTCTCGTGGAACCCAATAAAAATATAGTTTGAACTCAAAGATTATACAACTTATCCTCTACAAAAAAACAGACAACTTGAAAGCGGAATTTGAGTTCGATTCAAGGGAAATCTAACATCAAAATTCAAAATCACTAAATTAATAAATGATTTAGCCAAAATAGCATATTTGGATGTATGGAAGAGTAATGAACATTTGCCTACAAAGTTTGTATATAACCCAGTAACTAGCACACTAGATCAAAATCTATTGGACACATAAAAACGATTTTAATGGGAGTTTTAATGGTCACTCTAAATACTGGGGATATAATAATGTTAATGAATCTAGTAAAATATTAGAAGAAGGGCTGCACACCACTAATATGGAACTTATTTTCAACAATCAACAACCTGGCACATATATGCACCCCAATGGCTCAACATATAATCCATCTTTCATTTGTATCATTAAATATATTAAACAGAGCTCATAGATATATTTCAGCAAGTATGAGTTCTAGTTATCGAGTGCTGATAGTCAAAGTTATATTTAACAGTACTCATAAATCAACTTCTAGTAAAAGTGCATGATATTTTAAAAAAGTGAACTGGAAAGGCTATAAAATGGCTTTAAAAGAACTAGCGCCCCAAACACAATTCATAATAATAAACCTAACAAAATCAATGATTTTTGTAATCTTATAAATACTGCCAAAAAGTATATTCAAAGAAATAAAATTAAAAAGTATAAACCCTTTTGGACCAAATACTTAGTTTAAAAATGAACGAAAGTTAGCAAGATATTTTGCTCAAATAAAACAAACCAGGAGAGTTTCGTTAACTGGAAAAACAAAGTAGGCATTTTTAAAAAGCCGTATTAAATGCTAAAAGAAATTCCTTTACTACATTTATTGAAAACATTGATTATAGAAAAGATAGTAAAAACATGCATAATTATTTCAAATATTAAAAAAGAAACAGTTCCAAAATTTTCGATTAAATCTGGTGACAAAGAATTAACGAGTGGTTTGAAAATTAAAAATGCATTTAACTGAACTTTTACATCACCAAAACTTCCTCGGCCATATAAAAAAGGAAAAAATCCTAAAGAAAGAAATCGAATCGAAGAAAAACAAATATATGGTTAACCTCAACAGATGAAATACCTTCCCTTGAATTTACAATTATTGAACTTAATACAGCAATCAACAACACTCCAATCGTAAAGCTCCAGGCCCTGGTAAAATTCATCCAGAATTTATAAAAACAAATTTGGATATAAAGCCAGAAACATATTACTCAACTTATACAACCAATCTGAAAAACTTCTGTTCCAGCTGCCTGGAAAAAATCCATCATAATTCCAATACAAAAACCAGGCAAAGATTCAGATGATATCAAGAGTTACAGACCTATATCTTTATATCCTGGCAAAAATCAGGGAAAGGATAATTGATGCTCGCCTAAATTGGTACCTTGAACAATATAATCTTTTGCCCCCTTGTGAAGTAGGTTTTTCGGAAAACCCTCATTAAGAAGACAAATTGCCATCAGACACAACGTGCTTCGTTGGCTTTCAGAGTTCATAACCGAAAGGTGTTGTGTCACATTCTATTGCTCTGCAATGTCAAAATATAAACAGAAAACAAATCTCAGATTACCCCAAGGAGCTGTTCTTAGTACTACTTTATTTAATACCTATATAAACTATATGCCAGAACAGATACACCAGTCTGCAATTCTCAGAATTCACATTAAACATAAGGTCTAATTTTATCACTTTAAAAATCCATATCCAAACTCAAATATTGGTAAATAAATACTTTATGCAAATTAATACTGATAAAAGCAACTTTCAATTCTTTTCATTAAGAAATAAATCAGTCAATATCTCCCTATCGTATGATACTTGCCCTGTTACCTAGAGCTGAAATGCACGATACCTTGGTATACTTTTTGACAGAAAACTAACATGGAAAGATCACATCGAAAATGTAAAGGATAAAGCCACCAGTCGTTTTAAAATATTAAAAAGACTAGATGGAACTTAATGGGGATGTTCAAAACATACTCTCAATTCAACATATAACAAAAACCAATTCTCAATTATATCGGTGAAATTATTATAACTGCATCCCCTCAACCTTTAGCAATACTTGAACGCACTCAAAATCAAGCTCACAGATTAACAACTGGCAGTTAAAAACACTCCAATTGTAGCACTACAAGTCGTAATGTGCGATAAACCTATCATAATGTAACTTAAAGAACAAGCTATTTTAACCTGCGAAAAAATTATGAGGCTACCAGGTAATAATTGGGAAAAATACCATAACTCTATCAATACTTTAAAAACTCAAATAGGTGTGATACAGAAAGTACAAGAATTTTACAATACAAACTATCCATCTGAAAGAGAACCATTCATACGTCTCAATAATCCCTTAAGTATCCCAGAAGTGAACCATCATCTAGATCTACTTGAAAATGTTACAAAAAATCAGATGTGTTGCACTCACATTACTTTCTCTACTTTACTAACCATTCTTACAAACTCTTATTCCTATATCTTCCTCGTGTTAAAAACATTTTCAGAAATTATCTTATTCTTGTAGGTACAAGGTGAATATGGGAATACAGTGGACTTTGAGCAATAGTCAAATCTTTTAAAGCTTTGAGATTTCGTTCTCTTTGCACGGCTAAGATATAAACAAATAAATCACGATCTTCCTCTGGACGAAAGTTTGTTTACCAAAACTTACACAAATAACACGGAATATCTCCGAAATGTTTCACTCTACAACAAATTTATTTGGATATAAATTGTGTGTTTTAGCAACATATATTTTTGTATAGTAAGATTTGGTATATCTTTTACGGTTTACCAGTTATGCAAAAGTTATCCAGGGTAACCAGGACTACATGAGCTACAGCCAGAAAATTCAAAATATACATTTCATTTGTCATAAAAATATCTCAAAGATGTGGCATTTTATCAAAATCGTAAAGAGCCATTTTCAAGAAAATAAAAATTTTCAAAAAATCTACTATATAAAGGGTAGCTTAGGGTGTAGGAATTTTCTTCACATTCTTCGTGTCGCATCCTTATAAGATGTTAAACTTAAATATCAAGTAATTATTATTTATTTCTGCCAAAAAACTTACTGTTGGTGTTTTTAAACACAAAAGCCGTGTGTGGGCAATGTTTGAGAGGTAGAACTGGAACTTAAAAATTCAATGCCACAGCTGGGATTTGAACCACAGACCTTCCGCTTACCAGGCGGGTGCTCTACCATTGAGCTACTGTGACAAACTGCCAGAATGGCATTGAATTCTCAAACCAGTTCGTATTTCTCCTGGTAAACCACAAAGGCAGTCTCACATCAGAGACAATTACCCCAATGGTGACTTACTATTGCAAGTACTTTATGTCCCAGGAAGGGTAAGCGGAAGGTCTGTGGTTCAAATCCCAGCTGTAGCATTGAATTTTTAAGTTCCAGTTCTACCTCTTAAATATCGTTTGGTTTTTAACGTTTTTGGGTTATGCTGTCCACAGACTGACAGACACACGCGCGCATGCATGCATGCATGCACACGGACCTTTTCAGAAAAGATTATTTTGGATTTAGGGTGTCGCAAAACATATATTTCTGGTGAAATCTCGATATCGAAATTTTGGGTGGAATACAATACTTCCTCTACATACTATTTGTAGTAGAGAAAGTAAAAAGATGTCACTCCTACAGAAGCTTAATATATCCTCGAAATTATCAATTTAAGATTTCCGGAAGATGAACAGATTCATATCTATGGTGATGGCTCCCTTAACTGTCAAGATAAAGGTGCACGGTGCCACTAGCAAGTTCAAGACAATTCTACCAACTTGGATGGAGAAATTGATGTTATCTATGTATCATTGCAAAATTTACTTGTTAAGCAAAACAAATTTACTAATATAGTCTTCTTATCTTATTCCAAAACCGAAATTGAAGCTATAATATCATTGTACAGAAACTGAAAAAAGTTATAAAATACATAATATTAATCCAACTGCAAAATTACATAAAACAATACTTTTCCAGTGGATTCCAGATCATTATGGAATAACTGGCAATGAATGAGCGGACATGTTAGCGAAGAAAGGGTCCAAAATTATTTATAAAGTAAAACAAAAACTCCCATTCGTGTCAATTAAGGGAATAATAAAAAATACGTTTGAAAGATATCTTTCCTCTTTTGAAAATTGCAACTGGCAAGAAATTAAAAAAATTCAATTCAATCCCAAACTCTCCAATAAAATCAACTGTTCCTATTTTTTTTTTCTCTTCTCTTCTCTTCTCTGATTGTCTCGGCAAACATCTATACAAAATAGGATTAGTAACCTCTCATCTATGCATGTTGTGCACTAAAGAAGATTATACGGATAAAACCCAACTAGCAATATGAAACATGTAAATAATTTTAGACATAAAAATTCAAGTTTTTGGGTGGGACGCAACACATCAGTTGCTTATTATAGATAAGCACAGAGGAACTAAAAATCCCATTGTTAGACTCATTGGACTTGAAAGCATGTATTTTCGGTGAAATTTCGATTTCGAATTTTAGGTGGAAAATACGAGTTGCTTCCTCTACCTGTCATCTGTATGTGGTAGAAAAACTAAAAAGAGAGATATGACATTTTTAGCAGTGATAAATTCATGTGGAATGAAATTCTGTTAATTCTATCTAATGTGGTAATGGACTGAAGAAAGCAGTGCACGCATTTGAAGCTTCCCTGCTTGCTATGTTGGCACCCGAGCATCAGTGTACTGCGGTACGGTCTAACTGTCAGGGAATTCATCTGAACGCAAAGGTCAGATAGGAACGTCGAGCCCCTGCCGATAAGATATTCAATTTAATTCGAAATACCCAATGTTTTCGTAATGTGTTCTCGTGTACTAGCGGATCTCCCAACATGCATGTATAGGTCAACAGTAGCCTGCATAAATCGACAAGGGTGGTTCACGGACTCGTGAATGGGAGAACCATGGTTCAAAATCCGCCAGGACTGCTGTCTATGCCTGAAAGCATAGACCTTGAATTCCCATAAACTTTTAATATTTGTTTGTCCCGTTTAGGCTCCTGTACCATTCATGTGATTGCCATATTATATAAGAATGGATGTTGGTATATATGAAAATAATTTCTAATACCGGTTCACCGATCACCATGAAAATTAGCACATTTTTTCCATGGAGGTTTTATGCTAACCAGTTGCTTATTCAACGTACTACATTCACATGGTTTTCAATACTCGCTTTTCTTTTACATAACACATTCTCATGCTCTTCACTACTCTTTCTTCAATATACAATTCATGCAATTTTCTGTATGTTTAAAACATAAATGCAACGTATTACGTTCACATGGATTTCAATACTCGCTTTTCTTTTACTTAACACAGTAGGGTGCCCTTCACTACTCGCACTTCAGCATACAATTCATATAATTTTCTGTTTGAAATAGAAAAAAGCAATTTATTACAAACACGCGGTTTTCTCTACTCACTTTTATTTACGCAGCCCAATTACTGTCTTTCTCTTCTCACTCTTATACAGTCAATTCATACTCTCTATGTGTTTATCTGTTTATCGCCCTGTCTATCTACCTATATATTATATAAATGGATGTTGGTGTGTGTAAAAGTAATTAACTCCAACACCGGTTGAATGATGTACAAGAAAATTAGCACATGTGTTTTTTCATGGAAGTTTTGATGCTATCGATTTAGCTATGGAATGTATTACATTCACATGGTTTTCTCTACTCGCGATTACTTTACGTAACACATTCACATGTCCTTCTCTGCTCACCCTTCAAACACACAATTCATATAATTTTCTATGATTGAAATAGAAATGCAAGTATTACATTCACACGGTTTTCTCTGTTCACTTTTCTTTTACGTTACACGTTCGCATGTCCTCTGCTTGCCCCTCAACATACAATTCACACAATTTTCAAAAAGATTCAAATAGAAATACATCGTATTATATTCACACGGTTTTCGCTATTTTCTTTTCTTCCTGTGGTAGACAGTGTTTTTGCATAGTGTCTTTCCATTGTGTTTATGTATTTTGTTTATTTTTTGTCCTGTTTAGTATCCTAACAGTTTTAATTAGCTCTTTGTTTAAGTGTATGCAGTAATATGTTTTAAATGTCTCCAAAAACAAGGCTATTGGCCCAGTGTAATCTAAGTCTAAATATTATAGTGACAAACAGTCAAATCACGGACAACGCACGGTATTTCACTTAATTATATATAAACGAAGCATGTCATTATTTTCAACAGCAATAAATAAGATAGGTGTATTGCATATTATATCACATGCGCTCGGTTTTGTACCTTTGATATATATTAGGGTAAGGTGAGTATTACAGACCTCTACCCACGTTTTCAGCACCTTAAATACAAATGTAACTAACCTAGGGAATTAGCAACTTATGCTTTAGTTGAGCAAAAATTTCAGGAATGAGCGAACTAATGTCGTTTTGGTTCAATATTTTTCCAACTGCAAGGTCAATGACCTAGCAATACCTAGCCAGTAGGTCACGAATTGAGGTATGTAGCAAAGCGGATAGTCTACAGGACAAGCGTTGTTCATTTCACGGCGCACTTATGACCATGCAAAATACATCATATAGTAAACTTTGTTATTGGTTTTGGGGGAAACTGTTAAAAGAAGAGAAAAAACAACTAACTCACCGAAGTAGGTACATACTAGGTACCAATTATCAAAATATTTGCATTTAAATATATTAAAAGTTCAAAACAATACTGGCAGATACCTCGGAAATGGCTCATGACACAACGAAAGGCGAAGTTCTGCCTCTTTTCTTAGAATAAATCAGTTGGAATAAAATAAAAGCAGTGGCTATCATCACATTAAATTTTTGTGAAACAATAAGCCATGTCAACGTTTTTACTTCTTTATGTTTACTATTCAATTATTTTCCTTAGATTACTTCTTTATTATACTTACTACCTTAAGTGGTCACAAACGCACATTTTCACTTTCTTTTTGACATTTTTACAACTACCCAAAAGCCGTAAGTCTGTTGCTGTAACATTTTGAAACAGTTTTCCTCGTAAGAAAATGTAAAATATAGAAGCTTTGGGAAGGTGGAAAAACTGCTTAGAAAAACTGCGAAAAAAGACATGCAACATGCATGAGAAAATTAAATTTGAATACATCTAGTGCATCTGTAACTTCAGAGCGCTATAAATCATTCGAAATCAGAATAAAGGGGATAAAGGCCAGTGATATAAAGATTAAGTCTTGTCGTTGTATACAAGGCAATAGTAGTTTTTCCATCGTCAACGTCTGCAGGGAGCAACAAGCAGCAAATAGGTAAGGAACTGAGATCCTGCCATAGAAACAAAGATAAAAGAGGAAGCATCTTACCACATACAAACATACTAAATTATTACACCACGAAAGAACATACAAAAGAAACTAAGCAGCCATACCTACATAGTTTCAATTTTGTAAGGTTGAAAAACCCGTCCAATCTTAGCCGTTCTAATTCGCTACTTTTGCCAACACCTGGTTACACGGACCTCTAGATGTTTATTTATTGTAGCAGAGATGGTCATGCAACCACGCTATTGGGAATCCCCTCCTAGGGTACCTCGGTCATTTGTCCTTGCGCGTAAATTTAAAGCTAGCCAAATGTTTTGGCTTGCGTCACAACTAGTTGCAGTGTGCGCAGGTATTTCCTGAGAACACAGACGTTTAGCGTCACAACATATTGTGAACATCGGTCAGTTTGCCTCTAGAGTCATGGACCCAAACTCTCTTCTAGCGTGCACTTTTATTAGTATATAGCATATAAAAGACTAAAAGCATATTTGTCAAACTGAAAACAAGTGACCCTTATTTGGGGAACATACCTATACCTGCAAAAAGAAGTATTTCTGAAATACTTAAGGAGATTCTTCATTATAAAAATCAGCTTTTTTCTATACTCTCTGTTAAAGTTAAATTTTAAAATAATTTATAAACTAGCTCCCTTAAGAATGGGGCTTTTTTACGTTTACAAATAGCTTGTGAAATACTTTTCATTCTGAGTGAATTTTGTATAAATGGAAAACTGTAAGAAATACACAAAATCTTACTATACAAACAATCACATACAATCTACTTTAAATACACATTTGAGACATTTGCCATTTCCGAGGTATTCTCTGTTATTAGTTTGAATTTTCAAATACTTTGTCTACACTTAAGCTATAGTAGGTGGGGAAAAGTTGCATTCCGCTCAAAATTCTCGAGATTGCACCGAAAATTCGCATTTTGAGGCTCTTTGAATCCAACAGTCATTTTAGAAGAACGTTCGTGTGTGTGTGTGTGAGTGTGTGTGTGTGTGTTCGTCCGTGTGTGTGTGTGGAAGAATGCCAGTTATGTATACTAACAATGGCACCTGCTTCCGAGGAAGAGCCAATGAACTGAAGAGGTTGGATTGGAATGAAATAATGACTTTCTCCACTTTCAAGAAAATCAGATTGAAGTTCATTCCACCAAATGAAGTGTGGTGGGATGGTTAATGGGAGACAATGGTGAGGATGGTGAAAGAACACAGTTCTTTGTGACGCAACAAATCACTTGTGTTAAAATAACGAACCGCACAGCTAAGAACGGTGACAAAACGGTTGAAATACAAAATACGCGCCAAATCAGTTAACGGACAATGCCGGGAAAACTACTGATGTTCTATAACGGCGAATAACTTGTGTACGAAGTTGTAAGTCCTGAGGTCAAAGACGCAGTCATAAAGTGCGGGGAATTTAAGTGTGAACTAAAATCTTGTAGGAAATTCTGGCATCAATAATGCGACAAATCTTAAGAACCAAGTGTCATTCCTGTGGATACTGCAAACACAGTTATCCTGCTTCCCACACTTAGGACTCCGCTTCAACCATTACAGCTAGCCAAATTAACCACACACTAATCGACCCTGAGACCGCGTGAAATAAATAATCCAGATCCAACGACAACTACAATCCACAAGGCAAGAAGTCGCCTTGGAGCCGGGCAAACCAAAACCAGATACCATGGCCTCCAGAACAAGTCGCAAACGAAGATGTAAAGATTCCACTCCACTTTGGAGCCACCAGAAACAGAGTAGCATCTGTGCAGAAGTTGCAGAGATCTCCAAGGGGCAACAGTCAGCAAGTGGGGAAGAAATCTTAGCCTCATACTCTGATATTCCAAGTACATCAACTGAAACACTACAGGATTATTCAAGGACTCGTGGCATGCAAATAATTTCTCAGATTGCTGCCTCTGAAGAATCAACACCACAGCTACAGACGAATTTAGAAGCTGTGAAAAATGTTATTCAGCCTTTGAAGTAAGAGTGGAATCTGAGTAGGTGTTGTAGAGAACTCCAAGGAAAAAAGTCAGCAAGTGGGGGAAAGATCTTAACCTCAGACTCTGACATTCCAAGTTCATCAACTGACACATTACAGGATTATTCAAAGGCTGCAAATATAATCTCTCAGTTTTCTGTCTCTGAAGAATCACGTATTCTATACTCAATGGGCTTTAATTTGGACATTTAAATATGGCGGTGCATACCACTGCCATTCACGGAAAATATTCAATTGCAGTTGACTATCATTTTATTTTTTTCATACTTTTGGTGCGCTTTTCTCTGGAACCCATTAAGCTATATGGATGAAATTTGTTCTCATTATTTCTCAGTCCAAGGGCTACTTATTGCAGCTAAAATTATTCCTCTCATTGCTAATCATAATTTATTAATATATATTTGTTATAGATTTATATATATTCTTGGAAAATTTAGCGTGAATTCTGTGCTTATAATATAAACATTTTGCGGTAGTTGTCTTCAGATATGAGAAGCAAATTTAGTTGGAAACTGTCAAATATATTAAGAATTCACTAAAATAGGACATAATTTTTGGGGAAAGTGCACCTAAATTCTCCCACAGTAGTGATAAGTTTGAAATTGTTAAGTTAGTTTTTGATATGTGTATCGCATTAATTTGTAGCATACACCTATAATTTTACACTGATTATATTTGGAAAAGAGTTGTGTATTTACACTCGAACTTTAGTTTCATAATGTTAAACAGCAGTTGAGAAACTTAAAATTAAAGTCGGCACTCAAATAGAAGAATCTTACGACTATCCAGTGTCCTTAAATGTTTAAGGTGGCATATAAGTGGAATACCAAAAGAAAAATAGGCAGAATAATAATAATAGTTTTAGAACAGTAGAGAAAGTCATGTCTATGCAACATAAGATATTTTCCTCTGAAGATTTTGAACATTTATTTATCGTTAAGTAGCCTACCAATACAGAAAATCCCAAATGGTTTATCTCTTTGTGTAAGCTCCTTAACTTAATAAGGAGCCCAGTTCAACTAATGCGTATTCTCGAAGCTCTTCGTAAAACAAACTACCCTACCAGAGCCTTAGGATACACCAGTAATTATTTGTATATTATAAGCTTTCTTAGTTGAGTGAGAGAATAGCTTTTAGCCTAATGCTAATAGAAGACTCACTGGTGTCCTTGCAGGGAAGACGTTAAGCATTCGCACTCTTTCTCCTTGTTCACCAGAAGAGCTTCACGTTCTTGGAGAAGTTTCTTCAAATTTTGTTGTTCTCTTCTAGCTTCCTGCAATTCCGCCTCTAGCTTCTCTTTCTCTTCTTTCAGCAACTCTATTGTCCTGCAACAGAAACGCATGTGTTAGTTACAATTAATATTGTCAGAGCGGCCGCGCGCTTCAAAGGGCTTTCGAGGGTAGATGGATGTAACGCAACGTAAGCTTGCCAAAAGGAGCTGCGTGAAACTTCAGTACTGCTTGCATGAAGCCGGGTTACCTCACAGACTACATGCCACTTCCACTCCCCGCATTATACATGCCGCTCCCATAGTCTACTCCTCTCTACTCATTCACCGTGGTATGCACATCTCGAGACGTTGTTAGATACTGGAGTCCGTAATATGAACACTGTTGCGCTGCAACAGGCGTAATGGTACGCACGAAAATAGTCTTGCTGATTGGCAAGCTTTCGTTGCGGAGGCTCTATCTCACACAGGTAACATGCGACAATGAGCGCGGCGAGAGCAAAAGGGTTCTAGACAGTTCGAGAAATAACAAAGGCCGGTTCTAGACAGCTTCGAGGAAATGTATATTTCCAGAGAAATTGGCCACACCTAACGCTCAGCTATATAAGCGAGTCGGACAGAGAGTTCAGTGTGTGTGTGTGTGTGCGCGCGTGTGTGCGCGCGCGCGTGTGTGTGTGTGTGTGTGTGTGTAGGGGGGAGCAAATGAGTGCTGAAGCAGTTTGTGTGAGTGTATCGCCAGTTTTAGTCGAGTTGTTTGTTGTGTACGGTGAGTAGCATTTGTGACAAAATTACGATAAAACAGAGCTCTGTGAGTTGCAAGGTGACGAAAATGTGTTACTGATAAAACAGAGAACCGTGTTTTGTGGCTCACTTTGAGAAGAGGAAGAAAGTGACATTTAAAGTAGACGGAGATGTCATTGGTCACAGTATCGTTAACATTTCACGCAATTCATGAAATGTCAGTTTCTTAGCACCGACAAAAGCCAGAAAATTCAAGATATTCATTTCATTTGCTATAAAAATATCTCAAACATTTGACATTTTAATCAAAATCGTTAGAGTCATTTTCAAGAAAATGGTGGGGCTATTTTCTTCAAGATCTCAGCAAACATATTCATTGGATAAAATTAGATCTGTAGGCTTAAAAGTCATACATCTCGTAATAAAGTCTGTTACATTCACATGACTTTCTCTACTTACTATAATTTATTTTTATATAACTTCTACAGACCTGTATTACGGAAACTTATGTTTGTGTTAAAAAAAAGCTTTGCAGGAGTAGTTTCATTTTACATTTTATTGTAGGTACCTACAAAGTGGATAACGGAAACAAAATTGATAGTTTATGATGGTCTGAAATGTTCACTCTTCCCATAGCATAGCGAGAAACAGCTAAGTGTTGAAAACCGAGTGAGATGGCTCTGCGGTAGCGTGTGAGGCTCGCATTCGGGAGGTCGTGGGTTTGATTCCCGTAGCCGACCTTCCTGACCCATGGGTTGCATACAACGCCTTCTTTACTTATTGTACCTAGGTAAATAGTAAGTCACCCCTACGATATTTGAACTCAGAACTTCTTGAATGGAGAGCAGATACGTTACCGTGTATGATAGGGAGATCTTCAACATTTTCACCTCAAGCACATGGAGGATACATTTGGATAAATGGATAGTTACTTTCCATTAGAGGAAAAGGAAACAAATTTGGTAATGCCTTTGTTAAACTGTTGTTTATCAAGCATTTCTGTTATTGTGTGGCAAGTCCATTGCACCCAACACCTGGCTAAGCCACTTCCTTTGCAAGGCTGATCATTGTCTTGTTAGAGCATTCAACAATAGGAGTTTGCAAACGGATCTGGTGTTTTGAGGGTAGCAGCTGGGGCTTCCTCTCTTCCATAAACCTTTCCTGGACTTCCCCACGCATTCACTGTTGTTGAGGCTGTCACTTTTGGAATAACCATATTCCCATAACAGGAAGAAATGTTTTAGCTAGTTGTGTTTTTTCACACTTTATTAAAAAAACTTTCATTATATTTAAAATTAAAATAAAACAAACTCTTATTGCTGTATCTTCTATGGGAATAAAGTAGGCTTTGAGCGATAGTCAAATATTTTAAAGCTTTGAGATTGCGCTCTCTTTGCACGACTATAACATATAAAAAATGAACAACAAGGTTGCATTTGACGAAGGTTTGTTTTCCGAAACTGACACAAATAACAAGGAATATCTCCGAAATGGTTCACTCTACAAATAAATGTATTTGGACATAGATTATGTTTTAGTAAGATCTACATTTCTACTTTCTTTACTACGTAAAGTAAGAAAGTATTGTATTCCACCCAAAAATTCGGTGTCAAGATTTCACCGGAAATATATTTTTGAGACCCCCTGAATCCAAAAAAAGCATTTTTAAAAAAAGGTCCGCGTGTGTGTGTATGTGTGTGTGTGTGTGTGTGTGTGTGTGTGTGTGTGTGTGTGTGTGTGTGTGTGTGTGTGTGTGTGTGTGTGTGTGTGTGGACAGCATAACTCAAAAACGAAAAGTCGGTTAAAAACCAAAGTTGGTATTTAAGTTTAATGTATTTCAAGGATGCGACATGACGATTTTGAAGAAAATAACCTCACCCCAAACTACCCTTTACATGGAAAATTTTTCGAAAATTCTTAGTTTCTTCAAAATGACTAACGATTTTGATTAAACTGCCATATCTTCCTTTCTTAGAAGTTTGAAAACAGTGTTGTTATAATTAATTTAATTTAATAATGTCCGGTTGATAATGGAGGAAAGTTAACCTCCGAAACGCGTTCCGGAAAACTATAAATTTAAGTTTTTTTAGTGTTATTGACTCACCTTTTAAATTAAAATGCCATGTTTGAGATATTTTGATGACAAAGGAAATGTATATTTTGATATAATTAAGGAAATTGAAGCTATTAACAGTGAAGCAACAAGATTCTAAAGTAAGAACAAATCAGAAACTAAAAACTTCGCTTATCTTAGTAATATTGCAAGTTCTTTGGTGCAAAGCTGACAATGTTTCGATTTGACTCTAACTCATTCTCAAAGCTATAGCTTTATTACTAAGATAAGTGAAGTTTTTAGTTTCTAATTTGTTCTTACTTTAGAATGTATATTTTGAATTTTCTGACTATAGCCTATGTAGTCCTGTTTACTCTGGATGACTTTTGAATAACTCGTAAACCCTAAGAGATGAACAAAATCTTACTGTACAAAAAATGTAGATCTCGCTAAAACACACAATTTATGTCTGAATTATTTTTGTTTATTCTTTTTTTTTTTTTTTTTTTTTTTTTTTTTTTTTGTAGAGTGAACCATTTCGGAAGTATTCCTTGTTATTTGTGTAACTTTTGCAAAACTTATACTTCTGTCAAATGGAACATTGGTAACCATCTATTTATATGTTAATCGTGCAAAGAGAACGGAATTTGAAAGTTTTTAAAAAATTGGCTATCGTTCAGAGGCTGCTGTATTCCCATATTCCCCTTGTACCTACAAGGAAACAAGCAATAAGATAATTTGTACAAATGTTTATCTCAACTAAGACGAAGATGACAGAGGAATAAGAGTTTGTAAGAATGTTTAGTACAAGAGAAAGTAATGTGAGTGCAACGCAGATTTTTAATTTAAGGGGCCTCAAAATATGTATTTCTGGTAAAGTGTTTACATACAATTTTGGGGGGAATACAATACATCCACTGCCTATTACATATAAGTAATTGTTGGATGAAATAAGAGTATTATGTTGTCTTTTAAATATAAATTTACACACGCCAGAAGCTTCTGGTATGAATGATGTTTAAAGCCATGTCAGGAAGACCGGACAATGACTTGAAAATACAACTTTTTATGAATAGACACGAAAACAACCCTGGTGTGAGGGGAAAACCCGGCTGCGGGAAAGGGTTGAAACTTTAACCTGTTATTATAGGTAGCCTCTGATCCTGGTCTGAGCAGGTAAAAATCTCCTACCGGAGGTACGCCTCAGAGAGCCAAGAATTCCAAAAGGTAGCAATGTACTAATGACATATACCCCATAGTGCATTCTAAAATATGGAAATGGACAAATGAATTGAACTGAAGTTGAGGAGGTAACCAGAGATGATAGAAAATAATAGAGGAAAACTAACAAATGTTAGCGGTTACAAGATTTTATCCACAATATATCAAGTATATTAATAGTTTTTCTGCTATTATTAATATCAAACGTTATTAATTTATTTACTTTTTACTTTCTATACTACGTAGAGTAAATGGAGGAGTATTGTATACTATTTAAAAATTCGATGCATAGATTTCGCGAGAAATTCATGTTTTGAGGCCTCCTCCAGAAACAAAAGGACATTTTTAGAAAGAAAAGAAGTCTGACGAAAAGTCGGTTAAATACCAAACTTGGTATTTAAGTTCAGCATCTTCCAAGGATACGAGATGAAGATTTTTGAGAAAATCCTCCACCTCAAACTAACATTTACATGCAAAATTTTTAGAAAAGTTTGATTTTCTCAAATGGCTCTAGCAATTTTGATTAAAATATCATTTGTTTGAGATATTTTCATGACAAGTGAAATGTATATTGTGTACGTTGTGGGAATAGCTTCTGAAGTACTCTTCATTCAGAATGGATGTTGCATAACTGATAAACCGTAAGAGAAACACAAAATCTTAGTCGACAAAATGTAGATCTCGTTAAAGCACACTATGTCCAATATTTTTGAGTTAACATTTCCAATATATTCTTGGTTATTGGTTTGTATTTTAAAATATTTATACTTTTTTCTCAAATGGGAAGTCATTACTCTTGTTGCTTGATCTCTTAGCCATACAATGGAGAAGGAAATTTCAAAGCCATCACATAGTGACCTGTTCTTAAAAAGGGTTCAATATCGCTGAAGCCTACTCTATTACCCTGTCCACTGAGTAAAACACATCGGATTTTTTACTTTCTCTACTGGTAAGTAGGGGAAGTATTGTATTCCACCCAAAAATTCGATGTCGAGATTTCACCGGAAATATATGTTTTGAGACCGCCTGAATCCAAAAACAGCATTTTTAGAAAAAGGTCCGTGTGTGTCTGTGTGTCTGTCAGTCTGTGGACAGCATAACTCAAAAACGAAAACTCGGTTAGAAACCAAAGTTGGTATTTAAGTTTAATGTCTTTCAAGGATGCGACACGAAGATTTTGAAGAAAATAGCCCCACCCTAAACTACCCTTTACATGGAAAATTTTTCGAAAATTTTCATTTTCTTGAAAATGGCTCTAACAATTTTGATTAAAATGTCATATGTTTGAGAGATTTTGATGACAAATGAAATGTATATCTTGAATTTTCTGGCTATAACCCCTGTAGTCGTATTTACTGTGGACGACTTTTGCATAACTGGTAAACCGTTAGAGATAGACCAAATCATACTATACAAAAATGTAGATCTTGATAAAATACACAATTTATGTCCCAATAAATTTTCTTGTAGGTGAACCATTTCGGAGATATTCCTTGTTATGTGTGTGAGTTTCGGAAAACTTAGAACTTTAGCGAAATGCAACAACGTTGTTCATTTTTTTTATATTAATCGTGCAAAGAGAGCGGAATCTCAAAGGTCAAAAAGATCTGACTGTCGCACAAAGCCTTCTGTGTTCTAATATTTCCCTTGTACCTACAAGGACATAAGCAATAAAATAATTTGTACGAATGTTTATCTTAACTAACATGGAGATATAGGAATAAGAGTTTGTTAGAATGGTTAGTACAAGAGTAGAGAAAGTCATGTGAGTGCAACACATCAGATTTTTACGTATACAGTTCACACACACATACATCGGCCCTTTTCTAAAAAAGGCTTTGTTTTTGGATTCAATATACCTCAAAACATGTATTTTTCGTGAAATGCGAACACCTTTACCCACTAGGTACGCAGTAGAGAAAGTAAAAACTGTCGGTCTCAACTGTTCTCATTATTCTTCATTTCCTTCCTCGTTTTCTTCTTGTTTTCTTGTCATTTGTGACGGACGGCTCAGCATCTACCAAACGCCTCACGTGTGTACTTGCTCAGTCTAACATGAGCTCTTACCATTGACGGATGTTAATGGCAGGTTGTGCCAGCTGGCAAAGTTAATGCTCTGGCAAAAATGCTCACTTGTTTTTGCCAGGTAGCCAGTTCTTACGATGGTATTGGCAATAATTATGTTCCAGGAAATCCGAGGGGCTTACCGCCTTGTGCTCAAAATAAAGTAACATACTAGCATTCCTCCCTTCAAGTGTTAGACCCTTCTGACATGCTCCCAAATGAGCTTGATGAATTAACTGCAAAACAACAGACTGTAGCGACGTACGTTGTATTTACATACATCAGATTAACATTAGTAAATCAGTCCATTGCCACCTTAGACACCCAGAAGGTGATGCAGGCATTTTCACCATGAATTTCTACTTGTTTACAGGGAACATGTTGTTAGCTAATGCTGGATTTCTGACAAAAAAGTCATTAATCCTCTTGCTCTCCAATATTTTTCACTGATGGATGGGGCACTAGAAGTGGCCGGGCATATTTGAAGGTGGTCTCGGTCCATTTCCTCTTGCAGATCACATAGAGGACAGAGTGGTGAAGAATATATCCCAATTCTGTTTAAATGTTTTGCCAGACAATCATGTCCTGTAATCAACCTGAAGGTTGCAACTGCTGATTTTCGAGGATACTCAGGAATTACTGTTTGAATGTTTGGTAGTTCCCATCTTTTATCCTTTGATTTTTCATAGTAATATTTTGCTATAATCTTTTTGAATTCAGAGTTGACTAATCTTTTAGCTGCATAAAATGGTAGATTAACTATAGATTTTTGTACACCATTGGTACCCTTTTTTGCAAGAAAATCAGCTTTCTCATAACCACTCAGTCCACAGTGAGCTTGTATCCGTTGGAAGACTATTACAGGGAATATATCCATAGATTTTTGTATAATTTTGTAATTTGAAAATTGTAACATTTCTCCAAGCTATCAAGACGGCTAGCTAATAACGTTATTTAAGAAGCTGGTAAAATATCACAGTCATGGACGGACTGAAGTACATAAACATTTACTGGACATTTAAGATACAAGTTAAATGCATAAAAAACATGTTACACTCATCTGACTTTCTCTGTTATTGTTCAAACTATTCTTACAAACCCTTATTGCTCTATCTAAAAACGGGTCAAGGCCTGCCGCCCGACCGCTGCGTCTCCCAACTCAGTCCACTACAGCCGTCATGAGTGGGGTGCAGTACTGGAGGGTGAGACGTGGTTAGCACCCGAGCCCTCCGGGCCGGTTATGTGGCCTTCGCAATCTGGGATCGCTACTTCTTTATCAAGCTGCTTCTCAATTCGCCCCTCCTAGACCTAACGAGGCTGAGTGCACCCCATGTAAGACCTCCCATCTAGAGAAAAATTTCCATGCTATTGCTCTCTACTTTATGTTAATCGAAATAAACATTTCTAGAAATGAACTTTTATCCCTCTATCTTCTTGTTAGTCGAGATAAACATTGGTAAAAATGATTGCTAAATTTCCTATAGGTGCAAGGGGAATATAGGAATGCAGTAGGCTTTAAGCGATAGTCAAATGCTTTAAAACTGGTCGCTATGTGATGACTTAGAAATTCCATTCTCTTTGCATGTCCAGGAAAAGTATTAAGTATTGGAAAATTCAAATTAATAATAACGGATATCTCGAAAATCGTTCACTTCGCAAAAAATTGTTTTCGACATAAATTGTATCTTAACGAGATCTACATTTTTTGTGCAGTAAGATTTTGTCTATCTCTTACAGTTTACCAATTATGCAAAAGTTACCCATAAAGAACAGGACTTTTGAGGACATTCCCAGAAAATTCAAGCGATATATTTCATTTGGCATGAAAATATACTAACCATGTGGCATTTTAATAGAAATTTTTGACGCCATTTTTGAGAATGACAAATATTTTTTAAAAATATTAGACGTAAAGGATAGTCTGAGGTGGAAGATTTTTTTGAAAAATTTCGTATCGTATCCTTGGAAGATGCTGCTGACTTTTCATTTTTAGTTATGCTGTTCACACAACTACACACAAACGAACACACACAGAGTGAAAGAGGGTTATGTTCCAAGTTAATATCAAGATTTTCAGACCGGAAACATCACGACACTTAAGGATTCAGTAGCTACTCCACGTTTATTACACGATAAACTAATTAAGCGTAACAGTTAATGCCATAACCCCATCCTTTGTCTCTCACAGACATACACATTGCTACTCAAACCGACTAAGTGTATCTGTAAACATACCAATGAGATGACTGTTACACACATACACACACACACACACACACACACACACACACACACACACACACACACACACACACACAAACACACACTCAGAAACACGCGCGCACGTATACCTTTTTTCTAAAACTCCATTTTTTACTTTCTCTACTGGTAAGTAGGGGAAGTATTGTATTCCACCCAAAAATTCGATGTCGAGATTTCACCGGAAATATATGTTTTGAGGCCCCCTGAATCCAAAAAAAAAGCATTTTTAGAAAAAGGTCCGTGTGTGTCTGTGTGTTTGTCAGTCTGTGGACAGCATAACTCAAAAACGAAAACTCGGTTAGAAACCAAAGTTGGTATTTAAGTTTAATGTCTTTCAAGGATGCGACACGAAGATTTTGAAGAAAATAGCCCCACCCTACACTACCCTTTACATCGAAGATTTTTCGAAAATTTTGATTTTCTTGAAAATGGCTCTAACGATTTTGATTAAAATGTCATATGTTTGAGATATTTTGATGACAAATGAAATGTATATCCTGAATTTTCTGGCTATAGCCCCTGTAGTCGTATTTACTCTGAACGACTTTTGCATAACTGTTAAACCGTTAGAGATAGACCAAATTATACTGTACAAAAAATGTAGATCTTGCTAAAATACACAATTTATGTCTCAATAAATTTTCTTGTAGGGTGAACCATTTCGGAGATATTCCTTGTTATGTGTGTGAGTTTCGGAAAACTTCGAACTTTAGCGAAATGCAACAACGTTGTTCATTTTTTTGTATGTTAATCGTGCAAAGAGAACGGAATCTCAAAGGTCAAAAATATTTGACTGTCGCACAAAGCCTACTGTATTCTAATATTCCCCCTGCACCTACAAGGACATAAACAATAAGATAATTTGTACAAATGTTTATCTTAACTAACACCAAGAAGATATAGGAATAAGAGTTTGTTAGAATGCATAGTACAAGAGTAGAGAAAGTCATGTGAGTGCAACACAACAGATTTTTAAATTCAGCGGTCCAAAACATGTATTTCGGGTGATATTTCGATATGGAATTTTTTGGAGGACCACAATAAATACCCTACTTACTATACGTAATACAGGAAGTAAAATTTGTCTTCGGAAACGACCAAAACCGACGCACTTCTCCACGAAAAACAAGGGGCTTCACTTTTGTTTATACCCTTTGCGTGCTTGCCACATGCATTTAGAAGTATTTCTCTGAGGAATAAATGAATGACGGTTAGCCATTATGAAGAGATTTATAGGTAGAGGGATGTTCGGAAACAGAACTCGCGAAACGAGCCTAAGAGGTCCTTGGAAAACCCAATAGGTCAATAAAGGTAGGCACGCTAGCCATCCAACAAGGCGTCCACGAACCTTTTTGGTACAGGTTCTCATACTAGAGTTGAAACCTGAGTTACCCTTGTTGTGTTTTGGATTGGGAATGTTTATAAATGGTGTTTTAAACTTGGGTGCTATTATAGCTGAGGTTATGGCTCCGTGGAACGTGTGAAGTTTCGCATTCGAAAGATCCCGAGTTTGATTTCCATCGATGGCTCCCATCGACAGTTCACTCATCCTCCGTGGTCTAGGGATAACGTGCTAGCTTGTTCCCGAGGTCACGGGTTCAAAAACGGCGGAGGGTAATGGATTTCTTTAGGTGTAAAAATCCTTAGCACGGCTTCCTTCGGAAGGGAAGTAAAGCCATTGGACCCCTGTCGTAGATTTACGGTAAAAGAACCTCAAGCCTGATAAAGAGGCATCTGAGCAAAATTAAGCGGTCTTCCAACGTAATGCCATATCGGACGGTGAGTGACTGAAATGGTGCTCAAATGAGCCCGAGGTTCATAGAGCGAGAACCATGCAGTTAAGGAGGGTTCATAAATAAAAACTCAATTTTTGTTGACAGCCCACTCTGAACTTGGATTTTTTGGTTATTTTCTCTGGTCGATAGGTGAATCCGGAGGTGGTTTCTTATCTACCTAGATTTCCTTTCCATCATTTCCCTTTCTTTGCGTTTCCGTTTCATCTTTCAGGCCTATTTCTAGATTTCGTGGCGTATGGCGGTGCCGGAGCATGGCGAGGATGCTTGTTCAAAGGAAACAGCACTCCCCGTGAACACTAGAGGGTTGCTTGGTCGACAGGTCACTCATCGTCCTCCGTAGGCACCTCCAGTAGTGGGACGGGTCTTCAAGTCCGAATTTGTTAGAGACTTCCGCGCGTCGCTGTGGCCGGTCTGACTGCGGCCTGTGGCCTCCTGTGCTTCCTTCACTTCATCCCTTCCTCATAGGGAGCGGTAGCCACAAAAGATATATATATAAAGATACATCTGAGCAAATTGAAATTATCTTTCACGCCCAGAAACCACTCTAAACCACGGCAGTTGTTTATTAAAACTCTATTTGATATTTTGGAATACTGATATGTCACTGCTATAGGAAATACGTAATTGTTGCCATTTGCACGCGTGCCATAATGACCCAATTGTGCACGGTATTGTATATAGCAAGAGCCTGTTTATAACTGTAGAGTTGCATTAATAAACTTAAAGATTGTTATCGAAGCAGTTTTATAAATCTGTCTCAAACTAAAACGATCCACTGGTAAACACCCACTCCCTCCACCAATTGTAAACTCCCTCCACCAAACAGCAATCTACTACTTGGCAAAGCCATGAAGCGTATCGGAAACAATGTGAAACTGCCCAGTTGTTTACGTGAGCTTATCACACATACAAGGCGAGACAGGGTGTGTACACTCTGTTCAGATACAATCATATCTACAGGACAGTAGCGGCTCATATAACGGCAAGCACGAGAGATCATCTATTTGTGTTTTATCACGCCAAGTTGCTTTATTTCATTCTTGTAATAAACAAGATAAGAAGCGATCGCAGCGCTCGACTACCAAGGTCAATACGCCTCGTCGCTTTGCCAAGTAGTGAGAACGGTTCATTACTCTTACTCTATCTTTGTCCCTTTCTTTCTCCGCTCCCAAATGTTTACAGAAGGCTCGTTCTAGTGTGAGACAAATTCTACTCTAAGCTAAGTTGTGAAGATGTACTTGTTGCTTACTTTCGGGCATCCTCGTTCTCTGTCTCTGCTAACCGAAGCATTTCGCTTTCAGTTTGCAATTGATGCTCCAAGGAGTTCTTGTTTTCCTGCAAACTCTCGATAACAGCGTCTTTCTCAATTGTTACCTCTTCTGCCGCTTGTAACTGTAAAATGGAGAAACCATTTATTACTTTCATTATCTTAACGCTTATTTATAAACCTCATTTACAGGTTTTTAAAATATTTAGTAACCCGTTCCGCGGCCTCTCTTCACTGCGCCAGAGAACCCGGAGTTGCCGGAAAAATTTTGCCGTCAGAGACGCACTAAAATTCTTACATATTGTAGATGCTGGAAACGACCTTCTGCTTTCAAAGAGGCAGTATATCTCGTAAAAATGCCTCACTCTCGTAAAAATCGCACTCAATCATCTAAGCTCAGCAGTAGGAATCATTATTCTAACCCTCGTACACTACAGGAACTTAGTGATTACATCATGCTAGAAATCATAAGGATGTCCTAGGGGAATGTAAATTCTCCATACGAGAAGAGTAAATAGAGAAAGAAGTCTTTTACTCGACTTTGATTTTTTCTTACACTTTTGAGCATTAAATATGTTTTATAGGATTTAGTTTGTAACCAATTTGTTCACATTTCACAATTTCAGCATAAACTGAGAGAGAATTAATCTAAAACTGGTATACGGTTTTGCTTCACTTTTAAATTACTCAAGATGTGACATAATTAATTCGGAATTGTTACTATGGCTCACACAAAATTCAATGGCGGGTGGCATGAGTAGCTGGTCAACACAAAATCCAATCAGATGACTGACGCACTTTTTGGTGCTGTATATTTAAACATCCTGTAAAATCACACTGTAAAACCGATGATATAAATATCATTTGCGCCCACAAAATGTATTTTCACTACATGAAATAGAATAGTAGAGGTCGGCTATCAGCCGTCATTAAATTTTGTGACTGCCATAAAATTATATTCAACGTTGTAAACATTTTTGTGAATCAACTAAAGGATTGTGAAAAGATTCCATATGCCAGTTTTATGTATTAGTATTTGAATAATGTGGTAGTGTTTTTAGTTTTTTTTAAATTATGGTTTGTACACCATACATAATAAACGTAAAATAAAATATATCTTCTCAAAAACCATAATTTACATGAAATTCGAAACGCACTTATTACCGAAGTACGTCAAAATGTGACAAGGTTTAGAAACGTATAGATAACGCAAGATTTAGACATTTCACCTCTGGGTACCCTTAAGAAAATTTCAGAGAAAGATAAACAGAGAGAGGAACAGGAGTTATATTAATGGTGGTGAGAAAAGAGAGTTATGCCTTAAGATACTATATATGATAAAGAGATAGATGAGTATAGGAAAAGCCTACTGTTTTTGTATGCGTCTGCAAGTGAGGGAAACGTATACACGAGAAAAAATAAAGGGGCCATAAGCGACTGGGAACCTTGCGTGTTCCACAAAGAAAAAAATGTGATGCGCGATAAGATTAGAATACTGTTTCAAAATTAGCCAAAGTAATAAATTACTTTGTAGCAAAGTTCCTGCATTTCTACGAATTACCACCTTGAGAGATACAGGATGTTTCAAAAACATTTTTACAAAGTTTGGAGATGGGTTTCTTTCACTAAAACCAGAAAAAATCTTCATATAAACATCTGTCCCATAGGGCTTGGTTTTCGTGTTATTACCCATTAATTTATTAATTGAAGTTTACGTTCAACGACCATCAAGGTCCAATCCCACAACTTGATTTTTCTATGTACCTTTTCATACAAGGCTGTGTCTTACTGTATCCGATGTGTTGCCACGGACACTGTTTACATTTGTGTGCATGTAGTGAGTTAACTGAAAGTTTACCTGTTAGTCTGTCTTTAACATTTCAATAGTGTGCATGTTAGAATGAAAGCATTCGATTCAACCGTGATAGAATATTCATTTCGTGAGCAGGCATGCAAGAGTTTTATGTACGGCCGCCTGAATGGCTGTACCTGCCATGGCAGATGGATAGGTAGAAGAGGACCAGGTCCATGGTCTGCAGGTCCTTTGGAGTTTTATCTGTGGGAGTGCCATAAGCATTTGATTTATGCAGCAGACAACCCGAATGAAGAAATTCTTCTTGACGTGTCATGGGAGCCTACGAAACCAATTGACTCCGTCAGGAAGTGATATGATGCGACAGTCCATGATTCGACGAATGCAGGCGTGTCTAAATGCAAGGGGAGGATATTTTAAAGCTATTTGATCAACATAATAAATTCTTTGGTCTTAAACTTAGTATCATGTTCAAACTTTGAAATACGAAATGCAATGGCTCATATCAAATAAACTAACAAGAAACTAAACCACTAAAAGGTGGAATCATATCGTCCCTTTTAAATGTTTACAAATACGAGTATTCAGAAAGCACCTTTCGAAATTGTAAATAAATATCTATAAGATCATCTAAGTTAGATTTATGCTTCTGATCAAACTAGCGTTTGATATTGTAACACTTTATATTTGCAAATCGAAATCCGCGTATTAAACAGCAAACTTTCCTGTTCTTGTAACTTACCACAAATTCCATCACTCTTCATGAAACAGCCATACTCGCCACTGAATAAGGCGTGTCAGAAACTGAACAGCAGTGCAGGGAAGGGATGGCAGGTGGAGTGAGGCAAGAACGTGTCCCAGTGCAGTGGCCCAGTTGAGCCTATTTTGCCCATGCCTGGTTTATGCATTGAGCACTTCCTAACAAACTGACAACCTCAAAAATCGATTGTCACTTTTAAATTCTTTCGTTTGTAACATGTTGACCAAATAGACGGTAACATATTATTAGCTTCTGGTCACGGGTTCAAACCTGGAGGATGGTGGATTTTTTCTGGCGTTAAAATCCGTAGCACAGCTTTCTTCTGAAGGGAAGTAAAGCCGGTGGTGTCGTGTCGTAGAATTACGGCACGTAAAGACACTTCAGACGTCATAAAGCGGCATCTGTGGAAAATTAAGCGGTCTTTCATTCGCAATATAGAAAGGAACACTGAGAATGGAGCACTTAAAGAGCATCAATAAATAAAAACTCAATTCAATTTGGAATTTTAAAACCATAGCATATTTACCAGTTTTAAGATTTGTCAATCGCTTAAAACCTAGTGTATTCTCATATTCCCCTTACACCTACAAGAAAATTAGCAATAAGATACATTCTACAAATATTATCTCGATTACCATGAACTAGATAGAAGAATATCTAAGCGTTTGTAAGAATAATTTGTGCAGGAGTAGAGAAAGTCATGTTAATGCAACACAAGATTTTTTTCTTTCCTTCTTACAATTTGTAAAGTTATTTCACTCGGTAGATTTATACAGTTTTGTTAAACATGGTTATATAAGATCAAAGATGATATGTTTATGGGGTGCTACCCAGCGGTAGTCCCAAGATGACGTCGGCCGAGCGCTGCGCCTAGGTCGGGGTCAAACGTCCCCCACACCACTCAAACAACAATCAAACGGCAACCAAAAGGGGGTTTTTCCAGATGATTCGAGAAGTGTACGGCGGTCGGCTTGTTTAAAGAACTTCGAGAAAGATCTGGCTACTTTATCGCCGGTATGCGAAGTGCGTGAGGGCAGGCAGTTTTTGTGTCAGTGAGTGCAGAGACAGCTATGATAGATACATCGCGACGAAGTGAAGTTTTAACGAGATGTATCGTCGGAGTTAGTGTGTGAGAGACAGTGAAAGGAGTGGGTCAAGGCTACGAACGGAAAACAGCTGTAATATCATGAAAGGTTGTAGATTGTGAGGTAGAACTGGAACTTAAAAATTCAATGCCACAGCTGGGATTTGAACCACAGACCTTCCGCTTACCAGGCGGCTGCTCTAACCATTGAGCTACTGTGACAAACTTCCAGAATGGCATTGAATTCTCAAACCAATTCGTATTTCGCCTGGTGAACCACAAAGGCAGTCTCACATCAGAGACAATTACCCCAATGGTGACTTACTATTGTAAGTACTTTATATCCCAGGATTAAATAACCTTCAGATGGTAATTATTATTTATTTATGTCAACAAACTTACTGTTGGTGTTTTTAAACACACAAGCTGTGTGTGGGCAAAGTTTGAGAGGTAGAACTGGAACTTAAAAATTCAATGCCACAACTGGGATTTGAACCACAGACCTTCCGCTTACCAGGCGAGTGCTCTAACCATTGCGCTAATGTGAAAATCATTGAATTCTCAAACCAGTTCGTATTTCTCCTGGTAAACCACAAAGGCAGTCTCACATCAGAGACAAATTACCCCAATGGTGACTTACTATTGTAAGTACTTTATATCCCAGGATTAAATAACCTTCAGAGGGTAATTATTATTTATTTATGCCAACAAACTTACTGTTGGTGTTTTTAAACACACACGCCGTCTGTGGGCAAAGTTTGTAGATTGTGTTAACGACGGTAGAAGAGAGCTGTGTTCTTCTGTGTGTGTGTGTGTGTGTGTGTGTGTGTGTGTGTGTGTGTGTGTGTAGGCGCGCGCGCGCAAAATTATAGAAGGAAAATAAAGTGACAGAAAAAGTAGTAATTGTCACAGTATTTTGATTAATTCAAGTAAAGGTCACGGTGTCAATATCTTAGGCGGTGTGGGGGAGCAAGAGGGATGTAAATATGACGCGACAGTAAATTGAGTTTAAGATGCGGAACAAACTTTTATAGGTCATGCGGAGGATTGGGAGAACTTCCGGAAGTCCTAGATCGGCTGCAGGGTGGTGTTGCGAACGTACCAGGTTGCTCCAGTAAATCTGGTTTGGATTCTCTGAATTCTGTTGATCTAGGAAAGCGAGTCAGATTCCCAGAAGGAGCAATTGTACTGCCATATTGGTAGAATGAAGGGTGTGTGCAGGGGTAGTTGAGATTGTACAGATACCAGATGACTTGTTCTCAATCAATTCACTTAAAACTTCATATGTTTACATACCCCAAGGAAGCGTCTTAGGACCAGTATTATACCTTATATTTACTAGGAATATTCCATACCAAGATAATACAACTATGGCCACCTTCGCTGACGATACAGGAATTATGGCAGTTGGACATACAGTAGAGGAATCTACAAAGAAATTACAGAATGCTGTCAATAAGGTTAACGAGTGGACGAAGAAGTGGCGTATAAAATTAAATGAATCTAAATCCGTACATATCAACTTTACAAATAAGAAAACTCAGATACTACCAATAAAAATAAACAACCAAACTATTCCCCAAGCACAAACAGTGAAGTATCTAGGAATGACACTAGACTCAAAATTAAATTGGAGAAAGCATATAGAAACTAAAAGAAAAGAGTTAAATATCAAATATAAGAAACTTTATTGGCTCATTGGGAGAAATTCCGAACTTGATATATACAATAAGTTATTAATATACAAGCAGGTGTTAAAGCCAGTCTGGACCTATGGGATACAGCTTTGGTGCTGCGCTAAGTCGACCAACATAAAACACATACAGACTTTTCAAAATAAAGTTTTAAGAACAATAGTTAATGCACCATGGTATGTGCGCAATGCTGACATACATAGAGATCTCAAGATCGACACTATTATAGAAGAAATAAAAAAGACTGCAACGAAACATCATTTAAAAGTGCAGCACCATGAAAACAAAGAGATGTTGAAAGTTCTTAGTAACTGTGAAGTTCGAAGACTGAAAAGAATAAAGCCAGGTGACTTAATGAGACCGCAAAAACTATGTGTAAACTATGGAGGCCTTCAATGGAAGACTCGCCTGTACAAGTGAACCTATTTAAGAAGAAAATATTACTAGATAAGCTTTTGCTTAGTTGTAATTTGATAAATAAAAAAAATGTTTACAGTAGGTAGGCTAGCAACTGATTGCATTGTATGGCACAAGCAAGAAGCTGGCGTATGACATGACTTTTATGGTTGTGTTTCCTCTATTGTTGAATCACAGTGCACGGTATCAGTACGATTACTCATTTTATTGCTAATTAACAGTTGAAGTTACCTTGGCAGCAACAGTATTTGCTACATGACCAATCTGTCTGGAGCTTTCATAATTCTTGTCATAGTTTGCCATATTCATTGGTGAAAAAATGTGTTACACTCACATGACTTTCTCCGTCTACCATGTTTGTCTTATATAGATTCTAGAAACTTGCCTTTTGAAATTATTATTTATTTATGCCAACAAACTTACTGTTGGTGTTTTTAAACACACAAGCCGTGTGTGGGCAAAGTTTGAGAGGTAGAACTGGAACTTAAAAATTCAATGCCACAACTGGGATTTGAACCACAGACCTTCCGCTTACCGGGCGGCTGCTGTACCACTGAGCTATTGTGATAAACTGCCCACACACGGCTTGTGTGTTTAAAAACACCAACAGTAAGTTTGTTGGCATAAATAAATAATAATTACCATCTGAAGGTTATTTAATCCTGGGATATAAAGTACTTACAATAGTAACTCACCATTGGGGTAAATTGTCTCTGATGTGAGACTGCCTTTGCGGTTTACCAGGAGAAATACGAACTGGTTTGAGAATTTAATGCCATTCTGGCGGTTTGTCACAATAGCTCAGTGGTAGAGCAGCCGCCCGGTGAGCGGAAGGTCTGTGGTTCAAATCCCAGTTGTGGCATTGAATTTTTAAGTTACCTCTCAAACCTTGCGTTTTGAAAGCTTATTTTTCTATCTACTTCATGGTAACTCACTGTTGCATTGATTATTTTGCTACTTATCCTGCTCTTCCTACAATTTATAAATGATTTTTATATTCCAGTCAGAAACCTTAATGAAAGCAACTGAAACAGCCGTGTTCATTAAGTGCAATGAAATACATTGGTGATCAATTCAAGCCGAACGGCGTGATGCAGTCAAACGTGACTATGGTAAAGGATGGGGAGGGTTCACGTAAAACAATAGGGTGATTGCACACGTGGATGATGACAGTTTACGCTTGACTGTAGTTGCATTGATTTTGTTTTTTATTCTAAAAGAAAAATAAAGCAAAAACCTTACAATACTAATTAAATAAATCAATATTTTTTAGATGTAAAATGGTTACAAATAGCTTTATTTAAATGAGAATGGCTAGTATAATATGAAATAAAAATGTATTGCACTCACAGGACTTTCCCTACTCTTGTACTTATTCTTACAAACTCTTATTCCTCTATCTTCTTCATGTTAGTTGAGATGAACATTTGTACAAATTATCTTATTGCTAATTTTCTTGTAGGTACAAGGGGAATATTAGAATACAGTAGGCTTTGTGCGATAATCAAATCTTTTGAAGCTGGTCACTATATGAAGGCTTTGACATTCCGTTCTCTTTGCACAGCCAAGAGATGAAAAAGTGAATAACAACCTTCCATTTGAGAAAAGTTTAATTATTTGCAAAACTCACACAAATAACAAGGAATATCTCCGAAATGGTTCACTCCACAAACAAAATGAATATGAAGTAAATTGTGTGTTTTAACGAGAACTACATTTTTATATAGTATCATTAATGGCCTATCTCTTACAGGACTACATACGCTATAGCTAGAACATTGAAAATATACATTTCATTTGCCGTAAAAATATCTTAAACATGTGGCATTTTAATCAAATTCGTTAGAGCCATTTTTGAGAAAATCAAAATTTTCCATGTTAAGGGTAGTTTAGAGTGGAGGAACTTTCTTCAAAAACTTCGTGTCGCATTCTTGAGAGATTTAAACCTAAACACCAACTTTGGTAATTATTATTTATTTATGCCAACAAACACAAGCCGTATGTGGGCAATGTTTGAGAGGTAGAACTGGAACTTAAAAATTCAATGCCACAGCAAATTTTCCATGTAAAGGGTAGTTTAGGGTGGGGCTATTTTCTTCAAAATCTTCAAATCGCATCCTTGAACGACATTGAACTTAAACACCAACTTTGGCTTTTAACCGACTTTTCGTTTTTTAATTATGCTGTCCACAGACACACACACATACACGGACATTTTTCTAAAAATGCTTTTTTTTTATTTAGGGGTCTCAAAACGTATATTTCCGGTGAAATCCCAACATCGAATTTTTAGGTGGAATACATAAACCTCTAATTACCAGTAGAGAAAGTAAAAATTGTGACTCTCTTGTGATTTTTGAAAATTTAGCACCACAATATTGGGAAGCAAGAATGAGAATGGTTTCATTGACACACACATACACATACAGAGTGCCACGCCCTCTCCTGCATTAAGAAACAAGAATGAATCGCGTAGGCAGGAGACAGCATCCCCGGGAAGAGAGCAGAATTTCCAGGAAGTAAGAATCAATGACGAACCGTGCGATACAACCACTACTCTATGAATGAGTCATCGCCGGCATGAGGGGTAAAACTTGGTGCGTCAGTGGTGGTGGCTGCCTGCCTGCGTCTCCTGGGGGTGTGTTTGTGTGTGGAGATCGATCGGAGGCGGTTGAGTCATCGCGCTCTCCCTTTGCTTAGCCGGCGCCCGGAAAATGTCCTCCGGTGGTGAGACCGACCACGGGTTCCCGCCAACCTGGGGCCCTACAGATACGGACGGTAACACCGCCTTCGTGAGGTGCCATCAAGTCTGCTTAGGGGACGCGGAACATATTTAACTTTGCACCCCTTGTGGCGTTTCTGCAACCTTCGCTTCCCTGCTATATTCCAACATCGGAATTAAATTCACCCAACAGTTGTCGAGGTAGATCCATTGCTACATTCACACCAAGTTTTCTATCTTCTACTCTTTCTTACATTCCACCAAAAATTCGATATCGAGATTTCACCAGAAATATACACTTTGATCCTCCCTGAATCCAAAATAAAAATAAATAAATAAACATTTTTACTCTCTCTATTACGTATAGCAACTAGGGGAAGTTTTGTACTCTACACAAAAATTTCGATGTCGAGATTTCACCGCAAATATATGTTCTGAGGCCCCTGAATAAAACAAGTTGGAAAGGACCCGTGTGTGTATCTTTTAAGAACGCGACACGAAGATTTTAAAGAGAGTTACCCCACCCTAAACTACCCTTTACACAGAACATCTTTCCAAAATTTTGAATTTCTCAAAAGTAACTAACGATTTTGATTAAAATGCCGTATGTTGGAGATGTTTTTATGGCAAATGAAATGGAAATCTTGTTAAAACACACAATTTATGTCCAAATGCATTTTTTTGTGGAGTGATCCATTTCGGAGATATTCCTTATTATTTGTGTGAGTTTTGCAATACTTAAAACTTCTCTCAAATGGAAGGTCGTTATTCACTTTTTTATCCCATGGCCGTGCAAAGAGAGTGGAATTTCAAGGTCTTCATATACCGACAAGCTTTAAATTATTTATTTTGTTGTTTAACGATGCTGTCAATTGCCAGGATCACATCACGTCGCCGGTGTGCCGGAATTTCCTCCGGCAGGAGTTCTTTTACATGCCAGTAAATCTACTGACATGGAGCTGTCGTTTTTAAGCACACTTAAAAACCATCGGCCTGGGCCGGGTTTGAACCCACGACCTTGGGATCAGTAGACCAGCGTCTAAGCAACTGAGCCACCCAGACCGACGACAAGCTTTAAAAGATTACACTGGCGCTTAAAGCCTACTGTATCCCCATATTCCCCGGGCCCTAATGACCAAATTGTCGACGAGCCCTTAAACACCACTCACTCACTCACTCACTCACTCACTCACTCACTCAGTCACTCACTCACTCTCACTCACTCATTCACTCCCCTTATTCCCTTTGCACCTACAAACAAATATGTAATAAGACAATATCTGCAAATTTTTATCTCGAATAACGTGAAGAAATCAGAGAAATAATAGTTTGTAAGAATAGTACAAAAATAGGGAAAGTCATATGAGTGTAACATATCAGATCCTTAGAAAAAGGCCCCCACGTGAGTCTGTGAACAGCATAACCAAAAAATCGGTCAAATAATAAACTTTGTATTATTATTGTGAATTATTTTAATAAATTTGAAAGGGAAAGGATGCCATCACGAGCATTGTTTTTAAAGGATTTAGAGATCATGAATAAAGATGGATTAGGTGCAATGTATTTGTCTGTCTGTCTTGTCTGTCTTGTTTGTCTGTCTGTCTGTTTGTCTGTCTTGTCTGTCCTGTCCGTCTGTCTTGTCTGTCTGTCTGTCTTGTCTGTCTGTCTTGTCTGTCCTGTCTGTCCTGTCTGTCTGTCTTGTCTGCCTGTCTTATCTGTCTGTCTTGTCTGTCTGTCTGTCTGTCTGTCTTGTCTGTCCTGTCCTGTCTGTCTGTCTGTCTGTCTGTCTTGTCTGTTCTGTCTGTCTGTCTTGTCTTTCTGTCTGTCTTGTCTGTCTATTTATTCATGCTAAGGATTTTTACATCCGAAGAAGCCATTGCCCTCCGGCGGCTATGAACCGGCGACCTCGAGTATGAGGTGCTAATAGTCATCCCTAGACCACGGGGACAACAATAGGTTCTAATTACTTCCAATATAATCCTCGTAGGAGGTGCATGCATAAAATGGTTCCAGCCATTTAGTGAATATATGTGTAACATTGTAAAGTATATGTTGTAAAACCTTTTAATGCTATGAATATGTATGTATCATTCGCAGGTTTTGTTTCGTATATTATTTAGTAGTATAATTATGAAAAATGCCTTAAAGCAAGGAGACTCTGTAGCAGTTATTCAACAAGGGATGTAAATTTCCATATCCTCCCGTACTAGTCACGCACAAAGTAACTTACCTTTTCAATGAGTATTTTCTTGTCCTCACGCAACTTAGCCAGTTTCTCCCTCTCTTTGGTCAGCTGAGACTCTGTGAGACTGACTTCTGCACGGCTTGCTTGCAGGTCATTCTTATAGTTGTTGTATTTTGTGTTCAAGTCCTGGACTGTTTCCTCCAGTCGCTCTATCTCCTTCTCTAGCACTTTCTTCTCCTGAAATATACAACCCCTTTTGTTTATAGATGTTTTAGAGCCATAACTGACAAGTTTAAAGGCTGCTTCATAATGACTCGAGAATAGTGGGAACGGTTAACAAAAGAGCATACTCTTTTGGATCACAATACCCCAGGAACAAGAAATGGACTGTAACAAAATGAAAGTCCGGTTAATTTAATGTCACTTTATTTCTTCTAAAACTGAATCACAATTTACAGTTTGTGACCTTGCAACCTTGCAACTTGTATCATAACCTTGACACTACTACGGTAATACAACCCTTTCGCCCCCCCCCCCCCCCCCGTTTTATCTCTCACTCACTACTTCATTGTTCACAACCAACTAGGACAATAACTAGTTGCATAAGCCGCTCTGCTTATATAGTCTGTTGTACCGGCGACTTTTCTAGAAATGTCTGCAGTGGCGTTTGTTCTGAGCCGCCCATTGTCGGGTTTTGCAGGTCGACGATTACAGTGGCAGTGGTGTGAGGTAACTAACACTTGATATCTCTTCCCAGGCGCGGACGCCTCTACAAATCGATGCCCATATAAACAACTAATTGGAAAGTAGATTTTGCGCATTTTGTCATTTGTAATTTGCCAAAAATATTTTTTCAAGTCACGTTGTAGCTGAATGGTTAGACCATTCACCTCACCAAGCGGCTCAGATTCGATCCTAGACGTCTGGGCGGGTTTTCTCCGGGTTCCCCCGTTTCCCCCACAGCTCATTCTACCAATATTCCTTTTATCATTTTCACCTTCATTCCATAATATCTCTGATACCATCATGTGCCCCTCCCCTTTTGGTTCTCTTATCACAACTCCATTTCCAGATTGCGAAAACCGCATTATCCGGCCGGAAGCGAGTCGGGGATTTAGCCAAGTCCCACCTTGCGCTACTTCTCTCCTACTCCTGACGCCCGTTGAAGGCAGAGGTTGGGGTGGCGACGGTAGGGCTCTTGCGTCACGGAGTTAGTAGAATTAATTCTGTTTTATCACCAGCTACAAATTCAGCCCACACAATGCGACTTAGCTGACATGGGTATTCGATTGAGTAAACATTTTCTAATAGGCAGATCCATTACCTTTTCCTATTCCTGCTGTCAAATTTCATCCCTTAATAACGTATGTTAAAGTTGTTTGTTGTTCTTCGTTAATTTTTACTGGTTTTGCGTTTCTTTGTGCTTTTGCTGTTGTTTTTGAGAGTGGCCAAACTAAAGATCACACATTCGCTAGAAGAAGCAATGTTCAAGGGATCTGAGGAAGTCAGGACACACATTTATTGCAATTCATTCCAGTTTCATTTTCCCAGAATGTGACTAGGGAGAGCTCTAACATCTGTTTCATATCACGAGCGTCTTGAATAATTTCTACTAACAGTCTAACAAGCACAATACGAAGTTAATATGCCGTGTCCGAGAAAGGGTGAAACATTGAAGGTTAAAGCTTGAGGGTTAGAATTCTTCTTTCTGTCCCCGAGATCTGGGATAGCTTCCGTTGATTGTGAAGGCTTACTTTATAATATATGTGTTTTAACTTTGTTGTCTCAGCTATTCTGAACCAGTCTTTATTCTCTGTGAAGAAAAATAGTATACGGGAATATAGTTGGAGTTAGACAACGTGAAACCTGTTTTCATCCAAATTAGGAAAGGGATGGTCTCCGTACAAATGTCACTACTGTAAGTGTTCCACACTGAAGAAAAATGAGTCCTAAGGATATGTATCTATACAAGGCAAAACCTTTGTAATTGCATGGTGGTGCTGCGTTTCATTTTCCCTCCATTTGCTCCACAAATGGCCTTGTATAAATCCCATTATATGCGGATATCTATGCAACGTGTCGTGGCCAGAACCACCTCTGAGTTTAGACTTGGACTGAACTACAAACGGAGGGAATTCCATACAGTGCGCAATCAGGGAAATTATATGTCAGATCCCTGAAAGGAAGGGATGAGACAAGAGCGCCCTATGGATGCGTTAAAACCCGGTCAAGGTGCAAGGCTCCCTAACGTGTGCTGGAGATTCATTTCAACAGTGCCCCCCCCCCGGCAGGTCAGACGACTACAATGCCACCCTGACGTCGAGAACAGCAGTTGCAGTTCCCAAGTCCCCACGGGGCAACCGCAAACTCGCCCATCACCAACACTTCCGACTCAGAAAGACCTGATTGAATAGAAGGTGAAATAAAATGGAGGGACGGGAAATTAGGTGGATGTAATTATCTTCTCAGCATTTACCTAGTGACCCAAAAAAAAAACCAACAAATCATGGTTAGGAAGGTCGGCCGCAGGAATCGAACCCACGACCTTCCGAATGCAAGTCTCACACGCTACCACGGAGGCATCTCGCTCGATGAGTTTAGACTTAGTTAAATTCAAAAGAATCTCACTCTGCTTATCACCTAGACCTGAAATTGATACACGAGCTAGTCTGAGGTAGTTTATTTCAAAATTCAAGATGAACCCTACTTGTTAATTGGGTTATCTCATACTTGATATATTTGGGAGACACCCCAGAAAATTCTGTTTATGAGTATGTCCCCCATCTCTAATACCTGCATGCCCGGGAACCCAAACAAAAGTGACAGGTCTACTGGCACTGTCTATCCAAAATGAGCTTTACCTTTTTAATTTCTTCTCGCTGTCTTTTGATCTCTTCCACTTCTAGAGCCAACTGTTGTCCTACTGCGGTAAACTGAGTTACTCTCTTCCTTTCTGTGTCCAGGAGCGACCTTAAGAATGCCATGTGAAGATGAAAGTTTTGTTTCTGCAAAACAAAAAGACTTCACTTGTATTTTTTGCCTTGAAAAGTGTTCAGTAAATACCGAATGCTATTTTCTGAAACGGCGAAATGACAATTAAACAGTAAGCTTGGTGCTTAAGCTGAGAATCTTCCAAAGAGGATTTTCAAGAAAATTTCTACCCCATACTACCCATTTACCTACATGAATAAAAGTGTTATGCCGTGTGTCCCGATACAAGGCGTCCAAAATAAGCATTAACTCTGAAAATAATGTATATACACGTGGCTAAATTACATCGTTACAGGGAGAATCTCTGGAAGATTTCTTTTGTTCCATGGTCCAGGTTGCACGCCCAGGTTTATTTATTAATTATTAATTTTAATAACTAATAATTTATTTATTAAGTATTCATTTCCTGATTATGACCATGAAGTATGGTATGGCCAAAAGCTCGAACAATTTGATAGATACTACACGGTTGGTAACCCGGGAAATTTTAATTAATAATCGCCGTGAAATCTTCAAATTATATATTCCAGAGGGTCTCTCTTTGTATTGTAACTTGGCTACTATTATTTTCGAGATATTAAGCTTTATTTTGGATACCTTCAATCCGAACACCCTGTATTTTATTTCTGTCATAAACAGTTGTAATGGTCTTCATTAAACTGTCACATGAAAACATATTAACTAGGGAAATACAATGAGTCTTAATTTTCAATGAATATCCTCTGAAATTTCTTTCATTTGATTAAATTGTGTTTAATTCTCCATAATAAGGAAATCTTAACAGATAGACAAAAGGCTACTGTAGAAAAAATGTAGAGTTTCTTAAAATATACAAGTTATGTCAAATATATTTTTTTCATTTTTTCAGTCGTTTTCGAAGTATTCTATGTTGCACGCTTAAACCTTTTTGAGCGTCAGTAGACATGCAACTCTTGCTTCATCTCCTTTCTTTTGTTTTCAGCTCAAAATGTTTTAATGCTTTTCTCCACATGTTGAAACCTTCCTGCTTAATTTGAACGGTTCTTAGGCAAAAAAATATATCATAAGATAGCGAGTATAGAAGAATATATGAATACCGTAATATAATGAAAACTGTGTTAATACATTGGCAGAGAAAATCAGTGAATAGTTACATGAGATTCTCGCTCCCTCCACACACACACACACACACACTCTCTCTCTCCCTCTCTCTCTCTCTCTTTCCTTATAAGGATGGTTAGAAAATGGCAATATTATTCAACAGTAATTCTGAAAAAGCTTCGATATTTATAAATTTTGAATAGCCACAGTACAACATGGCTAGCTACATAAACTGTTATGTATTGAAAGCACAATACTCATGCCCTTTGATTTGATGTTTCATTTTCTCCCAGCTAGATATACTAACTTCAATGTAAACATCCTATAATAGCTCAACAATTCATTTTAGAAAGAAAATGCTTTAATAAAAGTTGCTTAGTTTATTGAAGGAAATACAAATATAAAATAAAAGTATAATGATTCTATTTAAAATTCTGAGGTTGGCCCCCTGTGTCCCACAGGGGGTCCCGTGGTAATGTTTTCATCACAATTTGCAAGACTCTGTTAAGATTTGGAAGTCCTGGAGTTTGGTTTTCTATACATTTAAGAGATATGCATCTGTAACACTTTACATACAAAGTGTTAGAGCTATAAATAGAGATGTTTGTATTGTTAATCCAAGTCAATGTAATGGACAATATTAGCAGTAGTACTACCATGGCAACTTGGTAGCTCAGTGGTTAGAGCAGCTGCAAGTGGAGTGGAAGATCCGTGGTTAAAATCCTGGCTAAGACTGAATTTTTCAAACCTGATTCTACCGCTCAACCATTGCCCACACACGATTTGTATATTTAAAAAAAAAAAAAAAGCAGTAAGTTGGTTGGTATAGAAAAATAACAATTATCTGTATATATGTGTTTAGTTTGGATAAAAAGTCAAAATTTTAGAAAAGTTATAACTAGGGTTAGTAGGTGAGTTATGCACGCTTTGTCTGTAGAGCAGACGGACAGAACTGGTTCCCCACACGTGCCGTCCTATGCAATACGAACACCATAACTTGATTGCTCTTTAATGTAGCTGGACTATTAAGCCTAGTTATAACAGTTTAAACAGTGATAGAGTATTATGTATTGCGTACCTGAGTTTTCAGATCTTCCAGCTTGTCAGATAGCTCTTCTACCTGTAGACGCCGTCGACGCCATGCATTTAGTAACAATGCCTGATATATACGTCTTCCTGCAAAGTACTCCTTCTTTGCAGCTGAATTTGCAGCAGGTCTGAGAGCCTTATTCGCCATTGAGGCGTCTTCAGTAGATGTAATTGCTAGCAGCGACTGGCTTCTAGAGAACAGGAAAATAAAACCAATCTCAAACATTTTGTATGCATACAAATGCGAGTGGTGATTCGAAATGCAGCCTATTTGTGTGTCCGACAGATGATAACATATGGAACAGAGATTCGATAAACTCAGCTGCATGTTGGAAATATCGACTCGTGTACACCACGCTACAGAAGGAGATAAGCCTTAGAACCAAAATGCAGATCTATAATGCAATCATGGCAACGATTACGCTGTATGGTATGGAGAGCCTAGCACTACAAGAGAAACATCTGAGTAAGATTACTGTCACAGAAATGAAGTTCTTGAGGAGAACTGTAGGAAAGACAAGAAGAGATCGAGTACGAAATGAGAGAATTCGAGAGGAATTAAGACAGAAAGCAATTGCCGAAGTGGTCGAGGAACGTCAGTTGAGGTTACGAGAATGGAAGAAGAAAGAAAAGTAAAACAAATACACGAAATGCGAGTGCAAGGAGGAGCTGGGCAAGGTAGACCCCGTAATACATGGGAGAATAGGATTGAGAGATTGGGACATAAAAGGGGCAAAACTGTTGTGGAAATAAAGAGAATGTGCAAGAAAAGAGCGGAATGGCAGAGATGGCTCAAACGAGGCTATCCCGACGCTTGAAAAGGTATAAGGGAATTGAAGAAGAAGAAGAAGAAGAAGAAGAAGAAGAAGAAGAAGAAGAAGAAGGAGGAGGAGGAGGAGGAGGAGGAGGAGGAGAAGAAGAAGAAGAAGAAGAAGAAGAAGAAGAAGAAGGAGGAGGAGGAGGAGGAGGAGGAGGAGAAGAAGAAGAAGAAGAAGAAGAAGAGGAAGAAGAAGAAGAAGTAAACCACGCTACGACACGACGTGGGACATAAACATTTTGCTCTACTAATGCGCTCAATCATGTTTTCCATGACTATTAGAAAAGCAACCAAGCGTTCTATTTTCAGATTTCACCGAAAATGTAGGTTTCGAGACCAATATGAAATGTTTTTTTTTTATTTGCGGACGCTCTTTAACTGCTATGGTTCTCTGCGTCCCATTCCATATTGGGTGTGAAAGACCCATGCTGGTTCCTCTGTGTGATCAACTCCGGTTACGAAGATCGCATATCACGGCTGGGAGGGCTCGGGGCGCTGACCACGTCCCACTCTCCACCACTGGACCCAGGTCATGACGCCTGTAGTGGGCAGAAGTGGGGATCCAGCGCTCGGGCTGTAGGCCAAGGCTGCACTCAAAGGACTGCAATGCCACAAGACAGGACAGGCCTCTTTATTAGGCTTGAGTTCTTTATGTACCGTAAATCCTCGGCACGGAACAACTGGCTTTACTTCCCTTCCCAAAGAAGTCATACTGGCGAAAAAAGCCATCGCCCCAGCGACATCAGAGGCTAGCTACTTTACCTTAGACCACGGAGGATGACTGTTCTAAGACCACCTTGAGTCCAAAATATATTTAGAAAAAGGTTTGTTTGTCAGTATACATGTATGTTTCATTAGTATCTCCCGTTAACCCCCCATATATGGCTTGGAATTGATATTTAAGAGAAATGATACGAGTATTTAGGAAAGCAATTTTTTGTATACCAAGATTTTGTATATCTCTTAAGGTTTACCAATTATGCAAAAGTCATCCAGAATGAAGAGGACTTCAGAGGACATTTCCAGAAAATTCAAGATGTATATTTCATATTTTAATCAAAATCATTAATTCCTTTCCTAAAATTTGTTACCGAATTACATCATGTGACGTGGAAAGATCTTTCTCTGTCTATAAAAACATTCACAATCACAAAGTTTTTCAATGACCCCAGAAAACATTGAAAAATAAAATTGTTCACTGTGCTAAAAAGCAATGTATAAATATGATTTGAGTGTTATAACTAAGAAAATAAGCTGGAATTAAATATTTGATATTACATATTTTCCCCATTCTGCATATTTTACCACATATTTCACTGCTTTTCACTACATATTTATGTACATATTTTGCTAAGTGATACTACATAAAAATCCCAGCTCTACTTATGACATTGTAGAGCAGTGCTGTCCAACTTTCTTATGTGCTCGGGCACATCTAACTCGGGCCTAAGGAGGCGCGGGCGCCATCACAACCAAGTTCCTTCTTTTGAAAGGAAAAAGGGAATGCACTGGCTAGGGAAGTAATGAATACAGCTTTAGATGTGCAAAAACATACTTCACGTGTATGTAATAGGAAGATATCCGGAAGAAAATTATGTCTTGAAATTTTAATTAATATTGAGCAATTCCGCGTGTGACTAACTGACATTTATACTACATTTGTTGTTGTTTTCTAGTGCCTTGCATCTGGCAATGAAACCATTAGCACACATTTTCTTCTTAAAATGTCTGTCTAATGGTCAATATAGGTGTAAAAATGTTATTTTAATGACATATGATGACAGAGAATACATTGATGGTTGTGATAGGGAATATAAAAACCTTAAAAAGTGAAACAATTATTTAATAATGAACGCTAAACTTTTCGTGACTGACATTTTTTGTCGACTGTAGGTCAGTTAGTCACGAAAAGTTTAGCGCTCATTGGCTCATTTAGCTCATTAATATTAGAAATCGTCGGAGTAAAAATTTGCTTATGAAGGGCACCATAAAAATATATCATGGGCGCCGCATTGGTTGTTGTTGTTGTTAACTTCCTCCAATGTACTGTCATACCGGACGGTGAATGAATTAAATAGGTGAAATGATGCTCAGATGACCCCGAGATTCATATAGCTTTAGGTTACCAGATATTCGTCTTCTCAGGAAACATCGGCAAAGAAAAAACCTTATGCGGATAACTCACCCTAAGTGAGAATGAATTCGCAACCTCTTGGACGTGAGGCAAACACGCTACCACCACGCTACAGAGGCGGGTTACACGCAGCGTTAGACAGCGCTGTTGCAGAATGTTACAAATGGTACACAAAGGGGTTATTTGTTACCTTGCTGTTGTAAAATTCCTAAAAGGAAACCAACATAGCAACTGAACTGAAGGATTTCATTTACAAAGGCAATTAAACTGCATCCAATTGGAGAATCTAACACCAGAAATATTTTTAACTCTGTATTTGGTATAAAATAGTTACCCCCTTCTTTCCTAACAAAGCTTTCGTCCCAGCCCTAAAGTATCTCAAAACACAATTCGAGTGTTGCATAGCACGTGTTAGGTATGGTTTAGAAGAAATCTATTCCTAAAATTACTTTGAAAGAAAGCCGCCTTGCCGTACCTTTCTGAGAAACTCTACTTTGGAATTGATTTGTATTTCTTATAACAAAACTTATTAATCTAATGGTATACATTTACATAGTGTAAAGCTTCTTCGATGTGTGCTAAATAATACCCCATGACGTTTTGATGTATATTAATTGTGGTAAAAGTTTAGTTGGATAAAATAAATTTGACATTTATCTTTTTATTTGTAAATTGAGTGAAAAACATATAAATCTCAATTAGAGTACCATTATTTGTACTAAATTGATTGTGGTACTTTTAAGGTTAAGAAATCTTCTGTTAAGCCTTGCTTTCCTCCAATCTGAAAACTGAACTGAATTAAAACTAAAACTGAAAAGTTAAGATCCTTTCAGTTCATTTTTCAGTTACGCTTTCCTAGAAAACTGAACTGAAAACCTAAAACTGAGCTAAAAACATCACACCATTAAGTAAAGTGGCCGAAATACGGTTGGAAAAGTTGCATGGCAGTGAAGAAAGTGAGTTGGAATTGGATACTTTGTTGTTTATTTTCGTCGATGATGAGCACAATTTGGAAAATGCTCTGAGGTACATCTCATGTATGCTAATTGTAGGTCAGAAGGTGCCATGATATTTTGGTTACGAGACACCTGAAGGACAATGACACTAGTTCGTGAACTACTTCGGATGAACACCAAAATTAAATGCAATCTTAATATTACTACGGCTAACGAACTCCAATCAGTTCCAGAATTCACTGACCTAACCTAGCGTTTTTTTACATTACAACAGATAGTATCTGTATTAGTACACCATCGTTTATTGCGCACATGTAGCATTATATTGCATTCGTTTGTTGCACAACTTGTAGTAATACACATAAATGACAATAATTCACACTCGGAATCTTCACACCTCCCAGATCAAGTATTTCTGACGAATACGCAATCTTAACCAAATGTTAAAGTGAGGTTAGATTATTATCTACATACATGACAAGGTTATACCTGCTAAATCTACTCAGTTGTGTATTACAGAAACTTTGCACGCCTTTTTTCAGAGCAGAAACAAACTAAAAATTATTAAACGTTATCCAAAAGAGGAGATTGCGTTTACTTATGTACTTGATTTTCCTAATTCCTCTACTCCTTCCAAAGTCTCTGTTTCTCCCCTCATGTCTACACTCTGCATGCTGCAGATTGTATATAAATTCGTTCTGACGAATAAAAATTAATAATTGCTTTCCCTTCACTGTGTGACCATTTTCGTTTTCCACTCATCCAATTTGCGAAGTAAACAAACTATAACCCCTCATCAGATCACCCAAGCTCAACAGAATTGTACTGAAAAAAAAGCATTGTCAACGTAATTTTCGACGCCTAGATTTCTGGTGGAAAACTTAAAAATCTAGTGAAAAATGAATAAGAGCAGTTCCAGTCGCCAGTTCAGTTCACTCCTCGGCCGGAGGAAAGCACTTCTATGATAAACAAGGTGCCCATTGATGATCACGTGACTATGAACTGAAGAAGTTTAAGTTCTAGTTCAGTTTTCAGATCGGAGGAAAGCATGGCTTAGATCTTAGATGTATAACCCAGCGAGATGGCGCCGCGGTAAAGTGTGAGGCTCGCATCGTGGGTTCGATTCCCGTGGCCGACATTCCTGACCCATGGATATTTTCGGGGGTTTCCCCGGGTCGCTAGGTGAACGTCGGAAAGAATAATTACATCCCCGAATTTACTGTCTTTCCATTTCACTTCTTTAATCATTTCATCCATCGTTCATCCGGTTGGTTCTTTCAGGGTGGCAAGTGTCAGAGAGGGCGTTAGGTGCAGCTTGGCAGGGATGATATGGGCACAGGAGCACTTTCTGTCCCTCATTGTCCGTAGGATCCAGATAGCAGGGTGGGACATGGGGCCGTTGGACTCCATCGGGGTCTCCCTGGAAGAGCTAAAGACTCCGAGTCCTCGTCAAACTTGGTAAACATTCTTCAATATTTTAAGAAAGTTGATTCTTCTATCTGCTTCACGTTAATCGAGGTAAACACTTGTAGAAATGTTTCTGTTATACATACGTATACTCCCTTGTAGGTACAATGGGAATAGGAGGATACACTAGGCTTAAGCGATGGTAAAATCTTCTAAGAGCTGATCGCTATGTGATAGCTTAGAAATTCCGTTCCCTTTGCATGGCCAGAAGGGGGAAGGGAAGAACAACTACTCCCCATTTGAGAAAAGTGTAAGTAACAAATAAGGAATATGGAAATGGTTGAAAAACAAAAGCTATTGGACGGCTCGAGAATATGTAATAAAATTGAAACAGAAATACCTACTTGGGGTTGAAGACTTTCCAGAACCTGGAACCTACCAACCCTACCTTGTTAGGTTGTTTTCTATTATAACAGTAATATTGAAATGACAACAAACATAGCCAGTTTCCCGCTACTGATCATGCGCAATGTGGACTGTCAACCTAAATGAGAAGCAAAATTCGCTGGATAAACGATGCTTTGATTTTTTGTTGTCATTGTTCTCCTTCTTGTTCGCTTTTTGCTCATGAAAACGCTAAGACACTTTATTAGTGCTTTACACGAAACAAAACGGCGTCAATCAGGAACCTAAGTTTATATAAATAGTGAATCATAAGCATCGTTAAGGAAGGCAACCTCACTTCGTTCGCGTGCTTTGGTTTAACCGCTGGTTGCGTGTTTTAGTATGACGTTTATCGTTTTGTCAGTCGATGGCGGTGTTTGTTATTCCTATGTTAGAAGCATTTTGTTTGTGCATTTATTTTCAAACAGCTGGAGGTAGGAAGTGCCATCTGCCGGGAAGCTGGGAAATTATGCGTTCTTGAGCCATCCGGTAGTAAAAAATGTCGAAAATGTTATTTGACTAAAATTGTGTACTTTAACTTGATCTGCAGTTTTTGTGTGGTAAGATTTTGTGTATCTGTTACGATTTATCAGTTACGCAAAAGTAATCCAGAATGAAGAGGTTTTCCAAGGCTGTTCTGAAAATGTCGAAGTCCAAATTCCATTTGTTAAACAAATAAACATTTTATTTGTCAACCACGCTGTCAACTGCCAGGAACAGTGCCGCCGGTGTGTGGCAATTTCGTCCCGCAGGAATAAATCGTATAGTAAATCTACTGACATGGGGCTGTCGCTTTTAAGCATACTTAAAAAGTACCAGTCTAGGCCGGGTTTGAACCAGCGACCTTGGGAACAGTAGTCCACGCCTAATCAACCATCTAACTGACATATTTCATTTGTATGAGAATATCTTAAACATATGGTATTTTAATCAAAACTGTTAGAGCCATTTTTGAGAAAACCAAAATTATTGAAAATTCGTTCACGTAAAAAGGTAGCGGGGGTGGAGGATGGTCTTGAAAATCTCCTTGGAGGATGGTGAACTTAGATATCAAGTTTGATATCTAACACAATTCGTTTGGAGTTATGCTGGTTACACATATACACATATATTCACACACATTAAATAAAATTATTTTGTTTGTTAACGATGTTGTCAATTGCTAGGATCTTATCCGCCGGTGTGCCGGAATTTCGTCCCGGAGGAGTTGGTATACTGCTACTAACATAGGGCTGTCGTTTTGAGGCACACTTAAGGGTACACCGAAGTAAAAAAGGTGATTTTCTAAAGTACTGAAGTTAGAGGCTTAATTTTTTATCAAGCATTTCCAGCAACTAAATAAATGGGTGTACCAAAAGTAATTCCAATATCTAATCACATTCTTAAAATATTAATTTATATTAATTTATATCGTTTTATTCGGTATCACCAAAATCTATCTCCTCCAACAGCTGTTGAACTACAAAGTTTTCTTTTTTTATTTTTTATTTCTTATTACCTTTGTAACACATTAAAGGATGGAAATTTTCACATGCTGAATAGTTTTTCTTAACAAACTTTTAATACCCCAAAGTGTAAAAATGTCATAAAAACAGCGCATTATTATACTACTTATTTTTTTTTTAAATTATAACCAATATCAAAATTGCAAATAGACATTTCAGTACCCATATTTCTAACTATATTGGAACAATTTTTTAGATCTCTAGCTATATTCTTGTAGGAGAAGATAGATTTTGAATATGAGAAAGTAACAAAAAAAATTTGAGAAAAATGAGTTTAAAGATGAAATGGAAGATGTGGGCATACCCATTTAAAAGGCAAAGGCAGAGGAGCACCACTTTAAAAATGGCGTCCAAAATGTGTTCCCCCTCCCTAGGGGATTAAAACTTCGTAGATAAATTCTTTAAGGTATGGTGCATTTTATGCAATAAAAAACCAAAAATCGATTTTTTGATCAAACAGGCTAAATATCACTTCAGTGTTCCCTTAAAATCCATCGGTTTGGTCGGAATTTAAACCAGTGACCTCGGGATCTATCAAACAGAGCCCCCCGAACCGACCCCCCCCCCCCAATACACGCACATATACCTTTGCTTTAAAACATTTTTTTCTGAATGAGGAAGTCTCAAAACGTGAATTTTTGTGAAATTTCTATATCGAACCTTTTGGGTAGCATGCAATACCTCATCTACCTACTATACGTGGTACGGAAAGTAAAAATTCACTCAGAATAAAGAGCGGTTAGAGCGTTCGCCTACCGCCTAGGTGGCCCGGGTTCAATCCTAGGGACCCACATGTGGTACTTGTGGTGGACGAAGCGGTATCTGGGAGGGTTTTCTCCAAGTTCTCCGGTTACCTCCGCCATTCATTCCACCAATTGCTCCATTATCACCTTTCCAATTATCGATTGCTCCTGTATTTCATATAATTCTCTTCCTCACTCTCATACCTGTTACTTGGCTGACCACCCGCTTCCAGGTCTTCACTCTGGTCCAGAGGTCCCTCTGCTCCCCGACAGGCGTCTGACCCTAGGCACTGGCTTGTAAGTCCTAAGGGCGTAAGTCCTACATAAGGGGAGAGTAGTCAGGTAAAGAAAAAAATGAAGACAATTTTTCAGGTTACTGTGCAAGGGGTCCCGAGTTCGATTCGCAGCTGGGAGTTGGGAATTTTTATCTGGCCAAAATTATTCCCGATCCTTCCCAGAGTCTGGAAGTATGAATGAGTGTGAATGGGTGTGTGAATTTAACGTATAAAATCCCTAAAGATTGAAAACCCACCGTTAAACGAGTAACTGCTGTTACGCAATATGTTCCACAGGGGAAGGCCCCGATATGACCATCGGAGTTAAAGGCGGAATATAAATGGAAGAATAAAAAAATAAAAAGATATAAAAAATCTCAAGGTATGCTTAGAAAATTAAAGACATATTTTATTTGTGTGCAAATTATATTTAAATCTAAATTGTTAGAGGCATTTTTTTTTTCAAAAAATAAAAGATAAGGAACTTTTTCCATTTAAGGAATAGTTTCGGATCTTAAAAATCTTCATGTCCATCTTTGAATGATGTTGAACTTAAATACAAAGTTTTATGCTGTTCCCAAACACACATACAAATGCAGGGACCTTTTAATAAAAATGCTTTTTTTTATTAACAGGACCTCAAAAACTGTAATTTAAGTGAATTCTCAGAATCGAATTTTTAGATAGAATAAAATACTTCTACTTACTATAGGTAAGCGTTAGAGAAATCAATAGAAAATTCTAGAAACGAAAAGTTAAGTAAAAAATTAAGAATAAATTGTTACATACCTTATCATCTTTAGGCTTTGAACTGCACAGAGATTTTCCAAAGACTTGGCTTTTGAAAAGAGCGGCACACATTTGCTATGATATTTTCGCAAACCAATATGTTCATTTCGTCTACTAGTTAAACGCTGGAAAGATTGCGTAGGAAGCTTGGAGCGCCGATTACGATTTGCTGTACGTTTGTCGACATTTAGTTGACTGAATTCGCCGTCACCGCATCCAAGCCCGTTAGGAATATCGCAGACAAACATGTTTGTTTAAAAGTTACTTCGAGAACTTGATATCTGAATGGCATATGCAAATGTTTACTGTAGATCATCCTTGTAACCTTGGAGAAAACATTCTGAAATTTTCGTTATTGTTGCCAAATCAAACTTCTGCTTCAGAAGCTATAAACTTGTTGAGAACCTATGTCTCATATTGATGGAATTTCAGCTTAACGCCGAATTACCTTCCATTTATAAGGAATTATCTTCCACTAATAATTTACAAAGAAACGACGCTACCTCTTCGAATTTTTCAAACAACAAACGACTGTCGCAAAACGAGCATCGCTTTAGGTTGCTTAGGTACACTGAGAAAATAAAATTTGCATTGATAACATTGGTCAATTTCCTCCACTTCATGAGTCAAATCTTGTTCATTTTTTATTGAAGAAAACGAATATGACAAAGAAAAAATTATTAGCTCTAGTTTCTGTGATTCACAATAGGTGGAAATATTTTATTTTAGCAGATTTAGAGAAAATTATACATTTTAATTGAATATGTCAACAGCATTGAACGTCAAGTTGAACTTTTTATATGAGCGTTACATTCCAAGAGTTCTAAATTGATGTAAGAACCCCTGGTAGGTGGTTGGGTCTGAAGAGAATCACGTGGTAGCTTCATAAGCTCGTCCTTTGGCTCTCCTCTTGTAAGTGAGTTCCGGAGCATCCCTATACAGAAACCAGCAGTAATCTGCAAGAATTGCTTCATTCCAATGGTCCTAATATCTCTTTCATTCGTTTGTGTTCAGTATATTTGATTGAGATGAGGAGGTATTTCATGTATAAATAAGTCTCCTTCATGTAAACAGCAATAGAAGGAAGAAGGTGTTTGTTGTGAAGTAGTACAACTTTCAAACTTAGCTTGGAGGAATCTATAGCTAGCCTTCATTCCATAGGAAGTGGTTAAGTGTCTAAATATGAAATAGGCCGAATAGAAGGTGGAAAATTCAGATGTTGAATTGTTCTTCTTTCCCTCAGTGACAATTCTGCTTTCATAGGTGGAGTCCATCAGAAATAGCAGTCATCTATATGGTTTGTAGGCAATTGCTAAACCATACTTACTTACTCCCTGTCTTTGTGGTCCTTCTAGGGCCAGTGCCTGCCACTATAGAAGCCCACAACTTTCTGTCCTGAGTCTATCTTCTCCAACACCTGACCCCCAATCCTCTAACATCCTCCTCTGCCGCCTCCAACCATCTCTTCCTCGGTCTTCCTATACATCTCACACCAGGTTTTCCTTTATAAATCCTTATTAATAATGATTCCTCTTATCTCCCCAACCATTTCAATTTGGAACTTTTTATTCCACCTATAATCTGGAGTTTATTGTATCTCTCATGGATTTCTTTGTTATTTCTTACTCTCCACAAACAGGTCTATGAATTCTCCGAATATCTTTCTTTCCCATGCCGCTATTTGTCTTTCATTTGCTTTTGACATGCACCAAGTCTCCGAGGCATACACTACTACTGGTCTTATGACTGACAGTTCTATAAATTTTCTCTTTCCCTCTTATTGATAGCTGTTTATCTCTCATATTTAATAACACTCCGTAGCATCTATTACCAATGTTAATTCTTTCCCAACTGCATTATTTTCTGTGATTATTGTACCAAGATACAACTGTTAACTCTTTCAAATGAATGCCTCCCTATCTGTATATTGCCTATCCTGTCCCATTTATCCTGATTTCTAGACGCAATCACATATTTGGTTCTGTTTTCATTGATTTCCAATCCCATTTTCTTACTTTCTTGCTTTAGTTCCTGGAAGCATATCTGTAGGCCCTGTCTTGACCCACTAATTATTACGTCATCTGCGTAGGTCAGTATCTGGAACACCCTATTATGCATTGTACCACTTGGATTAAGATTTATGTTACTGGTCACTCTTTCTAATACTATATTGAATAATATAGTCAAGAGTGCATCTCCTTATTTCACTCATTTATCAATTTCAAATTCTTATATTAGTTCTCCTTGTATTGCAATTTTACCTTTGGTTTTGGTGAGTGTCATTTTTATTAATCTGATAAGTTTCCTTCGTACGTAGAACTGTAATAATGTTACTATTATTTCCTTCCTATTCAAACTATCATAGGCTTAAGTCTATAAATAGCCTTTGAAGGTTAATATTAAATTCATAGTACTTCTCTAAAATTGTTTTTGCTATAAATGTCTGGTCAGTAGTTGACTTTCCTTTCCTAAATCCTCCCTGGTATTCTCCTGTGAAGTTCTCCATGGTTTTTGACATTCTTTTAGACATTAATTTTGCAAGGAATTTATGTCATATCTAATAACGCTATACCTGTATAATTACCTCATACTATTTTATCCCCCTTTTGGTGTTTTGGGTGAAGTACCGTTGCTATGATTCTCAGCGTTCCATTCTATATTGGGCGTGTAACACCCCTTAATTTTGCTCAGAGGCCTCTTTATAAGGCTTGAGGTTCCTTTACTTGCCGTAAATCTAGGACATGGGACCACCGGGTTTACTTTCCTTCCAAAAGAAGCCATACTAACGACTTTTACGCCCGAAAAAAATTGATTGTCCTCCGCCGGGTTTGAACCTGCAACCTCGGGAACCAGAGACTAGCGTGTTACCCCTAGACGACATAAAAGATCTACGTATACACAAATCAATCAATAATCTTCCCTTAATATAATCAAAAGCAATTATTTCTCTCGAAAGGTAATTATGTATTACAATTTTAGTAATATTTTTATAAATTTGCCATCATTCAGCATTTGGTAGGGTTCCCTGTGCTTTTATAACTACCTCCAGTCTCCGTGGCATTGATTCCACTAGCTTGTCTTTGGTTCAATTAAGTCATTCTTTTCTAAGTCCTTGCAAATCTCCTTTACAGGAAAAGCTGTGACCTCTGATTTTCTTCTCCAAATAGACCACAATACTCTACAAGATTGATGGGTATATTATGATTGAGGTGGTATGTGTATAAAGTTTCATTCTTTTTTAAGTGCTTCTTTCAAGTTATCTTTATTGAAAAAAAGTTGTGATTTCTGATTTTCATCCCCAAAATAAACCACTGATGCTTCATACTCTATACAGGATTGATGTTCTGGTGGTTGAGATAGTGTATGCAGTTAGTTTGATATATTTTAAAGCAACCACAAGCGAGTATTTTCAGTTGTATATTTGAGGTCGTTGTCCTGCTGAAAAATAAAGATATTCTCAAGACCTAGGGCGGTATGCATACTTGTTACCTTGAGGATTCCATGAGCAAAGGAAAAGATTAGGCCCTATCCAGGTAACTCATCCTAACCGAGATTCGAACCCGGGACCTCTAGAATGTGAGACAGGCACGTTACCCCTATGTTACAGAAGTGGATAAAATTTGTGGCAGCGGTGGGATTCGAACCCACGCCTCCGAAGAGACTGGTGCCTTAAACCAGCGCCTTAGACCGCTCGGCCACGCTACCATCTAGTAGTGTTTCTTAATCACCCTTATGCTGGTATTACGGGGAGCTTAACGTAACGTGACTTAACGCAACGGGACGTAACGTGACTTAGGAAACCAGAAGGGCTATTAGGATGAACTTAGCTTAACACAATGGAGGTAATTCTGATTGGTTATTCTTACTCTCGGGAAACATGGTGGATATTTGAAGCAGCTCTCTTCTTCTAATTAGAGGTTATGTTTTCCAAGTATGAAAAGAAAGAGAATACGAAAATGTGAAGTAAAACTTTTTAAACAAAGAATAAAGTACTCTGGAGTTGTATAAAGTACTTCAGGGACTAAATAAAAGAAATAGAGGGAGAACTTTTATGCAAATAGTTACAAATAGAGAAGCACAATTTATTCCTGCATGGCACTACTCGCCGATTGGTTCAAATTAGTCATGTGACCTCTAAACTTGACGTAACGTGAAGGAAAAGTTTAGCGTTGCTAAATTCTTACGTTACGTCACGTTAAGTCGACCCTAAATAGCTCCATCTAAAATGTGAGACAGACACATCACACCTACGCCACTGAAGTGGATAAAAGTTATGGCAGCGGTGGGATTCGAACCCACGCCTCCGAAGAGACTGGTGCCTTAAACCAGCGCCTTAGACCGCTCGGCCACGCTACCGTCTGTAATTTATTGTCAAGCACCCAAACCTAGATTCGAACTCGGAATCTCTTAAATGTAAGAGACACTTGCCCCCTACACCTCGGAGATGGATAAAATTAGTGGCAGCGGTGGGATTCGAACCCACGCCTCCGAAGAGACTGGTGCCTTAAACCAGCGCCTTAGACCGCTCGGCCACGCTACCGTCTGTAACTTATTGTCAAGCACCCAAATCTAGATTCGAACTCGGAATCTCTTGAATGTAAGAGAGACACTTGCCCCCTACACCCCAGAGATGGATAAAATTAGTGGCAGCGGTGGGATTCGAACCCACGCCTCCGAAAAGACTGGTGCCTTAAACCAGCGCCTTAGACCGCTCGGCCACGCTACCGTCTGTAACTTATTGTCAAGCACCCAAACCTAGATTCGAACTCGGAATCTCTTGAATGTAAGAGAGACACTTGCCCCCTACACCCCAGAGATGGATAAAATTAGTGGCAGCGGTGGGATTCGAACCCACGCCTCCGAAGAGACTGGTGCCTTAAACCAGCGCCTTAGACCGCTCGGCCACGCTACCAGATGTTACGACATTTAAAAGCTCGTCGTTGATGACTTTTAAATTCCGTTCTCTGCATGGAGATGCTTAATGATTTCACATTTCAAAAAAGTATGTGTTGGAAAATTAATACCAATAACAAAGAATATCTCGGAAATGGTTAACTCCAGATAAAATGTATCTGACATGCACGGTGTGCTTTAACGACATCTACAGTTTTTGTAGAGTAAGATTTTTTTTCTATCTCTTATGGTTTACCAATTATACAAACGTTATCCAGATTGAAGGGTACTTCATAGGCTATTCTTAGATAAATGCAAGATATGCATTTCATTTGTCATGAAAATATCTTAAACATATTGTATTTTAATCAAAATTGTTAAAGCCTATTTTGAGAAAATCAAAATTTTCGAAACATTTTCCGTGTAAATGGTTGCTTGGGATGGCGGTGAACTTAAATATCAAGTTTAATATTTAACCGACTTTTCGTTTTTTAGTTACCTGTTCACAAGTACACGCAGACCTTTTTTTTTTTTCCTTAAAATGTTTTTTCTGGATTCGGGAGTTTTAAAAAGTGTATTTTCGATTAAATATCGGTAGTGAACTTTTGGGTGTAATTCAATATTTTCCATACTTACATAATAGAGAAACAAAATGTATCATGGGTAAGGTTAGTCTCTCTGTGCCCCATAAAGGGTTCCGCAGAAATATTTTTCATATAATTTGGAAGAGCCCTTGCTCCAATAAGATGAGTTCTTGGGGTACTAGGTTAATATAGCAGGAAAACTGTGTTACTTATGTTGCTTTTGCGCTGAGTCGCATGTATCTAAGTCGTTTTATGAATATATTAATGAAAACAGCTCGCTTTGCTACCGTCGCTTATTTCTTGGTGGGCTGTAATATATAAAACCATACTTTACTTAAAACTTCTTATATAGAGCTAAACTAACCTCGGATCTAACTCGTTTTATGACTAAATTAGTTAAAAAAAACGGTGAGCTGATATATAAAGAACCATAGTTTTCTCTAAACTGCTTATATAGGATTAATCTAACCTAACCTAGCCTGAGTAACTTCCGTGGGAAAAACGGCAGAAGTGAAAGCTTTCCTGCTGTACTAAACTTTAACCTTCTTAGTTTTTATCCATTTAAGAGATATTCATTTGCAATACTTTATATGTACGGGCTATCCTGTATATTAATGAGTGATATCAGACTGCTTTGCTGAATTATTCTATTTATTGCCGGCTCTTCATGCTTGATATCCCTGAGCAAACTGGAACTGCCATGCCGATTGCATACTGAAGATGGACGTCAAAAATGTTCTCGCAAGAACGTTTACGCTGCTAAAAATAGCATATATCTGTAGCATTGGCAAAACTCGCGTGCCTCCCGAATTTATAGTAAACTGTTCTTTGTCAATCTCCACTTCCAAAGCTGCACTCATTCAGCACGTGATATAATTTAACCTAATTCTATATTTTGTGTCAGAAAATAACATACACACACAAATACGGGCTTCTAAATAACGAAAAACATTTTAGAAAAAGGTTGGCGTGTGTATGTGTGTGCCTGTCTTTCAATAGCATAACTCAAAAACGAAAAATCACTCACATTGTGGCTAACTAGTACCTTCTATTGGTCGGTGGCTGAGAAAATAAAAAAAAAAAAATAATCAGGGGCACTCAAAACATGAATTTCTCGACTTCGAATTTTGGGTGGAATCCAATACTTCCTCTATCTATAGGCACATGATACAGAAAGTAAAAATGGTAAAGACTGGCTAATTTAATCTAATAAATAAAGACGAATATCTTGAAAACGGTTAGTGCCACTAAGAAACGTAATTCAAACAAATTGCGTATTTTAACAGGATCTACATTTTTGTGGAGTAAATTTTTGTGCATCTATTATGTTTTATAGGTATAAAGAATTACACACAATTCCGAACGAAGAAATCACAGGTTATTCCTAGAAAATTCAAGATGTACATTAAAACATATGCTATTTTAATCAAACTTTGAGCTGTTTTGGGAAAATCAGAAGTAACGAAAAATATTCCATGTAAGAGGCAGCTTGGTGTGGGAGATTTGCTTAAACATTCTCGTGTGACATCCTTGCTTAAATGCCAATTTTAATATTTATCTGATTTTTCGATTTTGAGCTATTCCATTCACAGACAGAAGACACACGAACGTACGGACAGACAGATACGCAAGCACACAGCACACAGAATCCTTCCCCCCACCTAAAAGGGTGTATTTTATAGACTTCGGGGATTCCAAAACGACATGTTTATAAGCACGCAGTACACACCAACAGTCGTTTGTGAGTTGTTTCATGCTTAGGAACAAAGCTGTAACACGAATAGACGTTCTGCAGCAAAGAACCACCCAAAAGTGTCAACTCCTCCAAGAAAGAACCCCCTGAATGCACCACTGGACGTAAAGCAACATCCGTTCTTTGGAGATATCTTTCTTATTAAAAGGTCAGAAAGCGAGTTGAAAGCTACACTAATTGTGACCATAACAATATTGAGTGGAAGTTTCAGCATTAAAAATGTTACGTGTAAACGTTACGCCCGCAATTACCTACGGACAACAAAGCCCTTGTATATCATTGCTGATCACTACATTGTATGCCGCGTTTGAAAGAACCTCCATGGAAGAGGCTCTGTGGAGCTGCATTGTGGGCAATAGTGGTCACGTGATTGTTACCCAATGAGAAAGTCGCTTCTGTTACAGTTCCCCGAAAAGTTGCGGTCATCTTTTCCCAAAATACTACGCGCAGAGGCAGAGTGGGGGTGAGGTACACTGTGTTCTATCTTCAGTGCATGTAGAAGTTGGAATGTCGTGGTGTGTGATTTCTGCATAAACTTCAGACGTTGTGGGTGAATCTTAAAGTCTGTCCAGTTTTATCAAGCATGCGAATAACTAACATCAATACATATAGGATCGTGACAACCATTTAAACCGTGTGCAACAAAACTCTTGTGATAGCTGGAAGTGCAGTGCTTCAAACTTCTGTAAATAAGGTATGTTACTGAAAATAATTCACGTCAAAAAAGTGCCTTTCCATTTTGAAGATTGCGGCAGAGAAGAAAGTGGATCCGTATAAATTAAACGTGAACAAGTTAAAGTAAAGTATACTGCCAGAATGATTGTTTTGCAATGTGAAGTAAACCTGAACCTCAAGCTGTCCTCAGTGAACATGAGACACAATTAGATACAGTATATAGCAACTATTTTGGTATAATCCGAACCGCTCCTCGCTGTATGGTTTATGATTCCTCCACAAAGATTTGTGCCCAGGTTGAAAACAGTAATACAGCATGCAAGATAGGGTTATGGTAATTTCGAAGTTTACTAATATTGCTAATTACTTCATTCAGGAACTGTAACTTCGCAAGATTAGGTTGTATATGTACTTTATTATCAGTTAACCTGTTTTCAGTCCATCCACGTTGGTTTTTATGCCATAACAATCGTTTTAGAAATATGCTATCAGGAAGTTACCAACGTGAAGGTTATGGTGGCACCAAGAAGGAAAATGTTTCAAAATGTAATAGTTTCAACAGAATCAAGTTAATATAGTTACAAAACGGTATTTCTGTCCGCAGAGCGTTCGCATTTGGGGTAGGGAGAGTAAGTATAATTCTTTTACTGGTTAGGGTTGGTTTTTATAAAATATATCTAGAGCAAAGGTTTATCTTTTGGATTAAATGCTAATAGAATGACACAGCGTAAATTTTTTGAAAAGTAAATATTGTATTAACGATATTAAGGTTTAAATGCAACAGTTGAAACTTCACAAATGAAATACTGGTATAAAAGGAAATGTACTGTTGATATCTATCTGTTTGAAATCCTAATCTTTTGCATTGTGATTGTTGAATTTATTTTGCTCATCATTTTATGTTGCTTAAAATCCAGCATTTACTGCAAGAAAAGTAGGCGTGTGTCATGTTTACAGTTACGAGATAATGAATGGTCATTTGTTTAAAATTATTGTGCAAAGTGTTTGTGTGTATAGAATTGTGAAGCAACTTAAAATTGTATTTTTTTCTAGTTGATGCTCAAATATTTGGAAAACAATGAAACGTAAAAAGAGAAACTATGTCATACGAGATAGAGTTCCAGTAAATTGATTCTTCTATCCACATTATGTTATTCACAGTAAAGTTTTTGCATAGAAATAGAAATTATTTCTAATCAAGCAACATTTACTTAGGTAGATGCATTGCTGTATGCATGAATGAATAAATGTAGAAGTTATTACTCCTGATATGCTGCTCAAAAAAAATCCCCCAATCCAAGCATATCTGTGTATGGAAGCATTTCTTTTTGGTTTTCTCAAAAATGCCTCTAATGATTTTGAGAAAATAGCGTATGTTTAAGATTTTTGTATGAAAAATGTAAATCTTTAATTTTCTACAAATAGCTTATAAAGTCCTCTTCACTCTGAATAAATTTTGTATAACTTTTAATTTGTAAAAAGAAATAAACAAAAGCTTATCACACAAAAAGTGTAGATCTCACTAAAGTGGACAAATTATGTTAAATGTTTTGAGGTATTAGAGTTGCTACGAAACAAGAATGAACATGGGCCTAGCCAATACAGTGATGTTGCTCTCTCAGCGTTGCCAGTTGCCCATCGAGCAGGTTACAAGGATGAAAGATTTGACTGTCTATGTCACACCAAAACCACCTTGCATGTAAAACTGACAATGCTGAGAGAGCAACATCGCTGTATTGGCTAGGCCCATGTTCATTCGTGTTTTGCAGCTACTCTAATCACTTTCAAGAAGTTGTCTTCATTCTGAATAAATTTTGTATAACTTCTATGCCATAAGAGACAAAAATTTACGATACAAAAAGATGTAGAATCTCTGTAAAACATAAGTTTGTCAAGCTTTTTTGTAGTGTTAACCATTTCTGAAGTATTCTTGTTGTTAGTTGGAATTTCAAATACTTATAAACCTTGTTCAGTTGGTAAGATGCTTTTCATTTTATCTCGTAGTCATGCAAGATACTTGGAATTTCAATGCCGTAATGGAGCGATCTGCATTTTAAAAATCGTATGACCATACTGTTAGTGTACTGTCATTCTCATATCTACAAGGAATGTGTAAATGTTAAATTAACATTTATCTTGATTAGCATGGACAGAAGAATATTTGTGAGAACAACTAGTTTGTAGAAGAGTGAGTTGAGAAAGTCATGTGAATGCACCATATTAGTTTGGTTTTAGTACTTGAAACAGCCTGTCAGTAACAACACTAAGCAAGTCTGCTTCTGCCAGATAACGGAATAGTTTGTTTGGTCCCCACATTGGCTCTTACGTTTTAATTTCCTTTATTGTTCTAGCTGTATGCATTTTCCCCTTATGATCATTGCTTTTTCAAACATTTTGCACTCAAGAAATACAGGGTGGAATGTACTGCTTCGGCCATACGTTAACCAGGGATTTTACATGATGAGCGTAACTAACACGTTGAATACAATTGTCAATAAAGAACCATTTTGCTGAAAAAAGTATTTTGAGCCATCTGGCTTCTTGACAAATGGATGTAAATGGTTCATTATTTCACTAACTGTTGCACAAGCATTATGTGAACAATGCTGAAATGCATTTCTAACTTAATTCAAATGAATTTAGTCACAATTAAATGTTAGTGTGATGTTACCAAGTCTCTCTTAATAATTAAACTTTGCAGTGACGTTTTAACATTAAATTGTGACTAAATACATTTGTAGGGCAGCTTAGTATTTTTCTTTACTTTTGGATTTGACTCCTGACATTGTGCAAACAGGTCAATTAGCATTCATTATTCAATAATTAGTTGAACATGAATCACTGGTAGAAAGCTTTGTGAAGCTTCTGCCTAAACATAAAGCTGCAAACCTAGCAACTGCTATGACAAACTTATAATCAGAGACTGGAACTTCTTTTTAAATGTGTCAAATCTATCCTCAATTTGAAAGTGAATCTGTATGAATTATACCTTTGTGATTGAAATGCCACAGTTTTATGTTGCCTTTTTCTACCTTTTTAAATATAAATGCCTATTTTACAAAATAAATGCTCTTTGTTGCCTTTACTTCATTATTTATCTGGATTAGCTTAGAAACATTCCAAAAATTCTACAATGTGACAATTCCATTGCATTTGAATTGGACCCTACAATGACGCTGTTTTAGATTTGCTCCAATAACCTCTGTTGACGTTGAAATATGAAAAATGTGTTATCTGACAGGAGACTCAACATGACCCAGAGAACTTAAAAAAGCATTAGGTTGTCATGTGCAACAAATAAGGCATTGAAATATACAGGCCTTTTTAAAAAAAATATTTCATTTTTGTATCAATTACAATACTACCATTGTGTTTAAATCTTTGAAGTTCTTTAAAATATGACGATCGAGTTATTGTGAGTATGTGAGCTTAGGCTGGATTATTGAATAGTGTTATCTATTAAATAAATGGGTTTTTTAAATAACCTTTTATGGCCTGTTTTAGTATTTATAATGCCTTTTTCCCTGCCTATTTTAGCTATTTATGATGTCTTTTTGTCTGCCTATTTTAATGATTTGTAATGCCTAAACTTCCGGTCTCTGCTTATAATGGTATTATGCTCAATATTAAAAATACAGAGTCCTGTGATAATTTAAGTAACATGTCATCCACATACTCAAGAACTAAAGCCCCTGTGCATTTATCATGCTCTGTTCCATCTCTAAACATGTTGGTTCTTCTGCTTATATCTCCAGTAAATATATTTGACGTCATTTAGTGATTATGTAAGTTTATCTTGGTGGCCACAAACAATGAAAACTGTTATCTCATCTGAAACCAAATTTTAGGATGGTCAAAAGGTTTTCTCAAACACAACGGTCAGACACAGAAAATTCGTGTAGAGATCCAGTTAGATCTAACAGCAATATGTAAAAATAAAGAATGAAAAATCACCTACTAATTCTGAGACTACAGACCCCCTTTGAATTCCCTTCCAAAATTTGGAGACCTGTTTTATCACAGTATAGTGGAATGGTATTTTAGGTTTAATACTATAAACAAAATAACATTTCAATACAGTGAGGTTGAATTACAAACCCATCATTTTTGCAATCCATTAGATGTATCCATACTGAGTGGAAGGTATACATTAACCAGGAGTTCTACATGATGAGAGTAACAAATATGTCCAATATAATTATTGTCAATAAAGAACTGTTTTGCCGAAACAAAATTGTATTAAATATTTGAAGCCATCTAGCTTAAATACTATAAGCTTTACTTATCGTAGTATTTGCTGCAAGGTCTTGAAATTAAAAGGATTGAAATTTTGGATGAATCTGATTATGTTAACAGAGTAGAACTTTTACTTCAAGGTGAGGATTACACAAGAATAACAATTAATAATGACCCATTAAAGTTATATATTACAGCTTTTAATACAGTTTTTAATGAAGTGAAAACAATACCTAATTAAGAAAAACATATTGTAAAAGTCAGTAATCCAGTTTTACCTAGTTTGTGTGCACTTCCCGAAATTCATAAACCAGGAAATAAAATGAGGCCCAGTATAAATTCACCTACTTACAGTCTGGCTAAATAGTTGAATAAAAAATTCAGTACTTTGATAAATTTGGAAATTAAAGTATTAAACTATTAATACAGTAGGACCTCAGAAATCTTAAATTCCAGATAATCTGAACACAAAATCCTTAATTGAAAATCACAATAAAAAGCTTATTTCTAGTGTAGAGAAAGCATTTTTATTATAGAAACCAAACTCATTACTGCAACTACATGCATTGGAATAAAATGTTATTTGCACAAAAATGGTTTGCTGTGCTTTGTTATAGGCAACTTGCCTTTAGTCACTATTAAACATTTTCACATTCACTTAGCTACCGTACTGATAAGTGTCACATATTTATGAAGCAGTCATTTTCACTTAACTTGCGAAGTCGGTAATCTTCTTCCACCATAAAGAACTAGACCTGCCAATTTTACAGAACTTTCCGCCTTGCCAAGAAGCTTAAGCCTTTCCAGTTTTTCTTTTAACATACAGCAACTAATGACATAATGTAATTTCTACTCAACTTTTGCTATATGTGATTAGAACATCCCTACAATTTTAATGTATTTCTCAGTTTGATGTAGTAAATTGCCATCAAATCTGTATACCATATTTCTTGCTAGCCCATGTTGTTGCAGTTGCAGATTTGTGTTCATTACAAGTTTCACTTTATTTATTTATTTATTTATTTATTTATTTATTTCAACCATAAAACATATACATGTTGTGGTTGTGTCACTAAAAAAAACTACTTACAAAATATAGTACTTACATACATAATATTCACAGGCACAATCTATCTACAAACCCTCATCTAAAACTCACGCTTACATCCTTAGATCTGCATTTACCTCAACAATGCAAAAACTCATCAGTTGAATAATAACACTTTTCCATCAAAAATTGCTTGAGATGTTTTTTGAAACGGTGAATGGAATTTATATTTTTTACTTCAATGGGTAATTTGTTGTAATATTTAATGCCTCGTAGTAAAAACTATTTTCAAACAATTTTTTGTTATGTGGGGTTAGATGTAATTTAGTTTTTTCTCTTGTGTTATGACAGTGAATTTCAGAATTGGTGGTAAAATCTTTGATGTGTGTTTGCACTAGTACAATTGTTTCTTTCTACGTATGACTGTTTTCTTCATTCCATTCATTATAAGTTTCTGTTTCTAACATTAACTGTCTTTCCAAAGAAGCCACAAGAAGTAAAATAAATTGTTTATTTTTAGATAATGCTTACCAGAAACTATGATTGGTGAGAAATTACCTTGTGATTGATGTGCCTGCTGTCACATGGCCGTCTAAGTACGCTGTTGCCATATTTACTTGCTGTTGGCCTACAGCAGCTACACTGCTAGATTTTCCAGTGTCTGTGAGGTATAACAATTCTGAATATAATATAACACCTAGAATGATTAAATTTTCATATCATTATAACACTACTGAGCACTTCACTAAATGAAATCCTTGCATACTAAGAATCAGATCAGTACATGCATTTAAAAACCCACATGAATGTCCACTGAACCTGTAGATGTTGCAACACTGATGACATCATGCCTGTAACGGTAATGCACTTTTATTACCTGACTGGTCTACATCCTGACAAGCCCTTGCCCAGCTGACACACAGCTTAAATGTCAATCACAAGGTACTTTCTGGCTTCCAATGTTCTTCATATAGTCTTTACAATCTTTGGTGAACCTAGCTTCGCCTGGCAATGACTGCACCCATTTGTTAACTGGAGGCACCCAGCAGATGCTCATCTTTCTTCTTCTTCTTCTTCTTCTTCCCTTATGTATTAGACATTCCTCTCTGTAGTAATCCGCATATCTTGTTCATGCCTCCTTTTATTTTGCCTTCCAAAATTTCTTTTCCCTGTTGGTTTGTAATAATTAAAATGGAATCACTCTGAATTCTTTTAATATGACTTATAAACTTAGTTTTATATTCCTTAATTTTTACTTTCTCTACTACGTGTAATAAAGTAGAGGAAGTATTGTATTCCACCCAAAAATTTGATGTTGAGATTTCACTGGAAATATATGTTTTGAGGCCCCCTGAATCCAAAAAAAGCATTTTTAGAAAAAGATCTGTGTGTGTCTGTCAGTCTGTTGACAGCATAACTCAAAAATGAAAAGTCGATTAGAAACCAAAATTGGTATTTAAGTTAAATGTCTTTCAAGAATGTGACACAATTTTGAAAAATAGCCCCACCCTGAACTACCCTTTGCATGGAAAATTTTGATTTTCTTGAACATGGCTCAAATGATTTTTATTAAAATGCCACATGTTTAAAATATTTTATGACAAATGAAATGCATATTTTGAATTTTCTGGCTATAGCATATGTAGTCCTGTTTATTCTGGATGACTTTTGAATAACTCGTAAACCGTAAGAGATAGACCAAATCTTACTATACATAATGTAGAGCTCACTAAATACACAATTTATGTTTATTTTTTTGTAGAGTGAACAATTTCAGAGATATTCCTTGTTATTTGTGTCAGTTTCGGAAAACTTAAAACTTTCATGAAATGGAATATATGTTAAGCATGCAAAGAGATGTATTCTATCTAATGTTCCCCTTGCACCTATTGACCATTTCCAAAATATTTATTTTGTTTGTTAATTTTCCCAGGTTGAACTCTTGTCTCATCTATACAGCTTCTTTCACAATTCTTTTTTCCCCCACATGAGTTCTATCTCATATATTATGTTCACATGACTTTCTCTACCCATTCTTCTGCAAATTATTATTACAATTTGTTCTTCTATGTACTTAATGTTAATTGAGGTAAATATTTGTAGAAATTATTTTATTGTTCATTTCATTGTAGGTACAAGAGGAATACGTACACTTAAATAACAGTTAAATCTTAATGTATAATTATCACAAGTAATATCATAAGATGTCTGACTTAACCATTAAATTTTCATGTGAAACAAGAGTTTATCTGAGGTCAGACCATCAAATGATACTTAGGTAGACCATTTCTTAAATAAAATGTTAATTTAGATGCTATATCGCAAAAATTTGACCGGAAAATGTTCAGTTCTATAAAACAATAACCTAAGATGTATTCATTTCAATCAGTGTAGTTCGACTTACTCAGCACTGCCAACTGAGGAAAATGAAACTCAACAATTACATGTATATCAATCTTCTCTTATTGTTATAACAGAAAACCAGTTTATAATCTCAAATAAATCTTACTTTATTTTTAACATTAACAATTAATCTTTCTTCTGGTAAAATATGTTAATTATTAATAGAGTTGTTGGAAACAGTTGTCAAATTGAAATGGTACTGGATAATGTGCACTGAAATTCTTACTACCTGACAAAGCGACGAGGTGTATTGCCCTTGGTTATTGAGCACTATAATCGCTTCTTATTTTGTTTATTAGGAGAGTGAAATAATAGTAACTTGGCATATAGTCAATGATAAAACACAAATAAATTATCTATTGTGCATGCCGATATACGAGATATTCCTGTCCTGAAGATATGATTGCATCTGAACATTGTACATACACTGTTTTGCCATGTTTATGTGATAAGCTCATGTTTACAGCTGGGCAGTTTCACATTCTTTCCGATAAATTTCATGGCTTTGCCAAGTAGTACCTCACAATTAGGCAGCATATCTCTCATTGTTTCATTAAACAAAATGGATCCTATTATTTGGCATAGGGAAGCGGTGACCCCATCGCCCAATGGGATACCACTGCAAACAGCCTCCTGAGTATTGGTGGGAAAACCAAAACCTTTTGGCGTTGGGAGGACAATGCCCAATCCCTACCTCAAGAACTGAAGATCTACCAGAGTACCCTGGGGATAAAACAGGGACCTTAGGCTTTGAGCTAATTCCCTACCTTAAGTAAAGTTGGATTCAGAAGGAAAATGTGAGACTCAGAAAGGAACGGAAAGAGGAAGACTGCGCGAGAAATATGTATTAAGAATTAGAGCATGGAATATAAAAACATTAGCTGGAAAAGAAGTAGAGATGACAGAGGAAATGATAACCTAGGAGGAAGGGATTAAAAGAGTGGTTAATAAAGGAAAGGCTTGGGACCAGTTTGATAGACTAGCAGAGGATAGGATAGAGTTTAGGAAATGGATCCATGGTAAACCCCTGACACCACGATAGTGGTAGAACAGGACAGTTGAAGAAGAAGGTCCTATTATTTTTCTAGTACTTATCGCACACTACACTCCATTCATAGTGAGGCGTTTCATATGATTGTTGATAAATTTGAAGTTTCAGATTTGATGTTAGATCAGTTTTAGAGTTTTTATTCTAGATCAGTTTTAGCAAAAAATAAACTGAATGAAATCAGTGCCAGTTTAGAGCGATTGAAAATTGCTCAACAAATTTATGTGAACACAATCGATATTGTGCTTAAAAAAACTGTGCTATTGAGTGAGATGTCTTATTTGACTTAGAAACAACCTTCCTTAATTTTAGTAGTGATACTATTTTTTTACTGTTTAATATTAATCGAAAGTTTCAAACTGAATTTAGCGTACTTCATGAGAACCCACAGATAATCCACATACTATAGTGCGCTTTGGTTTCCTGTGTATCATGGGCTGTAGTCGGCAAGAACTAACCTGGCACTTGACAGCTAAGTGATTCACTTACCTGCAAGCAAGGCCAGCCCTATCTCATCCAGTCGTGTTACAAACACATTGTGCAACAATTAGTCAGTTGGACGAGATAGGGCTAGCCGTCAAGTGCCAGGTTAGCTCTCGCCAACTTTAGTTAATGACATGTGTTTATAGCAGGTTTGTTTCTAGGAGCGGAGTGATAGTATTTTAATATATTGTGTCTAGATTATTATTTGACTAAAACCTAAATATAAGTTTAAAAGGAACTGTGTAACTTCATTTCCAGTGTAATGGATTTGGAATAAGAGGCATGGATTCTGGCCAGATTGCTCCTGGACCCCTAAACATAAGTGATGTTAGTAAGTATAACTTGAGCTGTTTGTGTTAGTTTTAAATTGGGTGTTAAACTAAGTAAGTTTTTCCATTTCAGTTTTGAAGAGACCAAAACTCTTAAGCGTTAAATGCAGTTACTTTGTCAAGACTTGTCATACATGTTTTGTGTTTGTTCTTTTACCGAATAACTGTTGTAAATCGTGGCAAAGGGTGTTATTTCTGTGGCTTCTTAAGAGAATCTGGGTGGTGGACTGTAACACTTCTCTTTACTGTTAGATTGAGTTAGAATTAGTTGGGTTGAGCTCTCTGGTCAAGTTAATTAGCTGAATACTGTCGCAATACTGTTCACGCTCTGCACCACTTACTGTTTTTCTTTAAATAACAATTACAACATTGTTATGCCTATTAGCTTTTTACAAACTCTTCTTGCTGGGTATTATGTAAGTATCTGGTGGTGGCATGATGAATTCACTGTGGAGAAATATCAAAATTCATTACAAATTTCCAGTTTTCATTTTATAAAACTCTCCAGATTTTAAGTTATCTTGTTTTGTTCATCTGCTTTATAGGTTTTTGCTTTTTCTTATATGTTGCTGTGACTGATTTTTGTAAATGTTTATATATGATGTTCCTGATTCATTTCCTTTTGTCTACATTCCCAGACATCTCTTGATCTGACTTATATGTTAAACTACATTAATGCTCTCTTGTTTTTAAGTTTTGTATTATTTTTTTCCCCTTACTAGAAATGAACAAATATTCATTTAAATTCTAAAATTAGTAATGTTTAAAAAGCATGGTGAGGAAGTAAATGTTGCATGAGAGACAAATGTTAATATCTATGAGAGTAGAGTAGGAAGTAACTAACTTTGTGTGTTCCCATCATGCATAACGTTATCAGGCTTCTATCCAAGGTCACATCTAGTGTTGCGTGAATGCTGGTCAAAACGAGTTATTGTGCATTCTGTGATTGTTCAAAATGACCCATGTGATACAGTGCACTGCCAACTGTGAGGTGAAAGGTTTTGATTTTTGAATGCTTGGAAATTAAAACCGGCAGAAATTTACGGTCAACTAAAAAAAGTCTATGGTGTTCTAAAATCCTTAGCTCTCAAACAAGCAGCATCTCTCTTATTGTTTAGTAACAAAAATGAGACCTGTTATTAATCTAGCAGTTATCACACATCACACTCAAATTTTCAGTTAATAGTGAAACATCACATGATAAGTTTTAACAGAAAATAAACATGATGGAAATCAGTGCCAGTTTAGAGCAATTGCCTGAAAAATCACTAAATAAACTTGCTCAAATTAATGTGAATGCAGTCGATACTGATGTTTAGAATAACCTATGCTATTGAATGAAAGACCTCACTGTGACTGTCAAAATGCCCAAACATTCTAAGTGCATAAAACGTGTGAAACCAAATGGCTCCTTATCAGTTGTTGCCAAGACTAGCAGAGTACTGTGGTCACACCACTAAAGTTGTTCGACACAGCTGCGAACAAAGCATCTGGAAGGAGAATTTCCACTAGACCACAGTCCACAAGCCCGGATAATAATTTTAAAAAATGACATTTAAATTATAACTTTACATAATTTTTGGTTGACCAATAATGTCCTACATTTTTACTTTCTCTACTGTAGGTAGAGGAAGTATTGCATTCCACCCAAAAATTCGATGTCAAGATTTTACCAGGAATATATGTTTTGAGACCCTCTGAATCCAAAAAAAGCATTTTTAGAAAAAGGTCTGTGGACAGCATAACTCAAAAATGAAAAGTCAGTTTGGTTAAAAACCAAAGTTGGTATTTTAAGTCTAATGTCTTTCAAGGATGCGACATGAAGATTTTGAAGAAAATAGCCCGACACTAAACTACCTTTTACATGGAACATTTTTCGAAAATTTTGATTTTCTTGAAAATGGCTCTAACGATTTTTATTAAAATGTCATATGTTTGAGATATTTTTATGACAAATGAAATATATATCTTGAATTTTCTGGCTATAGCCCCTGTAGTCGTATTTACTCTGGACGACTTTTGCATAACTGGTAAACCGCAAGAGATAGACCAAAACATACTATACAAAAAGTGTAGATTTTGCTAAAATACACAATTTATGTCCCAATAAATTTTCTTGTAGGGTGAACTATTTCGGAGATATTCCTTGTTATGTGTGTGAGTTTCGGAAAACTTAAAACTTTCGTGAAATATAACGTCATTGGTCATTTTTTTATGTTAAGTGTGCAAAGAGAATGGAATTTCAAAGCTTTAAAAGATTTGACTATCACACAAAGCCTACTGTATTCTAATATTCCCCTTGCATCTACAAGGAAATAAGCAATAAGATAATCTGTACAAATGTTTATCTTAACACAAAGAAGATAATGGAATAAGAATTTGTAAGAATGGTTTGTACAAGAGTAGAGAAAGTCATGTGAGTGGATCATAGAGTTTTTATCATTGTGTCCTACATTTTCATAAACTAATCTGGTAACCCTAGATACCCGTGGATTCTGCAGGACAATGAAAATTGGAGTGTGGTATGGGATAACTGCCAGGAAAATGTAACTTTTTGTATGAAACAAGAGATGTTGCCTGTTTGAGGATCAAGGATTTTAGTATGCCTCTGCCTGCACCATTTCCCTGGCAACTCAGTTCTCCCACACAGTGAAGAGAGCCTGTAAATAGGTTACCATGAGTTTTAATAGCCCTGTACTGTGTACATTTTGTTTCCATCCTCACAGTTGATTTGCTACCAAATACTGCTGAATGTCCTAAACTCCTATCTGTAATGTGTTGTGATCTGGCCTAAGCAGTAGTTTGTATAATATCAATACTGTGAAAAAAGTAAAAGAAAAAAAATCCTTTTGGCATTCTCAACAAACAAATGATATGGATTAACTGCACTTTAAGCAATGTGGATACGTTTCAAAATCCTAACCAAAGAGAAATAACTTGGATGCCTAGAAAATAATTTGCAAAGTACTTTAGTGAAGCACCTTTAATTTCCAAATTAAATTTACTATTTTTTTGGTGTACTACATTTAATAACTATTTAGATTCCTATCCAGCAGTCACAAACAAACATCATTTTACTTACAGAACATCCAGAATTGGCAATGGTTGATTGATTGTGTACTTGCTAAACATGACCAGTGAAAGTTTAAAGAAAGCCAACATTTTTGGTTAGCTAATCAAATTTATTTTCCTAATTGAATTGGAAGAGCAAAAGAAGCACATAAATATAGGTCTTATTTACTGTTTTAGCATTGTTAATTATTTGTTATAAAAATTTGATTTTTTAATTACATTGTTTTTGTTTGCTATTTTCATTTTGCATACTGTTATTGTGCTTTTAATCAATCTATTAAGAAAAATGCTGTCTCCAAAATGCAAATAATGAATTGCGATAATTAAACATAAGTTGGGCTATTCAAAAAAAGAAACAAAGGCATAGTCTTGCTAATAGATTTTCTAATGTGATGGGTTTTATAATTCTCATTTTATGAAAAAGTCACAATAGATTTTTTATGCTGATAACATATCTACCAGTTTTAGTAGGTGGAAATATCCCCCCTCCTGATACCTTCTTTTAGTCAAAATAGTTAATTTGTAGACAGCTGTAATGCAGATGGACTTTTTCACCAGATATAAGACAGATCCACTGTATACATAATTACAACAAAATCAGTTGACACACAAATTAAGCTCACATTAACTTGTGATTAAACCAACACACTGCTATATCAGTTTATAATACCCTGTTAATAGAAGGGGGTATGGTTGGAGTAGTCACCTGCAGACTGCCGATTTCTTTCTGCGTCTCTTGCTAAGCATTGACCGGAATTTCTTCATGGGACTAAACAGATGAAAGTCTGACAGTGCAAGGTCTAGACCAGTCACGTCAACGTGAATGCACTAGGAGCACGGGACAGCAATGGAGAAAGACGGTTGCCCTGCCGTACAATTATGCAGTTGCAGTGTTGTCACTGAAAACTTTACTTCTCCATTTTCTTCTTTCCGTGTGAGTCTGCTAATTCTTTAAAATTGGGATCTAGGTTATTGGCGAGGTATATACGTAAACTATTATGCAGATTATCACTGCTGATCCGAGACCTATGCTGATTTTTCAGCACCTTCATTATGGAAAATGCCTGCTCGCACATTTAAGTGGTGTCGAACATAGCTATTGCTTTCACAGCATTGTCACTAAGTTTTGGAATGTGTGAATCAAGAAGGTCTATGTAGAGTTCTACAGCACTGAGAGAGTTACATTTTTCAGTAGGTTGATGGTCATATCTCAACTGGATTAGGTCCTTTTGAATTGCTGCATCTTAAATTTTGTTAGCTTTTGCTGAAAGGGGCATGTCAAAAGTACAAAACTTTTCTAATTTTTTATATCGACATAATGAGTGTTAAATGAATTCTGCTCTTCCCAAGCTGAATCTTCTACTTCTTTTCCTGATTACCCTTCCCTTATGTAGGACTTACAAGCCAGTGCCTAGGGTCAGACACCTGTCGGGGAGCACAGGAATCTCTGGACCGGACAGAGTGAAGACCTGGAAGGGGATGGTCAGCCAAGCACCAGGAATGATAGTGAGGAAGAGGATGACATGAAATGCAGGCGAAATTGATGATTGGAAAGATGATAATGGAGCAATTGGTGGAATGAATGGCAGGGGAAACCGGAGGAAACCTGCCCAGATGCCGCTTCGACCACCACAAATACCACATGCGGATCCTTGGGATTGGACCCGGGCCGCCTAGGTGGTAGGCAAGTGGTTTAACCACTCATAGCAGATTTTGATAGAGCCATGGCCATGTATACCTGAGTTCAGTGCGACAATTACCCCTAGGTACAGTGTCCTTCGCTGGGCCAAGGAAGTTCATCGTTTACTCACTTGACATGCTGAAGGTCAAAGAGCGTGCTACCATTGCATTCAGAGCGCTCTTGCCACCACTAACGGCTGTTGAGGTGACTGGTCTAGACTGTATGGTGTATGCACCAGTGGAGATATGATTTTTATTATCTCATGATAGTGAACCAGTCCAACCTTCATTTCTTTAGCTCATCAACCACAATAATATAAAACTTATGATAAAAATTAAGTGTTTAAAACAGTGGCACATGTTATTAAAATGTTTTACTTGCTGATATTTTAAAAGCACTTGTTTCACCAATTAAAATCCAACAGGACTATTTTCGGGGAAGCTTCTGACTTGCTTTTTGAGATCTCTTGTGGTTTACCAGGGAAGATGTGAGTCAGTTGGTGAATTTACTGCCATGCTGGCATGTTGAGCTCAGTTAGAGTAAACTGACGGAAACTGGAAGATCAGTGGTTCAAATCGTGACAATAGCATTGAATTTTTCAGCCTGATTTTTTTACCTTTCCTACTCCTTCATTTCTATTTTTCATATGTGTCCACTGCTTATAACAGATATGGGTCTGTATCACACTCCTAACAAATTATGAATAATTATAGTGCAAAATTGATACTTTTCTGCCATATAACATTCCCAAATATGTAATCAGCATTAAAACTTGTATTTGTAAGACCATATTCCATTCATTTTTTGGGTAGCCTTACTTATGTGTAAATAATTAAATTGCTTGAATTTGTTGAATGGAGATTTTTAAATATCAAGTTTTCCATATCTGATCTTGTCGACAGGAATGTATAACTTCTGCTGGAGTCGTGACATCCTACTTCTGGCATTAACTCAAAACATTTCATGTACCGTAGTTTGACTAGAGAGAAAACAGGTACTGTATTATCCTCTCTGCTTAAAGAGGAAATGAATTTGACCATAAGTACTCTCAAATTGTATTATATTTATTCTGAAATTAATGTAAACTAAAACAATTGACTAAAAATGTTCATAATAGGAATAAGAGCAACAGATTAATGCTAGTACCAAACATTACTATTAAAAAAATGTCATATAAACGTATTTATAATATAGAAATAATATAAATATAATTATTAATAGGGATTATAAGTACACTCCATGTTATGTTGCTTTGCCAGAAGTTCAGCGTTACAAATATCATCTTACATTGCTATTCAAAGCTAAAAAGTCAGTTGTGCACCCTTCTAATCTATCACATGGTAAAACCCTAAATGACTCCATTCTTGTCATTCTTTCATTAGATGCTCTATATAGCGAGTATTGTGAATAACACAAATTGAAACTTTGAAATATACACAATAGTAAAAGTAAAAATAAACTCAGATTCAGAAATTAGATGTTAGATTGTTATGGATATATGTAACAATCAATCACTAAAGTGATTTATTTTTGGGCAGTATATATATGTTCTTGTTCCTATGCACTATAGAGCCACCAGAATTTGTACTTAAAACAGGATTAAAAGCCCTATCCTGCCAGTATTAAATCTGCTAAATTCATGACCCATTATCTCGGAAACTATTTTAGATATCACATTGAGATTTTTACGGAATGTAGCTGCATGCTTTCTTAGTTTATTGATCTGCTTTTATACATTAAGTTTGTTGATCAAGGTACAATTATTTGCTTAATTATGCCATTTTTTGATAAAATGTATCAGGTGGAGGTTTATTAGATTTTTATACATACACACAGGGTGTTAGGGTGCAGATATTTTTATTGGTAACTCAGGACAGGTAGTAAACAATATTACATCAGTATTTATTTCATTTCCAGACTAATAATTTTAGTTAATAAGAGTAGTATGTTTTCAGGTTGGTTAGTAGTTCCAAGTTTACATGGCACACACAAGCCATACTTGCTTATTTTATCTGAGAGCATAGGACAGGTTGTTGTGAGAGGGGAAAATGGCTTGCTTCAAGGCTAATGACTAGACTAGGAATGAACCATCAGATCATAAGTAATAACTCTGGGTATTTCAGCTAGTGTATATAAAATAACAAACCAACTTGTTGACAATAAATTGGATTCATGATAGGACTTCAAGGTTGCCTTTATAATTTTATTTGGTGATGTATTTTATAAATGATAGCAAAGCACGCAGTTGGAAAGAAATATCAATTTTGAAATATTATATTTAAAACATAAAGTAAATGGAAATAAAAAACCTGACAAGAAATTATTTTACTGTAATTAAATAAACGATTCTAAAGTAAGAAACTTAGTAGAAACTAAAAACTTTACTTATCTTAGTAATGGTGCAAGTTCTTGTTGCAACATTACTAAGATAAGTGAAGTATTTAGTTTCTAATTTGTTCTTACTTTAGTTTCAAGTAATTATCTAAAGTTTATTTTTAAAATGGAATTTTTAATTTTGAAAAAGAACTTGTCAGCTTTTGTCCAACATATTTCTTCAATTTTATTAAAATTTACAAACCACATGCATCATATAAAACTATAAAACATATCCAAATGATCCAACATAACGAAGTCACACATACTCTTTTTATCATGCATTTTAATTGACATTTCCCATTAGTAGCTTTTCTTGCACAGTTGTACACAGTTTGAATTGTGCAAGTCACATCTAAAACTTTTAGAATCACACTCTTTGCATATTGCTTTGGAATCCGTATGTAGTGTTTTTGCAGTACTGGATAAAAAAGAGGTTGTTATTTAGTGCAATTTGCCATAGTTTGAGTTGTCCACTAATGTTTAGTATTGACATAGGTGCTGTTCTTCATCCTTTAGTGCTGGCCAGCTGGTTGGATAAAGAGGAGGAGAGGGAGGCACTTTTAGCTGATGTAAATTCCAGAAATACCATTGAGATGCAAGAAGATATTTTTGACATTTCCTCCCCTTCTCCCACAAACTCAGTCTGATGCTTCCAGAGTAGCAGGTGGAGAAGTTCACAGGAGGAGGGGAAGAAATATCCAGAATTGTCTTCTTGCATCTCAATGGCATTTCTGGAATTTATCAGCCAAGAGCACGTTTCCAACCGACCTGCTGGCTAGCGCTGAAGAATGAGGCTCAGGCCACAGCATCTGTGTCACAGTATGTTTGTCCTATATTTTCTGTACTCAGTATCTGTAGATGGGAATTCATTTTAACTGAACCTATGTAAGTCTGATTCAGCTAGTGTGAAGTCGTGGGTATGCATGGTATGTGTAGTGTCCATGCAAATAGACCAGAGCAGTCAGATGTACAGTACAAGGAGTAGGAGAAGAGGAGGAGCCTACAAGTGCCAACCATACAGTGCATAAGTGCACAAAGACAGCACAAGAGAACTAGAATGACACAACAAGCACATACTTCTCACATCGGTTTTGTGTGCACTAAAAATGTCTGCTGAAATCTGTAAAAATACTCCATAATTTTAAAAATATGAACCATTTATGCACTAAAATGTTCAAGATAAGCTTCTAATTTCCATTAAGTTTGTCTAAATCAGCCTTCCTCGATGTTCCACCTCTCTCTCTCTGTATAAGGTGTTCAGAAAGATGCACATTTGCCTAACTGAATACATTCTAATTCACCTTTGATTCTTCGGCTGAACTAAACGATACACTGGTGGTTTCTGCCACTCATTTCTGTATGTACTTATATTTTATAGTAGTCCCCTCGGTGGCTTTCCTCATCATTAATTGATACACATTGCCAATCACTTCTCATGTCTTGACTGTGCAAAATTTTTCCTTTATAATTTGTTGTGAACTGGCTACATTGTTTAGTCTTTTTATCTCTGCTATACACCACACAGAGTGATGCTTTTGTTATCACGGCGCTGGACATATTTATACATGCTACATGCTAGTCGACCCCAGGAGTAAGATCTTGCCACCATGCATCATGTTTACACTGCTTTTGTCAATTTGCATGGATAATGCAAATCCTCTTGGGTGCTATCAAAACACATATTCATTGCCATCTACAGTATGTGGTAATAATTTGCGTGTAATGTATAAAGGGTGTAGCCTAGCGTGCATGTAATGGGAGAAATTCTGTAAGTTGCTTACATTAGGCAAAAATAAGGTAAATGCCAACTACACTATTTGGCTCAACAGTCTATCTTTGTAGATTCAAACCAGGTATACATTGTCAATTTCATGAAGTTGTTGAATTACGAATGATTAAATGTCAAGCATGTCCAGTGTTTAAGGTACAGATAACATTAGTGAAAATAGGAGATACAAATTAGTCTTAGTCATTAAATTTTGTGTATAAATGTATATCAGAATGATTACGCAGAATAGATACAAAACAGTTTGTGTTCCAAATAATGTAATAATAGTTTTCGCACTCATAACATTAAACGTTATCTTGACCAAAGCAGTTATGTAATTAAAGTTAATATGATGACCCCTGAAGCAGTTCTCACTTTACGCGATCTTGTTATTTCTATCGGAAATGTTCGGAGGTATTCGTTTTTCTAGCTTTCATTTGTTACAGCATGATGTCAGTTGTTCTAATCAATTGTAGCTTTTCTTAATCATTATAAATAATGGTTGGCTTATTAACCACTGCTTTAGTGGACAGTGTTGATACCATTGAAGATAATGTACTTGCTGTTTTAGCAAACAAACAAGAAGTTCCCAGATTGAGATAACTGTAATTTCCACATAAGTGGAGGTAAACACATTTGTGTGTTCTTTGCAAACTTTGCTGGGAGTATTGCTTCACCTACAGCCATCTTCATAGGGATTACTTGCTAACACTTTCCAAAGAAGACATATATGATCACATATTGTAAATTGAAGTGTTATACTAGACATAATAATTGTAGATGATTAACACACTTCTGTTATTGCCCATGTTATTCTTGCACATATAGCTGAACATTGTTGTTTGGTTAAGTGCTGCGTTATTCAAGCAGTTAAACATGCTGGCTTCTGAATAGCGCTTAACAGAGATTTCTGATCAGGGTGTTAAAATTCCCTATTATCACATCAGCAATAGTGCTGGTTGGGTTGAACACAGCTTTTGTGTTTCATCCAAGTAGCATATACTTTAAAAACACAACACAACAGGAATAGTTACTACATTCGCAGCAAGTAAACAGTGCTAGAGATTGTCATGAGTAGCAGTCTAGTTTGGTTTTAAATTTTTTCATTTATAAGATTTTATTTTAAAAATAAATGTGGAATAAATCTTTATTTTGATTTAAGATAAAATAAATGTTAGCATTTATTATAGATGATTATTACCTGAAGTAGTGTAACTATCAATATACAAGAACCTCGTTTAATCCAAATTTCCAGCTTCAGATCGAATTTTGCTTACTTTTTGCATTATGTATGTCCTTTGATAAATACATAATGCATATGGTCCTAATGTTAGCAGTGCAGAGTTTTCCATCACTCACACGCCTCAAGCTAACAACAATTAGTATTACCATGGTCAGCGTCACAGAACAAAGCTTAAGTTTATGGGATTACATTTTATTCATTTTCACGGTCCTCTTAGCCGTCATGGACATCTTGCCTGGGCAGCTTTCAATTCTTTTCTCTTCTTCTTTTGCATTGATCCACATTCCACTATTGTACATTAAAATTTACATTCATTTAATAGTTTTATTCCAGACTATCCAGATTTTGTTAACCCAGATTACATCCAATTCCACCTAGTACAGCTAAACAAGGTTCTTGTATTTTCAAATCAGGAAGCTTTAAAAAAAATGTTTATATATTCCTAAGCATTAATTATTGCCAAACCTTCAATTGCAAATGGAGCAAATGACCCTAACAATTCTTTTTATATCTCAAACATTTTGACATTGAAAAGCTTTATCATTGGCATAAGTAAAACTAGATTTAATGTCATTGAGCTTAACTGTAACTTAAGTTTCTCCCCTGCCACATTAAGCATTTAATATCATTGTAGCATTTTCAGGTATTTTATGATGAAATACTGATTTATTGAAAACTCTTTAATGCATAGGAGAAGGGTCTATGGATTTTCTTCTTCTGCTCAAGTGTTACTGGCAATAGTTATTGCATTGAGTTCCCTTCCAAACTCTATTTTATGCTATAATTTAAATATAGTGTATAAATATTATAATTTGTTACTCATTGTTTAAGTAATTTCATTATATTCATGTATGTGTGTATTTATTTTGTGGTTTCAGTTGAGGTAATTGCAAACACAGATCCAGACTTTGTTGCTCATAATATGTTAGACAGCATGGAGGACTCCAGGAGAAGGTCGATGTACGTTAAAATCCTTGAACAGCCTGCCTCTAAAGCACTGCGTTTCCGATATGAATGTGAAGGTCGTTCAGCTGGCAGCATACCTGGTGTGAACAGTACCCCAGAAAACAAGACATTCCCAACTATTCAGGTATTATATATTGTTTTATCCAGCACTAATAAACATTTTGATTATACTAATGAGAACATTATTGGTTTATTATCACTAGGGAGCAAATCTTCATACAGGGAACCAAAGGTTGCGGAGTGTGGACTATAGGAAGTGGGAGGCATTAGTCATGGGATCACAGCAAACAGAAGTGCCAAAATGCATGTTTTGAAATAGAGAACAACATATAATTCCCACGAACCTGCAAATCAGAATAATTTTATTTTCACCTCAATTTTGCACTCAAAATATTGAACACCATAAAATAATACCCACTGCATACCATCCTGTTACACCAAACAAGCTGGAAGGTCAAATATCGCGTTTTTAATGCCAGTGATACTTACCATTGTTCCCCTAAGCAGCAGAATTTTAAACCAGGATTTACCATCTTTGACCACTAATGATTAATAATATTGCTACAGAAAGCTAATCAACATTTAAATTTGGGGCTCAGTGTTTTGTTCATGGCTTTCATGCTTATGGTCCATGGTTTGAATCCCAGCTCTAAGCAGTGATTTTCACCTGCGACTAGCTCATGTTAAGCATCCCTAAGGCCCAACATGATTTGGAATCCACAGTAGAAGCTGTAGGTTCTTTCATTCCATCGCCATGCTTTCAACACTCTACCATCAGATCTAACGGCATCTGCCTGCTGAGTGCCTCCACCTCAGAAGTGGGTCCAGTCATCACTTGGTGAATGAGATTACCCCCAAAGATTGTATGGGGAATGTTATGAAATGACATTTCAAAAGTAGTCAAAGTGCAAAGTCTATAGTTTGCTACCCTAAATCTATTTATATATTTCCATGTGTATACAAAAGTGCTACAGTTAAGACATTTGAATTTGGAACTTTCTGGGAACCAAGTGAATTTTCATTCCTAATGCTTAACCTTTAGCCATTTAAGGCATGCCTGAGCACTGTAGGTCAGCCAGTATCAGTTTCAACCCCAATTGGCAATTTAACTCTACACGAGTTGGTAAACTGTAAATTATTCCATTATGTTTAAAGATATTTGAATGAAACAAAAACCAAATATTTACTAAACTTGTAACCAGTCAAGTTAAACCTGCTAAGTGTAAGCATCAGAGTACCAAGAATTTCCTGTTGTGGTGTTATCTTTGTGTAGTCATGAAGATGTACCTTGTTCTGTCTTGTACACAAATATAAGTAAAGGCACAAGAAATGATCTTTATAACCTTAATACTCAATAGATACAAGGTGTGTTAAAAAAGAAACCAAACTTTTGCTATATTACCTTCATTGTTTATTGTACAATTTAAGCACTAATAATGTAGAGACCAATAACTTCACTTCAATAAAATGGTGTATTGAGTTTAACTCAAACATACGTTTTAACACAGCTCTGTGCCATTCAATGTAGGAAGTTTTATCTCAGTTTTACTGCCTACCTTTTAGATGAATTTTAAGTGGTGGTGAGTTTCCCTGTTCTTTATCGTTTTGACTTGGCACCCTAATGACGTAGCTGTCAACAGGTGCTTAAACCCTACTCACTCATTCACTCTTTCATTATCATTGTGTCACTACTCCAACAAACAGCCTGTACACGTGCTTGCTTCAACAGCTGTAGCTTGCTTATTATAGTTGTCAGAGTAAAACACGGCAAATGGCAAATTGTCTAAACCTGCTGCTATGTGCGTACAGTAGCCACGTGCTCCCTCTGCTGGTTGGCATGCTATTTCAAAAGCTTTTTTTGAACACACTTTTTATGTGATTCAGGGGCCAACAGCAGCAAAGTTCTACATTGTGTGAAGCCTATGTAACGTGCATATGACAAAGAGAAGTTCACATGCATACTTTCTTTGTTTTCAGTAATTCTTAACATAGACACTTCAAAACAAGGTTCCAAATACAATAGAGCTTTTACAGGGGGCACACAATTCAAACTTCTTTTTTAATGGATATTATCTTGTAGTATGAGACGTGATTTAATCAGAGGAGTGAAAAATGTGTATGTGCACATAAGTTGCAAAATTACATGGAACATAATGCCAACAGGGGTAAAACTCCTTCACAGCATGCTTTAGTTATTACATTAGGTGTATGCAAATAATATTTTCAAGTTAAATACAAAAGAATATTTTGTTTAAATTAACATAGATCCAGTCTGTGTGCCAAACCGTCTCCATAACAACTACATGTGGTGGATCTTGTCTGTCCATAACAGTGAAGATGTTAATAGTACTCACATATTTGTTCAGAAAGCTGTAAACCATTTGAGAGGCAGAATTGGAACTGAAAAATTCAATGTCACAGCAAAGATTTGAACCTCAGAGCTTCCACTTGCTGTGTGGTTGTTCTAAGCATTAAGCTACTTCGACAATTTGCCCAAATGACATTGAATTCTCCAACTGATTCGTATTTCTCCCAGTAAGCCACAAAGGGAGTCTCACATCAGAGACAAATAACCCAAAGATGAATCGGTTGGAGAATTCAGTGTCACAGTAGCAAAATGGTTAGAGCAAGCACACCGCAAATGGAAAGTCTGTAGTTTAAATCCCGGCTGTGACATTGAATTTTCCAATACCGATTCTACCTCTCAAACATTGCCCACACATGGCTTGTGCAGTTAAAAACACCAGCAATAATTTTGTTGGCGTAAATAAATAATTACTGTAAACCATTGTTTCTGTAGTTGCCTACATCTTTATTTTCAGGTTGTGGGATACAAAGGCCCTGCTGTTGTAGTTGTATCTTGCGTCACCAAAGATCCACCTTATCGACCACACCCACATAATCTTGTGGGTAAAGAGGGATGCAAGAAGGGAATTTGCACAATGCACATATCTAGTGAGACAATGACGGCAACGTTTTCCAACCTGGGCATCCAGTGTGTTAAGAAGAAAGACATAGAAGAAGCCTTAAAAGTACGAGAAGAAATCAGGGTCGATCCTTTCAGAAGTACGTATGCAGTATTTAAATCCATATTTTCATTTTTAGAAATTATGGAATTAGAATGGATTAGTACTAGAAGAAATGTGCACTTTAGCTTTAGAATTTACTAGCGTATTTCTTCTTCATAGAATTGATTGTAATAGTCTTTGTGTGTAACTCATAGGGTCTGATATTTATTTGACCATGATACATCCCCTGTGGTTGGGATATTTTTTCAGGAATATTAAACATAAATGATCATTTTCTTTGCATTAAAGTTAAGCAATTCTATTATAAACCATTCATACTAAAATTGTTTACACATGCCCTACATACATACACATTACATTTTAAGTACTTTGGTAGTCCAAATTTACATGGTAGACCTCAAAACACTCCATATACAGTCATTTTTGCTCTTCATTCATGTACCATTCTTTGCATTTTCTTCTTTCCCTTTGTGCTAGCAGCCTCTTCTTTACCATCATCACTATCAGAACTGGATTCACTAGAATCGAAATTAAACTTTTCATAGTTGCTCTAATAATACTTTCATTTTATCATTGTCAAATATTTTGATACAGCCATCTTTGCTTGGTGTTTGATAGCAGACGTGTTTGCAGCGCAAACAGAATCAGAAGTTGTTTTCATATATTTATCTCTTTGAAATGTCATTGTCACCAACACAGAACACACAGAGAATCAATTCAAAAGCATAGCAAACAAATATCAAGTGTCAACTGTGCGGTAACAGGAAAAATAAAATATGAATTTGGACAACTAGCGACTGTATGCTATCGAACAGTGTGATAACACCATAGTGTCCAGCAAGCTCTAAAAGCTTCTTTGCTGAGTCATGCACACGTGGGCAAGGAAAGCACTCGAATGAGGTTGGTCATGCTGGCTCCAGTGTAAATAGGACAGACAGTGAGCAGTCAGTTTTTAAAGTTAGTCAGTTTTTGGTGTCAGAGTAGTTTTAAGTTGTGTACAGTTAGTTTTAGTTACGAGAGTGCATCAGCCAGTGTATCAGCAAGTGTATATGTGTCGTCAAGTGATTGTATCGTAATAGTAAAGATATAAGAGACAGTGAAAGACTGTCAAATGTGAATTGTAGTATTAGAGGTTAGCAGTGAGAAGGAAATTGTGCATGTAGTAAGATTTAGAGGAAAATAAAGGGTTTAAAAAGTAAACGGGCTTAGCATTTTCACTGTTTTGTTACAATATATTACATGACCTTTCAAAGAAAAAATGCACCAGCAGATGCGGCTACTAAGAAGGCTTTACTGCAATAATGCATTACACTTATAGTTCTGGTTAAGCCTAAGAGAGCATTATAAAACATTTTCATCCATTTCGTGTTCATGCTGCTTTGCATTAAAAAAGAAATGACATATTTTAGTGCAATTTTTATAGTTTGCTGTTCCACATAATCACTGGCTGCCTCTGGTACCTACCTCAATGATGATCATTACTTACAGCCCCTATATTATTGCTTATTTGGAGCTTGTTGTGGTGCTTATTTGTGTACTTATTGCACCAAGCTCTATTAATAGTGTATTCCTGAACTTATCACTAATTTGCAATTTTTTGTCTGTTTACAGCTGGATTCTCACATCGCAGTCAACCCACAAGTATAGACCTGAATGCTGTACGGCTATGTTTTCAGGTGTTCATCAAAGACAGTGATAGTAACCAATTCAACATACCTTTACCACCAGTTGTATCAGAACCTATTTATGATAAAAGTATGTAGTCTTTATGCTTATGGTTTTTAACATATAACTGTTTATGGATTTATATAACTTATGTAAAAATCGTGTGAATATATTCCTATGCTCTTAGACCATTCGTGTCAACATTGGTGCTATGAAGTTGGCTTGAATGCACAGGGCAGCAACGGAAAGGGTTTCTTGCACTGCTGTACTGTTATGCGGTTGCAGTTTTGTCACTGAAAACTTTACTTTTTCATTTTCTTCTTTCCACGTGAATCTGCTTATTCCTTAAAATCGGGATGTAGGTTATTGGCAAGGCATATACATAAACTACTACACAGACAGTCGTCGTTGATCCGAGACCTATGCTGATTTTTCAGCAACTTCATTATGGAAAATGCCTACTCGTAAATGTAAGTGCTGCTGAACATAGCTATTATCTTTGCAGCATTGTTAATAAGATTTGGAAAGTGTGAATCAAGAAGGCCTACGTAGAATTCTACAGCACTGAGGGTTGCATTTTTCAGTAAGTCGACTGTCACGTCTCAACTCAATTAGCTCCATTTGAATTGCTGCATTTTAAATCTCATTGTTTTTGTTGGTCTGGATGGCTCATTTGGTAGACGCTGGCCTACTGGTCCCAATGTCGCAGGTTCAAATCTGGCTCAGACTGGTATTTTTCAAGTGCGCTTAAAAGCGACAGTTCCATGTCAGTAGATTTACTGGCATGTAAAACCTATTGCGGGACGAAATTCTGGCACCCCAGCGATGCTAATGTGATCCTGGAAATTGACAGCGTTGTTAAACAAAATAAACAATTATTTAAATCTCATTAACTTTTGCTGAAAAGGGTGTGTCAAAAATATTAAAAAAAAATTTAATTTTTGTATATCAACATAACGAGTGTCAAATGAATTCTGCTTTTCCCAAGCTGAATCATAATATTTAATATTGGAAACAGAAGACAGGTTTTGACAGAGTCATGGCTAGGCATACCTGAGTTCAGTGTGACGATCACCCATAGGTACAGTGTCTCTTGCGGGGTGGGGGGAGTTTGTTGTACAGTTAGCTGGCACACTGAAGGTCAAAGAATGTGCTACTGTTGCATTCAAAGTGCTCTTGTCACCAGTAGCACCTGTAGACATGACTGACTTTATTAGACAGTAATTTGTTTATGATTACATGATGTAGTTGCCTTCCTATCTTTCTGTTCAGCTAATTTAATAATATATTACCCTTTTCATCTCTGATGTATTTTTATACTGTGGTAGATTTGTGATTAACCAAGGAAGTTGTTGGAAAATAATACTTTTATTTCCTGTACCATATACATTCTATCCAAAAGTTCAATAACTACATTTCACTGGAAATACATATTTTCAAGTCCCTGGAATCCAAAACATAGCCTTGGTCCCAATTAGCTTGGATAATCATGAGTGTACTGTATTCATTTTAACCCATGACTGGAACTCTGGTTTGTGGTATAAAGTAAATATTCAGTTTGAGAAGTGATTGCACATACACAAATTTCACACCCAAAAAATTATTTATATCAAAAAATTTGACCATTCCGTTTTATCAGTGTTCTTCCTGAGAATTCTTGTTTCCTCAGATTCCAAAATTACATAAGGGGCATTTCTCTGAATCACTCCCTAACCTTAAGCCGTTAAATTTCACTACGCCTTCTCTTTGTTTAGTCACATTCTGTCGGTATACTTTTCCCTGCTCCTGTATTTTCATTTTTATATATTTTCCCAATGAAATTTTCAAATTGAACCTTGCAAATATTTCTCCTTTTTCTGTATCTTCCAGCCTTATCCTAATTCCTTACCAGAAACCACTTTCTAACAATTCCCTCTTTCTTCACACATCACCAAAACCTGACCTCACCAAGACTTCCTTTATCCTAGTCAAGCAGGTGCCACTTTATCATAGTAAGACTTGAAGTGACGATTTGTTTGTTACAGAGGCAATGTCTGACCTGGTTATCTGCAAACTGAGCGACTGCACATGTACAGTTGCTGGTGGAAAAGAAATTATCTTGTTATGTGAAAAGGTTGCCAAAGGTAAAGATTGGTTTTATTTTATTAGTTCTAACAAACTTAACAATAACAGTTTACTAATCACATAGTCTCTTAAAGCCCAATTTAGTACAATTTTATAGAACTTTGCAAAAGTCTTAAAGTATTAGAAAATTCAAACTACAATAGTTACCATCTTCTTTTTTGGAAGTTTGAAAACAGTGTTGTAATAATCAGTTTAAATAGTTACATCTAGGAAATGGCTAATACTGTAAAACGGATATTTGGCATAAACTATATCGTAATTCAAAATAGTGAAAATTTGATCAAATAAATGGGAATTGAAAATTGAAGATATACATTTTATTTGTCTGTTTTGTGAATAACGAAACTTGTTAGAGGTATTATACTTGCAAGATGTTTATATACAGCATTTTTCATGTACCCCCTCCTTGAAAAGTAATGTAGAACAGTTGGTTAGGCTAATTCTTGCTTAAAAAGGTAACACAGACACACGTAATTATTATTTATTTATGCCAACAAACTTACTGTTGGTGTTTTTAAACACACAAGCCATGTGTGGGCAATGTTTGAGAGGTAGAATTGGAACTGAAAAATTCAATGCCTCAGCTGGGATTTGAACCACAGACTCTCGCTTACCAGGCAGATGCTCTAACCATTAAGCTACTGTGACAACCTGCCAGAATGACATTGAATTCTCCAACCGTTCATATTTCTCCCGGTAAACTGCAAATGCAGTCTCACATCAGAGATGGTTACCCAAATGGTGACTTACTTTTTGTAAGTACTTTTTGTCCCAGGATTAAATAACCTTTAGATGGTAATTATTATTTATTTATGTCAACAAACTTACTGTTTGTGTTTTTAAACACACAAGCCGTGTGTGGGCAATGTGTGTCTGATGTGAGGCTGCCTTTGTGGTTCACCGGGGCAAATATGAATCGGTTGGAGAATTCAGTGTCATTCTGGCAGGCTGTCGCAGTAGCTTAATGGTTAAAGCACCCACCTGGTAAGCAGAGGGTCTGTGGTTCAAATCCCAGCTGTGACACTGAATTTTTCAGTTCCAATTCTACCTCTCAAACAGACCTGCATGTTTAAAATGTGATATTATTCATAAAAAATCAGAAAAATGACAGGTATTTTGGTATATGTGTAAACTGTTACTAAATAACCCTTACAAATAATAAATACAGAAGTAAAATACAGCAATCTGCTCTGCCCCCTTATGAACACAGATAGCCAAAATTCCATATTCCTTTTCTATTAGGGATGGTACCTATTTTATACACCACCCCTGCAGCTTACACCAGGGTGGAAGTAAATATGCCACTTTCACCCATTAGTAAAGACTACCAAGATCTCGGGGTTGACGGAACCTTGCACCTGTCTACTAGTTCTCAAAGGTAGTGCGAGAGGATGTTGAGACATCTCACAACTCCACCTGAGCATTGTGCAGACTTATCCAATCTCCCATGGGTGTTGCGAACCACTGCTCTGCCGAGTCCAACCCAACCTGATCAATTTAACCAGTTAACAGTTTGTGCAGCTGCTAGATAATATGTGTCATTAACTACAATTAACACCAATTACGGTCATATCTTTTAGAAACAGTTGCTCGTGTTGATGCAACTGAAAGACAAAATGTCACCAAATGTAACCAGAGAGCACTATAAAAGGGTGAATGTGTCACAATTGCTCTTGGTGAATTCCACTACTTTTGTTCTCTATGGCCTAGAGCCTTCAAGCTACACAGAGCAACAAAACTAAAGCATGTGAGATTAAGTTTTACTCATTTTCATCAGACTTCTCATTTGAGCAACTCTTTTTTTTCCCTCCTTTTCAGTGATTCAAATGTGTTTATTGTACATTAAAATTTGTTTTCACTTTTAAGTTTGTTTCTTAATTATCTAGCTTTTCGTTGACTGGAGTTACCTCCAGTCCCATCTAATTTTAATATACAAGGTTCTTGTGTAATTTATTTACTTCACTCTGTGTAATTTCCATTGCTTTTAAATGTATTGCTTTGTTTTACAGAGGATATCCAGGTCCATTTCTATGAAGAAAAGGATAATCAGATTGTGTGGGATGGCCTTGGAGATTTTCAACCAACACATGTCCATAAGCAGGTTGCCATATCATTTCGAACACCTCGTTACAAATCACTAGAAGTTAGTGGACCAGTCAAAGTGAACATTCAACTTCGTCGTCCATCAGATGGAGCTACCAGTGAACCTCTACCATTTGAGTATCTTCCTTTAGATTCAGGTAGGCCTGCTTTCTGGTCACTTCGTAAAGCGCTCGGCAAGAAAGGCAACTACACTATGTTTTCAAGCATCTTGGCTTCCAACACTGCCCTTCTGACTGGTGGCACAAGTAGAACAGCAAATGAATCATCTCAACCTTCTCAGGGATCTTGGGTTCAAATGGTCGGGCCACAACCAGGCTCTACCAGTCCTGAAATATCTCAGCTTTCTGATGGGGTAGAATCTGTTAAATCTGTAGGTGAAACACAAGTCTCAAAGACTGAGCAGGAAAATATCAGTGAAATTATAAGTAATAAACCTGAAAGCAATAATAATGATGTAACGGTAATAAGTGGAGACGCAAACAAAAATGCATACAACTATGCAGAGGTTAATAAGTGGGCTAAAGCAGGATCAAGAGCACTTGACTCAAATGCAAATATTGAGACTGAGATAGACGTGGAGAAATCTGTGGTGGTTGATAACGAGGAGGGTGAAACTTGCCGCTCATTAAATGAACTTTTATCTCAAGTTGCAGAGCTGGATGATATTTACTCCGATACAAGAGCCAGGTTAGTTAATGCAGCTAATACAGATGCACAGGCAAATATTTCTCCCGTAGTAGATGCTAGTCAATCTCCACAAATAATTGAAATGGATGTAGAGGATCTGTATGACGATGACGCTCAGACATACTCGAGTCTCCAGCTGGCCATGAAGAATCCAATTGAATTATTAGATTTTAGTTCAAGTAAATATGAAGATGTAACTCCACAAAACAGCAACAAGCGTGATATCAGTTCCTCTCTTGTTCCTGAGTCTCAAGATGCAAAACTACCTCCTTTACCCCCTAAAAGAGTACGAAGAAGTCCTCCTCCACCTCCTCCTGCAAGACCAGATCATTTACTGATTAATCAGGAGACTCCACCCTCCCAGGCCCCAGAGAAAACACTGCCTCCTCCGCCTGCAGATACGATTGTTCCAAAACCCTCGAAACCTAGTCTATTCCAGAAGTTATTCTCAAAGAAAAGTAAGTCTAAGAAGGATGGTACGAGCACACCGAGAGGGAGCAGCATGTCGAGAGAAGGAAGTGTAGGGAATGTTTCGACCACAGCCTCCGTTCGGAGAGGTAGCGAACCTGTGATACAGTCAGGCTCTTCACCAGAGACTTCCCCCGGTTCTCCGCAGGCAGAATTGACTGAGGCAGAGCATTATGCTCTTTATACTGATATGGCTCCCCATGCTACAGTATCAGAGTTTGATGAAATGTCCTTTTATTATAGTCCAGTTGAAGGTGGAAATATCATAACCACCACTGAGTCTCCTATAAATAAGGTGCCCACTAATAACAGGGATATTTTCACATAGTTGTGGTTAATATTTGTTTTATATTGTATAAAAATACATTCATCATTCATGAACAGTCATGGGCAATATTCATAGGCAGTCTTGTATGGTCTAACTGACCTTTAGTTTATCAGTAACTAAGGCTTTTCATATTCATAAACTGCAGAGAGTGCTAAATTGGGTAGAAATAATGCAACGAATGCTTGCCAACGAGAGCTCCACAAGACTTCAGTACTACTCGGATAAAGTCGGATTACTTCACTCGATTGAAGACCACGTGCTACTTCCACTCCCTGCATTGTACCTGCCGCTCCCACCCCCCTTTCCCCTTTCACTGCAATATGTACACCTCAAGACATTGTTAGATATTGGAGCCCTTAATAGGATACTGCAGCCCTGCAACAGCGTAACGGTACTTTTAGGAAAATAGATTTCTGCATGTCCTGTAGATGGGCAAGCTTTCGTGGCTCCTGCTCTAATACTGTATTTCTCCAAGTAGAAGGTACTCTTTTTACCCCTCCAAAAAATTAATGTTGAAAATACTTTCCAAATAGCTAATGGAAAGAAATAAGCCTCAAAATTAGCTGTTGTAGGTTAAGAAGCCCTATCCCAGCAATTTTAAATTTGCTAATTTCATTATTCAGAAATTTAGGATGTGAGACTAAAATTTTTACAGGACATAGATATACATTGTCTGATGCACTTTTATGCCATAAGTTTGTTTATTAAGAAAGATAGGATCTTTTTCTTAATTATATCATATTTGTGTTAAAATTTATCAGCAATTATTTTGCTAAGGCTTTCATGGGCAATATTATCATCTCCAATATGTATCTTTTCTGGACCTGTAGGCCGTGGTCTAGCTGTTTCCTTCTCCGACGTTTCACTAAAAACTGTGTCCAGCATCTTCATGGAGATTGAAGCCAAGGTTATGGTTCTGCTGCATCCTAAACTCTAGGGCCCCATTCACAATGAAAATGAAGCATAAGCATGGCATAAACTTAAAATCTAATAATGTGCATTTTAAAGGAACTGTTCGCAATGAATCATGTAAACATAAAAATAAACATAATTACATGTAAACTTGGAAGCCAGCGAGGTCCAACCTTTAAGTTTATATCTATAACGAACATAAGATTTTAGTCAATTATCGAGTGATTCTCATGCATTATTCTGCAAAGTCTGTTGCCATGTGTCAATTTGCTAACTGTATTTCTGTGTAAAATCACAGTTGTCCAGGCTCACAAAGATATTTATAAAAATGGTAGCAAAACAATTTGTGATAGTAGATGGTGCTTTTTGTGAATTTAACTTGGTAGCTATTGTACATTTTTAGACATGTACATAACCTCTTTTCTAGTGTGTATTGGCAGTGGTCACTTTGCAGGTCATCATATTGGCCCAGCTCTTGCGATTAGTGCTTTTCATGTTTACATTTGTGGTTGTGAGTGACAACATATCTCGTTAAGTTTATGCGTAAGTTTGGCATTGTTATGTTGATGCTTAGTTTTCATTGTAAATGGGCCCTTAAACAAATGTCCTCTTATATATACTAGGTGTTCATTTTTAATTGTTCCTTTTGATGGTCATGTGGAATTTAATGGTTTTCCGTTGAACCTTTAGTTTCAATAAATTAGAGGAAACGGGTACTACTACTTAGAGAGCATCTAGGTCGAATGTTTCAGGAGAACTTAGTTCGACTATGCCTGCACTTACAATAACAGTTTCTTTCAGTGGTTTATGGGAAGGGTTTTCTGATAGCAAAATTGAGAAATGGAAGACATGTGCCTACATATAAGTGGAGTGGCTTAGACATTGGTAATGTTTTAAAAACGTAGTACACACCTGTCACAGGAGGTGTAAGGACAACAACAAAATAGCTATCTGAAAGGGTAAAACATTTGTTGATACTGAACATTCGCACCATAAATTTGGTTACCCATATATTTTATGTACATAATGCTGTAATAAAATACCCTAAAATAATTGTGGTTACCTTTTTAACCTTTATAATAAAGATTCTTTGAGGTGTCTCTTGTAATTCTGCATACCGGTGCAGAAAGTCAGTACAGCAGTTCATAAAATATTGATATCCCCCTTCATTCAGCAAGTTAGTTTGAAAATAACATACCAAAATGTAAATACAGTGCTGTATTGTCAGATCTATACTGCCCTCTAAGAGCAATAATACTGTACTCAAAGATCAGAATACTTGTTTCCATATCATGAGGAGTGGTTTGAAGCAAGCTGTTATGGTACAGTCATGTAAATTCTGCAAACAGTTAGTATGGAGCAGCTCCAAGTGAGAAATACTCTAACAAGCTCACCTGACACCAACTGCCAATTGAATTGTGGATGCTGATAGAAATACCACAACCATAGTTTGTTAGATGGTACTATTCGAATGTGCATTTCTAGGTAACTGCAGACTTGATTTAGAGAATGTCGTAAATCGGAAAGCAAAGGCGTGCTTAAAAATGAGCACAGTATATATACATATTCAAATAAATGAGAGCAGTATAGGTCTACATATGCGCAGTAGCCACTTCGGACATCATGTAATATTTTAAAGATAATCCAAAATCAAATTTGACCCTAGTATATTCAGTCTATTAATATGAAAGCCTTAGGTTACCTGTAAAGAACTCAGGTCAAAAATTGATCTGACCAGCATGAAGCCTGTGAATAATGCCCAAGGAGACTAAACAAAAGTGATCATTTGGCCTTATTTTGATGCTTTTTATAAAACTGAATGTAATAAATAACATGTATTTGTTACTGATAAGTGTTTTATGAAAAGTTAGCAGATTTTGCAATTAACTGAAGTTTAGACAAAATAACAAGAGTGTAAAAATTCTATGTAACTGTTCTAAAGCAAAATATTCTGAACCAATGTTGAACTGAAAAAAATAATGATTTGGTTAACAGCACGCCACAGCCTGGAAAGAATTAGTGTTTTCACTGAGGTTTTTTAACATTTTATATTTAATATGCCAGTTTTTATAAATGTTGCCTTGTTACAAAATGGGATCATGTAAGAAAACATTCATTAGATATATAAAAAAATCTATAACATGTTTTTCAAGTTGTTATATGTTTTGTTACTGACTATTGTCTTGGAAAGTAGTTTATCAGCTTGTTTATAAATGTAAATTTTGTACTTATGTTATCTTTTTATGTTATTTGTAGATCCAAATGTATTAAAACGAAAGAGGCAGAAATTTAGTAGCGATGGATCAAATCTTCAACATTTTCAGGAATCAGATAAGCTACGTGAGTACCAGCCACCTTGTAAAGGGCTTTTATTTTTTAGGGTTTTCTTTGGGACTCTAAGGCTCACTTTCTTGTAAATTTCTGTCCAGCTTTGGTGCTGATAATGCTCTTTGGGAAAGAGGAAATACGCTTTTGCTCTAAGCATCTAAATTTTCCTGCTTTGACCAAAATAATGCTAAAAGCATTCATGTTAAGTTTTTAATTTGAACAATGTCTTAGAATCATCACATTCATACATTGACTGTTACATAGAAAAAATTAGATGCAAAATAAAAACCATATTATGCTTGAATTAATGTTACTTTTGTACTCTGACAGTTCGTTCGGTCTGTTGTCATGACAACAGACACTTCACCACTTGTGGAATCCGTGTCAAACGAACTATCGGAATACACAGGTAATGTTAACTCAAGTATAACTGCAGACTTTTGACCTATTCAGAGCGGACTTGAACATGCATGTTTTAAGGAAGGAATTGGTGCATAGTTAGTTCTTTCTGGTATATTTCTAAGAACATGGGTCTTTCACAGAACTAATAGGCCAAGAAATGCTAATAGATGCTCAATCTCTTTTTCTAATTAACTGTGATAGCTTTTAGGGCTAATATGCTCTTATTTGAATTATTTGGTGCTGGGGTACATAGATGGTGAGAATTCAAAAGCATGCCTTTTTTGGAACAAAATGTTGTTCATTTTCACAGGTTACGGTTGTTAAATATTCCGGGCTTTAAGCCACTATTCGATAATGTATTTTGCAAATCTAAATCGCTTTTCTGTTCAAGAATACATATCAAAAAATTAACTCTTGCTTTAATATTAACTTCATTAACTGTACCAATTAATCTTGTTTGTCCTATGCTTAAAGCTTGGTGAATGAGCAATTTGACACCACATGTATATACTGTAATAGGAAGGGTTCAAGCTTTAAAAAATGACCTATATAGAACAGTCTTTTAAAAGTACATTTGCACACTGCAATCTTAGTTTCAATACTTTACATGACCATTTTATGAAAACAATAGCAACTAAGTTCACCAGGATTAAGAGATGAAATGAAGACATCCCAGTTTACACACTTTCACATGTGAACTGATTCAACATTCATGCATATAAATTTGTTATGCACATGCAAAATATCAATTCTTTGCAAATGTAATATTCAAACTCGGTACTTCCTTCTCATTTTTAGGAGAAAAACAGCTGCTTTTCTATGAAAAACATTGTTCTATACTAAGCATGATTTCCCGGTAACAACGATATGTGAATATTGATGACAACCATTGTCATTTCATATAAAATTTGGTAACTCTTAACTGTATTTCAACTGGATTTTTTTTTTTTTTTTTTCCCTCTCTTTTCTTTATTAGGTATAGTACAAGGTGCTGGGATTGTAGACAGTTTTCTATACATAGACGTTTACATACTACATGCATTTTGACAATTAGTATATCTTGTGACCTAAGTTTTAAGATAGTTTAATAAAGATACAGGCTTATTGGTTATGTTAACCTTAAATATTTTACAGGCCAACTTATAAGTTTTACCTGTAAAAAGTATGGGACCTGTTATGACTTTGTGAGCAGATTTATAGATTTTCATCATGGATATGACTAAGCACTAACTTCTGTTGCATTATATTGTAACTTAAGATTACAGACTGAATGTAGTGCATTGCATTGTTTTAGAACCTTTGATTAGATTTAATCCAGTTTAAAAGGATGTCTGTGCAGTGATGGAAATCAAATGCTAAATCAAGGCAATATTGCAAAGTGAAAGAAATTGCCAAATGAATAATTATAAGATCATTGAAAAACAGTCCTTTCCTTTCTCTTACTCTGTGGTCAAGGGGTATCATGCTGGCCGGTCACAGGTTCAAACCCAGCAGAGAGTGATGAACTTTCTTTGGGCATAAAAATCCTTAGCATGGGTTCCTGCGGAAAGGAAGTAAAGCTGTTGTCTTTTCGTTGATTTACGGTACATAAAAGAACCTGAAGCCTCGTAAAGATACCTCTGAGCAAAATTAACCTGTCTTTCATGCCCAATATAGAATGGGATGCTGAAAATCATAGCAGTTAAGGAGCATTCATAAATAAAAAAAGCTGTCTTTGGTATATTTGGTTAAAAGTGTACATTAACATTTGTAAAAACAAGGATATAACACTGTTAATAATAACAAAAATAATTAACAATATTAATAATATCACTTAAAAATGCATCTCGATTTGCAAAGTTGAAAATGTTTTCAAATATCTAAAGCTATTTTAAAAGCATTAGGCATAAGGTTGAAATAATTCCAATGAAAACTTTCAGAACAGTTCAAACTGGTGATGTTTTATTATTTCATTAGCTGTTTGCAACATATAATTTGGAAAATAACTTAAATCTAACAATAATAAGCATTGGAATGTCATATCCTAAAGCCGTGCTGGTCAGGCAGATGCAATCAATATAAATTGCAGAATTGTACATCTCTATCTATAGTTAGCAATATTAAATCCTAAGTTTCAATGGCATTGCAGCCTTCCTCTTCAGTATTTTTTCATCCGAGAAAGATTTAAAGGCATGCTTTTGTTTTCAAGAAACTCGGAAGTGTTAGTTGTACTTTGTAACATTGAAAACACAGATTGCTGTTTTTGTTACACTTGAGTGAAATAAGGGGACGTGTAATAGGACAGTTGTTCAACTGTTACATTACATGGTAATAGAAGGGTAGAGAATCAATGAAGTTGTGAATTTTGTCTAACAACTTGTATAGCTGTAAACTGAAAATGCAATAAACTTCCTTGAGTGATTTTGAGCCTTGGATGTCAAACTTTTGAGTTCACGTGGCTGGTGAAGGTAGCTTAATGTTAAAAGACTAGAAAAGAGGTTTTAAATGGTTTACAGAGAAAATAATTTAGCATTTGTAATCTTCTGCAGCTCACCTAACGATTGTCTGTGCTCTTGCAGGATATTTTTAAATTATGAGCCTTTGATATTTTTATACACTGCTGTAACTCTGTGATGTTTTATTTTTTGTAAGCTGTGGAGTGAGTGATGTTTCTTTTTGGTGTCGGTTGCCTTGGGATGTTAAATTTCCTGTGTACTAGAAGCTTGTGTAAAGGGAGAGTTGATGTATGTTTGTTGACCTTTTTTTTATCTGTTTAGCTGTTTTGAGATAATTGCATTTGTCTGAAGAAGAAAAATATTGCTGTATTGTTCTGTTTTCCTTGAACACTGGAAAGTGTACTTTTGTATATAAAAGTGTATAATAATAACAGCCAATCTTGAAAAAAAACCTGCTATATTGTCTTATCCTTGTCTTCAGAACTCTCGTCATTTTTCATCTGTCATCTGGATATTACTATGGAGGTATGGCAGTAGTTTGATGTTAATTGTGTGTAAACATTTTTGTGTTGAACGCATGTTGTTTGTGCTTCTTTTGTGTGCTATTCTTTATTGATCATTGATTGTGTTTAGTGCCTGCATTTATGTTTTCTTGTACTTTTGAGCACATTTACAATTTTCTTTGCTGATCAGAGGTGTTCTGTAAAGGAGGAAGAAAATCACAAGTACCTTTTCATTTTGCATCTTTTCTCACCTAGTTTATTTGCATTAGACTTTTTTTATTCTATTTACCTTCCTGCAAGTGTTGTTTTAAAACCCTTCTCTTTTTTTTTAAGTATGTATAGTTTGAAGAAAAACTGCAATATTCTGTACATTTTTGCTTCTTGTTTGCTTCTTTGTTTCTCATTTTTTGTGTTGATATGTGGCTGTTTTTGTATGTGGAAGAAACAAGAAATATTCATTATTTCAAGTAATTTTGTTCATCTTCAAAATATTATCTTTCAGTATAACTTTGACTCCATCTCATTGTATACAAATTATACCACAGAAAATCAACCCGGAGGAAAAGTTATTATTTGCTTAGGCTGTTTTATGAATAGTTGTGTAAACAATTTTATTGCATACTTTGTATCATTGTTCTTCAGTTTAAATTCCTTGCATATGTAATTCATACTTAGTAATGCCATTCCATTCATTTTAGTTTTTGTTCCAAAAGTCTATTTACTATAAAGCATTTGCAACAGGATACAAATAATGAAGTAGGAGCTAAAATTATCTCATGTAGAGAATTTGGTAATGAATAAGCAGATCCAATCTCTGGTTGAAATTGAAGCCTCCTTTAGATTAAATCAGTTAGTATTGAATGTGTTGTGTATGGTTGAAATAGTCCAAAAGATTATGCAGAGCTTTCTCGAAAACTTCTAGCATTCTAGATCAAAGTACAAAGTATTTCTAATATGCATTGATATTTAAGTTATTGACATAATTAGGGCATGAGTTGAAACACTAATGAAGTTGGTCAGTTATTTTCGTATTGTAAGCCCTCATTCTAACTTCCCTGCAGAACTTTGTACTTTTCCTACCATACCTAATAGGTAGAGGAAGTATTGTATTCCACCCAAAAATTTGATGTCCAGATTTCACCAAAAATACGTGTTTCAAGGCTCCTAAATCTAAAAAGGCCATTTTTAGAAGGTTTTTTGTATGCGTGCATGCAAGTGTGCATAACCCAAAAACAAAATGTTCAATAAATATGAAACTTAAGTAATTATTATTTATTTATGCCAACAAACTTACTGTTGGTGTTTTTAAACACACAAGCCGTGTGTGGGCAAAGTTTAAGAGGTAGAACTGGAACTTAAAAATTCAATGCCACAACTGGGATTTGAACCACAGACCTTCCGCTTGCCGGGCGGACGCTCTACCACTGAGCTATTGTGACAAACTGCCAGAATGGCATTAAATTCTCAAGTTAGTTCGTATTTTTCCCAGTTGTGGCATTGAATTTTTAAGTTCCAGTTCTACCTATGAAACTTAAGTGTTTAAAGTTCAACATCATCCATAGATAAGACATGAAAAATTTTAAGAAAATCCCTCTCCCTTTGTATGGAAACATTTTTATATCTTTTTCACAAAAATGGCTCCAATGAATTTCATTAGTATAACATTTAAGATACTTTCTTGACAAACTACATGTCTTGAATTTTCTGGTTATAGCTTATGACGTCCTCGTCATTTTGAAGGAATTTATAAATTTTGTATAACAGTTAAAACATACGTATTAGACATAAGCTTACTGCACAAAAAGTGTTGTTGGCTAATGCTGGATTTCTGATAATAAAACCATTAATCCTCTTGCTCACTTGCTTGTATTTTTCACTCAAGGATGCCACATTGATGATCTTGATCCGTTTCCTCTTGAAGATCACATAAGGGCCAAATTGGTGAAGAATAAATCCCAATCCTATGGTGATGCTTTGCTAGACAATCATGCCCTATGAATAGTCTAAAGATTGCAAGTGCAGGGTATCCAGGGATGTTTTACTGTGTGATAAATTCCCATCTTATATGTTTTGAAATTTTAGAGTGATACTGTGTAATCATTTCTTGGAATTGTAGGTTTATAATTCATTTTATTGTGGGGAATGATAGTTGTGTAAGAGGCTTTTTTATACTACTGCATCCCTTTTTGGCTAGATAATTGGCATTGTCATTGCCGAACAGTCCACAGTGTGCTGGTACCCACAGAAAAACTATTCTTTAATTTAGATTTGTCCAACCCTCTCCAAAACTAGTTGTGTAATTAACATAATTACAAGTAAGTTGGAACAGAATGTGTTTAGAAATACCGACATATTTTTCAATTTATCAGTGTGCTCCACTGTCTTAAACACTTCATCAGATTTATACTTGAGAATTCATTGATTTTTTTTACTGTTAAGGTGGATGTTATAGTTAACTTTAATTAAATATTGCAATCCATAAACTACCTAATAGTCTGACCAAATATATCCAGAATTGATAAAAAAACTTGGGAAAAATAGCAAAACAGAAATTTCTTTCACTTTATAATCTATCATGAAAAACAACAGTACCTGCAGAGTGCAGAAAAGCAGTAATCATCCCAGTTTTAAAAAACCATAAATCAGCACAAAAATGTAGATGTCTTGAAAAAATACACATTATTTCAAATAATGTTTCGTTATGGAATCAGCAATTTCCAAGGTATCCATTATTATTAATTTAAATTTCTCAATACCTTTTCATTTTTTAAGTGCTTTCGCTATTCAACTTTTCTTGCATTTTCAAATAAAGAGTATATACTTTAAAGACGAGTAAGTATAACTCTTAACTACTGAACACCGAATTTTTCTACTTTTACCTTTTGAGGGCATTTTTGTTAGCATCCTCCAACGTAGTGTCATATCAGATGGTGAATTAATGAAATGGATGAAATGATGCTCAAATGAGCCTGAGGTCCATAGAGCTTTAAGTTGCCTAACATTCATCTCTTCAGGATAAGGGAAAACCTCGGAAAAAACCTTATCCAGATAACTTAAGCGAGATTCAAACTCGCAACCTCTTGGACGTGAGGCTATGCATCGCTTTCAATGTTTCCTTGATATACTAAAATTAAGGATTATGAGTTATTATTATCAGAGCCTTTATTTTTGCTGTTTGTAGATCTGTGTTTCTTTCTGTGCTAAAGAATTTATTTTATATGCAAATTTCAGAAGTTATTATTAATGTGATGATGCTTACTAACCTATCATCAGTACTAAAAATTTAATCTAGACCTCTTCACTATACAGTTATTTTACCTGCAGGTTGTAAATTTTGTAAATAGCTCTTATATTCTCAAAGCACATATAAATTCTAAAATTGCTGAAAATCTTTGCAACTTGATCTCTTTTATGAGTGCAACAGGGCTTTTGTGACAAACTTATGTCACAATGTATTTCTCTTTCTCTTTGTATTTCTTTCTCAATTACTGGCCTGTTTTAAGTGGAACAAGTATAGCAATCCACTCAAAAGTTCAATATCGAGGTTCCACTGGAAATACATGTTTTGATGCTCCCTGAATATTAAAAAGAATAGGTCACACACATGCCACTCATGGACATCTTTTGAATGGTAAGCCAGCCCCTGTGTTTCCAATGTGCAGCATAAGCCTTTCTGTGTTACATGTTCTACTTGATTGTCTGCGATACACTCGTGTGCACCAGACCCTTGACCTGAGTACGGCACTGTGCTCAATTCTAGGCAACGACCCTGTAGCTGTAGTTTGTCGCCAAAATTGGCTTAGGGCAGCAAGTTTAGCTTGTGTTTTATTCTTTTGTGTTCTTTAAATTTTAAGCATGAGACCGTTTACTTATTTTTGATCCTTTGTTTTAGCATTTTAACTGTTTTAGCCTTCAATTTTTAATGTTTTAAGTTTCAGTTTTTTATTTCTAACCTTTACTGCTTGCAGTTTGAGTGTTTTAAGATTTGTTATGTTTCGACTTCAAGCTCAAATGATTTCTTTGTCGACGGGCCCTTAAATCTTGCTTACTTACTGGCCCTAAATAAAAAGAAAGGTTTTTAGAAAAAAGGTGTGTGTGCATGGGCTTCCGAACCTCTCACTGTCTTCCAAGGATGCGACACAAAGATTTTCAACAAAATCCATCCACCACAAACTGGAAAAATGTTTGTTTTATTTTCTTAATAATGACCATAATAATTTTGATTAAAATGCATTATGTTTAAAAATATTTGCTTAACAAATAAGTTGTATATCTTGAACTTTTTGGGAAAAGCCTGTGAAGTATTCTTCATCCTGCTGAAAGATACTGCATTAACCATTTCTGAGTATTCTTTGTTATGAGTTTGAAATTTCAAATATTTGAGGTTCTATCAGGTTGTAAGTCGCTATTGATTTTTTTATCATGTAAAGTGGATGGAATTTTAGAACCATCACATAGTGATCTGGCTATCACCCATTAGATATTTCTTATGCATACAACAAAATGTGCAATGAAGCAGATCTCAACTAACATATGGTAGATAGAAGAATTAGCTTTAAAAGAATCATTTGTAGAGAAGTGAGTAGAGAAAATTGTGAAAATGCAGCACATCACGCTTTTTTAATTTGCTTCTTGTACATTATGGTCATTTTCACTTTAGAAATATGCTACTTCGTTTTCAGTTCCATAGGTTTCATTTATAACATATAAAGTTAAGATTTCTTTAATCAAGTAAAGCTAGATAAGATAAATCTGATAGCAATAGGACATGGAAGGAAATTTTTGGGGAATCACTGATACTGTGCAAGAGCAATAAGTAGCACACCTCAAGCTGGTGTAAAAACTAAACAGAGCTAGCCCCATAGAGCACTTGCCTGCTATGCAAGGAGTTCCGAGGTTGATTTCCACCTGGGGGATGCGAATTTTTCTCTGGCAAGATTATTTTCTATTCTCCCCAGAGTCTGGAAGTATAAATGAGAGAGTGGATATCTGATATAATGTACAAAACTCGAAGAAAAACCATCATATATTGGTTATTACCATTGGCGTTACGGAATATATTCCAGAGGCAAAAGGCTGTCGATATGACCATTGCAGTTAAAGACAGGATATAAATAGATCAATAAAAAAAAGAACTAAACAGTTCAATGCTGCTAAATAGCATACACCTTGCCAAGCTAAGATGGGGTGATATGATGAATAAGGCTGTAAAAAAAGAAAGATGTCTCACCTTAGTTAATGTTTGCTTTCAATTGTGTCAAAATGGCAAGTCCAGTTACTTTTTCTGTCAATTTATTTCTCATAAAATTGAATCATAAAACACAATCCTCATTATTCCACTAACATATCGAAGTGATATAAACAGTGAAACTTTTCAAATGACTGTGTAGAAACATTTGGGTCGATCTATAGACACAAAAGTTAAGTTTCACTTACCTTACTTTTTATCCAGACACGATTCAAAGACCATTGTCATCATTATCAGCGGTTTCTCAACTCTTGAGATATAAACTTGAGAAACTGTTGATAATGAAGATGTCTTTGAAACGCATCAGCATAAAAAGTAAGTTAAGTGAAACTAAAAGTGTCTATAGATTGACTCAAATACTTCTACAAAAACAGTCCTCATTGTTATTGTTAATGCAATCAGCAATTCATTGTGGCCTTGCAACTCACAGATGTTCTGCCTGATCATAGCTTTGATACCTACTACACTGTCTCTCTACTCTCTCTGTCTCACAAACAGCTGGCTTCAACGTTACACAAGCCCTAATGACATAGTTGTCGACAGGCCCGTAAACACCACTACTCATTTATTCACTCGATGTTACACTCACTCAACACTTAAACATGCTTATCTAAAAACTGCTTCACTTCCATAGTATCTGGAAAAATACACCTTTTCTTGAAACTTCTTATAAGTGAGCCCAGCATTTGAACAACTTTGAGAATTGTGTGGAATCGCTTTGTTCTGCTGCGCTCATCATTTCCTTTACTCGCCGTGCAGTGGTGTGAGGTAGTCAAAATCGGCTCCTTGACAGCAGCTGCCAGCTTGCATCAAAATATTAATAATGGCGAAAGCGAGGAGCTGTTTGGTGCCCTGCAAAAAAAAAAAAAAAAAACTAAGAAAAACAGACATTACCAACACATTTAAACTCTGTAGTCCATTTCTTGACTGCAGACAATTATGAATATTTCAAAGTGGAATCCAGTCCCTTTATTGTGATTGGGTTAAAGCTTTTTATAAGTATTTAATCATGTAGAACATTCTCTTTTATTCATTTTCTTTATGGCACTGTAACAACCAAACAGATAAAGTATGTATATGAAATTTCAAAGGGCACTATATAAAGGATCGCACTTGAACTATCGTTGCTATTTCAACTCCCAGGGCTATCCATGTGTCAGGCCTGCCCTTGTAAAATCTGATTTTAAGAGCAATAATGCTTATTCCCCAAAACTGTGGAATGTCATGTAAAACTTTCTATTGAGGCTCTCAGAGATGTTTATAAAAAAAGCATCTAATGTGTAGCAGTCATGTAACTTCCTCTTCTCTTCTACTTCATGTTGAGATAAAATTGGGCTGCACTGTAGCCGAGTGGTTAGAGCATTTGCTTCTCACCAAAGCAGCCCGAGTTCAATCCCAGACAACCACATGTGGGTTTTATGGTGGACGAAGCGGCACTGGGGCAGGTTTCCTCAGGGTTCTCCAGTTTCCACTACCATATCATTCCACTGGTGCTCCATCTTCATTTCATGTATCATCAGTGTCACTGCCTGCAGTGCTGTTTAAAGTTAGAGGGTTTTAAACACTACAAAAAAAAAAAAGGAAAAACATTGCCTCCAACTATCTTATTGCTAATTTTTTGTATGTACTAGGGGAATATGCTTTAAGTGATAGTTAAATCTTTTAAGAGCTGGTTGCTAAGTGATGGCTTTGGCATTCCATTATCTTTGCATGGCCAGGAAATAAAAGGAATGAATAACGACTCCCCACTTGAGAAAGGTATAGGTATTGGGAAATTCAAACAAATAACAAGGAATATCTCGGAAATTGCTCACACCATAAAAAGGTATATTTGACATAAGTTGTGTCAGTTACGTTAAAGTCATCCAGAATGAAGAGGACTTTTGAGGACATTCCCAGAAAATTCAGGATGTACATTTCATTTGTCATGAAAATATTTCATCCAGAATAGTTAGAGTAATTTTTTAAAAATGTTCTGTGCTAAGAGCAGTCCATTGTGGGAGTATTTTTTGAAATATTCAAGAGGCACCCTTAAAAGGTGTTGAACTTAAATACCAAGTTTGGTACTTAACTGACGTTTTGTTTGTTGGTTATGCAGTTCACAAACACACACATGGACACGCATACCCATCCTTTTTAGATTCAGAGAGTGCCAAAACATATATTTGCTGTGAAATCTTATCTTGATATATCAAATTTTTGGATGGAACACAACATCTTCTCTACCTACAATGTACATAGCGGAGAAAGTGAAATTAGAAAAGATGAATGCCATAGGTGCCATTTGGAGGCTCATCAGGCATAGGAATTATTAAGCAGTTGGCTTCAAGTTAGCTACAATCAAACCTTATCAGTACAAAGCATAAACAATAGAGGTCGAGGGTCACTGATGGCAGTTAAAACAGTCTGGTGAGTTGTCCACAAATGCCAACAGATTCATGGTTGTGGTAATTTTATTTTCTGCGACATCACCCTCTAAGTTCTGCAATTAAAACTTGATGCAGAATTTGTTTTTTTTTAAACAGCAGAGATACACCACCTGAAGATGACTAATAAGGCCTGATGATTGCAAAAGTGATCATTAAATCAAAAGACAGCCATTGCATATATACATTGGTAATTCTAAGTATTTTGTTTTTTTTACTCCCATCTTAATGTTCATCTTGAATTTTCTACGAAGAGCCAACCAATAAGTAACTTGAAAAAAGATAAGGCTGTAGGATTTGGAATTCTGGGAGTATACTGTAAAGCGTTTACCAAATGATAATTAACTCCAATAAATAAATTTTGGAAAATTAATCTACATTAAGCACTTGTAATGCTTCATTTGCCAAGTTGCTGGCAGAACATGCTTCAAGACCATTTGAAGGGCTGAACACCATAGTGGACCATCTCTATGCATAGTCGACATTAAGCTGTTGCCATCTGTTGGTATGCCCAGGATACCTGTTCCCTTGAATCTATCCCTTTTTCGGGTCCTTGTAATTCCCATCCTACGCCTGCGAGATTTGAGGTATGGCTGCAGATTCACACCTGCATCTGCAGAATAGAGGTCTTTGGATAATATATTCTGTATACTGCAGATTCCCCTTGAGTCTACTGCACGAGGCATCTCTTCCATATGTGGAGAATGAAATTAGGTGCTAGGCTACCAAGTTTTACAGCTCATTGCCACAACATCGGAGCAGTCGACGACGACAATGATGATGATTAGTGTTATTTTTCTTCGTTTTTTAAAAATGGCAGATAGTTCACTATGGTTCTCAGCCCTTCAACTGTCTCCATTCTCAGCTGTTGGTAAAAAAACTGGTGATTCCCCAACCTTCTTCTTCCCGGAGTATCTGTAGTGTCATTTGGTGTGGAGTTAGTGAATTCTATCATCTGCTGGATTCTTAAAATTCATTACTCAGTAGCTTGACTCTTTGTTCTATACTTTGTGGTTTTTTTTTTTTTTTCCAGAAGTGATTGGCTACAACCAATTTATCTGGTTGCATCCAATGTTTGTGAAGTGTTCTTTCAATATTGATAAAATTAAAGAAAGTAGAAGTATTCCTGAAAGCTAGAAAATAAGCATGTCGGTACCAATACATAAAAGAAAAGCAGTGGTGAATGAAATAGAACCACAGAGAAATCATTCTCTTATCTTAGAGAAGTTTATGTTGGAACAATAGCTGTAATATTACAAGAGTGAGCTGATTCAGAAGGGAGATTATTAGTTTCAAGTAGGTTTTAGGAAGGGCAAGCAATCATAGCATAATTTGGGCAGTAATTAGCAGGTATTTAAGAAGAAGAGTATATGAATTGGGTGATTTTGGAAAGGCATTGGATACCATAAATCAGGAAGCACTGTGGAAAAAAGTGTAAGTGATAATTTATCACTGGAGTTGAAAAACTTTGGGGAAATAAACTTCTGTATTAAATGTGAAGAAAATGAAGTTGTGGAGTGATTGAACAAAAGTTAAGATTAAGGCAGAAATATTAATGTTATTACATTGTTTAATCTGTTTATAAATTACGTATTGAAGAGTCAGGGAAGCAGTAATACCATTGCCGAGTGGTTAAACCACTTGCCTATCACCAATCAATACCATGAATCTGCATGTGATATTTGTTGTGGACAAAGTGATATCTGGGAGGATTTTCTCTGGTTTCCCCACCACTCATTCCCACAACTGCTCCATCACCTTTCCAATCCATTTCACCTCATTTCATATCATCCTTTTTCTCACTCTCATACCTGGTGCTGGGCCGACCACCTGCTTCCAGGTCTTCACTGTCCGGTCCATAGGTTCCTGTGCTCCCCAACAGGCGTCCGACCCTAGGCACTGGCTTGTAAGTCCTAGGGGGTGTAAGTCCTACTTAAGAGGAGGGTAATCAGGTAAAGGAGAAGAAGAGTTATATTGATGAATAGAGACACTGGATTATTGCACACAGATAATTTAATGGTAGGTGCTATAATAGTAATAGTTCTGCAGAGGCAATTAATAACTAAACACAACAGCACTCGTAGGGCCATGGTCTACTGCCCTACCATCACGCTCCCACCTCTGCTCACATTGGGCACCATCAGTGGTATGCAGTAATGCAGGATGGCAGTGGTTAGAGCCCCAAATCCATCCCAGCCAGTGAATGCAGTGTTCACAACCCAAAAACGGAGTTGTGAAGAGGAACCCAGGACTGGGAGTGAATGGCCACTGGCATGGTATGAGAACTAGGATAAAGATGATTTGAAGGTGAAATTGATGGTAGGAAATGTAATGATGGAGTTTGTGGAATGAATGGCAGAGGAAACTGGAGAAGACCTGTCCAGATGCAGCTTCACCGACTACAAATCCCACATGTAGTCACCTGGGATCAAAGAGGATTGTTTAGAATGTGGGATCAGAATAAATGGAAATAAATCAAACTTCATAGCTTGTAAAAAAGGAGATACATTTAAGAAAGAATAAAGAGAGCATATGAATGTGTAACAGCTGAAAGTAATATGATTATCTAGGTGTACGACTAGGGCTAATAAATAACTAAGGTACTCCTTTATGAGCAGTACTACACTGCCTAAAAATGAAAAGCACAGTTTTACATATTTGAGGATACATAGGCAGTATTTTACTGCGAAAGTATGAATAACAGCAACAGGTTCAAGGTCGTACTGCCAAAATAGGTGCGTGCCATTTTCTTCCAGTAACTTACTGCCCCAGATCTGACTCCTGTGCCAGAGCTCACCATGTGCTATATATTTCACAACCATGTTTCATGATGGTATTCAAACCATATTTGTTAAAATGAAGCTTGATAGAGAATTAATAATTGTAGAAATATCTGGTTCTGTATAATACTAAAATTGAAGTGTGGAAAAATTGAAATTGAGTGTTAATTATGGACAAACTTTAATTGCTGTGGTGTGCTCTCAGCGTCCCATTCTACACTGGATGTGAAAGACCCTTTGATTTTGCTCAGATGCCTCTATCAGGCTTGAAATTCCATAACGTGTCATAAATCCACAACCTGGGACCACCAGATTTACTTCCCTTCCAAAGGAAACCATGCTAAGGATTTTTACACTTGAAAAATCTGTTGCCTTCTGCCAGGTTTGACTCTGTGACTTACGGAACCAGAGGCTAGCTGTTTATAGTCTGACATAAACCAACAACAAAGAGTGTGATAATTGTCTTGCAATGCATATCCACTGCAGACTGCCTAGTATGACAGTGTTTTAAAATGCAGTAAATGTTGCCATTCTGTTTTGCTGCTGAAAATATCCAGTATAGTACTGCTCATCAAAGCAGTAGTTTACTGGAGTGTAGCCCTGGCTGAAGTAATAATGGTGATTGGGATGTGCACTGTAGGATGGTGAGTGCAAAGATTAGAGCAGCCATATTAGGGTTAAGAATATTTGACTTTGTCCAGCTTTTATTTGTCACTTCAGTTTTCACTGTTAGTTAATAGCTGAGTTTGATTGTTGCTGAGACTTCACTTAACTCACACTGTCATTTCACTAAAGTGAACTAGTTTGATTTTCCCTTTCACTTCACTTTCTTCACATTGTAATGAAAAATACACGACTCAGCCTCTTTCTCCAGACAGTTTACTCGCTGGAGAGTATAACACAAGACATTTAGAATCCCTTGCAGTACAGCTCTCACTGGAAGTCGCCAGTCATCACAAACTTTCTAGGAAAACAGTACTGTTTGTCGCACCAAAAACATACTCATTCACTACTCACTCTTGTTATACTGACTTGCATCAGGAGAGCACTCACTTATGTATGTAGCTGTTGGACATTCCCTCACAGCTCCAGAACATATTGGATGGAGAAACATCCAGTAGATTCTAGTTATTTGGTGATAACACTTAATCGTATTTATCCTGCATGAATATGCTGTTTATCTGTTTATATTGTCACCTGGCCAGCGCCAACCTCAGTTTGTGCAAAAAGAACGTGCAACATTACTAAGATAAGTGAAGTTTTTAGTTTCTAATTTGTTCTTACTTTAGAATCTTGTTGCTTCACTATTAATAGCTTCAATTTTCCTTATGAAAATAGTTGCCAGAAATGTTGGTTAGACAGAATTTATAAAGAAATGGTTGAAGCAAAAACATTGTACACAGTGGAAATACGGACTGTTGCAGAATTAGGCAGTAAAATAGATACTATCCTTGGAAAATTCTACAAAAAACCAGCAAGGTTATCATTGTATACTGAGCAGAATGGCTCAGATGGTAGTGTCTGTGCCTGCCTTTGGGAGTTGTGGGTTTGATTCCCATGGTCAATCTTCCTGGCCCATAGGTTTTTTTTGGGGCGGGGGGAGGGGGGTTCTGCGGGTCACTAGGTGAATAATTACATCCCCTTGAATTTCCTGTCGCTCCATTCTACCCCATTCTCATCCTGGTTGGCTGTTTCAGGCTTCTAAGCGTTGGCAGGAGTTTCACTGTGAATGCAGGTATATTTGCTCCCTGTAAATCCTCATTCTCCAGATTGGGGGAGGTCCCTTGAGTTCTGGAGCCCCGAGTGTATGCGTAAGGGAGTGAAGGGAGAGAGAAGCTGGTTGTACAAGTAGTGAGTTTCAACATGTAGCAGTTAGGAACCCTGTCCTCTACTTACTTTTCTCCTTTGTAAGGCCACCCTTCATATCCTCTCACCTCAGCCCTCCCAGCAGGGATTTCATTGTTTGAGATGCTAAGTCCCCTTCTCAACCTTGTCATATGTCATATCATTGTTTGTTTTAATTTTATATATCTGGAAAGCCTCAAGAAACTGAGCAAAGCTCATTGCAAGTTTTGGTCAACTTTGTATTCGCAACGAGCCGGCATTGACAGTAAGAGCATGGAGTTGGAGAGCATTTTCCTCTAGTGGCATTCAAGCAGTCATGTTTTTTTCAATTGCTTACTGATACCATGTTTAACAGCATGTAAAATGTGACTTAACACAGCAGAAATTTCCTTATAATTTATTTTGTGCATGACGAATAATAGGAGTCCATTAATATTCATATGGCTAATTTAAAATGGTAAGTACAATATACTGTTGATTTTTGTCTAAAAGGTTTCGTGACTGTGAACTGCATGACAAAGAAGAACTATTTTCATTAGACTTGCTTTATTTTCATTTCCCTTTTACTTCAATATTCACCTATAGTAAGTAGAGCATGTATTGTATTCCACCCAGAAATTTACCAAGATTTCACTAGAAATACATGTTTAGTAAAGATTTTGTATGTGCATGTGCATGCGAGAGAAAAAGCAATATAACTAAACAACTAAAGGTTGGTTGAATGCCAAGATGCAATGTCAAAGCATTCAAGAAAATTCACTATTTGTATAGAAAATTTTTAGGAAACTGGTTTTCTCAAAATTGATTTAAATGCCATATGCTTATGGTACTTTCATTATTAAAGAGATAGACCACATATTACTACATGAAAAATGTACACTTGTTAAAACACACAATTTATGTCAAATAAACTTTTTTAGAGTTAACCATTCCTTTTTTTAATCTCTTGGTAATTCAAAAAGTATGGAATGTCAAAGCTACCACATAGCAACCAGCTTTAAACGATTTGACTTTCACTTAAAGCCTACTGTATTCCCACATTGTATAACATGAAATAGATAAGAGAAATACGTGTTTGTAAAAATATTTTGTACAAGAGTAGAGAAAGTCATGTGAATGGAACACATCAGATTTTTTTGTATAATCAATGGTGGTGATTTTAGGCAAAGAAAGGAAGCAAATAATTGTATTCCAAAGGCATGTAATAATATGTAATTAAAAAAAAAACTACTGTATACTGTTTTAAAATATACATTGCAGTATTTACAAAGACTGATTCAAAAAACCAGTAATTTTTATTCTACCATTTCGAGCAGTTATATCACACCACCGTTTCATTAGTACTGTATCTGTTGGTATAAATTCACTGCTCTGTTTTACAAAATGTAAGGTAACCTAAAACAACAAGTTTTGTGTTATTGATAGTGCCATAGTTTTCTGTTTCTCATTAAGATTTGAATATGAAATTGTAGTCTTTCTTCCTCTAATGCTTTGGATCCCTCTCTGCTGTTTCACTGGATAATTACTGCAAGTTTCTGTGCAATCCTTAGTACAACCCTCTTTCTTTTTGATTACATCTTACATACAGGCTGTTAGAGGTACAAGTGCAGATACATTGGTAATTGGTACCTTAATACAGTGCATTCATATAAGTGCTGAGGCTTTCACGGATGGCATTATCAACTATGTTAAGTAGATTTTCCGGGCTTGTGGGCCGTGGCCGAGTTGGATTGCCTTCCTCCGACGTTTCGCTGAAAACTGCGTCCAGCATCTTCAGGGTCAACCTCTGTTATTTTGGTCTAACTTACTTAAATACCATGTAGCGGTGGACAAGTATATATAGGCACCACCATGCGGAGTATCAGCACTCAACTAAAAGAACATGAAAGACATAGCAGGTTGGGGCAGACAGACAAGTCAGCGGTGGCAGAACACTCTCTATTGTTCAGCCACGACGTGAACTACAAAGACACGGAGGTACTCTCAAGGGCAAGCCACTACCAGGCTCGCTTGACTCGGGAAGCGATAGAGATTTTTATGCATAAAAACTCCTACAATCGAAAAGAAGAGAGACAGCAGATAAGCAAAACTTGGCTCCCGGCTCTAATAAGAGGGAGAAGAAAACCCGAGACACGAGAAGCTTTCTCTTTTATACCAGGATCAGAGACGTCCCATTTGCCGGCATTTGAAAATATAATTTGAGATCAAGTTATTAAGAAAAGATTTGTTAGTGATAATCTCATGTTGGTATTCATGAGAACGAGCGATCGTGAAAATTTATGTTGCCAAGGACACTAATAAGAAACAAAAATGATCAGTAATATGAAAGTTTGCAGTGAACTTTAGTTTATGTGCAGCCACTAAGTTAAACCAAAATAACAGAGGTTGACCCTGAAGATGCTGGATGCAGTTTTCAGCGAAACGTCGGAGGAAGGCAATCCAACTCGACCACGGCCCACAAGCCCGGAAAATCTACTTAACATAGTGCATTCATAGATGGGCCGGATCAGACCAGGCAAGGACCAGCATGCCATCCTCCAGAGTTACACCTAAACGAGTGGCGAGTCATGGGTGCGGAACACTAAATACTGTACTAACTTACATTAGGCTTATTATTTATTTATGCCAACAAACTTACTGTTGATGTTTTTAAACACACAAGCTGTGTGTGGGCAAAGTTTAAGAGGTAGAACTGGAACTTAAAAATTCAATGCCACAACTGGGATTTGAACCACAGACCTTCCGCTTACCAGGCGGCTGCTCTACCATTGAGCTATTGTAACAAACTGCCAGAATGGCATTAAATTCTCAAACCAGTTCGTATTTCTCCTGGTAAACCACAAAGGCAGTCCCACATCAGAGACAAATTACCCCAATGGTGACTTACTATTGTAAGTAGTTTATATCCCAGGATTAAATAACCTTCAGATGATGTGGGACTACCTTTGTGGTTTACCAGGAGAAATACGAACTGGTTTGAGAATTTAATGCCATTCTGGCAGTTTGTCACAATAGCTCAGTGGTAGAGCAGCCGCCCGGTAAGCAGAAGGTCTCTGGTTCAAATCCCAGTTGTGGCATTGAATTTTTAAGTTCCAGTTCTACCTCTTAAACTTTGCCCACACACGGCTTGTGTGTTTAAAAACACCAACAGTAAGTTTGTTGGCATAAATAAATAATAGTTAGCATCTGAAGGTTATTTAATCCTGAGATATAAAGTACTTACAATAGTAAGTCACCATTGGGGTAATTTGTCTCTGATATGGGACTGCCTTTGTGGTTTACCAGGAGAAATACGAATTGGTTTGAGAATTTAATGCCATTCTGGCAGTTTGTCACAATAGCTCAGTGGTTAGAGCGTCCGTCCGGTAAGCGGAAGGTCTGTGGTTCAAATCCCAGTTGTGGCATTGAATTTTTAAGTTCCAGTTCTACCTCTTAAACTTTACATTAGGCTTATCTGCATCACAACAGATGTTGAAGTTGATGAACATGCACACGTTCCCTATACCACCAAAAATAATTGTGGTTTACTGAAAATCTGCACATTATTCATGAAGTTCCTCACCACACTGCAAAAATATTTTGACATTACAGTTGATGCACACATTTATGTAAATTCTATTTTAAATTACTTTTTTCCACAACTAACAAGAAATGAAAAATTGCATGGCTGGTCTCAGCAGGATTCAGCTACAGCACACATTGCTACATATTCTATGGATGAATTTATGGTGACAGAATAATTAGTTGAGGATTATGGGCACCTCGTTCTCCTGACGTATAACCATGCAACTTTTATTTATGGGAACCATTAAAGAATAAGGTGTATGTATAAAATCTCCACACATTACAAGAATTGAAGGACATCACGAGAGAAATACATGCAATCAGTTAACATGAATTTTTGCAAGCAAACCAGAATTGTTTATGGCGATGTAGGGAATGTGTTCGCATTAAAGTTCATCAATTTCAACATCCATTGTGACACAGGTAAGCCTAGTATGTAATTAGTGTTCCACACCCATGACTTGTCGGTTGTTTAAACGTAACTCTGGTGGAGGGCACACCAGTTATTGTGCAGTCAAGTGCCATTGTGGGGCAGTCTGGCTGATCTGTGAATGCATTGTGTGTATCCACTTTGACGTAGTAGTTGTTTTTTCTCTTTGTCTAACAGTTTTCTCACAACCCAGTCACAGTTTATTACCTGATGTTGTTTACATGGCCCTAACTGTGCTGCAAAATGAACATTCCCTACATCAAGTAAACTATCTATTTTGCTTCAAACCTCAATGCGTGACCTCTAGCATAAGTATTGAGAGGTTATTGGCCTTGCAGCATTGGAACTCGCTTCCGGTACACCATCCGTCATCATGAGATTGACCCACTCTATGCCATACCTTTTCTGCCACGCTACTAACCAACCTGAGAACATACTGCTCTTAATAAATAAAATTATAAGTGTGCAAATGAAGCAAATGTTAATATAACATTGTTCATTACACTGTCCTTCATTACCAAGTACATATCTGTACTTATATCCATAATACCCTGCATAAACCACACTGACCAATTCCAAAAGTAAAATAACATTGAATGTGTGTGCAAGTAGTTGACATTTGTTACAACAGTACATGTTTGGAATGTGGAGTACAAGTGAGGATTAACTGCATACAGTACCAAATATCTGGTTGGAATAAAGGATTGGGATAAAAGAGATTTACCAATTTGTCACAGCAATGTTGCCTCTATGAATCCGGGTATCTTGTACTTTTTGGTTTTCCCTGGCATTTCTATTAAGCAGTTACTGTAGCATAAAAACCTTATGGCATCATATGAATGTTGTTTGAATTAATGCTCCACATTTTCAGGTTTACAGCAGGGGGCTGGTGATCCAGGCATGTCAGTAACTATGCAACAGCCGCTTTTACATCAATTAATCAAAAGCGAACCAATGGGTGAGTATAATATTAATTATTTGTAATGTTTATTTATAAATTTGTGTATAAAATAAACGAAATACTGCCTACCTTAAACAATTGTTTATATGGAAAAGCATTAGCTTTTGCTTTGTTAACAAATGAGACTAATGCCAATGTCCCACCGACTCTTTGACCAAAAGCATAGTGTACAGATCAGTTGATCGTGAGATATCAAGAGTTGGATACAATTCTGTTGCACATAATTTCTATTCTCCTTTTTGTATCCAGCTGAGTTGCATCTAATTTTTCCATTCAATGACATGAAGACAGCCAATCAGCATCAGTAACACAACAACATGACAGATTGCACATGCAACATATAGCCAGCTGTTGTGTATGTTTGAGTTTGTGCTACAGTAATTAGTTCTTGGTTCTGCAATCTGTTGCATGCAATTGTGCCTTCAATACAATGTAAGAGATTGAGAAATAAATCTTCATCAATTTGTAGAAAATTGCTATAGTTTTCTGAATCCTTTAACCTCAATCTGTTTTGTAACAGACTCAATATACCTTGGCTCAACTTTCTCATACTGGTTGTCATTGCCAGTGCTGATAACGCTTCTGTTTTTAATATTTAACCCTTTAATTGGTGAGTTATTAAGCTACATATGCCATTCTTCCTCTAGTTCCTAAACTAGTTTTCACATCCCTTTCATAGGCACCTCAATCGATGCAATTCAAATAGCCATGATTGTTAGAGTGATACACAATGGACTGGCCATCCATTTAAAGCCAAACTTCGCAAATTCGAATCCCAGCAACTGCAGTTAAATGTGCCTGTGGTAAAGGAAGGGGAGGGCCCAAGCAAAATAATTGGTGTAATGGCACGCTTAGATGCTGGCAAAGTTACACTTTACTGTAGTTGAATGGATTTTACTTCTTATTCTTCAAAAAAAAAAAGAAGCATTACAGGTTTATTGAAAGAATTTAATATTTTTACAACATAAGACAGCTGCAAACTTGAATTCTATTTATTCAGGTTAGCATAACAAGAAATTATAAAGAAAGAGCTAATAAAGTATCTCAAAACTTAATAAATATAAATGTTGCTTAGAAGTCTCGCTGTCAATTAATGAGTTAACTAGCATTCTGTTGAACAACTTTGACATGGAAATTTGTAATGGTGTTACAGAGTCAAAACATCCATCACAGTATCCAGCTCCAGGTGGCAGCAGATCACCCATGTACCAAAACATACCAGTGGAGATGCCTCAGGTTATGACTCCTGCACATGCTTCTCCACGGAGTGTAGGACGAACACCGTCACCTTATGGAGAATATCACAACCCATATCCAACCAGTGGTATACCAGGTTATGAAAGTCAATTAACATACATGCAACCAAGGCAGAGTGAGTTTATGAATGCACCACACGTGACAAGAAATATGCATTCATTAGTCTTGGACAAGTTGACACACGCACAAACAATAAATGACCTGAGTGGCGGAGGGAATGTGGTATTCAACAGTAGTTCAGGGTTTGTAACACTGCCTGCTGGAACATCAGCAGCTATGTTACCAGGAATGGGCACTATTGCACAAAATTCTGGAGGGACGCCTGTATCTGGTATGTTAAACATTGGTATTGCATCACCTAGTAATCAACCTATGGTTATGAGTAACGTAAATATTAGTGGTTCAAATACTGTGGCCATGAATGTTCCTTCAAATCATGGAATGAATAATGTTGCTACTCCTGGGCCGTCAACTGGTGCAACAGAAGGAGAAAACTGTCTACTGGACCTTGATCATCAACCATATAACTTCGATTCAGCTGAGCTAGCAACTTTGGGGTCAAATTTGGGTTTGTTTGAAGGAAATCTCTCGGAAACCCTCTCAAGTCATCTCACATTATCAGAAAACAGACAAGTAAAAGACTGTCAGCAACAGAAGGATGATGTGCAAGAAAATATGTCCGACAGTTTTACGAGCCTAACAAAAGAGATTCGAGCCCTCAATGAGTTAAGCAAACAAAATACTGGTGGTGACATGTAGGATGTGTACCATACCTGTGTATTGGGTATGTTATAAAGCAGTGATATGAAATTTAGTTTTAAAAAAATGTGCAATAAATTCTTAAAGAGTCACAAAGACATAGGTGCTCATCTTTGACAAGCATTTGAATGTAAATAAGACTGAAAATATTGAGCTTTCCTAAGAAAAAAACAAATATCAATGTTGAAAATTATGTGAAACAATTTTTGTAACTTTTTTATTGCTTTTAGGAGCACAGATGTATATAAAATAATTTTTAAAATGTTTATATCACATGTTCAGTAGTCTCATGATGTATTAAGACTACGGCTTTTTATGGAATTGTTTTTATACATCACACAGTGTATATAATGTAAATAACTGAACCATGTTGCGGATGTATATTTTAATCTCTAAATATGTTAAATATTTTAAACATATGTTGTTGTTTTTCATATTGCATAGTTTATCATTCATGAACATGAAAAACAGTTTTCTTAGTGTTAGGTAAAATGTTGTGTCAAGAAAATGCCAGATCTTCCTTTACATGCTCATATACATTGTGGCAATACAATAAAAACACTCAATAATTTTTAATATTGTTTTAAAGCCTTATCGACAGTTTATTACCATTGGTAGCTGAAGCGAAAACACCTAGTTGCTAATTGAAAGAATGGCAAGTCTTTGGTTTTCTGGTCAGAAAAGGAATTAATAAGATATAATTAGTGCTTTTCTGAATTAATTTCAAAACAAGAAGTGCATGAAATCACAGATTTTCTGAAGTTGTGCCAATATTAAATTGTTAGACTCAATAAGTATTAATAGAGAAATTTGGCTGTTTGTTGTTAGCTAATGCAGGATTTCTGACATTGAAGTCATTAATCCTCTTGCTCTCCAATATTTTTCACAATGATATTGAAGAGAGCAATAGCAGTAAATAAAGGTATGCTAAATATTTTAAAACATGGATTGAACAAATTTGTAAAAAACTCTATTTATTGTAACATACACAAATGAGTGTCATGTTTTTACAAAATAATGAGTGAGTCACCGATAACTTCCGTCACAAATACCTTTGAAAAAACTATGATGTGAAAATTAACTTTCGAAGTTATAGGACAAGAGGCTCAGTAAAGTAGAGGAAATAGTTTCAACATAAACTTATCAGTTTTTAAATGGTTATATTTAAATGGTTGGTTAGTTGTTTACAACACTCCTAATATAATCAACCTCTGAGGTAACCTCTGTTCCACCAAACAAAGTATGAACCCCATTTATTAACTGGGGCATCCAACGGATAGAGTCCATTGCCTTTGATGAGAGGGTAATAATGGTAAATGGCAATGGAACAAGAGGACCTACAGATTCTACATGGACTTGGAACCATTTTGGACCATGGGGATTCTTGACATAAGCTGGTCAGAAGTGAAGGCTTGGATAGTGCTGACTTAAAATCTGATTCCCCGGAGATGGGAATCAAACCACAGACCTTCAGCATGAGAGATCCTCGGCATCCCCCCCCCCTCCCCTTTATTTTCTTTTTTGTTTAATGCAAACCCCATATTATTTATAAAGCAATTAATAACATGAAAATAATGTTGAGAATAGCATTTGTTGCATCACAATAAGTAAATTCTTCCCAAGAATTTATAATGCAAAGTTGACATTGGAGATATAGTGAAAGAAGTAAACCTTTATTTATTTTCTTTTTGTTGTGATTGGAAACCTTATATTATTTCCAACACAATTGATAGCAAAGATAAATACAGTTTCTGTCACATAAAAATATGCTTCACTATAACGTAACGTGTGTTCATGTTTTCAGTGTATTCCACACACTTGGATGCATCAAAGAATTGCAATGTGTTCACTTTGACTGATCAGCCGAAAGTGTGTTTCCTATGAACTGATGCTATAAAACAGACGTGGAAAAAAGTGGTGACAGGGATGCAATTGAGTATTTACCCTCTCCACTAACAGACACAATTTGAAGGTCTAACCGGTTCTGTGAGGTAGACTGACAATAACGGGAGGCATGGTCTGGTAGCTAATCGCTGAGAGGCAATGGAAGGGGTTAAAACTGATGTGGGGAAGTGACTCATTGAGTCAGTTTTCCCCATCTATGCTATGGAACCTGTACACCTCCCCCACTCTCAACTCCTAAATTTGTGATGCTACCTTGTTTTTCAGTTTGCTTTCTATATTCATTATTGAATGATAATTTTCATTCTGATTATTATTTTTTAAATCTTTTTAAATGATTAATTTTCTGAATATATAATTTTAGTATCACATTTTACTGTTTATTTTATATGTTACTTTTTGGCATTAGTAGATATGCACTCAAATTTTCTGTCCTAAATGATTTCATATTATTGCAATCCAGATATTTCTTTTCTGGATACATTGCCAACGATATTCAGAGCATCATTGAGTGGCAGGCTTGCACTTTTCCACCAGAGAATAGGTTCTGAGCAGTGCCATGGCCAAGCGGTTAGAGCATTTGCCTACCACCTAGGTAGCCTGGGTTCAATCCCAGGGACCCACAGGTGGTATTTGTGGTGGGCGAAGCAGTGTCATGGCGGGTTTTCTCCAGGTTCTCTGGTTTCCCCCACCACTCATTTTACCAGTTTCTCCATTATCACCTTTCCAGTCATCAATTTTGCCTGCGTTTCATCTCTTCCTCATTCCCATACCTGGTGCTTGGCTGACCACCCGCTTCCAGGTCTTCATTCTGTCTGATCCGTAGGTTTCTGTGCTCCCTGACAGGCATCTGACCCTAGGCACTGGCTTGTAAGTCCTACGTAAGGGAAGGGTAATCAGGTAAAGAAAAAAAAAAAAAAAGAATTGCTTCTGGCATAAAACATATGCAATGGCTACATTTAATGGTAGTAACATGAACTAACTCTGTCCTACTGCTCATAGTACAGCAGTATAGTTGGGGAAATGACTGAGTTTCAATAGGAAAATAACACTTCATTTGAAGGAGGCAAAACAGTTGTTTAGGTTATTTTACTTGTTAGCCCCTCATTTAGGTTTTGTTAGGTGCAATGAAATTTACTTATTCTGTTTCCGGAAGCTTGAAACATATATATATCTTAAATCAACAAATATTAATAATATTTAGTGACTAAACTTCACTATCTTTAGTAATTGTGGATTAAATTCCAATAAAATAAACAGAATAAATTACATAATAGCTTCAGTTTTTTCGTTGCATACATGTTGAAATTTGTTATTTAAATAACAAGATAAAAGATAGGGTAAAACCCAAAAATCTGGGTCCTAATAATAAATCAACCTCATTATAATTAACTGCAGTGTGAGTTTTGCACTCGAGACTCAACAGCATAGTTGAACCTCAGAATGTGCAAACATGGTTTCATTGCATTTCGAGCATCAACTTCATGCTAAAAGTTCTCAGGGTGTTACCTACATATTGCAATTCAACAAATACCATTCTTAATGTTATTTTCTGTGCTACCTATTGCACCAAAACTATGAGATGCCATTTACAATTTATTTTGGAAATCATATTTGCTTACAGTTTTAATTATCTATTAATGAGCCCCCTCTCCTTACCTTAATGCATGTAAAAATTGTTTTCCAACTCTTCTTTTCGTTTCGGAATATTTGAAGTGGAAGTTTTAGGTGACTCGCCCAATATAAGAGCTTCCTGATTGAATTAAAAAATTTAAACAATGTTGCCAAGCTCAGACAAAGCTTATAATAAAATGTAACAATTTGTTGATCATAAACTTAATATATTTTATATTTGGACAATAAAATGTTATCATCCACTCAAAGTGCTAATTTTCTACTTCATTTAAGGCTATTGTGTCAGTGTTCATTTACTGTAGGAATTCATTTAACATCAGGTGGTAATATTTATCTATTGTGATTGATAGCATTTATTTTTAATTTTTTTTTAACTTGATCCTGAAATATCAGGCTGGTTGCTGGTTTCTTCATATAGACGGGAAAATCTCTTACACAATGTTGTTTACTTGTTCTTAGTTTTTACAGTTAAGTTACTAGGCACTGTTTATTGCCAGGTTCTTCAGTTAGATTGGGTTATTTTGAAGTTCACATTTAAAATGAAAGTAAACGAGAGTAGGAAATTTACTCGCTTCACTCAGTAGTACCTCCATCACCATCTTTTATCACTCTAGCACCAGTCATGGGAAGCATTGGCTGGTACTCAGTTGCACACAATTAAGGACGGTGTACAATCCTGGATGATGTCCTGCAATGATTCCAGGCCACCCAAGCTTATTCTAACCTCCTTTAGGACTGGTCACACGTGAGCCACTTATGGACACCTTTTGGATGGTGACCCAATGCCTGTCTGACATGTGGATGTTCAACTCTCCATGGTACTTGTCGTAGATTGTCTGCAAATACACTCATGAGTCTACACTTTCCTCAATTTTTGGCGATGGCTCAGTGGCTGCACATAAGGCACTATGGTTCATCACCAATATTGGCTTCGATAAACAAGTCTGACTTGCATTTTAGATTTTTAGGGTTTGTTTTATATTCTTACCTCATCTTTTATGTTTTTATTGTTTTGATATTTTCATATTTTAACCCTGTGAGTATGTATTTTAGGTTTTAAGGTTTGACTTTGGCCCCAACTTATAATTTACAGTTTTAAGTTTGATTCTTCTTATTATGTCATTTCTCTGGTAATAGAACAGGTACCAATGAGGGGCTGAGAATTCCTAGATTTCTACATTTATTTTCACTGCTTTCTTTCCCTGCCCCTCCCTGTCTTCCATGCCTCCCTCCCTCACATTTAGGAACTTTCTAAGCAATGCAATGAGCCAATGTAAGACAAATTCTGTTTCAGAGGTAGGCAGAAAATCTGAACTTGAGTAAACATGTTTCAACTTCTTGTTGCATTATTATTGTGGCAAAATGACAAAATCAGTCCAGTCTAGTTAATTTTCTATCACTTTATTCTCCTCCAAAACTTTTACACAAATGCACACTTCTCTTTCACTGACATTAACACAGTCCACAGTATATATTGCATTAAACATTATAAATCAGTCATAAACCTTGACTTGTTTTTTGTAGCTGGTATGACAACAGACCTAGCAGCCAGCTAATAGAGGAATGATTTGAACCAATCAAACATGTTAATTTGTGATAATAATAAATACTGGAAGTTGACAGTGTTGTTGGATCACATTAAAATAGAAATTTTGGGTCAATTAAAACACTAAACAACAGTCACTTTTAAAATTTCCCAGTACATATTTCGGAGGCTAGCTTTCCTCCATTATCAACCGGACATTGACTGAACTGTAGAGGCTGCTTCCCAGGACTGGTATCTCCTGTAGGCTTCTCTGGTGGTGGTTTTAAGAGCTTGTATAACGGATCACCTTGTAGTATATCAAAATTGGAAATTCAGTCTTTGCTCTTCCAGAACAGATCTTCATCTGGAAAAACAAAGACCAAGAAAGGTTTGAAGGTTTATTGCTTTACCCAGTACAAAAGTATTTTTAGACTAAAAATTGCACAGTAATTTACAGTTCATTTTGTATTTATCAGACCATATGGGTGTCAGGTTATCTTTCCGACTTCCGCAGATCGTGCGTGATTAAGTACACTGCTCACTTACATTATCAGCAGTGTCTTGTGTATTTCAAGGAAATGAACAGAGATATTACTCACATCATCAATTTGCAGGATGTCTCTCGTGCAGATCGTAGGTCATCGCCATGTGTAAAAGATAATTGTGTACGTGGTAAACTAAACTTTCAGTTACATATTTCTGGTTACAGTGCAGCTTCCAAGATTTCAGACTTGCTGTTAGTGTTGTGTTTGTGCCAGTGAAGATGTCGAACAAAAATAAAAGACAAGTTAACATAACAATGGAAATTAAATTAGGTGTGTTAAAGAGACTGACAAAGTCGAACATTTTAATATGTAATAAATTTTAAAATATGTTATACCTTAATTTTCTATAATGTGCTAGAATATGTACGTATTTATGCAATTTGCAGTATTATGTTATGAGTTGTGAATAACAAACCCCTTATTTCGTAAAATTTGACATTTTAACTCTACAGCCTCTGAGTCCACATTAGGTCGAGTTATTGAGGTTCTATTGAACCAATAGTACGCCTATTCCCTTAGAGTGCAAGATGTTATGAAAACAAAATGTATGAAAATATATTTTGTAGCGCTCTCCAGAACAACACGAACCACCACGGCTAGAAAGTATGGTATTTAGTACCGAATGGATTTCAGCTCCTATATCTCACTCGGAGAGAAGGCATGTTACTGTCAAATTTTGAATGCGCATGTTCTATTGGGCTTTCCTCCTTGTCAACTGTGAGCATGCTACAATTGAACAGCCACATGAGTGAAACATTAGTTTTAGGCTGCCATGGTAAGCAGCGGATGTTTTCTTTAAAGTTTGCATAAGGTGGTGTGCATGGAGCATGGCGATTTCGGTAGATCTATCAAAGAAGCTTGTTAAGTAGCTCCTTTGAGGAGAAAGGATTAAAGATCTCGTTAGATCTTCTCTAAATGTATATATAAGCCAGAAAGCTGTAGGTAGCGGTCAAAATAGGTGAGGCAAGGAGTGTTGGCAGGCTGAGGAGAGCCCCAGATGTGTAGTACGTGTACCTGCCCTTGTCAGGGCTTAACTGCTAATATGACGAGATTGCGGGTGTAATTGAGCTTGGCATAGTGACAGGAAGTAGCAAGATTTGCTCCTCAGTGGCTGCAGGTCAGGGTGCAACTGTTTATGTGCCTTGCTGGTGCAATGAAAGTACCCAAATATTATTGGGGGTTGACTTTAAATTTTTAAATCCAAGTATCTCTTGGTAGGATGTATAGAAGCTTAGCTTTTCCCATTGATGGTGTTGCTCCAATGCTACCTGATGTGCCCGCAAGCCATGAGGTGAAGTCGGTGATGCCTCAAACGGCGTGCTCTGGGGTTATAATCCTCAAGAGAACTAACCAGTATCCTCCGATGGCAAAGAGTCGTAAACTTTTGCGATCTGGCACCTAATTTCATCCTCATGGGGAGGGAGTGGTATACAGAATAGATGATCCGAAGACCCCCATTCTGCACGCTTGCAGTAGCAGGAGGTTTGAGTCTGTGGTGACGTCCCAGATCTCGCAGTTGTACAAAAGGACAGGGATTACAAGGATCCGAAAAAGGGGTAACTTCAAGGGAACAGGCACGCCGGACCTTAGCTAATGGTACAATGAGGCTATTGGTCCGATGCGACAGGTCTCTGATGTGTTTCCCGAAATTACATACCAAGCTTCACTCCTAGGCATTAGCTGGCATTCGTCCATCCTATCGTCTTCCTGAGATATGTGAATTTGAGAATGCTGCGGGAAAGCGGCACTTGGCAAAGAGAATGGCGTGGCTTTTCTCCGGGTTTATGGACAATTGCCAACACTTGCACCATTCTTGGAGAAGTTGGAGGTATCTCTGGATAGTGTAGAAGGTTCCACCTGGATTTCTGTTTGTGAGTATAGTAGCACGTTGTCAGCATACTGAGCTATGTTGACGTGCTGCTGTATTGGTAGATCGGTCACGTAGACGCTAAATAGCATGGAAGCAAAACAGAACCTTCGGGGGCTCCGGCTCTAATTGGCCTTTGTGTCAATTTGTTTCCCGCAGCTGGGACCACGAAGGATCTGTGTTTGAGGTAGGACTGTCGTAGTTGTATCATGTGTGTAGGTAGTTCCAGTCGGATGAGTCGTGGAGAGGGCTTTCTCGACGTCCAGGGATACCTGGTATCCCAGGACAGCAGCCTCCACCACTCGCAACAGCTGCTGAGGTGTCGAATGTCCGGGACGAAAACCAAACCGTTGGGAAGGTATAGCTTGAATGCCACCCAACAAGCGGGAAAGCAGAAGCCTCTCAAAAACTTTCGAGAGCACAGACATAAGGTTTATGGAGCGGTAGTTTAGTTAGATGAACTGGGTCTTTTGCTGGTTTCAAGATGTAAACCACCCGGGTCTCCCTCCACTCACGTGGAAAGTGACACAGGGCGAGGCACATATTGAATACCTTCCTGAAGAAGAGCCCGGCCTTGAAGGAAAGGTGGCGGAGCAGGACGGGGGTTAGCCCGTCCGATCCCATGGTCTTTTTTGGGGTTGAGAGCCGGGCGAGCATACGAGGACATTTAATTCCAACGTGTACGAAAATAGGTGGATATGCGGGTGTAATGCTCGGGAACCACTTCTTTCCTTTCCATGTTAGTTATTCGTGCCATTCATTGCAGAGGGGTTGCGACAAATCTTAGCCATATTAATACAGTAATAAAGAAATATAGTGTGAATAATAAGCATGTAAACAGTCCACTTGATTTTATTGTATTAGGCAATGTTAATATAACAATATTAAGTCGTGCCTATCACGATGAGATAGTGTTTTTATATTGATAGATTTAACTTCTGATATAGATAGTGCAGTGAAAGAACATGTAGCAGGTGATCAGATTTTTAAGGGAATTTCAAAATCAGCCGCCGGATTACATATTTGAAACTAGAGGTTGTGTCGGAAAAATTAGTATTGTAGCACATTGGTACATTTTTGCACTAGCCACCATTGGGTTTTCGTGAAGTTGAGGTGGAGTAAGTTCTGAGTATGATTTATCAGACTGTTTTACAGATGCGTATCTTATCACTCAAGTGCGTTGACAACCAAAGTTTGAATTGATCTTTCAGACCATGACCAAAGATATCGCTTCCAGGAAGGCTGGCATTCGATTCTTGAAGATACACATTATTTATATTCTTCGTTTCCAGGATGCTTCTTCACGTCGAACATATCAGTATTTACATACGTAGTTACGAGCAAACTCAAATTGACAGAAATTCCGCTTATGTCAACATTCAGTAGGTATGTTAAGTGCAAAATCTACAGCTCGTGTTTCTCCTTCTGATATATTCAAGATGCACTTGGACTATTATATTTCACGGTATACTGAGTAATAACCTGCGCGTGATACCTACCCATTACTCAGCATACCGTGATTATATTTCAGAATTGGACAGAGGTGCATTTGGTTTAGTATTAATCGATCCTGACTCATGACAGGCGCTTAATTGTCATAGCCTCATGCCAGATTTACAAGCATGAAAATTAATCACGAGACATAACTAAAATTATCCTGGCAACTGCCAGCGCTGTTATTCGTTTCACAACTATCCAGATATTATACTAGCACCCAGTAGAGCCCAACCTTTTCTCTTATGAGCTACTGGCTTCACCTTGTCGCTCTACCACACATCCTTCATTATGTGCATGAAGCTTTTCCCCGCGCTGCCTCAGGTAACCAAACATTAGAGCTTTAGCACTTTAGTCCCATGAATGCGCCATAGCTCGGCGAACTGTAGGTGGAGGCAAACCGCCCTCCCCTATTTCACAGAAGGTTGGACATCATTGTTAGTAGCTAACTATAATGATGAGCGAGTTAAAATGCTTTAACTGGGTTGGTCATACCGGATGTTAATAAATAAAATGGTGCTCAAATGAGCTCTGGCGGGCGTGTAAGCTTAGAACCTAGACATTCGCTTTCCCGGAATCCCGGAAGCAGCTTTGTTCGGGCACCTAACTTATCGCAGTCATGTTTGGAACTCTGAACCTCTTCAATATGAGGCAAATAGGTTAATCTCATATAGTGGAAGTGGGCTGGGAAATGTTATTTACGAATGACACCAAGAAATTCAAAAATTCTGTTTAGCTTTAAATGTAACAATTTGTTCAGGTTTTGAGGTTCAAAGCTTAATTACAACAAAAATCACATTTCTCAAAACTCAAACAAATAGTATTCAAGTTATGGTCGTATGTATTCGATTTCAATCCACTGTGCATTCTACAAATGCAATAAATCATCATGCAAAATGTGTACTCCCGTTATGGAGTTTCGTGCTATGTGGTCAGCGATTGCATTACCTTCTATGATGCGCAGGTTTTCGAACGCAAAGAATGCTCAGGCGCCACTTTGGCAGATATGACCAACCTTTGACATGACTAATCGGTGATTAATTACAGCTTTAAAACAAATTCATTTAAAGATAAAAATGGAATTTTTGTTTAAATTGAGTAGTTATTTCAGTGTTAGGAAGAAATCAATAAGCAACAATGAAGGATTAATAAATATTTTAAGTAGGTTACACTGTATGTTATTTTCTTATGTTGGTACTTATGAATTCTCACACTGAAAGTCTACGTCAACATGGCGGACCAACTTGAAAGTACGTAAGTTTGTTTCTAAATATATTTGAATTTAAATGCTTGTAGTTCTTATAGAACCTTGGAAAGGCGTATGGTCAAATCTCTGAATTCCCTTTTGATCACTTGTTGTTACCATCTCAATATGGAAGTACTGCAAGGGAGTAATTTGTTGAACGGCTGCCAATACGAAGCGCTTAGCGAAGGACGAATATGAAATTTCAAAAATTCAAAAGTTCCCAGTTCTTTTAATGTTGGCTTTTGAATTTGTAATCCCATTTGTGCGATGACATTGCCACATAACCGCACAACTTCACGAAATCATCGAGTTTATAGCCATCTTGCCCACTTTTACACCTAGTTATGCGTTTTAACGTCACCAGAAACCTAATGCTGAATGAATCACGAATCTTATCAGTTTAAGCGCACGTAGCAATAAATAATTACATTGTTAGTTAAAATGGTTAATTGCACCAAAGTAGAGGCTATATAACATTACTTACAATGCTTGAAGAATTGAAAATACAATTATGCTTTGAATTGAAATGCCAAACATTGAATTTAATATTTCCTTATCAGAGGCCAAGGATGTTCAAAAAAATCTGTAGGGTGATTCAAATAAGTATTGCACACTTTGTGCACATATTTGGTTGTTATAACATTTTTGTGAATTTTCGAGTCCATTTAAATTACATCTTAATATATATGTATATATTTGAACATTATTCAAATCATTGTCAATTAGATGGCTGAAGTACGCATTTACTGGTTTTAAAGTAGTAGACTAGTGGCTATTATTCACTATAATCTAGTTATGTAGTTTATTATAGGTTTGCTCTAAGGCTTCATTCTTTAACTTGGATTTCGGTTGTGTTAATACTTTTACATTTGCGTGCCTCTGAAGCTTAAGTCTATGTAATGCTGTATTTATAATAAAAGTTTCACACATCTCCTTTTTCCAATGCAGTTTCTCCAAGAGTACACATCTAGATGGAGTGAAAATGAATGGGGTAAGCATATCTAGTACAGTTCAGAAGACACAGTTTCGCGAAGTAAAGCAGACTGAGCAAATTTTTAATCAGGTTCAAATTACTAGTTTAAATGTAATTATATTTGCAGCTTTTGAATTTATTATAGGCTAAAACTAACAGTTACAACAGCTATACATGAACAGATATTAACATAGGTTACTAGTCGCTTACTTCTGTAGCGTGATGGTTGCATGTGTGCCTGCCTTCTAACCAAGTTCGAATATCAGTCAGGAAGAGTTAACTGAAAAACATCTGTTTAGGAAATGCTTCCTATATACTAAGTCAGGTGACTCAGCAAATTACCATGGGCTCATTTAAGCATCATTCCACTCTTCATTCAAATCTTTGGAGACTTAGATTGTTAAAAGCAATGTGAAATCCTCCTCAACAGTGCCCCTCAAAAAATATGTATTAATTCTTGGTGTGTGTTACATATGTGCATGTATTTGCAGTAAAAGTGCCTTTTTTTCCCTTATTGAGTCTTGACTCTGTAATGCCAGAATTTCCAATATTTTTTATTTATATCAGTCAAAATCTGGCATGCATTTTGACATAAATTATGTAAAAGTAATCTTTGTTTGATGTCCATGAATATGTGGTCATCGTCCATTAGATTACTGAAAGTACTTAAATAATTTTGAAATAATCTTCAAGTGGGAAAAACACACATTCTCTTGGATTTACTTAAAAACACAACTTCATCATTTAATAATAATTTGACCATTCAAGTGCATCAATTACCAGTGATCAGGAACTTAAAAAGGCTTACACATGGTGCCTTTTTATGCTTAATATCTAATAAAACAAGGAAAATATTTATCCCAGACTAAAAATATGCAGAATATGCATTTACTAGGTAATTGCAACACAACCTAGTGGCGATTCTGCTGACTGTCGGTGCATGCACAGTAAGTAGCTTCGGACTTAGAATTTGGCCGGCAAGTGCTGCGGGACTCTTTCTAAAGAAGAGCCATTTTATCCATGTTGATTGGATGAAAAATACCAAGTTAATATTATTTATTTATGCCAACAAACTTACTGTTGGTGTTTTTAAACACACAAGCCATGTGTGGGCAAAGTTTACCAGGAGAAATACGAACTGGTTTGAGAATTTAATGCCATTCTGGCAGTTTGTCACAATAGCTCAGTGGTTAGAGCGTCCGCCGGGTAAGCGGAAGGTCTGTGGTTCAAATCCCAGTTGTGGCATTGAATTTTTAAGTTCCAGTTCTACCTCTCAAACCAAGTTAATAGTTGCCTCTGAGACAAAACATGCATCATGAGCTGTTGAACGTACAGAAGTGTATGTGATTTGTGCCCCAATTATTTATTTGTTATCGTGTGTTGCCTACATCCTTGGTATTAAAAAAGATTGGTTTTATTTGTTAGGTCTACAGTGAGCAACACTTAGGTACATTGAACAAGGCATACAACATTATTAGTAACATATTTTAATGCAAATGCATATTTCTTTTCTGCTCTGAAAAAGTAGGTATGTTCACTTGCTATGTGAGTTACCTAATTACTTAATTTCAGAAAATTTAAATAATATTTTATGTTGCATATAATACATTTTGCGTGTTTTGTTAAGTACAATATTTCAGGAGTATGAAGTAATGTTGCATAGTTGCTAATTTTATATCTATATTTTATAAATATATTTTTATTGCATTCCTTTTATATTAATATTTGATTTACACATGCAATATTTCCAAATATGTGGAAACACTAATCTTAGCTCTAAAAGTAGTTTTATCATGTGAGTCCAAAACTTGGAAGGTAATTTATGATATTTAGCATAAGCTACAAACATTAATAAATAACATTTCTCAGAATATATTTAAATTAAGATGGCTGGAAATAATGAAAAACTTTTAGACATAACACAAGAAAAAATAAATAAATGTAAATCAAATTGGAAGGCCACACCCTTTGGCGAGAAAATGATTGCATTTGAAGGAAGGCACTGGATTGGAACCCACAGGGGGCCAGAAGAGGAAGACCAAGAGATAGTGGAAGAGATCAGTGGAAAAAGAGCAAGTAGTATGGGAAAAAGTTGGAATGAAGTAAAGACACTTGCTATTAGTAAAGTGAGGTGGAGACGTTTTGTATCAGCCCAATGTTCCCTGGAGGAATAATAAGGAATGGATGGTGATGTGAGTGTTAGCTCACATGCAGTTCAATAAATAGAATAGGTTAAGTCACATCAGTGAATTCTCACCTTATCTGATCATAGCCATTCCCTCATGGTATTAAGGTAGCTGTTAAGAGGTTCTTGGACTTGAGTTCAAGCGTGGTTTTTGTATTTACATGTAATGTTAAATTGATTTAAAAATGTATTAATAACTTAAATTTATAAAAATGTACCCTACTAATGCAGACACACAATTTAATGGTGACAGATAGCTGAGCACTGCAGTTCTCTTTCTTGCCATGCAAATAAATCTTGTGGGTGCAAATAATATCTATATCAGTTACTTTACAGTGTGATATCACAGCATGTTTAATTGCAACACCGTAAGGCATGGCAAGCCTCTAATTGGATGTTGTGTTGATCAGCTCCTGCCACCTGTAATTGTCTCCAATAATTTACACAAAAGAAAACTCAAATTATTCAGCTGTTAATAGTTTTGGGAAATTAGTTCTGAAAATATTTCTGCAGGTTTGCAATCATTCTTCACTTGGGAAAACTTAATGCATACATAAATTGGAGGTGTTAATTTTAAAATTAATACAATATCTGGTCCCCTATGTTGTGGGTTCAAACCCAGCATATGGCGGTAGATTTTCTTGGATGTAAAACTTCTTAGCATCGCTTCCTTTGGAAGGGAAGTAAATTGGTTGTCCCTTGTCATAGATTTATGCCATGTAAAAGAATCTCAAGCCTAGTAAAGAGGCCTCTGAACAAAATTAAGTAGTCTTGCATGCTGAAGTTAGAATGGGATTCTTGAGGGCCATAGCAGTTAGAAGAAACAGACAGCTTTAAATGTACAGTATAGTTCGGGTGCTAGTTCTGTGCCTGTGAAGTCTGGATGTGCAGTGGTTATCTAGACAGCTAGCAAGCCCACAACTCTCACGCATGCTCAGTGAATACAGCTAGTTCAGTCTAGCGAAAGTATTATTCCGAGTAACATCTCTCCTGTAGTCATCTGCTTGTGCTATTTCAACTGGCTGTGCAGTTTCTTTTCTACAATTAAACTTGGACAGGACAGCGAAGTCGCTTGACTTCCAGCAGATAGCTGACCGCAGCAAGGTGGAGTCTGGCATAGACTCTCCTCAGTGCACTAATAAGTAGGTCACCAACAAAGAACTATCATCCGTACTTTAAAGCTTAAGATTTTAGATGAAGTGGACCATGGTGCAAAGAAAACAATTGCAGAGAAGTTTGAAATTCCCAAATCTACTTTATCTACGATAATTAAGGATTAAGAAAACATCATTAAAGCTGCTGCATCAGGTTCCAGAAATAAATCTAATTGACTTTGTATCGCTAAGTATGAAGATATCAAAACATTACTGCTCGAATGGTTCAATCATATGCATGCATATAACATACCTTTAAGTGGCCCTATGATTCATTGAAAACAAGTGATATTGCCAAAACTACAGGCATTGAAGACTTCAGTTGTTCTATTGGTTGGCTGGAACAGTTTATAGCCTTGGACAGTTTAGAATGATTTGTTTCAACACCTGAGTCACTGCTAAAATATAGCAACAATACAATTGCCAAGAGAGACAAATTTGGAAACGTCCCTTTGGGTGATGTACAAGACAATGTCTCTTAATATTACAATGTGAAGGATATACAATTATACAACAAACCAACAGCATGGTTCTCCATCTTCAGGGATAGTGAAATACGTTTCCTCCCAGTCAGGAGTAGCATGTCTTACACTCATTGTGTATGGTACATCACTCAACGATATTCTCTGTGTGATTCTCCCCATAAACACTCGCACTGTAAGGGCATAAGCAATCAGTGTTTGAGTGTGCCAGTTCCCCAGGCCTGGTTTAGAATTTATGTTTTTATATGGAATGGTTGAGAATTCTGAGAGATTTTGAGTAAGTAAACAGTGATAATGTACCAGAAAATATTGATGATACAATTAAAACAACTCTTAATTTTAAATTTATACTCCATACATTTATGGTATACTTTGTTGCAGTTGTTGCCATTACAGCTTTAATGTAAGTGCTTTATATTGCAGTAGTAAGTATATTTAGTTATAAACAATGCTCCTCTTGACACTTGAGGGTATATACAAGTGGAAGCAAGCTAATTGCAGCTGGAAATTTTTCCGGAATCGCAAAATCAATAGCATACAGAGCAGGCAGAATTGATTTGCACCTTCTGATCCACACAATTTTTCCTTGTGTTTGATTTTACCAACTCCATAGTAATTTCTCTGATTGCTTGCGGTCTGTTACACGCTTATGCTGCTTGCCAATTTATAGAAGGATGCTGACCTGTTGAAAAGTGTCGGTCTGGGTGGCTCAGTTGGTTGGGCGTTGGCTTACTGATTCCATGGTGGTGGGTTCGAACCTGGCCCAGACTGGTGGTTTTTAAGTGTGCTAGCCTCATGTCATGTTAAAGAACTGTAGAATGAAATTCCAGCACACTGACAACACTGATATAATTCTGACAATTGACAGCATTGTTCACAAACAAAATATTAAATATTCGTTTTTAAAAAATGAGTTCATTTTAGTTTTAAATGCATTACTCCTTCTTTATAAAGACCCTGTATGTCTTTCCATCAGCTCATGGCCCATCAACATTTCAGTAAACAGTTCCAGCTATGCTGTGATATCTTCACAGGACTCGCTCTTCTAGTTATGCTTATGGCAGTGTTGCCAAATGTGGAGTATCTGTTCTGCTAGGTCCAGGCAAAGAAGTCACTTGATGGTTTGTGAAAATTTAAGTTTAAAATTTACTGTTCGATGCACTGTATTTAGCTTATAAAAAAAGATGCACTCACCTCAAACAAGCAATGTGAATAGCTTTTCGGAGCTAAACTCATTTTTGCTGGAAGAGGAAAATGAAGAATCAGTGCTGGTACTTCCCAGCGAATTATTTTCCCTCCTCCTGATAACCATTTTCTACGCTTGTTACTTGTTTACAAAAATCCTGCCCCCTGCAATGATACGTCAGCTTTTATACTGCTTTTTGTAGCCATTCATTTCAGCTTGACTGAAGCTAGCTCTAGTAATATGGATTGTATGTATGGGGAAGTGAACACTGATGTGGCCCAAAAACAAAATTGCCTTCTTTCTAAACAGTGCTTTAGGTTTGTATATTTCAATCACCTTGTACAGCTCTGATTTACATACAGAACTGTCATACTGTACCTTTGTTTTCCAACCATAATATCCTAGCAGATTTCACAAAGGAGAGATGCCCACCTCTTAAGTGCGACATGGAACATTATAATATCTTTACAGTAAAACCTTGATTAGCTGTCACTTGGTTAACCGTTCACTTCATTAACCATAATTAAATGCAGCCAAAGGGGCAGTGCCATGGCTGAGCAGTTAGACCATTCACCTACCGCCTAGGCAGCCTGGGTTCAATGATTTTGTCTACATTTCATATCATCCTCTTCCTTACTCTCATGCCTGGTGCTGGACTGACCACCCGCTTCCAAGTCTTCACTCTCTCTGGTTCATAGGTTCCTCTGCTCCCTGACAGGCGTCTGATCCTAAGCACTGGCTTCTAAGTCCTAGGGGGTGTAAGTTCTACATAAAGGGAGGGTAATCAGGAAAAACAGAAGTGGAGCCAAAGTTCAAATGAAGTTGCGAAGTTCTTTACAGTGAACTATCAGTAATTTTTAATCATGTGAAGCGTATGCTCAAACATATACTTGTTACATTTAGCAAAAGTTGAGATATTCATGACATTTACTGGTAGTTTGAGCATGTATCAACAGATGGCTTCAGCATCCCAAAAATGTTCAAGTTAAGTGGACTTTAAAAATAATGGTACAAAAGTATATGTTAGAGCACTTCTTTGCAAGCATGGCAACATTGTTACAGATTGAACACAGGAAGAACAGTCAAGAGGCTCTGATGCCTTCAGCTGTTTATTACTTAAGTTTTAGTTCCAAATCACATAGTGGTCATGCAATCAGATAATAGTAATGATCATAATGTACTGTTGTCACCTACAAAATTGATGAAAAACAGATGTGAGGAGTAAGTGTGTGCACTTATATTGGATTATGTAACAAAAATATATCACCTCTTACTGTGCCACCCATCTCATGGACAACAAACACTTCAATTGCCATTTTTACTTTCTCTACTATGTATAGTAAATAGGGGAAGTATTGTATTCCAGCCAAAAATTTGATGTCAAGATTTCAGCGGAAATATATGTTTTGAAGTCCCCTGAATAATAAAAAAAGCATTTTTAGAAAAAGGTCCTTGTGTGTCACTCTGTGGAGAGCATAACTCAAAAAGGAAAAGTCACTTAAAAACCTAAGTTGCTATTTAAGTTTAGCATTCTTTAAGGATGTGACAAAGATTTTGAAGAAAATTCCACCACCCTAAACTACCTTGGAAAATTTTGAGTTTCTTGAAAATGGTGAATGATTTTGATTAAAATGACATACATTTAAGATATTTTTATAACAAATGAAATGTATATTTTGAATTTTCTGGCTATAGCCCTTGTAGTCCTGTTTACTCTGTATGGCTTCTGCATAACTGGTAAACTGTAAGAGATAGGCAAATGTTACTTACAAAAAATACTGATCTTGCTAAAACACACAGTTTATATCCAAATAAATTTTTCTGTAGAGTGAACCATTTTGGGTATATTCCTTGTTATTTGTGTGAGTTTTGAAAAACTTAAGTTTTTGTCAAATGGAACATTATTATTCATTTTTTTTATGTTAGCTGTGCAAAGAAAACAGAATGAAAGCTTTAGAACATTTGACTATTGCTCAAAGCCTACTGTATTCCTATATTCCCCTTGTAACTATGAAATGAGCAATAATATAATTTATGCAAATCTTTATCTCAACTAACATGAAGATGTAAGTGGAACACAGCAGATTTTTCTAAATACATACACAAAAAATTTAAAAAAGGACTTTGTGGTTAGTGAGGTTTCATGTAATTGTTTATTAAACCTACTGTTTGTATTAAGTTAAATGGATTGTCCGTAATTTTTGTTTACCATCAACCCCACTCCCTCCATTATAACAGTTAATTGGAGTTTCCCTACATGTCAAAACATTGTTGAGCCGGCAGTGATTTTCAAGATGAATGTTAAACCGGTTTTCATTTGTTTTTCAGTTCTTATTCTACTTCTCAAACATTCCCCACACATGGCTTGTGTGTTTAAAAAACACCAGCAATAATTACCATCTAAAGGTTATTTAATCCAGGGACATAAAGCACTTCAGATTTTAAGTCACTCTTGGGGTATTTTGTCTCTGATGTAAAACTCCCTTTGTGGTCTACCACAAGTGATACAAATTGGCTGGATAATTTAGTGTCATTATGGCAAGTTGTCACAGTAACTTAATGGTTAGAGCAACCACATGGTAAGTGGAAGGTCTGTTGTTCGAACACTGGCTGTGACATTGAACTTTTCAGATCTGATTCTACCTTTCAAACATTGCCCACACACAGCTTGTGTGTTTAAAAATTCCAGCAATAAGTTTGTTGTCATAAATAAGCAGTAAGTATATTGGTTATTTAATACCAAAATCTGAAGTTCCACCTTAGGTCTAAAATAATGGTGAATGCTGTGTCACCTATCAACAAATTATGAAAGCAGGTAGACAAGACAATACCCTGATGCCATCTGCCCAGCATAGGAGAAGCAGAGGTACAGTTGTGTGGCACTAAGACCTCTGTGGACATGTGGTGAAGTAAGATGGTATGGTACAGAGATAAGACAGAAAGTAACAGATCCGTTGTTACATGATCATGTTGTTAAAACAGACATAAAATAGGAAATAAAGGCTTGGAAACATTTCACTCAGTCATATTGCCCTGGTGACCATCTGAGGTTTTACAAGGTCGTGATGGAATTATGACTATGCTTTCCCCGGCCTTACTCTGTGTTACAGTGTAAACATTAGCGCATTTTTTAGTAACCTTCATTGATTGATTGAGCTGCACACTCCCAAGCTGTAAATGAAAATACAATCTGGTAACTAAGATGCAAAATATGTTAAATTTAAATAAATATAAAAATTATTTGCAACACTTTGAAAAGCTTCTAGTAAAAATAAATGTAATACATTAATATGTAGATTCATTATTATTATTATTATTATTATTATTATTATTATTATTATTATTATTATTATTATTATTATTATTATTATTATTAGCACATTTAACTGTAATATAAAATGCATGTGTGTGCAGTCGTAGAAGAAAGTCAAGGAAGAACATACTGATCGTTCGAAATGCCTTATGTCGTGGAGTGCATAAATCATTGCCAAGGAAAACCATTACAAATAGTGAAAAGGGAATTGTTTTAAATGTGTTCACAAAGGTTGTGAGAAATAACCAAGATCATAATTGTGTTATTCTTTATTTTATATAAGGTTGTAGAATATGTCTGCTCCTTTACTTCTTTCTCCTAAGCAATAAAGAGTTCAAAAGCCAGGAGTTACTCACGTAGTGATGACAGCACGTATAACACACGTGTTAAGTTCCATCATATTTCTGCCAGCTACAATGGCCCACAAAGGAATACAATTTTGCACTTCATTTACATCGGAACCTAAAGTAAGGCCAGGGATGGTATAGCTGATGTGATCTGGAATTGTTTGTTGAATGTTTGTCTTATTGGCTCTGTTATTGTTGGCAAACACTGTCAATATTCTAGCTGTTTCGCTTCAGTGGAGTGGAGAAGTCATGGCATAATACGCTGCCAGCTTTCACAATAACCAGTAGCACTAACTGCCTAGGCCAATCTCAGGCCACCATATGAAGGCCTTCGGAAGGGATTGTACTACCCTCACCCAATGAACGTTTCGACTGGTGGTGCCACAGTAGACGAAATTGACACTATGAGTCAGTATGGTGACTGCAAGCCTCTGGCTCGTGAGGTCACCACTTTAAACCTGGCAGAGGGTGATTAATTTTTTCAGGCATAAAAATCCTTAACATGGCTTCCTTTGGAAGGGAAGTAAAGCTGGTGGTCCCATGTCGTAGATTTACAGCATATAGAAGAACCTCGAGCCTGATAAAGAGGCTTCTGAGCAAAATTAAATGATTTGTCACAGCATAGAGTGGAATGCTGAAAACCATAGCAGTTAAAGAGCATCCATAAACAAAACTGAATTTCATTTCACTGTGGTGACTGTTGGTAAACACTGAAACATAATTTGTAATACTCTAAACTTTAAATGAAATTAAACTAATTCAAAACAGAAGCACTATTAAGAGTGCAGCATTATTAATTATTTTTCAAGTTTTGTGTCACAATTTTACACTTACCTTCACTTTAAAATGTTATATATTTTAAAATAGTTTAAAGTGAATCTAAGTAAAAAAAGTTACTCAAAAAACAATTAAACTATTTCGTCAGAAACTATGTAGGTACTTCACCGTGTCATAAGAAGATATATTTCCCCAAAGGCAGTGTGTAATACTTGGTCTCATGTGATATTTTAAAATGTTCCAGATGAATCAGCAGCAGCCCTGCTGACATTTAAAAATGGTGGCATGAATTTTGAGGGATGTAAACAAGAAGTTCGTTCAGCAGACATGGATGTTGACAGTATGGAAGCTCCCATATTGGGTCCAGCAGCTCTGGGCCTTAAGCGAGTTGGTGAAGAGTTACCTCCAAGACCTGCACCTCAGCAACCCGGCTTGGTTTTGAACCGTCGTGGAATGGTATGATCTGTGAATGTTAACATGTTCTAATGTTGCAGAGATACAGTAATAAATCCAAGACTGAAGGTTTCACAACTTTGGAATCAGTTCAGTGAGATTATTTGCCATGGAATCAAGATCATAACATGATTTGAGAACAGTATCTTTCTTTTCACAGGAATTTGCCAATATGTGTAGTTATCTAGACTCAAAACAAGTTATTGTCTAATGCTGGGCTTTGATAATGAAGCCATTAGTGCTCTTGTTTTCCAACATCTCTCTGGTGGAATTAGAAGGTTGTCTCCCTGGTTTGAATATGTTCTTCACTCATTTATTCTTCTTTATTGCCTAGAGGTCAATTTGTATTTGTATAAATTCCCTATTTATACGGATGTTTCACTAAGTGGTCATGCTCTGCAAGGAATGTAAATTTTAATACTGCAGTTTTACATGGAGCTTGTGTAGTAATTTCTGGTTTGTGTATTAAAATTCAGTACTCTTTATTTCTATTTATGCTGCATGATTTGATTTTGTTTGACTTTATATTTGTTTTTAACTATCCTTTTTATGGATGAGAAAAGTAAGCTTTTAATTGTACTTGAAATTAGAGTCCATTTTTTGCAGTAAAAATCACAATTTTATTTTCAAAACATTTATACAGGGATGGTTTGAAAAGTTGTTAGAATGGAATAGAAAAAAGGAACTTATATCACTGAAACTTTTCTTTTTTTCAATGTAGTCTTTTGTAGATTAGATCACTTGATCCAGCAATGTTCCAATGCCTTGATCCCACCTCGAAATTTAGATTTCTCCAGGTCTACAAAATAGTTGTCAATTCTGGCTATCAATTCTTCATCTGAAGTAAATCTTCATCCACCAAAGAAAATTTTCAGCTTTGGGACGAGATGAAAGTCTGACAGAGCCACACCACGCAAATAAGACAGGTGTGGCAACAATTCATACCTTGGTTCATGTGATTTTGCCATGTGATGACGTATGTGGGCATGTGTTGTATTGGTGGAAGATAACTTTCTTGCTTGCCAAACTTGGCCTTTTTTCTCGTATCTTTTGTTGTAATTGGTCTAGAAGGTTAGCATAGTATCCTCCAGTAATTGTTTGCCCATTGGGGAAATAATCTACAAATAGAATCATTTTATATCCCAGAACCTTTCTGGCCCAAAGAATTGTCCTTGCTTTCTTTGGTGGTGGAGAATCAGCATATTTCCACTGCTTTGACTGATGTTTGTCTCTAGAGTATAGTAGTGGATGCAAGTTCCATCTGTAGTCACCAAGTGGAACAAAAAATCCTGTTCGTTTCTCCTAGAATGGGCCAATCATTGTTCTGATATTTCCATTCTCGTCTAGTGTCAAGAGTCATGGCACCCATCTTACAGAAAATTTTTACATGTTTAATTTTTCAGTTAAAATGTGATATATCTTTTCAGATGACATCCAGCAAGCTTCAGAAATTTCTCACACTTTCAATTGGTGATCCTCTATGAGCATTTTGTGGACTTTTTTAGTGATTTTTGGAGTGACACATCTTGCAATCATTGCATGGATCATCATCTAAGCTCTACCAATCAAATTTAAATTAGTTTTTCCTCTTGGCAGCAGTTGAATGTGAAGTGTATTCTGGAAATCAGCACGAAAGTCCTTCGCTTTTATGCCTTTCTTTATAAAATACTTATTCACCTAATTAAAGAAATTGAAGCTATTAACAGTGAAGCAACAAGATTCTAAAGTAAGAACAAATTAGAAACTAAAAACTTCTTATCTTAGTAATCTCAATTTTATCCATCTTTGCAAATCACAACAATAGAGCCACATCATCACCACATCTCTCTTTAAAGAGCACTGACGTTACACGTATTACAGGCAACAGTCAAATGAACATCACAAGAACAGCTCATTGCACTAGCACTGACCTGCCGTGATTCCAAACATTTTTCAAACCACCCTCGTAAATAATATTTTAACATGTGTTCCTGTTTGCAAATTTCAGATTCTTATTAACATATGTCTTATTTAGATGGTTCAGTTGTGCTCATTATAAACAGGATAAGTTGAACAGGGAGTCTATTGATACTGGAAATACTGGAAAAATTGGATGAAATATTCATAAAACATAACTTTACAACATGTGATTGGTTCTTGGAAGAACTTCTTTATCAAGTAAATGTTTTTTGAGTAAGTTATTGTTGTTTATAAATCCTGTTTTTCATCTATGAAGTTGTTCATTGATATCATCTGATTCATTAAATAAGTAGATCAGTAATTACTATTTATTTATGCCAACAAACTTACTGTTGGTGTTTTTAAACACACAAGTCGTGTGTGTTTAAAAACACCAACAGTAAGTTTGTTGGCATAAATAAATAATAATTGCCATCTGAAGGTTATTTAATCCTGGGACATAAAGTACTTACAATAGTAAGTCACCATTGGGGTAATTTGTCTCTGATGTGAGACTGCCTTTGTGGTTTACCAGGAGAAATACGAACTGGTTTGAGAATTTAATGCCATTCTGGCAGTTTGTCACAATAGCTCAATGGTTAGAGCAGCTGCCTGGTAAGCAGAAGGTCTGTTGTTCAAATCCCAGTTGTGGCATTGAATTTTTAAGTTCCAGTTCTACCTCTTAAAGTAGATCACTGATTATTTTATGCCAACCACCAGTAAATTGCTTGGTATAAATTAACAATTACCATCTAAAGGTTATGTAATTAAACCCGCATTTACGATTGTAAGTCACCGTTGGGATACTTATCTCAGATGTGAGATTTCCTTATGGTCTACTGGGAAAACACAAATAGGTTGGAGAATTTACTGTCGTACTGTGGTTAGAGCCACTGCACATGAAGTGAAAGATCTGTGTTTCAAATCCCAGCTAGGCATTGAATTTTTCAGTCCTGATTCTACCTCTCACAAGTAGATAAATATTTATCCATCTCATACTGCCTTCTCCCCCCACCCCACCAGACTGACAAATGACAAATTCAGTTACTTTTAATGGTACTTCATTTCTTGTTTAAAATTGAATCACAAAAACACACTGTTTTGAGAGGTAGAATTGGAACTGAAAAATTCAATGCTACTGCTGGGGTTTGAACCTCAGACCAGGGTGCTCTGCTAAGCGGAGGGTCTGTGGTTCAAATCCCTGCTGTGGCATTGAATTTTTCAGTTCCAGTTCTACCTCTCAAACATTGCCCACGCATGGCTTGTGTGTTTAAAAACACCAACAGTTTGTTGGCATAAATAAATAATAAACACAATCTTCTGTTTTATCATCAACACAATTAACAATTCATCATGACTTTGCAATTCACAGCTGTTCTGTCCTCTCGTAACCTTGTTCAGTTCAGTTCAATTTATTCGTCTTTTATAATCATACAGTGTGCATTGCAGTATGTCATAGGACCCGTCATTTTGAAGGCATATGAAATAAAATCACATATAACATACAAAATATAAAATAACATAAATAACATATAGGCTTATTAAAATTGGTCATAGTGAAATCATGCAGTGTGCATTGCACTATGTCATAGAACCTGTCATTTTGAAGGCATACAAAATAAAATCACATATAACACACTAAGTATAAATTAACATATAGGTTTATGTAAAATTAGTCATAGTAAGGTAAAATTAGCTGTCTTTTGTTTGATTTAACTTCAATGTGAATAAGCTAGATACTCTTCAATGGTATAAAAATTGTGATCAAGCATTTTTGTATTTCTGATTTGAATACTCTTGGATTTTTTATTGATTTAATACAATTTGTTAATTTATTATAAAGTGTTACACCCATATGAATTATATTTTTTTGAAAAGTTGTTGTACTAGTTCTAGTTATGTGCAGGTTGCTATTTTGCGTTGTATTATAACCATGTATATCTGTGTTGATCAGAGTAAGATTTCTGTTTTCTGCTAGATTTTGTTTGATAAATATCAATGATACGTTTATATATATATATATACAACATAACGGATGAATTTGATACCGTTTGAAAATGGATTTATAGGAAAATCTTTGTTGCAGTTTTGTAATAATTCTTAATATTTGTTTTTGCATAACAAATAATTTTTTACAAGGTGGTGAATTTCCCCAAACTAAAATACCATACCTTAAGATTGAACGTACACATGCGAAATATACACTCAGCGCTTCTATTGACGCCAATTGTACTAAGTGCCAAAAATTATAACAAAAGGAGCACAGATTTCGTATTATTTCAACATGCTTATCCCATTTAAGATTATTTTGTAACCAAACACCTAAAAACTTTGTTGCACTTTCGTTTAAAAGGGTTTTACCAGAAAGTGTCATGTTGAAATCATGGGTGCTATAATCTTTGCAAAAGTTAAAAGACATATGGAGGCGGGTCGTACTGCGGATTCCAGCGAATCCTAAGCTTGCTCCTCCTACCTGCACTGCCGAATGTGGTACACACATCTTAGGTGCTCTTATGTACAAAATCTCTGCCGGTACACGCACTACGCTTGGCAATAGTGCTCCGCATGAGCATTGGCCAGCGTTCATATGCCTTTAACTTTTGTGAGCGGTATAGATAGTTTTGAAGGGTGAAGGTAAAAATGCATTGCTACTGTTTTCTCTGTATTTACTATGAGGTTATTATTATCAAACCAGCAGGAAATATTGTGTATTTTTTTCTTCTGCTACAGCTTTCAAATTGACTAAAGAGTTACTTACTAATAATATATTTGTATCATCAGCATACTGAATAATACTATTCGATGAATCATTTGATTTCAAATCCTTCACAGAAAGCAAGAATAAGATAGGTCCTGGGATAGATCCCTGAGATACTCCACTCTTTATGACTTGCTCATTTGAGTAATGTTGATATATATAACTTCCATTTTCATTTAAAATTTCTGCTAACTGCTTTCTATCCTTGAGGTATGATTGAACCCATTTAAGTGCATGTCCCCTAATACCCATTCCCTCCAATTTACTAAACAATATGTGGTGATTTAAAACATCAAACGCCTTAGAAAGGTCAAAAAATACTCCACATATATATTTTTTCTCATCCAAATTCTTTAACCTCTTGAGCGATGGCCATTTAAATGTCCGCGAGCCGAGAACTGCTAGCATTTAAATTCTTAAATGCGCTTCGTATATACACAGCTATATTTTGTGTAAATATTAAGTTATTTTAATGAAACAAAAACTGGTATAAAACTCGTTATTTGCAGTATAAATGTACGTCATCAGCAAAGTTGAGTTGTATTTACAAAACGTTGAAATGGCACAATTTTGCTTCACTGTGGTGAAAAGTCAACTTTGCTCTTTCGAACGCATCTAATATTAGTTCTTGGAAAGATTCAGTAAAGAAACACCCATTGTATGTGTGGCTAATGCGTCAGCATCCTGTGAAATAAATCGCTACTGCATGCGTGGCTTATTGAGTCACCAGAATAGATCAACATTACAACTTTTGCTTACGCGAGTTTCGTAACTGAGTACAGTCCGTGTCTTTCTTTGTTGAAATACATACGTATTCTTTCCTGCTTGTAGCTGAAGGGAGAAGTGGTATAAAAAGGTGTTTTTGCACCAACTGGATATAACCATATACAATTGTTTGGTGATTTGGACAGCTCTCTAAACCCACACAGGACAATGACCGACCTTGACTACCGACTATAAATAGCTCGCAGCCTAATTGAACAATACCACGTTGGGGGTTGAAAATCCAAAACCCCTGCACCCCTCAGACTTCAAGGAAAACATTATCCTAAAAGGATACCACCAACAGCAAAGAAGTCCCACCCATCTCCAAAGTGTTTCGTGTGCCGCAAGAAGGGAATTTGCGAATGTGGAGATGTACCTACCCTTATGTGTTTATCCCTGTTTTGAGGTAAATCACTGCAGAACGAACATATTAAGGTAAGCCAATAAAGTATATAGACCTTACTAAAATGTTTCATAAAGGGAAAATTATAATAAGTTGAGTTGCATAAGGGATAAATAAGGGTTAAATGCTTAAACGCACAGGACGCCCATATCGCTCATCCGCCATTTTAAATGGACGTGATTTCACGTCCATATCCCTCAAGAGGTTAATGCACTATTCACAAAAGTAAAGGGAGTTGTTTCTATGGTCTTATTGTTCCTAAAACCATGTTGTGTATCAGATAATATGCAATTTTGCTCAAGGAAACTAAGCAATCTGCTATAGAATATTTTTTCAAGCGCCTTGACACATGTCACTGTCTTTCTACTATCTGTCTCACCGATATGGCAACTAAATGTTTAAAACTGTCTCTGACAACTCTCAACACTGACTATACATAACACACACTTAAAAACAAACTTACTCCTAGTTCATGCTCACTCACTTTTATAGTTCAGGTGAAGTGCTGGCAATGTTCCTGGAAAATACACCTTTTCTTGAAATTTCTCATAAACACACTTGGCACATGAACAGCTTCTACAACTGTATGTAATTGCCTTGTTCTGCTGCACTTTAACCGTCTTTGCCCTAACCACTCCATTGTCATTGGACCGGTATTTACAACCAGTGGTGTGATGTATTTTGACCTTGAGCATCCCTTTGGCAGGTGACTGGTGTCACAGGATGTATGTGATGCAATACAAGAATTTTGTCAAAACATACTCTGGAAGTATACTAAAATTTTAAACCTTCAAGGCTTACATACTGTAGAAATATGAATATACTATAAAACTAACTAACCAGTGAATTCATTGAATATATGTATGTTCAAAGTCAATGCAAAGTTAAACCTTCATGCTGTCAAATTAAATGAGAATTCTTTATTTATAAGTTTTTTTGGGTAATAACTTGTGTTAAGAATAGTAAAGAGCTGCTTGTTTTCTTTATAGCCTGCTCGTATTCGTAAGAAGAACCGTCTCTTCTTCGATGATGATGTCATCAATACATTGTTACCACGATCATCACCGAAACGTGGACCCAGAGCTTCCCCAAGTAAGAAGAATGCTGCAAATGCAAATTCATCAGTGGTGCTAAGCCCCAGTAAATCTACAAACGTGAATTTGAAGAAACAGCAGTCACAACATGGAGACCAACCCAGCAGTAGCGATACACATGAAGGAAATAATTTGGCTCCAGGAACACAGAGTACAGTTCCGTCCCCTGATCGCCGAGTAGGTCAGCGGATTGGAATGAGATTGCGGAACCTTTTAAAATTACCTAAAGCTCATAAATGGGTGTGCTATGAATGGTTCTACAGTAACATTGACAAGTAAGTATAGCTGTTTTCAATTATATATTATGACTTGTAGATGCATAGCATGTAATAGTCAATCTAGCTTTAGAACCAGATGATGTAAACAAAATTATTTGTATCCCTCCACACTACACTCGTGTTCAGATCAACAAACAAACAAATTCCTTATGAACCCATTTTTCTGTTATTTATATTTCATACTTTAAAAAAAAGATAAGCACTTTGAGAATATTGGTGCTTTTCACTGATTTAAAAAAATTTGTCAATTTTTCTTTGCTATTAACACATGCATATAAATAATGCACTCCGAAAATATTGATGCCTTCCCAAAGTAGTTATTGTTTTGTGGTGCAAGAGCAAGGATAGAATATATGGAAACTATACCTGGTATATCCTGACATATTTACAAACATAACAAGAAATGAGTGAGTAAATATATTTCATTCACAGGCACCAGAAAGATGTGATCTATTAATGAGTAAATATTAATGAACGAAGTTCAGTGCCTTAAAATACTTAGCATATATCTGTGATGGTGAATTATGTGTTAGTGAAGTTCAACTGTATATTAAAACATTATCATTTTATTTTACAGACCTCTGTTTGATGGTGACAATGACTTTATGATATGTCTAAAGGAATCTTTTCCACAACTACGTACTCGGAATTTAACACGTGTTGAATGGTGCAAAATAAGACGCATGATGGGAAAACCTAGAAGATGCTCACAGGTAATATGGGAAATAAATAAATAATATATAAATTAAAAATGTAATTTAGTTTAGCAAAACACATGGTTTAGTTTTCAGGACTAACAGTAGCTAATTTGCAACTGATTCTTTCTGACTAACGTTTATGCAAAATTTTCCTTGAGTGGATATTACCAGCTTTAGCAGTTTACTTTCTTGAGCTCCTTAGCACTAATTTCATTCAGTATTTCAGCATTTTCCTCATTTGGTTAACTGTTGAGAAGAAAATTGTGTATTCTGCATTCAAAAGTAATGCAGTTAATGATCCTTATTTCCCAAATTCAAAAATATTTCTACAGTGGAACCCCTATTTTACACTCTCCGACTTTGTATTTCCCTGCATTCTACACCATTAATTTAAAGTTCCAACTTAATGTCCATTGAACAAATATAAAACTTTCTCTGATTTTACATTTTCCTCAATCTTGCACGGGAATATTTGTGTCGCACAGTACTTTACACCTTGATTATATGCAAGATGTGGTCCGTCACAATACAGTTGATTGGGTCACTATCAGCAGCTGACTGCACGATTCTACCTGTTTGAATTTTTATTTCCATAAGCATCCACTGATTGCCATCACAGTTGTGCTTAATTGTGTTTTGTCGATCATCTACATCTACTACATTACGCTTGCAGCAGCAAGAGATTGTTTACATGACATGTTTACCAGTTGGTACTTGTTCTGTTATGTTTCCTTTATACATTTTTGTGGTTTCTTTATGTTAGCACTTCAGTTCATTGGATTCTGTGATCCAGCTAAAAAGTGGGAAGCCCATTTTCCATCTCTGAGAAAATGGACAAAGTAAAATTAAAAAATTATTTTGTTGTTTAACAACGCTGTCAGGCCAGCACTTATCCAACTGAGCCATCCACACTGACATAGATGAAGTAGATATGTGCTGTGGGTAAATTTAGAGTGTCCCTGATGGAAGTGTAAAATATGGGTTCCACTGTATTTTCTTCAGTTTACAGGGCTCATTGTTAGCTGTAAGAATAACAGTAACAATCTTCTTAACAAGAAAGTTACAGAATAGCCCAGAATATGCATAATCTAAATCATGTGTTTACTAGATTCATTGTGAATGGTTCCATTAGGGTACATATCTAGTTTTTATTTTACGTGGTTCATTGTAAATGGTTCCATTACAATGCATGTCATCTAGTTTTTAAGCTTAATTTCCATTGTGAATGGAGCCTTAAGAGTTAATAAACACAACTATTTTTAGGCATTCTTTCAAGAAGAGCGTCGTGAGCTGGAGCGTAAACGAGCAAAAATCAGATTGCTGCAGCAAAGAAAAACAGCAGATGTTACCAACTGCAAGGATCTTCCAGGTGAAATACCACTACAACTTGTGATTGGAACCAAGGTTACAGCTAGACTAAGAAAGCCACAGGACGGGTTATTTAATGGAAGTATTGATGCTGTTGACACATCAAATAACACATACAGAATTACCTTCGAGCGACCAGGTCTTGGCACGCACTCTGTTCCTGACTATGAAGTATTGGTGAGTATATTATAAGAAGTGAATGTTATAAGTTATCATAACATATACCTTTTTATTATTGAAACCCATTTTTGAAATACAAGTTCAAATTTGTACTTTTTTCTAATGTTCTGTCTTTCCATTACAAGAGCTGATTATCACAAACAAACATTTAAACACTGTTTCCACGTGTTGCAATTAAACATTTCTTGCTTACTTTGAAGACATTCCGAAACAAAAATAGTGTATCATGAGTAATGTACATAAATATGGTAATGTTTTGGTAGATGGCCTAAGGGATGTGCAATCTTGCTAAATCATGCCAACTTGACATGAAATGCATTACATCCCCCATCGAGAACAAAGAGGTTGGCAATTATGAATCATAGAGGAAGACATGTAATGGAACGGCACCACAATCTAGAACTTAAACGTCATTATGGAGAGAATGTAAATTATAGGTCTGCACTGGGTTCAGGCTTAATTTGAAAAATTTGTGTCAGGCTCAGGCCAGGCCCAGGCTTGAAAATAAAGAGGTAAAAAAATTTATATTTTTTGTTCACCAATGTTGAAATGCAGAGAATAGCATAATGTGAACTCTTGAGCACGTGACGCGTACACAAACTTTCACGAATGTAGCCAAAGATGCATGAACTAGCCTTCTTTATCAGACAACAGTGGAATGCCACAATTTATTCATTGCAGATTTTCTAAATTTCATTTAAATTTAGTTTATAACTAACGCCAAATTTAGTCCGTTAAATCCAAAGTACATTGAACAGAGGTCCGTTAAACCGAGAGTTTACTGTATCAGAAAGCTGTGTAAAATTTTGTTTGTCAGTATATAATTACATGATTATTAAATCTTATTACACAGGATTTTTGGATTATGAAAATGATAGTAATGGTTGCTCATGTAAGGCTTTCATATTCTTGCTTCAGAATAAAATCAAGGAGATAAAACTAAATGATAATCTTGAAGCCTTTTCTCTCTCCTCATTATTTGAGAGATAAGTTGAGGCGTTGAGCACAACAGTGGCCCAACCCACAAAAATTCAGAAACTGTGTTATTAGCACAGACATGTTCCCCATATCAAAATCTATAAGAGCAGTAGTTGCCTGTACCACATTTCTACAACCACCGGCAGATGGCATGAGAAGTGTGTTATTGCATGGAAATGAATCTGGCTTCCTGGATAAAAACAGTGGCCCAACCTTTCTGCATGTATGTAACTGTGTATCACAATGTCTGTGCTATATTGATTAAAATTTCCAAATATCATGACTCTTGCTTAGTTATTAAATATAAAACTTTCAAATCACAGATATTTTTTACACGCCATTATCTCCACTATGTACATTTAGTGGTTGGGCCACTGTTGCGCTCAACACCTCAATTCACATGCAGTGTTGAATTTAAGAAACACATTGTGTATATTAGCATTTGCAACATATAATTATGATTTCTTTGCAGTCAAATGAACCTCCGGAAACAATAACATTGTCAAGCTTTGCGCAGAAGTTCAGACCAAGAAGCATAGCACCTTATACCGCTCCACGAAACATAGCACCTTACAGCACTCCACCTCGATCCAGTACGGATACTTCCACATCAAGGGTAGCAAATGATCCAATGTTGACAAGCTCAACAGTAGTGAAGGGCAAAACTGTACCTCCTGATGGAATAGTGGGAGGTTTTCCTGTCAAGTTCCTAGAAATGCTGGTAAGTTGTCTTTGGAATATTTCAGAATTGTATTTTCTTATAGTAAGTTTATATGTTTATCCAGGAGCAGAGTTTCCTGACATAAAAACATCAGAAAGTGCCCTTTAGATTCCAGTATTTCATTGCAGAATCATCTCAATTTTTATGTTCTCTTCATAAAGTATAAAATACACATGCAACAGGCCATGCTAACTTTCAGTGACTAGAGTACAGTAACAGAGGCAGGACTGACTCTGAGCTTCTGCGTGGTGACCCGGCACCTGTCTGTCCGACATGCGATGTTCGCCTCACCGCCCCACACGTGCTCTTGGATTGTCCAAGACACGCTCGTGCTCGCCAGTCAGTTGGTCTGGTATCTACAGTAGCCTCAATTTTGGGTGACAACCCAGTGTCTGTGGCCAAAACTCTGTGGTTCATTACCCAGATTGGATTTGCTACGCAAGTGTAACACATTTTTAATTCCTTTTTGAGGTTTTAACCCTGTTTTTAACTGGGATACATTTTACCTTTTAACAATTTTGTATTTTAGTTTTTTTTTTAGCTTTCAACTTCAGCTCTTTTTAGTACGTTGCTCTTCAGGGTTTTATTTTATCGTGTTACTTTGTAGGCTGAGGTTTTTAGCTGTTCACAGTTTTTAGTTGTTATTTTAAGGTTCAACTTTTAGCCAGAAAAGTTAATGAGTGTTTTTAAATTTTAAACTTTGACCTAGGGCCCAAATGACCTAGCTGTCGACGGGCCCTTAAACCCCACTCACTCACTCACTCACTCACTCACTCTCACTCACTCACTCACTCACTCACTCACTCACTCACTCTGAGTGTATTGAAGCATGGTCACATTATACTGTTCATAGTTGAAAAGAAAGGAGAGGAAACAACAGTGATCTAAAATAACAAATTAGAAACTAAAAGCCTCACTTATCTCAGTAATGCAAGATTTTTCACAGCTGACATGTTTCAAGTTGTAATCCAACTTATTTCCAAAGCTATACAAACAAGTTGCCATAGTTACTGATGCAATGCCTACCCCAGTAAATATTGGAAAAAAAAAAAAATCAGACAAGGAAGAAAGAAAAAAGCTGTGACTTTGTATTTATTGAATTCAGACTCATCTATTATTTACAAAAACATTTATGATACTGTTGAATTGCACGCACTTTTTAACTTGTAGCATTTTTTTTAAAGAGAGCAATGGGATCTTCGTTTTAGGGTAGTATTTAGCGGATAAGAGATACTGATCAAGATGGCGAGGACTAACGTTTTTTTCAGTTAAAGTCCAGATTCCACCAAATTAACTTTATTTTAATTAAGATAACATACATTCTCAAATCGTTTCACTCTTTAAACGTGCTCTTGAAGCCAATATCCAAAACTATTTGGGATGTTGCTGCACCAAAGCTTTCTTTTATAATTTTTTCTCACACAAAGTTCAAATAGCATCACGTTTTTGACAACTTATGGTTTTTCTTTCACTGACTAGTATTTATATTCGTGGATATTGTGTGATATTTCTTCTCCATGTGATCACTATTGGATTATTTGGTATTCCTTCTTGTAATTTCAGATTACCAACACATTTTCTGATTATTATGATGTGCATACGTTATTCTGGCTCACCCTGTATATATTGACTATCTTTATGGTAATGAAAAAAAAGCATTCTCAAGTGTTATTTTTCTATAATTATTTGACAAGTGATAGAAATTTTGGTTACTGACAGCATTTATTTATTTATTTATTTATGTAACTGTTTTGAATTATTATTATTATTATTATTATTATTATTATTATTATTATTATTATTATTATTATTATTATTATTATTATTATTATTATTATTATTATTCTGGATGTATACATATTAAAATATATAAATATATCTATAGATAAACAAGGAAATATAATTCTAAGAGGTGGAATCAGGACTGAGAAATTCAATGCCATAGCCGGGACAGGAACCACGGATCTTTCAGGATTTGTGGCATTGAATTTTTCAGTCCTGATTCCACCTCTTAAAACTTTGCCCACACAAGGCTCATGTTTAAAAAACACCAGCATTAAGTTTGTTGGCATAAATAAATAATAAGGAAATATAATATTGATATTATATAACACAGGTGAATAATAAGCACTTAAAGTAATACATCAGTAAGAAGTATAATTAGGTTATATCATAACTGTCACAATGTATTTGTTAAATTTGTTTTCCAGATCCTTGAAACATGCTTCCCACTCCCATTCCTGAGTATGAAGAGAAATGTGAGACTCCAGACACACCTGAATCTCCTCCTATACCTACCAACTCCTTCGCAATCCATGAAAAGAAATATATCTTCTCATTCAGATGAAGCCAATCTCTTAGGAGTAAAAGCTGTGATGTAATTAGACAAAAAGTCTAATAGATACTCCTGCAATGGTTTTGCTGATTTAATTGAAACAACTACATTAAATTACAGCCAATGAAAAAGATATTTGACTCTATACAAAGTGGCCTAAATGTACGTATACGGTTAATAATGGTAGACCAAAATTTAATGGCCTTTGAAAGCTGACCACTTCATGATCAGATTATTCTCTTTCCTGCTGTGCAAACAAATTTTATGGGCACAAAAGATTTATATCACAGCCTTTACAGCATGATTTCACAGCATGCACAACACTGCAAGGTGTGGCAAGCCTGTGATTGGATGTTGTGCTGACTAGCTCCTCCTGCCACACGCCATTAAATTTTGTGTCTGCTATACATTGCATTTACAGTAGAACCCCCATTGTTCAAGCTCCAGTTAACCAAGACATCATACTATTCAAGCCAAATCTGCAAAATATTGAATTACTTTTTAATCCAGTAATTCAAAATGTTGTAAATATCATGCTGCATAAGTAAAGTGTTTTAAGTTTTCAAAACATGGCACCTGCGAAGACATTGGTTTACAGTTAATTCATTGAGACACCCTAGAATAGAATTTATTGCAATTCAATACAGTGGATTGACAATTGAAACATATCAGTATAAAATGCATAGGATTCCTTTGTAGCTTAAACAAATACATAAATAAAATCCAATAAAAATAAAAAACAAATCAAAAACCTATTTTACAATAAATACTCTTCAGTGGTATAATAGGCCCTATATATCTGGAGATTTCCCAAAGCTTTTTTGAATTTACATTCTTTTACAGTTCTATAAATTATAAACAAATATTCTAGAGACTATAAGCTTCACTTATCTTAATATTTGCTGAAAGTTTTTAAAATTAACAGCAAATTAGTTTCACAGTATATTTATTGTACTATCAGTGCCACTCTAGTTAATACTAGTCGCTATCATAAGAAACGCTAAATCACTTAATATTTTTATGTTACCAACCACTGCAAACAAAACAAATTTGTTAATAGATTCACTTGGTATTCCAAAATTCGTTATGTGATCCTTATGTTCCAAAGTTAATACCTTTTCCCAAACCATTAAATTTATGGATCCATTTAATTGTTTGAATAATTTAATCTCTGGATTTATTTAATGATTGTATTATGTATTAATTCCTGTTGTCCCTCGTGGAACATACGGCATCAACAAAGCATCACCATCTGGTCCTGGTGATAGTCATCCTCTTCACTTCACTCCAGGTCTTGCCTTCTTCCATTGCTTCCATATGGACAGATCTTCGCCATGTTTGTCAAGGTCTTCTCTCTTCCTCCTTCCCTAGGTTCCACTCCAATGCTTCTCTCTCAGTGGTTTCACTTCCCTTCCTCAGTGTGTGTTCAATCCACTTCCATTTCCGCTTCTTTATTTGCATGGCTATCTCAACTTCACCCGTCCTTTTCCAAAGCTCATGGCTTGAAATAACTTCTGGCCAGTAGATGTTAAGGATTCTTCGCAAACAGCGATTAACAAAGGTCTGCAGCCTGGAGGTTATTACTTTCGTCACTTTCGAAGTCTCAGCCCCATGTAACAGAATAGACTTTACATTGCTTTTAAAGATACAAAATTTTGTTCTAATAGATATTTTATTGTTCTTCCATACTGAGTAAACCTGGACAAAGGCTCCATTTTCTTTTTGAATGCGTTGTGACACATCTTGTGCAGCTCCTCCATCCTTGGCAACTACACTACCCAAATAAGTGAAGCTGTTCACATCCTCAATAGCCTCACTGTTGAGGATAAATGGGTCTAGTATGTTGGTGTTAATCCTTAAGCCCATGGTCTTCTTTAAATTAATCTTTAATCCGACCTTTTCCCATTCCTTAACCAAGTCTTCGAGCTTTCCTGCATTCCATTATGTGCCTCAGACAACAGGCATATATCGTCAGCAAATTCAAGATCTTCCAACCTATCTGTTAATCCCATTGTATACTACATTTCACATTTCGCATAACTGCATCAATCACAATCAGAAACATGGTTGGTGACAAGATCCAACCATACTCCTCGCTGGACAGGTATTGGCTCAGATAGACGGCCCTCATGAATGACTCTACATGTGTAGTCTTAGTACATTTCTGGAATAACATTAACAATTTGTGACAACATTCCATGATTAAATGACCAAAAATGATTCGCCGCAGCTGATTTATCAATCTGCTTGTATTTAATATTTCTAAAATGTTCTTTTACTCTGGTTTCCAAATGACGTTTGGTTAGTAATCACCAGGCTTAGTAGTCCAGGTACATTAAAGAGGATTCAAATTACGCGTGTTCGTAGTGCATGTGACAGCACAGTGTGGGGATCTGGTTCAGCCCATCTGCTCTACAAAGCGTGCATAACTTCATTCTTCTGGTAGCTCACCTACTAATCACTGTTAATAGCTTCAGGTTTTCATAATTCTTTTTCAGTTTTGATTTTTTTAGGTAGAATTTTCCTCTCATAAAACTAGCATCTTTTCATAAAGGTGAGATCTGTAACACATAATGTAAAAGTCATTGCTATTTCTTGAATTATGATTAGCACTTTTATGGTGCAGCCTTGGAAAAAAATGATTGAGCACATTAGGAGAGAAGAATGTTTTTAAGTTCCACATTGTGTTGCAGCGCAGTTTACACTAGTTGATATTTCAATGTGCTGCTGGGTTTAGTGAGATTCTGTTCCATATGTTATCATCCCCGACGGACACTTAATAAGGCTATGTGCTTGCATTTGAATTTGTATGTTAACATATGCTAGTGACAATTGAAGACACATCCTATTTGAGTATCTGACAGACGATAACATATGGATCAGAGAATATAAATAAACTCAGCTACATTTTGGAATAACAACTTCTGTAAACTGCGCTGCAACACAACGTGGAACTTACTTTCTCTCCTAATGCACTCAACCATATTTTTCCATGGCTGTACCTGACTACCCTTTTTGGTGAGGAAAAAACAATTTTTTAAGATTTGCTTTACTGGTACTGCCCTATAGTTCTGTGGCATAAGTATGCACTTGAATAAGGAAAAAATAAATTGCCCTGGCAGTACTATCAGGGACAAAGTAAATTCATGAGTAGGCGTAGGCTTTCACGGCCGGTGTTCGAAATTCTAAAAGAGTCTTCCAGGCTGATTTGCCGTGGTCTGCTGGAGTAACTTGGTCCAGACGTTTCGTCCACTACTGCAACGCCTCAGACGCAACAGTGCCTTCACCAAGAAGACTTCGACCACGCCACCGATGATGTCCACCGCAGTAGTGGACGAAACGTCTGGATCAAGTTACTCCAGCAGACCACGGCAAATCAGCCCAGAAGACTCTTTTAGAATTTAAAAGTAAATTCAATTCACATTACTATCTAAATAAGTTTTCACTAATCATGGACACATCTATCAACGGGTGTACCATAGGCAAGTATATTGTCTCTGTTTAGACTAGGAGTTTTGTAGTATTTACATTGTTAACTATTGTTTGATTAATAATAAGCTAGGTTAAAGAGTTGATGTGTTTAAAGCCAGAATCAACTATTTTACATTTATTTGGGTTCATGAATAGATTTAGATCTTCAACATATTCTACCCTGTGTATGTTTAGGGCTAATTGGATATTTGTATAACAAAACATTTATTCTAGCCTTATGCGGGATTACAATGAACTTAATGTGACAAAACTCAGTGTGAAGTAAGAAATGTTGCTAAACTACAGTACATCTGGCATAAGAAAGCCAATTAACATCAGTACTGCTAATGTAAAAGAACATCAATAAAACAGCAGTAACATTAAAAAATGGATTTATTTAGCTTTTTCCCTTGGAGAGCTTCATTCAGGAGCAAATCAGAGCATTCTCTGCGGTCACATGCTTACAGCTGCTACGAGTGTGTACTTCAAGTGACTTTCTTATTTCGACAGCACTATAGAATGTCTATTATGATGGACTAAAATTAATGTGATGAGAACAATTCTGATTGGTTATTGTTATACTCAGCAGACATGTTGGATATTCAAAGTAGCTTTCTTTTTCTAATCATTGGTTCTGTTTTTCTAAAAATGAAAAGAAAGAGTATAGAAAAATGTGGAGTAAGAAACATTTTTAAATGGCAAATACAGATTGGAGATGGACATAATCTTTTGGAGCAAAACCAGAAGAAATGTAGAAAGAGTGTTAATGCAAATAGTTAAATAGAGAAGCACAATTTATGACTCCATAGCACCATTTCATTGATTGGTTCAAATTAGTCACATGACATCCAAACTTGACGTAGTATAAATAAGTTTAGTCACACTAAGTCAAACCTAAATAGCTCCATTTAATACAATGTATTAGACCAGCACTGTCCAATGTGGAACCCCTGACATATTTTTCTGGTGCCTTTCAATAGGTAAATTTTTGCTTCAACAATTTCTAATATTCATATTTCAAGACAAAACTACTTCCTTCCCAATATATTTCCAGTACACACCCATGAACTATGTTTTTGTACACCTAAAGCTATATTGATTACTTCCCTAACCAGTGCTTTACGTTTTTCCTCTCAAAAGAAGGACACTTGCCCTAATGGTGGCTGAGATGGTGCCTGTGCTTCCTCAGGCATGACTTAAATGTGACTGAGCACATAAGAAAGTTGGACAGCTTTGTGTTAGACTTTCATGTTATGTCCCATCACATTACATTAAGTTCATTGTAATCCTGACATTAGTTCAGGGCATTTGGCAGTTTGAGTAGAGAAGAAAAATTATTCTGATACTCCTAAATGCTTCCATGAATCCTACATTTCTTTTAGGTTTTATACAAACCATTACTTAATTGAAAAGAAAATATGCAAGAGATGAACCTGTCATGTAGAAAATTATACTTTTAAGAAATATGAACAACATTATTTTGTTTTGTTTATAGTTTAAAATATAAATAAATTAGATTTTCAAATTAATTTGTTACAACTGTTTGATTTTCTTTTGATTGTTTCTTAGGTGAGGTTATCAAAAATTCTTAATGCAAAAAAGGCAAAAATTAAAAGTCTGAGAGAAATGAACACTGAAGCTGAAAGAAAAAAATCTGTGGGAGCATATATTCCTGAAGACTTCCAGCGCCGCTATGCCAGTATAATAATTGATTTAGAATATCTAAATCGTGACCTGGAGAATTACCTGACAAGTGTCCAGCTGTACTGCCAAGAGGTAAAGTATGAGCTTTCAAACAAATTCCATCATTTTAAATTAAAAAACGCTTGCAGCAATGAAGCATGAATATGACTTAGCATTTCCTGAGTTGATTTGTGACACAGTACTTTGCTTAAAATACAGGATGTCAGGGGTATAACTGCAGATATTATTCAGGACAATGTACTGAACAACATAACTTCAGTTGCAGACCAATAATTTTAGTGATTTAAGAGTAGTGTATTTTTAGGTTGGTTAGTAGCTCCAAATACCCATGGCACACGAAAGCCATATGTGTTTATTTTCCTCAAGAGCACAGGACAGGTAGTTGGGAGTGGTAAAGCAGAGTGGGCTGTCCTCGTGATACAAATACTGAGGTCAGTCTCATGAAACTAATAACAAATAGGGGAATCAGCCACAGTTCTTGTGTCTAAATATTTATTTTTTGTACTATCTACAACTTAAACTTTCATAGAGAAAGAAATGTGCAAGGAAGTTTAAGTACTTCTAATTGAAGAGTAAATGCTTATCCTTCCATTTCTAGTACATTCATTGTTTGTTGTAATGTGTAACTGAGTTGAATGCTTTTGCAAGAGAGGTAGAGTATTTATGGAGAGGATTCCACACTGAGCCAATTGTTGAGGCTATTGTATGTCAGATCCCGGGAGGAATGGATGAAGTGAGAGGGCTGTACAGTCAAGTAGCAAGCCAGTGTGAGGGCCCCTAACATGTGCTGGAGATTCATCTCGAAACCAGGGTTTGCCAAGCAGCCACCGGTCAGATGACTGCAATGCCACTCATCTGTCAAGAACACCAATTACAGCATGCAAAGTCCTCACAGAGCAGTGCCAAACTCGCACATTGCCAACACTTTCAACCCTAAAAAATCAGATAGATATGAAGGTGAAAGGAAATGGAAGGACGGAAATTCAGGGGATGTAATTATCCTTCACAGCATTTGCCTGATGACCCAGGAAAACCCCTGAAAAATCCCATGGATCAGGAAGGTCAATCTCAGGAATTGAAACCACAACCTCTCGAATGCCAGCCTCAGGTTTACACAGAGCCATCTCACTTGGTTTCTTTTGCAAGGCTAATGACCCCAGGCTACCTGGGCCAGAAAGTAGGTGCTAAAGTGTAAAACACTTGGAAGCAAAGCAGGTAGTCTTACTGAGAGGTATTATTCATTTTGTGGCTCAGTTACAGCCATGCAGAAAACATCAGCTAGTATATTATATGATTTGTTTATGGGAAAACCGTTAGACAAAGAGGAAAATGAAAACACTGAAGTGAATACACATTAAGGTACCAATTATCAAAATACCTGTACTTATATACCAAAACATCCTGTAGATTAAATAATGGACATGTTTTGAAAGCCTGGCTTTCATCTTCAGCTAAAATATTCTCATTGTTTTTCTTGAAACACTTTACACTAACTCTTAGGGATTATCATTTGTTTTCTAAGAAAATGACACTAGTGGACTTATGTGCAACTTTATTTTTTATTATTTTCTCTACCACATACCTAGTAGGTACACAAGATGTAGTATTTCACCCAAAAATTGAATATCAAGATTTCACATGAAATACAATTTTGAGGCCTCCTAAATAAAAAAGAAAGATTAAAAAGAAGGGTTGTGTGTATGTGCATCTGTGGAAAAAATAACTCAAAAAAAAAAAAGTTTGGATGATAACCAAATTTGGTACTTAAGTTCAGCAAGTTTGCAATACAAAAATTTAAAAAAAAATATAACCTTACCCCAAACACCCTGTATATGGACAGTTAGATTTTTTGTTCTCTCAAAAATCAGTAACAAGTTTTATTAAATTACCATTTAAGATATGCAGGATAAATAAAATGTTTATTTTGGAATAGCCTATGAAGTCTCATTTGTTCAGAAGCAATTTTGTATAATGGTAACTATTAGAGATGGACAGAAATTGTCTGCACAAAAATGCAGATCTCTTTAAAACACACGATTTATTTAAAATAATGTTTCTTGTGGCATCAGCCATTTCTGAGATATCAATTAATATTGCTTTGAATTTTTCAGTTCTTTAAAGTACTGTAGCTATTTAATTGTTTCTCGTGGTGTCATGTAAAAAGCACTAGCTTTCATGGCCTGCATATAGTGACATGCTGTAAACATTTGACTGTCGCTATGTCCTTTGCATGTATAACAAAATTTGTAATGAAGCTACTTATGCAAACATTTATTGAAATTAGCTTCAAGTAGATACAAGAATAAGCTTTTTGCAAGAATATTTTATATAGGTTATATAAAAATATAGTTGGTAGAGAAAGCCATATGAACGTAACATGGATATTTCTTTTTGTACACTCTTTCAGATTGCACCTGAGCCAAGCATTGCAGCAATGCTAGCACCCTCACACCTCAGGGAAAGGAGCTTTGAAGAAGCAAGGCAATTGGTTCAAAAGCACAATAATGCTCCAGGAAGAACACCAGTCAAAAATGAAAAAATGTTGGACTTAATTACCAAACTAACTGCTTTGATGCTACAAGTTAAAGTGAGTATTAGATAAAAATGCAAGTGCTTGGAATAGTTAAGTTTTCTTAATTTTATAACGTCTTAATGATTGATTTTACTGATGTTTGTTGCTGTCTCTATGCTATCATAAATCACTTAAAGCTTTACCAGTTTATTAGATATTTTTTGTTTCATCAACAGGAACCATATGTAATTTATGTCCCTTTCTAAGAGGTAGGTAATGCTAATTCAGATAAATTGTGATGGTGAATGCAAAATGAATACTTTTTAATGTACTTTTTTGACATTTTTCTATTTCAAGTCAGTTTTTAATAAGTAGAGGAAGTATTGCATTCCACCCAAAAATAGATACCAGGGTTTCACCAGAGATAGGTATGTGCTTTGAGGTCCTCATATAAAATAAGAACCATTCTTACAAAAATCCATAATACAAAAACAAAAAGTTGTTTAAATACCAAACTAGGTATTTCAGTTCAGCATCTTCCAAGAAGTAACACAAAGATTTTCAAGAAAAGTACTCTTTACAAGGAAAAATGTCTTTCATTCCCTCAAAATGACTTTTAATAGTTTTGTTGAAATTCTATGTGTTTAAGATATATACTGTGAACCCTACTACAGGCGGTCATGCCATAGCCGAGTGGTTACACATTCGTTTCTCACCAAAGCGACATGGGTTCGAATCCAGGCAACTGCATGTGGGATTTGTGGTGGACAAAGTGGCACTGGGGCATTTTTCCTCCGGGTTCTCCTGTTTCTCCCGCCATCTCATTCCATCGGTGCTCCATCTTCATTCCATGTATCATCAGTGTCCCGCCTGTGGTGCCATATGTAGTAAAGCGCTACAAAAAAAAAAGCCTACTATGGGATATAAACCCACAGAGCTCGTGCAAGGAAAAGTAGTAAATACGTTAAGCGAAAGATACCAAGTGCTATCATAGACAAAAGCTCCAAAGAAATGGAATGGGAAATGTATGAAAAAACAGTGCAGAGGTTAAACAAAAAGGTAGAAAAGGGAAAGCAAAACCATGGGAAGAAGAAATGAAAGAAATGGACAGTCAAAATAGGGGACCAGGTTCTCGTAATAGATAAAAAAAGAGGTACCACCACATGGAAAACCTATACAAAGGGCCTTATATGATCGGAAAGATATTCAGCACAGATATGTATGAGCTTTTGGATATGGAGCATTGTAAAACCATCGGCATATTTTACAGTTACTGAGGCCGCTGGCAGTGTTAAATTCAGACTAGAAAAGAAAAAGTAGATATAGATGATAAATGCTGTTAAGGATGAGAACCGAGAACTTGCCTATGTAAATAAAATAATAGCATTACATATGTAGAGAGAAATTATTTAACTTTAAGTTAAAATGTGTCAGTAATAAAGTAAGTAAATGAAGTATGTCCATAGTACAGCGAGCAAATAATATTTAGATAAATAAATAATGTACAGGGAATAGTATCACCTATGCCACTGCTAGAAATAGCACCATGTATGCACAATAATGATTAAATGAGCTAAGAGATGAAAGCACATAGAAAGTCATAAAGGCATTCAAAGATATGAAAAAGGGCAAATAAAGGTACAGATAAGGAAAACAGAACGAAACCAGTGATTGGGTATAGAGAATGATGCAAAATTCCATGCAGTGGGACAGCTTGAAATACAGCTGATTAGGGTCAATAGTTGTAAACAGACAAAAGCAAAAATCCAAGTATGCAGTTGAGCTTTCTTTGTAAATTTAATATTAAAGAAAAAAGAGACAGGAAATGTAGTTAAGGGAATTAGTGCATGAAAAGTCACCCAGTTTATTCAGTTGTCCATTCAGACCATTGGTAGTTACTGAGTAGAGCAGAGGAATTTACAGCCGCAATACCAAACTAGGTATTTCAGTTCAGCATCTTCCAAGAAGCAACACAAAGGTTTTCAAGAAAATTATTCTTTACAAGGAAATATTTTTTTAAGATATTTGCATGATAAATAAAATATATATCTTGAATTTTTGTGAATAATTTGGAAGTTCTCTTCATTCTATATGATTTTTCTATAATTGGTAAACAGTAAGAGATGAATAAAATGTTGCTGTACAAAAAACATAATTAGTTAAAGCACACAATTTGTCAAATAAAATTGTTTGTGGCATTAACCGTTTCTAAGATAATTTATAAACTGGAAGTAGTGCACTGTGAAGCTTATTATTGTCTTTTATAAAGTTTTTTAGTTAAATAAATACAAGAAAATGAAAAAAAAAAAATCCTGCTCATGAAGTTTGTCCATTCTACACCAGAGTCGACAGTAGAGGATCAGCTAATTATATCCAGTAGTCAAGAGCAGTTGATGATGTAGGAAAGTTTCTTGAAACTAATCCTGCGTAAATAACAGTTTGCATGAGGCAATTTATGTTTTTATTTAACTAAAGCAATTATTTTTTAACATATTTTGTGTGATTGGTTTGAAGTTTGAACTACTCATGCCTTTTTTAAAATGGTAGTTGCTATTCATGGAACGAACATAGAATTTCAAAGTCATCACATAGCGGTCTAACCTACTGTATCCTCCTTATGCCCAAATGACTAAGCTGTCGCTGGGCCGTTAAACTCTACTCACTATCCTCCTTATATCTACAATTGAAATTGAGGTTTTATTAATGGATGTTCTTTAATTGCTGTGGTTCTCAGCGTTCCATTCTATATTGTGCATGAGAGACCACATAATTTTTTTCAGAGGCCTCTTTATCAGGTTTGACATACTTTTGCATGCCATGAATCTACAACACAGGGCCAATGGCTTTACTTCCTTTTCGAAGGAAACCATGCTAGGGACATAAGGAAAATTGAAGCTATTAACAGTGAAGCAACAAGATTCTAAAGTAAGAACAAATTAGAAACTAAAAACTTCACTTATCTTAGTAATGTTGCACGTTCTTTTTGCACAAACTGACCCAGAGTTTCAAGTTGTCTCCAACTCATTCTCAAAGCTATACGAACAAATTCATTACCAAAACTACAATCTTTAATTTTGTTGAAAACAAAAAACAAATACTGATATTCAATTTTTATTTACCAATCTCTAAAAACAAAAATTTATAAATACAATCTATAAATGGTAATTCAAAGTTCATAACACGGTTCCTGTTTTTTAAAATAAAATTTTAATTTTTTTTTTTTTTAAACAGAAACCGTGTTATGAACTTCGAATTACCATCTATAGATTGTATTTATAAATTTTTGTTTTCAGAGATTGGTAAATAAAAATTGAATATCAGTATTTGTTTTTTGTTTTCAAAAAAATGAAAGATTGTAGCTTTGGTAACGAATTTGTTTGTATAGCTTTGAGAATGAGTTGGAGACAACTTGAAACCCTGGGTCAGTTTGTGCAAAAAGAACATTACTACGATAAGTGAAGTTTTTAGTTTCTAATTTGTTCTTACTTTAGAATCATGCTAGGGATTTTTACATCCAAAAAATTCTATTGCCCTCCACTGGGATTGAACCCGTTACCTTGAGAACCAGAGACTAGCGTGTTACCCCTAGACCATGGAGGGTGTCTTTATATCTAGAATGAATGTATAAAGGAAGTTAATCTCAATTATCATGGAGTAGGTAGAAGAATGGGAATTAGAGAAAATTGTGTGAATGCAGCACATCAGATGTTTTAAATAGCTTCATTGCTTTTTTAAAATTTGTATTTCATTAGATGCAATGTTTTACAGCCAGATGTTTCATTTAATTTGAAACTTCTCCTAAAAGCAAAATGTCAACATGGTAGTGAATTTAAGATTATAAATAATATGTATGTGTTATGTTTACTTGTGATGTAATAAAATCTTTTATTTCAGAGTCTTTCCGAAGCAGACAGAAATGCCTATGAGGTGAAAGTTCTTCAAGGGTCAATAGAAGAAATTCGAGCGGGTCTATGTCCAGAAAATCAGCAGGTGTTCCAAAACTGTGTCGAAATCCACATGCAGCATATTCAGCTGGGCTTGGGACAGTGCGGATCTTTGCACCCATTCATGATCCAGAAAGTACGATCTAAAAAGGTGATTTAATGATAAGCAAAGGGAAGTGTACGGTTATCTTCCATAACCGTATTTATGATGAAGTTATAAGTAAAACCTATAACACTTGTATTTTTTGACATTTAAAAAACCTGGCACCGATATTTGGACAACTTATTTACCAACATCCCCAAGAAATGTATTGAGGACTCTTCAACATTACTAAACCATCAAGAACTGTCATTAAAATTTACCATAGAAATGGAATCTGAGCAAAAACTCCCATTCCTAGACCTAAAAATCTTAAAATGCAATGGAAGCCTCACTTTTAGCATATACATAAAACCTACACATGTAAATAACAATATAAAATCCAATGGTTATAATCCAATACCATACCAGTATGCTATTTTCAACAGTCAGATACATAGGCTGATTTACCTACCTCTCAACAGAACAGAATTCAACAAACAAACAAATATAATCCACAGAATAGCTGAAAAGAATGGTTTCAATAGAAAAACCGATAAAAGCCCCCCCCCCCCCCCCCCCCCCCCCCAAAAAAAAAAGACTTAAGAAGATACAAGAAACCACCAAACAGTGAATGGAAAAAGAAAGCTGCAGGTACATGAAGTTCACATACCATCCAAAATCTACTACACTTGGAACTTAGGACATCATACACCATAACAAAGTCAGAAATATACCAGTTCAGCTGCAAAGACTGCAACAAAATGTATGGTGGAAAAACAAAAAAGGAAATTGGAAACAAAGCCTAAAGAACATCTTAGGGATCTGAAGTATAAACAAATGGAAAAATTGGTAGTAGCAGCCCTTTTTGGCTAGAAGACCATGGAATCGATTCTGAACCTACATTGTTAAAAAGCATCTCTAACATGACACGACTAACAGCCTGGGAGAATATATTTATTCTGAAAAATAAAGACAGATTCTTCAATTTTGAGTTGCCCCAAAAGTGACAACCTCAGAAGAAATTTCTGGAAGAGACACCAGAGGATGACAGCATTGCAATCTCCAACATGACGATACCACATTCCAACAGTCATCAGGTTGAGAATGAGAGTAAATGAGCTCTTGAAACATGTCCCAGTTTTATTAAGTAGTGATGTGGTATCAGTAAATCTGATTCACCTTTACTATGTATCTAGATATAAAAATACCTTTGTTCCACTTCAAAAGTCCTTCTGAACTAGTTTCAGAGAGGCTGTTCTCCATCTTCGGCTCGTTGAAACAGCTATTTCACTTTAAAATAGGGTTTGTGTCTGTTTGTTTAGTGTTATTAATCAGCTCAAATCCTTTTTTAATGTGATTCCAACAAGTTATCAACTTCTAGTATTTATTATTAGCTATTTCACTATTGATTAGAACAATGTGGATGGCTTCCTTTAGTAGATTAGAAAATAATAAGAAATATGCACAAATTAAGAGTATAGCATACACAGAAAACCAACACACATGGATAAATATATCAAAAACAACAGTTTCAATCCAAAAGCACATGAGCATGCTATCATTCATTGTCTAATTCACAGATTGATTAATATCCCATTAACAATTGGAGAATATAAAAAAGAACTGAAGCACGTTAACTATGTCACAAATTTGAATGGTTTTATGTCTGACCTCATAACCAAATAGACTAATAAACATAAAAAATGGAAAACTATGGGATGTCAATAAATTAAAAACAGGAAATATACGAGAAAGACTGCAAATTCATGTATCATCAAAAAGTGTTTAATAAATTGAGTAAGATTTTTAAGGATCATAATGCAAAACTGGCTCCTCAAAACAAATATGGCATAAACAATATCCTCAACAACCTTTACAGTGTACTACTCTAAGTAATAAATTATCAGGAATTTGCTGTGTCAATTGTTAAGATTGTCATTATATATAATTTCTTTTTTGAAAATAAAAATATTGCAAAATATTACCACGAAAAATCAAAAAATAAAAGATGGCAACTACCAAACATTCAAACAGTAATTCCAGAGTATCCTCGAAAAACAGCAGTTGCAACCTTCAGGTTGATTACAGGACATGATTGTCTGGCAAAACATTTTAACAGAATTGGGATATATTCTTCACCACTCTGTCCTCTGTGATCTGCAAGAGGAAGTGGACCGAGACCACCTTAAAATATGTCCGGCCACTTTTAGCACCCCATCCATCAGTGAAAAATATTGGAAAGCAAGAGGATTAATGACTTCAGTGTCAGAAATCCAGCATTAGCTAACAACAACAATATATAAAACCAAGAGGAAGTTACAAACTAGATTGAAAGAACACTTCAGAAATATACAAAGGCTATCCAGAAATTCAATTACATTGGAGTGTGCTAATGGCACATTAGTTTTAAAAATGATAGAACTAATGTTCATGGAACGTGGAGGACTAACTGGTTGAAGTATCAGGTGGCAGAATTTAATGACAATAGAATTTTAAAACTTGCCACCATTGTTGAAAAGTAGTATTTAAGTGTTGTTTTCAAATGAATGCAACATTATTTTTTCCTATACTTTGTTTCTTTTTTTTTTAATAGCAAAACATAATCAACTTTCTGGATAACCCTCATAAGATACAGATAGATAAATCAGCCATAGCTCATCATTTTTGGTTATGCAACCACAACATTAGCCAAGGAAAAAAACTTTTCAAACCAGCAAAGGCTTGTTGGGAATTAACAGTGAGGGAGAATATTCACACCATCAACAATAAGAATTGAGTAATAAACTTTGATGTACCAGCAATACACAGTGTCTTACGACTGGCCAATGGGAATGGAGCAGACCATGCTGTGAAGGAAAGGGAAGATAGTAACCTAACAAAGAAACCAGTCGACCGACCAGCTGAAGATGGAAAGGTGCCTCTCCGAAACTAATCCTGAAGAATTTTCAAAGATAGTGGAGCAAAAGTGTTTTTAAATGTTGAGAAAGATAAGGTTTATAGATTTTAATGACATACTCCACTGTTCTGAACCCTTCATTTTCATCATAAGTTTCATAAAGGTAAAACCACTTACTTTTATCGTGATTGACATCATCTTTGCTCGTTTTGGTGTGGAGCAAAGGATTCTTTTATCACATAACTAAATAATATTAGAAAATCTGCCTTTTCCAAAGAGAAAGCAAAACTTATGGGTGTACTAGGATCAACAGATTAACTATTCAGTTCATGTACTGCATTTTTGTTATTGAAATTTCTTCTTGTAGTACCAATAGATTTTAAGTAATGTATTAGTTAGTGCAAGATCTTGTATTGTTTTACTTATGTTGGTAATACGAACACCAAATACAATAATTTTGGGCTCAAACGTAAGTATGATAATACTTATTTGTTTTCTTCCATTTTTTCCAAATTAAATATTTCAGCAATGCTCTTATGAATAGTTAGGGACTGAAATAATACATCATTTCAATTATTTATAGGAAAAGAACCTAAGAGTTATTTATTAAAACACGTTTGTTAGTATAAAACTCCAGTAATCAAATAACAAAGGAACACAGAGTTCTGCTTAGTCTTTAAGTAATAATTGTCATATTTCATGAGAAGTGTGGCAGTATTTTAAGATGGCTTCATGCCAAAATAATTAAGATATATATTAAAACGGTTAAAAAGTTGTTTAAATTTGTTGTATACCTGTTTATGTTAAATTTAGTATGAAATATTATTTGTTTATTCATTTACTGTATTTCATTGCATAATCGTTGCACTTTTTATACTTTCCTCATAAAGTAAAATATACAGGGTGGAAGTGAAATGATCCACCAGACTTTAACAGCAAATTTCTCATATTGTGAATAACCAGAAAGTCTAATATCAAAATGTTGGAAAGTTTATAGTTTTCTAGAAAAAAATATTTTTATCAAAAAAATTTATCATCACCTGGCTGAATTATTATTCACTGAAGGTTCTTGATTTATGGCTATATTCATAGAAAATTGAATAAACAACTTTTTCCTTTGGCGCATTTCAATAGATTCAACAGTTTTTGTGTAAATTAAATGTATAAGAATCCACAATTTGTTGCCTTTTCATTTTTACTTTCTCTGCTGGTAAGTAGGGGAAGTATTGTATTCCACCCAAAAATTCGATGTCGAGATTTCACCGGAAATATATGTTTTGAGGCCCCCTGAATCCAAAAAAAGCATTTTTAGAAAAAGGTCTGTGTGTCTGTGTATCTGTCAGTCTGTGGACAGCATAACTCAAAAACGAAAAGTCGGTTAAAAGCCAAACTTGGTATTTAAGTTTAATGTCTTTCAAGGATGCGACACGAAGATTTTGAAGAAAATAGCCCCACCCTACACTACCCTTTACATGGAAGATTTTTGAAAATTTTGATTTTCTTGAAAATGGCTCTAACGATTTTGATTAAAATGTCATATGTTTGAGATATTTTGATGACAAATGAAATGTATGTCTTGAATTTTCTGGCTATAGCCCCTGTAGTCGTATTTACTTTGGACGACTTTTGCATAACTGGTAACCGTTAGAGATAGACCAAATTATACTATACAAAAAATGTAGATCTTGGTAAAATACACAATTTATGTCTCAATAAATTTTCTTGTAGGGTGAACCATTTCGGAGATATTCCTTGTTATGTGTGTGAGTTTCGGAAAACTTAGAACTTTAGCGAAATGCAACAACGTTGTTCATTTTTTTATATGTTAATCGTGCAAAGAGAACGGAATCTCAAAGGTCAAAAAGATTTGACTGTCGCACAAAGCCTTCTGTATTCTAATATTCCCTTTGCACCTACAAGGACATAAGCAGTAAGATAATTTGTACAAATGTTTATCTTAACTAACATGGAGATATAGGAATAAGAGTTTGTTAGAATGGATAGTACAAGAGTAGAGAAAGTCATGTGAGTGCAACACATCAGATTTTTGAGTTATGCTGTCCAAAGACTGACAGACTGACTGACAGACACACACATACCTTTTTCTAAAAATGCATTTTTTTGGATTCAGGAGGTCTCAAAACATTTCCGGTGAAATCTCGGTATCAAATTTTTGGGTGCAATACAATACTTCCTCAGTAGAGAAAGTAAAAATGAAAATTTGGTTAAAAACCAAAGTTGGTATTTAAGGTTAATGTCTTTCAAGGATGTAACACAAAGATTTTTAAGAAAATCCCTCCACCCTAAGCTACCCTTTACATGGAAAATTTTGATTTTCTTGAAAATGGCTAACGATTTCAAGTAAAATGTTATATGTTTAATATATTTGTATGACAAATGAAATTTATATTTTGAATTTTCTGCCTATAACCTATATAGTTTGAATAACTCATAAACCATAAGAGATAGACAGTCATACTATATGGGGTAGTAAGGGGTAGTGATGCGCCTCCTATAGCCTCTCCTACCCAATTCCCATCCTCATCCTGCCCGTGGTGCACCCTGCTTTTAACAGATGAGGCTCTGGGGACCGAATCACAGCGGTATAACTGTTTCATCTAAAATGGAGGAAATGTCATTTACATATGTGCTGGCCTATCACAGCACAACAGCGTCCCTCAGAGGCACATGAGGGGAAAGTCGGTGGATCTAAATACCACCTATTTAGTCCTCCCGGCTAGGTCCGATGGACCCGTTGACCAACGATAGGTGTGGTCCCCCTTGCAAAATGGGGGTTTAAGTCGGGTGATGTAACTGTCACATTGTAAAACTGGTGCCCGTTAAGAAAACAGTTACATGAAAGCCACATACATGAATATGAGTCCTAAAGATAAACATTCCGGAGTTAAAACTGTCCCCCAATCGGATCTCCAGGTGGGGACATCTTTAGGCAAATTTCATCACAACAATTCCAATATAAAAAATGTAGATCTTGCTAAAACACACAATTTATGTCTAAATAAATTTTGTTGTAGAATGAACCATTTAAGAGATACACCTTGTTATTTGTGTGAGTTTTGGAGAACTTATACTTCTGTCGAAGGGAACATTGTTATTCTTTTTTTATGTTAATCGTGCAAAGAGAACGTAATCTCAAAGACTATTAGAAATGTTTAGTTCTTCCGGGCTTTAAAGATTTAAAAGCTTTAAAAGATTTGACTATAGCTTAAAGCATACTTTGTTCCCTGTATTCCCATATTTCCCTTGCACCTACAAGGAAATAAGCAATAAGATAATTTGTGCAAATGTTTATCTCAACTAACATGAAAATTTAGGAATATGAGTTTGTAAGAATGGTTAGTACAAGAGTAGAAAAACTCATGTGAGTGCAACTCATCAGATTTTTTTTTTTCATTATTTCTCGATAGTGAACACCTGGAGTACTAATGCTATGATTATGGGGTGAAATGCTCAATTCCTGATTGCTTGTCAATAAATCAAGGTGCAACCATTACGCGGTGAAATACAGTATTGTGTATAGAAAACTGCCTTTGCAGTTAGTTTGCTCTTATCTTTTCAGGAGCCTGCACCATGAAAAAATGGGTCCATTACATGCAGGCAAATGCAGACCATACACCTGAAAGACTACCAATGAACAGCCACAGAATCATCGAAGAATGTCTTCACTTACAGAATTGATTTAAGTTTGTTTTTACATGAGTTATGTTCCTGGGGGAGGCTTTTAGCTATTGGCTTTCGTTAAACTGTTTATTCTCCCTCCCCCCCCTTCCATTCTTTTATGGTTTGGAATTCTTTGTTTGTTCTATTTTTGTGACTGGTTTATTTTGCTTTTTGTCGTGGTGTTTAGTGATTTTCATGGAGATGTACTATTTGAAATGGTGAAACATTTGCTGACAAAACTTTCTTGATAAATAAATGCATGCCTGATTTTATTCAGCATGTGTGCATGCAAAGGCTGTGCAGTGAATACTTTTAGAGATTCATATTTGTTTTAATGAGTTAAGAATACGGCACATTTCAAAGAATGTGTACTGTAAGTTCATTATACATGGATTATATCCTTATGAACTGAAAACTGATGACGCTGCATGGAATCATTGATTGATATTGCAGAAGAGTGCAATTCACAATGTGCCATATGTTATTGTTTTTAAGAATATTTTATTGAGATTTGTTTGTCAAAAGTATATGGAAGTACAATCATCAAAGTTTCGTGAAAAGTGGAGGTCTGCATTTTTATAATTTTTGTCTTTTATCTTTGATGACCTATTCAAAATGCAAGATCCATATTTCTGTTTCTGTCCGCACAGTTAGTTTGAATGTATTGAGAAACATCAACAGTTTGGATATTTTCCGAGTGTGTGTGCTTTATGACAGGATTAAAGCAGCTTTGTCTCAAGATGAGGGTTTCTGCAAATAAAGTTGTTGCAGGATAAATAATTAAAGATTCATGTAGTCGTATATTTATAATCATATTCGTTTCATCCTTCAACACATTTTTAGCAAAGTGCTTCCTTAGTTCTTTTTTTTTTTTTATTATTATTTTTTCTTACAGTTAAATTACGTGCAAATGTATTTTTACCTGTAGAGTGAAGTGGACAACATTAAAGCAAGTTTTATTCCTTTTTTGTGCAACTTGCAGTGTTGGTTAAAGAGTATTGCAAACTTATATGAATATCTAAGTTCTAGATTATTTAATAAACATATAGAATATCATATATTGTAAATACTAAGAAGAAAAAATTATTTTGGCTTCTTGCAAATATATTTGTATAAGTTGTATTGTTACAAAATGATTGATACTGGTCATAAATAATGTATAGTATATTTGTAACTTAGCATTGCAACATAAGCTATAAAACATAAGCATTAAAGAGTGCTGATGGTGCAAGTGTAGGTGTCTTGTACAAACTTGATAATACAAATAAATATTTATCCATATCACAAAACCCCCAAAGGACAAATGAAAGTTATACATAAAAGACCAAAACTGTATCTATTGTGTACATTTGTAAATATAAAAGAAAGAATATGAAAATAAAAGTTTGTACTAACACTGTTAAACACCTTGTAAACAATAAATTCTTATCCATATTACTGTTATTATGTTCTAGCATAAGACAGCATAGAATGAAGTTAGCACAAGTGAAGAGTTGTATAGTCAAACCTTGTTTTATCACTTTCAGAGGGAACAGGTAAAAAACAATGTTGGAAAGCAACTGATACAGACATTGGATTTATAGCACATTAGTGAGGCCTATAGTTATGGGTCACAAGTACAGTGGAAAGAGACAAAGCAATTAGGGGCTGTCAAGGAACTGGCATAGGTGCCGAGGTTAGCTTGGATAGCCATAACTCGTGGAATTAACAGTACACCTACAGCTGGGATGGTAACTACGCTTAGTCTGCCTCCATTGCATCAATGGATTAAAATGGGGGTGATGACTGGAGCATATAGATTTAAGACTAGAAACAGTTGGAAACCAACAGAATATCTGGGACATCATAGCGGTATGCTAGATGATGTGGGGATCAAGTCAATTGTAGAAATACCAGGGGATTTTATGAAGTAGTCTCTCTTGTCTCTACAGGTCCTTCAATGTATTAATTGAAGTGAAGGTAAGATGCACTGTGAGGCCAATCAACACTGATCAGGGACATTGTATGGTTCACTGACAGATCCAGAGCAAAATATGGAACAAGTGCTGGTATATATGGAAGACAGCGTAAACTGGAGAAATATTAGGTTGTCTCATAAGTAATGTCAGTGTTTTCGAAAATTATTGGATTTCTTTGGTTTGGCAATGCTAATTACAGGATGCCATGACTAGTGTTGCATACATTGCGAGCATGTAACAGTCTTCAGTTGTTAAACAATCACAAAATGGAGATATAGTTTGAACAGAGTCCTCCTAAAGCACTACTGGAAACAAGATTATAAAGCTGCTGCCACAGCTTGAATAAGGAAAGAGCAAGGTGTTGTTAGTGTGTGGCACAACGATGGTTCCATTTCAACATTGGGGATGAAAACACAAGATTTATCACATTCTGGAAGACAGTATGGAATATTGAGGATACATGCCAAGTTTTGTGAGAAAATCTGTAAAAAAAGTACCCTTAGGCTTTCAGAAGAACTTGGTGCATCAAAAGATACCATACATTGCCACATTAAAACACTTGGAAAGTCATACAGAATCTGTAGATCTGTACCTCATGAATGGACACCTCAACATAGAGTGGATATCTGTCGTCAGCTTATTCTTAATCCAGATGATAGATTTGTCAGGAGAATTGTCACTGTGTGATTCACCAGGAGTGTTCCAAATGGGCAGGTGATTAATGTGGATCTTTATTCTCAACAACTAAAACGAGTTCATGAAATTTTGAGGTGGTGATACTCGGCATTAGTTAACCGAAATAGAGTTCTATTGCAACAGGACAATGTAACCCCATACTGCACGAGCAACCATGGAAAAACTTTCAGGAATTGGGAGGAATTGACTCCTATCACACCCAGCATGCAGCCCTGATCTCGCACCATCAGATTATCATCTTTTTCGACTCATGGCCCATTTTCTACATGGAAGAAATTTTGACAACATTGAAACAGTGAAAGTGGGTCTCACCAAATTCTTTGCATAAAAAACCGGAGACTGATACCATCATGGGATAATAAACCTCGCTGAAAGATGGCTCAAGAACATTGAATCTAATGGTCTGTACTATGAAGATTAGTCAATTGATTGTCAGAACACATTTCAAATAATTGTTTTTCATAAAAAAGACATTACGTGTATTCCTTGGGAGATTTGACCACAATATTACAGACAGAACTGCATGCCATCCGGACTTCTGTTGGGGAGAGTGAAAACAGGTGCTACAAGGAACATAGCATCTCAGCGAGGCAACACTGAAGGCATTATCAGCACCCCTTACAAGTTCAAAGATCATTAGGGAGTGCCAAGAAGCTCTAGAAAGTCTAGGGCAATGCAGTAGACTTACTCTAGCATGGGTCCCTGGCCTCTCTACGGAGGATGGAAATGAAAGTGCAGACAGACTGGCTAAAATGGGAGCACAGATACCACATATAGGTCCAGAACCAAATTAATGGTAAGGAACATTCTTTTAAACTTGACTCAAAGACAGCATATAAAATATTGGAATCGTATCCAGAAACAAAGACATGGAAAGCTAACGATGCAACAGTCATGTCTTAAATAGTTGTGAAATTCTCAAATTAACCAGAAATAGAAAGTACAGCAGAGGGCAGGGTCCCTACAGTTTCCCAGTTAGAAACTCCCTGACACCGGTTCGCACAGAGAGTCGCCTCCGTGGGTCAAGGACCTCGGTGTGGACACGATCCTGAGCCCGGCTGCCGTGACAGGGGACGGAGATAAGGAAGGTAATAAGTTCTATTCCGCTGCGAAACTATTGAAGGGCCACTGTCTTGGGTACACATCTGTTGTATGCACCTGGCCAGCATTTGCCTAATCCATAGGGCCGTGTCCATAATAACATATGTGCAAAAGGAAAAACATAAGTGTTCAAGATGTTCTCGGGCTTATACTTATACTTTATTCGTCACATTACACTTACATGGGTGAGCAGGTGCTCGTAAATTGGTGACTCGTCAATACACTATAATTACAACTTTAAGGATTAAAATAAGTCTACAATATTTACAAACACGAGTATAGAAATATAAAAGAAAGGTAAAAGAGAAAAAATGTACAGTAATGATTTGTTAAGACACCTAAAATTGAGGTCACAGTACATCTTCCATGCCAGGTGTAGTGATGCAGAGCCATCGACGTTTCGGGAGTGTACATCTCTCCCATCATCAGGATGATGAATGAATGAGAACATCTTGAATATGTTCGTCGCCAGGAAAGCTTCAAATAATATTAAAACATAAGTGGTTCCACGGAAAGTTCAAAGCTGATGCACTCTCTACCTTTTAACTAGTGTAAATACTTGTCCCTTCAATATGACCCGAAGAAACTGTTCGAAATTTTGATTATTCGTTTCAAACTCAGCAGTTTAAACTAACTCTAAAATAAAAATAAGCATGTAGGATAATTAACATCAATTACTACTATATCTTTGCAATGGATATATTATAGCGACAGTTGCAGGCATGTTGCTGGTGTTATTTCAATTGAATTGGCGGAATATCGCTGAAACGTGGGATATATGTCCCGTGCCTTTTCGTTGAATTTCAATAGCTTCCAGTCTTTTCAGGGACTTATCATCTACATGGGAGAACTTTCTGTTTGTAATATTGGTTGCATCTGAGTTCCGGTGTTTCCGCGGGTTTCGGTAATTTGGCGGTATTTCTCCTGTTCCAACTGGTTTGTGTGACTGTTCATTCCGTTGTTCTTCGAACGCGGGGCAGACATTTAATTGTGTAAATTGTATAATTTCCTGATTCAGAATGGTTGCAGAAAAACTGGGAAGAATGTTTGTGATAAAGCGAGGTAAATGAAGAGTAAACGTTAGAGTGAAAGTATTGTGGTTAGAAATTTGAGGAAAATTCCATGAAAGTGGTATTATCCTTAAGGCGCGAATTTGTTTTACATTTTCAGTAATTGTTTTTCTCATTTATATGTTTCAGGTGGAAGAAAAGAAGAGGTTCACTTTGATAAAATAACGAGTAGAATACAAAAGCTATGTTACGGACTAGACATGGACTTCTTGGATCCAGTATGTATGCCCTGTAACAAAGAACACTTAACAGGAAGCCCCGCTAATCCTTACCCTCCAGCGCTCCCACAAGTTTGTTGATTAATCCTGCAGAATTTTAAATTAACTAATCATCAGAACCCTATAATTCATTAAGCGTTTAACGTGTAATTTGGTGTATATGGCTCTTTTATACCAACAACCCAGCCCGGAAAACCTGTTAAATTATAGTGTTCCAAATGTAAAATAGAGAATAAACTTTTTAAACTGTATTTCTAACGGTATTTAAATGTTTATGTAATTGAAAGCTAACTTGGAAACAAATTTTTAGACATTTTTAACCATACATTTTAGTATTCTTTTAGATAATAGTAAAAGTAAACCCAAGTGCAACAGCCCATGAGGGCCAAGACTGCCGCCCGGCTGCTGCATCCCCCACCTCTGCCCATTACAGGTGCTATTGGTGGATTGCAGTACTGGGGGGTGGTACGTGGTCAGCGTCCTGAGCCCTCCCAGCCATTTCTGCGGCCTTCTTGACCTGGAGCATGTTGAATATAAAAGTTGGACAACAAATGCTAGGGGTTCCATATGGCAACCCAATACAGTATGGTGGAGGAAAGGATTTATATTTGGGGTTCCAGGATATGTATAAAGTAATCCTGTGTTAATAATTAATAAGGAGTAGTTGGTGATCATTGGGTTTTGGCTATGCTTTCACGCATTACCAGCTGCAACTGCTACATTGCTATCCTTATAAATTTATCTCTGCTAAGCTTCTTAGCTTAGAGCCCTCTGCATATTTCACTATAGTTGTTAATTACACGTATACCTGTTAATTATACGTATATGCAAATTACATAGCGATCTGGGACCACACTCCATACAGAACATAACCATAATGAAATTGTAGTTTATCCTGAATTAAGGCAATGCTCTTAAGTATCCACAGTCCTATAATGTGCCCGCAACATAACTTTTAGTTTCCATGCTGTCCCAAAGACACTTGGAAATATGTTACATCAGCCCTTCTGATGTATTAACTGGAAGTTCTTTCTTCAGAATTGTAAATATGGTTTGTGTAAAGTGACAAGATTGGACACTTGGGCAATGGTTCCCTGTCCACTTAATATTAGGACATTAAAGAATATTAATTAAAGAGACAAAAATGCATATAGCACTTATAGAAGCTGTAACCCACCCTTCACTCTTATAAAACAGTTTTTATACAGTAAATTTGGTTAATGTAGCATATTTCCAAAACAGTTGGAATGGGTTTTTGTGCACTCTATTGAGCTACACCAACATTGGCATTCAAAATATAAGCATGTGCACCTTGCTTCAATTAAGTGCAGTTTACTTAAACTTAGGCAAATAAATTTTATATGTTGATTGTTCCTAAAGTACTTGTGCATTAAAACAGTGGAATATAATGTTCAAAGTGTGCGAAAATCCATTTGCCGACATAGTTCCTGCTTTTCATTCATTGGCATTACTGCTTTCTCGGTCTTCCCCTACCTCACTTTTGCTCCTGCTATGTGCTTTCCCAGTATGACGTCTGCTGTGTAACAAAGTTTGCAAAAAAGGTTATTTGTATGTTTATATAAGAGTTACTGATGTTATTTATCAAGGTATCCAACTTTCCCTAATCTAAGTATTTGTGACGAAAATTGGAGTTTCGTAAATATGCTACATTATCCATAGTTGGTGAGTATTGGCTATTAGCTACACCAATGTTTTGGCTGTGCTTTTCTGTTCCTTTGCTGGCTGCAACTGTTGCACTGCTGTTATAAAAAACATCCCACTGCTATGCCTTCGGCTTAGAACCCTCAATATGTTTCACTATAGTGGTGGTTAATTATGTGTATACCTTGTGCAGTAAAAGAATTAGATATATGTGTATTACATAGCAATTCTGGAACCACACTCTATACGGATCACTAACCATAATTAAATCATAGTTTGTCCTGATATAAGGCAACTCTCAAGTCTTCACAGTCATGTAATGTGCGTGCAGTATAACTTTGTGTAGTTTCATTGTTGCCCCAAAGACACGTGGAAATATGCTACATCATTCCTTCTGATGTGTTAACTGGAAGTTCTTTCTTTAGGATTGCAAATATAGTTGCTTGAAAGTGACAAGATTGGACACTTGGGTAACAGTTCCATGTCCACTTAATATTTAAAAAAAGTACTAACCCCCCAGCGCAACAGCCCAAGAAGAGCCAAGGCTTGCCACCCAGCCACTGTGTCCCCCACCTCTGCCCACTACAGGTGTTGGATGGCAGTACTGGAGAGTGGAATGTGGTCAGTGCCCTGAGCACTCCCGGCCAGTTATGCAGCCTCTGCGACCTGGGACTGCTACTTCATTAAGTTGCTCCTCAATTGGTCCTCCCAGACCTAATGAGGCTGAGTGCACCCTGTGCCAGACCTCCCAGTGGGGAAAAATCCCCATGCTGGTACCGGGGATCAAGCCTGGGCCCTCTGCGCCAGAGGCAAGCGCGTCACCAACAGCACTACAGAGGTAGTCACTTAATATTAAGACATGAAAATATAGTATTTCAAGAAAAGAAAAGCATGTAGCATTGGCCAGATGTGAAAACGCGTATAGATCCTGTAACCTACCCTTTGCTCTTTATAAAACTGTACAGTAAATTCATTGCAATATGTCAACAAAATACTTAAGTTTATTAACACTGTCCCACCAGAGGAATCTGCTAACCTATTAGTGAAACCTGCAAAAAGTGACGTTACCTTTTGTATGAATTGGCTCTATGCATCATCATTAAGTTTAAGGGGCAAGCTACAGTGCCCACTGGGAGAAAATAAATTGCTTTGTCCCAATGTGCTTGCAATTCTAAATATTATATTAATATCATGAATTATTCTTTAAAATGTAATTATCTGAAAACTGTGCTTTTTGAATTGTAAATGTTGCTCTAGGAATGATATATGGAAACAATGCACCTAAATTTTATTGATTTGATTTGAAAATAACAGTAGGCAATAACAATCCTATGTCTTCAGTCAAGTTCACAATGTTTGATTTGGTTGCTTTAGTTTTCTCTTCACTTGCTGCTGTTCACTGTATTACTTCTGTTAATATTTTGTTAGATTCCAACACTGTAAAGCTCTGTTTCCTGCTGATGAAAAGTGCCCATCTTTGATCCAACTAGGGGTGTAGAGTGGGCACCGGCTTTAGGACTGCTCAACATCATGAGGAAATTGAACTGTGATCCCAACCATGAAGCCCTAGGAAATGCATGATATAGAGAAGGCATGCTATCAGAATTCACCAAAAGCTGACTAACACATTTACACCATTATGGTGTTTTCTGGTTAATTTTGGTGACAGTAAAATGCACAAATGGAGAATGGACAACAATGCACAGTTGTTACTTTAGTAATAACTTTGACTTGGACCGTTGATAGCTTGTCTTGTCTGTAGCTTAGGATTTTGGCATGTCAGCTGATGGCTTGCTTTTATGCATCGGACTCTGGAGGAAGCATGATATGAAAGTACCTTACAAGTGACCAGAGCACATCACAGGAAGTTCCAGAAGTCATGCCACCAGCCACATCTGGCTGATCAGTCAGTCCCCATGGCGACTAGTTGACCACAACACCTTCCCTCAACCAAATACTGTATTTCCAGAGTGCAAGTTCACCGCGGTGCATCCTATCAGCGATCCTGCTGACTCTTACAACCTAGGAAGACTGGATAGAGACAGTGAAATGACAGGTTATTGCAGGGGAGGGGGGGGGGGGGGGCATAAATATTCTTCCCAGCATTTGCCTCAGTGACCCGGAGAAAAAATCCAGTCAGGCAGGTTGGCCATGGGAATTGAACTCACAACCTCCCAAATGTGGGCCACAGATGTTACCGACTTAGCCATCCCACTTGTTACCATTCCTAGCACTAGATCCCAGGATCCAAGTTAAAGTGTGCAAGTGGTACTTTGTTTGGCTTCTGCAATTTTGATATAAAAGAAATTCTTGAAAACAGTAGGTGGGTTATAAGTGTTCACATCTTCTAAAGCTACTATTATACACCTTTTTGTTCTTCAATTCGTAATATTTTTATGTTTTCAATAGGTGCTAATCATAGAACTGTTACCTATAGGTAACTAGATGTTTGGTTGTTTTCTAGTGATTCCATTCTAGGAATGTTATCCCCCATACTTATATTAATAATTACAATGCCTGTGTATTAAATTTGTTCATTGCACTTAAGATGTAAATATGCTTATTAATGTTGATTTATTTAATTTCAGCCACTTATCACTATGAAGGTAGTGAGTGGTTTATATGCTGGCGTAACCACTGTAGAACTGGATAACTTGGCAGCAGAAACTGCTGCCACAATGACCACCAAACATCCCGATTATGCCATTTTGGCAGCAAGGATAGCAGTTTCTAATCTTCATAAGGAAACAAAGAAAACTTTCAGTGGTAAGAATTCTGTTAACTCTTTATAGAATTAAAAACCATTTTATCTTACTATACAGTAATTGAGGATAAAGTGCCTTTATTTTATAAGCATTCTGAGCTGAATTCATAGTTAAGGCTATTTTAAGATCTTTGTTTAGCATTTTCTTACACAGATTTTCATTTCATAGTGAACTCTCATCCATTTTAGATGTCTTTACTTAAGACTGCATTGCCACAGATTACACAATAACGTGCACTAATAAGTTAAGGTAACCAAGGAAATCATTGCAATGGGTTGTCACATGACCTTGATCTCCGTTACCTGAGATGAGCCGATCTTGAAACCACTTGCACAGCAATTTGATTGTTTTACGGAAGCTGTGACGATTACACCATTCTACTGAAGTCACGTGTTCATTCCATTGAAATGAAACCACAAAAAGTCTTATCACTGCACAGTATCAATTTTCATTAACTGTCGCTGCTAATCTCTTTGCACTGTGATATTTTTTGCTTATGTAACAGGAAAAATGAGTTTTAAGGAGTATGTAAATTTCCAAGTAGTCTTGTCCTGTTTCATCTTAAAAAATAAGGGCAGAGTATGCTGCCTTCCCCTTTTCGACTTTGGGGAACACTCTAGAGTAATTTTTATACAGTTTCAATGCCATTTTGTTAATTTTTGGCAGGGTTGGTCTGCAGAAGTTTGACCGGTGTCCTTTAATGGGTGGTTTAGCAGGTTTCTTAGGTTGAATCTGTTGTTTGTGGTTATCAGAATGATCTGTAACAGTGTTGATAGGCGAAATTACACCATGCAGTTCAAAACCAACACACTTTTTGAAGGATTGTGTACCTCAATGTTTTGACAAATTTGTCTTCACGTTTTGTATGTCTAGTGATTACGTATGTTTTTTGTTTTGATATTTCAATGTGTTTGAAGCTTAAGCATTTCAAGATATAAGGTGTAGCACTAAGGTAAAGGTTTGTGATTGTGTTCTGAGGAGGTATAGTTTGTTGTACAAGCATAAATAGTAGAATAATAGTACTGCATAATACATGTGTTAGTTTTGTACAGGTTGTACAAGAACTACAGAAAACAAGGATGGAGTAAGTGAGAAAGGAGAGGAATAGGAAGACAATATGAATATGCATTAAGCCTTTGCTGTCTGCTCCCAAAAATGCCCTCTTCACTTGCTGAGTGTAATGGAAAAACAGCTTAAGTTTAGCTGCTGTTATACACTTCCATGTAGTCTTTTTACTAACACAAAATATACTTTCAGAGGTGATGGATGACTTACACAAAATGGTGAATCCAAAAACCAACAAGGTGTCACCTATGATATCTGATTACCACCATGACATCATCATGAGGAATGCAGATCGTCTCAACTCTGCAATAATTTATGATCGAGATTTCAGCTATAATTATTTTGGTTTCAAGGTAAGAGATTTTATTGTTTTTCCTAAGGTATAAAGTTGATGAACAAACATTAAATAGTTTAATTTAAAAGGTGAGTTAAATTACATGACTGGTAGTCATGTCATCAATGTCCGGTTGATAATGAAGAAAAGTCAAGCCTCCAAAACATGTTCCGGTAAATTGTAAGTGTTGTGTAGTGTTATTAATCGACTCACCTTTTTGGTTTGAATTGATTATTACAACACTGTTTTCAAACTTCCAAGAAAGAAGATAATTAGTTTATTGTGCATGACAAGTTTATGGTCAGGTTTTAAATTGTTTCTCTCCATTTGCATTTGCATATTAAAATAGATGAACAATGATTTTCTGAACTTAGGTACCTGCAATCTGCTGAAAACTATAATTGTCAAAGATTTATTGCTTTTGTTTTGTTTCTGTAAACTGCTAGAAAATTAAAAAAGTTTATATTTGTTGTTTAAAATCCCCTCAGTGCTCTTTCAAGTTCCTTTACTCTTTTCCAGTACTTTCTGTGTTTTATTCATTTATTTTTGTATATTTTGAACTGCTGTGGTTCTCAGCATCCCATTCTATATTGTACGTGAAAGACTTAAATTTTCTGCTGAGGCCTTTATCAGGCTCGAGGTTCTTTTATGTGCTGTAAATTAACATGGGACCACAGGCTTCACTTCCCTTCTGAAGGAAACCACGCTAAGGATTTTTATACCCGAAAAAATCCATCGCTCTTCACTGGGTTTGAACCTATGACTTTGGAAACTAGAGGCTAGCATGTTACCCCTAGACCATGCAGGACGACATGTGCTCTTTTAAGAGTTACCAGCTTTTAAAAATGCTTAATATGGTATATGATAGGGTTGCTAGATACTATAATTTCCCTGGATTTCTTTGCTTTTGGGGGGAGAGCTCCTTGCAGGAATTTACTCATTCGTTATTTATCTTATGTGTGTAATGCTCCAAGTTTTTAGAAGTATAGGTCATTAAAACATACTGTAACCCATTTACAGGCTCTCTCCATTACATGAGGGAGGTGACAGTTGCTGGGGAAATGGTGCTGGCAGAGGCACACTAAAGCCCTTAGCTCACAAACAGGCAGCATATATCTCATTGTTTCAGCAAACAAAATGGGTCCTATTATTTTTCTAGCACTTATCGCACACCACACTCCAATTTTCAGGTCATAGTAAGTCAGACTAATCAAGTTGTTTAACGGGGTAATAAAACAACCTTATATTTGTTGCAGACATTGGAACGGTCATACATGCTTCGCATTAATGGTAAAGTGGTAGAAAGGCCACAACATATGTTGATGCGTGTTGCTGTTGGCATTCATGGAGAAGACATTGATGCTGCCATAGAAACATACAACCTGATGTCGGAACGTTACTTCACACATGCATCACCAACTCTATTTAGTGCTGCAACTCCAAGGCCACAGCTGTCGAGGTACAATCAATTTCATTACTGATTTGAATGCAGTATTGTACTTAAATATTGTGATGACAAGTCCAGTTACTTTTATGTCACTATTTTTTTCTAAGACTGAATCACAATTCACAACTTTTCATGTTGCAACTCACAGCTGTTCTGTTCTATTGTAACCTTGACACAAACACTGCTCAACTGTATACAGCTCTGTCTGTGGCAGCTCGCTTATATAGCTGGCAATTAGCTATGAGCGATTTTTCTAGAAATTGATGTTTGGCAAAGCTTCTTGCAACATACCCTACACTTGAAGCTTCTCAAACTGTCTGAAAACTTTTTTCTTGGCTGTCATTGTTGCATAGCAACATAATGGTATGAGATAGCTGCTGTTGAGCCTCCTTTGATGTGCCAATGTCACAATATGTTTGAATGCACATTTGTAATTTGTTCTGTATTCATTACAGAGCTACACTACAACTATAGCAATTTTCAAATATTTATATCACACTAACATTCTTGTACAGTTTCAGGGTTTATCTTGCAACAGACTTGAGATTTCAGCTAGCATTATTTACATCTGGATGCATAATTTCTAACGAGAGTTATTAGTGCATTTTTATCCATATTCAAGACATTTCAGTGTATTTCTATGACATTTGATAGACATTTTGTTCACTTTTCATGTATTCAGGGTGCTTTTGTGACTGATTTAAATACATTTCAGGCAATTTTATGGTCATTTAGACCATTTTTATCCATATTTGAGACATTTCAAAGCATCAATTGAATGCAGATCTATAGTGTTTTATTCACATGCATATTGTGCACATTGCATTAAATTATTATAATTTCTATTGACAGAAATAACTCAAATTGTATTAAACAGTGCTTGGAAACTGTAGCTCAACAGTTTGGTAGGAGTGACATGACATAAACAGCCTAATGTTAATACTTTCTGTCACAAAATCAAAACATTCATATAGATCATTATGTAATTAGACTTGTATTATTTTTTTTCAGCTGTTTTCTCTTGGCAATGAAAGGTGACAGCATAGAAGGAATATATGATACACTTAAGCAATGTGCATTGATCTCCAAGTCTGCAGGAGGTATTGGTCTACATATTCACTGCATCAGAGCCACTGGTTCGTATATAGCAGGAACCAATGGTACTTCTAATGGTATAGTTCCTATGCTCAGGGTCTACAATAATACTGCAAGATATGTCGACCAAGGAGGCAACAAGGTAGTTCAGAAATTTATTTTTTGAACCCTTGATTCTAAATACTGTAAAAATGTTGAATGTCAGTTTAACAATTAAGCAATCAATCAAAATTAAAACCAATAAAATTAAGTTGCACATGCTCTCCTGTCGTATAAAAAATGTTTTGCATGTTCATTGCTTGGATTACCTGTGTCACAAATTCTGGTGCTGGTTGGTTATCCTGCTGTAAAAGCCTTTGGTAGTTTGATGGACTTCAATGTAGGGTTCTTGTCCATTAGCATCATTAATCTGTTTCTAAACTTCATCATAAATATCTTCTTTCATGTAGTTAACTCTATCACTAGACAAAATTTCTATATTGACCTGAAAATAAGCCATGCTTTTAATCCAAATTTCAACCGCAAAAAAATTAGGGTCTGACTTATATTTGTTACCTCTGTCATTAAAATATAGGCTCATTTCCAACAATACAGATAGCACCTAGAACCAAAATTTACTGCAATTTATTGTAAACAATGCCAACTTTTACCAGCATTTTAGCATTAACATTATGTAGCTTTGTTAGCTTCTACCTGATTGCAATTTTAGAAGCTGCCCACTGGTAAGAAAGCCTTTTTTTTTTTCCCCCCTTTCCTCCCCTTTTTTATTGTAATGAATCATTTAGAGTTAAAAGATCATCAAGCCAAGGTATTTAGTGTGGTTATGAAAGCTTAGTTGTCTTATGTCAAAACCACAACCAACGGTGCAAGATGTGTTTGATTCAATGTTGTTGTTGTTAGCTAATGCTGGACTTCTGACAATGAAGTCATTAATCCTCTTGCTCTCCAATATTTTTTACTGATATTGAAGAGAGCAATAGCAATAATAGTAACAGCTTTTTAGAGAGCACCATATTTTTATGTTTTGGCGGTCACATCACTCTCTCACAACCCCCAGAATGTCTGGAGGACCACTTACGGGTCTCACCGACCTGACCGGGAGACTTATCAAAATAAATTCACCGACCATATCCTCTGATTTCCAATCAGAGGACGTATTACATGCCATGACAGGTCAGCATGTTAGGGGTTAAGATTTTATAGAGAAATTATAGAAATGGAGAGGTTGGAAAAAATAAATGTGATGCAGTATATGTTAGGTGAAATATTGACCTACATATAAGTAAAAGAAAATAAAGGTTTATACTTTCTTGTCTCAGTCCTACTATGGCTTATTTTCATGCCAAACTTCTTGCTTTTCCCCCATCAAAATTAAGTGTGTGGCTTATATGCGAGGGTGAGTTATTTTTGAGCCAATATGGTAATGTTTTTATATCTTTTTTTAGCGTCCAGGTGCCTTTGCCATATATCTGGAGCCATGGCATGCAGATGTGTTTGAATTTCTGGATCTCAAGAAGAACACAGGAAAAGAGGAAGTGAGAGCACGAGACTTATTTTATGCCCTTTGGATTCCTGATCTCTTCATGAAACGAGTTGAAAATAATGAAAGTTGGAGTCTGATGTGTCCCCATGCCTGTCCTGGTCTGTCAGATTGCTGGGGAGAAGAATTTGAGAAGCTCTATACCAAGTATGTGTATGGCTAGTTAGTGTTCCATGTGGACATTTATCTGGAATTGTGTTAAGCCTATGTAACTATTCCATACTTTGTAATTGTTGTTTATATAACATTTAATGCAACTGTATTCAGCACTGAAAAATTATTTAAGCCTGAAGAATTGTTTCCATACAGTGTTTTGTGAACATTTTTAAGAAACCTTTTGTACATGGGCAGTTCCTGTGTATGAGTACAGGAGCATGTAAGCACCTAAATCACTTCCTGGTGCCAAGTATCACAAAACAGTAGTTACTGGCTGGCTTGAAATTAGTAATATGCATTGTAAAGTGCTCGGCTTAGTATATTTTGCCCATTTTGAATTCTTGGGAACTGCCATTAAATTCTTTTTCCTTTACCAAAGAACACATACAGATAAATAAAAATTATACATTCATTATTTATGCCAACAAACTTACTGCTGGTAACACACAAGCCATGTGTGGGCAATGTTTGAGAAGTGAAATCAGGACTGAAAAATTCAATGCCACCTGGGATTTGAACCACAGACTTCCACTTCACGTGTAGCTATGTCACCCTTGCGATATTTATCTCATTTGAAATTCCCTTTATGGTCTACTGGGAAAAATATGAATCGGTTGGAAGAGCAGCCCACATGAAGTGGAAGGTCTGTGATTAAAACTCCAGCTGTGGCATTGAATTTTTCAGTTCTGATTCTACTTCTCATTACATATTCATGTTTGAGTATGTTGTTTTGCGTCACTTTTTTACACTCGCCTTCGCTTTCAAATGTTGAAAGGTAGCATCAGTCATTCAACAGCTGAGATCAAATGATCTTGAAAATGTTGTCATATTTTTTGTAATCATTTTTATTTTACTCCAGTGCTTATTATAGCAGTTATTTGTTACAGGTCGCGCATTACTTCTTAACGAATGAATATTTTGTATGAAAGGTTGAATGGGAGTCACTACTCAGCTTTTCCGGGAACGTTCGCATCGAAAGAGAGAAGGTACAGTCTGCAGTGAGATGATGCACATGCTTCTGGGCTGAAGTAGTACAGCACTACAAATAAATTTATCACACTTGCAGTAATATCAGCCACACGTATTATACACTATACCTCTATAACTGTTTCCAGTTAACTTTCTTGCATTCTTCTGTTCCCGACATTTCTCCCTTGTCTTCCTCGTCTGAATTGCTGTTATTTTGGTTGTATGCATACATCCGTACCGCACAAAACTTTTGCAGTCGACTGTATACACAAGCGTGACAGGAAAACAGGGGTGTCTGTTATCGTAGCATAAACATTTGCTGACCTGTTTATTAAGGGTAGGCCTACTCACTGGATTTCTGCTCAAGGTCATTCGTCAAGAACAAATGCGCAACCTATACTTAGCTTCACAGTGTACTACTTCTAGTTTGTTCAGTTAAATTACGTATGTTTAAATGTTTGCAATTTTTGTTAGAAGTATGTCTATTGAGAATGCAATTGTTTCTTAATCTCATATTCTATGGGGTATTTGGTTTATCTTGTCTCATATCTAAAGAAAGAGACGCATGTTGAAAAGAGATACTCTCCCCCTCTGTCTCTATTGTTATGGGAAGTTGGGAGAAGGTTCGACTCCTCCTATCCATTCAGTGCTGGACTGAAGAGGCAAGTGTCAATGGACTTCCAGCATTTCTGCCTGTAAAACATGTTTTCTATCCCCTGCCTCTAACTTGTGTGGTAGAAATGACCTTCCACTTTAATGATGCTCGAGACAAGCTAAACCAACACAACCAAAACATGTGAAATCAGTGTTTTTCCAATTGTTTTCTTAGTTCCTTTTTGAGAAATTTTTAGGCAGTTTTTGAATTGTACTGATGTACCAGTACAAAGTAATAATGCATTTAAACCATGAATAATAAGGAAATTCTTTTTTACATAAATAACTAATGCAATTTATGTGCAACAGATATGAGGCAGAAGGGCGCTATGTAAAGCAAGTGAAGGCACAGTCTCTATGGTTTGCAATCCTCGAGTCACAAGTAGAAACTGGTACTCCATACATGTTGTACAAGGACGCTTGTAATCGCAAATCAAACCAGCAGAACTTGGGGACAATTAAATGCAGTAATCTGTGTACAGAAATAGTGGAGTACACATCTCCGGACGAGGTAAGTTGGTTACACAAATGTGTCTCATTAAAACTGCAGAAAATTTAAACGTGAAAAGTATTGGTAGATAGGCCTTTAAGCAATATAAGTTCGTAAAACATTTTGAAACTTAAGTAACATGGCATATGGTAATTGTGGCAGCAGAGAAACTGTTCAAGGTTGTTGTTATTATTATTATCATCACCATTATTATTATTAATGAGAGCCAGCACTGAGTTACCATGATTTATTGCTAGGTGGCAGCAGTTATTAATAGTGAGCCACTATCCTTTACCCTCCTAAGCCGAGCTCCCGTCTTGTAATGGCTTCTCCATCTTGATGAGATACATGACTAAGACATGTATGACAGGCAGTGGTGCAAGACATAGTACTTATACAGGATATTTGTGCTATGAGTTCGCAGATTTCACATGTGGTAGATTAAAATATGACAAAAAGTCCAATAAAAAATTATTGTGAAAAGGTAAAGGAGATAATTGAACATTATGTAATATATTATCTTCACAGTCTGGCAACAGAGTAGGACTGAAGAAGTGAATGTTCTGTTTACTAATGCAAGTCTTCTGGTGCTATGCATGCATTCACACTGACAGGTGAAAGTCCAAATTATGCCAGCCTTCAAGACTGTGAATTACAATGTGCAGTTTTATTCAAGCGAAAACAAGATAAGTTCACATATCTGCAGCCACACTAATTAGAGAGTAACGTTAACAGTGGTGATTAACAGTATCAATTTTACCAACAGAAATGACTACCAAGTGGGTATTTGGTTTCCCACAATACCTTTACAAATAGAAATGCCCCGGTGGCAGATTTAACCGAGGCACTAACCCCCAACCTCATCAGAGAACACACAAATATTAAAACCCTGACACATTGGAATAACAGAATTCTATGCATAAGGATAATAAATTTCCCAGAACAGTAAAATAAACTAAAACTAATGAAATATAAAGGTAGTAATGCCCGAATTGTGCCCCCTTTGGCTCTGGTAACTTTGAAAATAAAACTGTTTAAACCCCAGCAGTACCAAGCATGTCTACAGAGGACTTAAAAAAAAGCCCAGATAATTTAGCCAAGTAATGGCGTAAACTGCCAAGAGAGAAATCTTGCCAAATCAAAGAGCCATTTCAAGTGCCAGCACCACACTGATTTTCACTGACAAGCTTCCAGCTAAGAAGCATCAGAACGCTCAGTTGGATAGGCACTGGTTTTGATGAAAGCTAGTATTATTACATTATTTACATGTACAACTTAATGTTTTAAGTGTGTATATCGTTGCTCATATGCTGCTGTTTTTTCTAGATTGCAGTTTGTAACTTGGCATCAATTGCAGTAAACATGTTTCTGAATCCTGACAAAACATATGACTTCAAGAAATTGAAAGAAGTGGCCAAAATAGTGACGAGAAATCTTAACAAAATAATTGATGTAAATTATTACCCTGTAGTAGAGGTAAGATGTATTTCATTTGTTAATACTTTAGTGTTCTTTATTTTATACAGTGCACATCAGTAAATGATCCCGTTGTATGTTTCAGGCACGTAATTCAAATATGAGGCACCGTCCTATTGGAATAGGCATTCAAGGCTTGGCAGATGCCTTCATTTGTATGCGCATGCCATTTGATAGTGAAGAAGCACAGAAGCTGAATCAACAAATCTTTGAAACCATTTATTATGGTTCTCTTGAAGCCAGTTGTGAACTTGCAGAAAAATTGGGTCCTTACGAATCCTATGCAGGGAGTCCAGTTAGTAAAGGAGTAAGTTTGCATGTTATATTTAATGTTATAACTGGGTACAGTAGAACTTGGATAAACCAAAGGGAATGAGTTTGATGGTTGAGCAAAAATGACTGATTACACTGTCCTGCGAATTTAAACTTTTTTTCTGCAACACTGGGTAAATCAAGTAACTAAACCTAATTTTGATATGCTGAATTCAGATCTGCTTTCCGTTTTTTCGTACCACGTACCATTTTCGTGCCATGCAGAAAGGACATATTATATTAGAGTTTGCTTCTAAATGCGTGAAATCATTCAAACAAAGAAGCCATCTCAATTCCATAGATGCAACAATGAACACTGAACTAGAACATTTCAAACATACCTTATGATGTTATTTTCTCCTCCGCTTTGCTAAAAACAAATGCTGCGTTGACTTGCATTTGTGGTCCTGACGAATGTAGAAAATGCAATTTTAAGCTCATGTTGCATCCGACTGCCTTTAACTGCCTTCTTTCGCTTTTGATTCAGACAGTGTTAGAAATTTCTGAATAACATATTGGAAACAAACACCACTTTTGTCCAAAGCTTTGACAAATTGCTTCATGATCCCTAATTTGATATGCAACAAGGATAACAAAACCTTCTGTGAGTCAATGGATAATGTATTACCTTTTGTGACCCTGGCACTAAATATTTTCTTTTTGGCCAATTAGTTTCACCTCAATATCTTTCCCTGGTTCTGGAGCACCATTCACACAAAAAGCACAGAAATGTTGTGTTTGCCCAATAAAATACCTCACACCTAAACATCACATGAACCACTTAAGTTCATTATGTTTAACTTTTTCCAGGGCAGAATTAAAATTTTCTATACAACTTCTACACACAACATGAGCAAAATTCTTGTCTTCATCTCTTAATTTCATTTTAAAATAGGCCGGATATAAACTCTTGATAAATGCAGTAATGTTTCCTTTCTGTTGCTTTATTACATAACCACAGACATAACAGAAATTGTAAGGATTGTTCACACAGCCCCTCCTAGATATACCACTCAAGCTTGCCATTTTTTTCACATTTAACATTTACAACACAACGCAGCTTCAAAAAGTGATCAACTGAAAAGTTTAATACTGGACTGCAGATTCTAAGACAGGTAATTATTATTTATTTATGCCAACAAACTTACTGTTGATGGAAGGTCTGTGGTTCAAATCCCAGTTGTGGCATTGAATTTTTAAGTTCCAGTTCTACCTCTCAAACTTTGCCCACACACGGCTTGTGTGTTTAAAAACACCAACAGTAAGTTTGTTTGCATAAATAAATAATAATTACCATCTGAAGGTTATTTAATCCTGGGATATAAAGTACTTACAATAGTAAGTCACCATTGGGGTAATTTGTCTCTGATGTGAGACTGCCTTTGTGGTTTACCAGGAGAAATACGAACTGGTTTGAGAATTTAATGCCATTCTGGCAGTTTGTCACAATAGCTCAGTGGTAGAGCAGCCGCCCGGTAAGCGGAAGGTCTGTGGTTCAAATCCCAGTTGTGGCATTGAATTTTTAAGTTCCAGTTCTACCTCTCTAAGATAGGTTCCTATTTATGTATTATGCAATAAATGTTTATGAGATAGGCCGAGCATTACCTGTAAACAGAGATAAGACATTAGTACAGTATGAGGTCATATGATTTAGCATTTTGGCCTGTTTTAATGAACCATGCTGTAAGTTGAATATGCAATGATAATACTGGCACACCGAACTTTCAATTTTGTGTTGAATCAGAAATATTCAAAATCTGTATGTGATATGCAAGAACTATTATTATTTTCGAAATCAGAGCTATCGCTTTATTGTCCTCTAAAATTTTACTATACATGACCTTTCTTCAACACATTTACCACACGCTAAGAAATTTTATACTATACGTTAGAGTCTGAATGTCTGTGCACTATATGTGTCACAGTGCTAAACTAGGAATTATAACACCACAAATATCTGAGAAAGTGCCACATTTTTGCAAGAAACCATTTATTATAATTTGCACCAATCAAAAAAGTGGTTGACATTTCACGGAGGGAGAGAGAGGCAATGTTGCATATCGTGACTGCACTATGAGAGTGTTAACATTATATTGTAACAATTTGGCAAATCCCACTTCTGATACTGGTGTGACAAAGACAAAGTCCAGTCCAGTCACTTTTTTCTCACTTTTCTTCTAAAACTTATGCACAAAAAGTTTTCTACTGACATAACACAGTCTAACAGTCTTTCATATCACAACTCACAACTGTTTTCTTCTCGTAGCCTTGACTCAGTCCTTACACTGTCTTACTTCGCTTTGTCTCTCATACACTAACTCTGATGATACAATCACTCAACACTCATTAAAACTTCTTCACGTTGATGCAACATATCTTTCATGATAACAGTACCTCGCACAGCTGTCTTGTACTCACTATCAACTCATGTCTGTAATTCTAACTTTCTTTCCCTCGCCTCCTTATATATTGGTGATGATGTCACAGGGACCTTTTGCAAACTTCTTCAAACAAGCTGGCCACTGGACACTCCTCGAATCATCCGGAGAAAACACCTTTTGGTTCTGCTGCTCTGATTATTGGCACGTATTTGCTCGTGTGAGTGGTATGGGGAAACTTGACCATGAGCGCCTTTGATACGTACCACACTCATTGTTAGTCATTTATACACAAACACAAGACAGTTTGAAACACAAGACAGTTTGGCCTTGAGCTCCTTTGCTCACCAACCTGGTATGTAGTGTGAAGTAGCTTAGCCCCGACTGTCCTTTGTTGTGCACCATGCCTGGTGTCACGATATGTACAAAGGCAATAGTGCCTGGAATGTATAATACATATTATTTAAATTCATATACAAAGACAATAGTACAAAAGTGAATCTACATGCAGTTATATTTCAGTATAAACATTTACGTTAACAAAGGGACTTACCTGTGAAATATTAACACCACATTGCCACCATCTCCTGCTCCCCTCCCCTTTATCTGTAACCTAAAGGAATTTAGCATGTTATAACAAAAATGAAAAGGGAGAAAATCCAGTTTAATATTTTAAAGAAACCTTTATAATATTGCACGTGGTGGGGGTGGTGGCGGCAGCAATGGCAGCTGTGCTGGAGGAGGACCTTTTTCAATTTGCCTTATATAAATAAGTGATAGCAGCATTACCAATTGATCGTTTAACTGGTGTGATTGTTCACTTTCTGCCTTTTGATATGTTCCAAATTATTGCCATGGTGGCTCACTCTGGCAGAATAACCCAGAGCAATTTGATTCCTACCTCTTAATGTTAACAAAAGTGACAACTACTGAAATTCAGTTAGTAATTTAAAACTGATCAGAATGTTGAACAAATATTTTATTTTGTGTTAAATATTTAGTAATAAGTATTGTTTTTTAAATTCTAATGTGTAATGTATAAACTGCTTATATCTCCAGATCCTGCAATATGACATGTGGGGAGTAACTCCAACATCACTGTGGGACTGGAATGATCTCAAGAAGAGAATTGCAACACATGGAGTGAGAAATTCCTTGTTACTTGCTCCTATGCCAACGGCTTCAACTGCTCAAATACTTGGAAATAATGAATCCTTTGAACCATATACCACAAATATTTATACAAGAAGGGTGTTGTCTGGAGAATTTCAGGTTTGTATTTTAAAATACTCTTGTGAAAATAAATCAGATCAAAAAATCATGTAACTGTTTAACAGTAGTGCTTAACTTTAAGTTTTAAAGGATATTTTTTAGGTGTAAAAATCCATAGTCTGGTGTTCTTAATAAGGGAAGTAAGACCATTTGTCGTATGTCATATACACTTACAGCATGCAAAAGAACCTCATACCTGATAGAGACCTCTGAACAAAATTAAGCAGTCTTTCACACCCAATATAGTGTGCTGCACCTAGAATTATAGCCATTGTAATATAACATCCATAAATAAAACTCAGTTTAATTTTAACCCTTGCAGTGTGTTTCCTTTTAAGAAGCATGTTTCACGAAACCAACATTACAATGTTTATAAAGACCACTCTAAGTACTCTGATGGTATATGTGTACAAAATTGTTGTGCACACAGGTGTGTTGGTCCTTATTTGTACATTCCGTAAATAATACTACCTAAAATATTTTAAACATTTTTTTGTTAACAACACTGTCAGTTGCTTGGATCATATCAGCCCCATCTGTGTGCCAGAATTTTGTCCCATAAGTATTTATTAATATGGAAAATTAAATGTATGAAAGCATTTGAAAATGAGTTTTCAGACACACACTTCTCTAAAACTTAATTATGCCTCACTGAAATGTATGATTTGTTTGCAGGTGGTAAACCATCATTTGCTTAGAGATCTGACAAAGCTTGGCTTGTGGAGTGAAGAGATGAAGAATGAAATTATAGCTAATGGTGGATCAGTTCAGGTGAATAATGTAGTAGATTTTATTATTCATTCAAAATAAGTAATTTTTGCAGTAGTAAAGATACTAATAAAATAATACAGAAGTTCCACCTAATATGCTTATGTAGGACTAATTCCTTGAAATAAAGTGAACTGTTACAATTAATTGTTAATGCATTTATAAGAAAATCAGTGCAGTGTTGCACTGCCATAGATAGTTTTAAAAGGCATGACACTAATTATTAATATGATAATTTATTTCAGAGTTCAATATACATTTATTAGGTTGTAGATATTCACATTTAGAGGGAGGGATGACTTTTAACATAGCATTCTTTATGAATTTGTTCACAGAGCATAGAGGAGATCCCTGCAGAACTAAAGGCATTGTATAAAACAGTGTGGGAGATTCCTCAGAAGACCATAATTAAAATGGCAGCTGATAGAGGAGCCTTTATTGACCAAAGTCAATCTCTTAACATTCATATAGCAGAACCGAACTATGGAAAACTGACTTCAATGCATTTTTATGCTTGGAAAATGGTAAGTTTATTTCAAGTTTCTGGGCTGAGGAGGAAGGTGCATGGAATGAATAATACAGTGTTTATCTTCTTTCCTAGAGGTGTTGAAAACAGTGTTGTAATCAATTACATTCAAAGGTAAGTTGACTAATAACACTAGAGTTTCCCAGAACATGTTTTGGAGGCCTATTTTCTTCCATTATCAACCAGACATCAATTGGTTCTCCCTGGTATGGATGGTGATGTTTCCTCTAAGGTCTCCTATAGTAGACAAAAAAGTGAAACAAGCAGAAACAAAAAAAAAATTACTAAAAGAAACTATAGCACTCACAGCAGCAGAAACAAAAATGGCATTCAAAAATCCGCATTCCATCCTTGGGCCTTCAAAAAATTCAAAGTTTCCAATGAACAACAGCTAGCACCAGTAAACCACTACTGCATAAAAAATCTACTGAACTCAAACATCAAAGATGCCATCCCACCCAATAAAAAATCTGGCATATATGCAGTCACTAATGAAATGCATATAGGAAAAACCAAAAGAAATTTAGAAATAAGATCCAAGGAACACTTTAGAAATGTAAAAAACATCCATAGTTTCAAATCTTGGATGTAGGGTGTTTCCTCTCAGTTTTTGCTCATCTTCTCTGATCTATTAATTTCTTCCTTATTTGCCTGTGCTCATATGGTAAGTCTTTATTAATATGTTCAGTCGTTAGTAATTGAAGTATTTAATTTGATTGCAGGGTCTGAAGACAGGAATGTACTACCTCCGCACAAAGCCTGCAGCTACAGCCATCCAGTTCACAGTGGACAAATCTAAACTCAGTCGTTCTGTTAGTACTGCTACAAATGGCAATGCAAGCAATGGTAAATCAGAAGCTGATAAGAAGAAGGATGCCATGAATATGAGTGCCATGGTTTGCTCATTGGAAAATAAGGATGAATGTCTAATGTGTAGCTCATAAAAACTCAACTTAAGCAATTTTGAAAATTGCTCAACTCCTGTGTGTCTTCTTTATACCTGCCTGTTGAATAACACTGTTCTATGGACAGAAGTTGTATAAATCCTTACCTATTTTACAAAACATTTTTGTATAGAATGGAAAACCAAGTAACATGTCTAAGTTTTTGATAAGTATTTATATATTTCATATTGAGGAATATTGTAAGTATTAAATGTATTTGGTATAGAGGAACAAACCTCATGTATAAAAATCATACCTTTGGAGTATATACAATATTTATTGCAGGATAGAATGGTAGGTTAAGATTCCTTATTTGCTAAAACACTTCACATTGCTTTGCAGAACTTGTAACAATACAAACAGCTGATAACAATAAACAATAGTTTACTCTTTTAGTATGGTATTTATTTGTATATGTGTCAGTAATATCCACTTAATTGAAGCAAGTTGCACATAAGATAGTGGAAGGGCATCATAGTGTTCCTCTCCTGCTCATCCTTTCCCTTATCTGTTCAGCTGTTGCCAATATCAGCATTCCAAGTGTTGCTGTAAGCACAGCAAAAATCTGCAACTCAAACAGAGCAATGACTTCTAGTATGTATGTTTACAAATGAGTAGGAGAGTGGTATTCAACATTTTTCTCCACATATTCCCAAAGACAATTTTCCATTTCAGTGTGTACCCCTATGCCTAGCCCTGGAGTTACCCTTAATTCAAATTATACATAACAGTGTCTAAAATAGATTTATAATATTGTAACACTATTGCCTTTTCAATGGTTTATTTCATAATGTTTACAATCAGGTATGGCCTCAAATTCCCAATTTACGCCAATACTAGTGGCAGTTACTGGGTAATTGCATACTCGCAACTACACACCCACTAATTTTTTCCTGTATGTGAATGTCTATTTACCTCTGTAGACATGCACATGAGAAACTCAAATGTCAAACTTTCTTCTATATGAACTTGCTCATTTAAATTTCCCGCACCATCTTTAGCAAATGCCAGTGCTTTCATTCAACAAGCTATAGAAATGCATAAAGCGGATTTTGCGACTGGCAAAGGAACCTTTAGGGTGAGGGGTCGTGGGTAGCAGGGAAAAGCTTGCATTAAGGAATACGGCGACTTAAAGCAGCTTGATCGACAAAAGTAAGGCTTGCGATTGTTACCGTGCAAGTGCACTGCGTTCTCCTACAGGTGTTTTTTCCTTGCTATGGGCATTTCCCTCCCAGTCGTTTAGCAGAAGTTGACCAACTTGACGTTTCTAGATATAATATAGCCATTTTCTATATTAAAGTAACAGTTATGTTAATGTTGTAAACACAATTACATCTATTATTTATTTATGCTAACAAACTTACTGTTGGTGTTTTTAAACACACAAGCCGTGTGTGGGCAAAGTCTTACAATTACATCTATTTTGATTAAACCATTATAAATGCATATGCAATTCATGTAATTTACCAAGGCCAGTAATTAAGTTTGGAATAGTTATTTTGTTACCCCATTTATTATTGCTTATGTTTGTGTTTCTGGCAGCAAATTGCATGCAGTTGTATCTGCTCATAGCAGGAAATTTGAACCTATGAAATTGTGGAAAATAATAGCATTGCAAAATTGAAGGAGATAAATCTTTCGGGTTTATCCATAGAAAAGAAGTTGATTTTCGTACTTATTGTTTGTGACTGAGAGAAACGGTATCTGGACAAATAATGGTTGTGATATTGGTCATTTACAGCAAAAGATAGCAAGACATGAAAGCTCAATTGCCCATATGAATTGTGAATTAGAATTGTGTGGCATGTGTCAGAGCGAGAAAGAGAGTAAAGGTGGAGAGGATGTAATATACAGCGACAAGTCACGAGCTGCCACTGGCCAATACATATACACTTAAGAAACAATCTCAACTCTAACCTTTTTCAACACTAACGCTTTACCCTAATGATGTGACGTTACGCCACAGAGTTTCTGTTCCATGGGAAGCTTTCCAATGTTACTATATTTATAAGTTATTTAATACTACACAAAGAAAAATTAAATTTTACCTGTAGAAAGAGGTTAGGGTATAATCCTACCTTTTGTTTTGCTGGTAGATATAGGTCAGATGCTGCTTTTAGGAAGTCCTGCATTTGTAACTCCCTGGAATACACTTATTTGAAAATCTGCTCCGCTAAGTAGCCTTCAAAATGGTTCTTCCGACCAAAGTAGGGAATGTAGTGCTTGGCACGTTTCCACTAGGTTTCTATCATATTTGTGAGCGCAGGTATTTCCACTGCACCCATTTTCCTCAGTTTTTACAAGTGCGTACAGCCGTTCCTCCCATTTGACACAAATTCGACCAAATGGTTCTTGTCTGTCATGGTGGGGATTCAGGCACGTCAGCAGATGGCTTATGTCTGACCCCAGGAAGAGGAATGACATGATGGTACCTACAAGCAGCCAGAACTATCACAGTGAGTCTCAATTCTTCCAGCCAACAGAGTTCCAAGTTGCCACTGCGCTACCAGCCAGGTCTGGCTGATCAATCTGGCAAGTGGCCAGCTGACGAGTGCCTCCACTCAGCCGAACAGGATCTTTCCAGAGTGCAAGTTCCACCATAGTGCATCCCACCATGGACCCTACTGTCATCTGGAAAGACCTGATAGAGAATGAAATAGAAGGGAGTGATTCAGGGGATTTGTGGTAAAAATCCTTCCCAGCATGAGTGACCCGGGTAAAACATTCTGATTGGGTCTGATGCCAAATTAACATTAATTGCACATTATGCAATAGCAGACCCGTTTGTGAACTGGCTAATCTATCACTTTTGACTCCATAATGTGGAACACATAGGCAGGGGCTCAACTCAAATATTCAAAAGATAACAGAAGCATTGCAAGCCTTTCTTTTCCGTAATTCATACTTAACAGGTTTAGTATATATAGCACATATGACAGGATGTGACCATGGAATAAAAAGTAAACAAGTTAAACTTAGAGTTAAGGTTGCCATTTATACTGCATTTATTTATTGTGCGATTCAATGTAGTTTAAGTTAATGAAATGGTTTTGAGTATTGTTTGCACTCGGATTTAAATTAAGTAAATTTAAATCATTGTAGAAAGAATTTTTGGAATTGTTTTTACTTTATTAAGGAAAATGCTATATTTAGAGCTATTAAAAACTCCTAGCGCAACAGTCCACGAAGGGCCAAGGCTTGGCGTCCAGCCGCTGCGTCCCCCACCTCTGTCCACTACAGGTGTCATTGGTGGGGTGCAGTATCGGGGGTGGGACGTGGTCAGCGCCCCGAGCCCTGCCGGCCAGTTATACGGCCTTCTCGACCTGGAGTTAGAGCTATTAAAGGTACTATAATCAAGTTCCAAAGTGTGACGGACTTTGTGAGTTTCAGTTCCTGTTTCAGCTCTCTCAAAATGCACTCAGTTTGCAACACGTCAGCACGCAAGTAAAGCTGGGGGGCGGTGATTACTGAGAATTGGCATGAATCAATGTTGGCAATAGTGCATAGGATCTGGCGCGTACAGAGAAACAATTTTGTTTCATTGATCATACGCGCGCCGTAATTCTCGCGTTTCTTAAAAGCAAAACTCAGTACGTTTCGAGGAGTCCTTTCATATAATAATAATTTATTGGGTTAAATTATAGGTACTTTTATGCGATCGCTTTTTGTTTATGTGGCGTTTTGTTTTCACTTCATACTGCACTAAACCGCCTAATCCAGACCTCAGTCGACCATCAACCGCTGAAGCTACACATGTGAATAACCACGCGAAATGGCTGTCCGGCGTTTATCAAAGGTAAAAACAATATAGCTACGTATTACATTAAAATGTATTTTTAAGTGTCACAGAAAGAATAAAGGTTCCGCACCATTCTTTGATTGGAACCTTTGGTGTTCAGCAAATAATAGGTATATTAATCCATTTGAGCCATTATATCAAGAATCGCTTTCCACAAGCACTGATCTCAAAATTTAATACAATTGGCAAAAATATACTAAGTACATTTAGCAAGCATCTTATTCCCAGTACACCAGAGATTAAAACTGATTATCGGCTTCAAACCAGTGTACACAAAGTGACTGTTGTGATGCGTTAATTATAATTACGTTAGGACATGTTCAACAATTACATGAATGATAATGTTTATTTAACAACTTGACTCTCATAGCTTGACCATATCCATAATGGGGAAAACAATTGCTTTCTACGTCCTCTCTATTGCGGCACTGCTTGTTAGATTATATTAATATTAGAGCAAATTTGTGTGTGAGCGTATGTGTGTAGGATAATCTCAAAAATCACTCAGCCGATTTTGATAATTCTTTTAGCATTGAAGAACCTATTCTTTCAGATGGTCACAGGCTATATTGTTTCCAAAAGAGAAAACTAGGGGTTAAGGATTCTTTTTCGTATTTATTTTACCAAATCTCAATCCCATTTCGTTAATGTGGATATCACAGGCTATTTCTGGCATTTTATTACAAATGTTTAGACTTCAAGCCCAAAGGGGTAAATGGATAGTTTTTAAATATTTTAAAATTAAGTTATTTTGGGGGTTTGTATATCGTTCACAATACATTTCACTGAAACGTTGTAAAGAACATTTTGGTACGATGTGTGAGCGTATGTGTGTAGGATAATCTCAAAAATCACTCAGCCGATTTTGATAATTCTTTTAGCATTGAAGAACCTATTCTTTCAGATGGTCACAGGCTATATTGTTTCCAAAAGAGAAAACTAGGGGTTAAGGATTCTTTTTCGTATTTATTTTACCAAATCTCAATCCCATTTCGTTAATGTGGATATCACAGGCTATTTCTGGCATTTTATTACAAATGTTTAGACTTCAAGCCCAAAGGGGTAAATGGATAGTTTTTAAATATTTTAAAATTAAGTTATTTTGGGGGTTTGTATATCGTTCACAATACATTTCACTGAAACGTTGTAAAGAACATTTTGGTACGATTTTGGCAAAACCGGTTACATCGGGATTTTTAAAACTGACAAAAATGATAAGCTACCTTACATACAAAACAACATTCTTTGACCAACCTAGAGGAAGCTTTGAGGAAAATTATAAGCCACCTTACACTCTAAAAAACTACCCCTACCACTTTTCAACCCGTATGTATCGAAATCTGCAATATGGTGAAAATATTGCACACTTATATACGTAATAGGAATTGGCAAAGATCATAGGTTGCATTATAGCTTCCATAAAACGCCTAGTCCATATTTTGAAGTACAATAGTATCCGAAAATATTAAAAAGGTACCCTTACTTTATTTTCAACCCTTTAAATATAAAACTACCACTTGGTCAGCTAGGCTCACAAATTCATACTCTTAAACTAAAGGGCTTGACAAAAGTTACAACCCCAAAAAGATACCCATAATTATATTTGTCAGCCCCTTTTGTATAATTTTCAGTACCTATTTGATCAATCTGAAAACTGGACACTTATGCTTTAGGTACAAGTAGGACAAAGTATAGACTACAATAATTATATTCAAAAGTCACCCCTATCGTATTTTCAACCCCATACTTATATAATGTATCTACCTTCCCAGCAATAGGGGAGGATTCATTATAAACACATTATAGATAAATGTAATCATAAATAACGGGGGAACGCTAATGAAATGAGTTCCAGATTCTTTTTTATTTTCGTATTCAAGTAACAAACCAGGCTTTTAGTATTGTATCTGCAAAACAATAACTGCATTGACGACTGAAGCAGTATTTAGTTACTCTTGTAGACTGTTGTACCTACACATGTGAAATTAAGTAACCGCGCATAGGACGGATATTCACTGCTTTGAAATATGTAATTGCTAAATCAGAATTTATTCCTTCACATTCTGCTATAAGCCATTAATAGTAAGAAAATCAAACAACTCGCGGCTCCTTAAATGCTAGAAGCAGAAGCAGGTTTCACTGTTCATTGTTGAACTCAAATAATGCCATTGTCTAACTCAGTTCCAACGATCTTTCCTCCTGTACTGGCGGGAAGCCTGCATGCTAGAAGTGGAGGTTATTGACAGTCCTACACTCTTGTTTTCTTGTGGTGATAACAATCACTTAACGTACATTGTTTTATTTGAGCATCTGTTTGCAGTATTATAACGGTCCCAAAATGGAACAATAATAGTGTAGAGTGCAATAACCCTTGCAAAAGGCTCTTGCACAAGCACCGATGTTCTAAATTTATTCCTCAGTTCGGAAAGCAGAGCAAAAATGTTGCTGATCGTGTGAGACAGTGCTTTGTTTTATGCAAAACTTGCCGCCTTCGCATATCCCAATCCGATTTTACCCCGCCAAGTGTAAGTATACTGTTTAAACGCACGTTACTTCAAAACGCAGATTTATGTCACAAGGGACAGAAAAGAAAGGCGCAAGAGGATTAATGACTTCATTGTCAGAAATCCAGCATTAGCTAACAACAACAACAATTTGCTATATACAACATTATAGAGTGAATGATTGACTGAACTTTTTTTCTTCTCCAGTGATTACAATTTTTTATCTTCTCAACTACGTACTTACAGTGGGAAAATGTGTTCCACATCCAGACTACACTGGAAATATATGTATGTAGGTATATTTTGAAACTGCATGAATCCAAAAAGAAAAGGCATTTTTAGAAAAGTTCTATATGTGAGCAGAAAAATCGGTTAAATGCTAAACTTGGTATTTAAGTTCATCTTCCAAGGATGCGACACGAAGATTTTTCAAGAAAATCCCCCTCCCCCTGACTATCCTTTGCATAGAACATTTTCCGAAAATGTTGATAGGTATTCTCAAAAATGGCTCTAATGATTTTGGTAAAAATACTTCATGTAGCTATTTGTGCAAAGGTTTATATCGATTGAAGTGAGGTAGATGGAAAAATAAACTTTTGTAAGAATAATAACCTATTAAACTATAGAGTAGAGAAAATCATGTGAATGTAACAAATTAGATATTGTTATGAATACTTAAGAAAAACTTGTCGAAAAGACCGCATAACCGGCCAAGAGGGGCTGGGGCGCTGACCACGTCCCACCTCCAGTACTGCACCCTGTTCATGACGCCTGTGGTAGACAGAGGTGGGGACGCAGCGGTCGGGCCGTAGGCCTTAGCCCAGATGTGCTGTAGCGCCACGGGGTCACTTAAGAAAATATAAAACCTATATACATATTTAAGTAGTAATTTAGATTTAAGTTTAAATTTCGCACACTGAACATTTTTTTTCTATAATATTCTGCTTTTTACTAAACGAATTTGGTAACTAAATAATTACCAGTATAAGAGGAATGTGAACGCAAAGTTAATTATATGGGCAACAAGTAGTGGATTTTGAGAACTGGTAGCCTACGTACATATATCAGAAGAAATAATGTTTCATGTGAGACACTGCCAGAACAACTTAATTAGAAAGCTTCTTTGCTTCAAAGAAACACTATACCTTAGGAGAGAAAGGTGGTTGGACTTCGTACACCAACAGAACGGTAAGACATGAAGCCATCATTCAAGGATAAAAAATAAAGAAGTACTCCCGTCGCCCATTCAATTGAATGAGTATTAAGTAGCAGGATTGAAAAGAAAAATTGAATATGTACCTCCTGAAGACTAATTCTACGAAGAACTACTTTCTTGGACAATCGCAGATTGATCTCATTCCTACAAGCCACAGTTAATTATCATTTTTTATTGTTACGTTTATACAACACTCTGGTGTGCTATGGTCATTCTGGGGGAGGAGGGGCTTTAATTTGAGGTGTTTGGAACTCAACAAAGAGTAAATGTGTAATGTTGGTTTTACGTGCTTTTGTATTCACTTCCGGATTCATATTTCCAGGTCTGTATTTAAAAAAATTCCACCGCCGCAGCCGTAAAGCGAATCTGGGAATTCTGTTTAGATTCTTATCGTTATAAAAGAATTTGTTTGTGGTGTTTAACGCCCACTTTTACTACAATGGCACCGCAGGTGGTGACACTGATGATACATGGAATGAAGATGGAGTACCGGTGGAATGAGATGGCGGGGGAAACCGGAGAATCCGGAGGAAACCCGCCCCAGCGCCGCTTCGTCCATCATGAATCCCACATGCGGTTGCCTGAGATCGAACCCGGGCCACTTTGTAAAAGAATTTGCAGCTATGCTTTCAGGTGTTATTCGTCAATAATAGCAGTTTATTAAATGTAAAACCACAAATTAAATACGAGAACCAGTTAGTCTCTAAGCAAACGAATCAAACAATTCGAGAAATTTGTAATAAAAATAATTATATATCTTGAAAAGTAAGAATGGCGGCGCCATGGCAGAGCGGTTAGACCGTTTGCCTTCCACCTAGGCGGCCCGGGTTCGATCCCAGCATCCCAGGGACTCGCATGTGGTATTCGTGATGGACGAAGGGGCGTCTGGACGGGCTTCTTCGGGTTCTCCGGTTTCCCCCGCCACTCATTCCACCAATTGCTCCATTATCACCTTTCCATTCATCGATTTCGCCTGCATTTCATACATCTTCCTCACTCTCATACCTGGTGCTTGACCAAGGTAAGTAGTGCTTGACTATCCACCCGCTTCCAGGTTTTTACTGTCTGATCCATAGGTTCCTCTGCTCCCCGACAGGCGTCTAACCCTAGGCATTTAATTCTAAGTCCTAGGGAGTGTAAGTCCTACATAAGGGGAGGATAATTAGGTAAAGAAGAATAACAAAAGTAAGGATTATCAATTTATTTTATGCTTTCTGAAAAAATTGAGGGAGGGGATCAGCTTCAACAATTATGGATTCAGTTGTGGCTATCACAGAACACCTAGTAGGTGGCTGTGATGGAAGCGTCAAATTTTCAGAGAGGTTTCTGGTTGAAAGATATGTGAATTACTAAGTTTTGCACAGCCAACTTTATGAACCATGATGTATTAATTATGTTAAACAGTTGGCATACTTCATCCAGTACTATTACAGGATTGGGCTTCATATACGGGAAGCACTCGAATAAAGCTGGAATAACATTATGGTTTATAAATATTTTGGTGGAGACATGGGACTAGATTACACTGTATTGAACTGCCTGTACTCTAAAGGGTAATAAATTACACGTTGTACTTGTAGCCGTGTTATTTTATTTACAAGCAACAGTTGGCAACACAATTTAAACTGCCGAGGAAAAAATTCCCTGCGGGATATCGGTATGATTTTGTCCTCTGCAAGTGCTGCACTCTGCCGTGTTGATTGTACATTCAGTGACAGGCAGGCGAAGCGCAGTGGCATGCTACGGACAACAGCATTTTGTCACGTGACTAATGCTTTGTAATCAGTGGAGTGGAGTCAGTTGCGAGTCATGGTTTGAGTGAAGAGTATAGTGATCAGTGCGTTCTATACGAATTTCATTTTCTGTCTATGGAGTGATGTTTTTATGTGAAGTGTAAGTGAAATTTGATTGATTAGACAAAGGTCTGACATTCTTTGATGTGTACCGCAGTGTTTTCGTTATCTTACTGGAATTTCGAAAGGAACATCAGAAAATCTTGTGTGACGAGCGAGGAGGAAGCATGTTTGACTTAAATAAATAATACCTTAACTATGATATTCAATTTTGAGGAAGTATAGAAAGACAGAACCCTGTTTTGTGTGCAGCGTCAACGCCGATCATCGCAGCCAGCGGAAGACGTAAGTTTTTGTGTATTTCTTAACATTCTAACTTAACAGTGTGTACTTATATTGTTTGAGAGTACCAAGGACAGCAACCAGAGCAGTAGTGGAAAAATTATTTTGGTTCTATTTTAAAAATGTAAGGCGCTCCGTGAATTAAGTGTGCCCGCCTCTGTCAACGGGGTACAGTGTGCGCAAGACATTACGTTAGGCTGTATCGTAATACGACGTTTGTGTTGAATTTATCTCCCAGCGTCTTATGCTGCGATCACCGCATGTAATCTGACAGCATGACAACCTGTTGGACGCAAGTAACTCTGAAGTTAAGTGCCAGGCAGAGACGCTGTTGACCCTCAGCTAACTGTAAACGGAAAGCGTATTCGACATTAGTGACGTAAGATTTCATCCAAGTTTTCCCAACATTTTGTAACTTCATTTTCGGCTTAGTTTTATGATTTCTGTTGCCAACGTTAAATCGGAAAGGAACAAGACCTATTTTCGTAGGTAAATCAAAGTAAATAGATTCAACATGCAAATAGGGAGGGAAAAAAACCGAAACAACGATTGGTAAAAGCGAACTTTTGTCTTTGAAAAACAAAATTAATTTCCCTATAACTATTCAATGCCCCTACAGAATAAAAACTTTGTTAGTGGATTACGTTGTTTCACTGAGTCGGTGAAACTGATGGGTTATTTAACATTTTTGAAACGGGGAGCAGGGTGACATAGGGTTTAAATGTTTATCTTATGCCTGTAATGTTTATTTCTTTTTCCAGGTTCAAAGTAACATAATCAAATAGACCTGTAACATTTGACAGGCGACGTGCGTGATCTAGATTCCAAAACAGTTTATATTGTGTTGAAGTGGTACAGAAAAGCCAAAAAAATGACATTTTAGTGGTGTTTTCTAAAATCGACATACGTTTATCTGAATTATCAAGAGGTATATCAACTGGGTCTCATTTGAAAGCATACCCCTTTGTGTGTGTGTGTGTGTGTGTGTGTGTGTGTGTGTGTGTGTGTGTGTGTGTGTGTCTGTCTGAGGGAGAGAGAAAGGAGGGGGGGATAGTCCAAAAGATATTTTGAATCTTAGGCACAGATTTTTGAACCTGATTTCATTTTACTAACAAATAGACCAGTAATTTTTCTGTTGATCTAATTAGTATGCCAACAAACTAAATTGAACTCCGTCCTAAAAGGCCTTAAACCAAAAAAATTGCTTGAATTTGAAGATTTTCAAAGATATTCATTTTTAGAGCCTGAAAAGGTCACAAATGTTGGGGAATTAGTGCCACTGTAGTGTAAAGAGTTGATAAAACACAATAACTACTGAAAATGAGGGCAACGAAAGAAATATTAAAAAATCCATTTTCTTAATTTATCTATTTAGATTGAAATGGACCTAAGGGGACAGGGGTTCACTTCAAGGACCTCACCAAATATTATAATTTTAAAAAGCAGCAATGTAAACATACAAAGACAGTATTATACAATAAAACTCTGCTCTACTAAATGAGTGTAAATGTTATTTTTTTACATAGGAAAATGCTCAATATTTATGGTTTTCATGCGATATCGTGAGCAGAGTTAATTTATACAGTTGCTTTGTTTTCGCTTAATACTAATTATGTACATCTTTATGTGTAAATAAGAAACCATATCTTCACAATATTTGAGTGTAGGATATGAGGAAATTGTACATAAATGTCCCAACAAATTAGTCACAAAAATAGCTCTATTCAGACAAAGTTAATCATCAGATCACAATGGATAAATGGATAATATTAGGAACAACAGAGAACAATATTTTTATACGTACATTTGAGCAAATGTTTCTTTGTATGAGACAAACCTAGATGTTGTTAAATTCCTTGTATCACATTAGCCACTATTAGTTATACTTATTTCAACACTTGTTTTCTTAACTCTGGTGTCAGTTATGGATATGTTTATTTGGCAGCCAGTTTAGTATTGATATGGGTTAGATCATGTAGAAATTAATAATATGAGCTTGAACTAAATTAAAAATGAATTTATATAGCATATTTTGTAAAATTTTAAGTGAGAAAAGGATATCAAGACCTTAATCTAGATAAAATCTAATTACAGGAGTTATCTTTTTGACAATCTTGTCAATGTTTAACTCACTGCTCATGGGTGAGTTAAGTTTGAACCTAAAATATAACAAAATTATTCACCTAGACTATAAAATGACCATCTACTATTAAGAGTTGTAACTTCGCTTATGGTAGAACAAATATTTAGTAATGATTACATTTTATAAATAGGATGTATATTTAGATGAATTTGTCAGTGCATAAGTATCTCTTTGTATTTATATCATATCATTTTCAGCATTGCCATGTCATTAGCACATAGTAAGCTTTCACATTAACATCAGGTTAGCAGTATCATTAATGAAGATTAGAAATAATACAGGACCCAGTACAGATCCTTCAGGAGCACCACTGGTTAAACAAAGGCTATCAGATTTGCTAAGTGCTGCATACTGAAATCTGTTCACCAACTAACTGTTAAACTAGTTCAGTGAAATAATCCTGACAGTTTCTTTCTAATATTTTTAATAGTAAGTTGTAATTCACATGTCAAATGCTTTTTCTAAATCAACGAAAAAGTGGTGTGAAATTTTCCTTTGTCAAGTACATTTTAAATATGTATGGCAGCATCAGTATCATTGTACTAAAGTACTTTACAAATCCACGCTGTGATTGTGTAACAAGTTTTTGTTTTGGCATATTAACTTAGTAAAGTATAAATAGTTAATTATTGTTTTAACAAAAAGTGTCATGTATAAGTAGTAAGTGGATTATTAATTCTTCCAGTTTCTTTTGGGGCCCTTTATCATCTTTCTGAAAATTATCAGAATTCAAACACCTCTTTTACATAGGATTGTCGATGATAGGTTAACTTTTTAAAACATCTGCTGCTCAAGCATAGGTTTAACAGGCAACAATATTAGTCCATTTCTTTGAATTTTTCACTGCATAAGTTGCTGACGAGATAACCTGGAAGCCCAAATGTGTTAGCTGATAAGCATGTAAGCATGTTATCAGTACAGTAATTATGTATACTACTTCTTAACAATTTTGCTGCCCATTATCTTTCTCGCTGGCCTAATTTCCAATAAAGATTGGGTGGTGTTTTGTTACCTAATAGACTTGCAGCAATTCACAACAATATGGAATGTTTCTTCTTTTTGAGTATACTGAGCATTTTAAAACTTATCACCAACCATATGTTGTTGGAGGCTTTCACAGCTGGATTTAAAATGTTCAAAATTCAGGCAGTTTTTTACATTGAAGGATCTTCAGAATTGCTTAATTTTTGGTGAACCATATGTATATTTCACAGGAACAAAAATATGGATCTGTTATTTCAGATCCTTCATTATCTAAGATGACAATACCAAAGATAATGTATGCATTATGCATAACACAGGCAATGTAGTCCATCTATTCACTATTTTATTTACCTATAAATTCAATTTTTTGTGTGAATTCTCTCCTTTAACTCATTTTCAATAATGATTAATTTCATTGATACTTAAAATACATTTGGCAACTCAACTTCTCAAAGCAACTAAATTGATTATTTCATGTTTTTGCACACATCTTATTTAAAAAAATGTTCAAACTTTTATATCCAATCCTACCAACACTTTTGGAGCACTTAGTGGGAATATTTTCTTGAAATTTTCCAAATCCAGGCAAATGTTCGGTTAAGAAAAAGCTTCCTACACCTTGCTTTAAATCCTTCAATGTATAAATTACAGATGGGATAAGCAACAAACACTACAGGTACATAATGAATTAGTAATGTTATGGATTGTATGTGGGCGATAAACTCAAGTTAATGGCATTTAATAGTTAACTATTTTTGCTTTCTAACCTTTTTAAAATTATTTTGGGGAGATTATCGCTCTCATTGGCCTCAATTTTTAAAATCAGGCCGTGCTTGTTTAATGATTTTTAGCACTGGCTCAATTTTTTTGAAAGTATGCATCCTTTGTAGCATACATTAGTTGTATAAAAATGAATTTGCAAATTGAAGTATAAGTTTAAAATTCTCTGGTAAGTGTAAACTCAAATTTACTTTTGCCTACATCGAAACGTTATGATCTGTAAGATTCCTAATGAGACCTAGCTGATATACTTCGTGACTGAAATAAAATTTATGCAGTTTGGAATGAGACATATTTTACCTGGTTGTGCTGTAAACATTTGGCTGCATCTTTGGTGAAAATATTTTTAAAAATATAACCAAAACTGTTTTGGTGCAGGAGATTAATCCAAATTAACTACCAAGTTACATAAGGATCACAAAAGATGTGTTAAAAATTCATCAAAATACTTGATTTACCACGGTCTAACTCAATACAAGTTGAGAACTGTAGTGAAGGAGAAATTACTTTGTGATTGACGCATGTTCCTCTCTGCTGTTTGAGTGCTCATCATCTACCGAACCTGTCGTCTCTGACCTGGAAGTTTGACTTCCCCAAATGATTGGTCTGCAAGATAGCAAGCACTAGGAGTATGTGTGTCGACCACAAGATGATTTCTCCTTCACTTTAGATCTAATCTTATGTAGGTCAGTTACTGTATCTAAACATTTCAGCAAGGCAATTTTCCCAATGTGTAAATAAATTTTGGTGCATGTTCTCAGATAGTTCCTATGTGGCTTCTTCAGCATTCTACTAATGGTTAAACGATCTAGAACTTAGATCAAATATATCTATCGCTGTTTTGAATAATCTTCTCATCTAATGGCAATATTTTATCATTTAGTTCAAATGCCAGATAAAACCTCACTCCTACACGCGCACACACACCCACACACACACCCACATTGGGCATTCAGTAGAAGAGGCAAGCCATTGCACCTTTTCCATAAATTATAGCTTTGTTTTATTCCTAAAATTTGACTTGCGTGAGCTTGTGTGTTTGTAAGACAGCCAAAAGCTTACTAAATAAAAATGTGGATCTCGTTAAAACACAATTCATGTCAAATACTTATTTTTTTTTTAGTGAACCATTTCCAAGATATTCTTTTGTTTGAATTTGCCAATACTTACGCTTTTGTGAAATAGGAATACGTTAGTCTTTTTTTATGTCTTGGCCTTGCAAAGAGGAATCTCAAAGACATCACATAGCAACTAGCTCTTAAAACACGTCATTATCACTCAAAGCCTGCTGAATTTCCATATTCCCTTTGCAGCTAGAGGAAAATTAGCAATAAGATACTTTATGAAAATGCCTATGCCGATTAAAGTGTAGTAGATAAATAAATATTTGCAAGAATAGTGTGTATAAGAGAGTATAACTCTACATATATTTGTGAACAGAGTTTCTCCAAATTGAACTATATTAAAAGTCTGTATTGCAATATGTTGCGCGACGATCTCTTGGTGTATCTTCTAAGGCTATGCACTTCGATTTTCTTCTTATTCCGTATCTGATTACTCTCTCTTAATGTAGGACTTGCAAGCCAGTGCCTAGGGCCAGAGGCCTGTCGCGGAGCACAGGAACCTATGGACCGGACAGAGTGAAGACCTAGAAGCGGGTGGTCAGCCTATCACCTGGTATGAGAGTGAGGAAGAAGGTAATGTGAAATGCAGGTGAGATGGATGAATGGAAAGGTGATTATGGAGAAGTTTGTGGAATGAGTGGCGGGGGAAACCGGAGAAAACCCACCCAGACGCCGCTTCGCACTTCGACTTTGTCGCCAACTATTGATAGACTTGTTAAACGTGAACATTACCAAAGAAGTCACTAATGAATAGATATTTCTCGCATAAGGTTTGAAAGTGCTTTCGTAAATCAAACACAACGTACATGTAACCAACCCGCCACTGCAACACAATGCAGTCCAAGTGTTAGAGAAAGACAGTCCGCGTATAGTCGGAGGAGGTAAATCCAACCTCCCCTCTTTAGCAAACGCTGGACATCGCTGATCTATAACCCATTAAGTTAAAATAGGTATTCGACATTACAAGCCCAAAAATAAGACGTGGAATATATTCTACAACAGAAATGTGGTGAAAGCATCATGACCAGCGGGGTATACTTGGGTTACTGTTTAAGTTTTCACTTCGGTCCCTTTGATTCTGACCTTGGCGTAGCTTGACACATTTATGGCATTTGTGACCCACTGTTTTGAGCCATATTCACTTCAGGAGCTGGTTGAGTTTGCACTTCGGCGTCTTTGATGCTAGTGCTTTGGTAACTTGACGCATTTGACACTGCTGCCGCACTTAAAACAACATTGTTCACATGTTTCTTAAAAGAGAAAATAAAAAATCTGATGTGTTGCACTCACATGACTTTCTCTACTCTTGTACTAATCATTCTTACAAACTCTTATTGCTCTATTTTCTGCGTGTTAGTTGAGATAAACATTTGCAGAAATTATCTTACTGCTGATATCGAGGGGAATGTGTGAATACAGTAGACTTGAGCGATAGTCAAATATTTTAAAGCTTTGAAATTCCGTTCTCTTTGCACGGCCAAGAGATAAAAAAGTGAAGAAATATTGCAAAACTCGCCCATATAACAATGAGTCTTTCCAAAAGGGTTCACTCCACAAACGAATTCATTTGGACATAAATTGTATGTTTTAATGAGATCTACATTTTTATATAGTAAGATTTGGTGTATCTCTTATGGTTTACCAGTTATGCAAAAGTCATCCATAGTAAACAGTCTACATTGGCTGTAGATAGAAAATTCAAAATATACATTTCATTTGCCATAAAAATATTTTAAACACTGGTATTTTAATTAAAATCGTTAGTCAACTCCTCCCCCCCCCCCCCCCCCGAAATCAAATTCAAGTTTTATCTTTGTCATGATTTTGCTCTTAGTGAAGGGCACAGTGAATAAGTTAGAAGTTTTAACTTTTGCGCCAGTACTAGTTCGTATACGAAAGTTTAGTTTCATTGAACGGTGCCTTATCAATAGTCCCGTTAGGCACAACCTACTAGATACAACGATGCATTGAATTGGAGTACTGCTAATCCGGGATCGAGAAAACTTGAGTTCGCCGTATAGCTTTCTTACTTTCTCTACTGCTAAGAAATATGTTTTGAGACTCCCTGAGACCAAAAAAAGCATTTTTAGAAAAAGGCCCGTGTGTCTGTCTGTCTGTCTGTCTGTGGACAGCATAACTCAAAAACAAAGAGTCGGTTAAAAACCAAAGTTGGTATTTAAGTTTAATGTCTTTCAAGGATACGACACGAAGATTTTGAAGAAAATAGCTCCACCCTAAACTACCCTTTACATGGAAAATTTTGGAAAGTTTTGAAAATGGCTCTAACGATTTTGATTAAAATGTCATATGTTTGAGATATTTTGATGACAAATGAAATGTGTATCTTGAATTGTCTGGCTATAGCCCCTGTAGTCGTATTTACTCTGGGCGAGTTTTGCATAACTGGTAAACCGTTAGAGATAGACCAAATTATACTATAAAAAAAATGTAGATCTTGCTAAAATACACAATTTATGTCTGAATAAATTTTTTTGTAGAGCGAACCATTTCGGAGATATTCCTTGTTTTGTGTGTGAGTTTTGGAAAACTTGTTTTATCATGAAATGGAACATCGTTGTTCATTTTTTATATGTTAAGTGTGCAAAGAGAACGGAACCTCAAAACTTAAAAACATTTAACTATCGCTCAAAGCCTTCTGTATTCTAATATTCACCTTGCACCTACAAGGAAATAAGCAATAAGATAATTTGTACAAAGGTTTATCTCAACTAACACGAAGAAGATATAGAAATAAGAGTTTGTAAGAATGGTTAGTACAAGAGTAGAGAGTCATGTTAGTGCAGCACATCAGATTTTTCTTATTATAATTAAATATAAGTTACTAGTTGCACAGTGAACGTTACAGGTTTGAATGCTTTTCCACGTCTATAACTAAAACATCAACATTTAAAAGGATCCTAAATAGGTTTTCAAGAGACATATGAATTATTTAGGAACTGTAGACTTAACACTTTTTCTACGGGAAGCCACAGCCGTGGACTTGTGAACTCTGAATTAAATCCTCCAAGAGCATTTCGAAGTCGACTGCTTTAATTTATGCTCTTCCTTCGTCGACGAGAGATGATTTGAACCCGGCGATAAAAGAACCACTAAAGAAATTCTAGCTGTGCCTTGGGGTATGACCAGAATTGTATTTCTTTTGTCTTGTTTTTGTTTGACGTCCTTGAAGCAGGTTTCCGGAACCCAGCTAACCTGGCTTCGATGTGTTCGCCCCAGGTTATTGCAAGGATATTAATTATTTCAGTCACCCGAGAAGAAAAACATATCTTGTTTTACATTCATACGAATTTCTCTGTCCGTGTTAGTGTCCACGGCGACTTTCTGACGTTAAGCTGAAACAACTTTTTCTACCATTTACCTCTATAGTGCATGGTTGCATAAATAAAAAAATAAAATTGGTCGAATGTTTGATTGCCAATATGTAACCATTCCTTAATCGTTTACTTCTGCAATTAGCCTAGAAATGTAGAGCTTTACAAGATTCGTGTCTTTCCCATTTGTTACCAAAATTACTCGCTTAGCCACAAAATGATATTAAATAGTTGGATTCCAGCGTACTACTGGAACAAACTTGTGGACATGTGTTCGGAAAGCGCGCAAAGCGGAAGATCAGGAATGTTGACAATGCTCAGGTCTCGTTAATACTGCTCAAAAGCTTGAAAGAATAGAGCTCTTTCCCTCGTCACTTGCAGTAGCTGACAGTAAATGCACAGACACGTGGCAAAACCAGTTTTCGAGGCTGGTCTAGTTTGGACTTTTATTCGCCATAGGTGTGAACACATGCATGGCAGCGGAAGTTGATTAGTAAACAAAACATTCGCCTGTTGTCCTATTCTGTTGCCAGACTGTGCAGATGTGTTCAATAATATTCAATTACCTCCTTTACTTTTCACGATAGATGAATTAGTTATTGGAGCTTTTATTCATCATATTTGTATCTAGTATCACGCGAAATCTGCGCACATCGCGTTAATCCATATTGACATTTACAGGAATAGTTCCTTTACTATTCCTTGTAGGTACAAGTATAATGGTGTCCAACCTTTTCTCTTGTGAGCTAGTGATGTCATCTTGTCGCTCTACTCCACCTCCTTCGTTTTGTGCATGAAGTGTTTCCTATTCATTAAGTAACCAAGCATTAGAGGGGATCTGCTGTTTCGAGTCCCATGAATGCGTCATAGCTCGGCGGACAGTAGGTGGAAGCAAACTCGTTCTCTCCTCTTTCGTACCACTGTACAAGAGGGATACAGAAAATCAAATCGGTAGTTACGTGTTTAAATCTGCGTCACTATATTCTGGCTTTTAAATTCCAGTTATACATATGATATTTTAATCAAAATAGTGTAAAGGATAGTATGGGTTGCAGGGATTTTCTTGGAAATCTTTGGGTAGATCCTTAGAAGCTGAACTTAAATACTGTGTTTGGTACATACTCGACTTTTCGTTTATAAATAATTGTGCTATTGACATAAATAAGGGCGCCTGTTTGGATTCAGGGATCTAGTTTCTGTGTAGTAAGCCTTTACCTGTGTCTGATGGTTAGCCAGTTATACGATATTATAAAGCTCTGATGTGCTGCACTCACATGACTTTCTCTACTCTTGTACTAACCATTCTTACAAACTCTTATTCCTATATCTTCTTCGTGTTAAGATAAACATATGTACAAATTATTGTAGTGCTTATTTCCTTGTAGGTACAAGGGGAATATTAGAATACAGTAGGCTTTGTGCGATAGTCAAATCTTTTAAAGCTTTGAGATTCCGTTCTCTTTGCACACCTAACATAAAAAAATGAACAACCATGTTCCATTTCATGAAAGTTTTGCTTTCCAAAACTGGCACAAATAACAAGGAATATCTCCGAAATGGCCACTCTACAAAAAAATTTATTCAGACATATATTGTGTGTCTTAGCGAGATCTACATTTTTTTTGTATAGTAAGATTTTGTGTGTCTCTTACGGTTTACGAGTTATTTACAAGTCATCCAGAGTAAACAGGACTACATAGGCTATAGCCAGAAAATTCAAAATATACATTGCATTTGTCATACAAATATCTTAAACATGCCATTTTAATCAAAATCGTCAGAGCAATTTTCAAGAAAATAAAAATGTCCCATGTATAGGGTAGTTTAGGGTGAAGATATTTTCTTCAAAATCTTCGTGTCGCATCCTTGAAAGACATTAAACTTAAATACCAGTTTTGGTTTCTATCCGACTTTTCGTTTTTGAGTTATGCTGTCCACAGACACACACATGGACCGTTTTCTAAAAATGCTTTTTTTTAAATTATTATTATTATTATTATTATTATTATTATTATTATTATTATTATTATTATTATTATTATTATTATTATTATTATTATTATTATTATTATTATTATTATCCGGGGGATCTCAAAACATATTTCCGGTGAAATCTCGACATCGAATTTTTGGGTGGAATACAATACTTCCTTCTACTTACCAGTTAAGAAAGTAAAAACTGGTCTGGTTGGGTACAAAATAGAAAAGTCTGGAAACAAATTGTTGAGGAGGCCAAAAGTTTTGTGAAGTTGTAGTGCCTTATTAAGCAGAAAGAAGAACTTAAGCGGGGTTTCGTTTTTTGTTATTGTTCAGGTATACGTGCACGCACACTCGGATGTGTTTCTAAAAGTCCACTTTTTGGGTTCAGGGACATCAAAGAAAGAAGAAAAAGTAAGTCAGGTGCTGGCCTTGAAATTCCATGATCGACTTAGTGTGAAATTTGCTATTTAGTCGACCTTTCGTTTAATGACACTTGTCAAAACACGCACATGCGCGGTAGAGAAGATTGAGGGAACCCATGAAATCGAATTTTTGTTATGGAATACAGAATTTACTTTAGCAGAGAGCGTAAAGGTGCGTCTGAGTAAAATATTGTTCTTCCAATGTACAGGATAAATTCTATTTGCTTTTATTTCCGTTTTATTACTGGAGTGGTCGTTTCGTTTCATAAATATGAAGGAATTTCATTCCAACCAAAAGTTCGATGCCGAAATTTCATTGAAATACACGTTTTCAGATCCCTGAATCCAAAAAAAGAATTTTTAGAAAAAGGTCCGCGCGCTCGCTCGCGCGTGTGTGTATGTACGTGTGTGTCAGTCTGTGGACAGCTTAACTCAAAAACGAAAAGTCGGTTAAAACCAAAGTTCGTATTTAAGTACAGTGTCTCAAGGATGCGACACGAAGATTTCGAAGAAAATAGTCCCACCCTTTATATGGAAAATTTTTCGAACATTTTGATTTTCTTGAAAATGGCTCTGACGATTTTGATTAAAATGTCATATGTTTGAGATATTTTGATGACAAATGAAATGTATATTTTTAATTTTCTGGCTATAGCCTATGTAGTCCTGTTTACTCTGGATGACTTATAAATAACTCGTAAACCGTAAGAGATAGACAAAATCCTACTGTACTAAAAAAATGTGTGAATAAATTTTTTTTGTAGAGTGAACCATTTCGTAGATATTCCTTGTTATATGTGCCAGTTTCGGAAAGCAAAACTTTCGTGAAATGGAACATCATTGTTCAATTTTTTTATATGTTAAGTGTGCAAAGAGAACGGAATCTCAAAGCTTTAAAAGATTTGACCATCACACAAAGCCTACTGTATTCTAATATTCCTCTTGCACCTACAAGGAAATAAGCAATAAGCTAATTTGTACAAATGTTTATCTCAACTAACACGAAGATGATATAGGAATAAGAATTTTAAGAATGGTTAGTGTAAGAGTAGAGAAAGTCATGTGACTGCAACACAGATTGTTTTTACCTCCCAGCTCTCTTATTGTAGATGAGCAGTTGTTTCTAAGATAAAACCACTGATACGTGTGAGTGTAAAAAGGTGACATAAATAAAGGGTAAAAAGAAAGAAAAGGAAGAGGGGAAAGAAACACCTACAGGGTCTGTTAATGTTCAAACTGTTCCACGTTCTAATAATTCTGCTTGACATTCAGGTTCGCAATAAAATTGCCATGCTAGTGTGTACGTGGATAATAACATCAACAAATATAGTAATAAAATAAAAGCACATCGTTAACAGTTGCTGTTTAGTACCAGATATGGAAACTGGCCGCTCAAGTCCCTACAGCACGGGTTGAGTATTATATATCAGGTTACAGTGCCCTCATTGGTTCGGAATTCAAATACATATGAACATAATTTGCGCCTCTGTATGGTCGGAGAAGGTTTCCTACAGCGTTGCCACATTGCACGCTGGAGTTTTCTTTTCTCTGCTGCCTTTGCCTTCCACGCACACAATCCCATGCGTGGGAAACGTGCCAAAGAATAAATACATAGACACCAGTAGACCTGGTTTCCAAACTCATCTTTGGTATTCGAGCAAAGCAACTCAACAGAAAAATGCAATCCTGCTACCAAGAACCTCGTTTTGATGGCCTAAACAATATTAAATGACCTTAAGATATGACTTTGACCTTAAAATGTGTTAACAATGACCTAAAATAACAACGAATTGCCAATAAATTACACTGGCTAACAATGAACATGTTTCTGCCTTTAAAATAACTGACTTGTATTATTTTTCAGCTGCTGAAGTCACAAATAACCATGAAAAGACTGATTAGATCTTGTTTTGGCGATAAAGAAACAATTCATTTTTAGTCTACCTTTGCTGTTTGGGGGAAATTTTGTTTTTCAAATAGGCACACCTGTCAACTGGCAAAACACAATGTTCTTCAGCTGTTTGTAAGTTACAAACATACAAGATTATTATTATTTCGTTATAATTATTACAGAATTTCTGGTGTTTTGAGTTTTTAAGGAAATTTTATTAAATTGCTACCAAAAATGTGTAAATTTAATGAATAACTTGTTACATTTGTGGTGAAGTAACATTTTGGCGTTATAAAGGTACGGGACCAGGATAAGTCATGGACCCCAAATATAGCTTTTGCAACTCTTGTTCTGAATGGCTCTGAAAAATAAAAAAGATCTATGACTTGCTGTACCTATGGTTTGGCGAGACCCTATTTCTGTTTGACCCTACCTATAGAGGCAGGATAGTCAACAAAAAAAATATATGTTGCACTCATATGACTTTCTCTACTCTTGCAGAAACCATTCTTACAAACCCTTATTCCTGTATCTCCTTCGTGTTAGTTGAGATAAACATTTACAGAAATTACCTTATTGCTTATTTCCTTGTAGGTGTAAGGGGAATATTAGAATATCGCCTTTAAAGATTTGAGATTCCATTCTCTTTGGACGCTTAACATATAAAAAAGTGAACAACGATGTTTCATTTCAAGACAATTTAACTTCTCCGAAACCGACAAAAATAACAAGGAATATCTCCGAAATGGTTCACTCTACGAAAAACTTTATTTGGACATAAATTGTATGTTTTAGCAAGATCTACATTTTTTGTACAGTAAGATTTTGTCTATCTCTTACGGTTTACGAGTTGTTCAAAAGTCATCCAGAGTAAACAACACTACATAGGCTATAGCCAGAAAATTCAGAGTATGCATTTCATTTGTCATACAAATATCTTAAACATATGTCATTTTAATCAAAATCGTTAGAGCCATTTTCAAGAAAACCAAAATTTTCCATGTAAAGGGTAGTTTTGGGTGGGGCTATTTTATTCAAAATCTTCGTGTCGCATCCTTGAAAAACACTAAACTTAAATACCAACTTTGGTTTTTAACCGACTTTTCGTTTTTGAGTTATGCTGTCCACAGACTGACACACACACACGCGCGCGCGGACCTTTTCCTAAAAATGCTTTTTTTAATTCAGGGAGTCTCAAAACATATATTTCCGGTGAAATCTGACATCGAATTTTTTGGTGGGCTACAATACTTCCTTCTACTTACCAGTAGAGAAAGTAAAAAATCATTTGGACTTTCAGTGTTGTTGTCATATTTAGTTAAAATGTATAATTTTTTTCTAAATCCGCCAAAAGATAAAATATTTTCATCGTTCATTTTTTAATGTGTTAACCGTGGAAAGCGAATGGGATTTGAAAGCTTTAAAAGATTTGACTATCGCTCAAAGCGATATTCTAACATTCCCCTTGCGCCTACAAGGAAGTAAGCACTAAGATAATTTCTGTAAATGTTTATCTCAAGCAACACGAAGATCTAGGAATAAGAGTTTGTAAGAATGGTTAGTACAAGAGTAGAGAAACAACTTGTAATGCTATTAGTAATTATTGCTAATTGGCTTACCGTATCGTTTCTCTTGTTATTCACTTTATTTATACTTATTTCAAGGTAAATTTCATGGCTCGCTACGAATGTTGACATGCTTGTTATTCTGTGTCTTCTGGCAATCTCCTCATGAGGGCCGATTTGTAAAATAAAAAGCTGTGTGCATGAAAATTAAAACCGACAACAAAGAATATCTCGGAAGTGGTTAATGCCTCAAAACATGTTATTTGAGTAAGTGCTGTGCGCCAAGATCATATAATCTTTACTTTCTCTACTACGTACTTAAAAGCTAGACGAAGTATTGTATTCCACCAAAAAATTCGACACAGATTTCACCAAAAATACATGCTTTGAGACTCCCTGAAACAAAAAAAGGCTTCTTTAGAGGGGTCTCTCTCCCGCTTCCTCTCTCTCCATCCCCCCTCCCCCTCTACCTTCCTTTCCACTCTCTCCCTCCTTCCTCTCTCTCTCCCGCTCCCTCTGGTGTGCGTGCATGTATGTGTGTGAACAGCATAACGCATAACCAATCATGTACATAATTTCAAATTTTAACCAATGACACCTTCATTTGCGAAAAAATCATCAGGTATCATCACCACCTCTATTTTTCTTTTGTTAGGATCAGGTTAGAGAATGTGGCTGCACCGTCCTAACAGATGTGCAACAGCTGACGTAATTTGGTGATACAGCGCCACTATTCAAATGTCAAAAATGGATGGCTTTCGCTTCGGTGAACCATCTAATGCTAAAATAGATGAAATAATTCAACGGGTGAGGCCTCAGAAGAGGAAATGTGTTTGAAATCAGTGTAACAGATTTTGCATTGAACGTAATTATAAATGAACAGCAGATACTCCATCTACTGCCGTTGCCAACATTTTAAAAGATAGGAGCATCAATATGAGGATCTTGTAGGCCGTGCCAATGGACGCTGATGTAGTATTCATGTTTCTTTTAAGAGGTTATTAGTTATATGCGTTTAAGTAACATTCATAGGCTATATTATCTTTAAATCGTGGAACAGTCTTTATAATTGCAACTAGTGATAGTCAAATTCTCTGGATAAATTGACGAACACTCGTGGCATTACTTATAATTTCATAGTCAATTCGCGACACTATAGACGGGCCTTGAAAGTCCATAGCTTTCCAATACTTAAGACATTTAAGTGCTAAGCTATACCAATACATGTGCTGATTATATAAACAGAGACCAATTGTCCAGTATAACGTCAGAAATTACACAAGCTCTGTTTATAATTAGCTGAGAAGGTTAACTGTAATACCCATTCTTCATTTCTCAACAGCCCGTGCATAAGTTACGCAGATTATGTAATTTCAAGGCTTGCGCCTTTGACCTTCGACTTACATTTATTTTCTCTGTCATATAGCAATCGTAGTTCTCCATAAACTGCAATATCAACATTTCAATGCAAATACACGTTTGTTTTGAGATCCTTACTTGATAACTAAAGCAGGTATTGCATTGCAACTAACATTTTGATAACGATATTTCATTACAAATGCACGTTTAGAGGTCCGCTGAACACAAAATAGCTACGAGTATGGTTTAGAAAATCCGTCCAGTTCAAATTACCCTTAATAAACAAGCGTCTTTTGTCATGTTCCATATTCCCCAAGATACCTAACGATTTTGATGGGATGACCCTCCATTTTCCCGCCGCTTTTAAGGTCATATCGACGATTAGTGTATATGTTGCAAATCTTTCTCTATGGATGCATATTTTACACTTGTTTCACGAGTGTCATTGAAATTTTAAAAATGCGAGTATGAAATTTAACAAAACTAAAAATTTTAACTTTCAAGACAAATGAATACCTTTGCAGCTAAAACAGCATTTCTTTGTGTATAAAACCCCGCAGTAACTACCGTGCATAGGTCAATTACCTTTAAATTAAAAGTTTATTTAAAAAAAAATCAAAATATGAAATATTTTAGTATATTTAAATTCGTTATAAAGATATGAATATAGCTTAAAGGTTGGTGGGGAAAATGTTCATTTAAATCTGTCAGATAGTTTTGAAATGAAAGCCCTTGATGAGGGGGAAAAAAAAAAGCTGTAGTCGAGCAAACAAGCGTTAAACACAAATGTTCGTAAAGTGGTTGATGAATGATACTTTAGTAATTGGTATTCAGTTAATGGCAGTTATGTAAAGAAGGTCTATTATAAGTGAAAACTCTATGAAAGTAGAACATTGGTTCAGTTTTGTCAGTTCATTACATTGAAAAATCTGATGTTTTGCACTCACATGACTTTCTCTACTCTTGTACTAACCATTCTTACAAACTCTTATTCCTATATCTTCTTCGTGTTAGTTGAGATAAACATTTACAGAAATTATCTTATTGCTTATTTCTTTGTAGGTGCAAGGGGAATATGGGAATACATTACACTTTGTGCGATAGTCAAATGCTTTAAAGCTTGTAAGTTCCGTTCTCTTTGCTCGGCAAAGAGACAAAAAGGTGAATCTAATTGAGAAATATTGAAAAATATTGCAAAACTCACGAATAACAAGGAATATCTCGGAAATGCTAAAATCCACAAACAAAATGAATATTAAATTGTGTGTTTTAACGGAGTCTACATTTTTTATGTAGTAAGATTTGGCCCATCTCTTACGGTTTACCAGTTGTATAAAAGTCATCTTGGATACACGGATATATAGCCGGAAAATTCAAAATATACATTTCATTTGCCATAAAAAAATCTAAACATGTGGTATTTTAATAAAAATCGTTGAACCATTTTTGAGAAAATCAAAATTTTCGTAAAATTTATAATGCAAAGGATAGTTTAGGGTGGAGAAATGTCCTTCGAAATCTTCCTGAATAATATACTTGAAAGATATTAAGCTTAAATACCAACTTTGGTTTTTAACCATGTTTTCTTTTTGAGTTATCTGTTCACACACACGTACACACTGTTTAAAATGCTTTTTTTTTAAGGTGGCCTCAAAACGTATGTTTCTGGTGAAATCTCGACATCGTATTTTTTGGTGAAAATCAATACTTACCCTACTTACTATACGTAATAGAGAAAGTAAAAACTGAGGAAATTTTAAATTACTTTGAATATCAATACTTTGTGGTGCGTGTTTCTCAATTTTAGAGCATATGTTCGATGTCTTTATAGCATAAGTGCATGTATATATTCACTAGTTTTAACTGGATTATTCGTTTGAAATTTGCATTTAGGTAATATACAAGTGTAAAATGCGCCATACTTTTTAAATACATTTTTTGTCTTTATCTTTTCCGCTTTTCTTTGTTTTTATGGTTGCTTACTAATTTTTTAGTGTCACATACACACCATTTACATACACCCATGCCCGAGGCGGGACTCGAACCCGCGACCAGGACCACCGACTTGGCAATTATGTTTAAGATTTCAGCCTGATGGGATAAAGATTAGCAAATGTAATATGTTTCACAGGTGTTTCGCCTTAAGCGAACATTCAATAAACATGTGCAATTAATTGTATGTAGGACAAAGATTGGAAAGGTAGAATCAGGCTGAAAAATTCAATGCCATAGGCGGGACTTGAACCACGGATCTTCCAGTCTACGCCCGGTTGTTCTAACCATGTTGTCATGGTAGTAGCTCTGCGGTTGGACTAGGCAGGGTTGGGCAAGTAATGCTGGTGTGACGTCAGCTCACACTGAAGACGTGTGCAGCGTGTGACGTCACCGCGCTCTGTACTGCTGCCGCAGGGGAAGAGATTAATTTGAGGCATGCGGGATGCAGCAGTGTAGGAAAGGCAGGAAATATATCTGGTGCGTGAGAGAATATATAACAATTCTTTGTGAGCGTTTTGCGCTAATGCGCATTTGTCTAAAGTCACCATCCCTACCTATAATGAATTAAAATATGAGAGTGAAACTCCTGGCCGTTGTTTTAACTATTCTTTTGTTTCTCATCCAGCCATGCTACGAGTATTCAAAGTATCAAAACTGCAGATATTTGTAATGGCATTGAGGACGGTGTGGTGAAGAATATTACATTAATATTTGCTTCATTTGTAGAGTAATAATTTTAGTTATCTAGAGTAATATTTTTTCTTATTGGTTAGTAACTCCAACTAGGCGTGGCACACACAAGCCATACGTGTTTAGCGCGGGACAGGTTGTTGGGGGGGGGGGGGGGTAAAGCAGCGCGATAATGGATGTCGAGGGCACTCTCTTGAAAATAACAAATGGAGGAAGTAGTACACACGTGCTTACCTTTGCTTTTCCATTATATATATATTCATTTTAATGTGTAACTGAGTTAGAATGTTTTCTGCAAGGTTAATGACCCCAGACTACCTGGACCAGCAAGTATGGTATTGAAGTGTGAACACGTGAAAGCAAACGGGTGGTCTATACTGACAGGCGTTGTTTATTTCGTGGCGCAGATACGACCGTGCAGAAAACATCAGGTACTACATTATAAGACGTGATATGTTTGTTAAATGAAGAGAAAATGGGATACATATTAAGGTACCAGGCACCCTGTATAGCGAACTTAGTTTTTCTTGGGAACCGTGTGTGTTGGTGATTATACGCAGTGGCGTGGCTTACTCTGTTATGATTTGAATGCGGGGAATGCCAGTTCTGTTGGCAGCTCCCCAAACGCAAGTGCGCAATGGTCTCAGAAGAGAGGTTGGTATACAAAATCACAGAACAATTGAATGCTAGAACTGAACACCGGGATTATGTGACGTTATCATGGGAATAGAAAGTCGTGAATGTCAGATTTTACTGCAAGATAAAACGTGCCTTTTTGGAAGTGTTACCGTTAGATAAGCGTATTATGTGCACACGATAAAACCCTCAGGTGTGTCTCCATGAGTTTAATTATATTGGGCGATCAATATTAAAGTTAACACATTTGAAGACTTATAATTTCCTTCTCGAAAGTAATAATTTAATAAGCAATTCAAATTGGGTTTTGTTATCTCAGTGGCTCTGGTGACATTTTTTTCCCCTGAGGTATGAGGTTCGTGTCTGCCTCACATTGAAGAGGTCCCAAGTTCAAGTCTAGGTTAGGGTGAGTTATCCGAATTAGACGTTTTTCTTTTCGCAAGTTTTCCTTTTTTCGAGAAAAGGAATGTCGCGTAACTGAGCTCTGAACTCAAGCATCATTTCACACATCATTCCCTATGTGTTGGTCTGGGTTGGTTAGACGCTGGCCTACTGATCCTAAGGTCGCGGGTTCAAACCCGGCCCAGACCGATGGTTTTTAAGTGTGCTTAAAAACGACAGCTCCATCTCAGTAGATTTATTGGCATGTAAAAGATCTCCTGCGGAACAAAATTTCGACACCCCGGTGACGCTGATGTGACTCCGGCAATTGACTGCGTCGTTAACAACAAAATATTTAGTTATCGTCGTATATGACCTACCCAATTAAAATACTAAATTAAGCTAACAAGTCCAATCTTCCAGAGTCACTGAGGTAACATTTTAAAATTAATTTTTAAGGTGAAAATTATGTCTTCAGCAATGTTCATTTTTATAAGGATCGCCCTGTATAGTAAACAGAAATGGTCCTAGAGAATGTCTGTCGAAATATTCGTTTTACTTTATTTCCTGTGGAGGTAGTTGAGGAAGTATTGCATTTCAACCGAAAAGTCGATATCGAGATTTAACGGAAATATATTAGCTGGGGCTCCATGACCACCCCGCCCCCCCAAAAAAAGCATTTTTAGGAAAAGCTGTGTGTGTTTCAATATCTTCCAAGGATGGGACACGAAGATTTTCAAGAAAGCCCACATTCCAAACTACCCTTTACATGGAACATTATTTGAAAACGATTTCGATTAAAACACGACTTGTTTGAAATATTTTCATGGCCAATTGGATGTACATATATCTTGAATTTTCTGGGAATGACCTTTGAAGTCCTGTTCATTCTCAATGAATTTTGCATAATTGGTAAACCGCAAGAGATAAACAAAATCTTACCAAGAAAAAATATATCTTCTTTGGCAGTCTGTCCTCATTCATTCTTTTCATATGTCCAAACCATTTTAATTTTACAAATGTTTCTAATATTTATATTTTTCTCAAATGGTAAGTCATTATTCGTTATTTCTTATCGATTAAGTCTAAAGCTTTTGTAAGTATAGTTCGGTGAAGAATGAGTAGCGAAAGTAATGTGCATGTAAAAATAAGCCATTTAATATTACGGTAATTTACAGTGTTCCTCTTGTATGGTAGGTGTAGAATGTCATTGCACGTAGCAAATTTAGCGAAATTGGCGAAGATTAATAGTTGTTCATTGACAAATGAGACACGCTCATTGTTAATTACAGAGCAGAGCGCAGTGTTACGGCGTGTTAGTTGAACCATCAGGTGTTGCAGCATTTGGTCCGGGCTTTCTCCTTGTGTATTTTCCAGTGCTTGCTTACGGAAATTGCCCCTTCAAACTTCATGCAGTTTTTGTTGTTCTGGCTCTTCAGATGTTTTGTTATACACCCTTATCATACATCATATTGGAAGATAAACTCTCTTTCCACCTGAGGTGACTTAACTAATTAAAAAATAAATATAAAAATACAATCTGTATACTATATCCTAGCACTTAGTTTCTTATACCAGGGCAAGTATCCTACATTATATTATCTATTGCCAAAATACTAATTTACAACATACAAAACCACCCTACAGATAATAAACTACAACTACTAAACAGAATTGACACTTCAAAAGTAAAATATAATGCGTTTTTTACATAATTCATTTCAAATATTTTTCATAATATGTAAATATACCCAAAACACTTATAAACTACATAAATATTTAATGTAAATAATTAATTGTACTTTTTATTATATATAATTTATTGTATTATTTAAAACATTAATTTATATATAATTTATAATAATTTATTAATTTATAATATCAAATTATTAGAAGAATTTTCTACATCAGAAGGACTTTTACACGGATCCCCGATACTGTTGAAAATATATATCAATATAGCTCTTCTAAACCGGACTAAGACATATTGCAACAAAAAGGCAACAAATTGTGGATTCTTCTAAATTTAATTTGCACAAAACCGTTGAATCTATTGAAATATGCCAAAGGAAAATGTCATTTATTTAATTTTCTATGAACATAGCCATTAAATCAAGAACCTTCAGTCAGTAATAATTCAGCCAGGTGATGATAATTTTTTTTGATAAAAATATTTTTTTCTAGAAAACTATAAACTTTTCAACATTTTGGTATTAGACTGTTAAAGTCTGTATTCACTTCCACTCTGTATTAATGGACACAAGGGCTTAAGATACATATAATTTCCAAGAAATTCACAAGACCGATGCTGACAACAATGGGGTGATTTTTTTTTTTATTATTTTGTTGTTTAACGACGCTGTCGAGTGCTAGGATCACATCAGCGCCGCCGGTGTGCCGGAATTTCGTCTCACAGGAGTTCTTTTACATGCCAGTAAATCTACTGACATGGAGCTGCCGTTTTTAAGCATACTTAAAAACCATCTATCTGGGCCGGATTTGAACCCGCTCAGCGTCTAACCAACTGAGCCACCCAGACCTACACAGAAGTTTTGTTCCACAGAGTGTAAATATAACCTTAAATTTCTAATGTTGTTAAAAACTCCACTTTTCGTCCTAGCGGTTAAAATTTCATTTGTTTGAATTTCCATTGCTACGTTTCCATGAAGAATTGTAATCGACTTGAGTCAAATTCCATACAGAATACGATCCGCGCTTCCATGTTGAATTAAATGCGTCTTGAGATTGTTTTGAAGACACAAGGTTCAGAGTAATAACTCAACCTTTTGTTGGTCATTTGGTTTGCGTTGGCGAGCCTATGAAACACTTGTTGCTTTGTTTTGTGTATTTTAAGCAGGTTTTGAGGTTAGTGTATATTTTTGAGAAGAATACATTGCGAGGTTATGGAAACAATAAAAGTGGCCCTGTTGTCTTTTGTTACATTAGTTCCGCTAACAAAACAAATGACGAGCGTGCAGCATATTACAATTGGTACTGTGGAGTATAATATAGTGGAACTTATATAATTCGAAGCTGAAGGGACAAGAAAAAAATCGAAATATCCAACAGCTCGAATTACAAAAGTTAGGTCTGAAATTTTCATTTTCCGGTTGTCTTTTTTTCAACTCTTTCCATTGCTTAGAATGTTCCCCTTATTATTCAGATAAGTTGACAAAGTGTCCGGTGGTATCCCGTATTCTTTCGCGATTACAGATTTTTTTTTTTTTTTCAAACCCTTTCCAACTTCTCGAATGACGGCGCCTTTTCCCCCAAAATTTAGTCTTTACTGGACAAGCTATTTACATAGAGATATAGTGGCATTGATTTGAACGGTAGGAAACCTAAACGACAACTAAAGTTTCACGTGTTTTAAACAAGGGGACGTGGGAGCAGTTGTAGAAGCTCAAGGCCGGCAGCTAGGAAAGCTATTTCACCCCCCCCTCTCCCCCCAAACTGCATTCGGACTAAGCAAACAACCTCGGAGCGATGATCTTTTTTGTAGAAACATGGACGAAGTTAAATTTCCGCGTTTAGATTAATTTTCGACTGACATTTCTAACAAAACTTCGAATTATGGAGACAAATTCGAATTACATGTGAGTTTTTTGCATTGCTTAATAAAAAATTCAAGGGAACCAAGAAAAATCTTCAAACATTCAAATGGATTTGAATACGATAAATGTCAGGAGCATTGGATCAAGATTAAATTAGATCTGAATCCGCATTTCCATGCAGTATTCAATCCGGAATGACTCAGATCCCCCATGGAAACTGATATTGTTAAGCTGAATAAAGGTAAGATGGATGTTTAACCAAGAAGAACACCATTTTAGCGTTGAGACTGTTCGGCTGATTGCCTCTCATTTCGCATTGAGCACACAGATTTATCAGGGAATCAAATGGTGTTCGCGGGTCATTAGGTTACAAAGTCGACAGAGCAAAACCCAGTATTTTAAACGGTTACAGTAATTAATCAGCGATTAATTTGCTACGCTTAGGAGGGACAGAATAACTCGTTAAGACTTACTGCGCAGAAAAGTTGAATCAGACCTGAAAAATTACATTCACGCGACTTTCTACACCCACTATTGTTTATTGCTTTCTCTACTATGTATCTAAAATAAGTATATAAAATATTGCACCGTAAATACGTGTTTTAAGGCTCCCTGAATCCAAAAGGGTGTGTGTGTCTGTGAACAACATAACTCAAATACCAATACCTAGTATTTAAGTTCAGCATCTTCCAAAAATACGATGAGCAGATTTTCAAGAAAATCTACCTACCATAGACTGTCCATAGCAGATTTTTTTGAACATTTTGATTTGCTCAAAAATGGCTCCAAATATTTTGATTAAAATACATGTTTAAGATATTTTTATGACAAATGAAAGGTATATCTTGAATATTTTGGGAGTCTGTGAACAGCATAACTCGAAAAACGAAAAGTCGTTTATAAACAAAGTTGGTATTTAAGTTTAATGTTTTTCAAGGATGCGACACGAAGATTTTGAAGATCATTGCTCTACCCTAAACTAACCTCTACATCGAAAATTGATTTTCTTGAAAATAGCTCTAATGATTTTGATTTAAATGCCGTATGTTCGAGATATTTCTATGGCAAATGCAAATGTACATCTTGAATTTTCTGGCTATAGCCCCTGTAGTCCTATTTACTCTGGATGACTTTTGCATAACTTGTAAACCGTAAGAGGTAAACCAAATGTTACTGTATAAAAATGGAGATCTTGCTAAAGCACACAATTTATTTCCAAATAATTATTTTGGTAGAGTGAACCATTTCGGAGACATTCCTTGTTATTTGTGTCAGTTTCGGAAAACTTAAAACTTTCGTGAAATGGAACATCGTTGTTCATTTTTTTATATGTTAACTGTGCAAAGAGAACGGGATCTCAAAGCTTTAAAACATTTGACTATCGCACAAAGCCTACTGCATTCTAATATTCCCCTTGTACCTACAAGGAAATAAGCAATAAGATAATTTTTACAAATGTTTATCTTAACTAGCACGAAGATAGGGGATTAAGAGTTTGTAAGAATGGTTAGTACAAGAGTAGAGAAAGTCATGTGAGTGCAACACATCAGATTTTTCCAATTTTGCTGTCTTAAGTGCGGCTGTCTTCAAAGTTTGTCCTTTAAATTGCGGTTTCGAAATGTGAGGCACGTTAAGAAGGATATAATGATAAATTCTCAGCGACTACAGGTACAATGCAATACTGCAAGCACTCCACGTTTGGACTGTGTGCAATGCCCCTTGCATCCCATCAAAAATGACGACATGCCAAGCGCGTGTGTCACGGTTCGCAAGATCTGACAGGAAGCTGCGTGACTGTATGAACACACCCGGTCCGGCCATTCTGTTCCGTCACAAACACTTAGTTCAACAGCAACATCTGCTTCAGCCTTTAATCCTGCAAGAATAGGTTCGGGAGACAAGGCATTTCTGCCCCTCTAACTTAGAAAGCCTGGGGCATCACCTCCTCCGAACACTTACTGAAGGCAGTTGCCCCCCAAAAATCCAAGTAATATCTCCCAATAAGCAAACAAAATATGCATTCCCTCACTCTCATGACTTTCTCTACTCACACATGTACAGCCATGGGAAAAATTATTGAGCGCATTAGGAGAGCAGAGTATTTTTAAGTTCCGCGGCGTGTCAGTGCGGTTTACACAAGTCGATATTTCAACATGCGACTGAGCTATTTATAGCCTCTCACTCAAGTAGGTTTTGTCCGATAGGCGATAACACATGGAACAGAGGCTGTAAATAAACTCGGCTACATGTTGGAGTATCGACTTGTGTAAACCGCGCTGCCACACGACGTAAAACTTAAAAATACTCTGATCTCCTAATGCGACCAATGATTTTTTCCATAGGTGTACAAAGTATTCTTACAAATACCTGTTCTTCTATTTACCTTTCATGTTAATCGAGATAGACATTTGCCCAAATGCTTTTATTGCATATTTTCTTGGAGATGGGAATAGGGGAATACAATAGGCTTAAGCTATCGTCAAATATTTTAAGAGTCGGTGGCTACGTGATGGCCTTGAAATTCTATTTTCCTAACATGGCAGAGAGTGAGAGAGACGAATGACTTATCATTTTATAAAACTCATGAGTATTTGAAAAGTTAAACTAGTAACAAAGAATATCTCGAAAATGGTTAACTCTCGGAAATATGATTTGACATAAATTGTGTGCTTTAACGAGAACTACAGTTTTTGTTCGTTATGATTTTGCTTATCTCTTACGGTTTGACATTTTGTAGAGATCGTCCAGATTGAAGAAGGCTTCAAAGACTATTTCCAGAAAATTCAAGGTACACATTTCATTGTCATAGACATATCTTAAACGAATGTTTTTATCAAAACTCTTTGAGCAGTTTTTGACATAAAAGCGTTCAAAAAATTGTCCATATAAAGGGTAGTTTGAGGTGGGGAACTTCTTTGTCGCAACCTTTGAAGACACCAAACTTATTAAGTTTGGTATTTAACCAACTTTTCGTTTTTGACTTAGATATGCTGTTCACAGACATGCAGACAGACGCTCACACACATTTTTCCAAAACGGTATTTTCGGTGAAATTTCGATATCGAATTTTTGGGTAGAATACAGTTAATAGTCGTATTTTAACCCTAGCAATACCAACAGTTTACCCACACCTGTAATTTTTTAAATTCTATCTCTTAATTTTTTATTAAAGACATAGGTTAATAGTTATCAATCATTGTTTCTGTCATAGAGTTGCCTAATTGTTTCAAAGTGTTCATTATTGCTCTTTTTGAGAAACAATGAAATGTGTAGGTGGTCATAAATTACCCCGCCGTCTATATAATGTGATTCATGTAAAAAAGTAAAAAGAAATAGTTAAATAATGTTAAGTATTATCTTTATAAACATGACAAGATGTAATGCGCAATTTTAAAATAAATTTGTTTTAAAAATTGCTCAGACATTTTGTTACCAATGGTGGTCATAAAGTACCTACCCCCCCTCCCCCCCCCCCCCCCCTGTTGGTAGTATAAATACATTTCTATTTAACTGTAGCAGAAAATACGCGGCACTTTAGAAACACACTCTATGTAAACAATGAGTCATTTGATTTGTGTTTACAGTGGTGATTATCCGAATGTGAACAGGAATTACTTGCTGACTGATGCAGCACAAACGCTCAGCTTTACGTAATATTCCTCCGCCGTCGGTCGCGGAGATCTTTCTTTCTTCGGCTGTGGTCAACCGGACTTGAAAGACGTGATCTGGCATAGCAGGTGCAATGGCTTGTGTCAATAGCGAGACTGCTTTGTTTCTCGAGACGAAAGGAAAAACTTGTTCACTGTAACGCATCCAGAGCTATTCCAACCGTCACATTCTGGGTGTAGTTTTCTAATACTTACCACGGGCGATTGAAATCGATTTCAGTCCTCACTCCGGATTAAATACTGCATGGAAACGCAGAATTACAATTAATTTAATATAACGCCACTGGACGTAATGCGAACGTGTAAAACACTATTAAATAGAGCTAAACTTGACTTAAGGGAACTGATCGGTGAATTCTCCAAAACCCGAAGTGTTTGAATTTGTTTTGAATTTTTTTTTTCTTTCTCTACTACGTGTAGTGAGTAGAGGAAGTATTGCATTCCACCCAAACATTCGATGACAAGATTTCGCCGGAAATATATGTTTTGGGGCCCCCTGAATCCAGAACAAAGCATTTTTAGAAAAAGGTCCGTGCGCACGCGCGTGTGTGTGTATATATGTCTGTTAGTCAGTGGACAGAATAACTCAAAAACGAAAAGTAGGTTAAAAACCAAAGTTGGTATTTAAGTTTAATGTCTTTCAAGATACGACACGAAGATTATGAAGAAAATTCTTCCATCCTAAACTACCCTTTACATGGAACATTTTTTGAAAATTCTGCTTTTTCTCGGGAATGGCTCTTAACAATTTTGATTAAAATGCCATTTGTTTAAGATAGACCAAATCTTACTACACAAAAATGTTGATCTTGCCAAAACACGCAATTTATGTCCAAATATTTTTTTGTAGAGTGGACCATTTCGGAGATATTCCCTGTTATTTGTGTGAGTTTTGGAATATTTAAACTTTCGTCAAATGGAACATCGTTATTCATTTGTTTATATGTTAGCCATGCAAAGTGAATGGAATTTGAAAGCTTTAAAAGATTTGACTATCGCTCAAAGACTACTGTATTCCCATATTTCCCTTGCACCTACAAGGAAATAATAAGAGAATTTGTACAAATGTTTACCTCAACTAACATGAAGATATAGGAATAAGAGTTTGTAAGAATGGTTAGTACAAGAGTAGAGAACGTCATATGAGTCAAGTATTTGCCTATAACAGACTATACCAAACTTTTTCTTCGTGTTGGGTCAAGTTTGATGCCACGTGACTAATTTGAACCAATCGGTGAGAAGTAGTGCCATGGGTTAATAAAGTGTGCTTCTCTATGTAACTATTTGCATCGACACTCTTTCTCTGTTTTGTTTTGCTCCTGAAGAAGGTTGTGGCAACTTCCATATGATATCCGCCGTTTAAAATCGTTTCTCCACTTTTTCGTATTCTCACTCTCTTATGTTTTAGAATAACATTAACTGACTAGGAAAAGAGCTGCTTCGAATGTCCGCCATGTTTGCCGGTGGAACAATGGCCAATCGGAATCATTCCATTGCCATGTCAAATAAAGTTTAATTGTAATCCCGGCATTATTGAATCTTGGAAGGGAGGGATCCTCTTAGAAAGTAGGATGGGATAGAAATGTTGTTACAAAGAAACACCTACCGTATTCAAGAGGAGGTATCTTTTACAGCACTCGTAATACGCTACACGCTCGTCATTTTGTTTCCTTAGAGGCGGAACTGGTGTAATAAAACACAACAGAGCCACTTTTATTGTTTCCATAATCTTGCAGTGTATTCATCTCAAAGGCATTCGCTAACCTCAAAACCTGCTTAAAATGCACAGAACAACAAACCAACAGATGTTTCACAGGTTCGCCAACGTAAACCAAGTCGACCAACAAGAAAGCTTGAACCTTGGTATCCAAGTCGGTTTCAAAACGTAAAACGCGGATTGTATTCACAATGGGACTGGACTCAAATCGATTTCAATTCCCCATGGACAGATTTATTATATCTTTATACAGGCTATTTTTTTCAGTGATGATAATGTAAAATAATGTGATAATTTCTTTCTTTTTAATGTAATGGTAAATCTGAATGTGTATTTGTTGTTCAGGTGCATTGGCAGCCAGATTGCCATATTTGTGAATTATACTCAGATCTTTTTTCTTTTTAATAGTTTCTAACAAAGTTCAGCAAGTTTAGGTATTCATTCTAGTCTTTCTAATCTATCTTCAAAGTTTCAAAGGTTAAATATTGCTATATTTTACTGTGGAATTCTGAATTGTTACTATCATAGCTGATAAGATATATCCCTGGAAGCGAAATATAGATATCCTGAGGACAGCAGATAAAACTATTAGCAAATCACTAGATTAGACAAGATGTTCCGTATTTAATGTAGTTATAACATTGCAAGCTTCCATAAATGCAAGAAAGTATACTCCCCATGTTAAATTATGAAACTTCTAGGACAATTTGCTTATCTGAGATACAAATTTAGATTTTCAGAGGTCATTTCACATGGATTCATCTACAACAACATGAACTTGTTTTCTTTAAATATCAATAGTGCTTTCTAATTGCTTATGTTAAAAATGTTTATCATTATAAACTAGTTTTCGCAGGAACTATGTAATTATTGTTAAATTCCGTTCATATTATTCTTAATTATGGTTCTGTAAAGTGAAAATTTCATGCTGCTATCTGTAATAGTTTTCCTATGTGTATCGAAGTACCAAAAAATGTAAAACTAGGAAAAATTGATTCAAACTTTTTACAATATTTGTAATACCTTGTAGCATTACTCGTACAGAAGTTTCCAACACCATAATCTGGATCCTCTGTGTTATCACAGCTTCTCTTTCTGTTTCTATTAAATATTCTAGCATTTTAGCTATTTCCTCCAAAAATCTCTCTGCTTTTTTGATGCCACGTGCGGTCTAGTGCCTTCAGAATGGCAATGGTGTTAAATCTTACTTCAATGCGTAACTTTTTCAGTACGTTGATTCTTCTTATGTTACCATCAATCAATTACCACGTTTCCATGCAGAATTGAACTTGATTTGAGTCCATTCACGTTTCCGCATTTCCATGGTTGGGATAAGTCTGGATACATATAGGTTTGATGGCAAGCATGACATTCTGGTTGACCATGATGGAGACAATTTGGTCCTCTATTGTACTTGCACCAGAAGCTGTCATTTTTGGGACAGGGACCACGATCATCAGTTAGCATATGAAAATAGATAGCCAGAAGAAAACCCATGTGAATTATATGCTAATTAGTCATCCAATTTTGCTTCGAATGGATTTTAAACATATCCATGTCCAACACGCTTGGAATATTGAAAAATAGCAGATATCTGAGAATGTGTAATTTCGCCCAATACATTGGCTCACATTTGTGGATACCTATCATTAAAATGGCATCTATGGATGTGTATAGACTTAATCTTTACTTTTTCTATCACGTACGAAGTAGACAGAGGACGTATTGCATTCCACCCAAAATTCAATATCGAGATTTCACCAGAAATACGTGTTACGAGACCCAAAATAAAACTTATTTAGAACAACGCCCTGTGTTTCTGGGTGGGTGCAACCAAAGCGCCATCCTTGGATGCGACACGAAAATTTTCAGGAAAAACCTCCTCCCCCAACTACCCTTTGCTTGGAAAAGTTTTTGCAATGGTTTATTTACCCAAAAATGGCTGTAACGATTTTGATCAGAATGAAGCAAAGCGAAAATTTGCTAAGCTCTGTATCGGGAATCTAGTGGTGGTTCATTGTTTATGATGAGAAGTGTACATATTTATGCTGTTAAAGCAGAACACTGTTCATACTTGTTTTATGGTCTTATGCCACTTCAGCAGTGTCCTCCTGCAAGTGGGTGAGACAGTCTCAGCTGACGTTTCATAATATGGATGACATTCTGCTAAAGAGATTAAAGTTGAATGAAGAGTGAACATGTGAGGCTTCATTCTACTCCGCCCTAAGCCACACCCTTACCTACTTCTAGCTAGATCAATGGACACACAAGTTCACAAAATGCACTCACTTCCTCTCGCACAATTCCACTGGACAATGGCATTCCAAAGTGAAGCCAGCGTCGGGCTATTTATAGCTCTCATTAAACCAAGCCTAATCTACCATCTGTTTTACAGTGCAAACAAAACACATCTGCAAACGTAACCAACGTGTGCACTCACATGACTTTCTCTACTCATTCCTGCACAAAATACTCTTAAAAATGCTTATTCTTCCATCTACTTCATGTTAATTAAGATTGACATTTGTAGAAATGATGTTATTGCATATTTCCTTATAGGTACAATGGGAATACAGTAGACTTAAGGATAGTCAAATCTTTTAAGAGTTGGTGGCTATGTGATAGCTTTGAAATGTTCTCTTTGCATGTTCAGGACAAAAAGACGAATAGTTTATTTATATTTAAAAAAGTATAAGCCTTGGAAAATTCAATAAATTACAATATGAAATGGTTCATTCCACCAAAAAAAAAAAAAAAAAAAAAAAATGTATTTTATATAAGTTTTCGTCTATCTCTTACGGTTTACCAGTTACGCAAAAGTCATCCAGAATGAAAAGGACTTCAGAGTCTGTTCCCAGAAAACTCAAAGTATGCCTTTTATTTGTCATGAAAATGTATTAAACGTGTGGTATTTTAAGAAAAGCGAAATTGTCGAAAAATATTCCATGTAAAGGATTGTTGGGGATGGAGAAATCTGCTTGAAAATCGTCATGTTACATTCTTGGAAGATGCTGAACTATTTAATACCGAATTTTCGTTTTGGCGATATGATTTCACAAGAAAAAAATATTGTTAAAGCACATAGTTTATGTAAAATGCATTTTGTGTGGATTTTATCATTTGCGAGAAGTTCTTTATTATTGGTAGGCATTTTTGAGTACTTTTCTCAAATGGGAAGTCACTTGTTTTTTTCTTTATGTATTTCTTCTGCTGGTCAGGCTAAGAGAACGAATTTCAAAGCCCTCACATAGTGATGAACTCTAAAATATTTGACTATCGCTGAAGGATTTCCCTATTCCCCTTGCATCTACAAGGAAATACGTAATACAATCATTTTTGCGAATGTTTACTTTGATTAACATGCATTCTAGAGAGAAGAATGAGGTCTGAGATTTGTTGGAGAATGAGTAGAGAAAGTCATGTGATTTTTTTTTTTTTTTTTTTTTTTTAACGGGTACCTTTAACTAGACCTTACAAAACAAATCTTTGTTTTCTTAAGGGCCCGGATGTCAAGATTTCAAGTAAGAGGTGTTTCGCCGAATGAATTGCATGGTGTTCATGCGAGTGGAAACATCAAATGGGTGTGGCAAGGAAACAAAACAATCGGCGTGAAACAGAATTGGACACAGTTTTAGTTTCAGGTAATCACTTGACACTCGCGTCATTCATGCTTGGGATTAAAATTTATGAGGTTAAAAATAAGCATGCAAATATTGTCTGTCCTTGCCCAGTCTGAGTTATGTATTCAATAAATCTCTTACTGGAGCAAGTTCTCTATGGTATTATCCATCTATGGTACGTAAACTGCTACGCCCTTGTGTGGCAAAACCTTCTTCTATTTTATTTGTGATTTTATTTTTTCAACCTCTACTTTGAACAGATTAGTTTTAGCAACCTGTTTGATGACAGGCAACCGAATATAGCAGATGGTTAAAACAGCTTTCTGTTTTTCTTACCCTTCCTATTACATCTTCTACTTCATATTTATCCCCCCCCCCCACCCCCTCTCATAGGTTTGGGCACTTGTGTTATTCTTTCGTGTAATTCTACCCGAGTGCAGTGAATGAAAAAAGGAATTGGTAAGAAGATCTGTCGTGGGCCCAGTGATTCACAGATGGATCGAAGATTAATCATGGCCTCGATCAATATGGCACTGTTTTCCAGGCCGAAATACATCCTACGTTGGCTAACACATGGAACATTATTTTTAAGGGTTATGTCAATATTTTCAGACAGTCCAACAACCTTCAGTGTTCAATGCTCTTGACGCGAACGAAAGATAAAAATTTGTCTGGCCCAGTGTCACTGTTGTGGGTGCCAGGGCATATGGGAATTTATGACAATGAAAGGACTGACAATTTGCCTAAAGCCCGTTGTACTGGGTCAAACTTAATTTTAAGTTCAAGACTTTGCAAAGATTGAACCAGTCCTGGCAAGCTTTGGATGTAGTAAATCTGTATTTACACGTCAAATCTTTGACACACTGAACTCTTTGGAACACATCGATCATTTTTCTCGTACAAAATAATTTACTGTTAGCCTCATAGAATAACAATTGACAATAAAATATTGTTCTTTACAGAATTAAATAACATTTTCACGTATTGTAGCCCATGAAATTGGATTATGATTAAGGAACACAATGGAAATGACAAGAATTGATAGCATCAATGCATTGTTGTATGCTTGGGAATTTTGCCTGGCAATTTCTTAATGTCTTCGTGTTCATAAGCTATGACCAGCGTTCCTGTAACCTAACTCCCATTCGATATCCTTACCAAGACAGTCATTTTTGTTTACTTTTCGCTTTCAGCCATGTTCTAAATGTGACGCACTCGCACTTTACTGGCCAAAGCCTTTTCTAGAGACGTGTCTCCCGATTAACATGAAATACAATAACACTTTTTAAAAATTAGTTTACAGAAGAGTGAATAGAGAAAGCCACGTGAATGCACATAGTAGGTAATTTTATTGACTTTTAAAACTTATGCTTGTTGACAACAAACATCTGTTAAGACTGTCTCTTTGGCTGGTGGCCAGAGGTCGCGGGTTCGACTCCCGGCTGGAGGATGAGAATATTTCTTTACCTGTGATTATTCACCATCTCCCCTAGAGTGTGAAGAAAACCCAACGTAAACAAACACAAACGGTAAACGGGTGAACATCATTTCCGATGAGCAATTGTTCCAAAGGAAAAAGCTTTGAGTATTAAAGGCGACATAAATGGGGCATAAAAATCTGATGTGTTGCACTCACATGACTTTCTCTACTCTTGTACTAACTATTCTTAAAAACACGTATTCCTCTATTTACTTCATGTTATTCGAGATCAATATTTCCAGAAATTACCTTATTGCTAATTTTCTTATAGGTGCTAGTCAAGGGTTTTAAGAACTGGTGGATATGTTACGACTTTGAAGTACCGTTCTCTTTGCATGGCCAAGAAATAACATAATCACCTCCCATTTGAAAAAATACAAGTATTGCAAAATTCAGACAAATAACAGGAAATATCTCCGAAATAGTTCACTAAAAAAAGCATTAGACACAAATTGTGTACTTCAAGATGATGTGAATTTTTTGTGTAGTAGGAGTTTGTCTATCAAACCAGATATACAAGTCACCCAGACTTTAGAGGACTTTTGAGGAGGACATTCCCTGAATATTCAAGCTATACATTTTGTTTGTCATAAATCATAATTGTCTTAAACATATAGCATTTTAAACAAAATGGTTATAGCCATTTTTAAGAAAATTAGAATTTTCGAAAAATGTTCCCGTAAAGGGTACTTTGGGCTGGGGGATTTTCTTGAAAATCTTCGTGTTGCATCCTTGAAAGATATTAAACTTTGGTTTTTAACACTTTTCGTTTTTGTTATGCTGTTTTCATACACACACACACACACACACACACACACACACACACACACACACACACACACACACACACACACACACACACACACAGTTTTTTTTATTCATGGGGCCTTAAAGCATATTTACAGTGAAATCTCGAAATCGAACGCTTGGATCGAATACTTCCCCTGCTTACTATATGTAGTAGAGAAAGTTAAAAAAAAAAAAAAAAAAAGGTTAAGTATAAAAATATGGGACCTAAACCGAATAAAGTAGATAAACTTAGGGAATTCTTAAAAAGTAGATGCATTTTGAAGCTAGGGTTAAGATGTTGGACCAACATATTTTTATTTTTGTCCGGAGGGACTTTGTTTTCGTGACGTAACAAAATAAATTTGATCATAATTTCAAAAGTGTTACAGCAAAACGGATGAAATCTAGTCTGTAACATGTTTGATTATGTTACTTCTATGGTAGAAATTTAAATAAGCTAGCATTATTAGTTCCGAATGTTAGATATTCAGTTATACATATCCTAACCTCAGTTAAATGACAGAAAAACTATTGAATACTCGTGGTTCAGCTGAAGTTGGTGCACTCCCTAAGGCGATATAGCCGCCGGCTATTGAATGCAGACCGGAAAGCGCGTTTAATGTGAAAGCATATGGCTCACGCGCGGTCGGGTCCCTCATTGGTGGTTTATTTAAAAAGAGTCTGTATGTATGCGGGTCCCCTAGTCTCCGTGCTGTACGTATCTAATTTCGGGCGAGACTAGGTGGCGCGCGCGACCAATAACAAACATGTGGAGCAGGGGATATGTTTACCAAAGGGGCGTCGTTCTTAAACAGCTGACGGACGTCCCTACGTACAACCAGCCACACCTATTCATCAAGTACTTTAACCATTAATTGCTTTAAACTGTGTTAATGATAGGTCCAACACCTGGGCTTGTATCACCTAAAACGTCTGAAAAAATTACCTACAAAGCGAGACCTTAAACCTCTGTTGCAAAAGTGTTGCCATTTGGCAACAAAGAGGTTTAATCAAAGTTTTAGAATATTGCTACAGTGTTTTTTGTTGTTATAACTATTTATGTCGTAAATGTATCAATTTATTTCAGTATTATTGCAGTTATTTTTCTTTTTATACAATCAAAATCCATGCAGTTGTAGTCGAAAGTAACCCTATCATCATCCAGGCGTACCATCTTACTGGTTATTTTACGTGGGCCCATCCCATCCTTTACTACAGCCACATTAAATATGGATAAATTTGTTTCAGGGAAGTATTGAATGTGCTATAGTGTAGATATATGGCATGTGTGGATCTATATGCGTAGAAACTAATTTTTTTTTTTAAAAAATAATAAAATTTCGTTTAGCGTTGGCTTCGGTTCAATATATTATATATTCCGCGTGTGACTGACATTTACACTACATTTTCTTCTTAAAATGTCTGTCTAATGGTCAATATAGGTGTAAAAATGTTATTTTAACGACATATGATGACAGAGAATACAATGAGCGCTAAACTTTTCGTGACTGACATTTTTGTCAACTGTAGGTCAGTTAGTCACGAAAAGTTTAGCGCTCATTATTAAATAATTGTTTCACTTTTTAAGGTTTTTATATTCCCTATCACAACTGCCAACGTATTCTGTCATCATATATCGTTAAAATAACATTTTTACACCTATATTGACCATTAGACAGACATTTTAAGAAGAAAATGTAGTGTAAATGTCAGTTAGTCACACGCGGAATTGCTCATTATTTCAGTTTTAAAACTTTCATTAATAGTATAATTTATAAAATTTTCCTGTAGGAGAATTTTGCATGAGCGTATCATATTTTGCACAAATGTTGATTTTTATTTGTGCATTTTTGCGACATTATTTTATTTTCTAGCTTAATCCCTGAGATATAGTAAGGACTGGTACATTGACATCACTTGTTAAAATTTTGGACACTATGTTTTATGATTTATCTCGTGAAAAATTCAAAGTAGGAGGAAATTGTGGAATTTTTTTTTTTTTTTTTTTTTTTTTGTTAGTTTCACAGATGCATGATTTTTACTTATGATAAATGATAAGTGATAAGACCCGGTAGTATTTACTAGTAGACAGTTATGAGTTGTAATTAAGATGAAAGTTCTGTCTGTTTGGAGTGCATTTCCATAGAGACTGCCGGTTTCCACGCACGCTGAACAAAATTAATAGCCGACCTTTTCTAAAATATCCCATGTGAATCGAGGGAAACAAAGAAACAAGGAAAAACACTGCAAGCGATAGGAAAGAAAGTTTACGCGAATGATGCATGTGTAATTTAACTTCCGGCATTTCGTATGGTTCAGGTTTACCTGCCTTAAAGCATTTGGTTATAGAAGCCCTGTGTTTCACAAACGAAAAAAAAAACATGTTCTGTTACATTTACATGCTTTTCTCTGTCCATTCTTCTACAACTATTTTTACAAAAGCTTATTCTTCTATCTGCTTCATGTTAATCGAGATAAACGTGTGTAAAAATTATTTTATTACACATTTCCTTGTAGGTACAATGGAAATAGAGGAATACGGTAGGGTTAAGCGAGTCAAATCCTTTAAGAGCTGGTCGTTATGTGACGGCTTTGAAATTCCATTTTCTTTGCGTGAGCAAGAGCGGAAAGAAAAGAACACCCCACTTGAGAAAAATGTAAGTAGAGGAAAATTCAAACCAATAACGAGGAGTATTTTTGAAATGGTTAACTCCGAAGAACAGGGAGGGACTGAGGTTTAACTAGAATTAGATTTTTTGTATAGTGAAATTTTGTGTTATCTCTTACGATTTACTAGTTACATAAAAATCATTCAGAATGAAGAGGATTTAAGATGCTGTTCCCAGAAAATTCAAGGTATAAATTTTATTTATTATGAAAATATCTTAAACATATAGTATTATAACCAAAATTCGTGACCTTTTTTTTTATATTTTTTTTATTTTTTATTTTATTTTATTTTATTTTATTTTATTTTTTTTTTTTTTTGAGAAAATTAAAATTTTCATAAACATTTCCATGTAACGAGCAGTTTGGAGTGGGAAATTTTCTTTAAAATCTCCGTGTCGCATCTTTGGAAGATGGAAAACTGAAGTACCGATTTGGTTTTTATTCACGTTTCAGCTTTGGGCAATGCTGTTCACAAACAAGGAACTTTATCTAAATGTTCTTTGTTATTCAGAGATCTTCAAAACGAGTATTTGGGGTGAAATATCGATATCGCATTTTCTATCTACTAGGTATGAGTAGGGAAAGTAAAACGGGAATACATGGGCCATTTTCTTGGTGGCAACAATGTTTGTGGCGCTATTAGCGGTAGACGATGCAAACTGATAACGAGAAAGAAGAGCATCTGATGTATGTTATCTGTTTATTTGTAAGATATTTGTAGTAATTTTAATTTGTCGATTGTTATCTGTAGTGCTCTAAAATGTGCATTAAATACGAGGAAAAGTCATTAAAATTGAGAATGCGAGGTAAGAATGCTCGAGAATGCCATGTAACATTACTGGAAGCTTGTGGTAGAGTTTACCATATGGTGCTATGGCTAGGTAAGCGCAGAGGTAAGGAAAATGTTAATCACACATGTGGAAGAACACTGGTGTTGGACCTGTGTCTCCCTGAAGTGTGAAGGCGGCTTATTCATGTTGGAGTTTACTTCTGAGCACAACAACATTGTGACTGTTCCAAAAATGTTCGCTTCTTGTTACTTCAAACACTATTACACTAACCTGCAAATTTAAACCTTTTGTTTGTTCCCAAAAGTAAATAATGTGATTCTGTATAATGCTGACGTGCTGAATCCGAATTTATGCCTACACCTGTCACGTAAGGTTGTCTTGCGAAATCACTACATATGTATTGTAGAATTAAGCGAATTTGACCACAAACTTTCTCATATTTTTTATTTTAAATGAAAACATAATACTATATATAGAACTTCTTGAAGTTATGTGTATGGTTATTCATACAGTCATTAGTGTTTTTGTTCTGTTTTGTCTTATTTATTTTACTTTTGGAATGCATCACACACATTTTATACCCGTTGCTTCTTAGTTGGGAAAGTCCTGTTGCTTTTCCTTTTATGTTTGTCTTCAGGTATTTCACGCTTAAACATCCAACAATAGTCAGCAAGCATACTTACTCCAACGTCTCTGGTACCTCCCTTTTAACTCCTGCATATCCTTGTAAAATCGTTCTCCTTACTCTTTACTAAAAAATCCTAGATTTTCGGGGAAATAATCTAGATGAGAAAACAGGAAATGAATTTTCACATCTGGTATCCATGTTACCAAGAAAGTTTGAAACAGAAAGTTATCAATGCTGCTTTCTCCTTTTCATCCAGTGTTTTTGAATGCTGCATTAACATAAATTTTCTTTTATCAGGGCCATTAAATATATCCTCTTTTAATTTTGCTTCAGGGAGAAGTGGGAATTTCTCACATATATACTTTGAACTTTCTGGCTTTGAATTTGATTTCAGCATGCTAAAAATACTCCAAAAACATTCAAACTTTGGAGGCAGGAATTTCGTCGCAGGTTTCTGTTATTGAATGAACCCATGTAAAATAACACTTTTCCTCAATACATAAAGCATCATAGCTGAAATAAGTACAATATTGAGTTTGAGGTTGAACTGAAACTTCCTAAAACTATCATACATGGATGAAATAGACACGTTTGTCAACTTATCTCCTGTGTAGTTTAGCCCATAAAGCCAAAAATATAACCTTCTCTCGTCATTTTGTGCACAAGTGAACAAACTGATTACCATCTTATATTTGGCACTTTTTTCTGTGAGATGTCTTAGTTTTTACTTTTTCTACCACGTATAGTAAAGCAGAGGAAGTATTGAATCCAAAAAAAGCATTTTAGAAAAAGGTCCGTGTGTGTGTCTGTCAGTCTGTGGACAGCATAACTCGAAAATGAAAAGTTGGTTAAAAACCAAAGTTGGTATTTAAGTTTAATGTCTTTCAAGGACGCTTCTTTGTAGGAGCCTACAACTGCGGATGTGTTTATTGCACGGGGTGGGATCTGCAGTGGAAACAACCCTCATAAATGTGTTCGATCAGGAAAGAATGACAGCTTTTGCCACTTGTTTCATGCGTCATATGGTTTGAAACTTTCCAAGAACTGCTGCAGCTACTCCTGCAGTGGTTGAAGATATTTTTGGATGTTAGGGAACCAAATCGGTGGATATACAGCCGAAGAAAAGGCTGTTCCATGCGGGTGGTTCTCTAGGTCGCTTCCTGCCATTAAAGCTTTAGCGATCTTTAGATACTAGGTTCGTCAAGGATGCAGGTGCTAAGGTGGACTTACATGGGCAGTGGGTTGCCCAATCTCAGACATACAGGTAGATGCTACATGGATTGTTTTATTATCGCAGGTGACATTGCTTTTGAACAAATTAATGCATTTTGAAGCAAGAGAGGTTCATGGACTGCCTGTTGTCTGGTGGTCAGCATACTAGGTTTCAAATCCAGAGGTCCTGGGTTCGATTCCTGACTGGAGGGTGGGCATTTTTCTTTAGGCAGGATTATTCGTCATCCTCCCTCCAATATGGAAGCGTGTGTCTGTGGATTTAAAGAAAACTCGACGTAAACAAACCCGAAGTTACACAAATAAAAAAGAGTGAACATCATTGCCGATGAGCAATTGTTGCAAAGGAAAACCATATAAATGGTTATGATCTTAGATGTTAAACACCATATAAATGGAACATAATAGAGATATTCGTGTAGTATATGAGCATAAGCACATATGAAAGTCTAAAATTTGAAACTATTCATTAGCAAATTTTGAAAGCACATTTTGCATGTTTTCTGCTACTTACAGGAAGTATTGCATTCCACCCAAAAATGGATACTGAGATTTCACCGGAAATATATATTTGTAGGTCTCCTGAGTACAAAGATGGAACTTATTTTTATTTATTTAGAAAAAAGAACAACCTTGCACAGACCTGTAACAAGTATTAAACAAGTTCAGTCTTTCAAAAACACAGCAATAACATTTCAAGGAAATTCTGCCACCCATGATTTACGTAGAACGTTTTTGGAAAACTTTAATTCTTTCAAAAATGGCTCTAAACCATTTTGGTTAGAAGGAAAGTTGGTTAGATGTCCTTATGTGTATTTTCATGACAAATGAAATGTATATCATGCATTTTCTGGCAATAGTCTATGAAGGTCTCTATTAATTCTGAACGACTTCTGCATAACTGGTAAACCTTTAGAAATACACAAAAATTTAGATCTCATTAAAGCACACAATTTATTTTTCTTGTGGTTTGAGCATCTGCGACGTATTCCTTGTTATTAGTTCGAATTTTAAAATAAACTTTCTTCAAACGGGGAGTCGTTATTTGCTTTTTCTTTACTGGTAATGCAAAGAGGGCGGAATTTCAAAGCCTTTACATAGCGACCAGATCTTGACTATTGCTTAAGCCTAATGTATTCCCCTATTCTCATTCTACCTATAAGGAAACGTGTAATACGGCTATGTCTACAAATTTCTATCCCGATTAACATGAATTATATAGAAGAGTAAACATTTGTAACAGCTATTTGTACAAGAGCATAGAAAGGCATGTGTGTAGCACTTCTGATTTTAAAAAATGGTAGATAATACATGTCTTAATTTCAAATTTGTGTGAGCAAACAAAGGTAACTTAAGATAAGAGTGGCTAGTGGGCAGGGATAGGGAGAGAGGTGGAGAAGATAAGAATGGGGAGTATTTGACTATTACTAAATTGAAATAATGGAAAGTAGTAAGAAATAGGAGTGCAGATATTGAAAACCAAGAAATCTGGAGGAGTTTGGAAATTAAAAAGTCTGTAAGTTCTATAGAAGGATTAAGAGAGATTGGGGGAGGGAAGATTATGTTGACCTAGCCCTCTATGCATAGTGTTGCCATTTGGCAACAAATTTGTTTAGTTAAAGTTTCATAATATGTGTTTTGGTTATGTTCCTATTATATTGGAATTAACAGTAAAATAAGTTCATTGTTAGCTATTTATGTCATAAATATATCAATTTATTTCAGTATTATTGTAGTTTCTTTTATTTATTTTTTTTTAAAAAAATCAAAATCCATGCAATTGTGGTCTAATGTATCGTCCATTCGTGCCATCTTACTGTTTATTTTACGTGGGTCCTCCCCATCCTTTACCACAGCCTAAATCAGTTCAGGAATTAGAAGAAGAGTAGTATATGTAACAAAGTAGTTCATGCTATAGGAAGAGCAAGTAAATCGGGAACATGTCTCATACGTGAACAGAAAGAGAATAATATATATTACTTGGTAAAACGTAAATGGAGAAGTGGTTATGACATCTGGGATACAAAATTAGACAAAATAAGCAAGGAAATAGCTTATGTAATAATATTAACAAGGGAAAATAAGAGAAAATGACAAAGGAAAGGGGGAAAAATAAAGGGAAAGTAGCAGGAAAGCCGAGAGAAAGGAGAGTAATCAGAAAGTAGCTACTAGGGAAAAAGAAGAAGAAAATAAGGGCTTACTGAAAGCTAAAGAACCAGGGTGACAGGCGCAAGGTAACTGTTAAAAGGAAGGATATTTGACTCAATTTGTACTAGAGTGTTAGTAGTTTTTGGAACTTGGAATAAATTTGTCGAACTTGGTATTTTGTAGATGTTCGGTACAAATAAATATTCTATTCTAACATGCATTAACAAGACGGGATGTTAGCAGTAAATTCGGGCAAAAATAGAACAGAAGGCACCAAGAGAGAATGGAAGACCAACAAAGCCACATGGTCTGCAGTTTAAATTGGTTTCTTTGTTCTTCTGGGCTATGATGAAAATTGGACTAATTACATCCAGCATAAAAAAGAGGAGAAAGAAATATCAGATGATGAAAGACAAACACTCTTGGTCCATACAGCTGTTGTTGAGTCCTGAAACATGATGCCATGGAAGCTATTAAGTTAATTAGGATTTGCCTCCTGGCTGTTGGTCGCGTGGGTGTGTGAAACATAATAGGCAGGTGCCGGGGTGGGGTGGGGGAAGGTGAGAGAATGGGGATGCAGAGAGGTTAAATGTAAAAGTACACTGCAGTGCACTTTCACACCCACTGTTCATTTTGTAGGGCAATTGCACTGTTAAGTAACCGAACTGTTGAGGTAGAATCAACAATTGAACTAGCTGAAATACCCAGCATTACCCGCGGTTGGACGATTTATCCCTACAACTTTAAAACTTAGGTTGCCAATATCCAAGGGTTCTTTTGGAGACATTTAAAAACATTACTTAACCCTTTAATGCCTGAATTATTTTGCTACATATGCCGTTCTTCCTCTAATTCGAAACCGGTTTAGATTAGGCGGTCTGGGAGACCTTCAGCCTGCTGGCTTGGATAGCCATAATCGTTAAGGCAACACGTAGTGCACTGGCCATGCACTCAAAGCCTGAGGTCGTGAGTTCGAGTCTCGGCAACCGCAGTCAAATGTGCCTGTGGTAAATGACGGGGAGGGCTCACGTAAAATAATCGGTGTGATGGCACGCGTGGATGATGACGGGGTATCATTTGACTGCGGTTGCATAGATTTTGCTTCTTTTCTTAAAAAAAATGTAGATATGTATGTATTTTTAATTGGTGACGGACAGCATAACAAAAATATAGCAGAAAAAAAAGTTAAAACTAGTACAAATAGGAAAAAAAGCCTATGTATCTTATAAGACACACCAGGCATGAAAGGGTTAATAAACTTAGAGTTAATTAAAACTCTTACGATACAATAAAAAACAAAAAATTAACTACTGAATAAATTAAAACCCCAGAAAGACACTATACAAAAGCACTGTTGAACAACTACCAATACCAGGAAGAAAAGCGAGTAGATCAAGCTTTGTGAGTGTAATACGTTGCATTTCTATATCAATAATATAGAAAATTGCATGCATTTTTGTAGAAGAGTGAGTAGAGAAGGACATGTGGATGTGTTACGTGAAAGAAAATGAGAAAAGAAAACCGTTTTAGTGTTATATGTTGCATTTCTATTTAAATCATAGAAAAGTGTATGAATTGTATGTTGAAGAGCGGGTAGAAAAGGATTTGTGAATGTATTACGTAAAACAAGGGCTACTAGAGAACACTGTGAATGTAATATGTTGTACTTCTATTTCAATCATATAGAATATTGTATGAATTTCTTCTGGAAGTGAGTAGAGAAAACACGTGATTATGCTACGTGAAAGAGAAGTGGGTGGAGAAAACCGTGTGAATGTAATACGGTGCATTTCTGTTACATTCATAGCAAATTGCATGAATTTATGTTGAAGAGTGAGTAAAGAAGAGTATGTGAATATACTACGTTGCATTTCTATTTCAGTCATATAGAAAATGTGTTAATTGCTTCTAGAAGAGTGCGTAAAGAAAGACACTTGTGTTACGTGAAAGAAAAGTGAGTAGAGAAAACCTTGTGAGTTTAATACGTTGCGTAGTAAAGTGGATGGTATAAAAACCTTCTCCATGAAAAATCACTAAGATGTGCCAATTTCATAGTAATCGGTCATCCGGTTTTGGAGTTCATCAATTTCATACACAGCTACATATATTTTTATGATAAAACAACCCTAGTCCAAAAATGAAATTCTTCAGAAGCAAAGAATATCCTTTTAGCCTCTGGCACCGTAATGAAACTTATAGTATATGATAAATAACACATTTTTAATAGTATCTGATGTTTTAATCGACATTAATATACAAATTTGGTAATGCAATTAAGCTAAAAACTTTCCTATTCCTGAGTTAAGGTATTTTCTGTCCAAACAAATTCATCTGAGTGTACAGAAATGATTAGTATGGGAAAGCAGTTGGAAAACCAACAAGATTAACTTAATAAGGTTAATATACATAGCAACAACTGTAACATTTATGCTGCCTGCTTTATTGTTGTTAATATTGTTAACAAATGACAAATGTCTCCGATGTTACCTCTTGCAAGATCAACGTTACGTATGTCATCACACAAACTTTGTACTTTGTTCTGCATGTACTGGAACGTTTTTAAGATGTTTCAGTTTTGGTGGATTAAAAGCCTTGTATAGTGGTTACAAGCTCAATGTTGTAGACAGTGCGAGGCAATAACGGAAGTCTTGACTCCTTGCATTCCTCATCTAGCATAAACATGCAATAATACTAAACTTTCGACTTTAAAAATATCGAAAATATATCGAAGGTTTATGTCAAAGAATCAGACATACTTTGATACATCGAGTGTCGACAATATCGAGGTGTTCCCATCCGTAATATATTATTTATAGTGTCAAGCATAAAAGATAAGGCTTTGTAGCAAAGAATTGTCCTTAGTTGTTGAAGCGGAGGAAACTTGCCTCACAAAAAAGGAAGTTGAGGGACCGAGTTGTCTTCTAGCCGTGAAATGCAAGTGGAGGGAGTTGATTGGCATGACCATTTGGAGGACACCAACACAGGACTGTGTTTTATTCCTCGTTGAAGTCTGGTCAACTGCGCGCGCATGATATAACGGAGTAAAACGCATCAGCTGGTTAAGCGAAGCACGCCCAAGCTGCGACCTTTAACCCGGAGACTTCTGTTGCCATTACCGTTCTTGCTCCACTGAACTTGTAGCTGTGTCATGTTCTTGTAGCTTCAGTTTCTGCAAACCAAGGCAACAGTGGAAAGAGAAAGGGCGGTGCAGTTATTACAGCTTCTTCTGCAATGTTTGAAGGCACATGCGTCACAACGATTATGGTAAAAACCCATAGCTACGTACACAAATAACACGACACTTCAGACAAAGAATTGTCTCAAGACATGTGGAATTTCAAGGGTCAGTTGTTGCAGCCAACAGGTATCCTTTAATCATCAGTTAAGGTCTGAATTGAGTCAAGTATAGGTGTTGTGATTAACAGGAATCCTTTGATCCACAATTAAGACTTGAATTCGATTCAGCGCAGGTATTGTGACCAACTCCAAATCATTTATCCACACTTAATACCAGAATTTGGCCAAGTGTAGGTATTGTAATCAACAGCGATCTTTTGATCCACAGTTCAACACCTGAATTGGGTCAAATGTAACTATTGTGATCAAGAGGAACTCTGTAATCCAGAGTTAACGCACGAATTGGGTCAACTTTAGGTATTCTAACCAACAGCAATCCTTTGATCCACACTTAACACCTAAATTGGATCAAGCGTAACTGTTGTAACCAACAGAAATCCTTTGATTTACAGTTAACAGCTGAATTGGGTCAAGTGTAACTGTGGTAACCAACAGCAATCCTTTGATTTACAGTTAACAGCTGAATTGGGTCAAGTGTAACTGTTGTAACCAACAGAAATCCGTTGATCCACAGATAACACCTGAATTGGGTCAAGTGTAACTGTTGTAACCAACAGAAATCCGTTGATCCACAGTTAACACCTTAATTGGATCAAGCGTAACTGTTGTAACCAACAGAAATCCGTTGATCCACAGATAACACCTGAATTGGGTCAGGTGTAACTGTTGTAACCAAGAGGAATCCTTTATCCTCGGTTAAGACCTGAATGCAACCAAATGTAAGTGTTGTAACGAAGAGAATTCTTAGATCAACAAAACATTTAATACATAATGGGTTCAAATGTGTTGTGACAATGGGAATCCTTTGATCCACACTAAAGTTTAAGACATGAATGGGCTAAGTGTAAGTGTTGTAATGGGAATTCCATGGTTTGAATTTTCTAATACTTATACTTTTCTCAAATTCGAAGTCGTTACTCATTTTCCCCCTTCTGGTCGTGCAAAGTGGGTGGAATTTCAAATTCATCACGTGGCGGCCACCTCTTTCAAGTTTTGACTCAAGTACTACGTCGCTATTCGTTTTTTCTAGTATTCATGCTCATGCAATGATCATGGCATGTCAAAGCCATCCGTTGTTTAATAATTTCGATTTGTAGAAGAGTGAGTTCAAAAATTCACTTGAAGCAACACAGGATAATTTGTCATGTTTCTCGTTGTGCTTTGCAGTAGCTACTAATGCAATGCTTCCATGGCCTCCAAATAATTGGAGAAACCCATAAAGCTAGAGAATAGTGTGGAGGAAGAATTCTTTTTCTAACTGTGCCAAAACATGACGCATTATGTCTAATTCGGAACGTACTGTTGATGTTATTGTATGACGTCACGTACACTCGTCACCAGACTTAATATTATTGTTTAATACAGCTGCAGAGGTTATGTAATGCTTCGATAAACAGCATTATCTTCCCAAAGGGGGCGTGTGTGATAAACAACCAATGGAGAATCACGCATGTTATGTCTGGGACGTGTCACTAGTGTCGTAGTACGGCTGACTAAACACTAACTCAGTATTTGATTCATAAGAACTGGAGCATGTCACTTTCTGCCTAGTGGATTACGGCAGCTGTTGCGAGTTAATCTTCATGACTCAGAGCTTTGAATTTGGACTAATTACTAGTTGTTAAAGGAACTCACTCAATGAAAATTGGGTAAAAATGATCAAAAATTGCAATTTAGATTATTTAAATGTCCGATTCAGTGGAAACACGCTGTGAGACTCCTTCAATTAAAAATAAAAGCATTTTCAGAAAAAAAATGTCTGTTTATCATTATAAAATGAAAAGTATGTGTTGCACTCACATGACTTTCTCTACTCTTGTAGTAAGCATTCTTATATACTCTTATTTCTGTATCTTCTTCGTGCTAGTTGAGATAAAGCATTTGCAGCATCACGTTATTGCTTATTTCCTTGTAGGTACAAGGGGAATGTGAGAATAGGCTTTGAGCGACAGTCAAATCTTTTAAAGCATCACATTTCATATCATCTTCCTCACTTCGGACTGACCACATCCTGGCTACTCTCTCTGATACAGAGTTTGTCTGCTCCATCATCACATTTCAATTCATCTCCTTCCTCACTTCGGACTGATCACACATCCTGACTACTCTCTCTCTCTGATACAGAGTTTGTCTGCTCCATCATCACATTTCATATCATCTCCTTCCTCACTTCGGACTGATCACACATCCTGACTACTCTCTCTGATACAGAGTTTGTCTGCTCCATCATCACATTTCATATCATCTCCTTCCTCACTTCGGACTGATCACACATCCTGACTACTCTCTCTGATACAACTTGTTCCTCAACAGACATCTGACTCCAGTGTTCATTTGTAAGTCCTGGGGGGTGTAAGTACCCCATGCGGGAAGGATAAACAGAGAAAGAAGAAGACGATGATTATGATTATGCTCTGAATTAAGCGTGTGAATCTTCTGGATTCCTGGATCGCTTTCGGTGGTTTATTGCATCCGGTGAATCTAGAGAAGTGAAAGGAATTTAGATGGCAAATTCCTTAGCAGAGCTTGGTCGTTTATATTAAAGGCACGCTTTCTGTTGGGCCTATAAGGGATTCGGTGTGGAATGTACAAGCGGGGACAATTTATGAATCTCAGCTCTTCGGAACGTATGACCTACGAGCCAAAGGCCTTTGTTACAGGGTGTTGCTGAAAGATAGCAACTAACTTCAAAAGCCACAGCGTGCCGTTTAATTGTTTACATTAGTATGCAGACTTGTTTTATAGCGCTCATGTTCTTCGTTAATGCTAGGAAAAGAAGAAAACGCGATAGATTTCATAGTTAGATGTATTTACAACATCCTGGATTCTCTAGTTTACTCTTTTTGCATTACGTTTAAGGTTTTAAGTCCCTTTTAGTTTTAATTGCGTATAGATGACACTGTAATAAGTATTTGGACAACAGGAGTAGCAAGTCCACAGAAAATTGCAAAACGCGACATGTTCATTAATACTAGGGCCCTGTTTCATTAACAGGCATAGGAATTCCCAAGCAGTTGGCTTCAAGCAAACCTTTGTAATACAAAGAATGCAAAACATACATGGGCGTGTGTCTGTGCGTGTGAACAGCATAACGCCAAAACGAATTGTTGATTAAATACCAAACTTGTATTGAAGTTTAGCGTCTTCCAAGAATGTGGCACAAGAGATGTTGAAGAAATTCCTTCTACCACAACTACCCCTTTTCCTTAGAAAATATTGCTTTTCTCAAAAATGGCCCTAATATTTTAATTAATATCTTTGTATTGGCTTTGAAATTCCGTTCTCTTTTCATAGCCAAGAGATAAAAAAATCAATAAATAACACAAATGACGTATTCTTATGTGAAGAAAGTATAAATGTTGGAAAATTCAAACATACAACGGCATGACTCTTTTTTTCTTTCTTTCTTTCCCTGATTACCCTCCCCTTATGTAGGACTTACAAGTCAGTGTCTAGGGTCAGACGCCTGTCGGGGAGCGCAGGAATCTATGGACCGGACAGAGTGAAGACCTGGAAGTGAGTGGTCAGCCAAGCACCAGGTATGAGAGTGAGGAAGAGGATGATACGAAATGCATGCGAAATGGATGATCAAAAGGTGATGATGAAACAATTGGTGGAATGAGTGGCGGGGGAACCCGGAGAAAATCCTCCCAGATGCCCTTTCTTCCACCACGCATACCACATGGGGTCCCTGGAATCAAATCCGGGTCGCCTATGTGGTAGGCGAACGACCTAATCACTCGGCTATGGTGCCGCCATATCTTAAGCATATGGTATTTCATGAAAATCATTAGATCCATTAAAAAAAATCATAATATTCGAAAAACGTTCCATATAAAGGGTTGTCTGGGTTGGAGGGGTTTTCTTGAAAATCTATGTGTAGCATCCTTGTAAAATATTGAACCTGAATACGGAATTTGGTCGCGCGCGCACACACACACACACACACACACACACACACACACACACACACACACCTTTGTCCAAATATGCTTTTTCATTCAGGGAGTCTCAAAACGTGCATTTCCGCTAAAATTTCGGGTGGAGTAGAATACTTCTCTACTTAAAATTTTGATACAGAATGTTTGGGGGCGTGGAATACTTCCCCTATTTATTATACGTAGTAGAGAAAGTGGGCAATAATTTGCACCAAACCGACGCTAGAGTAGGTATTCCGCAATCGGAAGAGAGTTTTCTCAGAGGGCTATGTATGAGCTGATCCGAAAGTTTGAAAAAGACGCACTGAGTATCAGTATCCATTCGTCCAACTTGGTTCCCGAACCGTAACAGAAGCCCAACGCATCAGGTTTTAGTTCGCTTGTACTGGATACGTAATCGCGGCACAAGTCACGCAATTCTCTTGTTCCTTTTTTGCATAGCGGTACGTTGCGTACATACAGTCAAAGACAAAAGCCATGACCAAATACGGAGTCGGAGATCCGGGACTAAACACGGAACTACCAGTTCTACAGTGACTAGCAATAAAGGTCTAACAAGAAATTTTCTGCTAATTTTAGGTTTTGGAGAAATAACTGATGTTAACGCGTAACGGGATTCCCTGTAGCCAAAAGCATATAGGTAACTCTGCCAGTGCAAATATCTCTGATACAATCTTCTTCTTTCTCTGTTTACCCTCCTCGTGTAGAGGACTTGCACCCCCAAGGACTTACAAGTGGGTGCCTAGGCCAGTGCCCTTGAGGTGCAAACAAACTGTATTAGGGACAGTGGCCAGGATGTGTGATCAGTGCGGCTCGAACTTACATAACCTAAACTCTCTTGAAATGTGCATGCTTTTATGCTGTAAAAATACAAAAATATGTCCTAAAATCCTGAAAATACGGCCAAAAACTTGAGACAAACAAATGTATTCATTATTAATAGTTACAGATGAAATAATTCTTACCTCTGTAAACTTTAATTTTCAGTAGAAATGTAGTGAGTAATGACATGCAAACTAAGGATGTAATGAAGCAAATTTGAAATAAGGAAAACCATTAGCAGAAAGTTGTGGTTAATTTTCATCAACTTCTGCTTCTTTGTCACAAAGAACGTGACCAAGTTTACACAATATTGTATATGCAGGATTTCTTTCAAGCATACCATGTAATTTTTCTCTAACCGTGTCAGGTACTTTGCCCTGTGCACGTGAAAACTCACTTGTTTCTTTACAATGCCTAATGCACCAACAGTTTCAGGCGAGTGGTGGACTTAGAGGAATTTGATTTTATGTAGGCTAAGTTTCTTGACATGTTGAGTGAAAACTATTGGCGTACATTCTTGATTGAAGATGAATCGATCGCACTAGAAGAGCAAGTGAAATAGTGTTTCTTCCGACATTTTACGTTTGCAAGTAAAACCTTCAGCTGACTATATGAAAACGTTGCAGGTAGCTTTTAAATTGTCAGTGTCCAGTAGTAAATTGGTTAAGAATATAATTTGGTGTTAAATACTTGCAAAAGACGCGATCAAAAACTAAGGAGAAAATCAATTTATTATTAGCTGTCCATTTAAACATTTTAACCAGAGATTATACTACTTTTCTGCTATTTGTTACTTTAGAAACTTTTGAATATGAATTTGAGCATAGGAAATGGCTAAATCGCAGTTTTGGGGTATAATCAGCTCTTCCAGCAATTCCAGCATGGCCCATAACTCACAATGTCCAAGTATGTTTGGTATTTTCAGTAATAATAATAATAATAATGATGATGATGATGATGATGATGATGATGATGATGATGATAATAATAATAATAATCCTAAGGTACCAGAACTTCAAAGGTAAAAAGTTTTGGCCTTCTCGGCAATCCTCTTCCAACTTTTTCTGTCTTTTGCTATGTTCAAATTCGTCACTTTCAGTTCACCTTTTCCTCACTTTTCAATCATGCTCTTTCTAATTGTATTTACCACAGGATTTTTATTATAATTAAGAAAAAACTTTGGACCTGTAGATTTTGAGAAAGTCTTTGACCGAGTTAATAGAAAGAAATTATGGAAAATATCATTAACTAAAGGATATCCATCGTTCCTTATTGAAGCAATAAAGGCATTGTACGAACATACAAAATAATTATAGACACTATTTAAAAGGCAGGTAAAAGTAAGACTAACACTGGTTAGGACAAGGGTATAGCTTATCACCTACTTTGTTTCATAGTACCTATACCAGGTGGAAGGTATTACTTCGGCCATACGTTAACCAGGGATTCCATATGATGAGTGTAACAAATATGTCCAATACAATTATTGTCAATAAAGGACAGTTTCGCTGAAAAAAAATTGTGTCAAATATTTGGAGCCATCTAGGTTCTCCACGAATGGAAATAAATGGTTTATTATTTCACTAACTGTCGCACAAACATTGTGTGAACAATCTTGTAGTGAAATTCTATCTTAATTCGCATGAACGTAGTCACAATTTAATGTTAAAATGGCATGCAAAGTTTAATTTCTAAGAGAGATTTGGCAATGTCACATTAACATTAAATTGTGGCTAAATTCATTCGAATTGAAGTAAAGACATTGTTCACAGTCTTTTGTTTGCAGACAATCTGATCATAATTAATAAAATCATGATTTATGGAAATCCATGTGTGAGTTTAACTGTGTGAATTGTGTGATTTTAAAACATGTGTAACAAAAACGAGAGTAGGGCATTTAAAGGCGAAAATCCGATCTGACTTGTTTAAAATCGTTAAAAAAGTGAAGTATACTTCGGCTAATGTGAAAAGGCTGAGATTTGGTGAGGATGTTTTCTCTGTGGCACTCGTCATTTCGTAACAGTTTTCACTGTATCGGTATACTAAAGCACACATTGTGACATAAGCAATCAAGACCTGTAAAACAGAGGTACATAGAACTACGTGGCCAGCAGTTTCGTCTCTTGATGTGGTTCTACAGTGGGGGGTATATAAATAGTGACAGTGAAGAGGGCAGCTGCGGCAACCCCCTCCCCCCTGCCTCCTCTCTAGCCTTTTATTTCCTCCGGGATATGCCTTTTTACTCTTTCTTCTTTTCTCCAGCTCCAAGTTGAGGAGCACCACTCCTGTGACTCGGGGCGTGAAAAAGAAGAAAAAAATGGGGCATAGGAAACAAAGATATCTTTCAGTGTAAGACTTTCCTTCAAGGAAACACGGCAGTTAATAGTTCAAAAGATTGTGCATCACTGTGGAACATCTGAGAGTCTAGTCCGGCGAGACAAATGAGAGGCGTAAATTCTGCCGGAAGTTCCGCGTATATCTTTTGTTTTAAACGAGCTTTTTTGTTACTTTTTTATGGCTCTTGTGTGGTAGTTAAAACTGGCACTGAATTCCACCCAAAAATTTCAAACTAAGAGTGCCATTGTGTTCTGCTGGTTAGGCTCTAGCTTCCGAGTCCAGAGGTCTCGGGTTGGATTCCCGCCTGGAGAGTGGAACTTTTTATTTAGCAAGGATTATTCTCCATCCTCTGTAAAACCTGGATATGTGAGTGAGAGAGTAAATGTGTTTGAGTTTCACTTTTGCAAAGAAAATGCAACGTAAACGAACCCAAAGTTATACGTAATAGTAAAACGAGTGAATATCATTGTCGATGAAAAATTGTTCCAAAAGAAAGGCCACCGATATGACCTAGAAGCTAAAGGGAGCACATAAATGGAGACAGAAAAAAATATACTGTGGGAATTAAATTTTTGAGTTCTTTTGTACCCAGAAATACATTTTAGAAAAAAAATCTGATGTTTCACTCTTGTATTAACCATTCTTACAAACACGTATTCCTCCATCTTCTATCGAAATGAACATCTGCAGAAATTATTTTCTTGTAAGTGCAAGGGGAATATGGGAATACACTAGGCTTTGAGCGATAGCCAAATCTTTTAAAACTGGTCGTTAAATGAAGGTTTTGAAAATTCGTTCTCTTTGCACGGCTAAGAAATAAAACAGTAAATGGCGACCTTCCAATTGAGAAAAGTTTAAATATTGCAAAACACAAGTAAAAAGGAGTGTCTCCGAAATGGTTAAAATATTTATCCGAGTGTAATTAATGAAGCTCACATTAGTTCAGAAGAGTACCACATTCGACAGCGTTGCGTTGGTAGGGTGATTCGCTAGTGTTCACTAGGGCTCGTCTTTATGAGCCTTTTGCATCTTCTCTAGTGAGTCCACACGTAGAGACGGAAAATGTGATGTGAATTGACAGAATGATCAGTTATGCGGTATATGGAAAATCGCAGGCGAGTTTCTTATGTTTGACATAGACAAACATAAAATCTTGGTGTTTACAAGTTTTCATGTCTACGTTTATGACCATGTTTATGTCAGCGTAGCCAATGTGAACTCGCACGTACATTGTGAATGGCACCATATGCGGCGGGTTTTATATCAGCAAGAGACACACCCCCTCGTCAGGCCCCTATTCATTATTGTGCGCCTATCACTCGCCGATAACGCAAGCAAACACAGGTGCTATCTGAGTGTTTGATTGGCCATGGTAAAGAAGGCTATAGTAGAAGGGAGTGTCAACTTCTGACTTCGGATATATACGTAAACTGTTATCAGTGTCTCCATTGGAATGCTCGAAAAGCTCCAGCTAAATTGTGTTTCATATTACTTTTCCCCGTATGTCTTGTTATATGTTTCTACCGTCCCCATCGTATTTATCCATATACAATACACAATGTCGCTGCATGGAAGTATTAGATGTGCCAGCATTGGTGATTCACATATTGTCTGACCACCAGGAGAAGGAAGGGCGTGTCAGTTCTGCTCACATTGTCGATTTGTTTATTATGAAATATGTGTGTGACATTGTTGTCACCTCTGGCGAGTTGTCGCTAGATATGGAGTCTTTTGAAGTCATAGCGACAAAATCTGAAAGATAGTGACTTTCCTGTCGATTTTAGGTGACGTTTAGAGACGTTTCTGGAGGATTGGCTTGATACATTTGCTCGCTGAGAAATATTTGCGCTTTTAAATAATATCAAATAAAATACAATGTAAAAATTATTTTCCCTGAGAAGGATTGTAGTTGATCCACTTCTCTAGCAAGTGAGATACAGAATGAGTAGCGTAACTTTTACAAAACCTTAAAACATTTCCAGCATTAAATGCCTCTAAAGAACAGGTCGATTTGACAATCCCCGTTCGCTCTCTTCCACATTCCAACGTAGAAGTAGATGACTTTTTAGCCAGTTGAACATTGCCAAAGTTAAATGTGCTGGGTTTGGGGTATTGCAAAACTGAAATCCTCCAGAACACGGGGGGGGGGGGGGGGGGGGTAAAATTGCCACAATATGAGCCTACACACGGCGCTGTGAACGTCCAGTGAAACCTTCAACGTCATTTGCTGTGGAGATCCTTGAAGAGCAATTAAAAGATGAGCTATTTTTCTTCTGGTTACGGAAATAAATTTTTCTATTACGTATTGTAGAAATGCCTTTAAATTAATTTTAGTATTTATTTTGATTTAGTGACTTTCTCGACAGATATCAGTCAGGTTGTGTGTTCACTTTGACCATCAGCAGCTCTAAACGCCCATGTCACTCAACTGGTAAGCGCACTATGGGGATACATGTATCAGTGTGTCTGGTGTGATGGCTGCACGCAATGCTTCGATGGATATTCATAATGCAACATTAACTTTATTTCTGAAGGTCATCTCTAGGTAAAAGTCCAGTCGTTAATGGTGCAGTGACCATGGTGGTGCTCATGGCGCCTCTTTGACCTACCCATCGTCCAGGTAAAGTGTAAAAGTGGTCACTTGGAACACAAAAAAGACCTTCACCTGTTGAGAAAGCATTAAAATATATTGCTGCCGAAGAATTGTAAGCCTATATAATTTTTTCCCCAAGATATCAGAGTGGTTCACAGTTTTGGACCCTTCTGTATTGCTCCGAGTTAGTTCACAATTATTTAAAACTTTTAGAAATAAAAGATAATTCAGAAACTATTGCTTCTATAAGAAGCGTTAAAAATGTGGAAGTTTGCTCCGAGCGAGCATTCTTGGCTCTCACTTAAAGTGTTAAAGGCTTGCATTTATTACTCTCTGGAGAGTGCTAGAACAACTTTTTAAAGAGAGGGTAAAGAACTAAGTGATAGCGCATGTACTAGTTGTTGAGAACAGCTGGCTGCAAATGATTCACCGGGTTGTAATTACTAGCAAGCAAGCCAACGATTACTCAGCAAGTCAGTTCTGCAGACGGAGAGAGAGGCGAGGGAGGGTTGTGGGGGTGCCGATTGACCGGCAGCCTCTCAAGGTTGAGATATTCAATCAGGCGTTACTGAAAACACTGCTTCTGGTTTCCTGTAGCTACCTCTCCTTTCAGTCACGTTTCCAACACAAATTTGCAAAATATAATGAGCCATTCTTCTCCTCGCAAATTTGATGGAGTACACCATCAGATGTCCTGTTTACCGTTGCTGCAGAAATGTGATGGCTGCGCTGTTGAATAATCTCCTTGCAAGTCGAACAATGCAACTTTCACAATTTTGTTTTTCTTTGGTTCCTCTCCAATATTGAATAATCATAGTACCTATAAAACAAAATCAGTTGTATATCAGGATCGAATTGTTCTTCATCTAACATTTGTGCTGCTTCACGTTTATTATATTTAATATATCGTGTCCTAAAGAATCCAGTCTCACATTGGAACTACAGGTATATAGGGTAGAAGGTATTGCTTCGGCCAGAATAATTTGGCTTATAGATGCAGGTGTAAGAAATATAAAATACTCAATTTCGTTTCGGCCTATTTAATCGCTTAGTAAAAAAATTATTTTTTTTCGGCAGCATAAGTGGCAACGCTTAGCTGATGGTATTAGTCTTCGCACATGTCAACGACCTGTGTTGTACCCGACCGCCGTGTGCTTCGAGGCAAGCACTGCCCTTAGAAGTAAACAAAACACTCGCTCAGTGCGTTTACCGTACCGCTGGAGTGGCATTTTATTTCGAACAAATCCACACCAATCGAAATGTAATGCGTAACAGGTGTGTATGCTACTGAAATGATGTATTTGTTGAAGTAATAATGAAGATTAAGTTTTCCATATTCAGGAAGCAGAAAAATGAAACAGCCGAAACTAGGTATTTTAGGTTAAAACAAATCTGACATAAGGAGATACAACTTTCCCAATAATGCATGTTATTATTGACAATTACGAGTTAAAACAATAGTATTTACTTTTAATACACAAATAAAAGACTTCCTTTTCATTTTCCTAAAAACAGTTGCGCTCTTTTGTGGATTACCGGGCCGAAATAAAATTATCTTTACCTGGTGCATGAGCTAGCCTCTTGCCATTCCTTTTCCCCCCACTTTTAGTAACCCCAGACCATACTTCCCCTAGCCTCCCCTCCAATCTAATGCCGTTTAAGCATCAAAATCATAATGTGGTACGTGGTGTTGCCACATTTCTCTTAGAAATTAAACTTTGGAGGGCATTTGACATTAAAATATGACTAAATTCATTCCAATCATGATAATGCATTACAACATTGTTCATACAGTGTTTGCGCAACATTTAGTGAAATAATAAACCTTTTATATCCATTCGTCAAGAAGCTAGATGGCTCCAAATATTTGACACACATTATTTTTCTTTTCGAAGAAACGGCTCTATATTTACAATGAGTGTATTGGAGATGCTTGTTACACTCAGGACGTAGAATTACTGACTGACACATGGCCGAAGAAATAGATACCGTCCACCCGGTACATGATATATACGATTTAAATTATCTTAAAGAAGAAAACTTGAATTGAAAATTAAGTATTCTTTCGTACTAGCTGTGTGCAGGAGAAGGTTGGATCAGGGAGAAAAAAAATCAATGCCATCGCTGTGATTTGAATCACAGATTTTCCGGTCTCCGTTCAGAGACCGTTGGTTGGTTAAGCTAAGAAGCTTGGGGCTTAGATATTGTAAATCGCCGTAAGAGTATGTTATCCCATATGAATTATTTGAGATCTGATTAATGGGGAAAATGTGAATTAGTCGTAGAATTTGTCATGCTGGCATGTTGCTATGGTAGCGCATTTGGCTAGACCAACCGGACGTAGACCGGAAGATCCGAAACAAGATGGGAAAAACTGGAAGATCTGGAAGTACCTCTATCTGTTTTGGAAACGTAAGCTGTTGGGTACAGTTGTCCCAAACGGAGTTTGACGAATTAATCGCTGCATAAACATGCTTTTGAGTGTTGAAGGAAAGGCAGTAGTGCAGGGTATTTCTGGTATGTCTCATACGAGCTTCAGTCATTGGGTGACTAACGCAGTGACCTTCTGGACAAGGAAAAGCTGTGACTGAAGCTGACAAAGGAATTGACATCTGGTTATGGAACGCATTGAGTGGTAGATAAGAAAAACAGGAAGCAACACAAAAGCTCAAAGGAGTGCCGAACGCTTGGCTTTCGGAAAATGTTTTGTCCATCAATTGCCATGTGTTGGAGGTTTGAAACAGCAAGACAGTTGCCGGTAGGGTGAAAGGGTGTGCAAGCTCAATTTTATTTTCTCTACTACACGCTGAGAAGTAGAGGAAATACTGCATTCCACACAAAAATCGATGTCGAGATTTTACAGGAGACATGTTTTGAAGCCCCCTTTACCTGAAAAAACCACAACGTCCGTCTGTATTTGTGTGTGTCTGTGTGAATCTCTAATCTATGTGTCTATTCCTAAAGCACAAAACCCCTTAAATACCAAACGAGTATTATTAAAAGTATTTTCCAAGTATGCAACACCAAGATTTCCAAGGAAACTTGCTCGCCTCAAACTACCATTAACGTGGAATATCTTCGGGGTGCACTCAGCCTCCAGGGACCATGGAGGAGCTCTTGATAGAGAAGTAGCGACCCCTGGTCACAAAGACCACATGCACCGGCTGGGAGAGACCAGGACGCTGACCACGTTCCGCCCTCCAATACTGCACCCCTGTGCGGAGGTAGGGAACGCAGCGGTCAGGCGGTAATCCCTGGCTCGGAAAGGGCTGTTGGTGTTACTCTAAAGTTGTTTTTCTTTTTTACAAATATTCACACGTTCATTCACACTTCCACAGGATAGGGAATAACCTTGACTGGAGAAAAAAAATTCCCATCCAGGTGGGAATCGTAGCCGGGACCCTTCGCACAGCAGGCAGCTGCTCTACCGAAAGAGTTATTTTACGGTTTAGGAGTTATACAAGATGCATTCAGATTGAAGAGGACTTCAGTTGCCATGACAATATCGTCAACATAATCGTTTTTGAACCATTTTGAGAAAATCAAACGGACTTTGGAAGCCATTCCCAGAAAATTCAAAATGTAGTTAGTCACGAAAATATCAGCATATGATAATTTAATCAAAATCGTTAGCCATTTTTGAGAAAATCAAGATTTTTGAAAAACTTTCCATCTAAAGCGTGGCCTGCAATGGGAGATAGTTCTGAAAATCGTGTCACATCCTTGAAACTTAACTTATTCCCTCATGAATCATCCTGTTCAGAGACACACATAATAGACCTTTTTAGATTCTCTACTACATATAGTAAGTAGGAAAAGTATTGTATTCCACTCAAAATTTCGATGTCGAAGTTTCACCAGAAATATATGTGTTTGAGGCTCCCTGAATAATAAAAAAAGCATTTTTAGAAAAAGATTCGTGTATGTGTTTGTTTCATCTGTGAACAGCATAACTGAAAAACGAAAAGTTGGTTAAAAACCAAAGTTGGTATTTAAGTTTAATATCTTTCAAGGATGCGAAAATTCCTGCACACTAAACTACCCTTTATATGGAAAATTTTGATTTTCTCAAAAAGGTCTCTAACGATTATGATTAAAATACCAAATGCTTAAGTTATTTTTATGACAAATGAAATGTTTATTTTGAATTTTCTGGCTATAGCCCATGTAGTCCTGTTTACTCTTGATTACTTTTACGTAACTGGTACGGGATAAACCAAATCATACGACACAAAGAATGTAGATCGCCTTAAAATACAGAAGTTATGTCCAAATCCATTGTTTTGTGGAGTAAACTATTTCGCAGATAGGTATTCCTTGTTAATTGTGTGAGTTTTGCAACACTATGCACCTACAAGAAAATTAGCAATATATAATTTCTGCAAATGTTTATTAGAGTAGAAAAAGTCATGTGAGTGCTACACATAAGATTTTTTGGATTTAAGGGGTCTCAAAACATATATTTCTGGTGAAATCTCGGTATCTAATTTTTGCTTGGAATACAATATAAAAAAAAAATCTGTGTTGCACTCACATGACTTTCTCTGCTCTTGTACTAACCATTCTTACAAACTCTTATTCCTCTATCTTCTTCGTGTTAGTTAAGATAAACATTTGTACAAATTATCTTATTGCTTATTTCCTTGTAGGTGCAAGGGGAATATTAGAATACAGTAGGCTTTGTGCGATAGTCAAATGTTTGAGATTCTGTTGTCTTTGCACACTTAACATAAAAAAATTAACAACGATGATCCATTTCACGAAAGTTCTAAGTTTTCCGAAACTCACACACATAACAAGGAATATCTCCGAAATGGTTCATCCTACAAGAAAATTTATTCAGACATAAATTGTGTATTTTAGCAAGATCTAAATTTTTTTTACAGTATAATTTGGTCTATCTGTAACGGTTTACCCGTTATGCAAAAGTCGTCCAAAGTAAATACGACTACAGGGGCTATAGCCAGAAAATTCAAGATATACATTTCATTTGTCATCAAAATATCTCAAACATATGACGATTTTAATCAAAATCGTTAGAGCCATTTTCAAGAAAATCAAAATTTTCGAAAAATTTTCCGTCTAAAGGGTATTTTAGTGTGGGACTATTTTGTTGAAAATCTTCGTGTCGCATCCTTGAAAGACATTAAACTTAAATACCAACTTTGGTTTTTAACCGACTTTTCGTTTTTGAGTTATGCTGTCCACAGACTGACACACACACACACACACACACACACACACACACACACACACACACACACACACAGACACACACACACGGACCTTTTTCTAAAGATGCTTTTTGGATTCAGAGGGCCTCAAAACATATATTTCCGGTGAAATCTCGACATCGAATTTTTGGGTGGAATACAATACTTCCCCTACTTACCAGTAGAGAAAGTAATAGATATCTAGTCTAAAATTCGACATCTACTCGTTTCCCAGTAGAAAGATTCATAACCTCGAAAGAAGTGTTGCTTGCTAGCTCGCAACAGTGTGTCGAGTTTTGAGACGACTCTTCAGAAAACAGACAGAGCGCGCGGTGTCATTAAAGTCTCCTTTTCTGTGAGACAGGATGTGGTCAAGGTCAAGGAAACAACTTGACATCTCTCGTCACCGGCCGTAAACACCTCACACTCGTAAATATAATTGGTCAACGTAAACCTGAAATTAGTTTTGGGAATATGTATTAACTTGCACTCCAGTTGCTGTCAGCAGCGAATTCACAAGACATTAGACTACGTTTTCAGTAAGATAAACACAAGGCGTTTTTTTTTTTTATTAAATTAACGTCCTCCAACATTGTGTCATATCGGACGAATGAATGAAATGAAATGGGTGAAATGATGCTCAAATGAGCCCGAGGTCCATGGAGCTTAAAGTTACCCGACATTCGTCTTCTCAGGGTAGGGAAAACCTCGGAAAAAACCTTACCCGGATAACTTACCCTAAGCGAGATTCGAACTCGCGACCTCTTGAACGTGAGGCAGACACGCTAACCATCACGCTACCGAGGCGGGCACACAAGGCGTTGAAGCATAGCTCTTTGCTCTAATTCCATTGTTTTTAACATGTTTTAAGGGAACAGCGTATGTGAGCAAGTGTATTGTATATCTATTGACAAAATTTACAATATACAAAATACTATGGAATGCAAATAAGTAAAATTTTCACTGCATAATAAGAATGACATGAAAAACATTTTGGTTCATGTTTCATGACTCTATTAAAATAGATTAAAAAAAATCAATATATATATATATAAAAAAAATCTGATGTGTTGCACTCACATGACTTTCTCTACTCTTGTACTAATCATTCTTACAAACTCTTATTCCTGTATCTTCTTTGTGTTAGTTAAGATAAACATTTGTACAAATTATCTTATTGCTTATTTCCTTGTAGGTACAAGGGAAATATTAGAATACAGAAGGCTTTGTGCGATAGTGAAATCTTTTAAAGCTTTGAGATTCCGTTCTCTTTGCACGATTAACATATAAAAAATTAACAACGTTGTTGCATTTCGCTAAAGTTCTAAGTTTTCCGAAACCCACACACATTACAAGGAATATCTCCGAAATGGTTCATCCTACAAGAAAATTTATTGAGACATAAATTGTGTATTTTAGCAAGATCTACATTTTTGTACAGTAAGATTTGGTCTATCTCTAATGTTTACTAGTTATACAAAAGTCGTCCAGAGTAAATACGCCTACAGGGGCTATAGCCAGAAAATTCAAGATATACATTTCATTTGTCATAAAAATATCTCAAACATATGACATTTTAATTAAAATCGCTAGAGCCATTTTCAAGAAAATCAAAATTTTGCATGTAAAGGGTAGTTTAGGGTGGGACAATTTTCTTCAAAATCTTCGTGTGGCATCCTTGAAAGATGTTAAACTTTGAACTTTAACCGATTTTTCTATAAATGCTTTTTTTTATACGTATTAGAGAAAGTAAAGATATATTAAAAAATATCTGTTTCATCCACACCACTTTCTTCACTCTTGTACTATATATCTAATCTTACAAACTCTTATTCCTTTATCCTCATATTACTCGAGATAAACATTTGACGTAATAACCGTACTGCTAATTTTCTTGTAGGTACAAACATTAAATTCCTTGTGTTTAAAATATGTTTTTGCCAAATGAAATGTATGTCTTGAATTTTCAGGGATTAGCCTCGTAAGTCCTTATTCTGAATGGCATAAAAATACTTAAGACCTTATTAAAGCTCATTTATTTCAGATACTGTTTTTATTTAAGAGTTAACCATTTTGAGAAATCCCTGTTATTGGTCTATGTTCAAATGCGTGTGCTTTTGTTAAATGGGAAGCCATCAGTTTTTTTCCACAAGCGTTTAAAAGATTTCAGTATCGTTAAGGATATTGTATTCCCATTGTAGCTTCAGGGAAATATGTAATAAAACATTTCGGCAAATGTCTTTCTCGGTTAACATGAAATGGATATAAGAACAAGCGTTAGTTAAGCATAGTTTGTACAAAGAGCGCCATAAAAAATGTCATATTATTTATCATTGTATGAAGTCATAGCCATTTCATTGGTTGCTTTAGGCAACGGTAAATAAAGTGACATAGACCGGAGGTGCTGCGAGATTTTCTTTGGTGCTGTCTGTACAAGTGCAAGTAGAGAAAGTCATGTGAGTGCAACACAAGATTTTTTAAACTCGGTATAGTGTTCTATACGAAGCTAACTTACTCTGTTTTGTAATTAAATTTGGCTTTTAATCTGCATAGGTTTTTCGAAAGTACTTTGTTTGCTTATAAGAGAACTGCTATATTAAATTTTGGATTTTTTATCAATACCAATATTGTACCTATTTGCACTCCTTTTCTAGTGGGCGGTTAAATTAGTTTGCATATTTCGACGTATGATAGATAAGCTTTTTGTTATCAAGTATTATCAGTTAGAGCTCTGGGGGCGGAAAACCAATCTCTCTTTCTCTCTGTACTCGCACGCAGAAAATATCGAAGCCAACCTCGTTGATTTTAAACATCCTTTTCAGTTAGACATTTTAGGAAAACTTACACATACAGGCTATTGGGGATATAAGTGCAGGTATTTTGATAAATGATATCTTAGTATGTGTCCATTTCGGTGTGTTGTTTTTCTCTTCGTCTAACACTTTTCTGACAAACCAATCAGATAGTTAACTACGTGATGATCGTAACTACGTCCTGAAATGAACAACGCCTGCCACTATACTATTTGTTTTGCTTCACACCTCAGTGGGTGAAATACTGGCATAGGTATTGTGAGGTCATTGGGCTTACAGAAAACAGAACTCGGTTCCAGTACACCATTCGTGTTCACGAGAGCATCATGCCTTCTGTGTCACGCCTACTTACAGGTAGTAACCAAACTGAAAATGCACTAGTCTTAAAAGGCAAAGTTAAGTTCTCAAATAAAGCAAACATTAAATAACATTGTTTATTGTACTGTCTTCAAACTACCAATGAAAGTGTGTGTACTTCTAACCCTAACACCTTGTATATAAGGAATTTGCGACAGTTATAATACAATTAGATTTGTAACAATATATGAATTGCTTCGTTTTTGCTTTCTCTACCGCTTAGATAGTAGGTAGACCAGGTATTCCCTTCCATCCAGAAATTAGATACCAAGATTTTACGGGAAATACATGTTTTGAGGTCCCCTGAATTCAAGAAAAAGTATTGTTAGAGAAAGGCCCTTACGTATCTCTGTGAACAACATTAATACTGGTGTATGAGTATCTTTCAAAGCTACTTTTTATTTTTACAGAAGTGGCTCTTACGATTTTGATTAATTATTTAAATTATTTTGTGACATTAAAACTAATTTTTGAAATCTTTTGAAAATGTTGACCAGATTTCAGCAGTGAACGCTTTTAATGTCCGACATTCTTTTTTCCATTTCTCAGTAATACATCGTTTGATAACTGACCTGGTTTACATATTAATTAAGACAATCATGCTCTATATGCATACTACATATTAAGTATATAAATAAGTAAATACAAATATTTACTACCAGAATTTCGTCTTAAATACCTTCCTTCTCTTAATATTTTTGGTAATTTTCAGTTTTGTGTTGTTTCTGTATAATGTAATAATAACTGTTTCCTTCTTTTCAGGTAAGTGTTCCCGTTGTGTTGAAGTTCTCTTCCATACCAAACATTAATATGTAAGTTACAATTTACCTTTAATGGCATTTGGAAAAGCGTAATTAATAAGAAAATAATAAAATAGAAAATAATTAATTGTTCACCGAGCGAGATGGAGGCTCCGTAACGTGTGCGTCTCACATTGGATGTCGTGGGTTCAAATCCCGGAGGTGGCAAACATGAGCGAAATGTTTGTGGACGAATGCTGGGTTGTAGAGAAAGTAATAAGCTTATTTAAAAATAGCTCGAGAAATTAGATATATAAAAATAAACGATAGTGGGCTGAGAATGTCGTGTGACCGTAAGAATTGAGTTTTTATTCACAAATTTGCAGTAGAATAACAGAATTCTTTGGTAACGGGTAATTTAAATTACGAGTATGAAAGGAAGAGATGAAGGGAAATCTTTATCATAGCACAATACTCAATAGAGTGCTTATCGAAACCGGAAAAGGAGAATTGCAGCACTGATAAAAGTTAACATATCAGAAATCAAACACCGCCTGCTATGCTATAAAACTCATTTTAGAGAAATGGAATGAAGAGAGGCGTTGTGCAGCCGCTGGTAGAGGTACTAACAAGGGTCAATATTCGCAATGATATCCAATATTATACACACACACCCACACACACATCGCTGAATCTCAAAACAATTTCAGTTAAAATTCAATAACCAAGGTTTTTTTTTTTTTTTTTTTTTAAGAACACATTTTGGCGCATTGCTGTTATGTCGCCTTCAATATCATTTAGAGGCATGTCTTATGTTTACGAACTCGCCAAAATCTCAACTTTGCAATAAGGAAGTTTTGCAGAAATAGTCCTCAAATGAGGACAGCAGTGAAAGAATGCCTGCCACTTTACAGGTGATGTTAGCAAAACAGTGATCATACATAACCAGCAAGTCATGGACGTGAGTCACCCTTAACCGCAGTGGACAACTTGGAATACATGACGCAATTCCTTACAAGTATTAGAAGTATTCTCGAGCAGATGCTAATATGGTTCAACACAGTACACAAGCAAACTATTGTACTTCATTCCTCAAATAGCAATTACACGCTTGGTACAGACTTGATGGACTAACGGAGATAACGGCGGTGGTGCAAATACTAATATCTACTTATTACTTTCTCTACTACGTGTGGTAAGTAGAGGAAGTATTGTATTCCACAATTCGATGTTGAGATTTCATCGGAAATATGTTTTGAAGCCCCCTAAATCCAAAAAGAGCATTTTTAGAAAAAAGCTCTGTATGTCAACATCGTAATTCAAAATCAAAAAGTCAGTTAAAAACCAAAGTTGATATTTAAGATCTTTCAAGGATGCTACACGAAGATTTGAAGAAAATTCCTCCACCCTTTACATGGAAAATCTTTATTTTCTCAAAAATGGCTCAAACGATTTTGATTAAAATGCCATATGTTTAATATATTTTTTATGTTAGATGAAATTTATATTTTGAATTTTCTGGCTATAGTTTATGTAGTCCTCTTTACTCTGGATGCCTTTGTATGGTTCGTAAGCCGTAAGACATAGACCAAATCTTACTTTACAAAAAAGCAAATCCCGTTAAAACACAATTTATTTCCAAATTAATTTTTGTGGAGTGAACCGTTTCGGAGATATTCCTTGTTATTTGTGTGACTTTTGCAATACCTAAACTTGTCTCAAATGGAAGGTTGTTGTTCACGTGTTTATATCTTAGCCGGACAGAGAGAACGGAATTTCAAAGCCTTCATATAACGACAAGCTTTAAAATATTTGACTATCGGTCAAAGCCTACTGAATTCCCATATTTTCCTTGCACCTACAAGGAAATAAGCAATAAGATAATTTCTGGAAATGTTTATCTCAACTAATAAAGAGAAGAAATAGGAATAAGGGTTTGTAAGAATGGTTAGTACAAAAGTAGAGAAAGTCATGTGAGTGTAACACATCAGATTTTTTTACGTTATCTGAAATCTACTTGTAGTAGTCGAAGTATTATATTTCATCCAAAAAATTGATAACAAAATTTCAATAAATGAGGTCCCTAATTATTTAAAAAAGTATTTCTTTTTAGAAAAAAGTTTAACAATAAGTAATAGGTAAAAGCTTATTCCACAACAAAGTAGACATCTTTAAAAAACAATTTGTTTTCAGTTAACTTTCTTTCTGGCATCTGCCATTTCCGAGATAAAGGCTTGAATTTTTTAGTACTCTGACATTGTTCAAATACTATCGTTATTTAGTTGTATCGGCGAGCATATAACGACCCGCTTTTAAACATCTAACTATCGATTCTGCTTTTTGTATCCTTTTGGATGAACTATTTCATCAGGTTACGTGATGTACAAGTCCGAGGATTTTGGCACATCATTGCTGCAACAAATGAAATGAACATCGATAGAAATTTGTGATGTTATAATTACATGATTGATTTCAGGCACAAAAATTACCTGGACCTACTGTATGGTAGTATTTATAGTATTTATGATGTTATTCCACGTTTTACGATTTCTTTCTGTAGAAACTTTGTAAAATATGAATTTGAGTAGGTATAACAAATAGCTGAATTCTAGTTAGTCTAGTTAACCCATGATAGACAAATTTATTTGGTGTTTTGAATAATGCCTATTTCTAATTGTGTTTGCCAAAGGATCGTTATTATACTTGTCTTGAGTGGCTAAGAGGGAAGCGTTTGAATCACGTGAAATGTTTTTATTTAAAGTTGTGTTTAGTCACTTGTTCTCCCACATTAGTCAGTTGCAGGCGTCTGTTTAACTGCCGCAGTTTAAAAATTGAATGCTATTGTTCGTTAACGTTCCATTCAGCAGTGTAAACATTGCGTATTGAATATCACCTTGAGTCAAAAGGAACGGCAGCATGTGCTAAGCATTCCAAATCAGTAGTTACGCCACCAGGAGTGACGAAATTACTGCAGCAACACGCAAATGACAACGTTAATTAAGGCCGGTGTCGCGTGAGGGAGCTGATTTCACTTCCTCCCTCAGTGTCTGTAATGTACAGGGTACCGCCATATCAGGCCGGTCGCCATTTTCTATCCAAGGTGCTTCTGTCACATTGATACCGCAGGCAGAACTGCAGTTTTTATAGTAAACATACACCGAAAACAAAAATACCCTGTCTCGGCTTCCTCTTGCATCCATTCAAAGCCCAAAGTCGGGAAGTTGATCCCAGAGACTGCAATCAAATGTGGCTGTAGTAAAGGATGGGGAGGACCCACGTAAAATAACCAGTGAGGCGGTACTTGTGGATGATGAGATTACGTTACACTGCAATTGCATGTATTCTGGTTTTTGAAAAAGAAATAAAATAAACTACAATAATACTGATATAAATCGATACATTTATGATTTAAATGGGTACCAATAGCTTCATTTTATTGTTAAATGTCAATATAATATGAAAATGACCGCCTCCGTAGCGCGCTTGCCTCTGACGCGAAGGACCCGGGTTCGATTCCCGGTACCAGCATGGAAGGTTTTCCCCGATGAAGGATCTGTCACGGGGTGCACTCAGCCTCGTTAGGTCCCGGGGTGGGGGGGCAATTGAGGAGCTTCTTGATGAAGAAGTAGCAGCCCCAGGCCGCATAACTGGCCGGGAGGGCTCGGGAAACTGACCACGTACCATCCTCCAGTACTGCACCCCACCAATAATGCCTGTAGTGGACAGAAGTCGGGGACGCAGCGGCTGGGTGGCAAGTCTTGGCCCTCCATGGGCTGTTGCGCTGGGATTTACTTTTTTATAATATCAAAATAACAAAAAGCTTTGTTAAAATATTCTAAAACTTTGACTAAACAGCTTTGTTGCCAAATGAAACATTAGGTTGTAACAGTTGACTTGGGCCTGTCTTCCGCTCAACGTCAGCTGCCTGGCACAGAATAATAAACCTTGCACTGCACAAGTATATGCGCCTAAGACCGCACTGAAGATAACTGGCAATGAAAATTGCAAGTAGCGAAGAGAAAGTTGGCCGCAGTTAATTTCATGTTTGCACACTGTATCCAAGAAGAAACTGAAGAGATCAAAGCTGCACATTTTTGTAAGTTCGTTTAATACTGTTTAAACACCTATATATGTAAGAAAATATGAATAATTATAATTTGTAAGTAATTCTTTCCTACCAAACTTCTATTGGAAAGAGAAGTTAAGCACTACAACTTAAACTGTGAGGCCGATGTCCCACGTCCAACAACTTTTTTGACTAAACTTTTTGTATCCAACAGAGTGACGCACAAAAGAAACTTGTCCGTCACACTATGGTGCATATTGGTCCAAAAACAAATGGCAGTTCACATAGCAAGCGTGAGAAATAGATATGGTGGACGTAAATAATAATATAGCGACTCCTATATTAAATATAGGTTTGGGATGTATGTTCATGATTCTCCGTAGGAAGAAAATATGTGTTAAGAGTAAAAGACGTTGCCATGGTTACAAAGAAGAGAACAGGGCGCGGGCCGAGGTATATTGGGTGTACTACAAAACAGATTGAGGTTAGAGAACTCGGAAAACTATCACAATTTTCTATGAAGTTGCGATTTTATTTCTCAACCTCTTACATCGTGTTGAAGGCAAAATTATGTGCAAAAGATTGTACTCGTAGAATCACGAACTACTGCAGACAAACCCGAACAAACTCATTCTTTCTTTGAAATAAGAAATTCAGTCAGTTACTGTCATACCGTATTACCGAACCTGCAAACATTTGGTGCTAATACGTGGGTTGCAACAATGTTACGAGTTCTTACATTTAGGATACTTAGATGTGTTGATGATTTAATTATTCATTGTTGTATGTCTTTTAAAATAAACGTAAACACGGATCATATATCATGTGATTATTTGCAATAAATAAATGTTATATTGGGTTGTATTTTGTGATACATATCGCAGATGAAGGAAGTAGTGGTGGGGGAACCAAGATGCTCTGAGGGGAAGTAAAAAAGAGGTTAAATCAAGGGCACCCAACCGCAGGCAAGTTAGGGGAGGTTTAAATCACCTTCCACCACGTATATTCCCGTTGAAATCTAGACATCGAATTTTTGGGTGGAATGCAACACTTCTACTTACTCGACGTATCAGACATTTCATAAAAAAAATCACAATGCAATTCGCACTAGAATACATATGCTCACTGTTGGCGGTATTTGGCGGCACAAAGGATGGCGGTACTCTGCCTAAACAAGGACTCGCATCCTCCCCACAAACTGCTTTAACGACTTCCCCATTAACAAAAACCGCCGGCTTGTCGTTTGTCTTCTACGTTGTTTAAATCTAGAGGTTTATTTATTTTAACTTCACACAAGTTGAAACAGCGTATCGGCTGATGACCATATCTGTTATAGGAAGGCATTCCATCGAATGTTAATAAATGTTTGGTCTCTGGTGAATAGATAAAATTTCGAAAATACCTATCGAAATAGCGATTTTATTTGTCTTTTGCCGGAAACCAGTATTAACTCATTTCTTTTTTATTTTCTCTACTGCGTATGGTAAGTAGAGGAAGTATTGTATTACACCAAAAAAGTTCGATGTCGAGATTTCACTGAACTATGTTTTGAGGCAGCCTGAATCTTAAAAAAAAAGCATTTTTAGAAAAAGGTGCGTGTGTGTGTGCCAGTCTGTGGGCAGCATAACTCAAAAACGAAAAGTATGGTTAAAACCAAAGTTAATATTTAAGTTTAATGTGTTTCAAGGGTGCAACGCGAAGATTTTGAAGAAAATTCCTGACCCCAAACTACCCTTTACATTGAAAATGTTTCGAAAATTTTGATGTTCTCGAAACTAGCTCTAAGAATTTTTATTAAAATGCCATGTTTCAGATATTTTTATGGCAAAGGAAATGTATATTTTGAATTTTCTGGCTATAACCTATGTAGTCCTGTTTACTTTTGATGACCTTTGCATAACTGGTAAACCGTAAGAGATAGACCAAATCTTACTGTACAAAAATATAGATATTGCTAAAACTCACAATGTATGTCCAAATGTTTTTGTAGAGTGAACCATTTCGGAGATATTACTTGTTCGTCAAGTAGAACATCGTTATTCATTTTTTGTATGTTAGCCGTCCAAAGAGAACGGAATTTGAAACCTTTGAAGGTATCACTTAAAGCCTACTGTATTGTCATATATATATATATATATATATATATATATTTTTTTTAATTAAAACGCCCTCCAACATTGTGTCATATACGAATGAATGAAATGAAATGGGTGAAATTATGCTCAAATGAGCCCGAGGTCCATGGAGCTTTAAGTTACCTGACATTCGTCTTCTCAGGGTAGGGAAAACCTCGGAAAAATACCTTACCCGAATAACTTACCCTCAGCGAGATTCGAACTCGCGACCTGTTGAACGTGAGGCAGACACGCTAACCATCACGCTACAGAGGCGGGCATTTTTGTCATATGCTCCTTGTACTTACAAGAAGATAAACAATAAGATAATTTGTACAAATGTTTATGTCAACTAACACGAAGAAGATATAGGAATAAGAGATTGTAAGAATGGTTAGTACAAGAGTAGAGAAAGTCATGTGAATGCAACACATCAGATTTTTGTCAAGGTTTATTGATAATTTGTTGACTTTAAACCAATATGACTTACAGTTCGAAATATAATTCAGTGTAATTCAATATTCCAGCGCACTAGTGTCATTGCCAAATAATTCAGTACTTGCAATATTCTTTATATACAGTGATGCGTCTTTTAAGTAGATCAGAAATAGTAAAGGCTGTAACATTATGCGTTTTCTAAAGTTCTTACTTGTTTATGAATGCCCGTTTTTCACAATGTTGCCTTTCATCTTGGCTGTACTGACTGAAGAGCTGCGCGAGGAAAGGGAGTTGTCCGGGTTGCCGACCCCGCAAGGCTCATGAATGAAAATTGACCCGGTAGCGATGTGATTTACCATTCAGGCAAGCAGGTCTCCGTGGACATGGCTGGACCAGTCCTCTGGCCGTGGGATGATGCTGTTTCTTGCGCTCTCTCTCGCTCGCTCGCTCCTCGTTCGTTGCCCTGGCCATTTTGCGCGTTAAACCACTTGCAAAGTGACAGCTTTACATGCATTTGGGGCTTGTTTCCAAATACGTAAAAATCTGATGTTACATTCACATGACTTTCTCTAACCATTCTTCGATAAACTATTCTTATCCTTCTCTCTGTTTAATGTCAATCAAGATAGACATGTGTAGATATTGTTATATTACATATTTTCTTGTAGGTGTAAGAGGAATATGGGAATACAGTAGGCGTAAGGACAGACGTAGGTCAGAATGCAGAGGCATAGGTACTTGTTTGTATCTCTTCAACTATTGCAAGTACACTAGTACAAATTTGCACACATAGTAAGTATAATCTGTTGACGTTTCATTATTTTTTATTTTTGAGTGTAAAAGAAAAACCATTTCTATAGGGAAAACAGCTTATCGACAGTCCCCAGGAATTTATTATTTATTAAACTGCAGTCTGCATTACATGAAAAAGCAGTACTGCCAACCTACATAATAAAAGCCTTATTTCTAACCTCAAATATCACAGGGTTATAGCAACATGCTTTCAAACGAAAATGCTTGAACAGTTACCTCACAACACATAATGAAGCTACACATATCTTGTTCTGCAATATCACATTTGCATAAAATCACAGTGTTGCGAACACAAAAATAACAACAGCAACTATAACTGCATATAATGCTCTAAAACAATTAAAGACAAAACCATAAACACACGAGCAATACAATGGCGTCCACAAATTAATAAACCCTCTAAACAGTGTCTTATTTCGGTTGTTTTCATGCAACGGGTTCAGAAATAAAGGACATCTGTGACAACATCAACAATGGCCGTAGCTTTACTATGGTTGTATTTTACGAACAATTGACGGTACTAATGCAACCTAACAGATAGAATATCACCAAATATAACCAGAACGCGCCATAATGGGAAAATGTCCCGGTTTTTGGGGTATTCAGTAGGCTGTTTCCTCTATAGAAAAATATTTGTGTGCGTGCGTGTGTGTGTTTTGAGAGCAGCATAACTCAAAAACGAAAAGGTCGATTAAATAACAAACTTGGTATTTAAGTTCAGCACCTACCAAGGATGCGACACAAATATTTTCAAGAAAATTCCCCCACACCAGACTACCCTTTCTATGGAATAGTTTCCGAAAATAGCTCGAACAATAGCAGATGTTTGAAATATTTTCTTGACAAATGAAATATATATCTTGGATTTTATGGAAATTTTCTTAAAAATGCTGGATGACTTGCATAACTGATAAACCGTAAGCAATGGACAAAATCTTACTTAAAAAAAAAATCCTCATCAAAACACACACTTTTGTTAAACACTTTTTCTTTTGTGAAATGAACAATTTCCAAGATATTTCTCGTTATTGGTTTGAATTTTCCAATGTTATTACTTTTCTCGCTATTCTTTTATGTCATGGCCCTGCAAATACAATGGAATTTCAAAGTCATTACATAACGGCCATCTCTTAAAACATTTGACTATCACTAAAGCCTACTGTATTCTATTATTATTGTCGATTAATGTGAAGTATATAAAAGGAAGTGTTTTTAAGAATAGTGTGTACAAGAGTGAGTAGAGAAATTAATGTGATTTTTCTTTATTTAATATCGGCAGAATCTCTGTATCAACTGTATTCCACCATAGTCCTGGGTGAGCCAATCTGTTATAGGTTTGAATTCAAGTCTGACACAAACGCCTATGAACAAAGATCAGGCCTAGGTAAGTGGCGAAAGGGGAAGAGTGCGGAAAAATTTCACCTGAGTGGTTGGAAGGCGTGCTTTGCCACGACTGTCCACACCAGCTACTGATTGAGTCCGTATAGTGTTGGTTTGATGCCAGAACTCTGGCACTCAAACTATCGCTAATGAACAAAGTTCGGTTTGAACATCAGAATTGAAGAAAAAGGGAGGAAGTAGACAAAGGTGCAGTGGTAGAACCAGGTAAGGGGAGCGGAGCTGGACGTGATAGAGGGGGTTTAGTATTCCCTTGCCAATATAAACCCCGCGTATTATATCAGCACGATTTTTTGCACTCGACTGTACATCAGGCATGTCAAAAACAAGCTCAGTGGCACGAGGGCAAGCTTTGGCCCCTAGTTATAGCTTGGGGGAAGACTTAGTATGTGTCGCGTGACAAGACTGTGGCAAAGGGGTGAATAAGCATACCGGTTATATCCTGAAGTACGATTCTGGCATTTTCCCACCATTATCGGATAAGTCACCAGAATCTGGTAATATTTGATTTACTATGTTCCAATCATAACCGATAACTCTTCCTCAAATACGTACCTGTTATCAACACTGCCAACTTGTAAGCAAGAAATTTTGGAAGACTAAGCAGTAAAATCGGTGTGTGTTAATACTTCGGCTTATTCATTAAGGGAACGTTTTATAATCAAAATATTTATTGTTACTTTCTCTACTACGTATAGTGAGTAGGGGAAGTATTACATTCCATCCAAAAATTCGATATCGAGATTTCACCAGAAATACATCTTTTAAAACTTCCTGAATCTAAAAAAAAGGGAATTTTTAGAAAAAGGTCTGTGTGTGGGGGAGAGAGAGAGTAAACAGCAGAGGTAAACATGAAAAGTAGGTTAAATGAAACCTGGTATTTAAGTTTTGGGCATCTTCACGAAGATTTTCAGGAAAAATATCCCTCCAAACTAGCGTTTACATGGAAAAGTTTTCGAAAATTTTGGTTTGCATAGAAATGCCAATAATGATTTTGATTGAAATATCTGATGTTTAAGATCTTTTCATGACAAATGAGGTGAATAGCTTAAGTTTTCTGGGAATAGCTTTCGAAGTCCTCTTCAGTCTGGGTGACCTTTGCGTAACTGGAAAACCGTAGGCAAGAGAAATAAATTACACAGAAAATGTAAACCCTGTTAGATCATTTGTCAAGTGTATATACTTTTTTGTGGAGTTAACCATTTCCGAGATATTCCTTGTTATTGGTTTAAATTTATAAATATTTACTTTTCTCACTAGGAAGTTATTCCTTTCTTTTTCCATGCATCCGAATGCGATAAAAATTGGGAGATCTAAATATTTGATAGAGGTTTTTATGATATCCATCTTATTATGCAACGTATTACATTCACATGATTTTCTCTACTCGGTTTTCTGTTACGTGGCATTCTCATGTCCTTATGTACTTGCTCTTCAATATACAATTCAAACAATTTGTTATGCTTGAAATAGAAGTGCAACGTATTACATTCACACGGTTTTCTCTACTAACTTTTCTTTTACGTAACACATTCACATGCATTTCTCTCACTCTTCTACAAACAATTCATACACTTTTCTATATCATTGATGTAGAAATGCAACGTATTACAGTCACACTGTTTTCTTGTATTTGTGGTTGTTCAAACAGTGCTTTTGCATGTCTTCTCGGTGTTGTTATTTATTTAGTTTATTTTTTATTCCTTACAGTATCCCAAGAGTTTAAACATTTTTAGAGTTTGTTAAGTGTTTTAAATGTCTCCAAAGAAACACAAGGCAACCTAAGTACGAAAGTTTTAGGGATAAACCACGAGAACGCCGGACCTTATTGACCGTATGGATAGCTTTTAGCATGCTGTGTTTATCAAGAAGTGGTGTTTATAAGTAACTTTGGTCACTTAAACTACTAATGCCAAAGAGAGTGGAAATGAATCGCTCGGCTATGTTATGAGAGACCTTTGATTCTTGAGCCTCATGAAGCTGTTCTCAGTGGTTTGTCTGCATGTAGCTTACTGACCCAATTTCCCAGCCTCCTCCCACCTTGCCCACCCCGTAGGTACGTTCCTTTGTCTTCTGTTACAGATCACACATGGCGCTTGGAAAAGTCATCCATGTTTCTTTACGTCATTCAGGAAAATACACGAGCAGACAAGGGGCATTTGTAACAACATGACAAAGAAAGGTTTAAGTTGGTTACTTTTGTTGCTTTTTCATACTAAGGTCGAACATTGCAACGAATATCAAAATGGCATTCGCAAAAATGCAACAAGTCTTCCACAGAAACAAACGATAGACGCTGTAAACCAGCGATGTCCAACGTTTGCGAAAGAGGGGAGGCTGCGTTTACCTCCATCCACCAAACACGGATTTTGCCTCTCTCATATTATATTTATAGATTTACATTACTTCACTGTTAATAGCCTCAGTTTTTTCATTATACTTATATAACAAATAGTGCTTTGCTTCCGCAAAACGAAATTATATCGAGTATGTATCTAAATGTGATCATCGCTAACACTCAGTGCCATCTGTTGGGACTACAAAAAACTACTTGCTAAAGTGTCTCCTGTGTAATGAATTCCCACGTGCTGTTTCCATCGCTAAATTTTCCACAAGGATGACATGAAAACAAAAAAATCTGATGTGTTGCACACACATGACTTTCTCTACTCTTGTACTAACCATTCTTACAAACTCTTATTCCTATATCTTCCTCGTGTTAGTTGAGATAAACATTTGCACAAATTATCTTATTGCTTATTTCCTTGTAGGTGCAACAGGAATATTGGAATACAGTAGGCTTTGTGCGATAGTTAAATCTTTTAAAGCTTTGAGATTCCCTGCTCTTTGCACACTTAACATATACAAAAATGAACAACGATGACCCATTTAACGAAAGTTCTAAGTTTTCCGAAACTCACACACATAACAAGGAATATCTCCGAAATGGTTCACCCTACAAGAAAATTTATTGAGACATAAATTGTGTATTTTAGCAAGATCTACATTTTTTGTACAGTATAATTTGGTCTATCTCTAACGGTTTACCAGTTATGCAAAAGTCGTCCAAAGTAAATACGACTACAGGGGCTATAGCCAGAAAATTCAAGATATACATTTCATTTGTCATCAAAATATCTCAAACATATGACATTTTAATCAAAATCGTTAGAGCCATTTTCAAGAAAATCAAAATTTTCGAAAAATCTTCCATGTAAAGGGTAGTTTAAGGTGGGGCTATTTTCTTCAAAATCTTCGTGTCGCATCCTTGAAAGACATTAAACTTAAATACCAAGTTTGGCCTTTAACCGACTTTTCGTTTTTGAGTTATGCTGTCCACAGACTGACAGACACACACAGACAGACAGACACACACACGGACCTTTTTCTAAAAATGCGTTTTTTGGATTTAGGGAGCCTCAAAACATATATTTCCGGTGAAATCTCGACATCGAATTTTTGGGTGGAATACAATACTTCCCCTACTTACCAGTAGAGAAAGTACAAATTAGTTACAAATAAAGCACGTGGTATGGACAGGTAAAAAGTTTCACCGCTATGGTTCTGAGAAGAATACAAAAACATGAAACAGAATTGTGAAGTTGATTGAGAAAGGGTCGTTCCTTGAGGTTGGTGAAACCCCTTCGTCAGCACAGCAAGCGAAGAGAAGGAAGCCATGCAGGGGCAGTAGGTTACACAGAGAATGGTTCTTGCATTTGTAGGCACTCCTTCAAACCACGTAAGGGAAATGTCAAGAGCACAAGAGGGACGACGGCTGTTTTGCACAGAAAGCAAGGTTATGCAAAACTTGCCTCTCAGCAATATTCACACCATATCAGCCCAATTGCTAGCAGTATCGTCTTTTTACTGTCTACCACGTACTTCAAGAAGGTATTGCATTACAACACAAAGGTAACATCGAGTTTTACCGGAAATACCTTTTCAGAGGCGCTCTGAAAATTAAAAGTTACAAAAGCAGTTTTAGAAAAATGTCGTGTGTTTGTGTGTGTCTGTGTGTCAGTCTGTGTGTCTGTCAGTTTTGGATAGCATAACTCAAAAACGAAAAGTCGCTAAAAACCAAATTTGGAAATTAAGTTTAATATCTTTCAAGGATGCGACACGCAGAAGACCCTAAGCTACACTTTACATGGGAAATTCTGATTTTCTTGAAAATGGCTCTAACGATTTTGATTAAAATGCCATATGTTTGAGATATTTTGGTGACAAATGACATGTATATCTTGAATTTTCTGGCTATAGCCCCAGTATTTACTCTGAACGACTTTTGCATAACTGGTAAACCGTTAGAGATAGACCAAATCATACTATACAAAAAAATGTAGATCTTGCTAAAATACACAATTTATGTCTCAATAAATTTTCTTGTAGGGTGAACCATTTCGGAGATATTCCTTGTTATGTGTGTGAGTTTTGGAAAACTTAAAACTTTCGTGAAATGGAACATCGTTGTTCATTTTTTTATATCTTAAGTGTGCAAAGAGAACGGAATGTCAAAGCTTTAAAAGATTTAACTATCGCTCAAAGTCTACTGTATTCTAACATTCCCCTTGTACCTACAAGTAAATAAGCAATAAGATAATTTGTACAAATGTTTATCTTAACTAAAATGAAGAAGTTGTAGGAATAAGAGTTTGTAAGAATGGTTAGTACAAGAGTAGAGAAACTCATGTGAGTGCAACACGTCAGATTTTTCTACAAATGCTTTTCTTGGATTCAGGGGGCCTCAAAACATATATTTCCGCTGAAATCTCGACATCGAATTTTTGAGTGGAATACAATACTTCCTCTACTTACCAGTAGAGAAAGTAAAAAACAGTTTTAGAAAAAGGTCGTGTGTTTGTGTGGCTGTCTGTGTGTCTGTCAGTCTCTGGACAGCATATCTCAAAACCAAATTTGGAATTTAAGTTTAATATCTTTCAAGGATGCGAAACGAAGATTTTCAAGAAAATTCCTCCACCCTAAACTTCCCTTTACATGAAAAATTTTGATTTTCTTGAAAATGGCTCTAACGAGTTTGATTAAAATGTCATATGTTTGAGATATTTTTATGGCAAATGAAATGTGTATCTTGAATTTTCTGGCTATAGCCTCTGTAGTCGTGTTTACTCTGGACGACTTTTGCATAACTGGTAAACCGTTAGAGATAGACCAAATCATACTATACAAAAAATGTAGATCTTGCTAAAATACACAATTTATGTCCGAATAAATTTTCTTGTATGGTGAACCATTTCGGAGATATTCCTTGTTATGTGTGTGAGTTTCGGAAAACTTAGAACTTTCGTGAAATGGAACATCGTTGTTCATTTTTTTATATCTTAAGTGTGCAAAGAGAACGGAATCTCAAAGCTTTAAAACATTTGAGTATTGCACAGAGCCTACTGTATTCTAATATTCCCCTTGTAGCTACAAGGAAATTAGCAATAAGATAAGTTGTACAAATGTTTATCTCAACTAACACGAGGAAGATACAGGAATAAGAGTTTGTAAGAATGGTTAGTACAAGAGTAGAGAAACTCGTGTGAGTGCAACACATCAGATTTTTGTAGTATTATAAAATTTCCACACAACGCTCATTTTACAGCACTTAGATTAGATCATTATAATCTGCAGGTTTGTGGAGTTGGTATAATGTAATTTTATGGCAGTTCCAGGTAACTAGCAGAATATTATTTCTCTGACTGCGGATATAGCAAAATTGTAGTCGGTAAATGCTGTGTGATTTTCTCGTCATAGACCAAGGTACAGCGTAATTGGAAAACCTACTGGTTTTAACATCCTCTGTAGGTACAATTACGTGACGCGAACCAGATCGTTAATCTTAATTTTGAAGCAGCACATTTTGTACTGTCAACACTTTTTGTAATGGCTGAAATAGTTTATAAGACTTCAGACTTGTTCTAGTGAAAGATGAATTCTTCGTTGTTAGACTCAGACACGATTAACCGGTGTTTGTCTTGCAGAATCACTTGAAATTACTAAATACTTGCAGAGGTGTTCTTTTGCCATTTGTTTGACCATTAATCGAATGCTTAATCCGAGTATGAATTGCTTTGATTCTCCCGCTTTAGAATAGGAACAATGATCCAGAACACTTTTTCTTCGCCGGCTGACTTGTCAGAAAAGTGATCTTGTATCATTTAAAGCAGGGCTGATAAAACTACGGCCCGGAGCCAGAACCCGGGTAGTGTAAAAATCTGACTTTATATTCACATGACGTTCTCTACCCATTTGTCAATATAAGCTTGCAGAAATTTATTCTTCTGTCTACTTCATGTTAATCGAGATAAACATTTACAGAAACTATTTTATTGCTAATTTTCGTGTAGACACAATATGGGAATTCAGTAGGCTTAAGCAATAGTCAACTATTCTAAGAGCTGGTTGCCATGTAGTTGCTTTAAATTCCGTTCTCTTAGCCTAGCCGGAAGGTAAAAAACGAGCAATAAGTTCCTATTTTAGAAAAGTATGGTTAAGTATTAGAAAATTCATACAAATAACCAGGAATATCTTCGAAATGGTTAACCCATAAAAATGTAGACATAAGTTGTGTATTTTAATAAGATCTACATTTTTTGTATTAAGACTACGGTTTACCAGTTATGCAAAAGTCATTCAGATTGAAGACTTATGAGGGTATTACCGGAAAACCCAAGATATGCATTTCAGTTGTCATGAAAATATCTTAAACATGTGGTATTTTAATCAAAATCGTTAGCTATTTTTGACAAAATAAATATTGAAACTTTTTCCAAGTAAAGGGTACTCAGGTGAGGAGATTTCCCTGAAAATCTTCGAGTCGCATCCTTAAAAGATGCTGAACTTAATACCAAGTTTGTATTGAACCGATTTTTCGTTTTTGATTTATGTTCTTCATTGATAGAAAGGCGCGTGCACAAGCCCTTTTCTAAAAACGCTCATTTTAAATTCAATGACTGTGAAAACATGAATTTCCGGTGAAATCTCGGTATTAAATTTTTCGGTAGAATATAATACTTTCCCTGTTTATTAAGTCTGGAGCAGAGAAAGTTATAAAATATTCCAATTTCGAACGATTATATAAAATTAAGATCTCAGATTTTTAATTGATGTGTAGGGTCTTCCAAAAGTCAATTGAAATATTAAACTGCTATAAGTATGATATTATTTCTAATACATTTTGTAAACCCCATTGTTTGCCTAACACTGGCGTCTTTTTTGGACCTCTGCCCAATGTTTTGTTAACCCCATTGTCCAACACTGACATATTTTTGGACATCTTCCCAATGTTTTGTAAGCTCCATTGTTTGCCCAACGCTGATGTTTTTGTTTTTTCCTGTCTCAAATATTATAATATTTATAGCAGTTTAATGTATGAGCTTACTTTCGAAGGACGCTATAATGTGCAAGCATAAATACAAGGAAGTTGAATTTTACAACTGTCCTCCAAGTGACATTTCCTCGTTTGAAAAACTGCACGAGAATTAAATAGCATTGGTCACATCAACATATATGTCTGAAGAGATTTTAAAAAATGAAATATGTGAAATAAAAATATAGGTCAACTATGAGTGGTGAACATTTAAAGTCTGTTTTGATGATAGGCAGCACAAAATTAGAAGCACAGATGTCTTCGATTGCAGCACAGAAAGTCAGTTTCTTTCTTGTTGAGTATGAACTGTTGACCTTAACATATTTCGTGTGGAAGGTGTATATATAGGGTATGAGTGCGCAGATTTCGCTTGTTGGTATATTCACATATGATTAATAAAACAAATTCATTTATTGTGAAAGGTAAAAGAGATAATTTAACATTATTGAACTATTATTTGTATAGTCTGCCAACAGAGTCAGCTACTGCTGCAAAACATGCGTTCACACCTATGACGATTGAAAGTCCAAACTAAGTCAGCCCTAGAAAACTTATTTCCCCACGGGTCTGTCTTTATCAGCTACTGCAAGTAACAGCGGGAGGGGTGGAATTCTTTCAAGCTTTCCGAGCAGCATTTACGAGACCTGAATAATCGGTGAAATACCAAAAACTTGATATTTAAATCCTGCGTTTTCCAAGGTCTGGCATAAAGATTTACAAGAAAATCCCCCACCCCAAACGACCCTTTACATAGCAATTTTTTAAAAATGTGGATTTTCTTAAACTGACTTACGATTTTGATTAAAATATCATATGTGTAAGATGTTTTCATGACAAATGTATATCTTGAATTTTCTGGCAATAACCTCTGACATCCTCTTCATGTAGACATCTTACTACAGTCGTTCAAACTTACAACGTACGTCAAATACCTTTTTTGTGGAGTGGACCATTTCTGATGTATTCTTTGTTATTGGCTTCAATTTTCAAATGCGAAACTACTCGACTACGATATTATTGCACTTGGCCTTCCGTGGCTGTTATGGGAAACATGCAGTGACGTCACAATAAACAGGTGTAATTGTGCTGTGCTATCCTCCCTCCCCTACTCCCGGCAGACCAAACATCCTCACTCCCAAGTGGTAGAGTTGTACTTTTCTCAAATGTGAAGACCTAGTTTATTTAACCCTGCATGGTCACAGAAATAGCATGTAATTTTAAAGCATCACATAGCGAACAGCTCTTAAATTATTTAGTAATTTCTACAAATATTTATCTGGATTAACATGAAGTAGGTAGATGAATTCGCGTTTATACAAGAGTGAGTTGAGAAAGTGAGGTTAGTGCAACACACCAGATTTGTGCATGCAGCACAATGCTGTGGAATGGTTTATTAGCTACTATATAGATTTCCTCTTTAAAACAGTCTTTTGTTTTGTACACAGAGGGCTTATTAGCTCGTCAGAAAAGCCCAGACATTAAGACTAGAAATTATTTTCTTTCTTTCCGTTTAATAAGAACATTTCCCTGAGGCGTGCTTTCCTTATGTTGTGGGGCTCATAAATGATAATGTGGGATGTAGAAAACAGCAGCACTTCATTTAAGTAACGGGGAATCGCCGACTTGCATACAATTTGCATACATGTTAAATGAGCCAAGAGAAACACAACGACCAAAACATTTCTTTGCGGAAATTAGCTCATGCGACTCGCAGAAAGCGTTGTAATTTTCCATGTTTGAAATAGCGCTCCAAATTTGCTACTGTCGCTTGGAGCCCTACTCGAGTGTCCTACGCCATCCTGCTCGTCTATATCGGAATTATCGATGGGCAACGCTAATAATTGCAATAAATAAATAAATTTCATATGTTATAATCATGATATTACGCAACACCCACGAGTACCAATTTTATTCAGAGAATAAGACATTAGGTAGCCAAGTACCGTGTTAAAGAAAAACAACTAGCTAAGGGGACTAGCTACACTTTCTCTTTTTAATGTTAAAGTTAGAATTTTAGTGTCTCACTTGCTGAGCATCTATTGGTCACAGCTTGTTGAAATTTTTATCACATATCCATTAAATTTTTATAACGAAATAGACATATATATATATTCACCGCTAAATTCGGCACCTATATGTATTTTTTCATGAAGAAGGTTTTTATGCTATCTATTTTACCGTTTTACATTCACATAGCTTTCTCTACTCGCCTTTCTTTTATGTAACACACAGATATATCCTTTTCTCCAAGCCCTTCAACCTACAATTCATACAATTCTCAATTAAGTAGAAGTGCAGCTTATTACATTCACACTGTTTTCTCTACTCACTTTTCTTTTAATGAAACACAATCACACTACCTTCTCTACTCGCTCTTCTACAAACAATCCATACAATTTTCTGTATGTTTTTAATTGAAATGCAACACATTAAATTCACATGGTTATCTCTACTCACATTTCCTTTACGAAATACAATCACAATTCTTTCTTAACTTCCTCTTATACGAAGAATTCATACAATTTTCTATATGATTGAAATAGAAATGCAGCGTCTTATATCCACAGAGCTTTCAGTACTTGTTTTTCTTCCTGTAGTATTTGGGGTTGTTCAATAGTGCTTTTGCGTAGTGTCTTCCCGGTGTTTTTATTTATTTAGTTTATTTTGTGTTCTTCATACTATCCAAGAGTTTTGTTTATACGTATAAAATAATATCTTTTAAATATCTCCAAAGAAACACAAGGCTATTGGGCATGTGCAAGCTAAGTCTAAAAGCTGTAGGGATAAAGTCGTCAAACCACGTGCGACACCGAGAGTATCTAGGTATATATTATTTATAGGTACCTATAATACTTTGCACCAAATGGGAGGCAAGTATTCAAGACTTCAATGTTTGCAACCACCTCACTCTTCAGGATATTCACTTACATCGTGTAGAAACTCAACGAAGAACAGAATTTGGCCCTTCAAAGACTAAAATTGCGCCTAAAATCAATGCCAGAAAGCTTAGCTAGATATTGTGATCTTGATCTTTTGAGTCTTGGTGTCTATTGCCTCATAACGGAAAAGGAGTGAGTATGTAGACCGATTGCCCTAAGGCAAATTCATGGATGTTTCTATAAGCCAGCCCTCTCTGCTTCTGAGTATATAAACATAAGTGAAAATGTGCAATGTGGCCGCAGTATGATCGGTTCCCTGAAGAACTTTCAACACAAGACGTCAAATTGATTGCAACAACCTTGGTCGTGTGTTGGGATTCTGTCGCAGTACTGATCAATTGTCTCAAGAGAGTTAGGACATCTACAGCAACAACGAGGCTGGGAGGTACACGAGGAAGTTCATTACGTTTCTGCGAACGCTCTAACAGGTGGGCAGATATCCTAACCATAAGTAGAAGGAACAATGTCGCAATAGTCTGAGATCGTACTATTCGATTTGAATGAGAGGTCAAACAAGCAGAAGAAGTAAGCTTAGAAAAACACTATTCCAATAAACAAATGGATTGTCTAAGATGCTTTTGAAGCAAGAGGTGCTCTTCCTGGCTACACCAACTCCAACATGCAACTTTAAGCTCGAGATTAAGAATATCCTGTTACAGATACTTCGAGATTCGCTGCCGATACTGAATTTTCATCTACGTATAACTAAACGTTGCTCTAATGTTCATTATTGAAAATTAAGCACTTTCTAATCCGTCAAGTATTTAATTGTATTTCTGTTCTTGAAAACTAAGTATTATTTAACTGTAAAGCATTAAACGAATTATATATTTTGTTTCAAATTTATACATTTCATAATATAGCATTCAGGATCCGTGTGGTCAACCTCATTGGAGGGCTGATGATGTAAATAAGTCTTATATACAATCGAAACAGGCTACGACTCGAAGGGACTAATGGTTTAGAGTCGTTATATCCTATAGCCGCACAAACCGGATGGTTCTCTTACTTTTCAGAAAAATGAGTATCTGTACGAATACGTATTTTTATTACATGTAAGGAGAAATATATTTTTCTAGTTCCTCCCCTGAAGAAATTTTTTTCGCGAGCCTATACACACTTGGCAGAAAGTCATGTGAATGTAACATCAGATTTTTACTTTCTCTACTGGTAAGTAGAAGTATTGTATTCCACCCAAAAATTCGATGTCGAGATTTCATCGGAAATACATGTTTTGAGGCACCTGGATAAAAAAAAGCATTTTTAGAAAAAGGTCCGTGTGTGTGTGTCTGTGGACAACATAACTCAAAGACGAAAAGTCGGTTAAAAACCTAAGTTGGTATTTAATGTCTTTCAAGGATGCAACACGAAGATTTTGTAGAAAATAGTCCTACCCTAAACTACCCTTTACATGGATAATGTTTCGAAAATTTTGAGTTTTTTGAAAATGGCTCTAACGAATTTGATTTAAAATGCCATATGTTTTGAGATACTTTTATGACAAATGAAATGTATATTTTTAATTTTATGGCTATATCCTATGTAGTCCTGTTTAGTCTGGATGTCTTTTGAATAGCTCGAGATGGACAAAATCTTACTGTACAAAAAATGTAGATCTCGCTAAAACATACAATTTATGTCTAAATAAATTTTCGTGTAGAATGAACCATTTCGGAGATATTCCTTGTTATGTGTGTCAGTTTCGGAAAACTTAAAACTTCTGTGAAGTGGAACAACGCTGTTCATTTTATATGTTAAGCGTGCAAAGAGAACGGCATCTCAAAGCTTTAAAAGATTTGACTATCGCTCAAAGCCCACTGTATTCCCATATTCCCGTTGTACCTACAAGGAAATAAGCAATAACAAGTTTCTGCAAATGGTTATCTCGACTAACACGAAGATATAGGAATAAGAGTTTGTAAGAATGGTTAGTTCATTTGGATGAAACAGATTTTTCTCTGTGTTGAAGGAATTTTTTTGGTGGACCTATACAATGACTAGGATATAGGTTAGTTCTTCACAGTACAAAAGTTGTGGACTAGGCAGGTTCCATTTGATGGAGCCAAACCCAGAAATGTCGACGTCGCTCGAGAAATCCCCGTTAGAGTTATGAGAATCGTAACAGGAAGTGCTCCGAATGAATATGATAATTACAGACTTAAACGTATAATAAAGTAGAAGATGAAGAGAATGAATACTGGGTAAGAGCTTCGTCATCGTGTGACGCGCGGCAACTTGTATAGCGCGATGAATGGCTGGGTGTAGAACATTCCGACAGCGTGACTGTATTCCGGCCCCAGCCGAGGACAGAATGGTTCATGATCCTCGGGAGCGAGCACCTGGTCTCCACAAGATAACCCAACCACCTGAATTCTACTCGCTTTCTGCTCTGGGTTAATGGCACTATATTGCACCACGTTGCCTTCAGCAAACACATTTTAATTCCTTTTGGAATATTTTAATATGTAGTCTGTTAAATTTCATATTAAGTATTTGTAACTATTTTATACCGAAAGATGTTAACATATTGTATTGTGAAACAATCTCTACTCTACTTACCTTGTATAATATTCACAATCTGTACGTGAAAGGGCAGCATATGTTTCTTTCGTAACATGGCAATATTATTTTTGATTTTTTTTTTTTTTTATAGAAATTTAGCCTCAATTTGTTTGGATTTCAGGTGTTGTAAGAATACAGGAACTATTTAATGAAGCATTAAGTGTTTTTGTATAGATACAAAATACTTTCTATAACAAGTGTTGACGCAACTGTTATATATTTTTAAATAGCGTCTTACAATGAATTGTAGTTTCTTGTTGCACATCATGTGAGAATGAATGTTCTTTTTGAACACAACGATCTTTTCCCCAAACGACTATGCCATACCTAGATAGGTAGAAATAGTTTATTTCTTTCTATACGGTAGATTAGAGGTATGTAGAAAAGGATCAGATAGATCAGATTAGATCTGAGATTAGATTAGATGGATGCATGGGTGGGTGGATGGATGGGTGGATGGATGCATGCATGGATGGATGGATGGGTGGGTGAATGGATGGATGGGTGGATGGATGGGTGGGTGAATGGATGGATGGGTGGATGGATGCATGGGTGGATGGATGGGTGGATGGATGGATGGTTGGGTGGGTGAATGGATGGATGGGTGGATGGATGCATGCATGGATGGATGGGTGGGTGAATGCATGGGTGGATGGATGCATGCATGGATGGATGGATGGGTGGGTGAATGGATGGATGGGTGGATGGATGCATGGGTGGATGGATGGGTGGATGGATGCATGGATGGATGGGTGGGTGGGTGAATGGATGGATGGGTGGATGGATGGATGGTTGGGTGGGTGGGTGAATGGATGGATGCATGCATGGATGGATGGTTGGGTGGGTGAATGGATGGATGGGTGGATGGATGCATGGGTGGATGGGTGGATGGATGCATGCATGGATGGATGGATGGATGGATGGGTGGGTGAATGGATGGATGGGTGGATGGATGCATGGGTGGATGGGTGGATGGATGCATGCATGGATGGATGGATGGATGGATGGGTGGGTGAATGGATGGATGGGTGGATGGATGGGTGGATGGATGGATGGTTGGGTGGGTGGGTGAATGGATGGATGGGTGGATGGATGCATGGGTGGATGGGTGGATGGATGCATGCATGGATGGATGGATGGATGGGTGGGTGAATGGATGGATGGGTGGATGGATGGGTGGATGGATGGATGGTTGGGTGGGTGGGTGAATGGATGGATGCATGCATGGATGGATGGTTGGGTGGGTGAATGGATGGATGGGTGGATGGATGCATGGGTGGATGGGTGGATGGATGCATGCATGGATGGATGGATGGATGGATGGGTGGGTGAATGGATGGATGGGTGGATGGATGGGTGGATGGATGGATGGTTGGGTGGGTGGGTGAATGGATGGATGGGTGGATGGATGGATGGTTGGGTGGGTGGGTGAATGGATGGATGGGTGGATGGATGAATGGGTGGATGGATGGGTGGATGGATGGATGGGTGGATGGATGGAGGGAGGGAGGTAGGGACGGACGGACGGATGGATCGATGAGTCAAATAGATCGGGTGAATTTGGTAAATAAGTCGCATGGTGGATGAATAGATCGGATGGATGGATGAATAGATCGAATAGGTTGGGTGAGTGGGTGGATAGATAGGTAGGCAACGGGTGTTTTTGTTTTATTGATCTCCTGCACATCAGTCTAAAAGGCTCATTGTGAAACCTCATTACAAAGGATAACCTCATCGTTTCCAAAAATCTGTTTACTAAAAAACATGCATTATTGTGGTTGCAATGTCAGCATAATTTCTTAGATATCTCCTGACTTTGGAAACATGATATGTAAGTATGAATATGGGGAACATAAAGAGTTTTTAGTCGGTAATATACATCTTCCAAGATTTTATACAGTTGGTGCGACTGGGCTAGGCAATTGGAGCCGTTCTTGTGGTTGTTTTAAATCCACGGAAACCGCCACCGGGATTTTCGATCAACACACACAATTTTTTCCAAACCGGTTTGGCAGCGTCAGTTAGGCAACTGTTGCATTTATTTGCAACGGCCAACGCTGTCTGAAGAAGCATGACTGAGAAAACATAAGTTTATATCTTATCTTCGCTACAAATGATATACATTGTTCCACTCACGGCTTTATCATGTAATACAAAACGATACCTACTAAAAAATGGAGATTCTTCTTCTGTTTCGTGGGTGTTAGATACCAAAGGAAACATACGAGTTCTATCTGTGTGATAAGGCATGCTCATATATATCAAAATCTATAATATGAAATAATTGTTTAAATGCAGGTCGTTTTAACTTTATCTATACCTACCTATAGTAAGTTGAAGTATTGCTTTCAACCCAAAAATTCTATATGCGATTTTACCGAAAATACTTCTTAAGATCCCTGAATCAAAGAAAAACTATTTTAGAAAAAGGTATGTACGCGCCTCTGTGAACAACACAACTTAAAAACGAGAAGTAGGTAACACCAAACTTGGTATTTAAGTTCAACACCTTTGAAGGATGCGATGTGAAGATTTTTAAGGGAAATCCCCACTCCCCCTCCCTTTGGGATATGTGTCCCATTTTTTGAGACAGTTTTTGTTTATAGTTCATGCTATGAGCGTAAATACGACTAGAGCGGGCACCCCCAACGCAATGTACTGTGACGTCACACTCTTTAACCTGATGCCCGGACAGCTGGGAGTGGCCAGAATGGAAGGTCAACACAGGTGGAAGGAAAGGCAGTGGCGGCACAGTTGTACAATTGCCATATCACAAGGCTTGCAATTTTATTGACGGTATTGACTGTGCATACAAGGTGAAATGGAAATATTTAATATTATATTCAATTAGGTCCTTAACAGAGTATACTAACATTCCATTTTGTAGCTCTTCTACCACTTACGAGTATACACTGAAACTGCATTAAATTACTGCATTAAATATTTACAATTGTAGTCAATCATGATTCAGACATAGAGCTTCTTCTACCCTTTTCCCTCTGATTATCTTTGCTATATTTTGAGTAGGTAATCGTCTTTGTTGTACAAAGCAAAGACTGCCTTTTAAATTGTTGTCAAAAGACACTTAAGACATTTTCAATATGAAATAGAATGAGCGTTTGCAGGAATAATCTGTACTAGAATGAGTAGAGAAAGTCATGTGAATGCAGCACATCAAATTTCTTTATTTTCATCTATCAGGAAACTAACGATTGCCTAACGAAGAGCATTGTGTTGTGCCGTTATGGACTTGAGACTCGACAGCCATAACCGTTTGCTTATTCTTTGCTAGCAGCAACTTGAGAAAACAAATAGTGTTTGCTCTATTGCGTGACTCACAGTTCGCATTGATCAAGGGTTGCTGACAGTTCAAACCAAGATGGAACTGAAGCTATAACTCAATACAGCCCGAATGTGTTCAGAATTAATTCAGCAGATGATGTAAGCATACAATATTCGTTATGCTTTGGCTCAAGGATATCAGCGGTCCTTCCGCAAACATTTGCCCCCCGAAGATTCATCCACAAGAAGCAGTCAAGTGTGATAGAACAAGTGCTAACTCTTTCATGCAGTCATGCAAGAAGATTAAAGGAAATGCATCGTATAAAAGGGGGCCATTAGGAGCAATTGTAAGTAACTAACAAACTGGATATGCATGGCTACTTTTTTACTTTTCTCCAGCATGTTTACCTTACATTCAGATGACTTTCTGTACTCATTATCGTTTATCGTGTGTGCAACGTCTACAGACTATTCTTATGAAAGCGTATTTTATATCTACTTCTTGTAAATGGAGATAAACCTTCACAGAAGTAGTTTCTAGACAGCATGGCCTAAAAGTAGAACTTTCAACATAGTCCACGCGAACTAAAAGCTTTAGACACTAGTGCGATAACATTTTTATACTACTCCTCCTACTACTACTTTTACTACTCGCACTCCTACTACTCCTCCTACGATTGCTCATATTACTTTTTAGGTTTAATGTCTTTTAACTAATTAGGACATCATACGATGGATGAAATGGGTGAAATGCTCAGATGAGTCCGGTGTTCATAGAGCTTAAAGTTGCCCGACATTCGTCTTTCAGAATAACGGAAAAACCGTAGAAAAAAACCTGATATATGTAACTCACCCTAACCGAGATTCGAATTCGGGACCTCGTGAACATGAGGCAGACAGAAGCGTTTCGTTACTCCATTGTGACCCTCTCTGTTTTCAAGTCCAATCACATGATGATACGCGTTGTATTAGCAGATGTTTAGTAATTCGATTTGGTTTGATTAGGTTTTACTTTTCATTGTGTCCTTTTACATTAATTTCTCATGCTCTTACATTTTCTGTTGACAACACAAATCAACCTTTAATTTAACGCAATTCGTTGCTGACTTAACCTATACGTGATATTGGTAGTCTTCAGCTTTCTTTGATCTAAAATGTCATTCTTTTGTCTAGTATAACCTAAATAAGGATTAAATGGCGGCAGAAGAAAATGAAATGGAAGAAGCACAAGCCGCAGAAAGAATAAGAGTAGAATTACCGGTTAAAATGTAGAAATCAGTATGAAATAGCATTTAATTGCTTCATTATCCGGTGTAAATCAAAACATGTAAATCAACAATACATGAAAACATCTGACATCTCGTGCACACGAGAGTTGATCTCGTTCTAAACGTGATTTCCCTTAGAGTAGTCAATATAATATTGATATTTTAAACACTAGAGCGCTATCTAAAATAGTATTTGCCACACATGTTAAAAGTGGTATTATTTTGCTCGGCGTAAGGCCTTTGTTTCGCAGAGATGCCTGCTCACAAAATAAAGTGCTATTTTTAACTTTTGTATCATAATTTAGACCCGAATTCTTAGGTTCTGACCTATTTTATTCCTGACCTCTTACTCTCTAAGTTTCTGTTTATTTTAATGTTTTAGCTATTTTAGCTATCAAGGAACTATATACCTAATTTTATAGAGCAGTTCTAGTGCACAGTCAGGTTTCAACAATGGTTGGGTTCTGTGTGAAGAAAGAGTGCAAGAATCATTGATTTGGAACCCTAAGGAAATAACCGAAATGAAGTTCGTATGTGGAGTGGAACGCAGTTTCTCCACTTTCAAGCACATTTAAACGAAAGATATAAGACTGTTTATACCTGTTTTATACATAGAGACGTTGATTTATCACATACGATGTACTACTTGGTCATTCTTTTGTTTTATACCATTTATCACTGTCATTGTTTTGTTTAAGCCAGAGTCGCCAACTGTACTCCCATAAATCGCCGTAAAAAACGACAATCGATTAACAATCAAAGCTCAAAATGCAGGGCAATTCAAAACGGTTTGGTGATGTATCACAGGACATAATAATGCTTCTGTACTTAAGCCTCAACTATAGATTAATGAACATCATTCAGAACTGTTAAAGTGCGAAATTCTACTTTCACAGCTACATTTTCAAACTCGATGTTTATTCTTTCTAAAGGAAATAGCACTCATTTCAATTTGACAACTGTGTTTTTAACAGTAATCCTTTTAACAATTAATACATTTTCCCAGAAGAAAGGTTATTTGTTAATGTCAAAACTGATGTGAATTTATATGCGGTTATCAACTGGTTTTCTGTTATAACAAGAGAAAATCGAAGTACGTGTAATTCGTGGATTTCGTTTTCCTCAGTTGGCAGTATACTGAGTAAGTCGAACTGCACTAATCATAATGAATATATTTGAGGTTATTTTTTTTATAGAATTTAAGATATTCTGTGCAAATCTTTGCGATATCGATTTAAATTCATATTTTATTTATGAAATGGTCCAGATAAATATCATTCGACGGTTTGACCATCCCAATTAAATTCTCCCGCATCGAATCTTTCAAAGTACGTCATTGTTCAGTTGCCATACTAGGAGTGATAAATGATTGCACATGTGGTATTCAAAATCGTTTTTTCATGTCATACCAAACCAAAATGAGCAGGTATACTGAGATTGTTTCCAGTGTTATACTAGTCGTAGATGTATTGAAGTTAATACTTTCAAATTCATATTAAAGTTACAAGTAATTTAACATTTTAAAATTTAAAGTTAGTGTTTTAAACACGTCATACGCAGTGATAAAATCCTAATATATCTACTGATAACCTTATTAGAACCTAAAAATCCAGGGCTTGATCATACTCTACTATTAAGTGATAAATGATTATGCCTATTTCAAAGGTTATCATTAGGGCTCGGATTTTTAGGTGCTAAAAACTTGAGAAATATTAATTTTTATGAGCTAAAAGTTGCAAAGATATGTGCAAAAAGAAATAAAATATTTTTTTAAAGATCTGAATGAGCTAATATAAGAAGTGTCTTGAATTTTGAAAATGATAGTTCCACGTCACAAGAAGTAAGTCTAGCATAATTATAACATGGAATGTTATCAATAATTTCACCATGTTGCCCATGCAACACATTTGAAATGTTAGGCATTATGTTAAATCCACTGTCATTTTCAGGCACTTTCTTGCATTCTCTTTCTAAGTTGTGTGCTGCAGGACCAGAATGAACATTCAGCTTTGTTTTTTCCAGATTCTTAACTATCTGAACTGCTTCTACTGATTTCAGTTTCTTTATGGAATCGCAGATGAAACACAGATTTGCGGAAATCTATCCTGTCAGTTTTAACAGTGTCACTTCTTGCAGAATTTTAATTGGACTGGCTTCTTTACAGTTCAGTTCATTTATGACAGCAACAAAGTCATCACAACTGAAAATACCCCTAAATCAAACATGGCAGTGGAGTAATTCTTATGTTGCAGGCCCATGTAGCTTGAGAAAGCAGGATGTTCACATTTTCCTTCAACTGAAGGAATACTATATTTGACATATCAGTTCTTCCAATAATAAATAACAAATTGACTAAAGTAATTGAAATTGAGCATTAAAGAAGTGGATAGTGACTTGTTAAAATAATCCGGCTGCTTCTATGTGTATTTATATAAATAGGTGAAAATTATGCGAATTTTTTGTAATTTATGTGAACATCCGAAAAATATTTGTTTACATAAAAATCAAACTATTTGCTCCGGTGTGAATAACCAGAACATTTAACTCAGTTTCAAGTTCGTATTAAGATGCAAACAAAATATGCATTTACCTAAAAATCCGAGCCCTTATCATTAGTCGTAGTGCCTATTTTGAACTTATTATATTGGCTATTTGCCAGCCTATAATTTTTTTAGCGCCTATTACACGGGGCTCTACCATAAGCTGTCATTGAAGAGTTACACTTATGGCAGTTTGCAAAACGACAAGGGACATTTCTTTGTCCTGAGTAACCACAAACATTTAAACAAGAATGTGATACAGCGCCTGTTTATTACAATAATATTACTGGAAGGGCAAGGTCGTCCGAACGCTCCTAGATCCTCCTCTATAGCTGTGAGAGGAATGTGCCGACCACGTCCCCCCTCCTCCTGCATACCAAGGAACAAAAAAACATCGCCCGCCGCCAGGCCTCCATCAAAAGGAAAATATCTCTTTGTATGTGACCTTTCCGGGACCTGCAAATAGGCGTAAAGTCCTCCAAGTAGGGCAAGCACCCCGAAAAGAAAGGGAAGGAGAGGCAGGCATCTGGCGCGCATATTTCTGCTTCTTCGCTTGCCTCAGTTTCAGGTTTTTATGACTCAGCGACAGACTCCATCCGTTCACTGTTTCTGAATCTGGGATGTTTGCTCCACGTGCACGGCGCGGGAGGCAAGTCTATTTCCACCAACGGATTATTATTATTATTATTATTATTATTATTATTATTATTATTATTATTATTATTATTATTATTATTATTATTATTATTATTATTATTATTATTATTATTATTATTAGCAGACATCGTTTCATATTTAGTGTCTGGGCGACCGAGCTTCGCTCGATTTTTTCTTTTTTTAATCGTGTGTTTTTTGTTTTTTTTTTGGGGGGGGGGAAGAAGGTACTTATTTAGATAAACTTCAAAAGCAAAATGTTAGCTAAATATAAATTTTCATCCTAATTGTTGGAGCAGTTTCCTTGACGAGACCTTTAATATCCTGGCTTGTTTGTTGAAATTGGCCAGAGAAATTATGGCCAAAATAAGCTTGCGACTAATTTTGACTGTTACGCATAGACTAATATAGCTAAGTCAACTTTCTTTAGGTTTTCTGAAAGCTCTTGACGAGGCCTTTAATATCCTGGCTTGTTTGTTCAAATTGGCCCATTAACAGAGAAATTGTGGCGAAAATAAGGTGACTGTTACGCGTAAAATAGCGTTGTTTCAGGAATGACACCTATATGGATAAACTTACCTAATAAGCAAAATCCTGTCTGAATACACAATTTGATCGAAATCATTAGAGCCGTTGCCAAGGATATATGTATATAGAATTGCTCATTTAAATATATGACTGTGACTGTTACGCGTAGACTAAGCTAAGTCAACTTTCTATGGGTTTTCTGAAAGCTCTTGGCGAGACCTTTAATATCCCGGCTTGTTTGTTCAAATTGCCCCAATAACAGAGAAATGATGGTCAAGATAAGGTTTACAGTAATTGTGACGCGTAAAATCGCGTTTTTTTTCAGGAATGACACCTATATAGATAAACTTAATAAACAAAACCCTGTTTGAATGCAAAATTTGATCGAAATCGTTAGAGCCGTTTCCAAGTTGCGCGGAATATAATACAAGAATTGATCGTTTAAATATAATAAGATAAGATATGCCTGAGGGAATGCAACAGGCTTAAGCGATAGTCAGATATTTTAATCCTTTTCAGCCTAATGGTGCCGCTTGGTGCTTGTATCTGTATCTATTTGTTTTTGGACATGGCGTAAACGAATTTGGACTTACAAAGCTTAACTTTCTATCTTTATTGATGCATACTTGTTCGTTTTCTTTAAATGTATTAATATTATGATTTAATACAAATGCAAATCATGTGTCCCACTACAGTGTTAATTCCCATAAGCATAGACGCATGACAATCACCGTTTATTTTACGTGGTCCTCTGTTTTCTTTATCAGAGATGTGATAGCAGGACAGGAAGCTCCAAACCTAGTAAACGTCTGATATACTGGGCAGTGATAAGCACTTTAGCTAATAAGCTGAGATTCTGAGATTAGGTTGGGTAAGTTTCTAAGGGCCCAAACACCTATCCCTTGTTTCCTATATATTTTCAAAACTGGTTCCAAATGAAAATAAATCCTGCTGCATGCAGGATGATGCATTATGAAAATGTCAGTTGTAAGTAATCTTGCCTCTTCCTCTTGATATACGTATAAATTAGGTTCAACTGTAATTGCCCATAGTGGAACAGAAACGGACGTTTTGTGGAAGAGAAATGCATGGAACATCACCAAAGGGAAATAGGCAGGATGGAACTGTTCATAAGCTAACATGCAGATGGGTTTAAGTCATCCAGAGGCAGGCAGTTAAATGACGAGAAGTGGATTAATAAGCTCTTGTAACGTACTTCAGTTACAAACCAAAGGGGGCTGCAATTAACAGTGGAGGGGAAAAATTCTCCCAGTTCGTGCTGCTGCTTGACAGACAGGCAGGCAAAATGTTCTATTCTCTACAAGTGCCATCTTCTTGAAACCTCCATAAAAAGTATTTATTGTTAATATTACTACTATTATTAAGAAATCCTATTTATGTTGTTTGTATTAAATATGTATTTAGAACTATAAGCAAATACCTACCAGTATAAACACGCTTTATTGAAGGGCTAATGTTATGTTAATACGATTTTCGAGGAAGATGATATGAAATGCAGGCGAAATGGATGATTTGAAAGGTGATGATGGAACAATTTGTGGAATGAGTAAGGGGGAAAACCGACCCAGAATCCGCTTCGTCCACCGCGAATGCTACATGCGGGCCCGTGGGATCGAACCCGGGCCGCCTAGGTGGTAGACGAACGGTCTAACCGCTCGGCCACGGCGCCGCCACTTGGAGAGGATTTTAGCAAATTCTGTACCATGCCCACTGACGCTTAAAACTCCGAAACAGCCAATCAGGATGAAAGGTGAAATGAAATGAGAAGCGAGGTGAAATAGAGGGGTAGGGAATTCAGCAGATGTAATTATGCTTCCCAGTATTGCTCTAGCGATCTAGGGAAACACACCCGCCCCCCAAAAAACGCGTAAGAACGATAGATTCGAACCCACGACCTCCCTACGCCACCGCTGCATAACCCAATGATAAGTGCCTACCATTTAACACAATTACCAAAGGTAGACCGCCGATATGACCATTGTAGTTAAAGACGATATAAATGGAACATTACAGATAAAAATTAATTAAAAAATCACAGATGCTTCTGAACACCTTGAACAGCAGGCAAATTTGAGCTAACTTAATCTGCGTTTTCCGAGCGTTCCCTGACAAAATAATCAGGAAGAAGTTTTGAATGACTGTAATTATAAGTACGGTTGCAAAACTCCCGCCTTCTGAATGAAATCTGCAATGGTAGTAATTAAAACATGAAAACAAGGTGTTAAACTCACAGGAAGCGTTGCTTGTGAACACGGGCGTACTTTCAATCTCAGAATATGAAAACAACCGCCGACTTTCACCAACTTCTGTGTGACAGATTAACAGATAACTCAATTTCCACACTTGGCCTTCTTTTCAAATTATCCGGAACATAATGAAGCTTTAAATGAATTTTTAACAACGAAATATGTACAATTTTATTTACACCAGATCGCGTTGCTTATTTTAACTACATTTATAAATTGTGAATACGTAATGATAAAAAATCATTTTAACGATCTTCATTTTTGTTTTTGTTCGGGGCTCACGTAGTTACTGCTACTGCCCTTAAGTAGAAAATGGCATTAGAACACGCAACTATTTAAGCAGAATCGCAGAGGCAAGTTCCCCTCCCTTATATAGGCGTGTTACTTTTCCAAGAATACATATTTTTTAATCATCTAATACTAGAGCCCACAATTGCTAGAGGAAATTTCGACTTACCAGTTTTTACTAAAAAGTCTTCTATATCACAAGGAATTTTCACTGGAAATATAAGTTTAGAGACTTCCTGAATTTAAAAAAAAAAAAAAAGACATACGTTCTTCTCACTTTCTTTCATTCTCGTTGTCCGTGGTTGCGTGTACTGCGTTCAGGCGGCGTGGCGATCACTGAGTTGTGAACAGAGAATCCGTTGAAACACGTGTGTATGACCAGTGCATTTCTAGTATTGTTGTGTTCTTGTTCTTTATAATCGGTTTTCTTCATTAAAATGTACAATTTTGTTGTGAATATGCCAAAGTCAGGTGCAGAAAGAACAAGAGCGTGGCTTGAGAGAAAACGTGCGGATGAAGTGACAGTTCAGAATGTGAAAAAAAGAAAAAGTAGATCTCAAATTGAAGGAGATAGTAGAGAAATGAGTGGAATACGTACTTATTTGGACGTGTTGTGTAAATAATGAAGACAATGAACCAGCAACTAGCACCTTGGTTCAACCACCTCCTCTTGCACCTCTGATTTTAACAAATTAAAGACAGCACATAATACTTCCAATCGAGATTTTGTAAATAATCCATTCAGTGAAGTGTTGTATGTGTGACAGATTGTGGCTTAAAAATAATTAAAATGTTTCCCTGTAATACAGAAGTTTCACTTCTATCGTGTGTCTTTACGGGTTGCCCTAGAGGCCAAATGATCTAGTTGTCGACGGACCCTTAAACCCTACTCACATTCACTGCAAAAGTCACTCAGAATGAAGTGGGCTTCAGAGGTTATTCCCAGCAAACTCAAGATTAACATTTCATTTGTCATGAACATATCTTATGCATTGGTATTTTAATCAAAATAGTCATTTTCGAGGTAACCTACGTTTTCGGAATATTTCTATATAAAGGGTGGTCTGGGTGGGGATTTGTTTATTGTTTAATCTTCGTATCCCATTGCTTGACGTGTGGTCAGTAGGGAAGTGTTAATAAAAGAGCCGTGGGTGTAACCGTGCTAAAATGTGTGATTCTCCAGGGAAGCTAGCAAGGCCTGTGGTTACCCTGACCCCTCGTTACCCAGTGTGCAAGGTCCTGCCCATGACCTCACAACCGGTGTTACGTTACACTTATGAAAAACCGGTTGCTGTACCTCACTTGTGCCGCCGAGCAGTCTGTTTGGACAAGCACATCGGCCTATCGGCCATCAAGTAGTGATATTTACTCCAGCTCTCTTGTAGATAAGGAAGATCACTTCACTGGGAGTTCCCAACAACTGACATTACTCCAAAGTGAACTGTTGTCAACCTTAGAATGGCTACAGAGCGACATTGACAATTTTTAGAATGCCATATTTCCTGGGAGTTGATTTCCGTGTAGTTTGCTCGATTTGCTCTAAGAATTGTTAATTATATAATTTCAAGATTTTTGTACACCCAACAAAGAATTTGACTAGAAAACATTTCTCGGCTTTGAGTTTTACTTTGTCTTCCCGTATAGTAAATAGGGGAAGTATTGTATTCGATCCAAAATTTAGATGTAGAGATTTCATCAGAAATATATGTTTTGAGGCCCCTTGAATAAAAGCATACATAAAAAAGTCGTGTATATGTCTGCTGTTGGTATATAACTTTAACATATTTTAAAGATGCGACACAAAGATTTTGAAGAAAATTGCTCCACCCTAAACCACCCTTTTACGGAAATTTCGATTTTCTTGAAAATGGTTCTAACGATTTTGATTAAAATGCGCAGTTTGACATATTTTTACCGTAAATGAAATGTATATTTTAAATTTTCTGACTATAGTCTACGTAGTCCTGTTTACCCTGGATGACTTTTGTATAACTGATACACCGTTAGAGATAGACCAAGTCTTACTATATAAAAAAATGTAGATCTTGCTAAAACAAACAATATATGTCCAAATAACTTTTTTTACTTTCTCTACTGGTAAGTAGGGGAAGTATTGTATTCCACCCAAAAATTCGATGTCGAGATTTCACCGGAAATACATGTTTTGAGGCCCCCTGAATCCAAAAAAAGCATTTTTAGAAAAAGGTCCGTGTGTGTGTGTGTCTGTGTGTCAGTCTGTGGACAGCATAACTCAAAAACGAAAAGTCGGTTAAAAACCAAAGTTGGTATTTAAGTTTAATGTCTTTCAAGGATGTGACACTAAGATTTTGAAGAAAATAGCCCCACCCTAAACTACCTTTTACATGGAAGATTTTTCGAAAATTTTGATTTTCTTGAAAATGGCTCTAACGATTTTGATTAAAATGCCATATGTGTGAGATATTTTTATGAGAAATGAAATGTATATCTTGAATTTTCTGGCTATTGCCCCTGTAGTCGTATTTACTCTGGACGACTTTTGTATAACTGGTAAACCGTTAGAGATAGACCAAATCATACTATACAAAAAATGTAGATCTTGCTAAAATACACAATTTACGTCTCAATAAATTTTCTTGTAGGGTGAACCATTTCGGAGATATTCCTTGTTATGTGTGCGAGTTTTGGAAAACTTAGAACTTTCGTGAAATGGGTCATCGCTGTTCATTTTTTCATATGTTAAGTGTGCAAAGACAACAGAATCTCAAACATTTGACTATCGCACAAATCCTACTGTATTCTAATATTCCCCTTGCACCTACAAGGAAATAAGCAATAAGATAATTTGTACAAATGTTTATCCCAACTAACACGAAGAAGATATAGTAATGAGAGTTTTTAAGAATGGTTAGTACAAGAGTAGAGAAAGTCATGTGAGTGCAACACGTCAACTTTTTTTGGCTTTTAACATGATTCGTTTAGTAAGGACGCTGATGACCAAGTACTTCTACGCCCTTAAATATACGTCATCATCGTCGTGCCATCATCATCATCATCATCATCATCATCATCATCATCATCATCATCATCATCATCCAGAGGTCCGTTTCCAGTGCATTCACGTGTTTTTGCTTTAAGTCCATATTTCTGCATATTTGCATCTTAATGTTGCAAAGTTCAAATATATTTAACTTAAGTACCAAGTTTGGTATTTATGGAATATTCTGTGTAAAAAGACACTCAGAGAGACACATAGACACTGTAATGCTTTTTGGAACTATTCAGGTGCCTCAAAATATGTATTTCGTATAAAATATGTACATAGAGATCTTAACCTACTACTATAGGCAGGAGACAGAGAAAGTAAAGATGAAAAACAGAAACTAAGTTTTAAAGCATGAGAAAATAAGTGAACACGTCCGCTACGCAACAGGAGGTCAGACAAGTTAAGCCTGTGAGCATCTAACTTGATATTTGAGTAGCGTAACGCACGTTCCCACAACTTGGAGTAATTGTTATTTCGGTTAAGAGTGGCATTCCTAATCGCCGAGCCTTTGTGTAAACTCCTCTTGGAGATTCAATAGCAGCCGCTTCACTCTGAGAACCTAATAGGTAAAGAATTTGAAATGATGATTCTTTCAGGCAAGGACATGGGTTGGAAGCATAGAGGAAAACTGATTTTATCGGTCCTATACCAGGGACTTAAAGTCTGCACCCTCATACAGGATTGCCAGGTATTTGGCAGAAAAAATCCCTCTATAAGATAAATAAAATAAACCCCCAGCGCAACAGCCCTAGGCTTTCCGCCTAGCTGCTGTATCCCCCACTTCTGCCCACTGCAGGTGTCTTTGGTGGAGTGCAGTATTGGAGGGTGGGACGTGGTCAGCGCCCCGAGCCCTCCTGGCCAGTTACGCGACCTGGGCCACTACTTCTCAATTAATCCCTCAAGGACTTACAAGGCTGAGTGCACCCCGTGCCACACCTCCCAGCTGGGGAAAAATCCCCACGCTGGTACCGGGAATCGAATTCGGGTCCTCCGCGCCAGAGGCAAGCGCTCTAGCAACTACGCTACGGAGGCGGTCGAAAATCCCCCTAAAGCCCTTCAAAATCATTCAAAAACAAAATAATTCCCTTTCTGCCCATAAAACCTAACTTTTGCTGACTTGTATTCGTATAAAACTGTAACTCAGACAAGGCAAAGTCGACTCAACTGGGCCACTCCACTGCAACACGCTCTTGCCTCACTCCACCTGCCATCCCTCCCCTAAATTACTGTTCCAAGTTCCGACAAGCCTCATTCAGTGGCGAGTTTCATGAAGGGTGGTATAGAGAATTTGTTGTAAATTACAAAAACAGGAAATGTTGCTGTTTAATATGCGGATTTCAATTTGAAAATATAAAGCATTACAATATCAAACGCCACTTTGATCAGAAGCAAACTTAGGCATTTATTTACAATTTCAAAACGGACGATATGATTCCACTGTTTAGGGGTTTAGTTACTTATTAGTTTATTTAATATAAAATATTGTATTTAGTGTTTCAAAGTTTCGAAATATTAAGTTTAAAACCAAAGAATTTGTTATGTTGATCAAATAGTTTTAAAATATTTTCAGGCTAAATACCAATAGAACTTTGCTGCTTATTTACTGTAAAAGAAACAATTCAGTATGTTAATCATAAGGCAGCCTAAGGATATTACGTGCATAAGATAAAGGAAGGTTATAAATTTCAAGATTATGTAATTTGCCTAACCATAGTAACAATTATTGTATACAAAATATGTTTAGTATAAACAAAAGCAGTTAGTAACAGTGCAGATATTACTATCACGCAGGTGGAACGAACCCACCACTGCACGTGTTGTATCCAAACAACCTTTGTCACTCGGCAAGAGAATGTGGAGTGGGTAAGGCAAGTTCAATCGCTACCTCTCCTCTCCTGTCCATGCCTGCTGTAACTCATCTAAAATACTCCTTTAAAAGCAAAATAGCAGTGACTCAACACTTTTGGGAAGACTTCCTGGTGCAGCACTAACTGGCGTTATGGCCACAGTGACCAACAATGTTTTCAATACACAGACTCTTAATGAAGTAATACTTTCATTTAATGCTGAAGCGTCTAATGAGGAAAAATTCTTAGTTAAGAGCAGAAGTGCATAGATAAATGAATTTGAATTCTTGAATTTCAAAACGTTACTTGAAAAATCGTTTAATTTTGAAAGAATTCCCTCCCATAATTATATAACTTTTACTAAGTACTCTTTCAAAAGCTTATTTTTCCATCTATTTCAGGTTTTGTTTATTTATTGGCGTTCATTCCTTCTGAGATATTCTTCGTTGTTGATTTAAATTTTCAAATACTTACACTTTTCTTAACAAGAACATAACTATTCTTTTTTTTTTTTTTTTTTTGTGGTAATACAAAGATTTCAAAGACATTACATATTGACCAGCTCTTAAAATAGTTGCCTGTCGCTTAAAGCAGACGAGGTAAGCTTCAACAGTTCGTGTGACGTCAGGCGAGAGCCGTGTAATACAAAGTTGCCTAGATAAAGGGGGCTGTGAGTATGAAACTGGTGTAGCGCTCTCGATGACAATAAAATGGCTAGTACAAGTAAAACAGCAGGCTGTATTTCCGTCCAAATTCTCAAGTATTTTATCAGATTACGGATGTCAGATTGCAGTCTTCGATTACAAATTTCCCAGGAATTACGTCCTAACATTAATAAACTAGTTAAACAAAAGCGAAACAAAGTGTCGGAAAACGTCCACGTAATTTTATTCTGTATGGCTCTTCTAATTTGCAGAGAAAATTACATTTTATTCTGATATATTTACTGTATAACATGACTGTCCTTCACATAGACTAGGACTATTGATAGAGAAATTCACGTGAATGTAACTGTCATTTTACAGGCAATTTTTCAAACCTTTTCTGGTCATCATTATCACCACTTCGAGCATATCCCCCCCCCCCCCCCCTGCTACCCGTTTTGATTTCACAAAGAGTTGCAAAGAGGCACATTTACCATATGTTATGCAGTTGGCTGTTTCCGTAGTGCAGTCTGGCGAGTGCATGTGTTTATATTATACTGTGCATGTGCAGTTTAGCGACACGCAGACTACCAAGGAACTTCATAACAATAGCTGACTGACTGACTTTAATATTTCCGCCCTTTGTTACCTGACCTTGACTTGTCGGAATCATCATTATTGGACTTCGCATACATAACGCAACGCTTTGTGTTTACGTTACCAGAACCATCGTGATAGTATGTTTTGGCTTTAGGGTGCAAAGGAGGCGCCGATTACATAATTATGCATTAAAGATTATATGACTTGAAGATTCCTCATTTTATTATGATCAACAACAGACCATTTAGGCTTATTCGGGTCTCATGTTAATTACAAATTATATTTTACAAAATAAAAGGTACAATAATTAAGCATGTCCATATAGCAAACTTAAATAAATTCCACGATTATGAAGATTCACAATTATTTTAATTATCATTGTCACTGTTTAACTGTCTGTTACTGTATTTCAGTTGCGAAAAAAAAATTTTACACTAAGAGGCAGAATATGTTATACATATGCAAAAAAGTCAGTATACTCAAATATGTAACAATAACATGTCATTATATGATAGCCAAGGTTCGAATTCATGGTCATTTATCATTTTAATTTAAGTACAATCAAAGAGAAAGAATATGTATTTGCATAGAAACCCTAGCTCTAGGTAGAAGAGTGAAGCAATATTCAGCCACCATTTGAAGCAACATTCGCCGGTCGTTGATGCAGCAGTTTTGAGCCGAATTAGCGTTTTGTAGGTCACATGCTGATAAGACAGTTTGAAGCAGCAATACCTCACGCACCCTAATAATGCCTCAAAGTCCTTTAATTCAGTCCCTTGCCGCCGATAAAGCATTGCGATTTCTCTCTCTGGGTATGCGTTGTTTACAACGATAGCGCTAATTATGGTGACTATTCCACTCGTGGGTAACTTGGTTGAAATCAACCAATCATGTGCATAACAATTTAAAGTTTCAACCAATGACAGCCTTCATTCGCGAAAACTTTATCACATTTAATTACCATCTCCCCATCTGGGTTTTATTACCACCTCTTCTGCTTTTCTTATCTTATGATCAGGTTAGAGAATCTAGCTGCGCTGTGCTATAGATGCGCAACAACTGACGTAATTTGACGCAACAGAGCCGCTATTCAAATGTCAAATATGGCTGACTCTCGCTTGGGCGCTGAAATAGATGAAATAATTCGAAGAGGGAAACCTCAGAACACAGAATACAACAGGAAATATGTTTGGAATCAGCTTGACGAATTTTTTATTGAACAATTATAAATTAACAGCAGATCTGCAACTTCTGACATTGCCAGCATCTTAAAAAAATGAAGCATTAATGTGATAATCAAGTAGGTCATGCCAATGAACACTGAGGCATGTATTTATGGTACATATTTCTCTTAAGAGGTTAGTAATTACAATACAGCATTTAAATAACATTTCATATCATCGTTTAGTTCGTGAAATAGTCTTAATACATGCAACTCGTGATAAATTGACAATCAGTCGGCATTACTTACGATAAACATTGGAGAATAGGTGTCAAATATAAACAGATTTCTGAAGATTTTTCAGTGGCGCTCTCGTATGAGAAACCAGTATAACAAGGATGAATCCGTATTTATAGACAAAATGTGAGTTATGGTTTTGAAGTAAGGGATGGGCGAATATAAGGTGCAGAACAAAGGAACGTTGCGAAGTGGAGCCATCAATGGCGTGAACTGGAAGTGTTGAGGAGATTGGGAACTGGTTGGTACCCAAGAGAATGGATTATGTAAATCGGGAGTAAACGGAAGAGCGGCCAATGGAATGTGCCCCGTCTACTCACATTCCTGTACGTACTGCCGGTCCACTCGACTGATACTCGATATGGCTAGCGATCCCATTCGATTCTTCCTCCCACACCACCGCACAGGAAATGGGCCTGTTCCGGTCCCAGGTTACACTTCCTCAACATGGTGATTCCCCATGCTTTTGTTAACGTTCACGCACTCTTGCTACCAACTTAACAAACTTACTTCAGTGTTTTGAAACCTTAAACACTACATCTGTGCCAAACATGACATTCGTAATCCTTGTGGTGGCCTTGTAAATTGGAATTTCATCTTTAATTGTGTATATGTGTAAGTTTATCATTGTTTTCACAATACTTACGTAATTATATGTTTACTTTCTCTACTACTGTGCTTGCGGAAGTTTTGTAATCCACTAAAAAATTCGAAACCGAGATTTCACTGGAAATACATGTTTTGAGACTCCCTTAAAAAATTAAGTATTTTTAGAAAAAGGTGTGTTAGTGTCTATCTATAAAGAGCAAAATCTGATGTGTTGTACTCACATGACTTTCTCTACTCTTGTATTCTTACAAACTCTTATTTCTATATCTCCTTCGTGTTAGTTGAGATAAACATTTGTACAAATTATCTTATTGCTTATTTCCTTGTAAGGGGAATATGGACATAGAGAAGGTTTTGAGCGATAGTAAAATCTTTTAAAGCTTTCAAATTCTGTTCTCTTTGCACGGTTAACATAAAAAATTGAATATCGATGTTCTATTTGACAGAAGTGTAAGTTCTCCAAAACTCACAGAAATAACCAGACATATCTCTGAAATGCGTAACTCTACAACAAATTTTATTTAGACATAAATTGTGTATTTTAGTAAAATCTACATTTTTGTATAGTAAGATTTTGTCTATCTCTTACAGTTTACGAGTTATTCAAAAGTCATCCAGGGCTACACAGGCCATAGCAAGAAAATTCAAAACATTTTTTTTTTTTTTGATTCAGAGGGCATCAAAATATTTGTGGTGAAATCTCGACATCGAAAGTAAAAATTGCCTTTTTTCGATTTTCATGACATTTCTGTGATACATATCCATGAAATTATTTTGGTTCAGGTTGACGCAAATTTCCGGAATGGAGAATGGTTTTGACGTATAACATTTTCGGTTCTAGGAATCTGCGGCGAGTGGACAAGTGGTTCTGTTACAGTGAAAGGTGGATCTGAGTTTGGTTTAGTATTTTTATTGCGAATATCCATAGAAGTGAAATACTCGCGTGTTACACAAAGACATTTCAGTTTTCGAGTTCCTTTACATAATAGCGCACAAGAACCGCTATAGAATAACAAACCGTTAGTTGTAAATGTTATACTAGTCCTTCATTATACGTACACAATAATCTCTTGTGTGAAACGGTTTCAGTGAGCTTGTCGTCCTTCAGGACCTGTAGATCAACACTACCACGCTCTTTTGTAGCTTAGCGTAACGTGTCTTTGTCAGGATAGCGTGAAATTCTGTCCTTGTCCGCGGCGGGGAAAGAAAAACTTCCAACGTTGTGTTAGATCACGATCTCCTCCAACGTTTTAATACATTTGAGTCACTTTCTCGTTTATAATGGTATGGTTACTGTCTGCAAACAAAATACATGTGCTAGAGGTCCTGGGTTCGAATCCCGGCTGGAGGGTGGGAAGTTTACTTTAACTAGGATTATTCGCCATCCCCCTTAGAGTCTGGAAGTGTGAATGTGAGTGTAAATGTGTGAATTTAATGTGATAAGTTAATCCAAAGTAACAGAAACCCAAAGTTCAAAACCACCACGAAGCGAGTGAACACGATTGCTGTTGAGTGAGTAGAGAAAGTCGTGTGAGTGCGCACACGAGATGTGTTCGAGTTACCTAGATACATGTACATGCAATAAATTTAAGATTCTCTGTTGAAACTAGCTCAGATCGTTCCTAAAAAAATGTGTTGCACTCACATAACTTTCTCTACTCTTCTACTAACCATTCTTACAAACTCTTATTCATAGATTTTCGTGTTAGTGGAGATAAACATTTGCAAAAATTATCTTATTGTTTATCTCCTGGTGGGTACAAGGAGGCTGTGGAAACCCAGTAGGCTTTGAGCGATAGTCAATCTTTTAAAACTCAAATTCCGTTCTCTTTGTACGATTAACATACAAAAGAGTGAATTAGGATCTTGCATTTGACAGAAGTATAAGTTCTCCAAAACTCACACAAATAACAAGGCATATCTCCGAAATGGTTCACTCTACAAAAAAAATATTAAGAGATAAACATACTTTAGCAAGATCTACATTTTTTGTATCGTAAGATTTGGTCTATCTCTTAACGGTTTACCAGTTATACAAAAGTTATCCAGAATAAATACTACAGGGTCAATAGCCAGAAAATTCAAGATATACATTACATTTTCCATTAAAATATCTCAAACATATGGCATTTTAATAAAAATCGTTAGAGCCATTTTCAAGAAAATTGTCCATGTAAAGGGTAGTTTAGGGTGAAGCAATTTTGATCAAAATCTTCGTATAGCATCCCTGAAAGACATTAAAGTTAAATACCAAATTTGGTTTTTAACCGACTTTTCTTTTTTGAGTTATGCTATCCACAGAGTGACACACACACGGACGGACGGTTTTGTAAAAAAATGCTATTTTTATTCCGAGGGTCTCAAAACATATTTTCGATGAAATCTCGACATCGAAATTTTAGGTAGAATACAATACTTCCTCTGCTATACTATATACTATACGTAGCAGAGAAAGTAAAAAGAACAGCAAGAATATTCATGTAAAACTACCCCAGCGTTTCAATGAGTTTAAATTAGTTTGTTTATAAATTCTATGTCTTTTGAGTCTATGACGAAAGTATGTGGTTATTATGGCTGTGATTTGCACGAGAAATATGTGCCCTTGAATTTAAGGGGCTGTGAGTATGCAATTCCGCCAGCAAACAAGTTGTTCCCCGGTGAGAAGATAATTTCCATTAGCCGGCCACGCGTCCAAACGAATGCTCGCATTCTGCTATACCAAAAGAACCCTTTGGTTTTATGTTTGTCAACAAGTAGCTGTTGCTGCTACCAACTCATGAATTTTTAGGGTCCATGCATTTTAATGAGTTTGTCCGTTCCAGACTTGGCTCATCTAATTATTGAGCGGCAAATAATAATGATCACATGAATGGAATACTATGCTTTCATGTGTGGCGTTTAGGAAGCGGATGTTGGGCTTCCGAATCCAGTGGTAAATTGCAGGTCTTTTCCCCTCGGTTTTCTGTTCTCGTAGTTACCACAGAATGGGGCTGCATATTGGATACCTGAAGCATTTTCACTTTCTCTTCTGCGTATAGTAGGTAGGGGAAGTATTGCATTCCACCCAAAAATTCGATATCGAGATTTCACCGGAAATTCATGTTTTGCAACTCCCTGAATCACGTCCCTCCAAAAAAATTAGAAAAGGGCCCCGTATGTCTATGTCTCTGAACAGCATAACTCAAAAGCGAAAGGTGAGTTAAATTCCACCCTCCAAGGATACGACACGAAGATATTGAAGAAAATTGCTCACCCTAGACTGCCTTTTACACGGACTTTTTTTCGAAACTTTTGATTTTCTACAAAATGACTAATTATTTTGATTAAAATAGCATATGTTTAAGATATTTAATTAAATGTATATCTTGCATTTTCTGGGAATATCCTCAGATCTTCGTTCTGGATGATTTTTGCGTAACTAGTAAATTATCTCCTTCGTGTTAGTTGAGATAAACATTTGTACAAATTATCTTATTGTTTCCTTGTAGGTGCAAGGGGAATATTAGAATACAGTAGGCTTTGTGCGATAGCCAAATCTTTTAAAACATTCAGATCCCGTTCTCTTTGCACGGCTAACATATATACAAATGAACAACGATATTGCATTTGACGAAAATTTGTTTTCCGAAACTGACACAAATAACAAGGAATACCTCCGAAATGGTTCACTCTATAAAAATTTATTTGGCGAGATCTATATTTTTGTACAGTAAAATTTGGTATAGGTATCTCTTATGGTTAACGAGTTATTCAAAAGTCATACAGAGTAAATACGACTACAGGGGCTATAGCCAGAAAATTCAAAATATGCATTTCATTTGTCATAAAAATATCAAGCATATGTCATTTTAATAAAAATCATTAGAGCCATTTTAAAGAAAATAAAAATTTTCCATGTAAAGGCTAGAAGGGTGGAGCAAGTTTCTTCAAAATCTTCGTGTCGCATCCTTGAAAGACATTAAACTTAAATACCAACTTTGGTTTTTAACCGACTTCCATTTTTTGAGTAATGCTGTCCACAGACTGACACACAAGCGCGCGCGCGGACAGTTTTCCAAAAATGCTTATTTTGGATTCAGGGGGCCTCAAAACATTTCCGGTGAAATCTCGACATCAAATTTTTGGGTGGAGTACAATACCTCCTCTACTTTACTATATACGTAGTAGGAAAAGTAAAAATGAAGTGGGAAAAAAGAAGTTTGACTGGACTAGTCGTTTTGTCATCTCTGGTGTCAGAAGTGGGTTTCTTTAGTTGCAGTTTTCTTATAATATTAATAAGAACATAATTCAGTAGACAAGTTATTTTGTAGCGGTTCTTGTGCACCGTTATGTCAAGGAACCTAAATCTATTTCTTTGTGTAACACGCGAGTATTTTCACTTTTGTTTAATGGATATTTGCTATAAAAATGCTAAACCAAGTTCACATGCACTTTTGCTAACACGAAACCTTTCTAAATAAGCCATATGACCTTTATAGCGTAATACAAAGTGAAAAAGTGACTTTAAGAATCAGTTTCAGTAACGAGTGTCGAGAAACAGTTGTATCGTCCCATTCGCTGTTTACAATACTATAATCGGGCAAATGATGTTGGTTTCTGGCCGAAATGTTTGACCGTGAAAAGAGGCAGACAGAGAGAGAAATAGTGACAGCAGTAGCGGCACCAGGACGAAGCTGAACGGAAGTTGAATGTGTAACCAAACAGAAGAGATAGGGAGCGTAACCATACGGCACGCTGCTTGTTCAGCCAGGTGTTGCAAGAATCAAAACGACATCCATGGTTCCTGTCTTTGTGATGGCCAAAAGCACAATATGAAATATGCTCCAAAAGTCACCGCGATACCAATACAGGCAAATGGCATGGTGGATATTGAACAAAATGCGTATAGTGGGTAGAGGAAGTATCGTATTCCTTCCGCAAATTCCGATATCGAGACTTCACCGGAAATATAGGTTTTGGGACTTCCTGAGTAATTGATGTTAACACTATAACAAAATAAAAATGTATTGCACGCATGACTTTCTCTACTCTTTCACAAACTATTCTTACAAACACTTATTCCTCATTTAAGAGGTGGAATCAGTACTGAAAAATTCAATGCCATAGCCGGGATTTGAACCTCGGATCTTCCACATCGAGCGGCTGCTTTAACCACTAAGCTACCATAACCAACTTGTCAGTATGACAAATTCCCCAGCCGATTCGTATTTCTCCCGGTAGACCACAAGGGAATCTTACATCAGAGATAAATAACCCAAGGGTTAGCCATGGTTGGCCATGGTTAAAGCAGCCGCTCGATGTGGAAGATCCGTGGTTCAAATCCCAGCTATGGGACTGAATTTTTTAGTACTGATGCCACTTCTTAAGCATTGTCCACACTGGGCTTGTGTGTTTAAAAACACCAGCAGTAAGTTTGTTGACATAAATAAATAGTTTTTACTTATTCCTCATGTTAATCGAGATAAACATTTGCAAAAAGTATCTTATTGCTAATGTCCTTGTAGGTGCAAGGGGAATACAGTAGGCTTTAAGCGATAATCAGATGTTTTAAGAGTGGTCGATATGTGATGACTTTGAAATTTCGTTCTCTTTGTATGACCAAGAGATTAAAAAAATTCAATAACGACCTCCCATTTGAGGACGGTCTATAAGTATTAGAAAATTCTGACAAATAACAAGGGACATCTCCGAAATGGTTCACTTTACAAAAAACTGTGTTTCGATATAAGTTGTGTGTTTTAACGAGAGCTGCATTTTTTGTACAGTAAGATTTGGTCTATCTCTTACGATTAACCAGTTATGCAGAAGTCATCAGGACCATGGGCTATAGCCAGAAAATTCAAAATATGCATTTCATTTGCCATAAAAATATCTTAACGATTTAATCAAAATCGTTAGACTCATTTTTGAGAAAATCAAAATATTCCGTGTGAAGGGTAGCTTAGAAGGGTAGTTCAGAAGCGGCGTCAGGACTGGTTTTCTCCGGGTTCTCCGGTTTGCCCTGCCACTCATTCCACCAACTGCTCCATCATCATCTTCCAATTCATATATTTCTCCTGCATTTCATACCATCCTGTTTGGCTGACCACTCACTTCCAGGTCTTCACTCTGTCCGGTCCATAGGGTCCTCTGCTCCGCGACAGGCGTCTGGCCCTAGATACTGGCTAGTAAGTCCTAAGAGGTATCAGTCTTCCATAATCAGATAGCGAATATAGAGCTTATTGAAGAAATGCATGTCAAATGTCTTTTCTGTAGCATTATACATTTTCAAAATATTCGTTGTCATATTTTGAAATGTTCTCAAGTTGAACGGTCATGCGACAGCTATAAAGCAACTTAAGAATTTCTGCTGTTTTTCGGCTTGGTTCACTATTAACCCTTCCTGAAATGTAAAGGTTGGAAGTATTTGCTTTCACATAAATATGTGAATATATATAGGATGTTGTGAAGTTGCAATGGGTAGAGACATGTGCCAAGACATGTACCATTTTTGGACATCTTTTCCAGTCCCTATTCTTTTTAAGGACCAATAGTTTTAGGTATAAAACCTAGCGATTGTAAAAACAGTTTTCAGGTAAATGTTACTTATATGAAGAAAGTAAAGCCATAAGGGTAATTCTGGTTAGAATGTTGCTAAACTTTGATAAACGGTTAAGAACTAACTGTATGATTTAACTGTTGCACATTTAGTATTGGATGATGTGACATAGATACTGTTTGACGAAATATGGAAACACAGCTAAGCACACCCATTTGCTGGGTTTTATGGGCAAGGCTTTTACAGCAAGCAGAAATATCGTAAAACTCTTCAGAGGCCAGGATTGGAAGTTGCACCATATGGCCTTATAGAAATGTGTCATAAAATGAGTTCAGTTTGAGTGATGGGCTCGTCAAGAAACATTTCCTCTCTCAGCAGATTCCTAAGGTCTGTTGCCAGAAATAAATCAAGGCGAATATATTCCATATTTAGGAACATACATCAGCAGATTATGTTCATATGTTGTGCAATAGCTAAGGAGTGAACGTTTGAAACGAAAAAGGGAGAAGAGGAAAGCAGGAAAAAGCATATTTTCTATAGGATTTGCACTTGCCTTAAACGATGAAACTTTGAATGTTGCAGTTATGACTTCTTCTGTTCTATTCTTATAAAAGTTTATTGTGAGGGTGAAATTCAATACTTCCCCTACTTACTATACGTAGTAGAGAAAGTAAAAACTTGTCCATTTTGTTCAGGATCAGCCTACCGTATTCCTATATTCCCCTTACACCTACAAGAAAATTCGCAATAAGGTAATTTCTAAAAATTCTTATGTCGACTAAAATGTAGTATATAGCGAAATAAGCATTTGCAAGAATAGTGTGTATAAGAGTGAGTATAGCTCCACATATATTTACGAACAATTTCTCCAAATTGAGCTATATTAAAAGTCTGTATCGCAATATGTTACGCGACGATCACTTGGTGTATCTTCTAAGGCTGTGTCAAATATTGATACACTTCTTAAACGTAATCAGTGCCCAAGAAATCAGTAATGAACAGATGTTTATCGTATAAGATTTGAAAGTGCTTTCCTAAATGAAAGGTAACGTACTGGTCACCAACCCACCACTGCAACACAACACACGGTAGGGGTTAAAGAGAGGCAAAGTTCGCGGATGTTGGAAGGAGGTAAACCCACTCTCCCCTTTGTTATAGTTGGTTAAACTAGAAGCCTTGGACTTACTTACAATATGTAAGTCGCCATTGAGGTGTGTTATATGTTTTTGAGATCTTGTGTGGTTTACAGAGAAAAATAGGAGTCATTTGGAGATTTTACTGTGGTCCTGGCATGTTACCATGGTAGCTCAGTGATTAGAACAGGCAAGCAGAGTCCGGAATACCCGTGGTTCAAATTCCGGCTATGGCATTGCGTTTTTCAGTTTCGTTCTACCCTTTCCAATAACAAAAGAAATATTTCGGGAATGGATAACATCACAAACACTTTTACTTCAATGAATTGCGTGCTTTAACGAGATCTACACTGTAAGATTTTGTCTATATCTTACGGTTTACCAACTACACAAAAGTGGTTCAGAATAAAGATCAGTTCAAAGGCTATTCTCAGAAAATTCAAGAAATGCATTTTATTTCTTATTTAAAATAGCTTAAACATGTGGCATCGGTGGAATAATTTTTGAGAAAATAAGAAGTAACCCAAAATTGTCTATCAAAAGGGTGGTTTAGAATGGAGGGGTGTGGGGGAGGAGGTTCAGAACCAATCACACCCTTCGAAGCTTCCGAACTTAAGGGGACACTGGTACCAAAATGGCCAAAAATGCTATTTCTTTGAGAAACCATTTTTTTAAAGAAATGTTTTCAACATGTCCAGAATATGGCCATTAAATACAAATCCAATTGGAAATTGGTATATTTCAATTGCAATATTTCCAGTAAGTGTGTTCCAAAACTTTAAATAGCTTTTTCTCCATATAACAATTTTTGTAGTTTGGGATAAACTTTTTGGCAATAAATATTGATGGATAAAGTTGAAACTTTCAGGATATGTAGAATATAACTTGTTAAAGAAAACTGTGCATTGGTTTGTTGATCACACTCATACAATAAAGTATATGTTTTTTTTCCTTTGTAATTATTACTGATATTTCTTTTTATTCTATTCTAAATAGAAAAAAAATTCATATTTCTAATAAATATTAATATTTTGGAAAACTAATGCATAGTTTTATTGCAAAGGCATAGGAAAACTAGCATACCAAATTTCAGGCCTCTAATTTAATTTTAAACTACAAATAGTATACCTTTTATTACTCTTCAATTCTTTCCAAAAAACATAATAAACAATTTTTAGTTTCAAAACTATTTAATATACAGCAATGAAAATTATACCAACAGTATATCATGCCAGGTGCAACTTAACCGAGAAATTTCATTAAAATTGGTTAATGAGGGAAGAAAGACAATTTGGTACCAGAGTGTCGTATTTAACCAACTTTGTTTACACACACACACACACACACACACACACACACACACACACACACACACGCACACACGCACGCACGCACGCACACACACACACACACACACACACACAGGCACAGCTTTCTCTGTTTCCTTTTTTGTGGAATACGCTTCTTCGCCTACTTTCTGTAAGTAGAGAAAGTAAAATGATAAGGCATAGAAAGCCTGATTGCATTATCATGCTTTCTGTGCCTTGTACCCATTATCGTGTGGCTCGGAATCAGTGAGGTACACGCCTAGGTCTCACACACATACTCTGAGTTGAATTGAAGTGCTACTTATAATTGTCATTATTAAGGCCCGGATTTTGATGACCTAAAGTACTATAGAAACGGGCTATAAAATTGCTGCAAAACACAAACAGCTTGGAATTACATACAATTAAATTCAAGTACTGTCTTAGTATTACCTTCTCTACTATATATAGTAAGTAGGGGAAGTGTTGTACTCCACCTAAAAATTCGATGTCGAGATTTCACCGGAAATATGTTTTGATGCCCCCTGAAACAAACAAAAAAAATTTAGAGAAAGGTCCGTGTGTGTATTTATTTCAGGCTGTGGACAGTATAACTCAGAAACGAAAAGTAGGTTAAAAACCAAATTTGGTATTTAAGTTTAACATATTTTAAAATGGCTCTAACGATTTTGATTAAAATGTCATGTTTGAGATATTTTTATAACAAATGAAATGTATATTTTGAATTTTCTGACTATTACACATGTCCTGTTTACTCTGGATCACGTTTACATAACTGGTAAACCGTAAGAGATAGACCAAATCTTATTTTAGAAAAAGGTATATCTTTTTAAAACACACAAGTTATGTCCAAAGAAATTTTTCTGTAGAATGAACCATTTCGGAGATATTCATTTTTATTTGTGTGAGTTTGGAGAACGTATACTTCTATCAAACAGAACGTTGTTATTCAGTTCCTTTTTTTTCCCCCTTAAAAAAGGAAGATATTTCGCTTTTTCGTAAACAAAACCTAGCAACCCTAGTGTGGCTCCGAGAACTTTTTGTAAAACTATTTTGCTGGCCGAGTTTTGTCGTAAAGATCAAGGTTTTTTGTGTATAATGTTGTGTTTCATGTTGCATGCCTTTGCAAAATGTTCAGTACCTATGCGTCACTGCTGAATCAAGTTGTAATCACAAATGACAATTTTCTGATGAAGTTGCCAGGAACACTTTCTTGCTCATCACTTGTGTAGCTGGTAGGAGAGAATGCACACCCGTTATCACTTTGGCTCGTCGGCACTCCAGTCCGTTTTCTCCACTTCGCCCGCCCTCCAGATCAAGTTCGTGACTAAATGACATCCTGCCCATTCCATAAAGAGGAAAGTGCTGCTTGTTTTTTCTAAGAGCATCCGTCACTACTTACAGTAGCAAGTAAGTGCTTTCTTTAATTTCACGTGTCCGCAACATTTCACCAGTGCTGGCTGGTTCGTGTGCAGTCGTGGTATATTGCTTGGAAACAGAACATACTTACCAATGGACATACCATCTATTTTAGGCTTTCTAGGGCGGTAAAAATTAATACAGCTGTTAAGGGTATAAGTGCACATATTTGTACTGGTAATGACTGAGTAATGAACAATATAACATCAATATTTAATTAATTTGCGGACTTCTTAAGAGTAGTATGTTTTCAGGTTGTTTAGTGCCTTCATGTAGGTATGCCTATTTTATCAAAGACAAGTTTGCCCAGTTCCCTACTACACACAACTTAGATTACCTACTTGCAACTGGTTTTATCAATTCTATTTGTGGTTCAATTTCACGGAAATACTTGTTTTAACTTTCGCGTGATGAAATATTAATATCACTTCAAACACTAGCTTCTGCTGTGTGAAAACTGCATTGTAACAGTATGCGTGGTGCGACCCTCAAAAGCAGTAGCTAGATGCATCCCACATTCCCTTAGAACTTTAGAAGACAGGTCTGTGTTACAATAGAGGTGAGCCGTTTAGTTGTACGAGTCCAAACATTTAACCAATAGACTTCCAAGAATGTTTAGATTTTGGGTTCTGAAACTTCATTCTATTAAGAGTGAGGCGTCCAAACTCGCGAAAAAATGACCCTTAAAAGTGGTTCAATGTCACCCAAAATGTTATGAGCCACGTATTTTTATTTTCTTTACTACGTAAAATAGGGTGTTGTATTCCACCTAAAATTTCGATGTCGAGATTTTACTTGAAAGATATGCGTTGAGGTCTCCTGAATTTAAAAAAAGAAAAAGCGTTTTTAGAAAACGGTCCGTGTCTGTTTGTGTTTGTGAACAGCCTAACTCAAACACGAAAAGTCGGTTAAAAACCAAAGTTGGTATTTAGTTTAATATCTTTCAAGAATGCGACACAAAAATTTTGAACAAAATTCCTATCCTTTACATGGAATTTTTTTCGAAAATGTTGCCCTTCTCAAAAATTGCCCTAACGATTTTGTTAAAAACCTATGTGTTTAATGCAAATGAAATGCATATTTTAATTCTCTGGCTGTAACCTATAATTCCTGTTTACTCTTGATGTCTTTTGCATAACTGCTAAACCGAAAGAGATAGTAATCCGAACTGCATTTTTTGTGGAGTGAACCATTTCGGAGATAGTCCTTATTCGTGTGAATTTTGCAATATTAAACTTTTCTCAAATGGAAGGTCGTTGTTCACTTTTTTATCTCTTGACCGTGCAAAGAGAGCGTAGCATCATCAGGAGTAAAGATACAATCACCGAAATCCGGGCCCTACCCAGTTGTATTCACTGTTTACTATGTTCATGATCTTTGGATTTGTCTACGTTGGGTTTCCTTTCTAAACATTAAATGCACACACATAATTTAAAGCCTCATTGTAAATCCAATCTTTAAGGAAGACGGGGAATAATACCAGCAAGAAGAAGAAGAAGAAGAAGAAGAAGAAGAAGAAGAAGAAAAGTCCGTCATCCATCCGGGAACTGAACGCAGTACCTGGACTTGGAAGATAAGCATGCTAACAACAGAAACAGCGATACAAATTAAGTCACATGTTAGATATAGCTCGTCGGGGTTAGTTTGGTTTGATACTGTGAAAGTCTATTTCTGTTTGCATGTGTTCCCAGACTAGCCAACCCCAGCGAGATAGCTTATCCTAAAACAAGGCTGTACAGGTTCTTAAAACACAGACCCGCTAATGGAACATGCGGCCAGTCTTATGAACATTATTGTGGGTGGCACCTCAAGTGCCAACATACACCTAATCAAATAGCTTGAAGTTTATGTATGTAGTGGGTGGCACACGTGGCACAACTGGCACGGTTAACAGTAGGAAAACGTTTTATTTCTTACATTCACATTACTTCCTCTACCCACAATCTCTTATTACTTTCTCTACTACTAAGTAGAGGAAGTATTGTATTTCACTCAAAAATTCGATGTCAAGATTTCACCGGAAATAAATATTTCCTGCAAAATCTCTTTATCGAGGTTTTTTTTTAATGTAATACTTCCAGTAGAGAGAATAAAAATACATAAATAGCTTAGGCAACGATGGGGTCATGAGGTTTAACCCATCCCTCAGTTTTCTTCTTCGGTTTGCGTGCTTTACAAAAAGTTTCTATTCTTTTAGCAGTGTGTCGCCGTGAAGTCCGACTACCCGCAAAACATGGTGGTATAACGGAAAGATACGACACCGTGGACGACAAATTCGCATCTCTGGCTTAGAATATCAACACCAATAATAGATCCACGTGACAAATTGGCATTAAAAAGACGCTCATGTGCAAAGTAAGCGTTTCATATTGAATCGCTGTACCATAAGACGTATTATCAATGTTTTTATTGCCAACTATCGAGATCAAATGAGAGATTGAGGTAAATCTCGTTCTTTAGATTAGTGAATGTGATTATCTAATGAACAAGTATTATAAGATTGGCCATCCTTATAGTAAGTAGTTAAAAATAATGTGTTAAGATAGCTCCCACTTGCTCAAAGTCAGGACTTGGCTTGTGGCATGAGACTTTTGAGGCTAAAACAGGAAAAATCCTATGACAGTTGATTGCGATTAGAGACAGCTTTGGCACCGTACAAGCACACCTCTGATATGAATCCAGTATGCGTGGCTCGGGAATTCGGGCTGGAAGGTTAAAGCTTGACCCGTTTTCCGTTTCCGTTCCTGGGTTCCGCCATACTGCCCGCTGTGAACACTCACATTGTAATGGACTTCCCGTTTTGATTTCCGTTCCCGGATGTTGTGATTCAGCCTTAATATTGGCCGGGGCCTAAGTTATAACTGTCCAGTGCTACGTTCAAATTACCTAGAAGTTAAAATAAAAATACAGGATGGATGTCTAGTTTTTTCACTAGTAAAGCAGAGGAAGTATGTATTTTACCAAAAAATTCGATATCGAGATTTCATCGGAAATATGTTTTGATATTCCCTAAAGCCAAAGAAAAGAATTCTTAGAAAAATGTGTGTGTATGTGTCAACGAACAGTATGACTCAAGAGGGAAAAGTCGGTTAAAAACCAAGGTTGATATTTAAGTTCTTCCAAGGAAGCAACACGAAAATCTTGAAGAAAATTGCTCCACCCTAAACTACCCTTTACATGCAGCATTTTTCGAAAATCTTGATTTTCTCAAAAATGACTAACGATTTTGATTAAAATGCCATGTTTTCGTGAGTTTTATGGGAAATGAAACGTGTACTTTTAATTTTCTGCCTCTAGAGCATGTAGTCCTGTTTACTCTTGATGACTTGCATAACTGGTAAACCGTAAGAGATAGACCAAATCGTACTATACAAAAAATATAGACCTCGTTAAAACGCAGTTCATATCAAATGATCTCCATTTCGGAGATATTCCTTGTTATTTATCAGAAGACATTCTCAAATGGAAAGGCATGATTCATTTTTTCATCTTGGTTATGCAAAGAAATAGGAATTTCATTGTTCACATAGGGACCACTCTTTGACTGTAAAAGAGTAGAGAAAGTCGTGTGAGTGCAACACAGGAGTTTTAGAAAAAGGTGTGTTGTTTGTGTGCGAGTGAGAGCATAACTCAAAAACGAAGAGTTGGTTAAATACCAAACTTAGGATTTAATTTCAGCATCTTCCTTCTAAGCATAGAAGTGGTTAAATCTGGACATAAAATTTTTGGGAGAAATATACCGTATTTTATCGCGTAATTCCCCCCTTTTTTTCTCGAAAAATTTGCTTGAAAACACTGGGGAGGGAATTATGCGAGTGGTGCTTCTAGGAATTCAGAAAGGAAGGGAAACCATGTAGTATTATGTAAAAGTTATATATGTAGGTATACAGTAATTTGTGAATGAACTGGATACATACCACGGTTTCATTGGGCATACAATGAATTGTTTCATTGTTTCTTTTCTCTGACTATTCTGCGGTCTATCATCACTATTTTCATTTATATCTGGCTCATCTTCATGTTCACTATTCCACAAAATGTCGTCAGAACCATTAATGGCATAACAAATACCAGTTCTTTTTTTAAACTCTTCTTAACAATATGAGGACTTGTAACAAACTGACTTAGAAATACGTCTGCAACTTCGCATTTAAATTTTATAATACTTGTGACAATGGCAATACGAGTATTTTTGTGGCAAGCACTGCGTCTATTGTTGTCCGTGACAGGCACCGTTACATCGATTGTTTTTTTTTTTTTTTTTTTTTTTTTTTTTTTTTTTTTTTTTTTTTTTTTTTTTTTTTTTTTTTTTTTTTTTTTTTTTTAATTAACGTCCTCCAACATTGCGTCATATCGGACGGTGAGTGAATGAAACGGGTGAAATGATGCTCAAATGAGCCCGAGGTCCATGGAGCTTTAAGTTACCCGACATTCGTCTTCTCAGGATAAGGGAAAACCTCGGAAAAAACCTTACCCAGATAACTTACCCTAAGCGAGATTCGAACTCGCGACCTCTTGAACGTGAGGCAGACACGCTAACCATCACGCTATCGAGGCGGGCATCGATTGTTGTGCATTTCAAGTCATTTCAAGGCCACTCCAATAAGAACGAACCAGGAGAGGGAATTGTGTGATGTTTAATAGGTAAATAATTTTTAGTGATGAAAAATCATAGGGGAGGGAAATATGCGAGGGGGGGGGGGCTTATGCGATAAAATACGGTACTTCCCCTTCTTACTCTATGTAGCATAGAGTTATGATATTTCGTTTATCATCAAAATTATTATATTCTTGTACATTTTATTGGGTTTTACTTTACTCAGTTTGTTCAAGTTGTGCATTCCAGAGTTTATCCAAATTAAAATGTTAACTTGCAAGTTTTTAAATGTTTATGAGCTTGGCAAAGGTATAGGGAACATTCTTGCCATTTTGAAGTCCATGCACCTACGCAAGGCCGTGGTCACGCATGTGTGTATTATGAATTCTCCATCCGTCCACGTTTCCTTCTCTCATTGTGCACGCAGAGAATTGTAAGCACAAGAGTGAACAAAATTGTAAGCAGTAAAACAATGCTATTAATTGTAATCAGATATTTCTACATACTGAAATAGTATACGTCCACGATTAACTTTCGTGTATGTTTAAATTGTTGACCCAGAATATTACTATTGAAGGGCAGTCCTTATGACTTCTGTATTTTTAGTATTTTTTCGGAGGGCAACTCCCACGTTGTAGCTAGACTGCCTTGACCCCTTCTTTACGATCCTTGCGCTTCCATGTTGGGCTTCTCCATCAGTGGATATGAATAGCAAATGTACGCACGAATAAGCCATAGTGAACAGTGCAGTAAAATCGTGCCGAAGTTCAGAGTTGGGCAGATAACAGTCCCATCTCATATTACATGATCTGGAAAAAAATTATGTTGGCTATTCTTTTTTCAATGTGTTTAGTTTCATTGTTGTGATTATGTTGGCTGTGCTTTCTTCAGTGTTTAGTTTCATTGTTGTAAATTATGTTGGCTGTGCTTTCTTCAGTGTTTAGTTTCATTGTTGTAAATTATGTTGGCTGTGCTTTCTTCAGTGTTTAGTTTCATTGTTGTAAATTTGTTGGCTGTGCTTTCTTCAGTGTTTAGTTTCATTGTTGTAAATTATGTTGGCTGTGCTTTCTTCAGTGTTTAGTTTCATTGTTGTAAATTTGTTGGTTGTGCTTTCTTCAGTGTTTAGTTTCATTGTTGTAATTATTTTGACTATCCTCTCTTCAGCTTTTAGTTTTATTGTTGTAATTATGTTGGCTATCCTATCTTCAGCTTTTAGTTTCATTGTTGTAATTATGTTGGCTATCCTATCTTCAGCTTTTAGTTTCATTGTTGTAATTATGTTGGCTATCCTCTCCTCAGCTTTTATTTTTATTGTAGTAATTATGTTGGCTATCCTTTCTTCATATATTGCTTTCGTAAATTAAATGCAACGTGCATATAACCAAACACAGTTGAGTGCTAAAAGAATGGCACAAGCCGCATAAAGTGGAAGGAGGTAAATCCAACCTCACCTCTTTCGCAAATGTTGGACATTTCTGCCTTATGCAGTTTCGTTCCAGTGTTTTGATTAGGAACATTCAGACACAAGGATGAAACATTACATTCCAGTGCTATTATATTGTGAGGAGGGAAGGAAGGGAGACTCTTGTTCCAGTTCTCACCAGACGACAGACGAAGACATCCTAACATTTCTTGGCAGTGAGACTGATGTCGAGGAACAAGGATGTCGCCCCTGTCGCTGGCGCATTCCTTTCCGTAAATTCCTCCAAGGTTAACGCTATGAGCTACTAGCAACACACACTTTTTATTGATACGCTTATTTTGTTATTTTTGTTTATGGAGCGAAAAAATTCTTCCTGCGGCAGTAACCGGTTCTCTTGGTCGAAGGAATGCGTTAATTCCCCTTCCTCCCTATTGCGATAAACATTTTGTTCTATTTCTTTCCATAGGCGCTCTGCATTTTTACCAAAATATTATGCGCACCTCGGGATTCTTTTGATGAAGTCAGATATGGTTTGCCACGCATACGATTGTACGAGTTCATGAGCTTTTGCTCGCCTTGAGAACACATTCTCATTTTATTGCAGACTAGATGACTCGGTGAAGTTCGTACTGCCTAAAATTGATTTCATTATAATTCTTCATAAGTGATTATCAATGCCAATCAACCTTCCAGCCCCAATTCATTGAGATCGATAATAATAGACCCATCGTGTATGGTTTGAGGATTGTTTGGTTATTAAATGAAACTTGTTTGTGATTCAGATTTAATGTCTTATTTATATGCAAGATAAATGCAGTTAACATTTAATACAAAGCTTTCTGGTGTCGTTCTCTCCTTGGTATGTAATAAATAGTGTAAAATGAAAACTATTTTTAGCGTTACTCAAATTTGTTGAACTTACCTTCAGAACTTTACAATATTGAAATCCTCCAACTAATTCCTCGAGTTTCGCTAAAACATATTTTGTGGTTATGTCTAAGCCTACCCTAATTCCTCGAGTCTCGCTAAAACAAAATTGAATGAATTTGTTTATTTTAAACCCTACAAAGTCAATTTGCCTTAATGGAATAGCTGATCAAAATGAATCTTAGCAAAATGTAATTACATTCGATTTAACCAAACCTATTCTCAAAACCCACTACCCTTTTTTACGAAAAAAAAAAAAGACTATTTTAAATGTAACAGATTCAGTTGCCAAATGCTATATTCACCAAAATGTGATATATTGAAAGTAATTCTGAGGTGGCAATTGCCATACAAAATTACCAATTTCGATTTTTCGGTTGTTCCTTTGGGTTTTTCCCAATGTTCTTTTCTAAACCATCACAATATTGAGGCGAACGAAACAAAACAGGAGCTATTCAAATCACTGGAGTCATTTTCGATTTTTTAAAAAATTTATTTAGAGTCGCTTTAACAATTAAATCATATCGCGAATATTCCATATAATACAGCGGTGTACAATAAACTTGTTACAATTATTTAACCAAAATCATGAAAATACTAATCAACAAATCAGTGCAACAAAAATATCCTTCATATTTTTTTTGTGAGGCTAACGCAATGCAATTGATTATAACGATTGATTGATTGATTGATTATAATATATAACTATATATATGTTATCAGGCCTGGATAATCATATGGCACAAATAAAGGGTACTATGGACAAGATATCAAAAGACAGAACAATCAGTTAAAAATTAAATGTAAGGAATACGTATTGGAAGAAAGCGGACAGCTATGAGTAGATATCTGACTGACTTTTATTGGCAGGCTAAGAGCCATACGGTACCTGCTCTTTTAGGGCTTAACCACTTTCATGACAGGGTGTTGGATTTTGCAGAGTGGCGGGTTAGTATTAGGTGTAGGGGGTTGAAGGGAGGTAGCAATTTATGCTCCTCAAGGGCTGCCAGTCAGGGTGCAACTGTCGTTGAGTATGAAACCAAATATGAGTGATTTGAATTTTGAAATCCAAGCATCTCTTTGAAGAACTGTATGGGAACTCAGCCTTTGCTGCTGACGGGTTAGTTTCAGTGTTACCGTAAGTCATGCGGGGAAGCCGGTGACGCACAAGTGTGCGTTCTCTGGGATTATAATCCCCAGGAGACCTAACCAGGGCGCTCCGATGTTGTGGCAATGAGTCGTAAAATTGTGTAGCCCGGCACCTAATTTCATCCTCCACATACGGAAGAGATGAGACCTCGTGCGGTAGTCTCGAGGGGAATCTGCGGTATACACATCTGATGAGCTCTATTCTGTAGACACTGCAGACGCAGAAGATAGGAATCTGCGGCCATGCCTCAGATCTCGCAGGCGTACATTAAGACTGGGATTATGAGGGCCCGAAAAAAGGGTAGCTTCAAAGGAACAGGCATTTCGGACCTTAACATGGGGTGCAACAGGGCAGTTGACTCGCTGGCTCGATGCGAATCTTGTATGTGCTCCCGGAAAGTGAGACCCTTGTTGAGCTTCACTCCCAGGTAGCTGATGGTATTCGTTCATTCCATCCTTCTGAGATAGGTGAATGTGAGGAAGTAAGCAGGAAAGCGACGCTTAGTAAAGAGAATGGCGTGGTTTTTCTACAAGTTTATGGACAATCGCCAACACCAGCACCATTCCTGGAGGAGGTGAAGGTGTCTCTGGAATGGGAAGGAAGGTTCTGTGAGGGTTTTTGTAGAATATAGGAACACGTCGTCAGCATACTGGGCTATGTTGACGTGCTGCTCGGTTGGAATGTCGGCCACACAAACGCTGAAAAGCGTGGGGGACAAAACAGAACCTTCGGGGACTCCGCCTCGTATTGACCTTCGTGTAGATTTGTTTCCCGCAACTGAGACCACAAAAGATCTGAGCTTTAGAAATGAGTGTAATAGGTGTGGGTAGCTCCAGTTGGGTGAGTTTATGCAGGAGACCCACATGCCAGGTGAGTAGATATCTAGAAACTATAGTAAATAGTGATGGAAAAATAGAACAGGAGGTTCTAAATCGAACCAAGAAAGCATTAAAAGCTTACCAAGGAACAAGTAACAGTGGTTCCTCTGGAAGGCCCCAGAAGACCTAAAGACTTGGAGGTGTCGTGACAGTAAACCTTGGAGATCTCTGTCAATGTCTGTATCGCTAGTCTGTATCTGGCCGCCCAGTGACACCTCTAACCTCAACCTTCAGGGGGTGCCCCCTGGTACAGTAAGCCTAGCTTCAGTGCATAACCCACTCCGTATCTCTTCTGTTCCTATTGCTATTACCGATGCAGGGTAAAAACAGGAGTAGTGCGATAGCAGTTGTAATGAAATACGTGACAAGTATCTGTTTAAGTATGAAAATATAGGAATGAACAAATAAAAGAAGAGGTAAAAGAGGAAGTGGCTAATTAGTATAGAAGAAAGACAACTGAAATGGTTTGGTCAAGTCCATAGTATGCCCGAAGAAAAGAAAGCAAAGTATGTAATGGAAATAAGCGTGGAAGGAAGGAGTAAGGGATGACCTAGGATAAACCGGGAAGATAGAATTGAAATACTGGGAAGGATCAGGGGGAAACAATGGTAGAAATGAGGAAAATGTGTAGGGAACCGGAAGGCTTGGAGGGTCTGGATGGAGGGAGGCAAATCCAACGCCTAAGGGCATCAAGGGATGAAGGGAGGAGCAGAAGAAAGGGTAGCTTAGGATGCTGGAATTTGCAAAAAAATATTCTTTGAAAGATACTGAACTTAAATGCCAAATTTGGTGCTTAATCCACTTTACATTTTGAGTTAGGCTGTTCTCCCTCCCTCCCTCCCTCTCTCTCTCTCTCTCTCTCTCTCTCTCTCTCTCTCTCTCTCTCTCTCTCTCACACACACACACACACACACACACGTGCGCACATACCTTTTATTTTGGATTTACGGTAATCATGTTTGCCATCTTTACGGTTTGCTCATAAAATGTAGGAAGTGGAGGGCGTTTTTACAACTTAACGGTAAGGGAGGAGTTTTTACAGCTTTAAATTAAATTTGTTTTTATTGGCGTTTGTTTACTGCTGTGGTTCCCAGCATCCCAATCTACAAGTATATTGAGCGTGAAAGACCGCTTAATTTTGCTCAGAGACCTCCTTGTCAGACTTCCTTCCAAAGGAAGCTATGTTAAGGATTTTTGTGCTCGGGGAAAAAAATCCATCTTCCTCCACCGGTTGGAAACTGCAACCTCGAAGAAGAGGCTAGCAAAGATAAGTTTGCCCACTTTACCTTTCACACGATTTAGTTTACTTGCAACGGATTTCAACAATTCTATCTGATTTTCAATTTCGCGTGATGAAATACAGATATCACCTGAACCACTAGAAGACTACATTTGCAACAACAGACGTGGTGTGACCCTCAAAAGTAGCAGGTAGATTCACTCCTCATTCCTTTAGAGACAAGTCTGTCTTGCAATAGACGTAAACCGTTTAGTTGACTGGTCCAATGTTTAGCAAAATATTAATAGAGGGGGCCACGTTCCATTAGATTTCCTAGCATATTTAGATTTTGAGGTTATGAAACTTGGTTCTATTAGTATACAAATAATACAACTTGGATTCTTTCTTTAAATGGCATCTAACCTATAAAAATTCTTTATCAGATAAAAATGTCTTAAAATGCAGAAGAATGACCCTTAAAAATGGTTTAATTTCAGCGAAAATGTTATGAGCCATGTATATTTTCCACATAGTATGGACATACCATCATCAGAAAAAAGATGCGAAGTCATCGAAATCCGGACCCTACTAATCAGAGAAGCTAACGAAGAAGACACAATGCAACATTAATATTCTATACATTGATGCTTGGACAGTAATGTCACGACTTAGGCATGCGCAGAAGAATTCATAGCTGTCATCTGTGCCAATCAGTGCTTGACACCACGTGGCAGCACGCGCAAGTATAGGTGCCAACATTACGACACAAAGATATTATGTGTTGCATTCGCATGGGTTTCTCTATACACTATCGTTTATTTTTACATCGTTTCTACAAGCTATCAACTTCATGTTAATCGAGATGAATCTCTACAAAAATAGTTGTTACGCATTTTGTTGTATATACAAGCGCGATAGAGGCAAACGAATCGATAGTCAGATGTTTAAAAGCTAGCGTTTATTCAAACTGCACTTAAGTGAAGTACTGCCAACCTTATAATGGGTATTACTATTTCCAAGGCATTATATCCTTTGAAAATAATACGTGCATCTTCATACGCCTGGCCCATTTATAAGCTGTGTAACTTAAAATGAATCATATAATGATTCATAAAGTTTATAAAAATTTAAAGATGGTTTAACATGTTGTGTTAATGCCATTTACCGGATATATCTGGTAGATATAAAAGAAGAATATTTCATGTTCGAGTTCGTAAATGAGTTATAGTCCAAAAGTTAGAGTAAGGATGAGGCAAACGGACATGGCTGCAGGGGACAATTTAGTGTAATTTTCTTACCAATGTTGGTATTAGTGTAGTGAGAATCCATGCATACGTAAGAGTTGTGTGAACTATTATGGAAAGGACGTGCAATCCAGCAACACAAAGCAAACATGCAAGAAACATTTGTCATTTAATTACTTGAACTGTAAGATTCCACACGTGGCACATAAGGCTTTTATGGAAAAGAATGGTGTAGAAGAATGTCTTATATGTGTATGTAGAACATAAGGGATCTTACGAAGCTTACTAGAGTAAATATCTCCAGCTCGTGTATCCGAGTTACTTTGTTTTGCCGCATAGCGGGGCAGACGGACACGGCTCGCGTGAGGCAAAAGGACAGCGCACTTTTCGTCTTGCAATTAACTCAGCACAACTTTAAAAACAATTATAGATGTGAATCATATCTAAATAATGATGTGCATCATATTTATTAAGGTAAATCCAGTTGAGTGTTCATTTCCACATGAAAATCAGAACCTGTCGTTGAAAATTAGATTCTTAAATCTCAGAATCAAGCTTCTTGGAGAGTCTTCCCCACAAATAGTGGGAACACAATGCAACAAGGCCAGACTCAAGCTTCTATGCCGTCAACAAACTTCGAACAGTTAAGTTCTCCAGCAACTTCCCTGGAGATTAAAAGTAAACCAGGAATCAAAAGGAAATCCAGAAAATCTGATGTTACAAGCCTATAATTTATAAATGATCTGAAAGCTAGAAAAACTGCCCGCGCTGAAAAAGTAAAGGCAGCAGCAGCAGCAGCGAAAGTTTGTTCATTTAGAAGAAGCTTTTCTATAGAAAGAGAATATGTGCAAGAAATGCCAACAGTGTTACAAGGTGTAGAGACCGGAAATGATCCATATTTCGTGTATTATAATTGTATGAGTGATGACTGATTGGTGTGGGGCAAATGAACATTATAAATGTTTCAATTAGTTTTTTTAAGGAACAGTTGATGTTAACTCAACGAACTAAACGTCGGCAAAAGTAACTAGAGAGCACTATAATGGGGAAAATGTCACAGTTGGCCTTTGGTAATTTCCAATAGTTTGCGTCTATACTTTACACCGAATAGAAGAATGGAGGAGAGATTGACTGAATAAATCCAGCAGGGACACGCTTTACAAAGACGTGCGTTGAGATGTATTGTTTGGTAACAAGTAGGAACTTGTGCGAAAGGTTAGAGGAGTAACTTGTTTCAGTGTCGCTAGAGGTAATTGGACTGTAAGGGGAATAAAAAATGTGTAGCTACATCTGCGGCCTGTAAACCTGTTCGCCGCACATATTAATGCTGGTATTTACCTTGGCCTTGACATTGCGCTAGTGAAAGTTACTGCGCAAGCGTCGCTTCACCACTTCACAATACCATCAAACCATAAATAATATAATGTCGATAAGGGTCAGTGTTCAAAGCCCCGGCTGGGACAGTGGAATTTTTCTTTAATTATAATCATTCCCTAACCTCCGCAATACCAAACTGGATGGCTCAGGCCAGCGTTTGGGAAGTCCTGAGTTCGATTCCCATTACTCCACCCCACTCGTGACACTTGTGGTTGGGAGAGGTTGGTCACGCAGCGGCCGAGCGGTAGAACTTGGCTCCGAAAGGGCTGTTGCGCCACGGGGTTGCTATGTTTTACACGTTAATCCAGATACACATTTGTATGGCTGACAAAATTTAATGGCGAATGGTTCAACACAACATCCAATCACAGGCTATTAACGCCTTGCGTTAAACACACTGTGAATTCACGCTGTAGCCGGTGATATAAATATCATTTGCTTAGGATAAGTAATAGGAGGGCAGAATAAATGACTAGAAGAGGGTTGTTAGATTAGGTTAGGTGATGAGAAATCAAATTTAAATTATTTTGTTGTTTAACAACGTTGTCAGTTGCCAGGATGATATCAACGTCGCCAGTGTGCCGGAATTTCGTCCCGCAGGAGTTCTTTTACATGCCAGTAAATCTTCTGACATGGAGCTGTCGTTTTTAAGCACACTTAAAAACTATCGGTCTGTGCCGGATTTGAACCTGTGACCTTCAGATCGGTATGCAAGTGTCTAACCAACTGAGCCACCCAGACCGACATTAGATGATGAGTGTACATTAGACCATTAGAAGAGGAGGTTGAACAATTGAAAGGAATTATTATAGGGATAAAATGGCGGTCTCTAACGGAAATGTAATAGCAGTGTAACCAAATAATGTATTATGCGACGAAAGCATAGTAATAATAATAGCCATTACACTTACTTTTCGTACGACTATTTATACTGGACCATGAATCAAGTTTAAAAAATATTGTCCTAAATTTTAATCATGTATTTGTTATTCGATTGTACATAAGACATTGCACCATCAACTGCGAAATTATTGTCAAGTTGAGTTTGATACAATGATACAGCGAACATAAAACCTTCAAAAACGAGAAGACAAATTGAATTTATTAGTATGTTATTTATAATATTAATACTAATTTTGAGACAAACAGAGCCGATTTGTTTCACACCACTTTTACTCGAATTAGTTGTTATGCGATTGAACATATGAAAATCGATAGTTTCGCTTTCAGCTGTGTGGGAATGTGCGCAGACGGCAAAGCATTGTATGGTACATGCGAATCTTTTGATTGGTGGTTAGCAGCATCTTTATAATGAGGTGGATATGAGGTCCATTACAGTGGCGTTTAAGTGCTATATGGTCAAGCATAAATGACTAAAACATCATTCATAAGTATAAATCGAGAAGACTGCATGTAAATGTTGCGCTAAATACAGTAAAAATAAAACCAAATACTGTTCTAAAAATTTTCTAAAATTGCCCAATTTGGTGGTGGGCCGATGTCTTTTCTTATCCACTACTTACTCAAACATTACAAATGTACCATTGTTGAGTTTATGCCGTTGTCGCCCGCGCAGATTTTGGTCTACAGCGACGAAATGATGAAAACATGGCTGCCATAATGCGGGGAAACCGCGCATTTAAAATGGTCGCTCTGCAGTGAAACCACATTGCGCAGTAAGCGTGTCTGTGTGAACTCACCGATTTACCGCAGTGCCAATCGTCATCGAACATTATCTCATCTTAACGTACCGTGAACCGTACCGCGCCTTTGTGCTTGTCAGACAATCGTGCATTTCTGTTTTTTACTTCTTTTGAATGAAAGTGAACAAGCTGAAAGCGTTTTACCAATGTTGAACAAATGCACGACGAATATACTCGAGCGCATCTCGAAGTTACGTGGAACCGTTCAATATATAGTGAGCGAATATGTAGCCGAGGTCGTCAACGCAAGGACTCGTGAATGGCAGACCCCCGCTAACACCGACTAAGATTTTTCACAACTGGAACGTCTATTTCCCAAACTATCCTTTCATAATTATCATTTTATGTACTACCAGTGTTATTGCCTGTTTTCATGTGAAGTAAAACAGCGTTAAAGACTACTAAAATACGTATAGCAAATAATGCAATAAAGGTTTACTTTTTATCCCAAGAACATGAAGGTATTGCATTCCATCCAAAAATTAAATACCAGATTCTAATGGGAATACACGTTTTGAGGTCCTCTATGGAACATTTTTTTTAGAAACAAGTTGCACTTGTGTCTGTGAACAGCATAACTCAAAAACGAAAAATCGGTTAGACACCAAACTTGGTATCTAAATTCATTATCTTCCAAGGATGCAAAACAAAGATTTTCACGAAAATCCCCCACTCCAGACTACCTTTTACACGGAACATTTTCCGAAAATGTTGGTTAAATACCATATGTGTAAGATATTTTCACGCCAAATGGAATGAATATCTTGAATATATTGGGAATAGCCTGGGAAGTCCTCTTCAGTTTGGATGACCTTTGCTGGTAAACTGTAAGAGATAGACCAAATCTTACTCTGCAAACATGTAGATCTTGCTAAAACACACAATTTATGCCCAAATATTTCTTTTGTAGAGTGAACCATTTCGGAGATGTTCCTCGTTATTTGTGTGAGTTTTGGAATACTCAAACTTTGTCAAATAGAAGATCATTATTCATTTTTTAATATCTTAGCTGTGCAAAGAGAACGGAAGATTTTACTATCGCTCAAAGCCTACTGTATTCTAATATTCCCCTTGCACCTACAAAGAAATAAGACAATTTTTACAAATGTTTATCTCAACTAACACGAAGAAGATAAAGGAATAAGAGTTTGTAAGAATGGTTAGTACAAGAGTAGAGAAAGTCATGTGAGTGCAACACAATCAGATTTTTTATTTATGCAACCTGGTACTAGAGAGGAAAATGGTTAAAATCATTAAAATCTGCACACTCTAGCATCTTATGTGGAAAATAAAACGTCTTACATCACCGAACATAGCAACTACCTCTTCAAGTATTCCAAATCGCACCATCTTTCGATACTTGGCTGTGGTGTGGAATGTTTCTTTGATTAGAATTCTCCCTTCCATTGAATATGTTTCAGAGCCTAAATGAGTCAAACTAATGTTAAAAACTCATGAAGCGTTAAACTAACATGCCACTGCTTACCCACTATCACTTATCATTTATCCCTATGTACATACTCCTCTTATCAACGCCTATTTTCTATCTACTTCAGGTTAATCGAGATAAACTTTTCCTGAAATAGTTTCAATAACACATTTCCTTGGAGATTCAAGGAAACTTAATTGATTATCAGATGTGTAAAAGCATGCTGTTATATGCTAGCCTTGAAATTCCATATTTTTCCATGACATTGTGAGAAACAACCAATACCGACATTTAAAAAATAAGCAATTTCAATCATGCAAATGAAGAATAATGCATATTTCGGAAGTGGCAACTGCCACAAAATAAGGTATTTGAAATAAAATGTGTTTTAAGGAACTCCACATTTACTTTGGTCATATTCGGGCTTTGACTTGACAAGCAACTGATGGTGTTATTCTCGCTGAACTGTAGAGTTTTTTAACGTTGGTTTTTATAATTTTTAACATTAAATATGTTCACATTCATATTTCCAGACTCTGTGGGAGATAGGGAATTATTTTGGTTTAAGAAAAAGTTCAACCCCAGTCGGGAATCAAACCTGGGACCTCTGGTTTGAGAAGCCAAAACGCTGACCACTTGACCGCAGAGGTAGTCTGTAAAGTTACCTATCTTGTTTTTTATTAATTTATAGTAATATATTTCCGAACAAGGAAGACTTCACAGTCTATTCCCAGAAAATACGAGATAATATATTTTGTCATGTAAACATCTTAAATATCTTCACATTCTCCTCCCTCCCCCACACTCTCCTCCCTCCCCCACATTCTCCTCTCTCCCCCACACTATCTCCCTCCCCACACTCTCTCCCTTCCCCCACACTCTATCTCCCTCCCTACACTCTCTTCCTTCCCCCACTCTCCTCCCTTCCCACACTGTCTCCTGCCTCCCCTACACTCTCTCCTCCCTTTCCTACACTCTCCTCCCTCCCCACGCTCTCTCTCCTCTCCCACACTCTCTCCCCTCCCCCTCTCCCCTTCCCTCCTCCCTCCTTCACAATCTCCCCTCTTCGTCTCCCTCTCACGCACACTCACAGGCCTTTTTTCTGTCTTTGATTCAGGGGATGTCAAAACATGTATTTCCGCCGAAATCTCGACATCGAATTTTTTTATGAAATATACTACTTCCTCTGCGTACTCTAAGAAGGTAGTAGAACACGTAGAAATATCAACCGACAGTTACTAATACCATCAGTTGTTTCTGAAGGCAAAGCTTCTGGTATGACCAAAGAAATTAAATGCGACGACGACGATACTAACGGAAAGGGAGGAAAAAAAAGGATGAGCGGAGTGCGCGCGCATATGTGCAACAGATAAGCTTATATACAGTTTTAGCTCCTCCTGGTTTTATGGAGAAATGCCAACAACCTTCTGGAAAGCCGCTTTTCATATCTAGGAATTCTCAAAAGAGGTTAATTGTGTACCATCTTCACAGAAGTGGTGCCAGCGGGGATTTGGTCGGCTGGAGCCCAATCAAACCTACTTGGAGCCCATCATGTAGCCTCCCCGGGATGAAAACTGACATTAAATGAAAAAGAAACGTATTAGTCTGACTGACTTAATCAGCTTAGCCTCCCCGCATGGAGGACTCATACCCCTCAGGAATTACAAATCAGTGCTTGAGGTCAAATGCACGTCAACGGACTAGATCAGGGAATGTGCAGGATCAGCGCTACACTTTGGTATGAAAGCAAGGAGGGAAATGACTTAAAATGAAGGTGAAATAAGTGGCAAGAAAGGTGATAATGGAGCAGTTGGTGGAATGAATTGCGGGGGAAACTAGATGTCATTAAACTTAAGACGGTGTCGTACGGTCCAACTTTTTTGACCAAACTTTTTGTATCCAATGGAAATTGCACACAAAAGAAACAATGTCTGTCACACTATGATACCTTTTGGTCCAATACAAATGACGGTTCACGTAGCAAGCGTGAGAAATAAACATGGCGGACGCAAATATGTATTTTGCGATTGTTATATTAAATAGGTATAGGTTTGGGATATATTTCCACGAGTGTTATTAGGAAGAAAAGATGTATTAGAAGTAAAGGACGTTGGACATTGTCATACTTACAAACAAGAGAATAGGGCATGACTATATTGAGTTTACTACAAAACGAATTGAGGTTAGATGACCCGGAAAATTATCACAATTTTATACGAATTGGCAAGGATTTAATCGTGTCGAAGACACACCAGGACTCAAATATGAGAGTCTACTACAGCGCGAAAGAGGTAAGGAACAATAATCTTTGTATGGGTGGACAGGAGATTTCAACTAATTTCATAAAACAAAACCTCGAAGCCTTCAAATGCTTAGATGAGGGATATAATGGCCTCCTGAGACCAGTTTTCCATTTCTAGAATGTTGCAAGTCTCATCCTTCCACTGTACTGTTCATTGATCATTTACATTCCATAAGATGTTTCCCACACTTCTAAGTTTTCACTGATCATTAGGCATTTGTCTCAGTGCCAGCTCTTTATTTCTATTTAATCATTTGCTACAAAATTATTTTCTGAGTATTCTAGACATTTATCTAACCTTCCCTCCCATTACATATTGGAAATCTTTCAGCAAATTCTTTCTTTCATTCCTCAAACTCCATATTCCCAAACGAAACCAAGCAATTCCTTCCCGTTTATGTTTGATGCGCAGTCAATGCACAATGCATTATTGGGTCTATTTTCATTGAGTGAACTCAAACAGCAGCCAAATACTTCCGGAACAGAAGTTTGTACCGGTTGCACGATGTCGCCGAATGCTCCAAAACTGCTGGTTCATGCAAGATGGAGCACATGGACACGATGTCTTCGCTTTCCTGCAGATGATCAGAGATCGAATCATTGCCCTGGGCACTTAGGTACACTACACTGAAAATAATTTGGAATATCCGCCTGATAGCCCTCGCACACATAGCTCGACACACTCATTGCTGTGAAAGAAAGACACTTTGAAAACCTGTATTACATTTCAGTTTGTGTGCTATAGCATACATGTAAGAAGAAACTCTATAACCGCTTATTATGTCGTAGAAAACCAAACTTTCCAGCTCCTATTTTGCCCCATCTTGTAATGCATAATTTATTGTGTTGTTATATTCTTTCAGCTATATTAAGGAATGCATTTTGTGTTTGTTTCAGCGTGATGGGATGATAGGCCTGAGTTCTCCGGGAGGAGGGGTGCGGGAGCGCACCATGCAGGCCGTGGAGTACTACAACAGCACAGTACTCCGGGCCAGGGTTGGTGCAGGTCTCACATCCAGTCCCCGCTCTCCAACCTCCTCCTACCAACAGCAGCAGGATGCCCTGCACCGCTCAAACTCCAGCCTGGAACTGACCCACGACCCTCATGACCAGCAGCTGAGGCGCGAGTACGGCAGCCACGGCTCCATCGACGTCATCTCCAACAGCGGTGGAGGAAGCTCCGCGGGTGCTGGCGAAAGCTTCTTCGCCATGCTGCAGGACTACAGACCCGCAGTTCTCAGCATGATCGGCACGGATCAGCGAAGTCCTGGCCCAGCTGAATATCTCCGCGGCAAAGTGGACCCTCCCCCTGCGACAGAGAACGCGTCCAACGCCCTGGCAGCTGCCAACGACGATCCTCCTCCTTCCTCGGCTCTGATGACATCGTCGCTAAGTACGAGCCCTAAACTGAGACTGAAGCTGCACAGGTTTTGGGGCGGTGGTGGTGGTAGTGCAGGTGGACTTAGTGGGGGCGGCAGCGGTAAGCCTCCCAGACACCAACACGTGGTGGACGATAGCGTGGTGAACACAAGTAGCTCAGGAGTGACTGGTTTTGGTGGAGCTAGTGAAGCCGAGGAACGACAGAGACGACGCGCGTTTGCGCATTATGACTGTCAGTCCATCACGGCAAACTTAGGTTATGCGGCCAAACTCAGGGGTCTCTTGCTCGCTCGTAGAAGAAATACCACAACGGGGGCCTCCGCGGCCTCCATGTTGGGTGCGCGCTCCGCCACACCGGATGGTGCTGATAGCGGCGATGAGGACTCCGGAGATGGTCTTGGGAACGACCTCCTTGAAAGGTCAGTGGAAAATTTCTTGAACTTAATTTATAGATAAATAAGTCCCTGTATGTTAAATATTTACAATAAAAGTCAGTCAGTTTTTCACAACACATTGTTATAAAAGACTGACTAGTAGACCTCGGATTATAAGGCACCTTAAATAAGCTGTACATTTTTACAAAAATAGGTACTAAAGGTACAGCTTCAGTTATCTAAAATACATTTTTGAAAACTTAAACATACAATTTTATGTATCTAAAATGTATTTCCAGTTTCAGAAAGTTTAAAAATGCAATTACTGAGCGTTTAAAATACGTAGTAAAAAAAGAAAACTAAATTACTATCGTTAGAAACCGAGCGAGATGGCTCAGGCGGTTACATTTGTGGCCCGTGGCCGACCTTCCTGACCATGGTTTTTTTTTTTTTTTTTTTTTTTTTTCCCGCAGGATTCCCCGGATGGCCAGGCTGTGAAGGATTTCCACAGCCTCCGAATTTCCTATCCCTCCATTTTCTTATATAAATCATTTCATTTCACTCTTCATCCCATTAGGTTTCTTTCAAGGCTGGAGGCTCGGTGAGCGTCGCAGCCCGGCAGGGGGAACAAATGCGTTCTGGAAATTGTCCCCTGGATTGGAAGGCAAGCCTTCTGGTTTCCGGTCCCCCCATGGTATGGTACAAGCCCGAGGGGGGAGGGGAGTCAGTTTCCAAGTCCCGCGCCTCCTCCCCTTTGGGAGTGCGAACCCGAAGGGTGGGAGAGGGACCGGGCTGAGCCAGTCTCCGCCGGGGTGCTTCTAACTGGCAAAATGTAAGGACCCTGCCCTCTGCTCTGTTATGGCAATGTTCTGGCCGACTTTCGTATCTATTCACCTCATGCATCCTCCTGGACTTAGGCACAAAAGATCGCTTTAGGTCGAGGTGCAAAGTCCCCCACCGCTAGTTATCATTGGGTCATGGTTAGAAACATTTTATCATGTTATGAATTTCTGGTTGCTTAATATGTAACATGAGCTTATTAAGTTCAACATAAAAAATGTAATTGTCTTTGCCACCATATTGTCTTGAATTAATGAAATTATTGTGTTTGGTTGGTTGTAAATTGTCACACATGAGTTTGTATCGTTTTTAGCTGCCCGTTTTTTCGAAACGAAATCGGAGGAGAGGAAGAACGGGTAGTGAGCCTCATCAGGGGCCAGTCTCCACAAAACACCCAGAGGAGGCCCCTCCACCGCCCACCCATGGCGTATGGCGTGTCGGTGCTGGAGTTCCCGCCTGGAGAGACGCATTGGCGCCAAGGTACCTGCCCGTACCAGCGCCACCCGCGCGCCATCGAGAGCGTGGATCAGGGTGCGAGGTACTACCGCAACTACTTCTATGGTCAAGGTGAGTGTATATACTAGTTAGGTTTACCTAAGGTCACCTTAGTGTTTTCATTTTCACCAGTCCATTCAAGGCCATCTTTCCCCTCTTTGCAGCCGTCTTCCCAGTCAACTCGGTTTTCCCTCCTGCAGGGAAAATGGTGCCTATCATTGTTATAGTCAGGTTTCTCATTAGATTCCATTCTCATGTAAAGGGGCGATTCTGACATTCTGTGTGGTGAAAGTTTACTACATTGTGACAAAATGCCAATTTGACAAATCCCACACCTGACACCGGTGTAACCAACACGACAAAAGTCCAGTCCGATTACTTTTTTCTCAATTAATTTTCTTCTTATTGAATGCACAACACTTCTCTTTTTCTGACATTACACAGTTTTCAGACCTTCGTGATATTACAACTCACAAGTGTTTTCTTTTCGTATCCTTAACACAAAATGCCCTGTCTTTCTTCACTTTGTCAAAAACTCTGACGATACAATCACTCAACACATTAACTGCTTCGCAGTCTTCCTTTCGATGCGACAATACTCGTGTAACTGACACACACACACTAAAACTAAAAAGCTCACCCAACTCTTCCTGCCTCACCTCCTTATATAGGGAGGATGACGTAACATGGACCTTTCTCGAATTTCTACAAATATGCCGACCGCAGGACACTTCTCGAATAATCTCGAAAACCCCTTTGCCATGGCGCGCTCATTGTTGTCACTTGTTCATAGTCTTGCGAGGCAGCCTTTTTGAAGAGAATGCTGCTTTAAGTTAGAGAGCAATATGATTATGTCAAGTTATCTCAAAGGGTCAAAGACGCCAAATTGGAAACGCAACCAGCTCCTAAAGTGAAATTGGCTCAATGCAGTGAGTCAAATTTTGTCAAGCAACACAAGGCCAAAATCAAGTTGAAGTGGAAACTTAAACAGCGACCCTACTATGCTAAAGTTGTTACTCTGCGGAAGTGTTGGAAATTTAACTGAACGAGAATTGGATAAAAATACTGTTGTTGAAAAAGTAAATTACAACTTGAAACACGTAAATATTAACTTTAGCTGTCGTAGCCGCCTCACACATGGAAATGTAACTTCATTATTTAGAGCTTGTTGCATTAAATTTCCTGAACTGATAGTTGATTAGCCCTTCGTTCTAGTTAGTGTTTGACCTTATTGACCTTTGGCAGCGAAGGGAGCAGGACCAAAGGAGTAATTGAGCTTAGTTAACAGGCAAAGGAGAAGTCAGGATTGCTACAAATGACCTTTTAGGTTTTGGACACGTGTAACTTGCGTTTAATAAAACCTAGAAACGTATCAATGGGGAGAAAAATCCAAAAAGTTTTGTTGTGTGCCTTTGGTAACATGGTACACATCAAGCCTGTAGGCCATTTCCACCCAGTTACGTTCTAGCACCCTTCGTTCCCTTTCTTTCTTAAAAACAAGTTTGTGAATCACTTCTTAAAAAAGCACACACATGCACGGACAAACCTGAGTGAACCACGCAGACCAGATCAGAAATGAGCTCCACTAGCTGGTAGGGAAAGCAGCAGATAGTTTGTCTCTGTGACAGATTGTTACTGGTGGTTGAAAAGGTGTATTGCCGGCCCTCATAGCCGTGGTCGCTGGAGCTTGTGTCTCTGGCGCTTCGCTGTGCAACCGGTCGCGACTTCGAGTCCCACTTCGGGCATGAGTGTCTGTGGTTACATGTGTGTGTGCCCGAAAGGATGAGTGAGGGCGTAAATAAGTGCGTGCGGGTGGTCAATGTGACACACGAACACACACACACACACACACACACACACACACACACACACACACACACACACAAGGAGAGTGTTAACCTCTATCGTTTCTTTCTGTGGCAGATTGTTGTCCCATATTTACAAATGCTGCTTTAAAGTTCGTCACATTCTTCGATCTCGAGTAGCAAACTTAACTGTAACTTAAGCTTTGCTTTAAACGATAGTCAAATGTATTAAAGTTGTTTGCTATGTGATGTCTTTAAATTTTTGTTCTGTTTACTTAGCCAGAAAGGTGTCAAGGAACGATCCACTAACAACTTCTCATTTGAGAAAAGAATGCGTTTGAAAATTTAAATCATTAACAAAAAGTATCTCGGAAATAGTTAACGCGACTGTATATGTCACAAACTGGATGCTTTAATGAGCTCTACATATTTTGTGTAGTAAGATGTATGTCTATATGGAACAAGGTTGTGCAGCAATAACGCTTGCAACCGGAGATTCTGGGTTCAAATCGGGGATCGACTAACCTGGCCGAAGATTTTTTTGCTGTTTTCCTCAGTTAGTAGACGAACGCTAGGTTGTGAACTTTCCTATGATCCCTTCCATCAGTGCATTTCATTCCCTTCTTCTTCAACGCCATAACAGTCATTGGGTTGATCGTCAATCCTGGGTATGTTGTGACCATTTACACAAGGCATGGCTTGTAAGTCCTACAAAGAGGAGCGTAATCCGAAGAAGAACAAGGAGAAAATTAAGATATTGTCTATATCTTACGGTTTACAAGTTACACAAAAATCACCCAGAATGAAGAGGACTTCAGAGGACATTACCAGAAATTTCAAGATAAACATTTCATTTTTCATGAAAATATGTTAAACCTATGGTATTTTAATGAAAATCATTAGAGCCATTTATTACGAAATGAAAATGTTCTGTTAAGGTTAGTTATGTGTTTGGGTTGTGATTTTCACACACACATACAAGGACCTTTTTCTAAAAATGCTTTTTGGAGTCAGGGGGCCTGATTTTCTGAGAAATCTCGAGATCGAATTTTTGACTGCAATACTTCCCCTACTGGACTTGCCGGAAAGCACGAAATGATAATAAATTCCTTTGGGGCAGGAGGCTTTGGAATGGATACTCTGAGGGAAAAGTAACAATAGTAGAACCAAAGTAATCAGAGGGAAGAATTAAAAACATGCAGAGAAGTAAGAGTGAGCAAATAGAATTTAAAGGTAACAGGAAAGTGAAATGTTTACTTCGCATAATATTTGTCGCGGGGAAAATTCCCAAGATGAGTTTTCCAAAGAGAAAACTAATCGGCAGCAACCCTCAGTGTTCCCTCAGGACATATGTGTTCATGTTGATGAGATGGGGTGTACTGGAATCTGTAATATGAACGAGCATCATCCAGACTTGGATAAACCTTAGCTGTATAACTTACATATCTTGATCTTTTACCGAGCAGGATGGCTCAGGGGTGGTGTCTGGTCCGCATTCAGGAGTTCGTGGGTTCGATTCTCGTGGCCGACCTTCCTAACCCATATTTTTGGGCGTTTCCCTCCCATTTTACCTTTCACTCTGGTTGTGTATTTCAGGGTCTAAATGTTCGCGTGCATGGAAGAGAATTTGCTCTTTGTAAATCCTCATCCTCCGGATCGGCGGAACTTTTCGATCACCCTCCTGGGGATGTGCTGTTGTCTCTTCTCAGATTTGACCACCCTTAGCATCCTCTCACCTCGTCATTGCCTCCCGGGGCCGCTACGTCAGGCGCATTGGCACAAGAACTCTTCGGGGTGCTTCCTTCCAAACCTTATCATGGAGTCATACCGTAATTTTAAACTACCTACCAAGTCTCCAGAGAAACTTTTTGACTTCCTTTAAGTCACAAATGCTGCCATTTGCTCTTCGTCAGTAATAAATTGTTTGGTTGTGTTCTTAAACAATGGACTTAATATTTTAAAGGTATATATCGTCTCAAAATTCACTTTCGAAACGTTCTTGGCGCAAACTAATCGTTTGTACTGTACAAAATATGCACTACGATCACACAAATACACTATGTAAGAGCCTTCGTTTCGATGCTTGGCCGTATTACAGGGAAATGCTTCTCCTGAGCTGCACTATTTCTAACAGCTTCTGTTTCCGCTGTACTTTCTCTCCTCTCCGTGTGCTGGCTAATCACTTGACGTGAATTCTGTATTTTGCCGAGGTTACTACGTTGTAAGACCACGTGTTTCATTATTACAGTATGTTAACGCAGTTATAATACCAAAACATCCTTATACTTCAGCACACAGAATCTTCATGTTTGATTCTCCTGCAACAACAAGCATTTATAGAAAAACGAGACTGATTTATGGACAGATTCCTTGCTGTTCCTAGGCCTCACAGAAAAAAAACTGTTCGTGGTAAATCACCATGTTTTTACAGAGGGAAAACTGGATAGCAAAGGAAAACTGGACCAAGCTCAAATAAATATCAGAAAAAGCTTGCACAATAATTCGGAATTTCCCTACCTTTGTGAATATCATAGGTTTTTAGATGTAGCAACACTGAAATCCATATTTATGAACGTTGGCAAACTTTGGCCTGGTAATTCAGAACGGCTGCAGTTGTTTACCACAGCTAGCCAGTGTGTAACACAGTAAACAAGTAACACAGGGTCATCCGTCGCTTCGGTGCACAGTTCACGCAAGTCTTGCTATCATGAGCCATGCTTCAACTGTAAGCCCTTTCTTAGCTACATACGAGAAATACACATTTCGCAAACAGCGAGTCCTTCATTGATCAGCTTTCTTACAATTCGTAGCCTTTTCTCATTTTCTTTCTTTCTTGATCATAATTTACTGTTAAGGGATGAATAAACTCACACAAATAACAAGGAATATCATTATAACAAGGGAAATGGCTCACTTTACAAAAAAAATTAATAGTTTTACTTTCTCTACTACGTATAGTAAGTAGAGGAAGTATTTTACCGGAAATATATGTTTTGAGGCCCCCTGAATCCAAAAAACAGCATTTTTAGAAAAAGGTCTATGTGTCAGTCTGTGGACAGCATAACTCAAAAACGAAAAGTTGCTTAAAAACCAAAGTTGGTATTTAAGTTTAATGCTTTTCAAGAATGCGACACGAAAATTGTGAAGAAATTCCTCCACCCTAACTACCCTTTACATTGAAAATTTTTGGAAAATTGTCATTTTCTCCAAAATGGCTCCGATTTTGATTAAAATGTCATGTTTAAGATATTTTTATGACAAATGAAATGTATATCTTGAATTTTCTGGCTATAGCCCATGTAGTCCTGTTTACTCTGAATTACTTTTGCATAACTGGTAAACCGTAACAGATAGACCAAATCTTACTACACAAAAAATGTAGATCTTGCTAAACCACATGATTTATGCCGAATAAATTTTTTGTGGAGTGAATCATTTCGGAGATATTCCTTGTTATTTGTGTTTTGGAAAACAAACTTTCGTCAGATGGAACATCGTTATTGATTTGTTATGCATTATGTTAGCCGTGTAAAGAGAACGGAATTTGAAAGTTTAAAAGATTTGACTATCGCACAAAGCCTTCTGTATTCCAATATTCCCCTTGTACCTGCAAGGAAATAAGTAATAGGATACTTTCTGAAAATGTTTATCTCAACTAACACGAAGAAGATATAGTAATAAGAGTTTGTAAGAATAGTTAATACAGGAGTAGAGAAAGTCATGTGATTTGTTTGTTTAGTAAGCTTTGGTATGTCTCTTACTCTTTACCATTTATGCAAAAGTCATTTAGAATGATGAGGTCTTCTCAGAACATTCTCAGAAAATTCAAGTTGTGATTTAGAAACTGCCATGGAATTGCCTGTTTGTGTCCGTCACTGGACGCTGACTGGTTGTGAGCTGATTCGCAGCTAATTAGTAAGCGTCTACAAAGAGACAAAGTTGAACGTCATTTATAATAACTAGGGCTAGGAAGTTCATGCATTTGCATGTTTTTTCATAGGGGTTAAAAATGTATGCTTTTACATTATGTGCACGAATTACTGAATTTTCAGTTTAATGATTTTTATGCTTTTTTTATTTTTTCATCTGTATAATATTTTTCATATTGGTAGCATTTCTGAGACAATGGTTCTTTCCCATTGGTAGATAGATTTGTGTCCAGTACGAAGATAATTTTTGTTAAATCTCTTAAAAGAGTTAAGTTGTTTAGATCAACAGCACCTAATATCTGATTTCCTCCTGCACCAGTGTTGACTCGATGGGGAACATGGGTCGATGCAGTTTTATATTATGCTGAGGCGCATAGAAATAGCCGAAGAGGTTAATTCATTGGACTTGAAAGATGCTTCATCAATAAAAACTGTGCAAAATATTCTGTCAGGCACCGGGTTAAAAGAGGATCTTGGTTTCATATCTGCCCATTTTTCTTTCTTACCAACAGCCATAAAGGCACTGGAAGCTGTAGGACCTCCTTTGCATGAATCACATACTGTCTTTGAAAAAACAATATGTGATCTGAGTTCGGTTCCTGGTAGCATAGGACAAAAAGTGAAAGAGAAAGTGAATTATGTAATTTCAAAAAATTCTGGTTATAAACAGATGTGCGATATTCGAGACGTCCTCGAAAGAAAACCATCTGTCACACCAAGAGACTTGACTCTCTCTGTGAAGCAATTAACATCATTTAAATATGCCCCGATAACATCTTGTGACGTGGAGAGAAGTTTTTCACGTTACAAAAGTGTTTTGCGAGACAACAGACGATGCTTTACAGTTGAAAATTTGTGCAAAGTGTTGGTTGTGAACTGCAATTTAGCAGTTAATACTAGCAGCTTCAACGTTTAAGGAATACGGTAACTTTATTTATTATTTATATTAACTCGTCTTGTCTGCTACAAAGGGACATTAATTGTTTTAATTAAATAGTGCATATTTCTTGGCATATTTTCAAGTTTTTAAGAGCATATTTGCATGCATATTTCAGTGTTTTTAGGGCATGAACGAAGCGGCGTCAGGGCGGGTTTTCTCCGGGTACTCCGGTTTCCCCCGCCATCTCATTCCACCGGTGCTCCATCTTCATGTATCATCAGTGTCACCGCCTGCGGTGCCGTAGTAGTAAAAGCGGGCGTTAAACACTACAACAACAATAGGGCATGAACTTCCGAGCCCTAATAATAACGACCCTAAGCTTTGTTGATATGTTGAAACTCCAGCAGTAATCTTTCTCGGAAAACCTGGAGTTGTCAACCACATTCCTCGTTGGAAAAACACAGTACTTGCTAAAGTGTTTAAAATGCTAGTAACGCAAGAGACTCTCTCGGAACTCTACCGTCCATTAGCGTTTTTCGTCCTCGCTGGTCGTGGAGGAAGACATACTTTTATGGTCATCATTGGGAGTGCAATAATTCAACCAGTCTGCCTATATAAAGAGCAAGATGGCATGTAGCAAACAGATGATGCTCAAAATCTCCTTAAAACGTTACAAAGCACATATATGTATGTGAGAGCAAATGCTTACGATTCAAGCACAAATAGACTTAACTGCCTCTTACATTCACATTATTGTCTCTGCCCAGTATCGTTTATTTTTTATATAGCTTCTATAAGCGCATTCCACGCAAAAATTCGATACCGAGATTTCACAGAAGATACACGTTTTGACTCCTTAAATAGAAATGTTTTTACTTTCTCTACTACATATTGTAAGTAGAGGAAGTATTGTATTCCACCAAAAAAATCGATGTCGAGATTTCACCGGAAATATATGTTTTGGGTCCCTTGAATACAAAAATGCTATTTTTAGAAAGTGTCCGTTTGTTTGTTTGTTTGTGTGTGTGTGTGTGTGTGTGTGTGTGTGTGTGTGTGTGTGTGTGTGTGTGTGTGTGTGTGTGTGTGTGTGTGTGTGACTTTGAACAGCATAACTCAAGAACGAAAAGTCGATTAAAAACAAAAGTTAATAAGTTTAACGTCTTTCAAGGATGCGACACGAAGATTTCGAAGAAAATAGTCCCACCCTAAACTACCCTTTTCATGGAATATTTCTAGAAAATTTTGATTTTATCAAAAAGGCTCTAACCATTTTAATTAAAATACCATATGTTTAAGAATTTTTTATGGCAAATAAAATATATATTTTGAATTTTCTGGCTATATAGTCCTGTTTACTCTTGATGAATTTTGCATAACTGGTAAGTCGTAAGAGATAGACAAAATCTTACTATATAAAATTGTAGGTCTCCTTAAAACACACAATTTATGTCGTTTTTATTATGTCATTAAATGCTGGACGAGACAGCTGTTAGCTTTTAAGTGTGTGTGTGTGTGTGTGTGTGTGTGTGTGTGTGTGTGTGTGTGCGCGCGCGCGCGCACTCAGTGTTGAGAGAATGTATGTATCGTGAAAGTTTTAGACATTAAATCGTCGCGTCGGAGTTGTTTGTTGTGTGAGGTAGTTTTAGTGAGTGATCATCGAAGCCAGCAATTTGTGGGACAGAGAAAATAGAATTTAAAGATTGTGAAGTGTGTCAAGGCTACGATCGAACAGAACAACTGAGAATTATAAGGCCACGACGAATTAGTTTATGTTGACGACGATAAAATAGAGAATTGAGTTTTGTGGTTCAAATAGAACGAACGTGAAGTGACAGAAAAAGCTACTGGATATTGTTAGTTGTCACACTGGTGTCAGAAGTGGGATTTGTCACAGTTATTTTGTCACAATATAAAATAACAGCCTCGTGTTTGTTAGAACATTATGGCAACCCACCGTAAGAAAGTTTAAAGATATCAGAACTTTAACTGTCTTGTTTTGTGCAAGCAGGAGCATAAAAGGAAAGACCAGTGGTTTGTTGGAAGCACAAAGCAGTTGCAAATAGGTCGGATCTGCCTAGCAGGTGTAGGCGGAGGATCGAAGGAGAGTGCGTCAAGTAAACACCGAGATGCAGTGCGTCGACACTCGTTTAGGTCGATAACAAAAGGGTGGTTCAACAATTACGGCGATGATCGAGTTTCAATAAGATGTGGTCTAATATGGCCGTGCTAAGAAATGTCTGCGGATCCCTACCTGGAACAAGCATAGAATTAGAACTCAATTCAATTCAGTATACAGTGCATCAGCATGCTGAGCAAATGCTTAATTTTATTTGCTATGCCACGTAAGAAGATATTGCATTTTACCAAAAAAAAATCAACGCCAATGTTTCACTGGAAATACACGTTTTGAGGTCCCCAGAATAAAAAAAATATATATTTGACATAAATTGTGTTTTAACAAGATCTAGTTTTTATGTAAAGATTATCTCTTACCGGTTTGCCAGTTATGCAAAATTCATCCAGAAAGAGAGCATGCCCAGAAAATTCAATATCACTTCATTTGCTACCAAAATATCTTAAACGTGTGATATTTCAATCAAAATGGTTAGAGCCATTTTTTAGAAAATCAAAGTTTTAGAAAAATGTTTTGTGTAAATGGATTATCTTGACTTATGCTGTTCACAAACACTCCCACAAGGCACTTTTTCTAAAAAAAAATCCCCTTTCTTGATTTAGGGAGTCGCAAAACACAATTTATGTCAAATATCATTTTGTTGTAGCGTGAACTATTTCCGAGATATCCTTTGTTATTGGTTTGAATTTTCCAGTATTTATAGTTCTCAAATGAGAAGTTTCTATTCCGCTGAAATGCAAATATACAATTTTTGAGTGGAACATAATATACTTCCCCTACTTACCATATGTAGTAGAGAGAGTAAAAAAGCATTTTTAGGAAAATGTTTGTGTGTGTGTTGTGTAGACGCGCCTATTTGTGAATAGCCAAGTCAGTTAAATTCCAAACTTGATATTTAAGTTTAGCATTTTCCAAAGGTGCGACGCGAAGATTTTCAAGAAAATTCTCCCACCTCAGACTATCCTTCACATGGAGTATTTTTCGAAAATTTTTATTTCTTGAAAAATTAACGATTTCGATTATAACACACACACACACACACACACACACACACACACACACACACACACACACACAACACACACACATATTTTTTTTTTTTTTTTTTTTTTGAAGCGTGAACCATTTTCCAGATATTCATTTTCATTTGTTTTAATTTCCATATATTTACACTTTTGTCAAATGAGAATACATTCTATGTTTTATGTCCTGAACGTGCAAAGAGAATGAAATATCAAGCCATCACACAGCGACCGGCTCTTAAAAATCGCTTAAGCCTACTGTATTCCCCTATTTCTAAAGTACCTACAAGGAAATAGGTAATAAAGCCTTTTTTTTACAAATATCTATCTCGATTAACATGAAGTAGACAGATGTGTTTTAAAAATAGTTTGTACGAAGTAAGTAGCGAAAGTCATGTGAGTGTACACATAAGATTTTGAGAAATAAGCGTCTGTGTCTGTCTCTCTTCCAGTGATACGTGTTTTTAATTATAACTTTGATTAAAACGATTTTTACTTTCTCTACCACGTATAGTAAGTAGAGGAAGTATTGTGTTCGACCTAAAATTTCGATGTCGAGATTTCACCGGAAATGTGTTTTGGAGACCCTCTGAATTAAAAAAAATGTGTGTACGAGCGCGTTTGTGTATGTGTGTGTGTGTTTGCGTGTGCGTGCGTGTGTGTACACAGCATAACTCAAAAACGAAAAGTCGATTAAAAACCAAAGTTAATAAGTTTAATGTCTTTCAAGGATGCGACACGAAGATTTTGAAGAAAATAGCCCCACCCTAAACTACCCTTTACATGGAACATTTTTCGAAAATTTTGATTTTCTTGAAAATGGCTCCAACGATTTTGATTAAAATGTCATATGTTTGAGATATTTTTATGCCAAATGAAATGTATATCTTGAATTTTCTGGCTATAGCCCCTGTAGTCGTATTTACTCTGGACGACTTTTGCATAACTGTTAAACCGTTAGAGATAGACCAAATCATACTATACAAAAAATGTAGATCTTGGTAAAATACACAATTTATGTCTCAATAAACTTTCTTGTAGGGTGAACCATTTCGGAGATATTCCTTGTTATGTGTGTGAGTTTCGGAAAACTTAGAACTTTCGTGAAATGGAACATCGTTGTTCATTTTTTTATATGTTAAGTGTGCAAAGACAACAGAATCTCAAACATTTGACTATCGCACAAAGCCTACTGTATTCTAAATAAGCAATAAGATAATTTGTACAAATGTTTATCTCAACTAACACGAAGAAGATATAGGAATAAGAGTTTGTAAGAATGGTTAGTACAAGAGTAGAGAAAGTCATGTGAGTGCAACACATAAGATTTTGTTGGTTTACTTTTCAATGCATATTTGTGGTAAAATACCAATATCAAACATTTTGATGGATTGTAGCGTATCCTCTACCCTTAATGAGGAATACTGAAGGTAATGGTTGAAGAACAAGTATTAATATTTCCACGCTATTAAGCGCTAATATGGAAACACATAACACGGCCTGATATTTGTGCGATTTTATTCTCCCTGTACCCTTGACAGTCCTAGGTAAACCCAAAATGTTTATTCTACGAAAGCTGCCAAGACCACCTTAGTAGCCTCAATCGTAAGTTCTCAAGGTCAACAAATGTATTTTTTGCGAATGATGTAAGGCAAAAGAACGCGTTTGTTGCGTGGGAGATAATGGATGTTTTGTAATCTTCCCTATGGAATACTGGTATTGCGCTTTCAAGACATTTGCAAACGCAAATTATTGCGAAGTCCATGCTAATACCATTTTTCTCCATAACTCACGCTAAAGAGAGCAGTGGTTAGAAATAACATCAAAAACTACATCAATTTTCGATACAAGAGCACCAGGAACATGTTGGAAATGAAGCTATGGACCAATTGGGGCAGTAGGCTTTGACCGATAGTCGAACCTTTAAAGCTTAGAAATTCCGTTCTCTTTGCCCGGCCAAGAGATAGAAAAGTGAATAACGACCTTCCATTTGAGGAAAGTTTAAGTATTGCAAAACTCACACAAATAAGAAGGAATATGCCATAAGTGGTTCACCTCACAAAGAAAATGCATTTGGACTTATTTTAACGAGATCTACATTTTTTGTGTAGCAAGATTTGCTCTGTCTCTTACGATTTACCAGTTACACAAAAGTCATCCAGAGTAAACAGGACTACACGGGCTATAGCCAGTAAACTCAAAATATACATTTCATTTGCCATAAAAATATCTTAAATAAAAATCGTTAGAGCGGTTTCGAGAAAGTCAAAATTTTTTCCATGTAAAGAGTGGTTTAGAAATCTTAGTGTGCATCCCTGAAAGAAATTAAACTTAAATACCAACTTTGGTTTGTAACCGACACTTCGTTTTTGAGTTATGTTGCTCTCTCTCTGACACACACACACACACACACACACACACACACACACACACACACACACACACACACACACACACACACACACACACACACACACACACACACACACTTTTCTTCGCCTATTTTTTTTTTTTTTTTATTCAGGGGGGCCTCAAAACATATTTCCGGTGCAAACTCGACATCAAAATTTTGGATGAAATACAATACTTCCCTACTTTACGTAGTAGAGAAAGTAAAACTCGGGTCTGTGTGAATGTGAACAGCATAACTCAAAAACTAAAAGTGGGTTAAATATCAAAGTTGGTATTAAAGTTCAGCATCTTACAAGGATGCCACACAAAGATTTTCAAGAAAATTCCCCCATTCCATACTACTCTTTATACGAAGCATTTTTTAAATATTTTTTATTCTCAAAAAGAGCCCAAACGATTTGGATTAAAATACCACATGTTGAAGAAATTTTAATGACCAATGAAATGTATATCTTGAATTTTCTGGGAATAACCACAAAAGTGCTCTTCATTCTGAATGACTTTTACATAACTGGTAAACTGTAAGACACGGAGAAAATATTATCAGAGAAATTATGTCGAATACATTTTTTGTTGAGTGAACCATTTCCGAGATATTCCTTGTTATTTGTGTGAATTTTCCAATATTTAATTTTCTTGCCCATGCCAAGAGAACAGAATTTCAAAGCCATCACATAGCAAATTTAACTATTGCTGAAATCCTACTGTATTCCCATATTTCCCTTGCACTCAAGAAGATTAACTATAAGATAATTTGTGCAAATGTTTCTCTCAACTAACATGAACTAAATAGAGGAATAAGCGTCTGTAAGAATAATTTATACAAGAGGACAGAAGGTTACGTCAGTGCAAAACATGAGTGTTCTAGGGGGGCCATTGTATTTTGTCAAGATACCATGTTCGCTTGTTTCGTTTCCATGATGCCGCGGCGGTCAGCGAAGCATTCCTGGAAAAGCAGTGATTATCTCTTCAATTCCTTCATAAATACTTCCAAGAATTTTCTTTTTGCTTTATATTCTGCTTCCTTTTCCCATAAATTATCTCGTCCGCTTGACTCGAGGATTGTATTTTGTGGTAGATGGCGTGTTGTGTCGTGGTGGCCACCGTTTCACATGTCCTGCATTCGGAACCCGTTAGATATAATGGCAATCTCGAAATTTCCCTTTCTCCATGATCGATTTATTAAAGCTCCTATGCCATAAAATTGTAGGCATATTTATTTTCTTTCTCTGTTCATTGTTGCCAGTAATTTTTCTGATGAGCTGGTTTGTCTGCAGATCTTCGAATGAGAAATGTTTCCTTTGCCTGGATATATACGAGTCTCGATCGCGTGGTCTTTGACACTCCCATTGCTTTCTTTATATAGACTGAATTTACTCTTTCCAATATAGATAGGTTCTTAACCATAAGGTTGGCCATTTAATTTGCATACGGTAATGGTTTTGATTAAAATACCACTTACTTACGGTATATTCTTGGCAAGAAATGTTTATCTTGAATTTTCTGGGAACGCCCACCAAAGTGCTGTTCGTTCTTAATGATTTCTGCATAAACTGGTAAAATGTAAGAAATAGACAATTTTTTTTTAAAAATTTATTTATTATTTAAAGTCGCTTCAACATAAAAGTCATATCGCGACTAAACATTGAGGAAAAAAGGAGGAAACAAATGATGAAGTTTACATTGAATTTAAGCATTAACTTTGCATGCCTTGATGAACTTGATGGTTTTCTTGTGATATTGTTGATCACCCAAAGCTAGCTGAAGGTTCTCAGGAACTCCATACTGAAGTCGCTGGTGTGAGTGTATCTTGGGCAAACAGTGAACAGATGCTGAACGGTAAGAGTAGAATCAAACAGAGTACATTTAGGAGGAAGTTCACGGTGCATAATCGGGTTATTAGTACCTGGTCTCGCTGGGTTAGTGTTCTAATTGTTGTGGACAGGTTAGGTATTGGACAGATATCATGCAGTTTGTTGTTGCACTGCACAAAAATGCATTTTTTTTTTTTTGTGGAGTGAATTGTGATATTCTGTTATTTGTCTGAGTTTTCTAATGCTTATACTTTTCTCAAATGGAAAGCTGTTATTCATTTTTTATCTCTTGGCCATGCAAAGAGAAGGGAATTTAAAAGCCATCACATAGCATACTGCATTCCCCTTGTACCTACAAGAAAATTAGCAGTAAGATAACTACTGCAAGTGTTTATCTCGATTAACTTGAAGTAGATAGAGCAATAAGTGTTTGCGCTGATGACCTAGAAGTTGAGCGCCCTTAAACCAAATCAAAAATCCAATAAGTGTTTGTAAGAACAGTTTGATGTTTTCAATGTTTGTGTTCAGGAAGCCCTAGATCAGGTATAGGCGAGTAGCGTGTCATACGTAGAAGGGAGGGCCATGTGGGGAACTGTGACGTAACGTAGCTATTCCTCGATCGGAACAGTGGTGAATTGCAATTTTTACCAGTGAAAATCTAGAAATACGTATTTATTAAAATGCCAAGTATACATTAACAAACCAAAATCAAGAGCTTTATTCGTTATTATTCATAAAATGTTTGAAATCCAATACTTCATTTCAAATGGGGAAAAATTGGATATTGTCGCTTATAATCCGCAGTAATTTGATAGTTTAGTTTCTGAATGTAAATTATAGTTAAATATTTTTCGTTTGTTTCTTTCTTTCTTTCTTCCTTCCTTCCTTTCTTTCGTTCTTTCTTTCCTTCTTTAGGATTAACTCAGCATATATCTTTATTTCTGAGCTGGAGCCTGTGTATTTTCAATAATACGAGTAAGGAAGTAGTGATATATAAAACTCAGACAAGGTAGCGCCGTACAGTCGCGTTGCTGTTCAAAGTTGATAAGCACAGACTGAAAGAGAACAGAAGCGACGCTGAAAAATGCAAAGCAGGTGTAGATAATGACATGGTTGACTCTCAGAAAAAGCAGGAGTTCCCGCTGGAAATAGCCAATTGGGGGATGACGCAAGTGAGGGTTAGAAGAGCCTCGTGTAGAGGGGAACAGACCATTAGAGCAAGATATTTGTTTAATGATAATCAGGCAAACTCGTTAGAGGAATGCTTCCTGGAAGGTTCGTTACATGTGTGAAATATGCCATTTATGTAGGTACCGTGAAATAACAGCAAATGTTAGCGGTAGAAATAGTCAGATAATTGTATAACTGTAAGAATAATAAAATTATAAGGAGAGAGTGTGTGTTTTTTACTTTAGAGCTAAAAATGTGTTGAAGTGTACAGTCGGTCTGGGTGGCTCAGTTGGTTAGACGCTGGTCTACTGATCCCAAGGTCGCGGGTTCAAATCCGACCCAGATGGTTTTTAAGTGCACCTACTGAGATTTACTAAGAACTCCCGCGGGACGAAATTCCGACACACCGGCGACGCTGATATGATCCTGGCAAAACAACAAAATAATTTTAATTTAAAGTGTACAATGCTCTTCTAAACAGTTAAATTAGTGTTATTTGGTGACAAAAGAAGTCTGATAATGTTACATTCACATGGTTCTCTTCAATGAACTATTCTTACAAATGCTTATTTCTCTATCTACTTCTTGTTAATGGAGACAAACATTTGTAGAAATGGTTGTGTAGCACATTTGCTTGTAGGTGGAAGGGGAATGTGGAAATACAACGATAATTAAATCCTTTAAGAGGTGGCGTGTTAATCAAAATCTATAGAGCCAAAGTTTCCATGTAAAGGGTAGTTTAGGGTGGAGGGGGTTTCTTCAAAATCTTTGTGTCGCATCCGCAAAAGACACTAAACTTAAATACCAACTTTGGTTCTTAACCGACTTTTTGTTTTTGAGTTATGCTGTCCACAAACACACACACACACACACACACACACACACACACACACACACACACACACACACACACACACACACACACACACCATGCTTTTTTGATTCAGGAGGCCTCAAAATATATATTTCAGTGAAATCTTCTTTCCCTATTCCTTATGCCTTTAGGCGTCGGGTCCGGTGAAATCTCGACTTCGAATTTTGGGTAAAATACAATACTTCCTCTGCTTACTATACGTAATAGAGAGAGTAAAAGGATATAGATTGCAAACATTTTGCTATAGTGAATCTCCTGAACTATCAAAAGCAACAAATGTCTCCCCGTCTCAATATTGAGCCGTAATGACCAAGTTGTCGACGGGCCCTTAAACACTACACACTCACTCTTGATTTTGTATATGAATTTGTGACAACGAAGTATAAATGCAAGTATCATTTAAGGATGTTTTAGCCTTTATATACCCACAATTAATGAAGAAGTGATCAGTGAAATATGTGTATGTGCTTCGTTATTACTTTATCAGTTTTTGCTAATTCTCTGTGCATTAACATACATATTTAAGTGTAAAAAGCCTCAAGTAATAGTTATTAACGACATTGTATTAATTCAATGGAATGTTGGTTTCACATACTTCATCAAATTTGGTCTCACATGTTGAAATGGCAAGGTTATCTTGTTGTGAAAATGTATTGCTAATCTATATTTGGGCTTGATCACCTCCATGGTTGAAAATCTGTTTCACACAGACGAGACATTGCAGTGCAACAATGCTCAAGGCCTTCATCCTTATAAAGCATCAAAATTCAGGCGGACTTGAAGAAATGAACACAGTGTTCAGTGTGATGTCTGATGAAAGATCAATAAACTGCTCCTCTTCTATTGTGAGGAAATGTGGTGGAGAGTCAGTATTGAGTGGGTCCAACTTGGCGAAGGGTTGAGTTGGATCGACACAAGATTGCTGTCATTTGTCGATTTTTCGACCAACGCATTTGGTCGAGGCGTGCAAGAGTCAGAGAAATGTGGAAAGAGTTCATTAAAGTTGAATGGTGTAGAAGAGACAAGGAACTTTCAAAAGTGTTAATTTATAATACACTAGATGAAATAGCCGGCGTTGCCCTGGTTTGACGATTTTATCCCTACGTTTACACTACAAAGAAGTCAAAGTAAACAAAATAAATAATTAAAAACGCCGGGGATACACTGTTGAACAACCCCAAATACCACACGAAGAAAAGTAAGTAGAGAAAGCTAGACGCTGCATTTCTATTACAGTCATGGAAAGTTGTGTGAATTCTTCGAAAAAGAGGTAGTAGGGAAAGAAATGGGATCGTATTCAGTAAAAGAAACATGAGTAGAGAAAACCCTGTGAATGTAATACGAATGTAATATAAGGCAATGCTATTTTAGTCAAAGAAAATTCTCTGAATTGTATGTTGAAGGGGAATGGAAGAAGGGATGTGATGGTGTTTCGTAAAATAAAAGTGAGTAGAGAAAACCTGTGAATGTTACGTTGTATAGTAAAATGGACAGCATACAAACCTTCTCCATGAACGGATACGTATGTGCCAAATTTAGAGTAGATCGGTCAAGCGGTTTAGGAGGACAAACATACATTCATTATATATATATGCTGCGTGGAAGGGAAGTCATTAAATTAATTTAAATCAGTGTAGATCTCGGTATTTGGAACACATTTTGTATCTTACGTTTTTGTCTCTGACCATTTCCTACAGATATATTCTAATTTTGTCGAAAACAAGCTGGCGACATTGCAAATTGTGTGTGTGTCACTTTCACTAGGTCAGTATATAAACAAACACCGTGGCGGTGCGTCTTGAGAACATAAACAAGTAACCTGCCGAGACCTTCCATGTTTACTGTGCCAATGTAGGCCAATCAGAAGCGTTAGTTTCCAAAATATTACACGAACCTGCAAGTGACCTAGCTGTTTACATCCAGAAACCAGTTCAATTCGCTGACCAACCTCAACGCAACGTTGTCGAGTTACTTCACGTCTGAAAGAACTGCTCGGAGTATTCCTTCAATTCTTTTAAGAGATTATTTCGAAACCCTGTGTGATGTCGCATGATTATGAAGCTATGTCAGAAATAAGTTACTCTACGCATCTTACAAGTAACAAACTGTTATCTTCGTACATTCCTGTGGAATTACGCATCCAATTGGCAACAAAAAACCTTTAGTTTTTCGAAATCGGCTGATCAAATAACGAAATGTCGTTTTTTTGTTTGCATTGCTTCTACGAAGCACATACTTATTAGAAGGAATTAATAACTTCCTTCCATCGTTGTGTGTGTGGGTGTGGGTGTTTCATGAAAGGGCGGAAGATGAAAGAGAAGGAAGAGCGGAAGGAGAAGGAAAAAGTGGAACAACGTGGAAGAGAAAAAGTGAAAGAAGGCGAAGGAGAAGGCCAAGGAGGAGAAAGAGCGGAAGAAGAAAGCAAAGGAGGAGAAAGAGCAGAAGAAGAAGGCGAAGGAGCAAGAGCAGAAGAAGAAGGCGAAGGAGGAGTAAGAGCAGAAGAAGAAGGCGAAAGAGGAGCAAGAGCAGAAGAAGGCGAAGAAGGAGCAAGAGAAGAAGAAGAAGGCGAAAGAGGAGCAAGAGCAGAAGAAGGCGAAGAAGGAGCAAGAGCAGAAGAAGAAGGCGAAAGAGGAGCAAGAGCAGAAGAAGAAGGCGAAAGAGGAGCAAGAGCAGAAGAAGAAGGCGAAGGAGGAGCAAGAGCAGAAGAAGAAGGCGAAGGAGGAGTAAGAGCAGAAGAAGAAGGCGAAGGAGGAGCAAGAGCAGAAGAAGAAGAAGGCGAAGGAGGAGCAAGAGCAGAAGAAGAAGGCGAAGGAGGAGCAAGAGCAGAAGAAGAAGGCGAAGGAGGAGTAAGAGCAGAAGAAGAAGGCGAAAGAGGAGCAAGAGCAGAAGAAGAAGGCGAAGGAGGAGCAAGAGCAGAAGAAGAAGGCGAAGGAGGAGCAAGAGCAGAAGAAGAAGGCGAAGGAGGAGTAAGAGCAGAAGAAGAAGGCGAAAGAGGAGCAAGAGCAGAAGAAGAAGGCGAAGGAGGAGCAAGAGCAGAAGAAGAAGAAGGCGAAGGAGGAGTAAGAGCAGAAGAAGAAGAAGGCGAAAGAGGAGCAAGAGCAGAAGAAGAAGGCGAAGGAGGAGCAAGAGCAGAAGAAGAAGGCGAAGGAGGAGTAAGAGCAGAAGAAGAAGGCGAAGGAGGAGTAAGAGCAGAAGAAGAAGGCGAAGGAGGAGCAAGAGCAGAAGAAGAAGGCGAAGGAGGAGCAAGAGCAGAAGAAGAAGGCGAAGGAGGAGCAAGAGCAGAAGAAGAAGGCGAAGGAGGAGTAAGAGCAGAAGAAGAAGGCGAAAGAGGAGCAAGAGCAGAAGAAGAAGGCGAAGGAGGAGCAAGAGCAGAAGAAGAAGGCGAAGGAGGAGCAAGAGCAGAAGAAGAAGGCGAAGGAGGAGTGAGAGCAGAAGAAGAAGAAGGCGAAAGAGGAGCAAGAGCAGAAGAAGAAGGCGAAGGAGGAGCAAGAGCAGAAGAAGAAGAAGAAGAAGAAGAAGAAGAAGGCGAAGGAGGAGTAAGAGCAGAAGAAGAAGAAGAAGAAGGCGAAAGAGGAGCAAGAGCAGAAGAAGAAGGCGAAAGAGGAGCAAGAGCAGAAGAAGGCGAAGGAGGAGCAAGAGCAGAAGAAGAAGGCGAAAGAGGAGCAAGAGCAGAAGAAGAAGGCGAAGGAGGAGCAAGAGCAGAAGAAGAAGGCGAAAGAGGAGCAAGAGCAGAAGAAGAAGCCGAAAGAGGAGCAAGAGCAGAAGATGAAGGCGAAAGAGGAGCAAGAGCAGAAGAAGAAGGCGAAGGAGGAGCAAGAGCAGAAGAAGAAGAAGAAAACGAAGAAGAAGGCGAAGGCCAAGGAGGAGAAAGCGGAAGAAGGCGAAGGAGCAGAAGATGAAAGAGGAGGAAGAGCGGAAGCAGAAGGAGGAGAAAGAGCGAAAGGAAATGGAGGAGGAACAGATAAACAAGACTGGGGAAGAGTGAAAGAAGGCGAATGAAGAGAAGAAAAAGGCGAAGGAGAAGAAAGACTAAAGAGGAGAAGAAACAGCAGAAGAAGCCGTAGAAGGAGAAGGAAGAGCGGAAAATGATGGAGGATGAAAGGCGGAACAGGTGAAGAAGGAGTACAAAGAAGAAATGATAGAGGGAAGTCATTTTGACAGTAAACAAAATAAAGAAGGAAAGGATTTGTTTGTAAGAGGAAACGTAACTTCTAAAGGTGCACTGAAGTAAGGCTTCTCCCCGAGCGAGCGAGTTTTAGGGGAAACTGTTGCTGTGCCATTAGTTGTAGGGCTCTCATTCAAAGTTATGTTATAGAAGGGGAAGGCGACGGCGACGGCGGCGGCGACCTAAGGCCCCTTCGGCGCCATCAAGTGTCTCGAGTACGGCAGACACTTGTTCAATAAAAAAAACATTGGTATCAGTTGGGGGCGCGATAATGAAATGCTCTTCGGCACACGAGCCAGCGGGCACGAAATTGCTTCCACCACCTCCGTTTCTAATTAAATTAACTTTCAGATGAGTACATTCGCAATGTTGATCGCAGTCTTCATTTGCGTCTAATGAAGAAGCCAGGAAGAAAACTGCTGTTGCGCATGCGCTACTGCTGGTGAATAAATGACTGTTTACCGTTACCAACTGGGTTAGGTGTCTTCCCTAGACATATCCTTATATGTGTGCATTGCATTCAGTTTCAGGCACGTTTATATATTATTGCCGGACTTTTTGAGTATTCCGGCTCACATAGCTGTCTGGCGCTCCGCCGCGCATGGTTCGCGGGTTCGAGTCCTGTCTCGGGCATGGGTGTTTGTGTATGAGTAAATGTCTGTGAAAGAATCTAATAGCGATCATCCCGATGGCTAAATGTAATTTGACAACCAAAGGACCAAAGCAACTTGAAAAGAAAGAAAAAAGCTGTGGGTCTATTTACATTGAGTTTTCTTCATTAACATTAAATTCACACACAAACAACACATTCGGTTATACTTCCACACTCTAGAAAGGATGAGGGATAATCCTGGCTAAAGAAAAATTCCCATCCTCCACCCGGAAATAGAACCCGGGCCACCGGATTTTAAAGCTACCATGCTAACGACCAGACCACAGTCACTCTGCAGCAACGGTGACATTTATTATGATGAATATTTTGAGGAAATCTCTTCGCTAATACCGCGAATGGTGACAGTTTTTCAATCTATATGACTCACCTTAATTTTTAAGCAATTTTTCTGGAAAATAAAATTTTTGTGAAAGATCTTTGAAATTCATTAGATTGGAAGCCAGACTAAACAAAAATTGTATTAGTATATTATACGGGGTGGAAGGGAAGTCATTACATTAATTTAAACCAGTGTAGATCTCGGTATTTGGAACACATTTTGTATCTTACATTTTTGTCTCTGGCCAGTTCCTGTGGAGATATTTTAGTTTTGTCGAAAACAAGCTGGCAACACTGCAGGATGTGTGGGTGTCACTTTCACTAGGTCGGCACATAAACAAACACCGCAGCGGTGTGTGTCGTGAGCGTTAACAAACATCATGCCGTGCCCTTCCGTTTTTACTGTGCGAGTGTAGGCCAATCAGAATTATCTCCCAAAACTTTACACTACTCTGCGTCGTGTTTACAAGCGACCGACTTGTTTACATTCAGAACCCGGTTCGGATCCCTGACCAACATCAACACAACGTTGCCAAAATTTGGGCGTGCTTGCGCCTGTCCATTTATAAGTTCTTCTAATTGGTAATTGAAATGCCCCAAGTAGTAAAACTGACGTGTTACCTTAAAGATCAGACTTCATATTATTTTATTACGAACAAATTGAACCTTTTTAATTTGTCACAATTTTGGAGGACCACTAATTTCACAGTTGGAAATTAGTTTGTTGAATAAGGGGTCGGTAAGTCCGTACATGGGCTGAAGGTATGTAATTATCGTCGGTAATACGAGTTGTGATGGTCTTTAGTTGGTTAATTGACCTTAACGAATGTTTGTCGTAAAACCGCCAGCTTTTACGACTTCTATTCTGAGATATTACAGTGTCATTTTTTACTTCTTTACTGCGTATAGTAAGCAGGAGAAGTTTTTTGTTGTGAGTTTAACGTTCTTTAATTTGATTGGTCACATCAGGCAATGAATGAGTGAAATGGGTTAAATAATGCTCAAATGAGCCCGGGCACCGTAGAGTTTAGAGTTGCCAGAGCTTATCTTCTCAGGATAAGGGAAAATCTCGATAAAAAATCTTGTCCGAATAAACACTAACCGAAATTCGAACTCGGGACCCTTTGAATATGAGGCAGACACTCTACCACGCCACATAGGAGGGTTTAGGTAAGTATTGAATTCCACTAAAAAATTCACCAAGATTTCACCGGAAATACATGTTTGAGAGTTTTTGAATCAAAACAAACTTCAGTTCTAGAATAACTTGTGTGTGTATGCGCGTGCGTGAGAGAGGAAAGAATGCGACACGAAGATTTTTAACGAAAATCCTTCTATCCCAGACTATCGTTTACATGGAACATTTTCCGAAATTTTTGATTTTATAAAAAATTGAATTTTCTGGGAATGTCCTGAGAAGTCCTCTTCATTCTGGATGACTTTTGCATAACTGATAAACCGTAAGAGATAGACAAAATCTTACTGCACAAAACACATGTCAACCACATTTTTTTGAGTACACCATTTCCGAGGTATTCCTTGTTATATGTTTGACTTTTCCAATAGTGGTAAGTCGTATTCGTTTTTTATATCCCGGACATGCAAAGAGAATGGAATGTCAATCGGTTTGGCTTCATGTCGTCAAGGTCGACATTACTATTAGCACAGTATCGCCGTGGAGTCCAGCTACCAGCAAAGCACGAAGGTGACAGAAGTAATAGGGAAGTATGTATCGCTGAATGACACAATTGGCATGCCTGCGCTGCGGTGAGAAATGGCAAACAAAACACGTACTAGAAAACAAGTATAACGCAATGCAGATGTTTTTGTCCATGGTCTTTTGTCTTCTCATTCACCATCGAGAAGCATTGCAGCTCACCCAAAAATTCGATACCGAGATTTCATTGGAAATAAATGTTTTGAGGCCACCTGAATAAAAAAAATAATGAAAGAATCTGTGTGCTTGTCTATTTTTGAACAGCATAGCTGCAAAACGAAAACTCTGATTAATACCAAACTTATATTTTAGTTGTGTCATTTATATATAATGACACTGATTTTTATTAAAATATCAAATATATGAGATATTTATATTACAAAATGTATGTCCTCTGAGGACCGAGATCACGGGTTCAAACCCGGTGGAAGATGATGTTTATATATTTGTTTGTTGGCATTGAACATTCTTAGCATAGCTTCCTTTGGAAGAGAAGTGAAACCGTTAGAACAGTTCCGTATCATAGATCTATGATACTTAAAAGAACCTCATGTCTGATAAAGGGGCCTCTTCACGCGTAGTAGAGAATGGGACACTGAAAATCATATCAGTTAAAGAGCGTCCATAAATAAAAACTCGATTTCAATTTACCAAATATATATCTTGATTTTTCTGGGAATAGCCAGAAAAGAATTTTCTATAATCTTGTGTAACGGGTAAACCATAAGAGATAAACAAAAGCTTTACAAATTGTAGATGTCTTTAAACGCAGTTTATTTTAAACAATGTTCTTCCTGGCATCAGCCATTTCTAGGGAAATGTTAATCTGAATTAACAATTAACAAAGTGGATATAATACATTTTATTTGAATAATGTAATATAATATAATATATAAATCACCTGCTCCTACGTTTTTACTTTATATACCATGCACATAGTAGGCAGAGAAGGTTTTGCTCCTACTCCCAAATGTGATGACATATCATTGGAAATACATGTTTTGAGACTGTGGATCCACTTAACCCCAAAAAACATTTTTTAGAAAAAGGTTATGGCAGCAAAACAAATGGTTAAATATCAGACCTAAGTTCAGCATCTTCCAAAGATGCGACACAAGTATGTTTAAGAAAATCCTCCCATGTCAGGCTACCCTCTATATAGAAAATTTTAAAAAATTGTGATTTTCTTCAAACTGGCTCTAACAAGTTTTATTACATTTACCATATGTTTAAGATACTTTTATGACTAAAGAAATGTAGAACTTGTATTTCCTAGGAATAGCCTCTGAAGCCTTCTTCGTTCTGCATGACTTTTGTATAACTGGTAAACCATCAAAACCTTACTATACAAAAAAAAAAAAAAAAAACAACAACAACAACAACAACAAAACGTTGTTGTTGTTAGCTAATGCTGGATTTCTGACAATGAAGTCATTAATCCTCTTGCTCTCCAATATTTTTCACTGATGATATTGAAGATAGCAATAGCAGATCGCGTTAAAACACACCATGCTTATAAAATATGGTTTCTTGTGGTTTAACTGTTTTGAGGTATTTTTTTATTGTTGGTTCGAACAGTCAAATACTTTTTTTTTTTTTGCAGGTGGCAAGTCAGTATTTGTTTCCTTTCTCCTTGTTATCCAAAGAGCATGGAATTTTAAAATCATTGCGTAAAGTCTTAAAACGTGACTATTGTTTTAGCATACTGTTTCCTTCTAATACCTACAATGAAATTTGTACTGAAAGTTTGACTTGATTAACAAGAAGTAGATTAAAGAAAAAGTTTCCAAGAATAGTTTGTACAAAAGTGAGCAGAGAAAGTCGTGTGAATGTAACACACAAGATTATTTTCTTTTAAATTTAATTTTGTGTATTTATTTTATACCTTCACTGTTGCACTACAATGACTGATTACACTAAAAATGATTGTTGTCAGAAGAAATTGTAACTTAACATATTCTGGCACTTGAAGTCAATTTCCCGTTGCCATCTTCCTTTTGACATTGTGAAGTATTAAAACTAATGTCTCTCTAATTGTTCATTGTTATTTTACATGTTACATTGTCTCTACAGAAAGCACAGTCATTATTTACACTGTTTCTTTTTTGATAACAGAGCACCAAAATTGGTTTGGCATGGATGAAAACCTAGGCCCAGTGGCTGTGAGTATTCGGAGAGAACGACTGGAACGTCAGAGTGACTCAAGTTCCGGACAGTCAAGCCAGCCCCAGTATACATATCAATATCGAATGCTTATTCGTACGAGTGAGGTAGGTCTTTACACTAAGGGCAATTAAAACAAAAGACAGAATGTTCCTGAAAACAAGCAATCATAATGTAGAACTGTGGCATAATTCAGTTAATCTAAAAGGCAGTTAAGTTTTTTTGCAGCTTTACTGGTTTGCACAAAATAATATGTCCTACTGAAGTTGTTTAGTGTCCTCCATTGTTATTTAGACATTTAACACATTGTTTAAACACTAATTTAAATATCAACGGATAATTAATATTAGCAACTAAAACTTCACTTTGTGTAATTATGTATTAATTCCAATTCCAAACATATTTTGCAAATCAATTCTTTGCATGATGAATGGCTTGAATATTTGTTTTGTAGTTTCATTATGGCTGCTAGGTGACAGGTTCTTTCCTATTGTATTACCAACTTGCAGAAACAAAACAAATTTATCAATAGAAATTTACTGATTGCAAAATATGTTTGGAGTTGGAAATAATGCATAATTGCAGAAGACCAGTGAAGTTTTAGTCACTAATATTTTTAATATTCGTTGATTTACATATCTTGTCACAAGCTCCCTATTAGTACCAAAATTGTTTTCAAATTCTTAATTCAGTCAAATCTCTTAAATTCTGTAAGTTAGATGGTTGTGTAGTGAAAACGTTCTCCTTATACTTTTATCAGAAAATTGCAGCTCTTACAAGCTCTTCTTATAGATTTCTTGGGTGATTGAGTTAATGTCTATATGAGTTGCACATTTTCATCAGTACTTATTAACTTTAGATGGCCACTGTGTGGTAAGTCAGAACTTGTCACCTGGAATCTTCAATTTAATTTGTAGATAGCTTGTCTGCATAGTTCGCTATGTATACAAGAAATTTTTAGCCGAAGATCACCTTACATCTTCGTAATTTTGATCAAATTTCTACCACATCTGTAAAGAAACACATGATGTTCTGTACTGTTTTCCACAGCAAAGAAAGTCCATGAAGAATGAGACATGGGGGAGGATATCTGGTTAGACCATGCCTGTCCTTGTTTATGATACACAGAACAGCTGTTACGGACCATTCATAAATATATGGCCAACATTTGATGCCTTCTACTTTTGCAAGAATGCTTCTCGGTTTTAGTATACTTAATGAATTCTATTTGTCTACATGAAGGGATCCTGTATTTGCAGAAGTACCAGATAGTAATGTCTAACAATGTATAAGAAAGGCAAAACTTTTCACAGTGAGACACATGCTTTTTAATTGTTTTACTCCTTGTGTAGCATGTATTCTCCAACACACATTCACGTTCCTTGTCACACTATTTCCAAACAGAAGGACAGCATATTCCTGTCAGGGACTTTCTTTCTATTGGTGAATAATAGACAATTTTCTATTCATAATGTACACTTTTCACCGTAACAATGATGCCAAGGCTCAGATTGTCACTTATTAATGAACCAGTTCTGGCATCTCTCTTTAAACAAATTTCACAAGTTTTGCAATTTATCAGTGCTGACATTTGACCATAGAAAATGTGCAGTGGTTAACTGATTTTTGTTGTACCTGTATAATTTCAGTGATGAATTTTTAAAATGGAAATATAACAGTGTTATTCATATTGACATTTAAAAGTTAACTCTTACCCAAATAAGTAACTCCACACATTGTTAAGTTTAATTAATAAATTAATGTAATCAGTCATTTGTTTGATATTTTTCAGTTGTTGACATTGAGGGGGTCAGTATTAGAGGATTGTATACCAAACCTGAAATCTTCAAGCAGTAATAAAACTTTGAACACAAAGGAGGTTCTGGAATATGTTGCACCTGAAATTCAGCTCTCGTGGTGAGTCTTATATTTTTCATTTCCATTTCACTCTCAAGGCTAAATTGATGGCATGTACCCTCACTTTTTTAATAGTGTGTTTTGTACACACAAGAAAAGAAATGTTGGTTGTCTGTGGTATATTTTATTTAATTTATTTTTATTGTACTTATGACGGAAAACATACCAAAATATTAACATTAATATTCCTTGTTCTGAATGAAGTATAATCTATACTGTGTATTTTTTTTTAAAATTATTATTAACCCTCTGTTGGCTGCTAAGGGCCTGAGGAGACCCCCTAGGTTTATTTAAATGTTATAATTTTCAAACGAATGCACCTATGCAATAGCCTGGCTAGAACATCTAAAATTACACCTTACTCGAGTGTTTGCTGGAGCGACAACCTTATCTGTTTATTTCTTTAGCTACAAGAATGACTAATCGGCAGTTACGTGTCACAGAGGACAACCAAACCCTGTGCATGTACTCTCATTACATATTACTGATACGAGTATATGCTTTTCCTGTTAGTTGTGTTATATTGCTTTGCCATTGCTAGTAGTGTGTATATTACTTCTCACAAACAAGAATATGATCTACAAAATCCCAAGGATTTGGAAGAAGTGCATCACCTACCTTGTGATAATGATACCTTATCCATGGATGACAACTTATATGAATCAGACGATTCCAATTCTGAAAATGAACTGAAAATGAGATCTTTAGGTTTAGAAATTGATCATGATAAAGAAGATGAAAGCAAGTTATATGATAATAACATGTATTTTATATGTAGGCAACATCATATGCTTATCAAAGCTGTTATTATTGTTGTCAGTACATTTCAAATTACAAGTTGTGTGCTGAACATCACAATTTGTTATCTTTCCATTTAGTATGGTACAAGTGTACAGTGTGCTCATACATTTTATATATTTTTGATTTATCTAGTAAGATAATGATAATAAAAGCCATTTATATCCAAGCTAAATAAAGTTAAATATGGGAATGAAGACAAACTACAATTTTAAAAATAAATATACAAGCACATGAGCACAAAAATGTAGCACAGGCCTACTAGGGCCAGCGCAATTAACAATGTTGTATCAGGGCGCGCACCTAACAGAGGGTTAACAAATAGTGCCCTTGCACTCTAAATTTGATTTATTATTTATTACAATTAGAGCAAAGTGAGTCAACCTTATAAACACTTTTTTCCACTTATAAGTCATTAAACAAATACTGCTTTTTGGGAAACTTCTTTGCTATCCTCAATTTGGCTGCTTTTTCCTCTATTCATAACTTACCTAGTAAATCCCTGGCAAAGTTGGAAGTCATGCTTGTTACATTACACATTGATTTTAACATATGGAAATGATCTATTACAATTATTTATCTATACTCCTATCATTTCTTTATCAAATTATTAATCTTATCAGTCAATAATTTGGTGTCAAAGCTATTGTCATATAAAACTCTGAAACATGTATTTAAAGAAAAAAATGCCTTCCACTCTACAAGTACAGTAATTAATGTTTAAGTGATAAAAGTTTGTAGTGACTTTTAACTTGTTTTGGTTTATTTCATTTTTCAGTCTAAGGTTAGGTGTAGCATCGCAGCAGACAGAGGATCAGCTCTTGAAACTGGACGAGCAAGGCCTAACCAACCATTATAAAGTGGGAGTGATGTACTGTCGTACAGGACAGTCTTCTGAAGAGGAAATGTACAACAATGAAGATGCCGGCCCAGCATTCCATGAATTTCTTGATACCATTGGACAGCGTGTTCGTCTAAAGGGATTTGACAAATACCGAGCTGGCCTGGACAACAAAAGTAGGTTGAACAAGTTGCATTTTGCTTAAAACTCATTGCCACTTAGTCTTAGACAAACTTAGAATAGTATATCATGCAGTGAGATTATGATGGTAGTAATTACCATATTTGCTGGCGTAAAAGACGCACCTCACTTTTAAGGCTTTTTTTAGAGAAAAAGTTTCTCACCTTATACATCTACTGCAAAACAATTATAACATTTGCACGCACATCAAATATCTAGGCAATATAAGTAGGAAAAAGTGCTCACCTTTTAATTTTCGTCCTCGCAAAATTAATCCTCTCTTTTCCTTGTTTAATGACAAATCAATGAAAGTCAGCAATTTGTTCTTTGTACTCACTTTCCATGATATCGTTGTCTTGATCTGCATACAAAGCCAATACCTCTTGATAAATCTTAAACAGCAAGATGTTGATCCGTAAAGTTGGTGATCCCTTTGTTAGTAGATATCTCTTTTGCTTGATGAATGATCAGTTTCATAAACTGAAATTTCCACTTGTCTATACTCTAAAATCCAAATATTGCGTTCTGATTCAAGTTTTGGCCATTTAACAGCTCCACTCTCAGATTGTTTACTGCGAGGTGCTTTCTTTAAAACATCTTCCTGATTCCGCCAAGTTTGTATGATTTTTTTCAAATAGAGGTGGCCCAAGATGCCTTTCTGCAGCCTTCTTTTAATCCATTTTAGCATATACAATAACTTCCAGCTTAAATGCAATACTATAGCAGTACCATTTTTCAGCCATAGTTTACAAATAAATCCAAAATATAAATGACACAAGTGGATCTCCACACTGAACACAACAAGCAATGAAGCTTGAATGAACAATATAAAAATGGTTAACAATGGCACATGTGCATCCACTGAACTCTACACAACTGGAATACTCAAAACTTGCAAGGAAGCCAACACTGAATTGCTTAAAGCTGAAACAAAGAAATTTGGAAGAAATAGAGCTTACAGGTACCTACCTTAACTTGCTACCAGTGCATAAGATGCATCCCCTTTTTGGACCTATTTTCTAAGGAAAAAAGGTGTGTCTTATACGCCGGCAAATATGGTAAGAGGCAAGCATGTTTATGAAAAAGTCAAGCAAGATTTTCATAATTTTCATATAATTATCTGAATTGCCATTATTGTCAAGTTTCATACAAATATTTATGCTTGAGCATGTGTTTAACTTTAAAATATTATAAATTATTTTTAATATTCTGTGCTTACCTGAGTCAATAAGTGCATTGACCTTACCTTTGCAGTAAAACAGCTGACAGTTTTGTCATATGTTGGCAGAAGTGGAAGTATTGATTTTGTACTCAATTTAACCTTAAAAATTTGATTACAAAATACAGTAGTGTGTCCACAAGGTCCATGGTTTTGTACTTTGTGACAATTTTTTGAAGTACACCAGCAATACATTTTCTGGAAATGAGGTTATGTACTTTGATTTTCTCCAATCCATGAATTGTACATAGAATTTTACGCACTATCTTTGTGGTGGTAAGTTATTAATGACATCATTACCTTTGCAGAAATTTCTGGTGGTGGAAGTTTCATCTCAGTCACTCGTGTCCCAAAATTTTTACTTTTTCTAAACTCGTGCTAGTGGTTCTTCTATTTAACGTATGAGGATAATGGATAGTTGTGCTTTCGTTCTTTCTTCTAACTACTGGAAACTTGCACCTTAATGAAGAGATGCAACTTAACGAGGTTCATTAAAGTGCAGCTACCAGATGTATAAGTACATTTAGACATGCTTGAGCATAAAAGGAAATTAATGTGTAAACCAAGTTAATTACCTATGCAAACTTTTATGGTTTTCCCATAAAATGAATGGGTGTGGAGACCTTTTTACAACTTTACGGTAAAGTAGGCATATCCACGTGTCTATACTGTATATTGATCATCTTCCCCCTTCATCGGGCTGCAATAAAATGCATAGTGTGCAAATATAAAATTGAACTGCAACCCTAGTGACCTCTGGCAAACAGCAGCAAATGGATGCAGACATTCAGTAATGGGTAACATGATTAGTCATGGGATATGATTTCCATTTTTGTGACCTTTGTTTTTTATATATAGGTCATGTTATGAAATATAAAGCATAGAACTAGAAATCTGTGTATAATCTAGGAAGTGTTGTTCTGTGCTTTAACATGTGTTTATTGTGGTACTACCTGGCAAAACAACCAGGTGTACTTGGTTGTTGATCGCTGCAATTGCTTTTTATCTTGTTTACTAGAACAGTGAAATACTAGTAACTTGGCATACAGTCAATAATGCAATGCAAATTAATGATCTCTCATGCTTGCTGATATGTGAGACATTGCTGTTCTGAAGATATGGTTACATTTGAACAGCATGTACATACACTGTCTCACCGTGTATGTGTAATAAGCTCATGTAAATAACTTGGCAGTTTCACTTTTTTTTGTGGGTGTGGGTGGCTCAGTCAGTTAGACACTGGCCTACTGATCCCAGGGTCGCGGGTTCAAATCTGGCCCAGACCGATGGCTTTTAAGTGCGCTTAAAAACGACAGCTCCATGTCAGTAGATTTACTGGCATGTAAAAGAACTCCTGTGGGACGAAATTCTGGCACACCAGCGATGGTGATGTGATCCTGACAATTAACAGTGTTGTTAAACAACAAAATATTTATTTATTTATTTATTTCACATTCTTTCTGATACACCTCATGACTTTGCCAGGTAGTACCAGAAATAATTTCATTATGATACAGAAAGAAGCAGTGTTGTCAGGTCTTCAAGGATTTATATATAATGAAATTCCCCTTTGTACTTACAGCAAACTGTCTAATAAAACCATGTCTGCAGTGGTTTACCTCAGTTAATGTCATAGAGATGGAAAAATAAGCTTTGATAAATGCTTGTAGAAAAACCCTATTTCATTGGATAATCATTGCATCTATTATGCTTTCTTCATACAATAAAAATACACAGTGCAACCGCTATGCAAAGAATAAATTATTTAAGACTAGCTGTGTTAACTTTCAGCAACTAGAGTGTGGTAATGGGAGTAAGAGATAGTCTGAGCGTACTGAAGTTTGTCCATGTTACACTGTTCGTAGTTAGAAACAAAGGAGAAGCGGAAGGAGGGAAAACATAAGTGATGCTGACACTGCAATGCAAACACCTACTCCATTAAAAAAGAGAAAGAAAAAAAAGAATGTGATTTTGGATTTATTGAATTAAGATTCATCTGTTATAAGCATTTACATAAACAGGAGTCAATATTACCGAACTTAACGGTTTTAGGGCCATGAAAAGAGCACCTTGAATAACTTGTAGATTGCAGTTGTACTTTCATTTTGCACCAAGTTTTCCGCATGCTGAAAACTCCCTTTCTGCAGCTCAATTATCTTCTGTTCCACAAATGAGGAAGCCTGCTGTATAAGTTCTGTATTTCCCTATATTGATGTTCACAAAATAAGCACTTGTTAGAATAACTATAGAACAGCCATACACAATTGAAGAATAAAATGGTTATTGACTTGGCACATGCTAACCAAATGGTTCTTTTGCCACTCCATTCACTTATCACTTAGTTACATCTGCTAATTCCTGCACTTTAGGCACTTGAACCAACCAGATACATTGATGGGGTAGACACTATCTCAGCAATCTGCAAACTAGTGTCATCGACAATGAGGAATATGTTACAATACACTGCACTCTCTACCGTGAAACTAACATTTTACAGTGGCAGCACGTAATTCTTCCATAGTGAACTTCTGGAATATTAATGTAACAATTAGGTGATGAAATGCTTAAGTCCTGATTGCTTGTGTATAAATCTAGGTGGGACTATTATGCAATGGTGACAATTATGCGATGAAGTACATAAATAAAAATAAACAATGATGTGTAGGCAAATTCATGTGAATTTAAAAAATCAGGCTTAATTCAGTTGAGTAACTAGCTTATATACTTGAAATCCAATGTGGTTAATGGAGTGACTGCCTCTGTAGCGCAGTTGGTAACACGCTTGCCTTTGGCGCACAGGACCCTGGTTCGATCCCTGGGAGGTCTGGTACGGGGTGCACTCAGCCTTATTAAGTCCCAGAGGGACCAATTGAGGAGCTACTTAGGGTGAAGTAGCAGGCCCAGGTTGAGAAGACTGTATAACTGGCCGGAAGGGCTCGGGATGCTGACCACGTACCACCCTCCAGTACTGCACCCCACCAATGACACTTGTAATGAGCAGAGGTGGGGGACGCAGTGGCTGGGTGGTAAGTGTTGGCCCTTAATGGGCTGTTGCACTCGGGTTTAGGTTTAGGTCAATGGTGTTAATCAAACAGAACAACTGAAGATCACTCACACAAAAAAATGTAATTAATTAGCACCTGAAACATGTTTTCTTTGATTTAAACATAAGTGATTTGTTACAAAATTGAACTTAAATTACCAAATTAGAAATGTAAGGTTAGAATCAAAGGATTATGTAGGCATAGGAATTTCTAAACATTAAAGTCTGGAGGAAGAAACTAAGGTTAAAATCTTATTGGGCTATAGGCCGACAGGATAGAGATAACAAACCATCCTCCATTCCTCGTACAGTCTTTCAGTATTTGCAGAGAGCACTCAGGTCAGCTTTCACCTTACCTTTGTTATACACACTCAAACCATATTACTGCAGGATACTTTGTGGTACAATGGTTTGAGGCCAACTGCTTAAGAATTTGTATGCCTGATATGTATATGTTGATCTTAAAATATGTAACAATATTTTTCTTCTCTGTTTACAGCGGATTCTACAGGACTTTACTCTGTATATTCACAGTATCAAGACTGTGAGATCATGTTCCATGTATCAACACTTCTCCCATTTACTCCCAATAATCGGCAGCAGCTTTTACGAAAGCGCCATATAGGAAACGATATTGTTACTATAGTGTTTCAAGAGCCTGGTGCCCAACCATTCACACCAAAGAACATTCGTTCACAGTTCCAGCATGTGTTCATCGTTGTGCGTGCTATCAACCCTTGCTCGGAGAATACCCAGTATCGGTGAGTCATTTTTTTTATAATTTAGCTAGGGGAAAGTACTTAGAATGACTCTTTTTTCTGTTCTATCCACTTGTAACAACTTCTGTAGGGGATAATGGTACATTATGTTCAGTACTACTGTCTATTGCATGACCACTTTGTGATTTGGAACAAAAGCTAAAGTAATACACAAATGATAGCATCACAACAACCTCTTAACCCAAGAGCAGGTGCACCTACTTTTTTCACTTGAGCTGGCACATGGGGTACTCTTTACTCCACATTTATTTCTCAATATTTTGATTATATTTACACATTTAAACTAATCACTGTGATTAAACTATAGACCTACATCCTTTAATAACATATAGTTACATTTTAAAACCAGTAATGCCAACCATTTTGGATTTTGGGTTATACTGGGTTAATGTAAATATAATTGTCATAATGTAGCATGTTGCGGAGGTTTTACTAACAACTGTATGAAATAAAAGAATGCATACTGAAATAAACAATCTGTGTAAAAGCTGTGTGCATAAAATACCTACATATACACATTTTGTAAGTCCTTTATGTGAAAAAGTGATTGAAGGATATTACAACATTCATTCATTCATTTTTCCTTATTCAGCATGATCAAGAAGAACCGGAACACCAAAACTTATAATTTTAGGAACAAGGAATAAGGAGCAGAAATAGTTTGAAGTTTGCTACAAATATTGCAGTAAAATTTGAACTATTTTATTGAATATCCTTTGCACCTTTATTATCCCTCACTATGTTAAGATTGGCATTTCAAATGCTACCTATCTCTTCAAATGTAAATCTGTCAGTTAAGTATCTGGTGCCATGTTTATCCCTGAGTTATTAAAAATTCAGAGAAGAAATGTAGCAATGGTGTACTTTGATTCTATGTGGAGGGTGTGTAATTGTCATTACTGTAAAAGTAATTGACAAAAGGAAGAGTTTCATTAGGGGAAGATATTTCTCTATAAAATCTTAACTCCTAACATGCTGACCTGTCATGGCATGTAATACGTACTCTGACTGGTAATCAGAGGATATGGTCGGTGAATTTATTTTGATAATTCTCCCGGTCAGGTCGGTGAGACCCGTAAACCAACGACAGGCGTGGTCCTCCAGACATTCTGGGGGTTGTGAGAGAGCGATGTGACCGCCAAAACATAAAAATATGGTGCTCTCTTAAAAGCGGTTACTATACTGCTATTGCTCTATGAGTGAAAAATGTTGTAGAGCAAGAGGATTAATGACTTCATTGTCAGAAATCCAGCATTAGCTAACAACATTGATTCTTTGCAAAGTGACGTAAAGAACTCAATGATCACTACTTTTTAAAACTATTTTTTAGGGAAAAATAATTACTGTAAATGGAGAAAAATCATTCTTTGAAGAATGGTAAAACCAAAAAGAAGAACGCTTTGAAAATTGTCCCTGGTCCGAAAAGCTGTACAAGAATTATTAGGAATGAACCCTCAGCTTTTGAGATTCGCTGCTATCTATTATGTTGTCTTCTGGCAGCTCATTGAATACCTTCAACGTTTCCTCTGGAGTCATTTCCTGTCTGAAACACATTTTTATTGTTATAGTGTAATACCTTGGGATATTTGTCACACACACAAATACACACAAGCATTCACAAAGTCACAAGTGCATTATAATGAAAATAAGTTACTAAGACGAAATTACCTTTGCAAGTAGGTGCATGGGGTACTCTGTGCCCCAGCTCATCTATGCTGAACAAACACGATTATAAACAATGCTTCAGACTTGCGCAACAGCATGTGATTGTGTCAACGGACATATAAAAGAACGATGAACAAAACTTAGTGCAGCAGACCAATACAATCATTTGCAGTGTTGCCACATGCAAAAAAGTAAAACTGGGGTACTTAATACTCCAGCACACACTGCTCTTGTCTAGTATGCATGTTTATTCTGTATTCAGTTTGCTTGTTGTGCTTACATGGGAAGTGACGTAACATGGACTTTCATGTATTGTTAAAGTGCATTTTGCGTGAGAATTTTTGAAATAGTGTGGTCATCAGTTGATATTTTGATTCCAGAACACTACAAAAAAGGCAGAGGTTAATGTGACTGTGAGATAATCAAGGTTTTACTGCACTTCCTAAATGTTTCATTGATAAAGGACTGAAATTACTATTTGTTACACTATTGTTTATGTTTTGCAGTGTTGCTGTGAGCAGATCAAAAGAAGTGCCTGTCTTTGGGCCGCCCATCCATGAAGGTGCAACTTTTCCAAAGTCAAAAGCATTTGCAGACTTCCTGTTAGCTAAAGGTAAGTTAAAAATAATGAAACAACTGACTATAGTTAACTAGGCATAAAGTCGGCGAGGTCTGAAGTATGTACTTGACAGTTATGTGTAGTCACGTCCCAAGGAGGCTTGCACTATTTTGTTCAGTCATGTTATCAATATATCTCAGAATGAGGCGTATTGATTATGTGATTGTACAATACAGTGCCTGTCTTTGGGCCGCCCATCCATGAAGGTGCAACTTTTCCAGTCTTTGGGCCGCCCATCCATGAAGGTGCAACTTTTCCAAAGTCAAAAGCATTTGCAGACTTCCTGTTAGCTAAAGGTAAGTTAAAAATAATGAAACAACTGACTATAGTTAACTAGGCATAAAGTCGGCGAGGTCTGAAGTATGTACTTGACAGTTATGTGTAGTCACGTCCCAAGGAGGCTTGCACTATTTTGTTCAGTCATGTTATCAATATATCTCAGAATGAGGCGTATTGATTATGTGATTGTACAATACAGAGTGAGCCACATAATTGTCCAGTGCATAGTAGCTCTTGCTGACTTTAATAAGGTGCAGAAATCCTTACGCTCAAGGAGTATGTTAGAGCAGTAAGTTTTATTAAGTGCCAGGTAACTTTGGCTTGTTCAAAGCAGTAAATTCTTCTATTACAGGCATGGAGAGGATATATTATTGCAAGAAAGGAAACATACACATTTAATGCATTATTTTCTGTTACAGTAATTAATGCAGAAAATGCAGCCCACCGATCAGAAAAGTTTGCAACAATGGCAACACGCACAAGGCAAGAGTACCTGAAAGACCTAGCAAATAACTACACCACCACAACGGTTGTGGATCCTGGACAAAAGTTCTGTAAGTTTCAACTTCAGGAATCTTAGAGAATAAAAACAATTAAACTGCTCTCTCTTTCCACTCTTTCATTTCAATATTTCTCAGTTTACCCACTCTCTTGGTATGAAGCTATGCATCTGCCTTGTAACCTGGAGGGCCCAAATTTGAACCTTGCTCTGGTTAAAGAGAAATTGACTAAATGCAGTAAGTGCAGTAAATGCAGATGTTTGATACTGTTGTTGTTGATGATGATGATGGTGGTGGTGGTGGTGGTGGTGGTGGTGGTGGTGGTGATGATGATGATGATGACGACAACTACAAAGGCAACACCAACAATGATGGTGTTGATAGTAAAGTTTGTCAAAAAGATCACATAACTTTGAGAGGTAGAACTAGAACTTAAAAATTCAATGCCACAACTGGGATTTGAACCACAGACCTTCCGTCTGTGGTTCAAATCCCAGTTGTGGCATTGAATTTTTAAGTTCCAGTTCTACCTCTCAAACTTTGCCCACACACAACTTGTGTGTTTAAAAACACCAACAATAAGTTTGTTGGCATAAATAAATAATAATTACCATCTGAAGGTTATTTAATCCTGGGATATAAAGTACTTACAATAGTAAGTCACCATTGGGGTAATTTGTCTCTGATGTGAGACTGCCTTTGTGGTTTACCAGGAGAAATACAAACTGGTTTGAGAGTTTAATGCCATTCTGGCAGTTTGTCACAATAGCTCAGTGGTAGAGCAGCCGCCCGGTAAGCAGAAGGTCTGTGATTCAAATCCCAGTTGTGGCATTGAATTTTTAAGTTCCAGTTCTACCTCTCAAACTTTGCCCACACACGGCTTGTGTGTTTAAAAACACCAACAATAAGTTTGTTGGCATAAATAAATAATAATCACATAACTTGTTTAATTACAGAAGATGCTGACATATGGATAAGGGAAGAAAGCATAAAATTATGTTTCATATTTAAGTAACATATCTATTTTTGTGATATATTGCCCAGGTATGTTGTGTAGTAGGTGTTAATAACTTATGGTTTGGAACCTATCCCAAAATCCCTGTGTCCTCCACTGTCCCATTATAGACCGCCCTAATTTTTTAATCGGGAATATTCATGTGATGCTAGACTACCCAAAATAGTTGAAACATTCAGCATACATCCTAGAAAAGATAAGTCATTTTATTAGTTAAATTTGGAATAATCAAGTACAACTGTCTATATATTAAACTTTAATTTAAATAATATAGTAATCCTGCAAAAGTATCACTTTAATATGTTTGTTTCAGCCATCAAGTCATTTAGCAGTAAGAAAAAGGAGCGAGCTCGTCCAAGATTTTTGCCAGATGCTCTTCAGAGAGGCGCTGTTTCATGGCAAGTTGTGCTAGATGATAGCGGGCAGTCAGCGTTAGTTGACTGCTATCTTGGTATATCAACAGACACTTTAGTTCTTATAGAAGAGCGCTCTCGGGAAATTGTCTTTGTAATGCCTTGCAAAGCTATTCTTGGTTGGTCAGCACAGACAAACAGGTGAGTAACTTTTTTAGATGATATTTTTGTCTATATTTCTGTGAGAGAAGAAACTATCTAAATAAAAACATCAAATCGAAAGATATATATTGATAATCAATCCTCTCAGGAAGGTAAGAGACTTAAAGCTCTTCACAATATCCAAAAACAGGAAGTAAAAGAACATACAATATTTTGGTTCACAGTTCTCCAATAACGAAAATGGGAATGCAAATTGCTGGCCATATTGATAGCTAAGTGGAAAGTCAATCTTGTGCATTGGGTTGTCATTTGTTTGTTACTGATGAATGATGTTTTCTCCTGCTTCCACTTTAACCACCATAATGCAGGTTAGCCAATGTCAAAATATGATAGAGTAAACAATTAGGAAGGCAGATCTGTCGCTATTTCCAATTCTAGTTGTCCCGTGCATTGTTCCTTTATTATTGTGCTGCTGTATCTCTGGCCCTGACATTTCATGAGGGTAAAGAAAGAAGTATAGGTCATGAGGTGAGACATGAACAAATCTTGCGCATAGGGGAAACTGTTTTCCTCCTCTCTCTCTCTTTGCCGATGACTGAGAGGAGGAAAAGATGGGCAAGCTTGCCCCTATAAGTAAATATTATTATAACAGCGTGCAGCTGAAACAATTGCAGTTCACATGAAAGTAATCATTGGCACATAGCCCTAGTTATAGCCAAATCACTTTGTTTGTTATAATGTTAATTTTTATACATATATAATGTCAGCAATATGCACTAAAGCTATGCTAGCGAACTTCACTCCTTCATGGATGGAAACGTTATGACTTCAGTGCATACATGATTGTGCAACTTCTCCCACATCAGTCTTTCAAGGCAAGAGTTGCCACTGCGCAGGTAGGGGAATTGTTCTTGGCCTGCCTCACAACCTACAGGTATATATCAGAAGGGGCACCTTTAGCTGTACTAGCACTGTGAATTTCCTCAGTAAAGGAAGCTCTTCTGATTTGTTTCGACAGATGCATCAGCACTGTAATTTGATTTCTTCTTTCAATATTGTTTTCTATAGAGCTTTGCTACACACAAAACACAATGCAAAAGAAATGAAAACTAGGTAAGGTTTGCAGCACTGGGTTGAATCACACAGAAAAGGGTAGAGTCAGTCTAGGTGGCTCAGTTGGCTAGACGTGAGGACACAGGTTCAAATCTGGCCCAAACCGATGGTTAAGTGTGCTTAAAATGACAGCCCAATGTCAGTAGATTTACTGGCATGTAAAAGAAGTCTTGGCATACATTAGAAATTTGCAGCTATGGGATTAATGGAAAAATGACAGAAGGGGTATCAGAGCAAAAAAACAATGAGGTGGACAAAAAGAAAACAGTGAGCCAGGGAAACAACATTGAAACGAAGAGCTTGGATCAACAGGATACTACACTAACTGATGAGGTGAACGATCAAGAAATGCAAACTCTTCAAAATGTGCAAGCAACACGTGTGTTGGGTAGTACAGCACAAGAGGGAACAATGACCTTGAATGAAGCTCCCTCTCATATAGGAAGTGACAGAAAGGGAAAAGGAAGAATAAAGAAAAGGAAGAAAGGAGTGAAATAAGTGAGGTTATTAGGGTAGTGGGTGCAAGGGAGCAATTCCAAAGAAAATTAAAAAAAATGAGAGTGAAATAGATGATATAGCAGTGAATGTGTGTAAGTAGGAAGACAGAAACAGATATTAAGTATAGTGAGTCAGTGGTGGTGTTCAAGAGGCCATTGGCAACTAGGTCATTAGGGCCCGTTAAGTATAGTTGTGAAAAGCAAGGAGGTCAGAAAGGTATCTATCATGTGTGGAAAGATAAGAACAAACCAGCAACTGATACACCTCGCCGTGTGATGAGACAGAGCAAATGGTTCTGAAACTTATAGTTAACAGTAACAGAGGGAGGGAAGATATGTTAAGTCAAATTAACCATTCATCCGTAAAAATGAAACCAATGCAAAGTGTATGCAAAGTAGGATACATGGAGAGAAAGAAAGAAAAGAAGAAAAGTGTTAATAGTGTGTGATCGTAGAAAATATTAGCAAACAAACAAGATAGAGGAGTTAAAAGACCTATAAAGAAAGGGTGGCTTAGGCAGATAAATAATAAAGGGATTTAATACAAATAGAGATGGAAGAGAAATACTGTAAATAAAGGACAATAACATGAGCACGTTCCAAACACGTTCAGCGACAAATGTAATTATATAAAATGTATTGCAGAGAGCTGTCCATGATGAAAGGGCTAGGGCCCAAGTTCAAGGATAGCTCAAATGTATCAGATTATAGCTGAATAAATTCATATATAAAAGAACTCCTGCAGCATAAAATTCTGGCACACCGGTGGCACTGATATGATCCTGGTAATTGACAGTGTCTTAACAAAGTTATTTAGGAAATCCTGCAAGTTGTCGCAACTCCAATTATAGGCTTCCTCCCCTTGTGAGAGCAGTGCATTTTCGACTATGTTGCCAATTCTCTTGTAAGCAGAGCACATTTCATAAGTAGCTGTTTGTTGATGCAGGTTTTTTGTTCGATTTGCTGCATTATCCTTGATATTCATAGTTATCATTATAGTTGTTGTTATAACTTTATGGCTTTTAATTCTTCAGAATAATTTGCATTTTATTAAGAGATAGCACATATATACACAGTAGTGGCAGGAGCTGGCAACAGTGCCTCTCTTAATTGCGCTAAATGTGGGAGCTAGAGATACAGTGGTGGCACTATAATAGCAAAGATTAAAGTAATGCTAATTTTGCTAATTTTTAGCAGTTTTTGCTATTATTTGCAATAGCCAGTTTTGAGTTGTATATAAACTAACTACAGATGGCTCTTGTGTAGGACAACCAAATCCATCTTGAATACTTTCTACTGATGAGTAATAGGCATAATATAGATCTAATATGCCATTTTCTGTGCCTGGGAATGCTCTCTTTTAGTTGTGAATGTTCATATCTAATGCATGTGTTTTTAACTTTGTTGTTCTCTTTCTGGTTGCTGTCCTCAATTTCTGTTAGTCAGCCTTTAAGCTAATACTGATGTTCAACTTTCTTTTTTAGTTTAAGAGTGTACCATCATCAAGGAGAATGCACCACCCTTCATATGAGGGAAGGCGGTGACCGTGATGAACTAATGGAAATAGTGGTAAGACTTCGTGCAGTGACGTCGGGTTGTGTTGCTCAGGAGCTCTCATTACAAAGGAACCCCATGGGTCAGCTTGGCTTCCATGTTCAGCCCGATGGTGTTGTTACACAGGTGGAGATTATGGGCCTTGCTTGGCAAGCAGGCCTTCGCCAAGGTGCCCGTCTTGTAGAGGTGAGTATTGAAGTTCCTTGGGCTTCATCTGTTTGTTTCATGTTTGGTTAGTAACATGTGGGTATAATGCTTTCATCCTGTGCAATATACACACAACTGTTTCCTTTTCAGATTTGTAAAGTAGCTGTTTCAACTTTATCTTATGACCAAATGGTAGACCTTCTTAAAACCTCAATGTTGGTCACAGTTACTGTCATTCCTCCTCTGCCTGATGGAACTCCACGAAGGTATGTATATAATAATCTTAAAAATTTATATTTTTTTCATTTAAATTATGTTAACAAATATTGCGCAAGTGCATTGCCACAATTACTCCATTATGAAAATAATTTGAGCTCAGAATTTCAGAAGCCAGAAGCTGAAAGATTATTTGTGAGCATTGCACTTTTGTTTTAAAAGTAGCCAAAACTACAATCATTAGTTATTGAAAGAGAAAATAATAACTTTGATCCATCATTTGCATAAAATAAATGTTTTCTAATGCAATATTTTAAAACTCTGGACTACTGATATAATGTCATAGCCTAAGAAAGGGGACAGGGCATTCTAAAAGATTTATGTATTTCAACACCCATACTAAACCGTAACAGCTGAAAAAGGGGCAAACTCCAAATTAAATCTGCAGCAATTCTGCAATATTACTCACTATAGTAAATCCAGCCCAAGAAAGCCAGTTGGTATGAATACTGCTAATGTAAAAAAAAGCAGTAAAACAGTAGTAAAATTAAAAAAATGAATCTACTTAGTTTTATTTCTCAGAGAGCTTTGGGAAGTAACCAATCAGAGTGTGCTCTATGGTAACATGCTTACAGCCGCTACGAGTGTTTGTGTACCTCCAGTGGCTTTCTTATTTCGGCAGCACAGTAGTTATTCTATCCATAGGAAGGAAGTGATATATATTTTAAGAATAAGGATAATATTTCAATTCATATTATTAAATTTAGTGGTATATTATGGAATTGTATTTATTGTAATCCAAATACAACATTCTGATACAAACAACAATAGCATTTTATACAAACCCATTGCACCAATTTTACATATTAATTGTATATTTCCCTTTCTTATCAGTACATTGAGTTAGTGTGACCCATACAACTCAACACTCTTATTCTGCATATAAAGTTTCCCATTTCTGTTATGTTTCTCTATTTTACGTTCAAAATATTTCTGCCCTGAATTTGTTTTGGTAAATTTGACTGTTCCTTTGTATCATATTTCTTCCTGAGAATGTTTCCTCACATTGCAAAATTACATGTCACATATCTTTTGATTACATAAGCAGCATTTCTCTGAACTGCTCCTTATTTTTAATCCTTTCAATTTCACCAACCTCTTCTAGCCCATGCAAAACCTTCTCTCGCTGCCTTGTCACATCAATCAGTATACTTTTCCCAAAATATTAAAAGAAGCACTATTAACAATGAAGTGTTCATGTTTGAGTTTGATTTTTTGAATAACTTTTCTACACTCACCTTCACTTTAAAGTGTTGGAAATGCTGAAACGTTATCAAGATCATTTTACCTAATCCTCAGCTGTTTGTTGTTTCAGCTATGACAGATGAAGGAGATTGTTTCTAAAATGTATATGCATAGCAAAGGTAATGCGTTAAATTCTTCAAAAATTGGTTTACTTGGAGTATTATTTGGCACCTGTTTTATTAGCATCAGTATTTTCTTTTAGTTTGAAAACCATAGTAGACAGATTTGTGTTCCCCCAGAAGGATCTTTTGTATGAAACCGTAGTACAATATGTTGTTGTTAGCTAATGCTGGATTTCTGACAATGAAGTCATTAATCCTCTTGCTCTCCAATATTTTTCACAAAATATAAATATTGAAGAGACTTAGCAGTAATAGTAACCGCTTTTTAGAGAGCACCATATTTTTATGTTTTGGCGGTTACATCGCTCTCTCACAACCCCCAGAATGTCTGGAGGACCACACCTGTCATTGGTTTACGGGTCTCACCGACCTGACCAGGAGAATTATCAAAGTAAATTCACCGACCATATCCTCTGATTACCAATCAGAGGACGTATTACATGCCATGACAGGTCAGCATGTTAGGGGTTAAGGTTTTGTAGAGAAATGGAGAGGCTGAAAAAATAAAGACTCCCTAGCCCTCAGGAAACCTAATAGCATCGGGGTCGGAAGAGAACAAGAGATGGCCAAGGTAAGGTCAGATAGAAAAGCTACAGTGAGGAGCAAAACACCAGTAAGTGGAAGTAATGTTCTGCTCAGCTTGGGCACCTTGTGGTCGCCATTCACATATCCCCTAGATGGAGACCGCTGAGTAAATTTTAAAATAAGTGAAATACTATACAATTGCAAACTGGCTATTCAAAAGATTGCTGCTTTTTGTGTGAATGGTATAGCCGTGTTGAATCCAAACATTATTACACTAAAAAATGGCCTCCCAGGAAGATTTTGCACCTGGAGGAAAGAATGTCTCAGCTGAACCATTGGTTGATAGATCAAACCTAATGAAGAATTCTGCTAAGTCAGAAAACTCTGGAGCAGTCTCAAATACCAATTTCCATGACCAGTAGTTCTAAGTTGCAGTATGACATTTTTTAATTTGGGTCTCAGATCAGAGAACTAATAAACATCTGCTGTTTGAAAACTGATTGAATCATGTGGAACTTGAAGCATAAATATCATCACAGAATAATTGTGAACAGTTCTCAGTAATATTAAAGAGCACAATTACAAACAATTAATCAACAAATTACTTCGAGACTACAGAAATTTAGGCTGCAATATGCTCAAAAAATTCATTTGCTGCAATCCCATTTGAAATTTTTTCTTGAAAATCTTGAACAAGCGAGTCATAAACATAAAAGTATACATAAGTTGGTTTGATTAAAGATTTGTTTCACGAATTGACCGGGGAGTTTAATGTCATGCTGGCATGTTGCCAGGTTAGCTCAGTGGCCAAAGCAACCGCGCATGAAGTGGAAGATCCGTGGTTCAAATCCCAGCTATGGTGCTGAATCTTTCAGTCCCGATTCTACCTCTCAAACTTTGTTTCAATAGCTCAATAATTCTATTCACTTTTCTTTGCAGGTGTTAGCATTGCAGCCACTATAAAACAAATCCATGTTTGAATGTATGTGCATAAATGTATAGTACAATATATATGTATTGAAAATGTACTGTTCTTAGCATTTCTTTGCTATGCACTTTCCTAAGAATTCTTATTGCATTGGTTAACCTGCTTAGTTTATCAAAACTTTCTTTGTGAATATTAATAATCTGTACACATGGTTGCTATTGGGAAAACTATCATACTTGGTTTGTGCTTTTAAAATGCAGGGGCTGCACCTTACAAAATTGTCGGTACACCCTTGGCAATTATGAAGGTGACTACGAGAATGTGTCTGGAGGAGGAGCAGCAGCAGGAGGGGGAGCAGGGGCAGGAGAAAGTAAAACAGGACACAATGCTGCTGCTGCTGTACCAGGAAAACATAGAAGAAGATACGAACGCAGCTTTTCACCACCGAGATCGTCAAATAGCTCTGGCTATGGAACAGGGTCCAGCAGCAAATCCTTCACTGATACCTGCTTTTCTTCTAACTTGGAGGTAACAATTATTCCTTCTCTTTCTTCAGTTTTGCTTTTTAACTGCTAAAAATGGCCATAACATAGAAGTGTTATCTTACTCTAACAGTTTTAATACTGTTGCTTTTTGTGGGACATTACCCAAGAACTATATGGAAAGCTCAGGTGCCAAACAACTAATATTTTAGTACTGTTGAGAAAATGAATTGAAAGGTGTCAAACTATTTTTGAAGTTATATGTTACTGCATTGAAACATTTCCTATGGTCCATTATCTCTTGAGGTACTATTACAAAACTGGCAACAGTGCACAGAAACGTGCCAATAGTGGTTTTTCTGTATTTAATGTCAGAAATTCCTTATCATATTTGTTCCACACCAGGCCCAGGGGATTCTTTATTTGAATTGCATTAGCATATGAACAAAGCTCATGCTAGGTGAGTAACGAAAGGTGAGGAGTATGAAAATATTTCATCTGAGTGGTTGGAAGGCATGCTTTGCAGTGACAGCCCACATCAGCCCTTGGATAAATCTGTCTCATATTGGTTTGATGTCAAAAGTCTGGCACTCAAACATTAAACTATGCAAAGTCGGTCAGTTTCAGGCTCAGGAGCAAAGGAAAAGAGGGGGGAAGTAAGATGAACTTAGAGATGTGAAACGGGGGTAAGGGGTGGGAGCCTTGCATAGCAGAGGCAGTTTAGTATTTCTTTTCAATTTCAAGAAATTGGCAAATATGCCTACATTTTGAAAGTCATTTATAAAATGTGAATTACGGTGTTAACAGATATTTGCAAGGCGTTTAGACATAAACAATCTTTCCAAATATGACATGGGATTTTACTAAAATTCATTAAAATCCTATCCAGAATTGTTTGGAATAGACTTAACCCTCTGTTGCCAGAATTATTTTGCTAAATATGCTGCACTTTCTCTATTTATTAAACTCATATCCCATTTACAGGTACCATAACCAAAGGTGTTAGAATGGCTAAGATCATTAGTGACGTGCAGTGGACTGGCCATCCATTCAAAGTCTAAAGCCTAATGTTGCAAGTTTGAATCTGAGCAAGTGCAGTCAAATGTGCCTGTTGTAAGGGATGGGGAGGGCCTAAGTAAAATAACTGGTGTGGTGGCACCCTAGGAAGCTGATAGGGTTACATTTGACTGCAGTTGCATGGATTTGGCTTCTTATTCCAAAAAACAGTTTTATTGCAAAAATTTAATATTTTTACAATACAAAGCAGCTGTAAAAAGAAAGGTAAAGGATATACCCATAGGGAACATCTCATGCACCACGATCTATTCAGGTTTATTGTGACTAACACTCCCAGGAGGCAGGGATGAAGTGAGGGAACTGCAGTGTGCCATAGGGCCGCAGAGATGTGCAGAAGTCCCTAACAAGTACCAAGATATGTTCATCTTGGCACCAGACCCTGCGGAGCAGCTACTGCCAGGGTCCAGTGTCGTTCAAGTGTCCCCTCCCCCCCAACAGAGGACAAGGCTCCCAAATGCCACCTAACGCCAAGAACAGCAGTTACCATGCGCAAACGTCCATCTGTCACCACTGTACACCTCTCGCCTGAAAGCTCATCTGAAAAATTATAAGGAAATGGAACGAAGGGAAATGATGGGAAACTGGTATGAAATTTAGCACTCCAGCATTCATCTAAGTGACATGGGGAAACCATGGAAATATACAAGTACTGGCTGCCAGAGATCAAACTCAGGACCTCCCAAATGTGAGCCATACACGTCACTCAGTTTAAAACAGCAGTAAATACTTATATTTTAGTGCTGAACATAAGTATAAGAAGAAATTAGAGAAAAAAAGCCAGTGAAGAAATCTCAAACTTTAGCAAAACATAATTGTATCAAATATGACATATTTGATGCCATAATAAGGTTAAAATGCCTGGGTTTCTTTGCATTAACAATACAGTTAAATAACTGTACTTAATCTATTCCATGGTATCTGATTTCAGGGTACAATGACAAGTTCTTCAAGTGGCCACTCAAGTGATGATCGCTGGTATGAACTGTTGGAGCTTGCAGAGCCAGATATGTCCATGATTGTTAGAGACTCGCCACCACCACCTCTTCCAGCTCGGCTTGGTTCTGGTGGAGGCAGTGCATTTCAGCAAGTACCACCAAAACAGCTTGGGGCCAAGCATCCCATTCAAGCTACTCATTCTCTGCCACTTAGTACGACAATGGGAAACTACTCACTTCCCCCCACTACACCTCCACGGCATTGTAACATCAGTCAGGTTAGTGGCGGGGAGTACGAAGCAGCACATCATGAGTTTAAATTGGGTGAGAAGGTGACATGTCTCAAATCTGCTGGAGAGGTGAGGACTCCAAACAGACCTGCTCTCGATTATCTCACTCCTAGAGCACCAAAGGTAAGCTTATAATATTTCTTTTACTCTAAATATTATAGAATATAACCTCTGCATATTGTATGTAAGATTATTGGGAGATTGGCATCAGATAGTCAGAAAGTAAACACATAAGCAGCATGTTCACCCAGTGTAAACACAATAAGTGTTATTGCCAGATAACTAAAATCTTCTAGAAGTTTCATCTTCTCAAATGTACTGGAACTGTGTCAGAACTTCCATTGGCTGTCTAAGTATTCTCATAAGTTGTGTGAGTGAGTTGGCAAGTGCATTTCTGGTGTGATGAAAAGCACTGTTCTCCGAGTGAGTTGGTGAGAATGTGCAGTGAGTGCTGTAACTGCAAGGGATTTGAGACATCTGGTGTTCAACTCCACAGCGAGTGAACAATTCAGAAGTGGTTATGTCATACATATCTTATTATGACACAAATAAAGTTAAGTGATAGTGAATAGTGGGACTAGTGCACATTACTTAAGTGACGAGTAAATGAGACAAGAGACTACTCTGCACCTTCTGGGACTCAGGAAGCCGAAACTCTGTGGACCTTTGTCATTAGGGATGGTGCATATTTTATACACCCCCCACTCAGCTTATGCCAAGGCAGAAGTGGATACACCACTTACGCACGTTCACCCATTAGCTAAGACTACCAAGACCTTGATAGAGTGAACAGTACCTGGTAATCATTTACTAGCTCTCCAGGGTAGCGCTGGAGATCATTGAGGTATTCTACAACCCCATCTGAGCTTTGCTCGACATATACAATCTCCCATGGGTATTGGGAACCACTGCACTGCCGAGTTCAACCCAATCTGTGCAACTCTCTTTTGGAAGGAGCTCAAATGTTCGGCCTAAAGCAACTCTGGTAATATCAGAAGTGTCACAAGTGCTAAAAGTCCACAGTGCCTGCACCATGGTAGCTGAAGTGGTTGACACCACTCCACTGTGGGGTACTGAAGTAACAGTGTAAGTGAAGCGAAGTTTCAGCAAAAGTGAACTATGTTACTCAGTGAAAGTAAAAAAAATTAGTGAAGTGACAGTTCAAAAACTAAGCCAGAGGCACAATATAATAAAACTGCAACCATTTTCCTGCTTGAATCATTAACTACATTGAAGGGAAAATGTATATTCTGAAACATTTTGTTTAGATGCATGTTTGTTAGTTTTTAAAAGTGAGAAGGGTGAAACTATTTGGTACAAAACTTCTAATATAACCACGTAAACACTTTGTGAGAAGCTCATCAATTAAGTTCTTGCTCATTTGGTCATGTGGATGAGCGTATGCAATGGAGTATGAGACAATATTGTAAAAATTTTAAAACAAGTCAACATGGCACTATGCACACTAAAAATATCAAATCTCTTCACCATGTTGCAGAGTGGTTAAACGTTTAGGGTATAAACTAAAACTATTTTAAATAAGGAAATAATGAAGCTATTAACAGTGAAACAACAAGAATCTAAAGTAAAAACAAATTAGAAACTAAAGCTTCACTTATCTTAGTAGTATTCCAAGTTTTAGCTTTGAGAATGAGTTGGAGTCAACTCGAAACTTGTTAGCACCAAAAAATAACAAGTTTCGAGTTGACTCCAACTCATTCTCAAAGCTAAAACTTGGAATACTACTAAGATAAGTGAAGCTTTTAGTTTCTAATTTGTTTTTACTTTAAAATTATTTTGTTTTGCCTTTATATCATATTGGCTTGAAAATTAGCCACCCTTGGATGAAAATAAGCAGCATCTGATTTGAGTCAAGAAAAATGAGAATAAACATTTATCTTCTTGTAATCATATGTATGTAAATATTATTTTTAGAATATGGATATCTTAAGGCACCAAACGCATTGCCATAGTTTGTCTTGTTCACTGTCATCACTCTCACCACTTTCTTCATTCTCCTCCTACAATACATCAACCTCGCTGCCATCCAGTGTATTCAATAGATGCTAACAAAACAATATACACAATGCTAATGCCAAAATGCCATTAGAAGTTTGCTTTGTTGTCAGTTTTGGTTCCAGACATTAGCTGTATTATTTATCATATTCTTTCTTGGAAGTTAGAAAACAGTGTTGTAATAATCAATTTGAACCAAAAAGGTAAGTTGATTAATAACACTACACAACACTCTGGAGGTCTCCTCCAGAGGAAACATCATCCGCACCAGGGATAACCAGTAAGTGTCCGGTTGATAATGGAGGAAAGTCAGCCTCGAAACATGTTCCAGTAAATTATAAGTGGGTGTTGTGTAGTGTCATTAATTGACTCACCTCTCACCAAAGCAGCCCAGGTTCAAATCCAGGCAACCACATGTGGGATTTATGATGGACGAAGCGGCACTGGGGTGGGTATCCTCCAGATTCTCTCGTTTCCCCAGCCATCTCATTCCATCGGTGCTCCATCTGCATTTCATGTATCATCAGTGTCACCACGTGCAGTGCCATAGTAGTAAAAGCGGGCATTAAGCACTACAAAAAAAATTGACTCACCTTTTTGGTTTAAATTAGCTGTATTGTTACAAATGTGCATGAGTATAAGCCACAAACCAACATTTTACAGTTGAAATTTGAACCAAAAGAGCAACTTATTTTTAGGGCAATATGGTAAATAAGTCTCTGTTTGCTTACACTGCAGAATATAGGTATAGTTTTATCAAAATATTTCTATGATTTAAAGTATAAAGTATCATGAACTACTAGTATAAATATTTTTTCTTCCATAGATATCGGACTATACCAGTCATCAAAATGCTGTTGTTGACATGATTAAGTCTTCCAGTTTACCACCAGACTGTGCAACATCACGTGGGCTAGGTATCAATGATAGTCATTCCACTGATACAAGTTCCACCAGTGAACGACCTTTCGGAGGAGCAAGCGAAGGTACTGTGTGTAATTCATACCATTGTAATTATTTTGCATTAGTTAGCTGTTGCATTAATATAGTGTAGTGCTGGTGGTTGTTTCATATGTAACTCTCCCCATATGGTCTATGACCTTTGGGGAAACCTTGTTTCCACCGAGTGATACATAAAGCCTATTTATTAACTGTAGGTACCAAGAGAACAGAGCCTGTTACCTTTGATAAGAGGGTGATTATGATGAACAGTGATGGAAGGAGAAAACCTACAGTTTTCATTGTGGACACTGTGAACCATATTGGGCCTTTGGAATACTTCACATGAGCTATTCAGCAGCGAAGGCTGGGATAGAGTCTACTTAGAATACCACCCCATAGCATGAAATCCAACTACAGACCCTCAGCTCAGAGCCACAAATTAAATCACTGAGCTACCTAGTACCCTGTATGCAAGTTGTTCCCAGCATAACAACAATGGCTGCAGCGGAAGTGCACCTTAGGGTGTACTATAGTCGCTGTCATGAATGAAGGCGGCTACGCAGAAGACAAATATCCAATGACATCACAGTCCTGTTTTCTAGCCAATCAGTCTGTTTCAGAGCATGTGTGAGAGTACTTGCCTACACTAACAGTGAAATTAAATAATTCCGAGCAATAAGTTCACTCCATTGTATGATAGTAAGTTCATTAAAAGTTCCGATGATGGCAGAAGCAAAAGGTTCTGTTATACACAGTCAAGCAAGAGAATTGCATATACTTCCCAAGGAAGATGGAAACAATTACAATTCAGCACTTCCCCTATTAACCCTACCTGCATGTTATACGTCATTTACCACCATCGATCCTGTTGTCTACTCTTAAGTTAGTACTGTAAACAATAAATTACATACCCCATTTTGGCATATGTCTTCTCTTTTGGGGTAGGAAATCTTTTATATTGGGGCAGAAAGTCCTGTTACTTTTTCTGTTGCTTTATTTCTCTTCTAAACTGAATCACAAAAACACAGTTCTGTTTTATCAAAAACACAATTTACAATTCGTTGTGATCTTGCAACTCATACGTGTTCTGTCCTATTGTAATCTTGACACAACTAGTGCTCACAGTTCTACTAGTCTTTCGGTCTTGCAAGCAACTGGCTCTGATGATACATTCACTAGAAACCTCCATCCAGCCTTAGATCCACATCTTGTATCCCTCCATGATAACCTAACGTTCATATTGGCTGCGACTAAAACAAACGTCACGTGGACCGTGCCTCGTGTTTATTTGCAACAGAACGATATTTACTTGGGAGATTCAGGAATAGTGCTACTATTGCGTTACATTCAAGTAGTCTTAACCAGCGCTGTCATACATCTTGAAAACTCAAAGATAATCGCTGATATTTAAGGTACTATAGTTTATGGTGTGCTTTGGTTTCGACGTATCATGGGCTGATGGCATGCATTTATTTCAAGTGCAGATCTAGGGGTGGAGCGATTATAGTTTTTGTCAATACTGACTCATTTATAAAGCCAAGAATGATGTAGCACCAATTTTTCTCAAAATCCATCTAAGTCTAAATAAGCTCGTGAATAGTTTCTAGAACTGCATGCAATTGAGCCCTTGTTTTGACTGCTCCCAATGTTGTTGGCCGTGTGTCTACAAACAGTGGTGCGAGATAGCTAACAACGAATTTTGCTTTAAATGGTGGCCAGGGTCACAATGCCATACAATATACTGATGAACTGTAAGCTGTTGGTTTTTCTTGTATAGAGATTCCTGGCATTCCAAGTTCCATCTTTCATGATAGTCAAAGAAACCTTTAAAGCGCAGAGTATTGCAGGACCCGAGCTGACAACAGCAATTTTGGACATAATAAAGAAGACAAATGGGCAGAGTGAGGAAATTCAGACCACCTAAGAACCCAAATTAATCCTGGACAGAGTACAGGAGGAGAATTGAAGACTAGACTTGATCAACTACAAGAACCCAGATAAAATAATTCCAGGATCAGAATTGTTGAATCTTTACTTGTATCATTTTACAGTGACATGTTGTAAACCTATGTTTTTAGTTGTTAAGTTTTCTCTGTAAAGTTGTTAAACGATCTGTTAATGTATTTTGTAACAAATTAATAAAATAGCACATATGCACTCTGGTTTAGCTTCCAGTCACCAGAGTGATGGAGTGCAGAGGTTATTATTATATTATTTATCTCAGTTCTATAAATTTATACTTATCAGAAACATGCAGAAATGTAGTTGTCTCAATGTCATATTATTTTGTTTTTAGATGAGCTATCGGCAGGAAGCAGTAATGTTTCTCCTCGACTTCGTCGTTCTGCAAAACACCATCATAGTGCTAGTACTACTGGCACTAGTTCTGTTGGTGGGGGTACTTTGACCCCTTCAAGTGGAAGTAGCAGGAACCAGAGTCCAAGACCTAAAGATACTGGTGAAGCAAGGTTAAGGCCTGGAGTTACAGCTCGTAACTCTTCTAACAGAAATAGTGCAAATCTCACAGGCAGTACATTACAGGAAGATCTCATGAGGTTAATAAATCCCGACTACATGGCTGAGCGAGATGAGAAAAATAAGGTATGTCCAAGAAAAATGCTACAGCAACACAGCTTGATACATGGGATTTAAAATAAAGAAGTAAAATGTAATATATGAGATAAGCTTTGTTCTTTATGTATGCTCAGTCATTCTTGAGTATTAAACTGTTAAAGGATGCAATGTATCCCATTAACTAATATTGTTAGATGCATGAGCGTCGGTAGACTTTTTTTCAGGGAGGGGCCACATGTTGGAAGTTATATAATTTGTTGCAGATAACCATATTAATTTGTGCTAGATAAAAGATCCTTCTTTATATGAAAATTAAAACACTAGTCTAATAGTCAGTCATTGAATGCACATTAAATTCATCAATATCCAGGGGGGGGGTGTGGGGAGCACGGCCCCCCCTTGCTCCCCGTTCGCGACGCCCATGCTTAGATGGCCTGGTAAAGATTTCAAGGCATTCCTGTAAAGTTTTTTTGGCCCAAGTTTAGAACAGCTCACTTAAGTCCGAACTTACTTACTGCGCATGTGCCAACAGTAGTTTCACAATCGCCCACTAGATTTCACTGCATGACTAGCAGACGATTTTCACATCTGCCAACATTGCTTTTTACACTACACTAGTTTTCGTTGCCAACACATTAAACACAAATGCACTCACTCGCATCGTTAAGTCCTCAGCAGGCCCTCGTCGTACAGGAACTGCATGCATGACTCCTCATTAAAGCACAGATGCGCCAAATCTAATATACTGTTAAAGCGATCTGTTGCACTAGTTGCTTCTAAGAAGGTCAGCAGCATACTGCCGACTCCCGAAAAACATTCAAACTTACTATTGGCAACAAACTCCTAGGGACATTCTGCTGTTGGCAGCGCTGCATTAACACAGCAACTTCGGCAACTTTCGTGACCATTCGTACACACTGCCGAGTGGGACTTTGCCGAAATTCTGACCAAGTGCTTGCGTAAGCTTTTCTAAACAATATCCATTTTTTTTGTTTGTGTTACTATATAGTCTGATTAATACTGAGGAAGGTGTTATTTGTATTATTTATAGCAAGGGGGGAAGTATTGCATTCCACCCAAAAATTCCATACCTAGATTGCACCATTTTGAGGTTCCCCGGAAAGAAGAGAAGAACCATCTGTATCTGTATGGTTATGAGGGTGGTTTGGTAATTCAGCAAGTTTTAAAGAAAATAACATATTTTTCCAAAAAAACAAATTTATTTATCAACATAGTTTTGTTTTAACTCTAGACACCTTGCTCAACGTTTCACCAATTTTTTGAAACCTTCCATAAAATACTATTTTTGAAAGCCTGCAAAATACAGTTTACTTCTGACATGTCTTCATTGGAAGTGAATTTATTCCCACTGACCCAAGTTTTGAGGTTTGCAAAGAGGAAGAAGTAGCAGCTTGGAGCCAAATCTGGAGAGTATGGTGGATGAGGTAGTAGTACATGGCCCAGTTCCACAAATTTTGCAATGGCAACGTCAGAGGTGAGCGTGGGTGCTTTATCCTTTTTCTTCACTAGTTGAGGTCTTTTCTTTAACAGTTCCTTGAGAAATTGTTCCAGTATTGTGATATAATATAAATCTGTGATCATTTTACCCTTTTCAAGGTAGTGGGTGAATATCGTACCTTGGGAATCCCAAAAGATGGTTGCCTTGGTTTTTCCTGCTGACAAAATGGTTTTTGCTTTCTTTGGAGCATGCTCGCCCAAGGAAATCCATTGCTTTGATTGTTGCTTTGTCTTCAGTGGACAGTGGATCCAGGTTTCATCAACTGCCACAAAAGTTTATTTGAATTACACTGGAACATGTTCAAATGGTCACCAATTCTGCTTATTGTCAACTGTAAGCAGTTGCGGCACCCATCTTGCCGACAGCTTTTCTCATACCCAAATATTTGTGCACGATATTACATACCCATTCATTTAAGATGTGTAGGGTCTGGTTTATCATATCTCATGGATTTTCACTCGTCAACATTCTATAACAATATCCGGTACTTCTTTCATTGTCTTACTATGCAGAAAATAATGCTTTTTGCGAATATGAATTTGACTTCTCTCCATTTTCTCTGAAGCAACCAAAGCTAGAGCTTTTACAGGCTCCCAACAATACTCTAACAAACAGATGATGAGTTTCTGAAATTATACTCAGAATAGGTGCACAACTTTGGTGCCAACAAGAAACCTGTAATTCGTGCACGATTTCTCGTTAAAGTCACAGACTTATCAAACTGTCCTCATATAACAAAGATTTTCAAGAAGATCCCCTCATCCCAAACTAACCTTTATATGAAAAAATTGTTATTTTCCCAAACATAGCTCTTAGCAATTTTGACTGAACTATCACATGTTTAACCCTTTCACTGCATTTGCTGTCACATAGACGGGTCATTTAACTCTTTCACTGTTTAGATATGTTCTGCTTTCTTGTTGTGCTAACCTAAATAAATTGAATTCAGAATTCAAGTATTAGCAGCTGTTTCTTATTGCAAAAATATTAATTTAAAATATTAAATTTTTGCAATAAAAATGTAGCTTTTTTTAATAGGAAAAAAAAAAAAATCCATGCAGCTGCAGTCAAATTAACCCCATCAGTTTCCAAGTGTGCTATTACACCGATTATTTTACTTGGGCCCTCCCCTTCCTTTACCACAGGCACATTTGACTGCAGTTACTGGGATTCAAACTTGTGACATTTGGCTTTGAATGATTGGCCAGTTCATTGTATATTGCCTTAACCATCACAGTTATCCAAATCGCTTCAGCCAAGGTGCCTTGGAAAGGGATATGAAAACTGGTAGAAATTAGAGGATGAACAGCATATGTAGCAAAATATCTCAGCAGTGAAAGGGTTAAGATATTTGCATGAGAAATAAAAATTGTATTGAATAGCCTGCGAAGTCCTTTTTGGTGGAAGTTTTGCACAAATGACATGCCATAGTATAAGGTTTGAATCTGTTTTGATTGACTTGTAGGAATGTACTGGCAGCAGCATAGGAGGCAAGGTCCACAGTAGCAGCAATAGTATTAGTGGCACTGGAAGTGAAACAACCATCACTATCAGATCACGGTCAAGAGAAAATTTGTGCAGCTCTGGCAGTAGTGGACCAACTCTCAGTGTGCTTCCAGCATCACAGACTTCTTCAGAAGGAGACCAGTAAGTGTTGTTCAAGTTTATATGGTAACAAGGTGCAGCTTAAGTAAAATTGTAAATTAACAGGTGCCACTGGTGAAAGAACTTGATTGCCTTCGATGTTTTCTAAGCCAAAGCCTTATACCACCAACCAATGTTAAGTTTTAACACAATGTTTACTGATTTAACATTGAAGTTAATGCAAATTCCATTACATTGAACAATATTAGCTGTAACATTGTGTTAAGCTTCATCTTAGGTTCGCATGACCTTATTCCTGTGTTAAACTATTTAACAAATATTTGAACAGTAAAACTTTCCTCAAATGGAACGTGATCGTTCCAGTAATATTTTTTTGTTTTCACAGGTTTCTGTCTTACAAATGGTTGTACATATTTTAGTAAAACAAAATACAAGTATAATTGTATAGAATTAAACTGAGGGAATAATTTAAAATAAAATCTGTAAATAAAAAATAGGTTCAATTGCATGTTTTGCTGTATTTTCAACTTATGTCATACATAATTGCAGTTTCTCCATTAGTTTCTTACCCCCACATATTTGTCAAAGAGCACTGTCACGACTTCTTCACAAGAGAACGCTCTATGATCTCCTTTGCATCCTGCATCAGCTCCAGGAATTCTGGAACATTCTTGGAAGCTGCAAATTTCTGAAGATCACTCACAATGGATAATGCTTCTCTTAAAGTGCATATTTTTGGTTCCCTTTCATTGGCGTTGGTATTGTCATCGTCATTATCAATTCCTTCCATGACTTCACCGTTCACTGACTTGACTGTTTCCAGCAGCAATACCTGCTGCACTTTGAATGTCTTCAGTCGTGGCAAGTTCATTATCAAAGCACGTAACTATGTATTAGAAAATTAGTCTTAGGCTATTTATGCAAACGGTTCCAGAAAAACTGTTCCGTTTCCACGTTAGCCAGTTTTCCAGTTTCGAGTGTTATTTAACATAGGAAGTAGCTCTGTTCCAAGATTTATTTTCCAGTTGTCCAGGTTTCCAGTATATAGGGGGTCTGGTTTAGTCAGGTTTTACTGTACTTGAAAAATGGGTGGTACAAACGAAGCTGTTTATTGTAATTGCCTATGGTATGTATGCCACTCGTAACTGAAGAAAAGCTATGTCTCTTAATGAACTTGAAGATTTGCAAAAGAAGGAAGTTTTAAAGCATTACAGGCTTTCCAAAGTGGGTATGAGGCAGGTAGAGAAAGTGCACGAGGGGTTAGAATACTAGCAACAGAAACATACCTTTATCTTTTATGCAACAAATGTTAATTACTCTTGAGATTTTATCCTAATGGCATGTTTCATTTAATGGAAGATGATAGTTGTGGCTTTATTCAGTTTTCTGAATTGCTTCAAGAAGTAAATATTTTTGTTGCAGTTTGATCCTCAATCAGTGACACTACATTTTCAGTGTAGTGTCCATCACCAGTTTTAAACCATTTAAACGCTTTTCTCAATGGATGATTTTGATGCTGCATTTTATGCAAGCATAATATTATTGCAGTGGCTTAATGGACCTGCCAGAAACATATGCATTGCAGTTAAATTTTGCTTGGATTTCTCCCAGACTGGATCCTTAGTTCATCTTCAGCATTATTGCACTCAATAATGCAATTATACATAGTAACCAGTTCTTTAATTAATGGCTTTTCAAATGGTGAAACATTAGTTCCATTGCACTTACATTTTTTCAATTGACATTGTGACTCTAACCTTAAAATCATATGGTGATTGTCAATTTATGTACCTACTAACACAGAGAGTTCTGGTTATTGTGAAGCATTTCAAGCAATTGCACAGGTTTTCCTGAAGTCCAACTTTGACTGTGCTGACGTTAATTAGTTGAACTAGTTTGTTTATAATTTTTGAGACAGTCACTCTTAAACTGGCAAAGATTTCATCTAGTTTATTTTCTGTTAAAACTAATCTAGAATGCTTCTTGTTCAACACCGAACCCAAAGCTTCAAATTTATTAATGATCACAATCATTTAGACCTGCAAATTGGAGTGTGATAAGTGCTAGCAAAATAATAGGACACATTTTGTTTACTGAAACAATGAGAGATATGCTGCCTGTTTGTGGGGTAAGGTATTTAGTGTGCCTGTGCTGGCACCATTTTTCCGGCGATTGTTGGTTCCCTCACCCAGTGAAGAGACCCACAAATGGGTTACTGTATGTTTTAATGACCCTATAGTACTTAGCATCCTTGCTAGATCCATGAAACAGAAGAAATTGCAGACAGTACATTTACAGTAGTCATTGAATTAACATTAGCTCACATAATGCATACTTTTACAGGTTACAGCATGGTCCAGACCAGCATAGCAAGAGTAATAACTCTGGAACAGAACAAGGGTCTTCAGAGGTCATTCTAACACTTGCCCGACCTGCTACAGTTATTTCTAATGCCAGTACTGCTTCAAGTCCAGCACCAAGTGAAAATAAACTTACCAAAGAAGAAAGGTGATTAGCTAAAATGTTCTGTGCTCCTTCAGCACCTGTGTTTTAAAGCATGCCTGGAAATGTAATGGATGCACATTGTAATGTACTCGTAGTTTTCAATAGAAATAAATCACTTGCTAGTGCAACATAAGTTGTAGAGTAGTTACTTTGTTTACGTATCTCACATATTGCTCCAGTCTTCTTTTTGCACCATAATACCTTTTCATTCTTGCAGTAAAACAGTAGGGTATGATACAAGGATTAAAAGTGGCATTTTATTTCGCAAACCTACAAGCAAAATAAAACCCCTTTTAACACATGTGCCATATACTGTTTTTTAGACAGCACTCAAATTTATAAAACATCAATAATATTATATTGAGAGGTAGAACTGGAACTTAAAAATTCAATGCCACAACTGGGATTTGAACCACAGTAAGTTTGTTGGCATAAATAAGTAATATTATATTGATTCGTGAAACTAAGAGAAATCATGTTTGCAACAAGATCAACTCACATGAGAATACCGACATTCGTGAAAAAAGACAAAATTACTTTAAAAACTATATTGACTCTTGTTTGCAGCGAGATGTCATGTATTGTTGATTCACATGTTTTGTCTTGCACCAAGCAATGAAGTATTGAACGCTATTTCATATTGTTTTCTAGATTTTTTGGGCAGTAGTTTGTATTGTTCTTTCTGTGGCTTGTATAATTCACTTTGTTCTTCCATTTCATTTGCTTTTGCTGCCATTTAATCTTTATGTAGGTTATACTATCTAAAAATATAACATTTTAGATCAAAAAAAGCAGTAGGTTGCCTATATAACACATAGGTTAACTCTACAACAGTGGGATAAATTGAAGTATGACGATTTGTATTGTGAACAGATAATGCGAAAACAATGAGAAATTAGTCATGTAAAACTGCATAATGAAAAGTAAAATGTAATCAAACCAAGTCACATTATTCAATGTGTGCAAATACAATGTGTAATTGCCATGTAATTGGACTTGAAACCAAAGTTGGTCATAATGGAGTAGTAAAAAAATTTTATCTAAACCCTTTAGTTCATGTGCACTATTTTAAAAGTTCTACTTTTAAACCATGCTGTCTAAAAAATAATTTTATTGCTGATTGAAGTTTTAGGAAGTTCAAACGCTTTAGTTTTGGTGAGGTATTTAGAAATGCTAAAATATGTTGCAGTATTCAGCTAAAATTAGAATAAGGTTTTCTGGTGGTAAGTTTAAGACAAGAGGATGATATTTTCTATTTAAAAAAAAAGGGGGGGGGGGGAAAGCTGCATGTTGAGTGTGTTCTAATATGGAAAAGTAAAGTTTTATGTACTTCCATGTACAGTAGAGTCTCGATTATCTGATCTAAACTGGATCTTGGCAACGTCAGATAACCGAAAATGTCGGATAATACAAAATATGTTGGAAAATGGAGTAAAACATGGTAGATATACTGTATTACTAAAATAATTGTTGGTTTTTCCGTATTTACTGAATAATCAAACCAATTGTACATGTAATATTGAACAAAAAGAAGCTTCAAATGTCTTAAGAAAAGAAACTTTTCAATGAAGTCTGCTTGCTTGCTGAATGACGTTTCGATGATGCACATTAACAGCACTGATAAACAATTTACTCCTCAGTATTGTTAGCCTAGTATGTTAACACTTTTATATAAGACACAGTGAATTCCAATTACTTTATTCGTATTGAGAACAAACTGCCTTTGTTTTGATAGTAGGCCAATATAGATTACATCTGTGTTTTCGCTACCATGAGATAAACCCATTTATTTCTCGAGTATCGAGTGTTATCGCTAACTAGTTGTTGACAACATTGCACCTCTCCATGAGGAGAAGTTGACATAATAATAATTTTAGTAAGTGATTGTTATTTGAGAGATATGTTTTTTTCTTAATATGTGTAGGTATGTCGGATAATATGGAAGGTCGGATAACCGAGACTCTACTGTACTATTAAACGGCACAAATTGCCTGTTAGATCTCAGTTTTGCCTTTATTGTTGCAAAAATCCAGAAAAATGATGTTTTAAAATTGTAATGGGTTATTTTACAAATTTAAAAGAGCAGTTGTGAAAAAATTAACTTGGCTTTAGTTTGACATATCTTTGATCAAAGACACAGACTCTTCATGTCTTGTGAAATACACTTTTCAAGCTAGGTACTGGTTCCATATTTATTTCCTCTGAACCCCGAAAATATGTGCCTTTAGATAAAGAATACAAACTAAGATAGGTTATAAATTTGTTTTAAACTGAATATATACAGGAAAAGTTATGTCACAATCATTTAATTGTTAATTATACTGCTTACTGCTCTCACAATCTATGAGGGCAATTCGGGAACTATGTTTTCAGCTAGCGCTGGAATTAGTAGAGATAGTGCACTAATTTAACATCGCCACGTAGTATGATTCAGTGCATTTCCAGGCCATGCTAGTGAAAACGTCAAACTGCTACGTGTTTGCTCACTGTAACCTTACATAATTAGTGTCATGCTAGAAAATGCCCATCAAATGTGAGGTGCGTGGTGCTGTAAGATTTCTTTAAAAAGCTAAGGCAAAAACTCAAAACAACCATCATGGTATGTTGACAACCAATGTTGTGCTTTCGCATGACGTTTGACCTGTCAGTGCTCAAAAAGTTTGTGAACCTTTCAATAAATTTAAATGTGGCAGTTTGATCATCCCCCTTACAGCTTCACACCGAGTGATCTTCTCACTTGAAGCTTCCTGCACCTTGCATTTAATGGGATTTTCAACTGCGGCATGCATTTTGTAATGTTATGGTGAGTGAATATGTAGCAGTGTCACTGGACACGTGCTGAATTATGCTGCGTGACAATGTAAAAATGGCAGCACTATCTCCACTTGTTACACACTATGTAACAACAGAGGTTAGTTTTCACATTGCCCTTATAGTTGGTAAATGTGACCTATACTTTGAGAAGGTCTGCTCAGTTAAACAGGGAAATGGGGATGCAAATGATTTTGAAGTTGTGGCAATTTTAAGCTATGCAGTATGGAAAGTTTGCCAACTTTCTATTTGGATCATGAAGAATATGATACTCAAAACTGCAGCAAATGTGATAAAGAATAAAGCAATTACAGAAGTGTGTCTTGCTGTTGTTAAATGTCTAAATATACTGACAATTTTTCTTTCTTTACTACTTAACTGTAGTTAAGGAATATTGCATTCCATCCAAAATTTCTATACCAAGATTTCTATGGAAATACACACTGAAGTTCACTGAATACAAAAAAAGAATTGTTAGAAAAAGGTCTGTTAGTACGTATGTGCATGCCTGAACAGCTGAACTCAAAAATGAAAAGTCCATTAAATGCTAAACTTGGAATTTAAGTTCATATGTGGTAAAGAGATTTTCAAAAAAATCCCTTCCACCCCAAACTACCCTTTGCGTTGTGGCGGGGATTTATTATAAAAGTTGGTCACATATCAGCGCGAATACAGCAGCAGGAGTAATGTTTTTACTAAAAGGTGGAAAGTTTGTTATAGCAGACGCCACTCTTTTCTGCAGGGGAGGTGGTCGTAGAATGGAATGCAAAAGCCAACGTTCTTTTCTCACAAACACATTTATTCTTTATATACACTTTTCATCTCTATTACAGCTAGTTATTAACTTTTAAAATTGGATAGCGTCCATGCCGGTTAAAAGTTTGTGTGTAATTCACATATTCACACGCCATCAACAATTATACGTCCTTACACTTTGAAGTCACAGACGCTAATGATGAACTAGTCCTTTGGCGTCTCTATGACGCAACACCGCCATTCTTATGTATTCATCCGCGCAACAGTTCTCATTGGTTGAACTCAAAGTGACGAGAAGACATTGTCTATTTTGAGTATTATTAAAAAGAAATAAGTCCCTGATACACTCAAATTAAAAGAATTAGAAATTTACACACTCTTACAAAAATATTTACATGAACAATTTTCTATTAGTCAATATTCTGTCTCATATGCCCCTTGTTTTGTTTTTCAAATTGTCACCTTATTTACAATCTTGAAACACAATACAACACTTCTCCCTACTTCTATGATTCAATCACTTTGTACAATTTTTTTTTTTTTTTTTTTTTTTTTTTTTTTTTTTTTTTTTTTTACAGTCTTCTTCACTGTTTGTCTTTGTCCTTTGTTTTGACATAATACAACATGTCTTTATAAGTTTCACATATTCGGTTACTACATAATGCATTCAGTTATTATACAATACATATCCAGTTATTGTACAACACATTTAGTTATTACACAATATGTCCAATTATTATGCAATACATATTCAGTCCTTGTACAATATATCCTGCTATCATACCACATATGTTGTTATTATACAACACACCTTCTGTCATTATACAATACATGTTCAGTTATTGTACAACACATTTGATTACTACACAACATGTCCAATTATTACACAATACATATTCAGTTATTGCACAATATATCCTGCTATCATAATACATATGTTCTGTTATTATGCAATACATATTCAGTTATTATACAATACACATTCAGTTTTGGCATAATGCATTTAGTTATTACTCAACATATTCTGTTATTGTACAATATATCCTGCTATCATAATACATATGTTCTGTTATTATGCAATACATATTCAGTTATTACACAATACACATTCAGTTTTTGCATAACACATTTAGTTATTACTCAACATATTCAGTTATTACACAATATGTCCAATTATTATGCAATACATATTCAGTTATTGTACAACACATATTCAGTTCTTATACAACACATACTCAGTTATTGTACATTTGACATTGACACAAATATAATTTAAATGTATCATGGTTTATGACTTGTATTCATTGCTATGAGGAGAGAAAAACAGGATACAAATTCTGAGCTAATGATTATGATCATATTTATGGCAATATTTTATTCAGTTCTTTGCCTTCTTTGTCTTATAAGCTTATGTATAGGCAGGTTGTTGAGTCAGTTCTTAAACTCTGATGTTACTAATGGTACTAATTTTCTTGATTGGGTTATTATTCATTGTTGTTTGGTTCAACATTTCTTCGAGCTTAACATTGGCTATATTCATCTCAATTCATGGGCATTGTTTTTCTGGTTATGGTTTTCCTCACTTCACTAATTGTCATTTCTTTGTCTCTTATTTTTATAAGAGAAAACTTCTATACTTACAATCATTCTGTAATTGTATTATTTTTCTTCTCAATTTACTCTCGACATCTTTGTGTCGAAATATTATATCTTTTTCATCATAATTAATTCATTTTTATTTTTGTCCCTGACATCCTTATGTCAAAAACATATTATTTTCCGTCGCTATGGTTCATTTATTTAATGACAATCAGTGTCCTCATCTGTCTTTGTTGACAATGCTCTTTGTGGTCGATATAGCCAATGACTATGTTGATCTTCTTCCTTGTTGTAATCCTATTCTGAACGTAATTTCCTATAAGTAACCCATTAAAAATTGTTATCTTCTTTCATCTCCACTACTCCTGCCTTACACATTTGTTGACAAAGGCTATTTGGTTCTTTCTTTGTATGGTTTCAATTTATTTTTGTGGTATCTTCCTACCAACTTGCCATTTGTATTCTGTAGCTCATACGTGTGGTCACCCAGCTGTTTTGTTATGACCAGTGGTCCATCTCTCTCTTCGTGTAGCCATCATGGTGTCGATGTCAATTGTAAGTTGCTGAGATTTTGTTGTTTGTCATCCACTCGGTTGGGACGAACTTAGTTGTTGTAATTTCCCTGAGTGTTGGTGGTGGTTGTCGTTTCTGTATTTTGTGCAGCATCTGCCCTATTTGGCACATCTTCTTCTACTTCCTGCTGTCTTGTGTTGTTAGTGTACCATTGGTCTCTGCCCCTTTGGCGTGAACCTCTGTCGTATGACGGTCTGTGGTTGTTCAAGTGTTCCCTACTGAATCGTATGTGATTCACTTGATGGGCATGGTCTCCTGGTCTTCCACGATCATATGTATATGTTTGGTGTCTCGATTCACCCCTCGGTATCGTGTCGTGGTACCGCTGTCTTGTGTTCTCCATCCTCTCGCCATGATTATGCGGTTGTGGGAAATGGTGTGCCCCTCTCCCCCTTTCATGGGTACTCCTAGTATTTCTATGTTCTCCTTCGCTCTGGTTGTTCGTAGCCGTGTTCCGGTTTAGGATGGGTGAGTTTGGGTGACCGTTCCTATGTCTATGCTCATTAGGCCGACCATTTTGTGTTTCGAAGGCTGTCAGCAGTTCTATCATATCTGCAAAATCTACTGGCCTCGCAACAATTAACCCTGTTCTCACTGTGTCTGGGAAATGTCTTGTTATGCTGGCAATTAGTTCTGCCTCCGACAAGTTGGGGTCTAATAGCTTTCCTTTGTTGGCTACTTTCATAAAATAATCGACTAATGACAATCCTTTGGTTGGATCGTATCTACCTGTCGCTAGCTCTACCCTAGTTTGGTTTTGTTTAGCTGGGCCCCAATACCTTGATAGGAACAAATTTCTGAATGAGCTATAAGACTCATGACCAGCTAGTGTTAACCTGAGCCATTCTAATGCCTTGTTTTTTAAGCTTTTCTTAACTATCATCATCCTAAGCTCGTTTGGTATCCTTTTCACTTTAAAGTATTCTTCCATCTCTTTAACAAAGAGTTTTGGATCGTCTCCCTTCTCCTCGTCAAATGTAGGTGGTGTGATTTCATGTAATATGCTGTTGGTGTAACATGTGTTATGTGTTGTGTCATTATTTGGTTGTGAACCTCTTTCTCTGTATGGTGAGTCAACATTTTGTACATTACTCAAATAACTCTCATCTTGTACATTACTTACATCTAAATCATCTTGTCTTTGTAATGCCTTCACAACATCATTTACATTAGCCAAATTTTCTTTCCCTTTTTTCATTTCTTCACAAATTGATTTTAAATCATTCTTTATTTCTAAGTGGCTTTGTTTCATATCATTTATAGCATCCTGTTGTGAAAGCATCACATCATTCATTGTCTTAATTTTAGGAATTACAATTTGTTCTACAGTTTCATTAATAACATCTTTCTTTACTACCTCAATCTCTTTCCTTAATTCCTCAGTTATTTCTGCTTTTACATTTGTAATCTTACAGTCTACACTTGTATTACTTTCTGTTATTTCATCCCTACATCTAGCAATTTCTTCTTCTAACACAATTTTATTCTCTTTCATCTCTGATTCTATCTTTCCCATCCTATCTCCTACAATTTCTATCCTAGCTTCTAAGGCTTCCTTTGTTTCATTTAAGTTTTTATGTACTAATTTTAAATTAGTTTCCATTACTTTCATATTTTCTTTACACCCCTGTCTTCCTAATTCTATTTTCTGTTCTAAGTTCTGTCTGCTTAATTCCATTTGCTGTTCTAAGTTCTGTCTACCTAATTCCATTTTCTGTTCTAAGTTCTGTCTGCCTAATTCCATTTTCTGTTCTAAGTCTTTTCTCACTTCCTCCATTTTCTGTTCTATTTCTTTTTTATTATTTTCCAAGTCCTCTCTCACTCCCTCTATTTTTTCACCTAAACTTTGTTCTATATCCTGTTTTAATTCTGTGTTATTTTGTTTCATTTTCTGACCTAAACTTTGTTCTATATCCTGTTTCAATTCTATGTTATTTTGTTTCATTTTCTGACCTAATTCTACCTTGTTTTGTTCCAGTTTCTGTTCTAGTCTTTCAAACATCATCATCATTAACCTTTGGTCTTTGCTTATTTCCGCCTGTTCCTCCCCTTCTAATTCTATCTGATAATTAGGCCTATCTGCCCCTTCCCCCACTCCTGTTTCTATCTCTTTTCGCGACATCTTAATTCCTTTATCTAATTCACTTTTGGTTAAAAGTCCTGCTATTTTTCCACTTCTAAGTAGCATTAATAAATGGAAATAAAATAAAGACAAATTTTGGATCCTACTTTTTTTTCTGCTGGTTCTTCGTCCGGTTATTTACGTCTCCTGGGTAGTTGGCTTCGCCAGATGATCTCCGGTGTTTTTCCCACGTTGATTCTCCGTGTATCGATGTTTTGTTGATATCAGACGATGGTCTAATGGCGTCTTTCTCCTGCGCGATGAGATAGCGTCCTTTTGTTGTTAGCACTTCGCACCCTCAACTTTGCATTCCACTCCAAATTCGCGCTCCACGTTGGGCAAGCCATTTGTGGCGGGGTTTTATTATTAAAGTTGGTCACATATCAGCGCGAATACAGCAGCAGGAGTAATGTTTTTACTAAAAGGTGGAAAGTTTGTTATAGCAGACGCCACTCTTTTCTGCAGGGGAGGTGGTCGTAGAATGGAATGCAAAAGCCAACGTTCTTTTCTCACAAACACATTTATTCTTTATATACACTTTTCATCTCTATTACAGCTAGTTATTAACTTTTAAAATTGGATAGCGTCCATGCCGGTTAAAAGTTTGTGTGTAATTCACATATTCACACGCTATCAACAATTATACGTCCTTACACTTTGAAGTCACAGACGCTAATGATGAACTAGTCCTTTGGCGTCTCTATGACGCAACACCGCCATTCTTATGTATTCATCCGCGCAACAGTTCTCATTGGTTGAACTCAAAGTGACGAGAAGACATTGTCTATTTTGAGTATTATTAAAAAGAAATAAGTCCCTGATACACTCAAATTAAAAGAATTAGAAATTTACACACTCTTACAAAAATATTTACATGAACAATTTTCTATTAGTCAATATTCTGTCTCAGCGTGGAAACTTGTTGCTATTGATTTTCTAAAAAGAATGAGTAATGATTTTGATTAAAATACCATACATTTGAGACATTTGTGTGATAAATGAAATGTATATTTTAAATTGTATGGGAATTGCCTGCAAAGTCATCTTCATTATGAATGACTTGTACAATTGGTAAGCAGAAAACATGAAAAGCATTAAGTCACACAAAAATGCATAAATTGGTTCTAAAAACATTTTAAGTGGAATGCTGTTATTATTTAATAAAAGATATCTAAATCATAGTTTCCACAGCAATACATTTTAAATTTATTACGTTTGTAAATATTTATTGCACTGTTATTTTATTTCTTTGTATTTTCATTTAATTTTAACAGGGTTATTGTTTGAGATTGAAATACCTTATACTAAATTCCATATTTGTAATTTTCTTAGTTTATAAGTCTGACAAAGCCAATATCCTGTATAAAATTTAACTGGTGAATAAAATGATATGCTCTGATTCAGCATTTAGCTTACATTCTTGCATCTTGCTGAGAAAGCTATGAAGGAAGAAGCAGTATATGCATGTGCATCAAGGTCAGAAAACAATATTATTTAAAGTCAAATGGGTCCCATTCCTCACTAGAAAGAACCTTCAATATTTTTCCTTCATATCCCTCAGAATTATGCATAAAAAAGTGATTACTTTATGAAATTGTCATTAATATCTTCTTTCAAACACAAAGTTGTTTTAAGTGAGCATTTGGAGCATAGAGAGGAAGCTTTGAGTGTCTTTGATATTTCATGTAAATAATCAGTATCACATCTTGCTTTATAAGAGACGGTGCTTACCTTGCATCAGCTTTTAAACTCGATATATTCCCTCTCATACCGCTGTCGAGATTTTGCTGGCGGCAGCTCCAACTCAGTGTTTCTGGCTTGGATTGAAATTTCCTCTGCATTTTCACCAATAATTTTAGCCACAAGCTTGTTTAGAAATGAGCATTCAGGATAAGCACTGCCATCTACATCTGCATCTCATATTTATTACAGTCAATGTTGACAATGATAATTTAAAGGTATTCTAGGTACGTAATGGTACTTGTGCATATATGTGTGCGCAAAGGAAGGCTAATACCATAAATTATTAATTGTTTATGCTTCAACTTTCTTAAATACTGCTTAATATTTGTAGTATGTAGAGCTATGATGCAGTGCAGCACTAAATTACTATATTATTTGAGTCAAACTAATACTCCATGCTCCAATTATTTCTAGTATTTACTTAGAACAGGTCCTTAACCTCACCAGCTTTGTTAACTGTGGTGACCTGATGCTCCATTGTGAACTGTATAGATCTACCTTGAATAATGAGCAGTTTCAATGCATCGTTCAGTAATTTTCTTGCTACTGTTACAAATGTGAGGTTAATTTTTAAAAAACTGACAGAAAATTATTTTTCAAATACTTCATTATCATTCATTACCTTACACCTTACGCTACCACTCCATATAATCACTGCCATTATTCAGGCACTTGTCGTAACGTAAAATCAATTTTTGTGTGCATACATCAAAGGATGATGTGGCCTGTGATGAAAGCTACCCCTGCACCGCTTGTTTCACACCATTGTTGTCATCATCGTTGAAATGTTTTCTATCAAGGAGTTTCTTCAGATGAATTATATGAAAACCACTTGGTGCCAAATCCAAATTGCACAGACCAGAGGGTGCTGAAATTGTTCCCAACCAAATGCTGTGATCAGATGTTGAGTTTGTTTGGCTGTGTGTGGCTGGGCATTGTCACCCTTTATTGTTTCCCCATAAATCTCATACAGTTGTCAATTGAATGTTTGTTGGTGTAAGATTTCTTGCAATCAAAAAACACATCACTGATCTAACTTTAAAGTCAGTAGTTAGCTCGCACGTTTTGAACATTCCCAAATGTTCTAACAATATAACATTGTGACAATTGCTCACAGCTAAGTCTGGTTTCCTAATGAATGGACCAAGTGATTGAGCATGCTGAAAGTCATAACTACAGCGCTGCAGAGGCAAAATATTTAAATGGTACGTACTTTAAAAACAGGCCTCATATATATTGCAAATTACTGGATCCCACTCAGATTATTCTTCTACTATCTTCCTCTGTGTTAATGTTTTATTGCTCGGCAACCAGTATAAGGTTCATGTTCAAGCAGCTTGCATCTCTTAAAACACTAGTACCAATTTTCAACTTTTACTGTAGAAGGAGATTCATATACTAAAGAAGAATTTCACTCTTCTAAACTCAGACTTGTGTTTTAGTCATAGTAAATCTTGGAAAAGCTATGGAGGAAGGAGTGTGTGCAAATGCGTCAAAGTCAGAAAACAATATTATTTCAAGTGAAACTGCTCCCATTGTTGACATTGATAATTTAGAAGTAGATAAAGCTTTCAGCAGGCTGCTCCAATAATAAATTTGATTAAGATGTTACAGTAAATTGATATAAATAGGATGTATGTTTAATAGGTTATCACCGAGAGTAACCAAGTCCTCTCCAGGAGCGAAATTGTCAGAACCTCTTCCTCTCCCAGATGCAAGAGAAATGGACTGGCCGAGTCTTGTAGACACTGCAACAAGAGCAATGCTACAAGTCCAACGAGATGATCCAATTCCAGAAGCAGCAAGGAATGGTGAAAATCTGGGACACTGGGTAGATGATGTGGCTGAAAGGTTGGGTCTGGATACTACAACCTCAAAGAGGTAATGAAATTATAAGATATAGGCATGAGAATATGCTTCAGCTGTAACTTAAAGCGATTCTAGATTAATTGATGTGGCTAAATATTTGTGTCCAGTGCTGGTTATGCTTTATTATTTCAAGGCTGTTGCAGAGTAGATTTGTTCCCTCTTACGGCACTACATAGTGCTAAACCAGTATGATCCTCCAACCTCAACCATAACTACTATATATTCCAAACCAGAGTGCCTCTCGCTGAAAACAAATTCTTTATATTATCTGTGTGCAAGTAGTTTATCAACCAATCAATCAATTTATTCATCCTTCGATCAAATACATGATATTGGATATGTGAGTCATTCCATGTCAAATCGCACAAAATTTGACCTTTATGTCTCCGATTTGATTAATGTTAAATTTACGTGTTCTGTGAATGAAAAAATGATACCCTTATTCTTTTGTTTGTCTGTAAATTAATTATTTTGGTAAACATAGCATTAAATTTTCGGATATTTTGCGCACACCGTTCTACATAAACATAAATATCTCTGGTATTATTTTTCAGATAAATATGATCTGTAGCTCATTTTGAACATTGAAATGTGTACTTTATTTATACGTTAAACAAAAAACAATTAGTTTGATATTTCCTATTTTTACAAAGCTATTAACATTACAAACATCATTAACAATACTTACTTTTAACTAAAAATTTCCGGGAAAATTTTTAAAACATAGCTTGATGATGCCATGTAATCCTAGAAAAAGTTCTCATTATAATTCTAAATACATACAGAGAAATTAAATAACTTAGCAAGCCGTGCAGACTGGAGTAACGTGGCTTTCACAGGCAGAAGGTATACACACCACGTGCAGCTGATTGCGTCTCATGCGTTGCACTTCTATCAAGGTCAAACTGTTAGCATAAACACTGAAATGGGTCACTTCAAGTCAAATCGAACACTTCTGAAACTATTTTCTCCAATTTTTTTAATCTTATCAATAGATGAGACTAAATAATCTGTATGTTTTTGTTTTGGTGTAACATGCTTATTTTGCGCTTTATTAATATTATTTTTACGGTATATTCGCATACTGTATTATATAAAAATCATTATACTGAATATTATTTGAATTTTAGAATTTTCGTGGTTGCAGCAGTCTAAAGTTAAAAAATTGCAGTTTTGCATGCCATTGTTTTAGGATCACTCAAAATATAAAATAGGCCCCTTTTAGGGGTAGTATTTTTCAAATATATTTTAATAATAATAATGTAACCACGAAAATTCTAAAATTCAAATAATATTTGGTATTTAAGGAAATTGAAGCTCTTAACAGTGAAGCAACAAGATTCTAAAGTAAAAACAAATTAGAAACTAAAAACTTCACTTATCTTAGTAATGTTGCAAGTTAGTTATTTTTTGTGGCATTGAATTTTTAAGTTCCAGTTCTACCTCTCAAACTTTGCCCACACACGGCTTGTGTGTTTAAAAACACCAACAGTAAGTTTGTTGGCATAAATAAATAATAATTATACATATTAATGTTAATCTAATATTCAAAACAGTACATGAAAGAATCACTTAATTTCTGAGGTATGGATATTACACTCCATATATTCTTCTATAGAGTAAAAGACTATTTAAACCATTTTTTGACTAGGAGAGTAAATCTGTTCAGTGGAAGTTCTCTTACATTAAGAGGAAGTTTATTAAAAAGTGTAAGCTGTTGGTAGCAGTGGCTCTTAATATTCTTGCTTAATCGGTTATGTGGTGTGTCTAAGTCAGATTTACATCTAGTATTATAACTATGTACCATTGAACGATTTGCAAATTTATTAATATTTTCTTTAACATACATAATATTACTATATTACTATAGTATATTACTATATATATATTACTATATATATATATATATATAATGAAGGTAGTGTCATTATCTTAAGATTTCTTAAAGCTTGGTTTGCATGTTTCTTGTGGCCTTAATTCGGTCATTAATCTAATAGTTTTCTTTTGCCGGATAAATACATTTTTAGACGTAGCACAATTTCCCCAGAGTCTAACCCCATATAATAAATGAGAATGAAAAAAGGCATAGTAGGAAGTGAGTAGCACATTTTGACTTACACATTTCTTCAATTTGCGTAAAAGATACCATATTCGTACAAACTTTTTACAAAGATAGAAAGTGTGTGTATCCCAAGTTAATCTAGTGTCTAAATGCAACCCTAACAGTGTCACAGAATTTTTAATATCATGTAATGTAAACAATATGTTATTAGTTTTAGCTGCATTCATTGTTAAGGAGAACCAAGTTTTTGCACTTTCTGTAGATGAATTCATTTGTTGTTTGAGAGTATCCATATCTTTGTTGCTATTCAATAAAGTGGTATCATTTGCATATAGAATAGAAGTACAAGGTATGTTATATTTTAAATCATTTACATTTATTAAAAAAAGAAAGGGTCCTAGCACAGATCCTTGTGGTACTTCTGCTATTACAGTTTCTAAGTTGGATTTCTCATTATTAGCAAAAACCATTTGTTTTCTTTCCTCCAGATAGGTTATTAATAATTTTAATTCAGCTCCCTGTATTCCATAGTAGTAAAGTTTATCAAATAGAATATTATGTGAGATGCAGTTGAATGCTTTAGTTAAGTCTATCAAAGTAGCCCCCGTTGTCTCTTTGTCTTCAAACTTTTGTAGGATTTCTATGATTAAGCATTCTACTGCTTTTTCAGTTGATAATCCCTTTCTGAATCCAAACTGCTTGTCATCTAAAAGATTATTTACTGAAAAATAGTTATAAAGTTGGATCAAAATGCAGGACTCAACAACTTTGCCAAATTACGGACTTGTTCAGTAGTCCAATAATATTGACTCCAATTAAAAAGTACACACAAGAGTCTTAATTCAATAAATCCAGTCACATTTTTCTATTTTTTTTAAAAATTATTTTCTACTTACTGGAATAGGTGTTTGCATTGTGGCGACAGTGTCACTTTTTGTTTCCCCTCCTTCCCCTTTCCTTTCTTTTCAAATATTAATAGCTTAACGTGCTTCAATACAGTCAGATTCCCTCTTACTCCCATTACCATACACTAGTTCCTGAAAGTTAACATATGCAGTCTTTTTTTTTCTTTTGTTTCTTTTCTCCCCTTTACTTAATTACCCTTGCCTTATGTAGGACTTATAAGCCAGTGCCTAGGGTCAGACGCCTGTCGGGGAGCACAGGAACCTATGGACCAGAGTGAAGACCAGGGAGCAGGTGGCCAGCCAAGCACCAGGTATGAGAGTGAGGAAGAGGATGATATGAAATGCAGGCAAAATCGATGATTGGAAAGGTGATGATGGAGAAATTCATGGAATTAGTGGTGGGGGAAACCGGAGGGCCTGGAGAATACCTGCCCTGACCCCACTTCGTTCACCATGAATACCACATGCAGGTCTCTGGGATCGAACCTGGGCCGCCTCGGTGGTAGGTGAATGCTCATATCCAGTCTAAAATAATGTATTCCTTGCATAAAGTATTTTCACTTTATGAAGAAAGCAAAAAAGTGTGACATTTATGAGATGAAATATGATGATTTGTGAAATATGATTATAACTATCAAATCTTGTTTATATTTTCAGCAAAACAAATAGAAATGGCAGGCACATGACAGAGCTCCAAGAGCACCTGGTGCAGCTAGAAGCTCGAGTGGCACGAGAGACTCGTCATAGACTCTCATTGGAAGAGGAAGTGCGGCACCTGCGAGATGAAAACAAACGTCTCCAAGAACAGTGTCAAACAGCTGCACAGCAGATTAGGACATTTACTGAGTGGTTGTTTCAGAGGAACAATTGGAATAACTGGTAATATCCGTGTGCTGATTTCCAAATGTCTGTCCCTTATGGGAGAAAAACTACATGAGTCATTATTATACATATAACATAGTTTTGTGTTTAAATTATTTTTATCTTTATCTTTACTCAGCAGAAAGTACAGAATTTTCATTCCATTAATGATAATTACCAGTATTATTCTTTAAGGATTAGAATGTATTATCCTAATTTGCACATTGCTCCATCTTTTAGCAGTACAGCATGAAGCTAAAGTTAGTCTTATAATATGTGTATATGGGGGGAAGTGTGCTCAAGAATAAACAAACAAATGATGCTTAAATGTGTAATATTTAATAAACCATGAGCAGTTAAAGAAGAAAATTAGGATTAATTTATAAGCTTAACTTAGATTCATAATAAGCGTGAATCTGATTAAAATGTCTATATTTTCTATCGTGAAAAAATGTACGAAGTAATGTTTAAATAAACCTTAAATAAAATATTTTATGCAGTACAAAGTTAATCTCATTTGAACATGCCAGAAGGGCAGGATATTATCTTACAATAAGAATGGGACAGCCATTCCAAGTGTGAAAATTGTTGGTGCTGCTCTCTAAGTGGCATGGAGTGGCGTAACACATATAATGAACACTTATGTAGGTAAAGTCAACTTGAAATTATAAAAGAACTGTAATATATGTAATGTTTAACCACATTGATCATGACAATAAAAGCTGCACCATGTCATGTTTTAAATTTCCAAGATTGTAAGTAAATGTAGAAACAAACTTCTGTATTATCATGCTTGTTGTAGTTTGCATAGGGATGAGTGAATGTGTGAGTGGGGTTTAAGGGCCAGGCCTGTCGATGACTAGGTCATTTGGTACCTGAAGTCAAAAGGTAAAAACAGGAAAGCTCACAATATAGCCCTCACATTGAAAAAACCTAAAACAGTTCAAAAGTGAAAGGTAAAACAGTAAATAGCTAAAATGCTAAGAAAGTAAAACATTACAATGTTCAAATAGGACCTAATCTTCTTCCTTACCTCATTACCCTCCCCTTATATAAGACTCACACTCCCTAGAACTTACAAGCCAGTGCCCAGAATGAGACGCCTGTAGGGGAGTACAGGAACCTATGGACCGGACAGAGTGGAAACCTGGAAGCCGGTGGTCAGCCAAGCATCAGATACGAGAGTAAGAAAGAGGATGATATGAAATGCAGGCAAAATTGATGATTGGAAAGGTGATGATGGAGTAACTAGTGGAATGAGTAGTAGAGAAAACTGGAGAACCCGGAGAAATTCCGCCCAGACATCGCTTCATCCACCATGAATACCACATGTGGGTCCCTGGAATCGAACCTGGGCTGCCTAGGTGGCAGGCAAACGGTCTAACTGTTGGGCCACGGCACCAACCAAATAGGACCTAATCCATTGTACACATTTAAAGTTTGGAAAAGAGGTCGAAAATTCAAGTCTTGCCATTTTTTGGCATCCTGAAAAAAATTGAGTTAGGGGGCTCGTGTGAAAGCTGAAGACGAGCAGAATCCAGAACTGGTCTTAGATTTTCGATATCTCAATTTTTAAAGGATTTATGGCGTAAAACGTGTGCACACTAAAAAAAATAGATTTCAAAATTTTTGCATCGAAAGCTTTCTTTACACTCTGTAGGTCATGAAATAGTTTAAATTTGTGTCCTAACCTCACTAATGTTGCACTTAGAGCTGTCTAAAGTTGGCTGTCGTACACTTTGACACATCATACAACACAAACAAATAGGAATTTCGAGAAACGAGACCGGATTCGTGTTCCTGGTGTTTGAAACTATAAGTATGCCAAATTTCATCGAAATCTGTGATGGTCATTTGTCAACTTGCCCGGCTGAAGGCCTGTTTTGGCAGTTTTCTGAAAATTAAAACTATTAATATCTCTGGTTCTAGGCCATATTTTCGAGATTACAAAGTGCCAAAAAATTAGCTTTCTTTAAAAAATTTGTCAGAAACTCTACCTCTATCCGTTGAGAAATTATTCACGTTTAAAGTTTGGAAAAGAGGTCGAAAACTGAAGTTTAAAGCCTCGCCATTTTTTGGGGTCCCAAAAAAAAAATTGAGTTAGGGGGGTCATATGAAAGCTGAAGACGAGCAGAATCCAGAACCGGTCTTAGATTTTTGATATCTCAATTTTTATGTACTAACCATTCTTGCAAACCCTTTATTCCTATATCTCCTTCATGTTAGTTGAGATAAATATTTTCAGAAATTGTCATTTTTTATTTCCTTGTAGGTACAAGGGGAATATGGGAATACAGTAGGCTTTGTGTGATAGTCAAATCTTTTAAAGCTTTCAAATTCTGTTCAGTTTGCAAGGTTATCATAAAAAAATTAATAACATGTTCCATTTTATATAAGTTCTCCAAAACTCACACAAATAACAAGGAATGTCTTCAAAATGGTTCACTCTCCAAAAAAATTTATTTGGACATAAATTGTGTTTTAGCAAGATCTACATTGTATAGTAAGATTTTCTCTCTTACAGTTTATGAGTTATATAAAAGTTATCCAGAGTAAACAGGACTACATGGACTATAGCCAGGAAATTCAAAGTATACATTTCATTTGTCATAAAAATATCTTAAATATATAGCATTTTAATCAAAATCATTAGAGCCATTTTCAAGAAAATCAAAACTGTTGAAACATTTTTCAGGTAAAGGGTAGTTTAGGGTGGAGGAATTTTCTTCAAAATATTCATGTTGCATCCTTGAAAGACATTAAACTTGAATACCAACTTTTGGTTTTTGAATTATGCTGTCCACAGACTGACAGACACACACACGCAGACCGTTTTCCAAAAGTACCTTTTGTAGATACAGGGGGCCTCAAAACATATATTTCCGGTGAAATCTTGACATCAAATTTTTGCATGGAATACAATACTTCCTCTACTTTACTATACGTAGTAGAGAAAATAAAAATGCAAGAAAATTTCATGAACTACTACCGTGACACCACTTACGAACACAAACTGGAAGTACAGAAAATTTACCTACCATCCCTGGGCTTTTAGGAAATTTAAACAAATAGGTATTCAAAAAATTGAATATAAGACTAGCACCATAAAACAAATTCAATCTGAAGAACCTGCTAAACAAGCTACTTAAAAATATAATTCCAAAAACTTTAAAAACCAGACTCTATCAGATCAGCTGTGAGGAGTGGGAGAAAAGCTACATAGGATGAACAAAAACGAATTTGGAAATCAGACCAGAGAAACAAAACTAAAACAAACAGAAAAGTCCTCTGTGTTACACCAGTTTTGGATAGAAAACCACATTGGTCAAAATATTACCAACAGAATTGAAGACCTGGGCAAAAATACACATCAGGAGAAACTGTGATAATGTAATAAATTTTGAAATCCCGGCATTAAACAAAGTGTTAAAACTTTGTGCCCCTAACACCAGATGGCAAGAGGACGGTCACAGTAGTGAGCAAGCAGGAGGTCGAGACCTTCAGTCATCCAACAGCTGAAGATGAGATTAACAATGTTACAGTATTTCCAACATTTTCAAGTAAAGGTGAGTATAAAAAAATCACTCATAAAAAGAACTCGGTTGTTAAATATTCGTTAATAATACTTCAATGCTTCTGACACTTATTTGTATGAGTCAAAGTCATTCAAGGATTCCACCATATCCATTTGGTGGTGGCAGCGATGGTGGTGGTGATGATGATGATGATCTAATGCTAGACCTGTTGCTTGGATATACTCCATTTGCTTTCTTGCTTCCCAGTATAGTTCCATTAGTGACCGAGAGGTTAACATCTTGAGAGAGAGATGATCAATGGGGGAGATGATCCTTGTTCATTATAGTTATACACAATTTGGGGAGTTGAGGATACCAGTTTTATGAAGGTGTGCAGCCTGTCAGTGATCTAAATGTAGCAACTGCCTCATGTCTTGGATAATTAGGTAATATAACATGTTAATGTCACAATTGATTAGTTGTGTTCATTTTGGTAAAGTGCCATGTTGAACTTGAAGCTCCAGTTTATCTGAGTTCCTTTCTTTCACAAAGCTGCTTGGAACTTGTTTTATATTATTGCATTGAAATTTTCTGGAGAGCATCAGGAATTGTGCATTTAAAACCCACTGTGCACAAAAGATATGAAGTATTACAACTGAAATTATTTTCCGAAAGTCAAATGAAGAAAGTTAAAACATTCATTAATATGTGAACAAATTTTCTCTGATACTAATTACTAAAAAATGACCAACAATTTCATTTTGTTTACATACACAGCTCAAATGATCAATTTGGGAGTGATACATAAATTGTAGGGTCCTAGGAGCACTTCTATTACCATACCAAAAAGTAATTAGCTGTGAATAATAGATTCATATCTTAAAATCAGTTTGATTTAATAACCTGTTAAATTATTATTTATTTATGCCAACAAACTTACTGTTGGTGTTTTTAAACCGGTTGTGGAAGGTGCGTCAACCACCATCAGTGATGTGCCGTTTAGTTTTACAGGTTTTATACGCTTAGCATGTGTGGTGTATGAGAGTTGGTTCGGTCTTTGTTTATTGATTTGGCCGCTGTGTGGGATGGGTTAAAGTGGGCTCTGCTTCCATTGTTATTGATGGGCTGGCATTTACTGTAGCTGAAGCTGTTGGTGGCATATGATCTTGAATTTGTCTCCTGTCAGGTTTTTTGTCTGCTTTGTATAATGCTGGATGCCAAGCTTTATTTAAGTGCCTTGTTTCTTCCTTCCTATTGAAGTTATCTTTATGTTTGAAAATGTCTATGACTTCATGACCTAACCGGACAAATAATGAACTGTGGAAGACACGATAACTGTGTCTGAATACTGTATAATGTGTTCCCCTGCGCTAGTAATGCAGAAAAGTAACAGAACACACACTACCAGTGCCAGGGGAACACATTATACAGTATTCAGACACAGCTATCCTGTCTTCCACTGTTCATTAGTACACCTGCTTAAGTTGTGAAATCAGAGAGATTTATTAACATCAGGATAACTTCAATAGGAAGGAAGAAATAAAGCTTGGCATCCAGCATTATACAAAGCACACAAAAAACCTGACTGGAGATAAATTCAAGATCATATGCCATTAACAGCTTCAACTGCAGTAAATGCCAGCCCATCGACAATTGACAACAATGGAAGCAGCCCCCACTTTAAACCATCCCACACAGCAGCCAAACCAATAAACAAGGACCAGACCAATCGTCATATGCCCACACATGCTAAGCATATAAAACCCGTGAAACTAAGCGGCTCCGTATCAGTTGTCGCCGAGACTAGCAGAGTGCTACGGTCACACCACTGAGGATGTTAGACGCAGCTTCAACTAAATGTCTGGAAGTAGATTTTCCACTAGACCACAGCCCATAAGCGTGAATATTAATTCTGTATTTCATGACACTGGCCAGGAAAGCTTATGCAATTTGATCAAACAAGAGACTGCCGATAATGCAAGCGGGCACTGTACTTTATCACACACTGTCCCACCATGTCTACTACACTGAAGTCAGAGAGATACTAACTTGACACCCCTATGGCCTTATAAATACAAAAGTGAACTCATCCATAAACCGCTGCACAATTCATCATGCCTAGCACATCTGTAAACTGCATTTTTTATTTTCACCTTAAATGCAGAATAAGCTTAAGAGGAGGGAAAAAGTTCAAAATTCTGCTTAGTAAACTTTTTATTTACAGACAGAAATGTGATAAAATACATGGCTGAATATTTGAATTGTTTCAGTGCTATCTTAATTTTAGAGTTTACATTTCTCTAAGGTTCAAGTTACAAACTATTGAATCAGAACAATTACATACAAGTTTGTGAGAGACAAATTTAATATGATGCAATATTGAGCAAAACGACAACTATTTAATATTGTCTAAGAACCTTAGTTACAGGAATATTATGCAAAATAAATATGAACATTTGTTACCAAAAATATATACAAAATAACTATGCCTTCATACAACACATAATTAAAACAGTAATACAATCAATACTTTCAGTGCAAATCTGAGTTTTCAAAGTCCACAAATAACATATTCCTTGGTCCTCTTCAGTAGATGTACACAGCAAACACAACTGTCATACAGAACATAGAGTCCTGTAACAAACCAGCCATTAATTGTTACTCTTATGTAGTACAAAATAATGCATTCACACTTCAATGTAAAAATGAAACCGTACTACTACTGACTATATAAAATTACATTAAATTCACATGACTCTCTCTCTCTTTCCCCACTAATTCTACTTTTGTCTACCTGTTAAATCAAACTACCATTACTCACTGACACATTTTTGTGCAGGTATAAGCAGTGGTGGCTCGTGACTTGTCACAGTGGGTGTGCAATATATTACATCCTCTCCAACTTTACTCCCTTTCTTTCTCTGACACACATCACGCAATTCTAATTCGCATTTCATATGGGCAATTGAGCTCTTATGTTTTGCTATTTTGTTTTGTTTTAAATGACCAATATCCAAGAACTATTATTTGTCCAGATGCCGTTTCTCTCACTTACAAACATTAAGCACAATATAATAAATGTATATGTATAATATATATAATATATATAACATAAATGTAATAATATTAAATAATATAAAATAAATAAAAAAAGAACGAGCTAGCGTTTCGTGGACCCAGTAACAAGGCAATAAAGATAATTTTCACAACAATAGTATGGAGTCGCACTGGCGATATATCTGTGAGAGCAAAATAATGCACAATATCTGGCGACGCGCGAGTGCATTTGTGTTTAATGTGTTGGCAACCAAAAGTAGTGTAGTTGAAAAAGCAATGTGACAGCTAACGCATGCAGCGAAACCTAGTGGCGATTCTGATAACCACTGTCAGCGCATGCGCAGTAAGTAACTTCGGACAGAATCTGGCCGGCAAGTGTTAAGTCACCTAATCTAAAGAAGAGCCCGGAAAACAACCTCTTCTAAGAATAAACCCGAAAGATTTATCTCCTTCAGTTTCGTCGTGTTATTCATTTCCACACTTTCATAGATTCAAATTTCCCGCTATGAGCAGACACAACTGCATGCAACTTGCTACCAGAACACAAGCATTAATAAAAACTAACGGCTCTTCTTTAGAATAGGTGACTTAGCACTTGCCGATGAAAATCATTGGGTTTTACATCATTGATCTTTCGGGTACGCTTTGTCTTCGCTTGATAGGTCACATTTGCTCCATTCTTCTTATAATTCCTTAAGTTGGGCTTTGCGCAAGGATAGTGTTTCTGTCATGTTGGCATCTGTGACGTCAGAACATTCTATGATGCTATCGAGTGAAAATGGGAAACTGGGATGAAAATTAAATGTTCTGAGGCGCCGGCTGAAGAAAATTTGAAGCAGGTATGCTTGAATAATTTTCAACATTTAAGTTCTTTCAACCACTAGTTTAACCCAATGATTGTGTTTAGGTGTTTGAAAAAATACAATGTTGTATGACGTGTTCTATATCCTTGAGCCTGGCTCATTCTAGGATCCAAAGAACAAGATGTAATACAATACAATACAAACTATATCTTTATTTCTGTCTTGCAATAACACCAGTTATCGATATTTGGCCTCGAATTCCCTCTATGTGGTTGTTCCAGATGAAGCTTGCCTCTAAGCTCAAGAGAGGTAGGATAACTGCACTTTATGTATTCATTATTAATGTCAATCTATTGATATTACATAATTAGTGTTGAAAATTAATGGCCATAAACAGCTGAACTTTTCCAAAAGCAATAGGAATGGCCCATTCGTGTCTTTGGGAAAACACTTCAAAACGTTTATTGCGCAGATAATGTTCACCAACAAGAAAAGATGTCAGCCTTGTACACCTGGAAGAATATCCGCCGCATACGCGAAATAAAAACGCTGCATCGCACGCACGAAATTTGCTCATAAATCAAAAACGAAGCTTGAGCGCCAAATAAAACTTTCAAAATCGTAATCAGCAATAAAAACTGCATCCATTGCACTATGTTTCATTCCTTTTCTCGAGAAGCCGATTTTGTAAATAATTACCGAATGTGGTAAAATGCCACAAATATGTATGGCCCATTTTACTTTCTCTACTACGTATAGTAAAGTAGAGGAAGTATTGTATTCCACCCAAAAATTCGATGTCGAGATTTCACCGGAAATAAATGTTTTGAGGCCCCTGATTCCAAAAACAATTTTTAGAAAAAGATCTGTGTGTCTGTCTGTGGACAGCATAACTCAACAACGAAAAGTCGATAAAAACCAAAGTTGGTATTTAAGTTTAATATCTTTCAAGGATACGACATGAAGATTTTGAAGAAAATTGCTCCATCGTAAACTACCTTTACATGGAAAGTTTTGATTTCCTTGAAAATGGCTGTAACGATTTTGATTAAAATGCCATATTTTTATGACAAATGGAATGTATATTTTGAATTTGCTGGCTATAGTCCATGTAGTTCTGTTTACTCTTGATGACTTTTGCGTAACTGGTTAACCGTAAGAGATAGACCAAAATGTTACTGTACAAAAAATGTTGTTAGCTAATGCTGGATTTCTGTCAATGAAGTCATTAATCCTCTTGCTCTCCAATATTTTTCACTGATGGATGGAGTGCTAGAAGTAGCCGGGCATATTTGAGGGTGGTCTCGGTCCATTTCCTCTTGCAGATCACATAGAGGACAGAGTGGTGAAGAATATATCCCAATTCTGTTTAAATGTTTTGCCAGACAATCATGTCCTGTAATCAACCTGAAGGTTGCAACTGCTGTTTTTCGAGGATACTCAGGAATTATTGTTTGAATGTTTGGTAGTTATCTTTTATTTTTTGATTTTTCATAGTAATATTTTGCAATAATTTTTTTGAATTCAGAGTTGACTAATCTTTTAGCTGCATAAAATGGTAGATTAACTATAGATTTCTGCACATTGCCAGTACCCTTTTTTGCAAGAAAATCAACTTTCTCATTACCACTCAGTCCACAGTGAGCTGGTATCCATAGGAAGACTAGGTGTTTTTGAAGTGCGGTTAGATGGGTAAGGATTTTCCAACATTCTATAATTGTTTGGTTTTTTGGTGACAACTTGGAAGTAATTGCTATAATTGCTGCCCTGGAATCTGAGAGAATAAATGCTTGATGAAAATGTGAAATTCTGTACAAAAGATTTTGAATTGCTTCAATTTCTCCATTAATGTTTGTAGTTCCATAACTTAAAGATTTGTAATAGGAAAAGAGGTGACACGTGACTCCAGCACCTGCTCCATCTCGGTTTGATATCAATGATCCATCAGTATAAATATGGAGCCATTCGTGTTCTGGAAATCTAGTATGGATTGTCTCTAATGCCAATAATTTTAAAACACTAGTGGAGTATCACTTTTCTTAACTTCTTCTGTCAGGTGTAAATAATATGTGATGTCTAATGTTTGCGTCGGATTGACTTTAGATATGAAGTTTTCCTTTGAATTAGGAAGGTGTACATTTTTCTTGATGTCTTGAATTTTGGAAAGAAAGCTCTCCGAGTTTAGTGTATGTGTAAAATTTCTCTCGTGCCATGTATTGATTGGGAGTCTGATCAACTTTTGTGTTGATAAGAGCCACTGTTTCTATTTCATATTCAATGGGTGTTGGTTGGTTAGTATTTCCATAGCTGCTATTGGTGTGGTTTTGATAGCACCTGTAATTAATCTCAGACTTTGGTTTTGAAAGGTTTGAATCTTTTTTGTGTTTTCTGTTACAAGAACTTCGCTGCAGTAAGTAAATAATGGCTTTATATATACATTGTATGTTGTGTTAAGAGTTGCTCTGGAACATCCCCACTTCATTCCTGTTAGACGTTTTAACAGTGAAAGGCACCTCTCTGCTCTTTGTAGTACATTTTCTATTTGTTTGGTCCATGTAAGTTTGGTATCAAATGTAACTGCTAAATACTTTCCTTTGTTTCTGGTAATTGTTGACCCTCAAAATTTAGTTTTATTTTTAGTGGTTTTTTTCTTAGTGAAAAGATTTGGTAGTTTGATTTTGTTGTATTAACAGTCATTAAATTTTCTTTGGTCCACTTTTGTAGGTTGTTTAAGGATTGTTGCATGGTTTTTTCTAGTTCTGTACTTTTGTTTTTTGGTTTAGAAGTCCACATTACTAAGTCATCAGCAAATAGTGAACACTTCACACTTGATTCTTGTATTTGTTGTGGCAGATCATTAATAAATATATTAAAAAGTGCAGTGCTAAGCACTGCACCTTGTGGTAAGCCACGGTGTACTTGTTTATATTTAGATATATTTCTTCCATATCTGGTAGCAATAAAGTGTTGTGTTAGGAAATGACATAGCCATGAAAACATTGGACCTTGTATCCCTATTTTTTTACTTTCTTTAGCAGTTTTGTTCTGCATATAGAATCATATGCACTTTGGAAATCAATAAAAACTGATAAATTATCTTCTTTTCTATTGAAGGAGTCTTTGATTTCTTGACTGAGAAGTAAGACTTGCTCATTTGTAGAGTGGAACTCTCTGAATCCAGCTTGACATGGAGAAATTAAATTCTGTGATTCTAGAAACCAATTTAACCTATTTGACACCATTCTTTCCATCACTTTTGTTATTATGCTAGTAAGAGCTACTGGTCTATAATTTTTTATTTCTGATTCTGTTTTATCTTTCTTCAAGAGTGGGACAATTATTGCTTCTCGCCATTCGGCAGGTACAGTGGTGTTCCAGGATAGATTGTAGAATTTTAGTAGTTGTTGGTTTGCTGTTTTTCCAAGGTTTTTTATGAACTCTGGATGTATGAGATCTGGTCCAGGAGACTTTTTGTTTTTTAGATTATTAATTGCAATGTTCAGTTCTTGCATATTAAAATTTTGAAAAAAGATATTGTATTGAGTGTTAGGATCACATTCTCTTTCTTGTTTCAAATCTTTCTTAAATTATTTACGTTCTTTTTTAGTATTTCTTGTTACTTAATGTGAATTAGCATAATATTTATTGAATGTTTCGGCTATGGTTGCATCATTTGTTAATATTTTATTGTTGTGTATGATAGGTGTGCTGTCGCTTTCTCTCCTGTCCTTGACATTTTTTATGAACTTATGGGCTTTGTTGCCATCTATCCTGTAATCCATTTTTTCTAAGAAGTTAAAGTGATTCTTTTTAGCTGTATTAATTTCTTTTTTTAGTGAGGTACATTTCTTTCGCCATATTTGTGTATCTGATAGGTTTTTTGTTTGTTCAGCTGTATTTCTACCTATATCCCTTTGCTTTTTCAGTTCTTCTAACTGGGGGTTCCAAAAGGGTTTGAAATTTTTTATTCTTCCACGAGGAATGTTTTTTTGCAGTTTCTAGGATGACCTTACAGAAATGTTTGTTTATATGATCTGGGTGGTCATGCAGCTGTGAGTTTATTCTTTAAATTTATGTTCCAGTTCAGTTTTATATTTGCTCCAATCTGCTTTTTTGAAGTTCCAATACAGATGTGTGTGATTTTGACTGTTATTTGTATTACCTAGTTTTATATCAGCAATTACTGCTCTGTGACCAGATCTTGGGTCTTCTATAACTTGTTTTTTTAATTTTTGAAACAATATCTGTTGTAGCTAACAAAAGGTCTGGGTTACTGCCTGCTCCAGAGTAATGGATGAAGGTTTTGGGATCTTCTTTATCATAAATGAGGTCTAAGGTTGTGGTATTCAAAAATTCTACCACTATCTGCCCTGTAGAATGCACTTTTTCATAACCCCATCTTTTGGAATGGGTATTGATATCCCCAATTATGATTGTTTTATTTAATTGGTCAATAAGTGAGAGATCTGGTTCATTTCTGAGAGGATTGTAAATACTGTATAAATGAAAATTTATTTTGTTATCCCAAAAATTTAGCTTTATTAATTCAGCTTTATCTTTGTTACCCATTTCTTTAACAATTTGAAAGGAGGATTTAATATCATTTTTGACTCCAACTAATATTCCACTACTTATCTGTCTATTTTTGGGTAGTAGGTGTAGTAAAAATCCAGTAAAATTGAAGTATTTAAGTTGATGATTTGTTAGATTTGCTTCTTGTATGAAAAATATATCTAAGTTATAGTCAAATACAATTTTATTCAGTTCTATTCTTTTTGTTTGGGTGAGACCACCTGTGTTCCATTGTAGAATTCTGATGTTAAATCTTCTAATTATATAATGTTTTGGTTCTCGAGAAGTAGTCCCCGCCCGGAGATCCGAATGGGGGACTATTTTAACTCCGGAAGATTTTACCCCTCGAGTCGTTTTTCATACTTTGATATATTGAAAAGAGCAGTAGCAGTAATAGTAACCGCTTTTTAGAGAGCACCATATTTTTATGTTTTGGCGGTTACATCGCTCTCTCACAACCCCCAGAATGTCTGGAGGGCCACACTTGTCGGTTTACGGGTCTCACCAACCTGACCGGGAGAGTTATCAAAATAAATTCACTGACCATATCCTCTGATTACCAATCAGAGGATGTATTACATGCCATGAGAGGTCAGCATGTTAGGGGTTAAGAGTTTATAGAGAAATTAGAGAAATGGAGAGGTTGGAAAAATAAAGACTCCCTGGCCCTCAGGAACCCTAATAGCATCAGGGTCGGAAGAGAACAAAAGATGACCAAGGTAAGGTCAGATAGAAAAGTTACAGTGAGGAGCAAAACACCAGTAAGTGGAAGTAATGTTCTGCTCATCTTGGGATGTCTGACGTGATGTCTGGAGCGTGCACAGAAGAGTGACATGACTGATCGGTGTAACAATATAGACACTAAGTGCTGGTGTGTGAATGAGACAAAGTGCAGAAGACAGCTTGTGAGGCAACATCCTTGTCTTTATGATTTAAAATGTGAAAATTATAAAATTTACATCAGGGAAAACGTTTGGGCCAAAATATCTGAACCAATGACAAAAATTCAGCATATTTAATAAAAATTGCAGATATTCACAAGAATACTGTATATAATGTATAATATATCCGGTAAAACAAAACAGGTTTGACTTGTGAATGTGGTTTCACGTCATTGAGTTGGCTAAATATGTATTTAATAGCTGTTGGGTAACACACATTACAGCTGTTCATTACGCAAAGTGTCAGATTAAATGTCAGTGTGCCTTGCTGCCAGGTAACACAACTGTGCTGCTGTTAACATGTTTTAAAAGAATCTCTAACATAAAACCCTTAGTATTGTTGGGAATTGTGTTTTCTGTTGGCTTGAACTGTGAAGGATCAGCATGGTAATGAGCTGTATTGTTTTTCTCCAAGTATGCATTTGTTAGAAGATTGTGTAATCAGCAGGCTGTCATAATTAAACCATCTGCCGGTCAGGCGAGACTACAATTGATGTAGAACACTTGACACAACAGTTCAGAATTGTTTTCTGATGCTTGTGGAGCACGTGATAGCCGACAGTTAAATACTGCTGTTTCTTCATCTCTTATTGCCTTAGATCTTGTACGCGGTGTTTCATTAAATGCTTCATCTCCAACAGCAACGTACAGCAATACTTTATCTCAGTTGGGAAATGGTGCAGGAGTGGAAAAGAGTTTCACTAATACTGATTTCTCAAGAATGCTGCTATCTCCCTCTTTCCCATAGGATCAAAGCAGCCCAGGTTCGATCTCAGGTACCGCAAGTGGGATTTGTGATGGACGAAGCAGTGCTGGGTCGGGTTTCCTCCGGGTTCTCCGGTTTCCCCCACCATCTAATTCCACTGGTGCTCCATCTTCATTCCATGTATCATCAGTGTCACTGTCTGCGGTGCCACATGTAGTAAAAGCAGGCGTTAAACACTACAACAACAACTTTCCCATAGGATCCCACATTAGTTTGCAGTAGTATTTGTAATTTTGGGGAAACACTAGTTTTAGACATGTTTCCCATCGATAGCTGACAAGCAATTTGTAAATTGCCACTTCTTCCAGAATTCTTTGATTATATTTCACAAAAGCTCTTGTTGGACTTGGACGTCAGGTTTGACGGCTGCTTAATACAGTCAGCATTCTTCACCATACTACTGATGTAACTTGATATACGAAATGCAAATGCCAAAGACCGGAAAGATTCACCTTGGTCATGTATCTCAAATAGAAAAATATGAATGTAAATAACTAACTTACTATGTAATGTACTAATGTACACTAATTGTGCACTTATTTATTTTTTAGCAGAGGCTTGTAAAAAACAATGGAAGAGCATCTGAGACACACACATAAGACACAGCAAAGGCCAAAAATTGGGAACAGCTGATTCTAAACCGACAAAATGAGGATTTCTGGTCGTTCTTGGATAATGCACATTACAAGAAAGAGTAAGTAGAGATTGAAGGAGAACTGAGATGTTGGGTGATATAAGTAAATGCTTGTGAGCTGCACCTCAAGGACAAGTTGAAAACTGAGCATCAGGTTGTGGTTTGGTATAATTAAATACTTTTCCTTTCTTCACTGAGCTGTTTCTATCAGTACTAAGATTTTGCTTGGTGACCTTCACCTAGCCACGTTATCTGAGTAAACAAACACGCATGTTTTGCAGTCAGGAGACAGTTTAAGTAGTTAAATAATTTACATACTTGTTCATTTTTGGCATAGTCTCATTTAAAAAACCCAATAGAGGCGCAGTTTAAACAACATTTGACAAATGAAATAGAACTTGGGATTCACCAGATAACATTCATCTGCTTTCTAAATTCAGCAGTTGATATATTGAAAGTACATTATTTCTACTTGTGTTTTTGCATCGTTACACTGATACCTTCTTAACCTGTGTACAAAAAATATCTCATATAACCAGTGGCGTAGCCTATCAGACTTGGGTATGTAACCCAATGAATATTACAAAACAGAATTGCCTTTTGTACTTTTCATCTTTTATCTGTCTAATAGAAATGTAATATAATACTGTGAGCATCATTCAAAAGAGAATCTGCTTTTCTGTAAGAACTTACATCTGTAAAACAAATTAATCTCTCTTCAATATTTCTGTCAACATTTATTAAACAAACGCTAGAGAGTTGTTCTTTGCTATTAATGTTAGGAGTTTCATCAAACCTTAATGAAACAAAGAACGCATCAGAAATTTCTGTCATAATCGCACGTGTCATGTCGGCACTCTCACATAAAAGTAAGTCATTCTGAATATCAGGTGAAGTTGCACGAAAAACAGTCAACTTTATCAAGCTTTCCTTCAGATAGACGACATATATTACCAATCCATTTAAATATTCAATATAATTGCCTCTGGTTGAAGAACCTTTGTTCTCATTGTGACAAAAAATAAGTGCCTGTTTTCCTAGAAAACATACAGCCCCTACAAAATGAGACAGTAAAGCTCTGTTCTATTTCACTTCATTGTTATGCTGTTCAACTGAGAGCTTATATTGATTATTTAGTGAAAATTCTATTCCTGAATTTACCTTAAACATTTTAGTTGGTTTTCGCATAAATTGTTATTACAAGAATCGTTGTGTTTTTTGGCTGCCTTATAAATCTTATTAATATATAAAACTGATGAAATTGAATTGTTTAAAACAGTCATAACTAGTGACATGCAAAAGGTGTGGTTATAATGTGACCAAAAGCAGTGTTATTTTTCCCCAAAAGTGGTGTTATTTTTAATGTGATTTTACTGATTGTCAAATTAAAGAATGAAATAAAGGTAAGGCCTTATTAATATATTTCACATATATTCTTGTTAATAAACATAAATACAAATGCTAGTTACATATTAACTAGGTCTGTCAGGGAAGGCCACATCTTGGTTGCTGCTGTTGCCAACGTTTCATCCTACTATGTAGGGCTTCTTCAGGGCTACTCCTCTTCTTGACAGCACTGCAGGAAGTGTGCTGGGTAGAGCTGTGCTGACAGTTCCTGCGGTGCTGAGTAGAGCTGTGCTGACAGTTCCTGCAGTGCTGAGAGAGCTGTGCTGACAGTTCCTGCGGTGCTGTTAAGAAGAGTAGCCCTGAAGAAGCCCTACATAGTAGAATGAAACGTTGGCAACAGCAGCAACCAAGATGCAGCCTTCCCCAAAAGATCTAGTTAATATGGACACTAGCTGCCGAAGCCTACACAGTGATTTATGCCAGTTACATGTTGATGCATTGTAACAAAATTAGACAGTAAAATGGCAAAAATAAAGCACAACATTGATATAAATGGATAAGTGCTGAATACCAACAAAGTCAGTAGATATTAATCACGCTAGGTTATTCAACTTTCAAAGGAAAAAAAATAGTGATTGTAGACAAATTTCCTCCTTTCAAGTTTGTTCTTTTGTTGGTCAGTACATTGTTACAGGAGGAACGAAATGTTTTAGAGTCAGCGTTTGAACATGCTCTCCATATTGCATTCAGACACTTTTCTGCAAACACAGGATGTGATAGATTGACCACACGAAGGGCTTCCACTATATCCGTAGTACTCTGTGACATTGCTTAACAAGGGTTTTTTTTATCTCACCAAAACCTGAAACTAAATGCTGAGTCCCCATGCCCTGCAGATCAGGAATATTTTCAAGTTTTTTAAGTACACCAGGGTTCATATCTGTAACAGGTATTATTGTCGGATCCAAAATGCCAAGCTGCTGAAATACAGATCTGCTGCCATTAAAGAGTTCAACTTCACTGAAACTTGAAATGCCATTTTTGTAATTGCTAGTTTAAGACTAGCTGACTTAGCAGCAGTCATTTTATTCAATAATTTCATTAAAAAAATTCCCTGTCATATACTTTCAAAGCTTTTGCTTAATCTTTGAAACTCCCCATACTAAATATGAACCAGAGGATAGCTTGAACCTTCTAGTTTGGTGAAGAGATTCACTATGTTCATTCCATATTCTGTAACAAATACAGCCTGGCAGTTGATTGTGTCTATTTCATGTTCACTAAGGGAGCAACACCAGCATTTTGTGTTGCTTTCATTTCTTCAGTATGGGCAAAGGCAACAATAAGGAGAAATAATTTAGCAGGGTAGAAAACGCTTTCAAACCACAAATTCCATCAGGTAATTGCTGGCATAAGGTACAAGGGACAGGGTTTTCCTTTATTTTCTGCCAAAAACTGACCAAATGTTTCATTTTCCTAGTGTACAGGAACATACTCTTTGTTTTCGCCATTGCATTATTTAGTTCCTGCTAATAAATTGCCAGTCCTGTGCCGTGGCGTAGTGGACTAGGGCGTCATGCCGTGGTTCCCTGCCACAGAAAGTGGCCCAAGTTTGATCCCACCCCTGGGGGTGTGGATTTTAAGTCCCAAGTATAGGACCGGTGCCCACTCAGCATCATGAGGAAATTGAGGAGCTTGCGATAGGTAAGCGGCCCTGGTTATGAAAGCCAACTTTCTGACTTGGGGTGTCGAGATGCTGACCACATCTCCTCCCCGTATCGGTTGGATGATCGCCCATCTCTACCCTGCATATGTGGCGTGAGGCCAGCAGTCGGGTTGGCAGGCCCTGGTCCGATATGGACTGTAGTGCCACGGATTTAAATTTAACTTAAATTGCCAATAATGTTCAGTTTATGTGCCCAATACTGTATATGCTGCAGTTTTTCACCACACACCAGTTTCAAACCATCAGCACACTTGGTTATGTATTTTGCAGTCTGTCACCACGTTCTTCAGATTTTTGTAGCTCACATTATACACTTGAAGACTTTCAAGAATGGCCTTAAGCACTGTGTGGCATTTGCACTGTCCAAAAAATGAACATCAGCTACAAAAAGCTCAGGTTTGAAAGATGTGAAAATCCTGAACACTACAACCAATACACATCTCCCCATTTTATCGGTGGTTTCATCACAGAAAATGTTGATATCTTTCGGGGATACTTGACCCATTGGAGTGTTTTTTATCTTAGATTTTCACGTTCAAAACCTTATAGCATGTTTTTCTGAATAAGGTTTTTTCCACTAGACCTCTATCAAAACACCAGAAAGCCACAGATATTTGACTACTCTATACATTTAAGTAAAATTAAACACAAGCCTTGCCACCGTGGTATTATAGAAAAATAACAATTGTTTCATATTATACCGTATTTTAAACAAAAAGCTGTGTTTAAATGGATGTCAAAATTAGGTGCTGTAACATTGCACAATAATTTTGTAAAAGTTGGCAGTGCCAATAATTGAAAATCAACTTCTTCAGCCCACACTCAGAGATGTGTGAGAATTCAAAAATGTTCCAAAGGGAAAAGTGTACCCAGGATCAGGAAGTGAAATCCCAGGGGGAGGAGGATGGGTAGGATTTGCCCCCACCAATGATTTTATACCTAGAGTTCCGCCCCCCACTACTAAAATGTCCCAGGGGTGGTTTATATAACGAGACAGACAGCGAAACATACACTACTAAAGTGCTTTGCCCCCACCAACTTTTAATGATTTTGCACCCTGCCCAGGATACAACTGTTTATGAAACATGATGTACTGTACCTATTTTGTATGTATTTGTCCATCCACTTCCTAATGTTCATCCATCTTTTCTAAAGGTATACTTGCTTTAAAGAATGCTTCTGTAATATCTGTAGCCAGTTCTTGAGGAGACGCATCTTTCTTGCTTTTTGCAGTCAGAAGTGATGTTGCTATCAATGCTTGTTGAACTGCAGCAGTCTTCTTGGAAGCATTTTTTTTTATGTTTGTCTGTTTCCACATGTTTTATATAGGTAGGTATCTTTTCTTTCCTGTGATGCAGTCACATTGCAACATTTACAGAATACAGTATTATCGTCACTTCCATAAAGTCCATGTGCTCTAAATAAACTTGCACGACTTTTGGCATATTTACAGTTGCCTTTTAGGTAGCACTACACCACAAGGTTTACTAAGACAAAAAAAAACTTATTCAATGTTTTGTATATAGCAATATGGCAATACTTCTCAGTTTAACAAACACACCACTAAAAGTATCACAACTTTGACTGTTTTCTATATGCACGCTGTAAACACACGATACGTACAAACAACAAACTGCAACAGACTGAATCAGGTGTGCTAAGCAATGCACTAACCGCAGATTATACTTATGGTGCTAACAGAGAACCGGAAAACGAACATGTTTATGTACTATCAACACTGAACTTGTCTGAACCGTTGTTCCATAATCACTAGCGTCACATGCACCATACTTTATATATTATCAAAATAAAGAGAAAACTCTATGCAGATAATGTTACCAATTTATTTAAAATTATTTTACTCAGGAAGCGTCAAAATGTAAAAATAACGGTTAAAAAAAGCTAAACATTAAAATTCATGAATATAGTTGGAAAATGTCAAAATTCACATTTTTTTTATGAAATCACGACTGCTTAGCAAGTCATCTCTACGGAATAGGTATCTCAGCCTCACCAATATGTGTCCTGTGTAACGATCCAGCAGAAATGAACGAAGACCACTTGAAGACCTGTGAAGCATTAAGATCAGAAGAAACTACAGTTCAAAAGTATTGGAAAGCACGAATGCTAATGGCTTCATTGCCAGATGCAAGGCACTAGAAAACAACAACACATTTTTTTATGAAAAAAATCGCAAATAAAATCAGATTGTTGTGAATCATGCATATCTCTAGTTATGACTGCTGGAATTTCAAACTCATCTTTCTTCTGAAAAAAGAACATCAATCAAACAGTTTGTTTAAAGTTTTACAATTGCACAGCCAAGATTCACGTTCATAAACTTTGATGTTGAAATGCTTTATACATTTTTTTAAGGTTTGTTGTAATATTCAGTGCAAATTTTGGTAGATCTGCTTTGATTACACGTTGCTTTATAGACCAATTTTAATGTTTGGAAGCTTCTTATGTTGAGTTCGTCGATCACATAACAGTTTATTTTGATTTTCATTGCAAGAACGACACGGAGACAACTTTGTTTACTACTGTAGCTCTGAATCATGTTGTGACGCCATGGATGTAACTGTCTGTGTACATACCTTGGTCAGAGAATCTATGCAAATGTTAACCTATGTTTGCTTTAGTAGTAAGTAACTAAGTGTTCAACTCATGCTTGAGTGTTCACAACTGAAGAGCACGCACACACACACACATATGCAAGAAGCAAAATAAATTGTGAATGACCCTGTATTCACGACTATAAATGCAATGATGTTAGCGAGATTCATAATGCGAGATGTGGTCTAGGTTGGTACATCGTTTGGGTCAGGTGCACAATGGCAGTTTTCTCCAACTAACAACATGCTGTTGACCCTAGCTCTGTTTCCAATCATACTGCTGCAGAGTGACGTAAGTTCAAATCACCAATTTGGCAATCAGTTTGAGGAAAGTTACAGGGTATGTAATACACGTCTCACATCCATTGCTGCTATGCCCCTGTATATAGTAATGTCATGGTTTAAAACTGAATGAAAGAGTTGCTTTTCATTGAAACATAAATTCAAGATCATTTTTACAGGAATTGATTTATACGAGCATTTTGCTCTACATATGTTTGCATATTTTTATCCTGGGAGAACTGACCTGGCACTTGATGCTACAGCTGCCTGGCAGCCGCTCTGTTGCAGTGTTGCTACTTTTTTCACTTGCTGTCTGTGGCCAATGGTTCCACCATAATAAGAGATCCACTATTTTCCTTTTCTTTTTCAAAGTATTCCACATACCGTCTCCCAGGCCTGACCTTTTAGGGTTATTCCTGTACCCAATTCATGCTTTTTGGCTTTACCTGGACTATGAGCCATTTTTAAACAAGTTACAGCATAACCAAGACCACTAAAATCTGTTATTTATGCAACCAAATGGTGAAATGTGCAGCGGAAAACTATATAAAGTATATGAAATAAAACTACAATCCCTCCAGATACACTGTTGTATGTAATTCGTCCGTAAGTCACCTTCTTTCACTCTATACTTATTAAACAATATATTGTTGCGAGATGCAGAACATGCGGAAGGCAGAAGCTGGAAACACACACACCTCTAGTCATGTGATAGTCACATGGTGTGTTTGTAATGCGATTGGATGTGATAAGCCGAGCTCCCCCTTACTCACCCCTTGTGAGCGATGTGGTTGTCAAGAGCCAGGTTAGCTCGGCTATGAGAGCCGATCAGTGTGAACTCACTCACAGGCAAGTTGTAAACACCTCAGAACCCTACCCTCACTTTTGTTGCTGTTTGTTACTCAAGATTGAAGAATGTTACAAACTTCATAACAGCATTTGCAAAAATGCGACAATAGTCTGCCACAGAAACAATGTCACTTTCCTTCCAGCTAGTGGAGCTCATTTCTCATCTGGTCTGCTTCGTTCACTCATTCTTGTTAAAAGTACACTGTGTATGAGTGTGCTTTTTAACAAGTGTTGGATAAATTTGTTTTGAGGAAGAAAGGAACAAAGTCTAATCCCAGTGAAAATAAAAATGGACATACAAAACCTGATACTAAAATAGACATACAATTAGTGGAAAGTGTTACATAAGTTGCACAAAGGGGGAGGGGGGTTGGTGACCACACATTGATGTGCCTACTAACTTTATCGCTGCCGGGCTAGACCAGCGATGAGCATGAATAACTCTTTTTGTTATTCTATTTGTATCTCAGGCACAGTATAGGTCAACAAATAGCTAAATTAATTACTTATATAGATCCACTTGATAGTACTGCTGTTATTTGAAGCTTTAAACAAATATATTCAACATATTAACACAAATCACATAATCAAATGACTTGGAGTCCCTTCGAATCACGCTACAGGTCCACAACTCCACGTGCACAGACTATACATTTTCATAAGTACATATTTTTCTGTATATTTCATGATGCTTCGCAGAATATACGTTTTATTCAATACATCGTCACTTTGTCTTTCTCTACCACTATATATGTTCATCTGAAATACACTTTATACGTTAAATCATTTAATTCTTGCGGACACAATCTTTCCGATGTGGAGCCGGACCAAGCCTTGGAAAAAAGACATTCTGACCTTACCAACTATATTCACAGTTCTTGATTTAAAGCGGCTTTTCTGCCGCCTCGATAACTTCATATTAAATTACTTTAGAGGGCTTACATAGAAATATTGCCTCAAAATCATTTTAAAATCATTCTCTATTAGGTTCCCCTAAAACTGCTTGCAATTCAAATTATAAATCTCCAAATTAATTTGTTAATGCAATTGTAAATTATTCCTGTGTTAATAAATAATTTGGATTTCATATATTATAAGTACATCTTACTTCTAATTGTAACTTCTAAGCTAGATACAAGTAAATCTGTGACCACTAAATGTGCCTTATTACTTTCTCTAATTTCTATATAAAACTTAACCCCTAACATGCTGACCTGTCATGGCATGTAATACCTCCTCTGATTGGTAATCAGAGGATATGGTCGGTGAGACCCGTAAGCCAACGACAGGTGTGGTCCTCCAGACATTCTGGGGGTTGTGAGAGAGCGATGTGACCGCCATAACATAAAAATATGGTGCTCTCTAAAAAGCGGTTACATTTACTGCTAAGTCTCTTCAATATTTATGAAATGAAAAATATTGGAGAGCAATGTAGATCTCGCTAAAATACATATTAATGTCCAAATAAATTTTTTTGTAGAGTGAACCATTTCGGAGATATTCCTTGTGTGAGTTTCTGAAAATTGACTTTCATCAAATGCATATCTCCACATCACATATTACGCCACCACACACCACCTCACATATTACGCCACCACAAATCCCTCCTCACATTATGCCACCAGTCTCCACCTCACACATTACGCCAGCAGTATCTACCTCACACATTATGCTACCAGTCTCCCCTCACACATTACGCCACCACACCCCACCTCACACATTATGCCACTACACCCCACCTCACAGTACGCCACCAGTCTCCACCTCACATTATGCCACCAGTCTCCACATCACACATTACTCCACCAGTCTCCACATCACACATTACTCCACCAGTCTCCACATCACACATTACGCCACCACACCCCACCTCACACATTACGCCACTGGTCTCCACCTCACAAATTATGCCACCAGTCTCCACCTCACACATTATGCCACCACACCCCACCTCACATTACGCCACCACACCCCACCTCACACATTATGCCACCAGTCTCCACCTCACACACATTACACCACCACACCCCACCTCACACATTATGCCACCACACCCCACCTCACACATTACGCCACCACACTCCACCTCACACATTATGCCACCACATCCCACCTCACACATTATGCCACCACACATCCCTCCTCATTATGCCACCACACATCCCACCACACCTCACCTCACACATTATGCCACTGCACTCCACCTCACACATCATGCCGCTGCACCTCATGCCAGCACACCCTATTTCACACATGCCATCAGATATCCTTACACATGTTATCACACTGCACCTCACTTATTACGCCTCCACCCACCCTACCTCACATTATGCCACCACATCACACATGCAACCACACAAGCCACCAAACATGCCATCACACATACCAGTAATTTATTAGAAATTATTGTGTTTCATGAGTACAATTACAATGAAATTGCTTACCTAATGCTTCCAGATGTACTGTTTTACTCATAAATAGCATTTTTTCCCCTTCATGTACAATTTACTCGGAGGGAAAATTAAGTAATACTAGTGAATGGAAGAAACCTACTGTAGCTACTCTTTCATAACTTTATTACTTTTTAATGAAAGTACAAGGGAAAAGGTTACAATGGATGTACTATATGTGGAAAATGTTTTGAAGGTTTGGTTGGAAGTTAAGCACTTAAAATAAATTATGCTTCTTTATTATTTAATTCGGCAGATTATATGGAATCTAGGGATTAAAAATGTAATAGCAGTGCAGTAAATTATGAAGCACTCTTTCTGAGGGTCTTGCAGTTTACAAAAAGTTTACATTTTACTAAATAAGAATTCAAATTAAAAAATAATTTGTGATTTATTCAACACAAATTTGACAAAATATTTTGTTGTTCACAATTTTAGTAGTGATTTGTTCCAGTTTGTAACTTATTGGTTTGAGAGCCATAGAATTTAAATATTGTATACTCATATGATTTTCTCTATTCAGTGGGCATACAAACTGTTCACTTTTCATTTTATTGGAAATAAACCTTTGCAGAAATGGTTACATTATATGTTTCATTATGGATACAAAGGGAATAGCGATTGTTAAATGTTTAACAACTGGTTGCCAAATGTTGGGTTTAACATTACATACTAAGACTCAGGGGTCTCCGTCTAGGGGATATGTGAATAGCGACCACAAGGTACCCAAGGTGAGCAGAACATTACTTCCACTTACTGGTGTTTTGCTCCTCGTTGTAGCTTTTCTATCTGACCTTACATTGGTCATCTCTTGTTCTCTTCCGGCCCCGATGCTATTAGGGTTCCTGAGGGCTAGGGAGTCTTTATTTTTCCAACCTCTCCATTTCTCTAATTTCTCTATAAAACCTTAACCCCTAACATGCTCACCTGTCATGGCATGTAATGCGTCCTCTGACTGGTAATCAGAGGATATGGTTGATGAATTTATTTTGATAATTCTCCTGGTCAGGTCGGTGAGACCCGTAAACCAACGACAGGTGTGGTCCTCCACACATTCTGGGGGTTGTGAGAGAGCGATGTGACCACCAAAACATAAAAATATGGTGCTCTCTAAAAAGCGGTTACTATTATTGCTATTGCTCTCTTCAATATCATCAGTGAAAAATATTGGAGAGTAAGAGGATTAATGATTTGATTGTCAGAAATCCAGCATTAGCTAACAACATATTGTTATTAATTTTTTATGTTAACCGTGCAAAGAGAGCAGAACCTCAAAGCTTTAAAAAGTTTTGACTGTTGCTCTAAGCCTTCTGTATTCCCATATTCCCCTTATAGCTACAAGGAAATAAGCAATAAAATAATTTCTGCAAATGTTTATCTCAACACAAAGAAGATATAGAAATAAGAGTTGTAAGAATGATTAGTACAAGAGTAGAGAAAGTCATGTGAATGCAATGCATCAGATTTTTTGTTGTTTTACTTTCAGGATATCATCAGGTCAAAGCCGATACATCAAGGACACATGAAATCTCGTCGGACCACAGGAGCTCACTTTGAGAGTCCTTAGAGACAGCAGCTGCATCCTGTAAAAACACCGAGGAAACTACAGTAGCCAAATGCCTATACCCTGATGAAAAAAATGTTACTACAAGAAAGCTTTCTTTCCGTAATAAAGTACCTCCAGAGTTTCAAGAAGGTGAGTTTGAGTTGTGTGGAAACATAACACAAGATTCACTGCAGCACAGAAGTTTTGTTAAGTCCACCATTAGCAAATTCTTAGATAATTTGCTTGTAAATTTAAATGAGATACACAGGGATTTAGATATTAGAGTATTTAATAGCCAAAATAGTGACATAAACGTAGAGCATTTGAAATTTGTCGCAGTACCACTGTAAGTGAACCCTTATTGATAGTATAATTTACAGATTTTGTACTAGCAGAATTTTACACAAACATATTTTGCATAAATATAAATTTTGATTTGTGGTGTTTTATTCTGTAACTTAACCCTGGTGTGTGCACCTATAGACTATCCCTTTATCAGTTAATGAATGAGTAATTCAGTAGCGTTAGATGTCCAAGTAAAGTGATAGTTCTGATAGTGGTAAACATTTCAGAGAAGGTATTTTAGTACTGATGGATATATTTTATTTTGTAAACTGTGTGAGGTGATGGTGCCATGGCTGAGTAGTTAGACTGTTCGCCTATCACCTAAGTGGCTTCCATATCCACGCATTCCACCAACTGCTCTATCATCATCTTTCCATTCATCAATTTTGCCTGCATTTCCTATCATCCTTTTCCTCGCTCTTATACTGACCACTTCATCTGTCCAATGCATAGGTTCCTGTGCTCCCCGACAGGCAACTGACCCAGGTACAGGCTGGTAAGTCCTATATACAGGGAGAGTAATCAAAGAAAGAAAAAAGTGTATGAGATGAAAATTATTATTGAGAAACAGTTTACAGTGCAACAACATTGCAATACTACTAATACAAGAACAGTTGTGTAAAGAGTGTCAGCTGTGGAAAGCAGACAGTGATTGCACACTGGTTCATCGAAAAATGCATCTTCCCAGTTCTGTAAGGGCTAAGGCTACTGAGTATACAGGACAAAGTTATTGACATGGTTAGGGAAAGATTACATCATGTGCTTGAAAGAAATTGTGCATATAGTACAACACTGTGCAAAACTGGTGACATTCGTTGCAACACTGAGGCAGAATTTGATGAAAATAAACAATAACTTTTTATTTTCTTTACTTCGTATAGCAATGTAGTGGAAGTATTGTATTCCGTCCCAAAATTCATTGTCAAGATTTCACCGGAAATATATGTTTTGAGGCCCCCTGAATTTCCCCCCCACCAAAAAAAAACATTTTTAGAAAAAGGTCTGTGTGTGTCAGTCTGTGAACAGCATAACTCAAAATCGAAAAGTCAGTTAAAAACCAAAGTTGGTATGTAATGTCTTTCAGGGATGCGACATGAAGATTTTGAAGAAAATTGCTCCACCCTAAACTAATCTTTAAAGGAAAATTTTGGTTTTCTTGAAAATGGCTCTAATGGTTTTGATTAAAATGCTATATGTTTGAGGTATTTTTATGACAAATGAAATGTATATTTTGAATTTTCTGGCTATAACCCCTGTAGTCGTATTTATAGTCAACGACTTTGGCATAACTGATAAACTGTAACAGATAGACCAAATCTTACTATACAAAAAAATGTAATTTTGCTAAAACACACAATTTATGTTAAAATAAATTGTTTTGTAGAGAGAACCATTTTGGAAATATGTTGTTAGCTAATCTTGGATTTCTGACAACGAAGTCATTAATCCTCTTGCTCTCCAATATTTTTCACTGATGGATGGGGTGCTAGAAGTGGCTGGGCATATTTGAAGGTGGTCTCGGTCCATTTCCTCTTGCAGATCACATAGAGGAAATATGCCTTGTTTGTGCAAATTTCGGAGAACTTATACTTCTGTCAAATGGAACATTGTTATTCAATTTTTTATATGTTAACTGTGCAAAACGGAATTTGAAAGCTTTAAAAGATTTGACTATCGCTCAAAGCTTGCTGTATTCCCATATTCCCCTTGTACCTAAAAGGATATAAGATAATTTGTACAAATGTTTATCTCAAGTAACACGAAGAAGATATCAGAATAAGAGTTTGTAAGAATAGTTAGTGCAAGAGTAGAGAAAGTCATGTGAGTGCAACACATCAGATTTTTACTAATTTCCCTTATTTCAACCTTGTCTCCATTACATGATATGAGTGAAAGAAGTTTCTCCAAGTGTAAGACTACTTGGTAACAACCGAAGTTGCTTCAAGTTTAAGTTTATTGCTCCAGTAGATCATGTAGGACGTATCAGGAGTACACATACATCTTTGTTACAAGGAAATGTCACATTGGTCAATTTGAAGTTAAGAATACAGTAATATTTAAGATAAGTATTCATTTATAGAATAAAAGCTATGCAACATTAAGAATTGTTTTACCTTTCTTTTAAACATCGGCTCTGAGATGGCAAGTTTCAATTTTTCTGGTAATTTATTATACAATTTAATACCAGCATATTTGCTGCTTCTAATGAGTAAAGTTTGTTATAACTGTTGTTTACTCCTTGTGTCATATTTGTTTTCAGACTGTTTTAAGTGCTTTCTAACATATATCACTACTTCTGGTGTATATACACAGGGTAAAGGCAATATTGACAGTAACCTAAATATATTTTACATGTATGTGTTTTATTTAAACCCATCATTATCCTAATTACTCATTTTTGTAACTTAAAAATAAAATCTCCTCTGTCAGAATTTCCCCAAAATATTACACCAAACTTCAATAAACTATATACATAGGCAAAATACAAATTCCTTAAAGTGCCTCAGTTAACTATTTATAGTCCTAAGTGCAAAAGAAATTTGGATTACTAAGGATGGCAGCTTTACAACATGTGTGTTCCATTTGAGGTGTTCATCAATCCATTCACCTGGGAATGTTCTACATGTTTTATATTGTACTGTTATCCACAAGAATCAATTTGACATTTCTGATGATGGCAGAAATTTAAGCTCTTGAAGCCAGTGAAGATAAATGTGTAAATGTAAGTGATGTTAAGTGTTTCAACACTGATTCAATTTTATACGAGGGTGAGACTGAGAATACACTAGTCTTATTCCAGATTGGTTTGGCTTTTTCAAAGTATTCTCCGTTGAGTTTAATGCACTTTGTCCAACGCTTCTGCCAGTCTTGGTACACACGCTGGAAGCCATCTTTTGACATCTTTATAACCGCCTCAGCCTTCTTCACAACTGCCTCTGAAGTAACAAAATACTTTCCCTTTAGTTCCTTTTTCAGAGAGGGAAAGAGATAAAGTCACAGAGGGAGTCTGGAGAGTATGGAGGATGGGGAACACGTTCAGTGTTTCTGTGTAACAATGTTGGACACATGAGGGCATGTAACAATGTTGAACACATGAGGGCGGGCATTGTCATGGTGCAGGTGCCAACCAGAGGGATGCAGTTGTTTTTGTTGGCTGTGTTTATCAAGGACATCCAAAACAGACTTGTAATACTTACCATTAACTGTTGAATGAGAAGGAACATGATGTTGATACACCATTCCATGGCAATCGAAGAATGAAATGACCATTACTTTTCCTACTGACCAAACAACCTTTGCTTTTTTTGGCATCGGAGAATCAGCTGATTTCCATACTGAGGAGGCCTGTTTGCCTTCCGGGTCGTAATGGTGAAGCCAGCTTTCATCACCTGTAATGACTGAATTCAGGTATGCACCCCCATGCAGCTCAACAAGATGTTGCAGTTCCATACACACTTCCACCCGCATCAACTTCTATTCAGGTGTCAATAATCTTGGCACAAACACGTCTCATGTGTAAGTGATTATGGAGAGTTGAAAAAACACTGCCATAGGAAATCTGTAACATGTCTGCAAGTCTCTCAATTGTTATCTTCCTTTCTTAGAGGTTTGAAAACAGTGCTGTTATTTTCAATTTAATGTAAAAGTTGAGTCAAAAAAACTAAACAACACTTACATTTATAATTTTCCGTAACGCATTTTGGAGGTTAACTTTCCTCCATTATCAACTGGACAATGACTGGGTTTCCATGGTGCGGATGGTGATGTTTCTTCTGGTAACTGTTCAAGGAACTTGCTGAAAGTATCTTTCTGGGGAATGTCGAAATTAAATACTCGGTTTCTATTTTTTAAAATGGAGATTTGTTCCCATGTGAACAGTTCTTGTTTTCTGGTTATGTGTTTGAGGAGTTTCGGTTCTGACTTTGTCGTGATTTTTTGTCCAAAAGTGAAAGGCAACTGCTAATTTTTCTAATTGTTTACTCTTGATGTTCCTAATGTGTTCTTGGATCTAATTTCTAAATTTCTTTTGGTTTTTCCTATGTATATTTCATTTCAATCACTGCATTCAATTTGGTATATGCCGGATTTTTTGTTAGGTGGAATAGCATCTTTGATGTTTGAAAGCAGCAGGTTTTTTATGGAGTAATGGTTTACTGCTGCTACCTGAATGTCATATTCCTTGAACACTTTTTTAAATTTATCAAAGGCTCATGGATGATATGTGGATTTTTTAAATGTCAGTTTTGTTTCTACTGCTGTGAAAGTGGTAGTTTCTTTTAGTAATTTTTTCTTTTCTGCTCGTTTTAATCTTTTATCTACTAATTCTTTGGGGAAACCATTTTTTTGTACTATTTCAATTATTTTGTAATATTCTGTTTTGTATTCTTCTGCTGGAAGAGGGATGTTCACCAATCTATGTGTTAAACTATTGAAGATTGCTTGTTTGTGGCTTCTTGGATTGTAACTATTAGCTTTTATGTAGTTGTCTGTCTGCGTTGGTTTTCTGTGAATACCGAAGTTTACCCTATCCTTGTTTTTGATTAATTTTTAGATCTAAAAATGGTAGTTTATCATCTTTTTCCACTTTAACTGTGAAATTTATGCTTTTGTCCTGTATGTTTAGAAGTTTTAATGCATCACTGATGTGTCTTTTGGGAACTATTGCAAATATGTCATCTACGTATCGCTGCTTGTTAATTCTAAGTCTTAAATCTGTTCTATCAGATCATAACTATTTCTTATGCTTAAACTTAACATTATGCTTAACATTGCGTGAATGACACCCTCGTCATGTTCAAAGTGTGTCCCCCGTAGAGAATCCTTAAGTGGCCCAAAGAGATGGAAGTCCGAGGGTGCCAGGTCTGGACTGTAGGGTGGATGAGGCAGTGATGTTCAACCCAATTTGGTGATGTGTTCCTGGGTTCTCAGACCTGTGTGTGGGCATGCATTATTCCTGTTGGAGTAAGATTTCTGCTGGATTCTTGTCGGATCAAACACATTGAAAACATTTCTTGAGTTTATTCAGTCTTCACGTATGCCTCTGAGTTAATGGTTGATTCTCTTGGTATCACATCCACGAGATTGACGCCATCACAATCCCAGAAGACTGTCACTATGACTATTCTGGCAGAGGGGTTGTCTTGAATTTCTTCTTTTGTGGTGAATGAGGATGATGCCACTCTATGGACTGCCATTTTGTTTCTGGTGCAAAGTGGTGTCTCAAAATGCTCCAATAATTCAGATGAAATGGCCTTTCTTTGAATCTTGTGGTCTGCTGTGAGCATTTGTGGAACCCATTGTGAGCATGTCTTCATATTTAAGAGGTAGAACCGGAACTTAAAAATTCAATGCCACAACTGGGATTTGAACCACACACGGCTTGTGTGTTTAAAAACACCAACAGTAAGTTTGTTGGCATAAATAAATAATAATGTCTTCATATATTTGAGAGCGTCGATCATTACAGACACACTTCCAATGCTGACCGACAACTGTAGAGCCAATTGTCAAGTTGTGATGTGCCGGTCAGCATACACATACGTTAATGGATGTTCACCACAGTTTCTTTTTCTGCACATAAGAATTCAATAACAGCACACTGCTTGTAACAGTCGTGTGTAGATGCCACTTTGATGCTGTACTACGGCTCTGCCATCTTCCGGAGCGGTTTGAAACTCAACTGGTGCACAGAAGAAACATCAAATGTGAAGCACCTACAAGGACGTTTGTCTATATTAATATTAATGGATTTTTAAACAAATGTGGAGCATTATATATTGAATTTACGAGTAGAACTAAATAAAATTGTATTTGACTATAACATTGACATATTTGTAATACAAGAAGCAAATCTAACAAATGACCAACTTAAATACTTCAATTTTACTGGATTTTTACTGCACTTACTACCCAAAAATAGACAGATAAGTAGTGGAATATTAGTTGGAGTCAAAAAGGATATTAAAACCTCCTTTGAAATTGTTAAAGAAATGGATAACACAGATAAAAGTGAATAAATAAAGCTAAATTTTTGGGATAACAAAACACATCTACATTTATACAGTATTTACAATCCTCCCAGGAGTGAACCAGATCTCTCACTTGTTGACCAATTAAATAAAACAATCGTAATTGGGGATTTCAATGCACATTCCAAAAGATGGGGTTATGAAAAAGTGGATTCTACAGGGAAGATAGTGGAAGAATTTTTAAATACCACAACTTTTGAACTGATTTATAGTAAAGAAGATCCCACAACCTTCATACATTATTCTGGAGCAGGCAGTAACCCAGACCTCTTGTCAGCTACAACAGATATTGTTTCAAAAATTAAAAAACAAGTTATAGAAGATCCAAGTTCTGGTCACAGAGCAGTAATTGCTGATATAAAACTAGAGAACACAAATAACAGTCAAGGTCTTACGAATCTGTATTGGAACTTCAAAAAAGCAGATTGGAACAAATATAAAACTGAATTAGAACATAAATTTAAAGAACAAACAAACTCACAGCTGCATGACCAACCAGATCATATGAACAAAGAATTCTGTAAAGTCATCCTAGAAACTGCAAAAAAACATATTCCTCGTGGAAGAATTAAAAATTTCAAACCCTTTTGGAACCCCCAGTTAGAAGAACTGAAAAAGCAAAGGGATATAGCTAGAAATACAGCTGAACAAACAAAAAACATCAGATACACAAATATGGCGGAAGAAATGTGCCTCACTAAAAAAAGAAATTAATACTGCTAAAAGAAATCACTTTAATAATTTCTTAGAAAAAATGGATTATAGGACAGATGGTAACAAAGCTCATAAGTTCATAAAAAATGTCAAGGACAGGAAAGAAAACAACAGCACACCTATCATACACAACAATAAAATATTAGTAAATGATGCAGTCATAGCCAAAACATTCAATAAATATTATGCTAATTCACACAAAGTATCAAGAAATAAAAAGGAACGTAAAGAATTTAAGAAAAATTTGAAACAAGAATGAGAATGTAATCCTAACACTCAGTGCAATATCTTTTTTCAAAATTTTAATATGCAAGAATTGAACATTGCAATAAACAATCTAAAAAACAAAAAGTCTCCTGAACCAGATCACATACATCCAGAGTTCATAAAAAACCTTGGAAAAACAGCAAAACAACAACTACTGAAACTCTACAATCTATCCTGGAAAACCTCTGTACCTGCTGAATGGCGAAAAGCAATAATTGTCCCACTCTTGAAGAAAGACAAAACAGCATCAGAAATAAAAAATTATAGACCAATAGCTCTTACCAGCATAATAGCAAAAGTGATGGAAAGAATGGTGTCAAACAGGTTAAATTGGTTCCTAGAATCACAAAATTTAATATCCCCATGTCAAGCTGGATTCAGAGAGTTCCACTCTACAAATGAACAAGTCTTACTTCTCAGTCAAGAAATCAAAGACTCCTTCAATAGAAAAGAAGATAATTTATCAGTTTTTATTGATTTTCAAAGTGCATATGATTCTATATGCGGTTAATATTACTGCTATTGCTCTCTTCAATATCATCAGTGAAAAATATTGGAGAGCAAGAGGATTAATGACTTCATTGTCAGAAATCCAGCATTAGCTAACAACAATGATTCTATATGCAAAACAAAACTACTAAAGAAAGTAAAACAAATAGGGATACAAGGTCCAATGTTTTCATGGCTATGTCATTTCCTAACACAACGCTTTATTGCAACCAGATATGGAAGAAATATATCTAAATATAAACAAGTACACCGTGGCTTACCACAAGGTGCAGTGCTCAGCACTACACTTTTTAATATATTTATTAATGATCTGCCACAACAAATACAAGAATCAGGCGTGAAGTGTGCACTATTTGCTGATGATTTAGTAATGTGGACTTCAAAACCAAAAAGCAAAAGTACAGAACTAGAAAAAACCATGCAACAATCCTTAACCAACTTACAGAGGTGGACCAAAGAAAATTTAATGACTGTTAATACAACAAAATCAAACTACCAAATCTTTTCACTAAGAAAAAAACCACTAAAAATAAAACTAAATTTTGAGGGTCAACAATTACCAGAAACAAAGGAAGAGGAGTTGCATTTGATACCAAACTTACATGGACCAAACAAATAGAAAATGTAATACAAAGAGCAGAGAGGCGCCTTTCACTGTTAAAACGTCTAATAGGAATGAAGTGGGGATGTTCCAGAACAACGCTTAACACAACATACAATATATATATATATATAAAACCATTATTTACTTACTGCAGCGAAGTTCTTGTAACAGCAAACACAAAAAAAATTCAAATCTTTCAAAACCAAAGTCTGAGATTAATTACAGGTGCTATCAAAACCACACCAATAGCAGCTATGGAAATACTAACCAACCAATACCCCATTGAATATGAAATAGAAAAAGTGGCTCTTATTCAACACGAAAAGTTGATCAGACTCCCATTCAATACATGGCACAAGAGAAATTTTACACATACACTAAAGACTCAGGAGAGCTTTCTTTCCAAAATTCAAGACATCAAGAAAAATGTACACCTTCCTAATTCAAAGGAAAACTTCATATCTAAAGTCAATCCAACACATACATTAGACATCACATATTATTTACACCTGACAGAAGAAGTTAAAAAAAGTGATACCCCAACTAGTGTTCTAAAATTATTGGCATTAGAGACAATCCATACTAGATTCCCAGAACATGAGTGGCTCCATATTTATACTGATGGATCATTGATATCAAACCAAGATGGAGCAGGTGCTGGAGTCACATGTTACCTCTTTTCCTATTACAAATCTTTAAGTTACGGAACTACTAACTTTGATGGAGAAATTGAAGCAATTCGAATGGCCCTACAAAATCTTTTGTACAGAATTTCACATTTTCATCAAGCAGTTATTCTCTCAGATTCCAGGGCAGCAATTATAGCAATTACTTCCAAGTTGTCACCAAAAAACCAAACTATTATAGAATGTTGGAAGATGCTTAGCCATCTAACAGCACTTCAAAAACACCTAGTCTTCCAATGGATACCGGCTCACTGTGGACTGAGTGGCAATGAGAAAGCTGATTTTCTTGCAAAAAAGGGTACCAGCAGTGTACAAAAATCTATAGTTAATCTACCATTTTATGTAGCTAAAAGATTAGTCAACTCTGAATTCAAAAAAATTATTGCAAAATATTACTATGAAAAATCAAAGAATAAAAGATGGAAACTACCAAACATTCAAACAGTGATTCCTGAGTATCCTCGGAAAACAGCAGTTGCAACCTTCAGGTTGATTGCAGGACATGATTGTCTGGCAAAACATTTAAACAGAATTGGGATATATTCTTCACCACTCTGTCCTCTATGTGTTCTGCAAGAGGAAATGGATTGAGACCACCTTCAAATATGCCCGGCCACTTCTAGTGCCCCATCCATCAGTGAAAAATATTGGAGAGCAAGAGGATTAATGACTTCATTGTGAGAAATCCAGCATTAGCTAACAACAACAACATATGTTGAACAACCCTCATATCAAGTATTATATCCACCACACAATGCAGCTGCTAAGAACAAGATTGGTTAGATCTGAAGCCAAACAGTGTGTCTACAGAGGTCCAAGCATATGAAGAACAAACACAAACTCAAAAGAGTTTGGAAAAAATGGTTCAGACTAATTGGGAGTTCCAATTTTAGTTTGCCTGGTTTTGTTTTCATTAGGGCTCAGATTTTTAGGTAAATACATATTTTGTTTGTGTCCTAATATAAATTTGAAACTTGAGTTTAACATTCTGGATATTTACACTAGACCAAACATTTTAAGTTTTATTGCACATAAAAATGCATATTTTCTGATTTTTTTTATGTAAATAAATATTTTCGGATATTCACATAAATTACACAAAAATCACTAAAGGAAACCTTTTTAAAATAATTTTCACATATTTACATAAAAGCAGCAGCAGAATTACTTTCAACAAGTCATCATCCACTTCTTTAATGCTGAATTATGCAGGGTGAATGTTGCAATTTGTTATTCATTATCTGGAAGAACTAATATGTCGGCTATAGTATCCTTTCAGTTGGAAGAAAATATAAACATCCTGCTTTCCTTAGTTACATGAGCTCGCAAGATAAGAACAGGAATTCCTCCACTGCCATATGCTTGAAACAAATAAACACCTGTTATTGCTTCACAGCCCGGCTAGTATATACACTGATACTTTTAAAACTGTGTAGTCAATTAGTCATTTGTGAATCTGCAAAGTTTATATAACCTAGTTGTGCTGGGAAGTTACGTATGACAGTTTTGAGTTGACAGTGGATTAAACATGCCCAGAGTGAAAAGTAGTGCAAGTTATTGTGTGCAATGATATGCCGTGGAATTTAAGGATATTTTCAGTTCTGATGGTAAAATCCTATATTGTCAGCCATGTGATAAAGCTGTAGCGGCAGACCAATGGTCGCAAAAGATACAACATTAAGTGACAACAGACATGAGGCAGCTATTTCACGCTTTTGTAAAAGAACAATCTTTTATTAATGATCCATTGCCAAGTACTTCAGCAGGACCTTCCAGTGCATTGTAAGGATTTGTGCAGAGCATTAGTTTTAGCAGACATACCCATCTTGAAAGTGAACCAGCCTCAGTTTAAAACATTCCGGAACCAAATATACAAATATTGACACACCTGATGAATCAACTTTGTGAAGACATTACCTTATCAAGCGCTACGAAGAAACTGTTGGCGTATATATGCAAAATATGTACTAATGAAAACATATGGGTGAGCATAGATGGAACTTCAGGTTCTATTGGCAGGAAAATTGGTAATGTTATAGGGGTATTGAAGAATGATACTGAAATTTCAAAGTCATCTTTTCTACTGACCTGCCAAGACATGCCTGCTGCAAACCATATGAATGTTGCCAGATTATTTAATGAAGCAATGCAATGGGGTATGATATGACAATGTTTTGTTACTTTTGACTGATGCTGCATCATATATGAAAAAGGCAGCAACAGGATTTGCAGTCAGTTATCTTAAAATGATTCATATTACATGCGCTGCATGGATAGCATAGAATATGTGAGGAAATTAGGGCCATGTTTCCTGACATTGGTAGATTGATTTCTAATGGGAAAAAAGTGTTCCAAGTCACCTAAACGGATTGAAATTTTTCAGAATAAAAATCAGAACACTCCACTGCCTCCTGTGGTGACCCGCTGGGAAACATGTTGGCCACAGTTCAATACTATATAGAAAACCTGGATGGTTTTGCTGCTGTCATAAATAAACTAAATTGTACACTGTGTTAAGAAATGGCTTAGCATACATTTCCGTAAATCTGTGGCTCCTTTATGATTCCATAAAGAAGCTTGAATCAGTAGGAATGCCTTTGAGAGAAGCAGTTCAAATAGTTCAGGATGTGGGGAAGAAAAACAACGTTCTTTCTGGTTCTGCAACACAAAATTTAAAAAGAAAATGCAAGGAAGTATTCGAAAATAATAGTGGATTTAACATAGGTCTAACATTTTAAATGTATTGGATGGGCAACATGAAATTATTGATGTGAGTGTGAGTGACATTCCACTTCTTGTGATGTGGAGCAATCACTTTCGAAATTCAAGACTCTTCTTCATGACAATCGACAATCTTTCGGAATGGAAAATTTGAGGAAGCATGTGGTCGTATACTGTAATTCTGAAGTACCTGGCGCCTTCTTCTAAGAATAACGTCTGGTGAAATTACCAGGTACATTTCTATTAGATCAGCCATTCAGATCTTTAAAAAAATATGTTGTTTTAGCACTTATTTTTTTTACTTTTTAGCACATATTTTTAACATTTTTAGTACATAAAAAATAAATATTTCCCAACTTTTTAGCACCTAAAAATCTGAGCCCTACTGGTGAATAATAGGTACATTTATATTAGGTAGTTGAGCCATTTAGATCTTAAAAATATTTTATTTACACATAAAAATAAATATTTCCCAAGATTTTAGCACCTAAAAATGTGAGTCCTAGTTATCATTGTTGTTATGGCATGCTTTCACGTTGTAGGAATGTATGATTGCATTTTATATTTGTGTTAGTACAAGGGTCTTTCTTGGAAGAGCTTTTAGTGAAGGTAGGGTTCATATCATGACCAGGGGATTGCTTTGTTGACATTCTGTTAATTGCATTGCTGTTGTAGATTTGGGAGATAGCTGCAGTTGTTTAGAAATGTCTTCCATTATTTTCTCATTAAACTGTAAGTCAAAGTTCCAAGGCTTTCACAGACAGTGTCAGTACTAGATAAAGTATAATCTGGGCTTGTGGGCGGTGGTCTACTGGGCTCCTTCTTCTTCCCAGACGTTTCGTCTGCAACTGTGGCAGACATCTTCAGTGGCGGCGAGGTTGATGTACCCTGGTGGAGATTTCAAGAGCAACTGTGCTGGTTGACTGACTGACCTGTTGGCAGGCTGAAAATAGCCCAAGGTGTGTCATTCATGTACCTACCCTTTTTAGGGCTTAACCACTTTATGACAGGATATAGGGTTTTGCAGGGTGACGGGTGATTATAGGGTTGTGGGTACAAGGGTGGTAGCAAGTTTATGCTCCTCAGCGGCTGTTAATCAGTGTGCAACTTTCGTTGGGCACTGCTGGTGTGTGTATCCATATATGGAGGTTAAAATTTTGAATTCAAGCATCTCTTAGAAGGACTGCATGGGAGCTCAGCTTGCGCTGCTGGAGTAGCTGCTCTGTTACTGGGGGTGCTCGCAAGCCATGCGGCAAACCCGGTGTCGCACAAGCAGAGACTATAATTCTCTGGGATTAATACACGCACATCAAGCTTGAACGTTACGGTACTTAAGATTCAAAATTCCACCTTGCCACTAGGCAGCTGTTGATCTTGGCGACTGGGCTTGAACCTGTTCCCCTCAATACCAGTTCGCCTACTAGTGTTGTATTGACGCATGCGTATCAAAGCCCTATAGCTAGTGTGGTCCTGTCTGCCAACAAAGGCAAGTGTGTGCATTTGATTGGCTAGTTCAGTTTCATTCCAGCTAGCTTGGCTTTGACGTCATAGAGCAGTATTTTTCGATAGCCACTGCAGAGTGTAGTCAATTCATTACAAGGACACTTCAACATATCGACATGGAAAGCTTGAAAGAGAAATAGTAATACACACATGCATAGCAACCTTACAATAATGGTGTCTTTTTATAGGCCATAGTATAATGTCAAACGACATGAAAAGCGCATATATGTAAAATTATTAACTAACATTAAAAAGTGTTGTTAACAAACGACTTAAATCCTTTTTTTGATTATGAAAGTGACCCCCATTAACAAAATGAAAATAAACAGGGGAAAATATGTCGGTCATCATGTAGATTATATCAGACTTTTATAGTGTTGTTGCCACAAGTTTGAAAGTTTGTTTGCGCCCTTCTACTCTGCTTACCTTGTTTGCGCCCTTCTGAAACTAAAGGACGAAGAGTATGTTGTTTTATGCATGTTTCTGTTAAAGTGTATTTAGTAAATGTGACATTGAAAATAAATGCAAGTGACCCTGTAATAGACAATATTCAAAAGAGACCATTTTTATATGGGCTATAGTGTGCTAAGCGTATGGTAGATATCTATTTATAACCTAACCATTTTGGAATATGAATTTTAAAGTATAGGATGATTTTTCAGTACCGTAACCTATACAGCTGGGGTAATTGTTGTGACCACCACATGCCACTGCTAGCACCACGCTCTGTCACTTTCAGATAAAACTGATTCATCACTTTCTTTTCCTGACATCTCATAGCTTTCTTCAGAATTTTCACACCTACTATATTCAATCATTAACTCTTCTTCACTCTCCATTTTCATAAGTATGAGAAAGTATCACATAAACTGCAAGAACAGAACGTAACAGAGACCTCTAGTATGAATAAAACGTATGGAAAAGTCTGATTATACATTCAGAATATCACACCACGGTGAAATCTAGAGAAACAATCAAGGAATTACTAAAACACAAGACACAACAAGGAAATTCGGTCTTTTAAAATGTATGTCGATTGGAAACGTGAGGCCCAAGTATACTCAGCATTTTATTATTTTGTGAAAATTAAAAAAACTGCTATACTCAGGCTTTTATGTTAATAGATTAACAGCTATGTCAATCTCAAAATGAATTTTAAATCAGTGATTTTGTCCAAGAGGCATGTGCAGCAATTACAGTCAAAGGATTGACTTATTGAGTTGCTATTACTAGTATAATTGGTTCTAGAATTTGAATACAGGAAAGTGATGTGAACTAAGTTCATATGAAAGAACAGAAAAGTGTGCAACATGTTTAGTAATGAAAAAATCCAGGATATCTGCAACAGGATAAGTTGGTTCTATGGTATGAATAAGTTAAAAAATCTGATGTGTTAAACTCAATTGGCTTTCTCTTCCCTTGTACTAACTATTCCTACAAACACTAATTCCTCTATCTCTGTGATGATAAACATTTGCAGAAATTATTGCTAGTATTCTTGCAGGTGCAAGGGAATGCGAGAAAGTCCGGTAGTTGGATAACTGTCCTATTTTAGGGTTGTCATGAAGAAAAGCCTGCTAATAGATCTGTAGAAAAAGGCAATTTTAAATATGAATAATAAGGGATAAAAAATTATAAGATGTAAAAATATTTTATACAAAATTATTATAAAATTTGGGAATAAGACAGCTATTTTAGAATTATTTACTTTATTTGTTTATTTAATTTAGTGTAGTATATAGATGATTGTGTAAAGTGTAGAAAGAATCACGGATAATTTGTAAACCAATATCTTCTAAAACACTTAATTGCAATTTAAAAGGTCGGAACAAATTAAAAGTAAATTTAGTAATCACTCCATGAGCACCAAAAAGTAGACCAATCACTTCCCAATTTGAAATGTATTTATCTCTTAAATAAGGAATGCAAGGCTCATAATGTAGTTTTTCCCTTTATCATTTACAAATTATCCATGATTCTTTGTATATTTTATACAATCATCTGTATACTACACTAAATTAAATGTATAAATACTTCTAAAAAGGTGTTACATTATACATTTTTATCCTTTGTTATTCATATTTAAAATTGTCTTTTTCTATACATCTATTAGCAGGCGTGTCTTAATGACAACCATAAAATAGGAGAGATCTCCATCTACTGGATTTTCTCCCATATTCCCCTTGCACCTGCAAGAATACTAGCAATAATTTGTACAAATGTTTATCTCGACTGACATGAAGATAGAGAAATAAGTGTTTGTAGGAATAGTTAGTACAAGAGTAGAGAAAGTCATGTGAGTGCAACACCAGATATTTTATAGTTACTGTCCATAGGATCCATATTTACCTTGAAATACACTGAACATTCTGGGCACATGGCAGTGAACTTGCTGAGGGCCAAAAAGCTACTGTTAGTAAACATGATCCTGGCTGCCACAATTGCAGCTTCTTGCAATAATGTTGCTCAGCTTTAAGACCGAGCGGGAGTCCTGAGGCTTCAGCCACCAAACATCAGCAGAGAAAGCCGGAGATCATCAATGGAAAATATCGAAACCTAGAGTTTAAAGCTGAAACTCGTATTCACAATTCGTAGGTTATTACTACTCCTGATCCTTCATTAAAATATTGAAAAGTTTGAGGTATCAGCAGGTTAGTAGCAAAGCAGGTGAAGGAATCACAGTAGAAAAAGCACAATATCAGCAGAACATAAAGGTAGAGGAGGTAATACTAGCAAAGCCACTAAAATAAGTACCAGCAGAATATAAAGGTTGAGAGGTAATAAAAACCAAAGTATATCACAATATGATGGTTGGACAGGTAACAGTTAAAATTATCAGAATATAATAATTGAGGAGTTAATACTTGCAGTGCAAAGTATCAGAATATAATGCTCGAGGAGGTGATGCATCAGTGTAATATAATGGCCAAGGAGGTCATACTGATAGTGCAAAGTATCAGGACAATATGCTGCAGGAGGTAATTCTGACAAAAACCTACTTCACCTGCAGTGACCCATCCTTTGCTCCTGATACTTAAAAAAGCTACCTCCTCGCCTACAACGACCCATCCTTATGCTCCTGATACTTTAAAAAATGCCACCTCCTCGCCTACAATGACCCATCCTTTGCTCCTGATACTTTAAAAAATGCCACCTCGCCTACAATGACCAATCCTTTCCTCCTGATAATTTCAAAAATGCCACCTCCTCGCCTACAATGACCCATCCTTTGCTCCTGATAATTTCAAAAATGCCATCTCGCCTACAATGACCCATCCTTTGCTCCTGATAATTTCAAAAATGCCACCTCCTCGCCTACAATGACCCATCCTTTGCTTAATTTAAAAAAAGCCACCTCCTCGCTTACAATGACCCATCCTTTGCTCCTGATATTTCAAAAAATGCCACCTCCTCGCCTACAATGACCCATCCTTTGCTTAATTTCAAAAATGCCACCTCCTCGCTTACAATGACCCATCCTTTGCTCCTGATATTTAAAAATGCCACCTCCTCGCCTACAATGACCCATCCTTTGCTCCTGATATTTCAAAAAATGAAACCCCCTCCCCTACAATGACCCATCCTTTGCTCCTGATAATTTCAAAAATGCCACCTCGCCTACAATGACCCATTCTTTGTTCCTGATAATTTCAAAAATGCCATCTCGCCTACAATGACCCATCCTTTGCTCCTGATAATTTCAAAAATGCCACCTCGCCTACAATGACCCATCCTTTGCTCCTGATATTTCAAAAAATGCCACCTCCTCGCCTACAATGACCCATCCTTTGCTCCTGATAATTTCAAAAATGCCATCTCGCCTACAATGACCCATCCTTTGCTCCTGATACTTTAGAAAAATGTCACCTCCTCGCCTACAATGACCCATCCTTTGCTTAATTTCAAAAATGCCACCTCCTCGCCTACAATGACCCATCCTTTGCTCCTGATATTTCAAAAAATGCCACCTCCTCGCTTACAATGACCCATCCTTTGCTCCTGAAAATTTCAAAAAATGCCACCTCCTCGCCTACAATGACCCATCCTTTGCTTAATTTCAAAAATGCCACCTCCTCGCTTACAATGACCCATCCTTTGCTCCTGAAAATTTCAAAAAATGCCACCTCCTCGCCTACAATGACCCATCCTTTGCTTAATTTCAAAAATGCCACCTCCTCGCCTACAATGACCCATCCTTTGCTCCTGATATTTCAAAAAATGCCACCTCCTCGCCTACAATGACCCATCCTTTGCTCCTGATATTTCAAAAATGCCACCTCCTCGCTTACAATGACCCATCCTTTGCTCCTGATATTTCAAAAAATGCCACCTCCTCGCTTACAATGACCCATCCTTTGCTCCTGATACTTTGAAAGTGCCACCTCCTCGCCTACAATGACCCATCCTTTGCTCCTGATACTTTGAAAGTGCCACCTCCTCGCCTACAATGACCCATCCTTTGCTCCTGATATTTCAAAAAAAGCCACCTCCTCGCTTACAATGACCCATCCTTTGCTCCTGATACTTTAGAAAAATGCCACCTCCTCGCCTACAATGACCCATCCTTTGCTCCTGATAATTTCAAAAATGCCACCTCCTCGCCTACAATGACCCATCCTTTGATCCTGATAATTTCAAAAATGCCACCTCCTCGCCTACAATAACCCATCCTTTGCTCCTGATATTTCAAAAAATGCCACCTGCTCGCTTACAATGACCGTCCTTTGCTCCTGATACTTTAAAAATGCCACCTCCTCGCCTACAATGACCCATCCTTTGCTCCTGATACTTTAAAAATGCCACCTCCTCGCCTAGAATGACCCATCCTTTGCTCCTGATACTTTAAAAATGCCACCTCCTCCCCTAGAATGACCCATCCTTTGCTCCTGATATTTCAAAAATGCCACCTCCTCGCTTACAATGACCCATCCTTTGCTCCTGATATTTCAAAAAATGCCACCTCCTCGCTTACAATGACCCATCCTTTGCTCCTGATATTTCAAAAAATGCCACCTCCTCGCTTACAATGACCCATCCTTTGCTCCTGATACTTTGAAAGTGCCACCTCCTCGCCTACAATGACCCATCCTTTGCTCCTGATATTTCAAAAAATGCCACCTCCTCGCCTACAATGACCCATCCTTTGCTCCTGATACTTTGAAAGTGCCACCTCCTCGCCTACAATGACCCATCCTTTGCTCCTGATATTTCAAAAAAATGCCACCTCCTCGCCTACAATGACCCATCCTTTGCTCCTGATACTTTGAAAGTGCCACCTCCTCGCCTACAATGACCCATCCTTTGCTCCTGATATTTCAAAAAATGCCACCTCCTCGCCTACAATGACCCATCCTTTGCTCCTGATACTTTGAAAGTGCCACCTCCTCGCCTACAATGACCCATCCTTTGCTCCTGATATTTCAAAAAAATGCCACCTCCTCGCCTACAATGACCCATCCTTTGCTCCTGATATTTCAAAAAATGCCACCTCCTCGCCTACAATGACCCATCCTTTGCTCCTGATATTTCAAAAAATGCCACCTCCTTGCCTACAATGACCCATCCTTTGCTCCTGATATTTCAAAAAATGCCACCTCCTCGCCTACAATGACCCATCCTTTGCTCCTGATATTTCAAAAAATGCCACCTCCTCGCCTACAATGACCCATCCTTTGCTCCTGATATTTCAAAAAATGCCACCTCCTCGCCTACAATGACCCATCCTTTGCTCCTGATACTTTGAAAGAATGCCACCTCCTCGCCTACAATGACCCATCCTTTGCTCCTGATATTTCAAAAAATGCCACCTCCTCGCCTACAATGACCCATCCTTTGCTCCTGATACTTTGAAAGTGCCACCTCCTCGCCTACAATGACCCATCCTTTGCTCCTGATACTTTGAAAGTGCCACCTCCTCGCCTACAATGACCCATCCTTTGCTCCTGATACTTTGAAAATGCCACCTCCTCGCCTACAATGACCCATCCTTTGCTCCTGATACTTTGGAAAAATGCCACCTCCTCGCCTACAATGACCCATCCTTTGCTCCTGATACTTTGAAGGTGCCACCTCCTCGCCTACAATGACCCATCCTTTGCTCCTGATACTTCCTATTGGGCCACCTCTGCAGTTTTAATTACCCCATAATACTTACCTTTTTGCTAGTTGCTCCTTATACTTATCTCTTGTTTCCTCGCCAATAACCGCCCACCTGTTGCTCCTGATACTTGAATAGTACTACCTCCTTTGTCGTGGGTGCCGCTGATACTTACCTGTGTTACAGTTGCTCCTGATGCTTTAATATCACCATCCCATTTAATTTCTCCCAATACCTTATTAGTGCCACCTTCATCAGGTTATAATTTTATTGCTCCTTAATTTTTGTTACCACCTCAGTTATAATTTCTCCAGATACTTTTTAGTATCAGGGGTACCCCTAATACAGTGTCAATAGATAACCCTTATGCAAAGTATCAGTGCATAACCCTAATACAAAGTATCTATAAGTAACCCTAGTACAAAGTACCAATAGGTAACCCTAAAACAGTATCAGTAGGTAACCCTAAAACAGAGTATCAGTAGGTAACCCTAAAACCGTACCGGTAGGTAACCCAAATAGAGTACCAGTAGGTAACCCAAATACAGAGTACCAGTAGGTAACCCTAATACAGAGTACCAGTAGGTAACCCAAATACAGAGTACCAGTAGGTAACCCTAATACAGAGTACCAGTAGGTAACCCAAATACAGAGTACCAGTAGGCAACCCAAATACGGAGTACCAGTAGGTAACCCAAATACGGAGTACCAGTAGGTAACCCAAATACAGAGTACCAGTAGGTAACCCTAATACAGAGTACCAGTAGGTAACCCAAATACAGAGTACCAGTAGGTAACCCTAATACAGAGTACCAGTAGGTAACCCTAATACAGAGTACCAGTAGGTAACCCACATACAGAGTACCAGTAGGTAACCCAAATACAGAGTAACAGTAGGTAACCCTAATACAGAGTACCAGTAGGTAACCCAAATACAGAGTAACAGGAGGTAACCCAAATACAGAGTAACAGTAGGTAACCCAAATACAGAGTAACAGTAGGTAACCCAAATACAGAGTAACAGTAGGTAACCCAAATACAGAGTAACAGTAGGTAACCCAAATACAGAGTACCAGTAGGTAACCCAAATACAGAGTACCAGTAGGTAACCCTAATACAGAGTACCAGTAGGTAACCCTAATACAGAGTACCAGTAGGTAACCCTAATACAGAGTACCAGTAGGTAACCCACATACAGAGTACCAGTAGGTAACCCACATACAGAGTACCAGTAGGTAACCCACATACAGAGTACCAGTAGGTAACCCACATACAGAGTAACAGTAGGTAACCCTAATACAGAGTACCAGTAGGTAACCCACATACAGAGTAACAGTAGGTAACCCTAATACAGAGTACCAGTAGGTAACCCAAATACAGAGTAACAGGAGGTAACCCAAATACAGAGTAACAGTAGGTAACCCAAATACAGAGTACCAGTAGGTAACCCAAATACAGAGTACCAGTAGGTAACCCAAATACAGAGTACCAGTAGGTAACCCTAATACAGAGTACCAGTAGGTAACCCACATACAGACTACCAGTAGGTAACCCTAATACAGAGTACCAGTAGGTAACCCTAATACAGAGTACCAGTAGGTAACCCACATACAGAGTACCAGTAGGTAACCCAAATACAGAGTAACAGGAGGTAACCCAAATACAGAGTACCAATAGGTAACCCTAATACAGAGTAATAGTAGGTAACCCTAATACAGAGTACCAGTAGGTAACCCAAATACAGAGTAACAGTAGGTAACCCAAATACAGAGTAACAGGAGGTAACCCACATACAGACTACCAGTAGGTAACCCTAATACAGAGTACCAGTAGGTAACCCTAATACAGAGTACCAGTAGGTAACCCTAATACAGAGTAATAGTAGGTAACCCAAATACAGAGTAACAGGAGGTAACCCAAATACAGAGTACCAATAGGTAACACTAATTCAGAGTGTCAGTAGGTAATAAAAAAATTATTTTGTTGTTTAACAACGCTGTCAATTGCAGGATCACATCAGCGTCGCCGGTGTTCCGGAATTTCGTCCCGCAGGAGTTCTTTTACATGCCAGTAAGTCTACTGACATGGAGCTTTCGCTTTTAGGCACACTTCGGTCTTGAACCCACGACCTTGGCATCAGTAGACCAGCGTCTAACCAGCTGAAACACACACACACACACACCGACATTAATAGGTAACCCCAATTCAAAGTATCAGTAGATAGCCCTAATTCAAAGTATCAGTAGATAGCCCTAATTCAAAGTATCAGTAGGTAATCCTAATATAAAGTATCAGTAGATAACCCTAATTCAAAATATCAGTAGGTAACCCTAATTCAAAGTATCAGTAGATAGCCCTAATTCAAAGTATCAGTAGGTAACCCTAATATAAAGTATCAGTAGATAACCCTAATTCAAAGTATCAGTAGGTAACCCTAATATAAAGTATCAGTAGATAACCCTAATTCAAAGTATCAGTTGGTAACCCTAATATAAAGTATCAGTAGATAACCCTAATATAAAGTATCAGTAGATAGCCCTAATTCAAAGTATCAGTAGGTAACCCTAATTCAACGTATCAGTAGATAAATGTAATAACAAAATATCCGGATTTGGCACCGATTTCTATGAAATTCCGTATAGTTACACTATACAAGGACATAAGAATCAGGAATCTGGCTCTCGTTTCTCAATTACTTCACGAATTGTGTCTGCAATATGCACACGTTTTAAGTTTGTACTTTATAAATTGAAGAGTGTAGAGGAAGAAGGGAGAATGTCAGAACAATTCAATAGTGAGATAATCACACCGTGTTGAGACGCTTCCAAATACGTACACGTTTCAAACAGGCAATGAAAGCGATAGACGCAAGAAAATCGGATTCTAAGTTTTACCATACAGGCTATGAAGCTGGAATTTGTCTTGGTAGCGCACCCATTGTTGGTCTGGGTTGTCACATTAATTATTCTTTATATTATTTACGTGTATTTTAATTATAGTGAAAAATTGAGAGTGTAATAGAAGTGGAAAGTGAAAACGGCGGTCGGAAAACTGGTAGAATGTCTGATGTTTAAACATTCAATGTTATATAGCAGGCTGTGATTGTAGCTCGTACAAAAGATTGAAATGCTCCTCAGTACACCAGAACGGCTTCCGATCAGTTTAATGGGTTCAATACACAGCTATGTGGTTTAACAGGTGTGCCTATAAGAAATTACTGATTCAAAGGAAAGAATATATGAATGTGAATCACTAGAATTGTGACAAAAAGTCCAATTATACTTGCCCCAAAAGAACTGAACTTAAAGGCACTTCGCGTCTGCAATCTACGACTACCACCACCGCCAACACCACCAGAAAAATCTGATGTGCTGCACTCACATGACTTTCTCTACTCAATCTTGTGCTAACCATTCTTACAAACTCTTATTCCTATATCTTCGTGTTAGTGAAGATAAATATTTCCAGAAATTATCTTATTGCTTATTTCCTTGTAGGTACAAGGGGAATATGGGAATACAGTAGGTTTTCAGTGATAGTCAAATCTTTTAAAGTTTTGAGATTCCGTTCTCTTTGCACGGCTAACATGTGCAAATAAATGAACAACGATGTTGCTTTTCACGGAACTTTTAGGTTTTCCGAGACTGACACAAATAACGAGGAATATCTCCGAAATGGTTCACTCTATAAAAAAATTTATTTGGACATAAATTGTGTGTTTTAGTAAGATCTACATTTTTGTATAGTAAGATTTGGTCTATCTCTTACGGATTACCAGTTATATAAAAGTCATCCACAGTAAACAGGACTACATGGGCTATAGCTAGAAAATGCAAAATATACATTTCATTTGTCATACAAATATCTTAAACATATGGCATTTTCATCAAGAACGTTAGAACCATTTTTAAGAAAATAAAAATTGTCCATGTAAAGGATAGTTTAGGATGGAGGAATTTTCTTCAAAATCTTTGTGTCGCATCCTTGAAAAATATTAACCTTAAAAACGAACTTTGGCTTTTAACCGACTTTTCATTTTTGAGTTCCGTAGTTCACACGCACACACACATCGACCTTTTTCTAAAAATGCTTTTTTTTTTGGATTAAGGGAGCCTCAAAACATGTATTTCCGGTGAAATCTTGGCATCGAATTTTTGAGTGTAATACAATACTTCCACTTCTTACTACACGTAGACGAGAAACTAAAAATCAGCAGCAGCAGCAGCAAAGCAGTCTCCACAATGATCACAGAATTGTATTCGATAGAGATCGCAGTTTTACACTGCTGTAACCGACATTACGACAGACTCGTAAAAGAGGCAATTGAAATTAAATTAGAGCGGTACCTACATTTATTTATTAATTATCCATTTCATAATGATGGCCGTAGAGTTAATATGGCCCAAAACTCAAACTGTTATAGATACATACTACACAGCTGGTAATCCGACAAGCTTTAATTAGAAATAAATCCACTGTTTATTTAATAATTAGTGCTAATATTGCAATTAACATTCTAATAAATTCAATTTGTAAGTCTACTTTTTAAAGTTTGCAGCGTCTCTACTTACTCCATCATTGTGCAAACAATAACAGTTGAAGGTGCAACTATCGATTCTCGTATGTATGATCGAATAACAAATACATAATTAAAATGTCGGACACAAACAGTGACAATAACATGCAGCGTAGAATATTAAAAACTTTAATAAATGTTTAAACTTAGACACGTGGTCGAGCACAGTCTACGCACCTTGAATTGCAGCAATTAAGATGCTCGTATTTATATTATGAAACTAACTCGCTAACGCTCGTTTCATAATATATATAATGTATCCTGAGCAAGAATATATATATATATATATATATATATATATATATATATATATATATATATATATATATATATATTCTTGCTCAGGATACATTTTAAAACTGTAATTGTAATAATAATTTATGACACTACAAGCTTCACTTATCTTAATATCTAAGTTCTTGAAATCAAAGGCAGACTGCAGTTTCTGGAACATTCATTCCTAAACAAATACGGCACCGAATATAGGACGGTATTCAGATCTGATCTAAGTTTTACGATGTCTTAAATGAAATAGGAATTATGACGTAAAATGTGCGTAACGTAATTTCGAACGTAGAACTGTATTTCCATATTTCACTGTTTTGCAGGTTGCGTCACTTTATAAATGTAATTGTGGTAGAGAAGTGAAGTTGTACGTGTAGAAATTGAGCGGCGATATTTTGGTTCCAGAGCCCGGCCCAGCACTTTCACACTACACAATGTAAAACTCGGCCCTCTCTGAGCATCGCTTCTTTGGCTGAGTGGTCAGCATGCGGGATTCGTAATCACGAGTTCCGGGTTCGCTACCTACCCTTCGGGTTTTACTTTTTTAAACGCTTTTTTTAAAAATAGATTTCAAAATTTTTGCATCAGAAGCATTCTTTACACTCTGTAGGTCACGAAATAGGTTAAATTTTTGTCCTAACCCCACTAATGTTGAACTTAGAGCTGTCTAAAGTTGGTTGTCGTAAACTTTGACACGTCATAAATAGCAAACAAATAGGAATTTCGAGAAACGGAGACCGGATTCGTGATCCTGGGGTTTGAAACCATAAGTATACCAAATGTCATCCAAATCTGTGATGGTCATTTCTCAACTTGCCCGGCTGAAGCCCTGTTTTGGCAGTTTTCTGAAAATTAAAACTGTTAATATCTCGGCTTCTGGGCAACATTTTGGACTTTACAAGGGGCCAAAAAATTCGCAAAAAAATCAGCTTTCTATAAAAAATTTGTCGAAAATTCTAGCTCTAACCGTTCAGACGTTATTCACGTTTGAAGTTTGGAAAAGAGGTCGAAAATTGAAGTCTAAAGCCTTGCCATTTTTTGGGGGTGCCGAAAAAAAAATTGAGTTAGGAGTGTCATATGAAAGCTGAAGACGAGCAGAATCCAGATCCGGTCTTAGATTTTCGATATCTCAATTTATAAAGGAGCTATGACGTAAAACGCATTTTTTGGGGTGCCGAAAAAAAAATTGAGTTAGGAGTGTCATATGAAAGCTGAAGACGAGCAGAATCCAGATCCGGTCTTAGATTTTCGATATCTCAATTTATAAAGGAGTTATGACGTAAAACGTGTGCACACTGCAGTGTAATTCTTCAACTGTAAAATGGAATAATCGTGTGTTATCATATATTGTTGGAAAGCTGAAGACAAGCAGAATTCAGATCTGAACTCAGATTTTCGAAATTTTGAATTACAAAAAAGTTACGGCGAATAATGTATTTACCATATAGCGAACATAAGAAGAAAATTTTTAGCAGACTCTTGTGTGCTGATCCATAGCTGAGTGGCTAAGGTACTTGGCTACGAAACTCTAGGTCGCAGGTTCGAGTCTTACTGCGGAGAAATAGTTTTTTTTTTCCTATTTAAATTTCTGTGCAGTTGTATTAAAGAGGCTAAGTATCGGAATGAAACAAGTTCACTTAAGTGCCGTGTCGTGGCTCAGTGGTTAGGTTCATAGACTACGGCGCAGGAGACCTGGGTTCGAATCTCAACTCGTTTTTATGCTATTAAATTCAAACTTCGATGTAGTAATAAAGATAAAAATGAGGCTAATACCTTACGTGCAAGATAGCCGAGTGGTTAAAGGCGATGGCTTGTAAGGTAAAGGTACTGGGTTCGAATCTAACTTTGTTTAAATTTTTTTTTTGTTAACTTCCTTTGATGAGGTAATTAAAATAAAATGGAGGTTAAGTTTCATCTCCAGTATAGCCAAGTAGTTAACGTGAACTATTTTTCCGTGCAGAGACCCGGGTTCGAGTCTCTGCTTAAGATTTTATTTTTATTTCAGCATTGCTGTTGTAAGATTGGCTTATTTCGCCATGGAAGGATTTAGTACTCAGCATTGCTGTTGTAAGGTTGGCTTATTTCGCCATGGAAGGAAGGATTTAGTACTCAGCATTGCTGTTGTAAGGTTGGCTTATTTCGCCATGGAAGGAAGGATTTAGTACTCAGCATTGCTGTTGTAAGATTGGCTTATTTCGCCATGGAAGGATTTAGTACTCAGCATTGCTGTTGTAAGGTTGGCTTATTTTGGCCGTTTGCTAGAGAAGGAAGAAAGAAACGTGATATTTGAAGGAAGGCAGCACGGTATTGCAGAAGTGGCATGGTTGTCAGAGAGTGAGCTTCATTTGATGAAAGGCATTTGTTTATTATTCGTCCATTGAAACATATACATACATATTGAGAGATGCACTTACAATTTACATATATTTTACAAACTTATCCATGGAATAAAAGAGTAACCTTTTTAAATGTTTGTTGCAATTCCACATTACCTGCTGTTATTTTGTTTTCTTTTTGTTTTTTGCAGTGTTTAACGCCCGCTTTTACTACATACGGCGACACTGATGATACATGGAATCAAGACGGAGCACAGGTGGGATGAGATGGCAGGGGAACCTGGAGAAAACCCACCCCAGTGCCAGTTCATCCACCACATGCAGTTGCATGGGATCAAACCCCGGCCGCTTTGGTGAGAAGCACATAGTCTAACCACTCAGCTACGGCACAGCCAATGCTCTGCTATGTACAGTAAGTACAGAAAGTATGATATTTCATCCAAAAATTTAATACTGAGAGTTCACTGAAAATACACGGTTTGAGACCCCTGAACTAACCAAAAAAGTCTCATAGAGTATAACTCAAAAGTGAAAAGTTTGTTAAATATTAAACTTGGTTTTCAAATTCAGCATCTTTCAAGAATGTGACACAAAGATCTTCAAGAATATTGTGCCAATCCAAACTACCCTTTGCATACAACATTTTCCAAAAATTTTCATTTTCTCAAAAATGACTAAACTTTTAATTAAAATACCATATATTTAAAATATTTTCATAACAAATGAAACGTATACATTGAATTTTCTGTGAATATTCTCTGAAGCTCTCTTTATTCTGAATGACTTATCTATAACTGGTAAAATGTAAGACATAGACAAAATATTACCACAGGTACATAGGCTAAATGATAGGTAAGCTAAAAGATAGACTAAAAGGTGGATAGGCTAAAAGGTACATAGGCTAAATGATAGGTAGGCTAAAAGATAGACTAAAAGGTGGATAGGCTAAACGATAGATACACTAAAAGGTAGATAGGCTAAATGGTGGATAGGCTAAATGATAGATAGGCTAAAAGGTGGATACGATAAAAGGTAGATAGGCTAAAAGGTGGATAGGCTAAAAGGTGGATAGGCTAAAAGGTGGATAGGCTAAATAGATAGATAGGCTAAAAGGTAGATAGGCTAAAAGGTGGATAGGCTAAATGATAGATAGGCTAAATGATTGGTAGGCTAAAAGGTGGATAGGCTAAATGATAGATAGGCTAAATGATACATAGGCTAAAAGGTGGATAGGCTAAATGATAGATAGGCTAAAAGGTAGATAGGCTAAAATGATAGATAGGCTAAATGATAGATAGGCTAAACGGTAGATACGCTAAAAGGTGGATAGGCTAAAAGGTAGATAGGCTAAATGATAGATAGGCTAAAACGTAGATAGGCTAAAAGATGGATAGGCTAAATGATAGATAGGCTAAAAGGTGGATAGGCTAAATGATAGATAGGCTAAAAGGTAGATAGGCTAAATGATAGATAGGCTAAAAGGTGGATAGGCTAAATGATAGATAGGCTAAAAGGTGGATAGGCTAAATGATAGATAGGCTAAAAGGTGGATAGGCTAAATGATAGATAGGCTAAAAGGTGGATAGACTAAAAGGTGGATAGGCTAAATGATAGATAGGCTAAAAGGTGGATAGGCTAAAAGGTGGATAGGCTAAATGATAGATAGGCTAAAAGGTGGATAGGCTAAAAGGTAGATAGGCTAAAAGGTGGATAGGCTAAATGATAGATAGGCTAAAAGGTGGATAGGCTAAAAGGTGGATAGGCTAAATGATAGATAGGCTAAAAGGTAGATAGGCTAAAAGGTGGATAGGCTAAAAGGTGGATAGGCTAAATGATACATAGGCTAAAAGGTGGATAGGCTAAAAGGTGGATAGGCTAAATGATAGATAGGCTAAAAGGTGGATAGGCTAAATGATAGATAGGCTAAATGATAGATAGGCTAAAAGGTGGATAGGCTAAATGATAGATAGGCTAAAAGGTGGATAGGCTAAATGATAGATAGGCTAAAAGGTAGATAGGCTAAATGATAGATAGGCTAAATGATAGATAGGCTAAAAGGTAGATAGGCTAAAAGGTGGATAGGCTAAATGATAGATAGGCTAAAAGGTAGATAGGCTAAAAGGTGGATAGGCTAAAAGGTAGATAGGCTAAATGATAGATAGGCTAAAAGGTAGATAGGCTAAAAGATGGATAGGCTAAATGATAGATAGGCTAAAAGGTGGATAGGCTAAATGATAGATAGGCTAAAAGAGAGATAGGCTAAATGATAGATAGGCTAAAAGGTGGATAGGCTAAAAGGTGGATAGGCTAAAAGGTAGATAGGCTAAATGATAGATAGGCTAAATGATAGATAGGCTCAAAGGTGGATAGGCTAAATGATAGATAGGCTAAAAGGTGGATAGGCTAAAAGGTGGATAGGCTAAATGATAGATAGGCTAAATGATAGATAGGCTAAATGATAGATAGGCTAAAAGGTGGATAGGCTAAATGATAGATAGGCTAAAAGGTGGATAGGCTAAATGATAGATAGGCTAAATGATAGATAGGCTAAAAGGTAGATAGGCTAAATGATAGATAGGCTAAAAGTTAGATAGGCTAAATGATTGATAGGCTAAAAGGTGGATAGCCTAAATGATACATAGGCTAAAAGGTGGATAGGCTAAATGATAGATAGGCTAAATGATAGATAGGCTAACAGGTGGATAGGCTAAAAGGTGGATAGGCTAAATGATAGATAGGATAAAAGGTGGATAGGCTAAAAGGTAGATAGGCTAAATGATACATAGGCTAAAAGGTGGATAGGCTAAAAGGTAGATAGGCTAAATGATAGATAGGCTAAAAGGTGGATAGGCTAAAAGGTGGATAGGCTAAATGATAGATAGGCTAAAAGGTAGATAGGCTAAATGATAGGCTAAAAGGTGGATAGGCTAAATGATAGATAGGCTAAATGATAGATAGGCTAAAAGGTAGATAGGCTAAAAGGTGGATAGGCTAAATGATAGATAGGCTAAAAGGTGGATAGGCTAAATGATAGATAGGCTAAAAGCTGGATAGGCTAAAAGGTAGATAGGCTAAATGATACATAGGCTAAATGATAGATAGGCTAAATGATAGATAGGCTAAAAGGTAGATAGGCTAAATGATAGATAGGCTAAAAGGTGGATAGGCTAAATGATAGATAGGCTAAATGATAGATAGGCTAAATGATAGATAGGCTAAAAGGTGGATAGGCTAAAAGGTAGATAGGCTAAATGATAGATAGGCTAAATGATAGATAGGCTAAAAGGTGGATAGGCTAAAAGGTAGATAGGCTAAAAGGTGGATAGGGTAAATGATAGATAGGCTAAATGATAGATAGGCTAAAAGGTGGATAGACTAAAAGGTAGATAGGCTAAATGATAGATAGGCTAAAAGGTGGATAGGCTAAAAGATGGATAGGCTAAAAGGTAGATAGGCTAAATGATAGATAGGCTTAATGATACATAGGCTAAATGGTGGATAGGCTAAAAGGTAGATAGGCTAAATGATACATAGGCTAAAAGGTGGATAGGCTAAGTGATAGATAGGCTAAAAGGTGGATAGGCTAAATGATAGATAGGCTAAAAGATGGATAGGCTAAAAGGTAGATAGGCTAAATGAACGATAGGCTAAAAGGTGGATAGGCTAAATGATAGATAGGCTAAAAGGTGGATAGGCTAAATGATAGGTAGGCTAAATGATAGATAGGCTAAAAGATAGCCTAAAAGGTGGATAGGCTAAATGATAGGTAGGATAAAAGAAAGATGGGCTAAAAGGTAGACAGGCTAAAAGATAGATAGGCTAAAAGATAGCCTAAAAGGTGGATAGGCTAAAAAGTAGATAGGCTAAAAGGTGGATAGGCTAAATGATAGGATAAAAGATATTTAGGCGAGAAGATAGGCTAAAACATAGGCTAAAAGGTAGATAGGTAGTATGTAGGTATTGTGTATTACTGGGTCCACATCACACATTTCATTGTAGATAGAAACGGAAAACTGTAAAAAAATGTAAATTGTGGTTGCTGTGTATTACCGACTTCAAATTCCCTGACTTTGCTGGAAAGTCAAAGATTAACACTACTTCAGGAAATAAAATTAAAGTACGGTAGTTTGTGAGAATGTATGGCGGAATTTTACAAGTTTACTGTCAACTAAAAATTATGTACTTTTAACCCTTTCCAGCCCAAATTGTTTTGCTACTTATGCTGGTCTTCCTCTAATTCATAAAACCGGTTTTCATGTAGACATAAGGGATTGCCTCAAGCAATTGACCTTAAAAGCCCATAACGGTCAAAGATGTTATGTTCACTGTCTATGGCGCAGTCTGGGTTTAGGTAGGTCGCTAAAAGATAGGCTAATAGGTACATAGGCTAAATAATAGATAGGCTTAAAGATTGGTTAAAAGGTACATAGGCTAAAAGGTGGATAGGCTAAATGGTAGATAGGCTAAATGATAGATAGACTAAAAGGTGGATAGGCTAAATGATGAATAGGCTAAATGATGAATAGGCTAAATGATAGATAGGCTAAAAGGTGGATAGGCTAAATGATAGATAGGCTAAATGATCGATAGGCTAAAGGGTGGATAGGCTAAAAGGTAGATAGGCTAAATGATACATAGGCTAAAAGGTGGATAGACTAAATGATAGATAGGCTAAAAGGTGGATAGGCTAAAAGGTGGATAGGCTAAAAGGTGGATAGGCTAAAAGGTGGATAGGCTAAATGGTAGATAGGCTAAAAGATGGATAGGCTAAAAGGTGGATAGGCTAAAAGGTGGATAGGCTAAATGATAGATAGGCTAAACGATAGGTAGGCTAAAAGGTAGGTTAAAAGGTACATAGGCTAAATGATAGATAGGCTAAAAGATAGCCTAAAAGGTGGATAGGCTAAAAAGTAGATAGGCTAAAAGGTGGATAGGCTAAATGATAGGATAAAAGATATTTAGGCGAGAAGATAGGCTAAAATATAGATAGGCTAAATGATAGGTAGGCTAAAACATAGGCTAAAAGGTAGATAGGTAGTATGTAGGTATTGTGTATTACTGGGTCCACATCACACATTTCATTGTAGATAGAAACGGAAAACTGTAAAAAAATGTAAATTGTGGTTGCTGTGTATTACAGACTTCAAATTCCCTGACTTTGCTGGAAAGTCAAAGATTAACACTACTTCAGGAAATGAAATTAAAGTATGGTAGTTTGTGAGAATGTATGGCGGAATTTTACAAGTTTACTGTCAACTAAATATTATGTACTTTTAACCCTTTCCAGCCCAAATTGTTTTGCTACTTATGCTGGTCTTCCTCTAATTCATAAAACCGGTTTTCATGTAGACATAAAGGATTGCCTCAAGCAATTGCCCTTAAAAGCCCATAACGGTCAAAGATGTTATGTTTACTGTCTATGGCGCAGTCTAGGTTTAGGTAGGTAGGCTAAAAGATAGGCTAAATGATAGGTAACCTGAAAGATAGGCTAATAGGTACATAGGCTAAATAATAGATAGGCTTAAAGATTGGTTAAAAGGTACATAGGCTAAAAGGTAGATAGGCTAAAAGGTAGATAGGCTAAATGATAGATAGGCTAAAAGGTCGATAGGCTAAATGATACATAGGCTAAAAGGTGGATAGGCTAAATGATAGATAGGCTAAAAGGTGGATAGGCTAAAAGATAGATAGGCTAAATGATAGATAGGCTAAAAGGTGGATAGGCTAAATGATAGATAGGCTAAATGATAGATAGGCTAAGAGGCGGATAGGCTAAATGATAGATAGGCTAAAAGGTGGATAGGCTAAAAGGTAGATAGGCTAAATGATACATAGGCTAAAAGGTGGATAGGCTAAAAGGTAGATAGGCTAAATGATACATAGGCTAAATGATAGATAGGCTAAAAGGTGGATAGGCTAAATGATAGATAGGCTAAAAGGTAGATAGGCTAAATGATAGATAGGCTAAAAGGTGGATAGGCTAAAAGGTGGATAGGCTAAATGATAGATAGGCTAAAAGGTGGATAGGCTAAATGATAGATAGGTTAAATGGTAGATAGGCTAAAAGGTGGATAGGCTAAAAGGTGGATAGGCTAAATGATAGATAGGCTAAAAGGTGGATAGGCTAAAAGGTAGATAGGCTAAAAGATAGATAGGCTAAAAGGTGGATAGGTTAAAAGGTAGATAGGCTAAATGATAGATAGGCTAAAGGGTGGATAGGCTAAAAGGTAGATAGGCTAAATGATACATAGGCTAAAAGGTGGATAGACTAAATGATAGATAGGCTAAAAGGTGGATAGGCTCAAAGGTGGATAGGCTAAAAGGTTGATAGGCTAAATGGTAGATAGGCTAAAAGGTAGATAGGCTAAATGATAGATAGGCTAAAGGGTGGATAGGCTAAAAGGTAGATAGGCTAAATGATACATAGGCTAAAAGGTGGATAGACTAAATGATAGATAGGCTAAAAGGTGGATAGGCTAAATGATAGATAGGCTAAAAGATGGATAGGCTAAAAGGTAGATAGGCTAAATGGTGGATAGGCTAAATGATAGATAGGCTAAATGATAGATAGGCTAAAAGGTGGATAGGCTAAATGATAGATAGGCTAAAAGGTGGATAGGCTAAATGATAGGTAGGCTAAAAGGTAGGTTAAAAGGTACATAGGCTAAATGATAGATAGCCTAAAAGGTAGCCTAAAAGGTGGATAGGCTAAATGATAGATAGGATAAAAGAAAGATGGGCTAAAAGATAGATAGGCTAAATGATAGATAGGCTAAAAGATAGCCTAAAAGGTGGATAGGCTAAAAAGTAGATAGGCTAAATGATAGGATAAAAGATATTTAGGCGAGAAGATAGGCTAAAATATAGATAGGCTAAATGATAGGTTGGCTAAAACATAGGCTAAAAGGTAGATAGGTAGTATGTAGGTATTGTGTATTACTGGGTCCACATCACACATTTCATTGTAGATAGAAACGGATAACTAAAAAAATGTAAATTGTGGTTGCTGTGTATTACAGACTTCAAATTCCCTGACTTTGCTGGAAAGTCAAAGATTAACACTACTTCAGGAAATAAAATTAAAGTATGGTAGTTTGTGAGAATGTATGGCGGAATTTTACAAGTTTACTGTCAACTAAATATTATGTACTTTTAACCCTTTCCAGCCCAAATTGTTTTGCTACTTATGCTGGTCTTCCTCTAATTCATAAAACCGGTTTTCATGTAGACATAAGGGATTGCCTCAAGCAATTGACCTTAAAAGCCCATAACGGTCAAAGATGTTATGTTTACTGTCTATGGCGCAGTCTAGGTTTAGGTAGGTAGGCTAAAAGATAGGCTAAATGATAGGTAAGCTGAAAGATAGGCTAATAGGTACATAGGCTAAAAGATGGATAGGCTAAAAGGTAGATAGGCTAAAAGGTGGATAAGCTAAAAGGTGGATAGGCTAAAAGGTAGATAGGCTAAATGATAGATAGGCTAAAAGGTGGATAGGCTAAATGATGAATAGGCTAAATGATAGATAGGCTAAAAGGTGGATAGGCTAAATGATAGATAGGCTAAAAGGTAGATAGGCTAAATGATAGATAGGCTAAAAGGTGGATAGGCTAAAAGGTAGATAGGCTAAATGATAGATAGGCTAAAAGGTGGATAGGCTAAAAGGTAGATAGTCTAAATGATAGATAGGCTAAATGATAGATAGGCTAAAAGGTGGATAGGCTAAAAGGTGGATAGGCTAAAAGGTGGATAGGCTAAAAGGTGGATAGGCTAAAAGGTAGATAGGCTAAATGATAGATAGGCTAAAAGGTGGATAGGCTAAATGATGAATAGGCTAAATGATAGATAGGCTAAAAGGTGGATAGGCTAAAAGGTAGATAGGCTAAATGATAGATAGGCTTAAAGATTGGTTAAAAGGTACATAGGCTAAAAGATGGATAGGCTAAAAGGTAGATAGGCTAAATGATAGATAGGCTAAAAGGTGGATAGGCTAAATGATGAATAGGCTAAATGATGAATAGGCTAAATGATAGATAGGCTAAAAGGTGGATAGTCTAAATGATAGATAGGCTAAATGATAGATAGGCTAAAAGGTGGATAGGCTAAAAGGTAGATAGGCTAAATGATAGATAGGCTAAAGGGTGGATAGGCTAAAAGGTAGATAGGCTAAATGATACATAGGCTAAAAGGTGGATAGACTAAATGATAGATAGGCTAAAAGGTGGATAGGCTAAAAGGTAGATAGGCTAAATGATAGATAGGCTTAATGATACATAGGCTAAATGGTGGATAGGCTAAAAGGTAGATAGGCTAAATGATACATAGGCTAAAAGGTGGATAGGCTAAGTGATAGATAGGCTAAAAGGTGGATAGGCTAAATGATAGATAGGCTAAAAGATGGATAGGCTAAAAGGTAGATAGGCTAAATGAACGATAGGCTAAAAGGTGGATAGGCTAAATGATAGATAGGCTAAAAGGTGGATAGGCTAAAAGGTAGATAGGCTAAATGATAGATAGGCTAAAAGGTGGATAGGCTAAATGATGAATAGGCTAAATGATAGATGGGCTAAAAGGTGGATAGGCTAAATGATAGATAGACTAAAAGGTAGATAGGCTAAATGATAGATAGGCTAAAAGGTGGATAGGCTAAAAGGTAGATAGGCTAAATGATAGATAGGCTAAAAGGTGGATAGGCTAAAAGGTAGATAGTCTAAATGATAGATAGGCTAAATGATAGATAGGCTAAAAGGTGGATAGGCTAAAAGGTGGATAGGCTAAAAGGTGGATAGGCTAAAAGGTGGATAGGCTAAAAGGTAGATAGGCTAAATGATAGATAGGCTAAAAGGTGGATAGGCTAAATGATGAATAGGCTAAATGATAGATAGGCTAAAAGGTGGATAGGCTAAATGATAGATAGGCTAAAAGGTAGATAGGCTAAATGATAGATAGGCTTAAAGATTGGTTAAAAGGTACATAGGCTAAAAGATGGATAGGCTAAAAGGTAGATAGGCTAAATGATAGATAGGCTAAAAGGTGGATAGGCTAAATGATGAATAGGCTAAATGATGAATAGGCTAAATGATAGATAGGCTAAATGATAGATAGGCTAAAAGGTGGATAGTCTAAATGATAGATAGGCTAAATGATAGATAGGCTAAAAGGTGGATAGGCTAAAAGGTAGATAGGCTAAATGATAGATAGGCTAAAGGGTGGATAGGCTAAAAGGTAGATAGGCTAAATGATACATAGGCTAAAAGGTGGATAGACTAAATGATAGATAGGCTAAAAGGTGGATAGGCTAAAAGGTAGATAGGCTAAATGATAGATAGGCTTAATGATACATAGGCTAAATGGTGGATAGGCTAAAAGGTAGATAGGCTAAATGATACATAGGCGAAAAGGTGGATAGGCTAAGTGATAGATAGGCTAAAAGGTGGATAGGCTAAATGATAGATAGGCTAAAAGATGGATAGGCTAAAAGGTAGATAGGCTAAATGAACGATAGGCTAAAAGGTGGATAGGCTAAATGATAGATAGGCTAAAAGGTGGATAGGCTAAAAGGTGGATAGGCTAAATGATAGGTAGGCTAAATGATAGATAGGCTAAAAGATAGCCTAAAAGGTGGATAGGCTAAATGATAGGTAGGATAAAAGAAAGATGGGCTAAAAGGTAGACAGGCTAAAAGATAGATAGGCTAAATGATAGATAGGCTAAAAGATAGCCTAAAAGGTGGATAGGCTAAAAAGTAGATAGGCTAAAAGGTGGATAGGCTAAATGATAGGATAAAAGATATTTAGGCGAGAAGATAGGCTAAAACATAGGCTAAAAGGTAGATAGGTAGTATGTAGGTATTGTGTATTACTGGGTCCACATCACACATTTCATTGTAGATAGAAACGGAAAACTGTAAAAAAATGTAAATTGTGGTTGCTGTGTATTACCGACTTCAAATTCCCTGACTTTGCTGGAAAGTCAAAGATTAACACTACTTCAGGAAATAAAATTAAAGTATGGTAGTTTGTGAGAATGTATGGCGGAATTTTACAAGTTTACTGTCAACTAAAAATTATGTACTTTTAACCCTTTCCAGCCCAAATTGTTTTGCTACTTATGCTGGTCTTCCTCTAATTCATAAAACCGGTTTTCATGTAGACATAAGGGATTGCCTCAAGCAATTGACCTTAAAAGCCCATAACGGTCAAAGATGTTATGTTTACTGTCTATGGCGCAGTCTAGGTTTAGGTAGGTAGGCTAAAAGAGGCTAAAAGGTGGATAGGCTAAAAGGTAGATAGTCTAAATGATAGATAGGCTAAATGATAGATAGGCTAAAAGGTGGATAGGCTAAAAGGTGGATAGGCTAAAAGGTGGATAGGCTAAAAGGTGGATAGGCTAAAAGGTAGATAGGCTAAATGATAGATAGGCTAAAAGGTGGATAGGCTAAATGATGAAAGATAGGCTAAATGATAGGTAAGCTGAAAGATAGGCTAATAGGTACATAGGCTAAAAGATGGATAGGCTAAAAGATTGGTTAAAAGGTACATAGGCTAAAAGATGGATAGGCTAAAAGATGGATAGGCTAAAAGGTAGAAAGGCTAAAAGGTGGATAGGCTAAAAGGTGGATAGGCTAAAAGGTAGATAGGCTAAATGATAGATTGGCTAAATGATGAATAGGCTAAATGTTGAATAGGCTAAATGATAGATAGGCTAAAAGGTGGATAGGCTAAATGATAGATAGGCTAAAAGCTAGATAGGCTAACTGATAGATAGGCTAAAAGGTGGATAGGCTAAAAGGTAGATAGGCTAAATGATAGATAGGCTAAAAGGTGGATAGGCTAAAAGGTAGATAGTCTAAATGATAGATAGGCTAAAAGGTGGATAGGCTAAAAGGTGGATAGGCTAAAAGGTGGATAGGCTAAAAGGTAGATAGGCTAAAAGGTGGATAGGCTAAATGATAGATAGGCTAAAAGGTGGATAGGCTAAATGATGAATAGGCTAAATGATGAATAGGCTAAATGATAGATAGGCTAAAAGGTGGATAGGCTAAATGATAGATAGGCTAAAAGGTAGATAGGCTAAATGATAGATAGGCTTAAAGATTGGTTAAAAGGTACATAGGCTAAAAGATGGATAGGCTAAAAGATGGATAGGCTAAAAGGTAGATAGGCTAAAAGGTAGATAGGCTAAAAGGTAGATAGGCTAAATGATAGATAGGCTAAAAGGTGGATAGGCTAAATGATGAATAGGCTAAATGATGAATAGGCTAAATGATAGATAGGCTAAAAGGTGGATAGGCTAAATGATAGATAGGCTAAAAGGTAGATAGGCTAAATGATAGATAGGCTAAATGATAGATAGGCTAAAAGGTGGATAGGCTAAAAGGTAGATAGGCTAAATGATAGATAGGCTAAAAGGTGGATAGGCTAAAAGGTAGATAGTCTAAATGATAGATAGGCTAAATGATAGATAGGCTAAAAGGTGAATAGGCTAAAGGGTAGATAGGCTAAAAGGTAGATAGGCTAAAAGGTAGATAGGCTAAAAGATGGATAGGCTAAAAGGTGAATAGGCTAAATGATAGATAGGCTAAATGATAGATAGGCTAAATGATAGATAGGCTAAACGATAGGTAGACTAAAAGGTAGGTTAAAAGGTACATAGGCTAAATGATAGATAGGCTAAAAAGTAGATAGGCTAAAAAGTAGATAGGCTAAAAGGTGGATAGGCTAAATGATAGGTAGGCTAAAACATAGGCTAAAAGGTAGATAGGTAGTATGTAGGTATTGTGTATTACTGGGTCCACATCACACATTTCATTGTAGATAGAAACGGAAAACTGTAAAAAAATGTAAATTGTGGTTGCTGTGTATTACAGACTTCAAATTCCCTGACTTTGCTGGAAAGTCAAAGATTAACACTACTTCAGGAAATGAAATTAAAGTATGGTAGTTTGTGAGAATGTATGGCGGAGTTTTACAAGTTTACTGTCAACTAAATATTATGTACTTTTAACCCTTTCCAGCCCAAATTGTTTTGCTACTTATGCTGGTCTTCCTCTAATTCATAAAACCGGTTTTCATGTAGACATAAAGGATTGCCTCAAGCAATTGACTTTAAAAGCCCATAACGGTCAAAGATGTTATGTTTACTGTCTATGGCGCAGTCTAGGTTTAGGTAGGTAGGCTAAAAGAGGCTAAAAGGTGGATAGGCTAAAAGGTAGATAGTCTAAATGATAGATAGGCTAAATGATAGATAGGCTAAAAGGTGGATAGGCTAAAAGGTGGATAGGCTAAAAGGTGGATAGGCTAAAAGGTAGATAGGCTAAATGATAGATAGGCTAAAAGGTGGATAGGCTAAATGATGAAAGATAGGCTAAATGATAGGTAAGCTGAAAGATAGGCTAATAGGTACATAGGCTAAAAGATGGATAGGCTAAAAGATTGGTTAAAAGGTACATAGGCTAAAAGATGGATAGGCTAAAAGATGGATAGGCTAAAAGGTAGAAAGGCTAAAAGGTGGATAGGCTAAAAGGTGGATAGGCTAAAAGGTAGATAGGCTAAATGATAGATTGGCTAAATGATGAATAGGCTAAATGTTGAATAGGCTAAATGATAGATAGGCTAAAAGGTGGATAGGCTAAATGATAGATAGGCTAACTGATAGATAGGCTAAAAGGTGGATAGGCTAAAAGGTAGATAGGCTAAATGATAGATAGGCTAAAAGGTGGATAGGCTAAAAGGTAGATAGTCTAAATGATAGATAGGCTAAAAGGTGGATAGGCTAAAAGGTGGATAGGCTAAAAGGTGGATAGGCTAAAAGGTGGATAGGCTAAATGATAGATAGGCTAAAAGGTGGATAGGCTAAATGATGAATAGGCTAAATGATGAATAGGCTAAATGATAGATAGGCTAAAAGGTGGATAGGCTAAATGATAGATAGGCTAAAAGGTAGATAGGCTAAATGATAGATAGGCTTAAAGATTGGTTAAAAGGTACATAGGCTAAAAGATGGATAGGCTAAAAGATGGATAGGCTAAAAGGTAGATAGGCTAAAAGGTGGATAGGCTAAAAGGTAGATAGGCTAAATGATAGATAGGCTAAAAGGTGGATAGGCTAAATGATGAATAGGCTAAATGATAGATAGGCTAAAAGGTAGATAGGCTAAATGATAGATAGGCTAAATGATAGATAGGCTAAAAGGTGGATAGGCTAAAAGGTAGATAGGCTAAATGATAGATAGGCTAAAAGGTGGATAGGCTAAAAGGTAGATAGTCTAAATGATAGATAGGCTAAATGATAGATAGGCTAAAAGGTGAATAGGCTAAAGGGTGGATAGGCTAAAAGGTAGATAGGCTAAAAGGTAGATAGGCTAAAAGATGGATAGGCTAAAAGGTGAATAGGCTAAATGATAGATAGGCTAAATGATAGATAGGCTAAATGATAGATAGGCTAAACGATAGGTAGACTAAAAGGTAGGTTAAAAGGTACATAGGCTAAATGATAGATAGGCTAAAAAGTAGATAGGCTAAAAGGTGGATAGGCTAAATGATAGGTAGGCTAAAACATAGGCTAAAAGGTAGATAGGTAGTATGTAGGTATTGTGTATTACTGGGTTCACATCACACATTTCATTGTAGATAGAAACGGAAAACTGTAAAAAAATGTAAATTGTGGTTGCTGTGTATTACAGACTTCAAATTCCCTGACTTTGCTGGAAAGTCAAAGATTAACACTACTTCAGGAAATGAAATTAAAGTATGGTAGTTTGTGAGAATGTATGGCGGAGTTTTACAAGTTTACTGTCAACTAAATATTATGTACTCTTAACCCTTTCCAGCCCAAATTGTTTTGCTACTTATGCTGGTCTTCCTCTAATTCATAAAACCGGTTTTCATGTAGACATAAAGGATTGCCTCAAGCAATTGACTTTAAAAGCCCATAACGGTCAAAGATGTTATGTTTACTGTCTATGGCGCAGTCTAGGTTTAGGTAGGTAGGCTAAAAGATAGGCTAAATGATAGGTAAGCTGAAAGATAGGCTAATAAGTACATAGGCTAAATAATAGATAGGCTTAAAGATTGGTTAAAAGGTACATAGGCTAAAAGATAGATAGGCTAAATGGTGGATAGGCTAAATGATAGATAGGCTAAAAGGTGGATAGGCTAAAAGGTAGATAGGCTAAATGATAGATAGGCTAAAAGGTCGATAGGCTAAATGATACATAGGCTAAAAGGTGGATAGGCTAAATGATAGATAGGCTAAATGATAGATAGGCTAAAAGGTGGATAGGCTAAAAGGTAGATAGGCTAAATGATACATAGGCTAAAAGGTGGATAGACTAAATGATAGATAGGCTAAAAGGTGGATAGGCTAAAAGGTGGATAGGCTCAAAGGTGGATAGGCTAAAAGGTTGATAGGCTAAATGGTAGATAGGCTAAAAGGTAGATAGGCTAAATGATAGATAGGCTAAAGGGTGGATAGGCTAAAAGGTAGATAGGCTAAATGATACATAGGCTAAAAGGTGGATAGACTAAATGATAGATAGGCTAAAAGGTGGATAGGCTAAATGATAGATAGGCTAAAAGATGGATAGGCTAAAAGGTAGATAGGCTAAATGATGGATAGGCTAAAAGGTGGATAGGCTAAATGATAGATAGGCTAAAAGGTGGATAGGCTAAAAGGTGGATAGGCTAAATGATAGATAGGCTAAAAGGTGGATAGGCTAAATGATAGGTAGGCTAAAAGGTAGGTTAAAAGGTACATAGGCTAAATGATAGATAGCCTAAAAGGTAGCCTAAAAGGTGGATAGGCTAAATGATAGGTAGGATAAAAGAAAGATGGGCTAAAAGGTAGACAGGCTAAAAGATAGATAGGCTAAATGATAGATAGGCTAAAAGATAGCCTAAAAGGTGGATAGGCTAAAAAGTAGATAGGCTAAATGATAGGATAAAAGATATTTAGGCGAGAATATAGGCTAAAATATAGATAGGCTAAATGATAGGTTGGCTAAAACATAGGCTAAAAGGTAGATAGGTAGTATGTAGGTATTGTGTATTACTGGGTCCACATCACACATTTCATTGTAGATAGAAACGGATAACTAAAAAAATGTAAATTAAGGTTGCTGTGTATTACAGACTTCAAATTCCCTGACTTTGCTGGAAAGTCAAAGATTAACACTACCTCAGGAAATGAAATTAAAGTATGGTAGTTTGTGAGAATGTATGGCGGAATTTTACAAGTTTACTGTCAACTAAATATTATGTACTTTTAACCCTTTCCAGCCCAAATTGTTTTGCTACTTATGCTGGTCTTCCTCTAATTCATAAAACCGGTTTTCATGTAGACATAAGGGATTGCCTCAAGCAATTGACCTTAAAAGCCCATAACGGTCAAAGATGTTATGTTTACTGTCTATGGCGCAGTCTAGGTTTAGGTAGGTAGGCTAAAAGATAGGCTAAATGATAGGTAAGCTGAAAGATAGGCTAATAGGTACATAGGCTAAATAATAGATAGGCTTAAAGATTGGTTAAAAGGTACATAGGCTAAAAGATGGATAGGCTAAAAGATGGATAGGCTAAAAGGTAGATAGGCTAAAAGGTAGATAGGCTAAAAGGTGGATAGGCTAAAAGGTGGATAGGCTAAAAGGTGGATAGGCTAAAAGGTGGATTGGCTAAATGATGAATAGGCTAAATGTTGAATAGGCTAAATGATAGATAGGCTAAAAGGTGGATAGGCTAAATGATAGATAGGCTAAAAGGTGGATAGGCTAAAAGGTAGATAGTCTAAATGATAGATAGGCTAAAAGGTGGATAGGCTAAAAGGTGGATAGGCTAAAAGGTAGATAGGCTAAAAGGTGGATAGGCTAAAAGGTGGATAGGCTAAATGATAGATAGGCTAAAAGGTGGATAGGCTAAATGATGAATAGGCTAAATGATGAATAGGCTAAATGATGAATAGGCTAAAAGGTGGATAGGCTAAATGATAGATAGGCTAAAAGGTAGATAGGCTAAATGATAGATAGGCTTAAAGATTGGTTAAAAGGTACATAGGCTAAAAGATGGATAGGCTAAAAGATGGATAGGCTAAAAGGTAGATAGGCTAAAAGGTAGATAGGCTAAAAGGTAGATAGGCTAAAAGGTGGATAGGCTAAAAGGTGGATAGGCTAAAAGGTAGATAGGCTAAATGATAGATAGGCTAAAAGTTGGATAGGCTAAATGATGAATAGGCTAAATGATGAATAGGCTAAATGATAGATAGGCTAAAAGGTGGATAGGCTAAATGATAGATAGGCTAAAAGGTAGATAGGCTAAATGATAGATAGGCTAAATGATAGATAGGCTAAAAGGTGGATAGGCTAAAAGGTAGATAGGCTAAATGATAGATAGGCTAAAAGGTGAATAGGCTAAAAGGTGGACAGGCTAAAAGGTAGATAGGCTAAATGATAGATAGGCTAAAGGGTGGATAGGCTAAAAGGTAGATAGGCTAAATGATACATAGGCTAAAAGGTGGATAGGCTAAAAGGTGGATAGGCTAAAAGGTGGATAGGCTAAATGGTAGATAGGCTAAAAGGTAGATAGGCTAAAAGGTGAATAGGCTAAATGATAGATAGGCTAAATGATAGATAGGCTAAAAGGTGGATAGGCTAAATGATAGATAGGCTAAAAGGTGGATAGGCTAAATGATAGATAGGCTAAAAGATAGCCTAAAAGGTGGATAGGCTAAAAAGTAGATAGGCTAAAAAGTAGATAGGCTAAAAGGTGGATAGGCTAAATGATAGGTAGGCTAAAACATAGGCTAAAAGGTAGATAGGTAGTATGTAGGTATTGTGTATTACTGGGTCCACATCACACATTTCATTGTAGATAGAAACGGAAAACTGTAAAAAAATGTAAATTGTGGTTGCTGTGTATTACAGACTTCAAATTCCCTGACTTTGCTGGAAAGTCAAAGATTAACACTACTTCAGGAAATGAAATTAAAGTATGGTAGTTTGTGAGAATGTATGGCGGAGTTTTACAAGTTTACTGTCAACTAAATATTATGTACTTTTAACCCTTTCCAGCCCAAATTGTTTTGCTACTTATGCTGGTCTTCCTCTAATTCATAAAACCGGTTTTCATGTAGACATAAAGGATTGCCTCAAGCAATTGACTTTAAAAGCCCATAACGGTCAAAGATGTTATGTTTACTGTCTATGGCGCAGTCTAGGTTTATGTAGGTAGGCTAAAATATAGGCTAAATGATAGGTAAGCTGAAAGATAGGCTAATAAGTACATAGGCTAAATAATAGATAGGCTTAAAGATTGGTTAAAAGGTACATAGGCTAAAAGATAGATAGGCTAAATGGTGGATAGGCTAAATGATAGATAGGCTAAATGATAGATAGGCTAAAAGGTGGATAGGCTAAAAGGTAGATAGGCTAAATGATAGATAGGCTAAAAGGTCGATAGGCTAAATGATAGATAGGCTAAATGATAGATAGGCTAAAAGGTGGATAGGCTAAAAGGTAGATAGGCTAAATGATAGATAGGCTAAAAGGTGGATAGGCTAAAAGGTAGATAGGCTAAATGATAGATAGGCTAACAGATAGGGTAAAAGGTGGATAGGCTCAATGATAGGTAGGATAAAAGATAGATAGGCTAAAAGATAAATAGGCTAAATGATAGATAGGCTAAAAGATAGCCTAAAAGGTAGATAGGATAAATGATAGATAGGCTAAACGATAGATAGGCTAAATGATAGATAGGCTAAAAGGTGGATAGGCTAAATGATAGGTAGGATAAAAGATAGGTAGGCTAGAAGATAGGCTAAAAGATAAATAGGCTAAATGATAGATAGGCTAAAAGATAGCCTAAAAGGTAGATAGGATAAATGATAGATAGGCTAAATGATAGGTAGGATAAAAGATAGCCTAAAAGATAGGCTAAAAGGTGGATAGGCTAAAAGTTCGATAGGCTAAATGATAGGTTGGCTAAAAGATAGATAGGCTAAAACATTGCCTAAAAGATAGCCTAAATGGTGGATAGGCTAAATGATAAGACTAAAAGGTGGATAGGCTAAAAGATAGAGTAAAAGGAGGATAGGCTAAAAGGTAGATAGGCCATCAGATAGGATAAAAGTTAGATAGGCTAAAAGGTGGATAGGCTAAATGATAGGTAGGCTAAAAGGTGGATAGGCTAAATGATAGGTAGGCTAAAAGATAGATAGGCTAAAAGGTGGATAAGCAAGATAGGCTAAAAGGTGGATCAGCAAGATAGGCTAAAAGGTGGATAGGCTAAATGATAGGTAGGCTAAAAGGTAGATAGACTAAATGAGAGATAGCCTAAAAGATAGTATAAATGATAGGTAGCCTAAAAGGTAGATAGGTATTGTTTATTACTGGGTCCACATCACGCATTTCATTGGAGATAGAAACGGAAAACTGTAAAAAAATGTAAACTATGGTTGCCATGTATTACGGACTTCAAATTCCCTGACTTTGCAGGAAAGTGAAAGATTAACACTACTTCAGGAAATGAAATTAAAGTAAGGTAGTTTGTGAGAAATTATGGCGGAATTTTACAAGTTTACTGTCAACTAAATATTATGTGTAATTGACTGGGAGTGCTTTTAACCCTTTCCAGCCCAAATTGTTTAGCTATTTATGCTGGTCTTCCTCTAATTCATAAAACAGGTTTTCATGTAGACATAAAGGATTGCCTCAAGCAATTGACCTTAAAAGCCCATAACGGTCAAAGATGTTATGTTCACAGTCTATGACGCAGTCTACGTTTAGGTAGGTAGGATAAAAGATAGGTTAAAAGGTACATAGGCTAAATGATAGGTAGGATAAAAGATAGGTTAAAAGGTACATAGGCTAAATGATAGGTAGGCTAAAAGGTGGATAGGCTAAATGATACATCGGCTAAATGATAGGTGGGCTAAAAGATGGGTTAAAAGGTGGATAAGCTAAATGATAGGTAGGCTAAAAGATAGGTTAAAAGGTACATAGGCTAAATGATAGGAAGGATAAAAGATAGGTTAAAAGCTACATAGGCAAAATGATAGGTAGGCTAAATGATACATCGGCTAAATGATTGGTGGGCTAAAAGATAGGTTAAAGGGTACATAGGCTAAATGAGAGGTAGGCTAAAAGATATGTGGGCTAAAAGATAGGCTAAAAGGTGGATAAGCTAAATGATAGGTTGGCTAAAAGATAGACTAAAAGATAGGTAGGCTAATAGGGACATAGGCTAAATGATAGGTAGGCTAAAAGATAGGTAGGGGAAACGGTAAGTAGGCTAAAGGATAGGTAGGAAGGCAAAAGGTAGGTAGCCTAAAAGATAGGCTAAGAGGTAGGTAGGCTAAAAGATAGACTAAAAGGTGGATAGGCTAAATGATAGGTAGCCGAAAAGGTACGCTGATGACCTAGAAGTTGAGCGCCCTTAAACCAAACCAAACCGAAAAGGTAGATAGGCTAAATGATAGATAGGCTAAAAGATAGATAGGCTAAAAGATAGGCTAAAAGGTGGATAGGCTAAATGATACGTAGGATAAAAGAGAGATAGGCTAGCAGATAGGCTAAAAGATAGATAGCCTAAACGATAGGTAGTCTAAAAGGTGGATAGGCTAAAAGATAGATAGCCTAAACGATAGGTAGTGTAAAAGGTGGATAGGCTAAATGATAGGTAGGATAAAAGAGAGATAGGCTAGCAGATAGGCTAAAAGATAGATAGCCTAAACGATAGGTAGTCTAAAAGATAGATAGGCTAAATGAGAGGTAGACTAAAAGGTGGATAGGCTAAATGATAGACTAAAAGGTAGATAGGCTAAATGATAAGTAGGCTAAAAGATAGACTAAGGTGGATAGGCGAAATGAGAGGTAGGCTAAAAGATAGGCTAAAAGGTGGATAGGCTAAATGATAGGTAGGCTAGAAGATAGGCTAAATGATAGGTAGGATAAAAGATAGATAGGCTAAATCATAGATAGGCTAAAAGATAGGTTAAAGGTAGATAGCCTAAACGATAGGTAGGCTAAAAGGTGGATGGGCAAGATAGGCTAAATGATATGTAGGCTAAAGGTAGATAGGCTAAATGATAGGTAGGATAAAAGATAGGCTAAAAGGTAGATAGGCTAAAAGTTGGATAGGCCAAAAGGTGGATGGGCAAGATAGGCTAAAAGTGAATAGGCTAAATGATAGGTAGGCTAAAAGGTAGATAGGTAGTAGGTAGGTATTGTTTATTACTGGGTCCACATCACACATTTCATTGGAGATAGAAACGGAAAACTGATACACAAATGTAAATTGTGGTTGCCATGTATTTCAGACTTCAAATTCCCTGACTTTGCAGGAAAGTCAAAGATTAACGCTACTTCAGGAAATGAAATTAAAGTAAAGTAGTTTGTGAGAATGTATGGCGGAATTTTACAAGTTTACTGTCAACTAAATATTATGTGTAATTGACTGGGAGTGCTTTTAACCCTTTCCAGCCCAAATTGTTTTGCTACGTATGCTGGTCTTCCTCTAATCCATAAAACAGGTTTTCATGTAGACATAAAGGATTGCCTCAAGCAATTGACCTTAAAAGCCCATAACGGTCAAAGATGTTATGTTCACAGTCTATGCCGCAGTCTACGTTTAGGTAGGTAGGATAAAAGATAGGTTAAAAGGTACATAGGCTAAATGATACATGGGCTAAAAGGTGGATAGGCTAAATGATACATCGGCTAAATGATAGGTAGGCTAAAAGGTGGATAGGCTAAATGATAGGTAGACTAAAAGATAGGCTAAAAGGTAGGAAGGTAGACAGGTTAAAAGATAGGTAGGGGAAAATGTAGGTAGCCTAAAGGATAGACTAAAAGGTGGATAGGCTAAATGATAGGTAGGCGAAAAGTTAGGCTATAAGGTAGGCTAATAGGTACATAGGCTAAATGATAGGTAGGCTAAAAGATAGACTAAAAGGTACATGGGCTAAAAGGTAGATAGGCTAACAGATAGGTTAAATGATAGGTAGGATAAAAGGTGGATGGGCAACATAGGCTAAAAGGTGGATAGGCTAAATGATAGGCTAAACGATAGTCTAAAAGGTGGATAGGCCAAAAGGTAGTTAGGCTAAAAGATAGGCTAAATGGTGGATAGACTTAAAGATAGACTAAAAGGTGGATAGGCTAAAAGGTAGATAGGTTAAATGATAGGTAAAAGGTACATGGGCTAAATGATGGGTAGGCTAAAAGGTAGATAGGCTAAATGATAGATAGGCTAAAAGGTGGATAGGCTAAATGATAGGTAGGATAAAAGATAGATACGCTAAAAGGTAGATAGGGTAAATGATAGGCTAAAAGGTGGATAGGCTAAATGACAGGTAGGCTAAAAGATATGGTAAATGGTAAGTAGTCTAAGGGATAGGTAGGCTAAAACATAGGCTAAGAGGTAGGTAGGCTAAAAGATAGATTAGGCTAAAAGGTAGGTAGCCTAAAAGACAGGCTAAAATATAGGTAAGCTAAAAGATAGGCTAAGAGGTAAGTAGGCTAAAGGATAGGTAGGCTATAAGGTAGGTAGCCTAAAAGATAGGCTAAAGGATAGGTAGGCTAAAAGGTAGTTAGGCTAAGTAAATAGGTAGGTAAATTTGTAGTTTGGTAAATAGGTAAGTGGGTGTGTATGTAGGTAGATAGGTAAATAGGTATTGTTTATTACTAGGTCCACATCACACATTTCATTGTAGACAGAAACAGAAAACTGATAGCCAAATGTAAATTTTGATTGCCGTGTATTACAGACTTCAAATTCCCTGAATTTGCAGGAAAGTCAACACTACTTCAGGAAATGAAATTAAAGTATGGTAGTTTGTGAGAATGTATGGCGGAATTTTACAAGTTTACTGTCAACTAAATATTATGTGTAATTGACTGAGAGTGCTTTAAACCCTTTCCAGCCCAAATTGTTTTGCTACTTATGCTGGTCTTCCTCTAATTCATAAAACAGGTTTTCATGTAGACATAAAGGATTGCTGCAAGCAATTAACCTTAAAAGCCCATATGATCAAAGATGTTATGTTCCCAGTCCTCACAAGTCTGTTACATGCCGCAGTCAACGTTTACATCCTCTAAACTGATCAGTGCATGATGTTATGTGGAAGAAAATGAAATTGCATAGCTGTAAAATCAACTGTTGCATGCAATAAAAGCAGAGGATAAATTGTTTAGGGCTGAATTTGCTGCTAACATGCTACAAAGAATTGATGATGTTTGAGATATCATCTTGTCCAATGAGGCTACATTCCATGTAAATAGTTGTATTAGCACAATTGCATAATTTAGACCTTAGAAAATCCACATCCAAGAATCTCCTAAGGAGAATGTTGGGTGCAGTCTTATGTACAAGATTTTTGGTCCATTCTTTTTGTTGATGAAAGAAAATTAACTCCATTACATACTGGACATGCTGCAGAAATTTCTATTTCGTCAAGTCAAGCAAGTGGAAATGTGGTTGCAAATAATCTTTCAAGAAAATGCAGCTCTGTGCCATTTTGCAAACCATGTCCAAGAAAAGTTAAATAATAAATTTCTAGAATGATGGATTGGCAGAAATGGACCCATCTCATGGCCAGCTAGAAGTTCAGATCTTACTCCATTAGAGGCTATGTCAAGAATGAGTGAAAAAATTGACAATATTACACATCTAAAAGCATTACACCAGATGTTCTTGCTAGAGCATGGGCTGAAGTTAGACCTCAGTTGTGTAGCGATAATTTTATTTATAAACTATTTGAGTTACTGAATTAATGGAAAGTACTTTCAATCAATTACACACAACAGTTAATTCACAGTGAATTAGTAAAACCTCGCCAAACATTACTGGAAAGACCCAACTTCAAACAGTAAGAGTGGACATCCCAGAGATTGTTCATACCACTAAAACAGTTATTGAAACAAATTATGTGTTACATTATTTATTTATGCCAACAAACTTACTGTTGGTGTTTTTAAACACACAAGCCGTGTGTGGGCAAAGTTTGAGAGGTAGAACTGGAACTTAACCCTTTAATGCCTGGTGTGTCTTATAAGATACATAAGCTTTTTTTCCTATTTGTATTAGTTTTAACTTTTTTTCTGCTATATTCTTGCTATACTGTCTGTCACCAATTAAAAATACATATTTGAGACGGTTTGAATTGAAAAAAGTATTTTTTTTACAATTTATATTGTAGTGTTTTTTTTTGTTGTAAAGAAATGAAGCAAAATCCATGCAACCGGAGTCAAATGATACCCCGTCACCATCCACGCATGCCATCACACCGATTATTTTACGTGGGCCCTCCCCATCCTTTACCACAGGCACATTTGACTGCGGTTGCCGAGACTCAAACTCACAAACTCAGGCTTTGAGTGCATGGCCAGTGCACGTGTTGCCTTAACGATCATAGCTATCCAGCAGGCTGAAATTCCCCAGACCGCCTAATCTAAACCTGTTTCGAATAAGAGGAAGAACGGCATATGTAGCAAAATAATTCAGGCATGAAAGGGTTAAAAATTCAATGCCACAACTTGGATGTGTTACATTTTTATATGTTATACTCATGGTTTATCACAGACAATTCAACATATACATATTTAAGAGGTAGAACTGGAACTTAATTCAATGCCACAACTGGGATTTGAACCACAGAAATACCAGGAGAAATACGAACTAACTTGAGAATTTAATGCCATTCTGGCAGTTTGTCACAATAGCTCAGTGGTTAGAGCATCCGCCCGGCAAGCGGAAGGTCTGTGGTTCAAATCCCAGTTGTGGCATTGAATTTTTAAGTTCCAGTTCTACCTCTTAAACTTTGCCCACACACGGCTTGTGTGTTTAAAAACACCAACAGTAAGTTTGTTGGCATAAATAAATAATAATATACATATTTGTTTGGTAAAGTAGTAATTTGTTTTTCTATTTTATTGCTTGTATTTCTTGTACTAGCTGTATCAAATTGCAACAACAATGTATCAAATAAGAAAAAAAAAATAGTCTGTGTGTTTATAAAATCTTAGTATATTGTATAATGTGTGAGTTTTGAAATGATAATAAATGAGCTTTATGTTGGCAGCAACTGAAAAAGGAGAGGAGTAATGGCTAAAGCTATCTACCGAGAGCGAGCAAGCGCTAGCTAGCTGGAAATGGAACCTGGTACGAGGAAGTAAGTACTACTCCAAAATAATTAGTAGGTACTTCTTATTTTATTACATAACCTCACTTTAAAAACAAATGTTAGGTGCATTCTCTTTAATTGTAGAATTTAAGCATGGGAGTGTTATAATCTTCTAAAAAAATGGTTCATTCTCTTCAAGAATGAAGTATGAATTTTTTGTAATTCATGAGCTATGTTGAATTATGGTTTTTACAGTAAATTTTTCTCATATAGGTGCAGCTTGTGTGTGTTATTTGTGTTTTATGCATGTACTCACTTTCACTGGTGCAGAAACACAATCTTCTCTCTTTCTTTCCAGACAACAAATCTTCCTGTGTAAGTTCTGTGGACCTGAAACCAAGCAAACAAGTTCATATAAGCACATGCTCAATTTTCCTTTGTTTCTGAGGAACAGTCATCCAGATAAACAAGCCACACATAATCTTCTTCTCCATTCCTGATGGCAGTTGATGTAATAAACTAAACAATTTCACTACACAAAGGCATAAAACACAACTTTTATTTGTTATTTTGTATGTAACTATTTGATGTAGGATTTTAGGCTACTTGGCTACCTATTTTTTCTGTGTGTGAATAAACTGTAACTTATCTTCATGTTATATGTACAAGTGTGAATGTAATAGCATAATAGCATTTCTATTTCAAACCTGAACAAAATTGAATCACTCATTTGTCGAAGAGTAAGTAGAGAAAACAGTGTGAATGTGATATATAGCATGTCCATTTCAAAGATACAGAAAATTGTATGATTTATTTTTAGATGAGTGAGTAGAGAAAACACTGTGAGTGTAATACGTAGCATTTCTATTTGAAACATACAGAAAATTGTATGACTTATTAGTAGAAGAGTGGGTAGAGGGATCTGAATGTGTTACCTAAAAGTGGATAAAGAAAACGGTATGAATGTAATAGCATGTCTATATTAAACATACACAAAACTGTATTACTTATTTGTAAAAGAGTGATTAGAGAAAGGGATGTGAATACGTTACCTAAAAGTGAGTAGAGAAAACAGTGTAAATGTAACAGCATTTCTATTTCAAACATACAGAAAATTGTATGGCTTATTTGTAGAAGAATGGGTATAGAGAGATGTGAATGTGTTACCTAAAACTGAGTAGAGAAAATAGTGTGAAAGTAATAGTATTTCTATTTGAAGCATACTGAAAATTGTATCACTTATTTGTAGAAGAGTGAGTATAGAAAGATGTGAATGTGTTACCTAAAGGTGAGTAGAGAAAATAGCGTGAATGTAATACATAGCATTTCTACTTCAAATGTATAGAAAATAGTATGACTTGTTTGTAAAAAGGTGAGTATAGAAAGTGAAGTGAATGCATTACCTATAAGTGAGTAGAGAAAATATTGTGACTGTAATAGTATTTCTATTTCAAACATACAGAAAATTGTATGACTTATTTGTAGAAGAGTGAGTAGAGAAAACAGTGTGAGTGTGCTATATGGCACTTCTATTTCAAACATACAGAAAATTGACTTATTTGTAGAACAGTGAGTACAGAAACAGGTATGAATGTGTTACCTTAAAGTGACTAGAGAAAACTGTGAATGTAATATATAACATTTCTATTTCAAACATACAGAAAATCGTATGACTTATTTCCAGAAGAGTGAATATGAATGTGTTAGCCAAAAGTAAGAAGAGAATACAGTGTAAATGTTATACGTCGCACTTCTATTTCGAACATGCACAAAATTGTATGAGTTATTTGTAGAAGAGTTTGCAGCTTTAAACCCAATGGAGGGCAAATAATTTTTGGGGGCATAAAAATCCTTAGTATGTGTTCCTTGAGAAGGGAACTCAAGTCGTTGGTACCGTGTTGCAGATTTACAGCAGATAAAAGGACCTAACCTCAACCTGATAAAGAGACCTCTGACCTTTCACTGGCAATATAGAATGGGACATCGAGAACCACACAGTTATAGTGTGTCCGTAAACACTCAAAAATCAATTTTCCATTTTAAAGAATTTCATTACAAGTTTAAGGCAGGCTGTGAAAAATATTCTTTATGCAATTGCAGCATTAAAATAGCTTATTAAGATGGCATAAGTCGCGTGAAATTACCCTATTTGTGGCACCAGTCAAAAAATGAATAGCATAATAGCCATGGCAGCAAGACAGCAATTACATAATTATCTCCAATGTGCCTATAAGAAAACCTGAAACTGTCACTCTCACAAACACTCATTTGTTTTCCCCACTCACAAAACTTTTGATATTCTTTAATCCATATCTTCAATTGTTTTATCATTATCTTCTATTTTCCCTATAAGTGTTAAAACAAATGAAACAGCAACCATATTCTGACACACATTTCTGATCTCTGATACATTATAAATTCTCATTGAGGAAATTGATTAATTTTGCAAATTTTAATACTAAAATTAAATAAAAAGTTGTAACATGTGTGTAAGTGCGTGAGCCAAAGCAAATGCGCTGAACATATGCTCGTGTCACAATCACTCGGATCATACACTAGTTACATAGATCACTATTTAACAAATTTACCATCCACTAGTGATTGTATGAATATGAAATACATATTAGTTTTCAAATCATGTAAATTATATACTAATTGTGGTATATACGCCATCAATCTGCTTATTTATAATGCATGAAGCATCATCACATTGTATAACACTTAAGAATAGATACCGTGTTTGTTTGTTTCATGGATCTGAGGAACACACTTCAACTCAAGAGGAAGCCCCACAATGGACTGCAACACCAACATTAGTGTCAATTGTATTTATTTTTATTTATCACATTGTAAAATGTAGTATATGTAGAAATGTAATCATGTATTATTTTCATTTTGATGAAGCCATGAATTCATTGTATTTCTTAATGTGAATAAATTCTATTGTATTTTAATGTTTCATTACATTTTTTCATGCAAAATGAAAGATAAAAGTATTAATTTTCTGGGGCTACTGTGCATTGCTGGGAAAAGTGCAGCAAGCTGAAAGGAGACTATGTGGAGGAATAAAGGTGTTTTATCCCAAAATGTGTTGTGCTTTCTTTGTTAGGTTGGGTACCTCTGGGACAGCAATCGTACTTTTGTTGCTGATTTGTTTTGTACTTTAGCACGTAGATTCACTTGTTTTCTGAGTGAAAATACCCTTATGGTATTGATTGCTGACTGCAGTAGAGCAACAAGTGTTAGCAGGTTGGCCCCATGACTTAGTTGGTAGAGCACCTGCTTGTTGTGCGTGTGAGGGGTCATTGGTTCAATTCCCGGCTGGTGGTGGCAGCAGTTTTCTCTAACCCTGAGTCTGTGTGAGTAGAAAAGAACTGTATACACCATTCAACATGTTCCAAAGGAAAAAGGCTGTCTATATGACCACTGTAGTTAAATCTAGAATATAAATGGAGGCATGTTTTCCATTGTTTCATTCATTGTTCACAAGATGTGAGTTTGCTGTACGAGGAGGATCTACACTTACGTCTGAGTACCACAGCATGTCACTAGAGCAGCCAAAACAAAATGGCACACCCCAGTGATAAAGTACAGTATCGTGCAGTAATTTTTCTGCATTTGAAAAGAAAACTAAACAAGTATTGCATTGTGAGCCAACTGAACAAAGAAAGTTCTTTACTAAGTAGTTCATTATTATTAGATGACAAGGTCAAACTGAAATGTATAGGAAAACCTGCTCCTGATCTATATAAATATACAACAAAAAAACCCTGATTTACCTTACTTCCAACATAACACTAGCAGCTCACACTATTCTACAATTGAAACTAGGACAAATTAGCAGTGAGAAGACATAGCATGAATAACATTGGAGGTAAATTGGCAACACTTGAAGCAGAAGAACATTTGCCAGGATGTTTACAGTACTGGAGTCAATCTCATTCATTCCACTAAGGCCTTGAGCTAATGGACAGGCAGTAACATGTTGATATGTTGCTCAGTAATCCATTTGTAAATTTTATGGTAGCTCATTATTTACTTGCGAAAAATATTCGTCTAAATGCAAATAATCAGGACAAGGTTGGAAAGGGTAGAATATGAACTACTAAACTTGCAGTCTCTGTCCAGCTGCTCTAACCACTGAGCTACCATGGCCAACATGATATTAAATTCTCCAACTCACTCACATTTTCTCCGGTAAAGCACACAAGGAGAGATAACACACAAACCTTAATGGTGACTTTGATATTGTAAGTACTTCAGTCCCAGGCTTATAGTTTAACCAACTATAAGGTCAATCAATGCAATTAACCACACAATAGTCGTGTGTAGGACAGGATTAGTTCTGTGTTGTCATTGTAGGTGGTGTTTAGTGCTACGCCATGTTGCAGTGAAAACAAATCACTGCTAGTGGCAGCGATGTGGTTCATTCAACCATTTCTTGGACATCACCTATATCATTGTTAAGGGACCTTAATTACCAATCTTTATAACAGCCAAATAAATTAAAAAGGAAGAAGATATATGTTGAACTTGCTCCATCAATACTTCGCTGAATGTATCACGTGGGTTTGACATTATATAGATTTCAACTGTGCCACCATCCCAAGCAATAGACAGTTAAAAACTTGACCAAGATTCCTTTCTTTCCTGTTCGCAGAACCTGGCAAAGCTTTGTGTTAATAGTAAACCTATGTTCTTGTTCTAGTTTACATTCCCGGTTATTACGAACCAATGTTGTCATTGACAATCTTATAAACTAAATGCTATCAATGAAAGTTTCTTACATGATAACTGTTCATTTCTTCTGTAAACTCGTTCACCAGTCCAGAACTTGAGCTCCACTTGTGGTATGGACAGACTGCTCCAACTCCCACATTGCTTTCTGGAAACATAAAAACATTTCACATATTTACTTACAACAGTTGAGAAACTTTACTTTCTGGCTCAATGCTGACTTTATTACACATATCAGCTACAATGATTAATAACTGGTAAACTGTAAGAGATAGGTCGCAAAGGCCCATAACTGGCCAAGAGGACTCGGTGCACTGACCACGTCCCATCCTCCAGTTCTGCACCCCACTCATGACGCCTGTAGTGGGGGATGCAGTGGCTGGGCAGTAAGCCTTGGCCTGTAACGGTTGTTACTCTAAGGGTTAGTTAGTCTGCAGGAGACAGGTCGTGAAGGCCACATAACTGGCCGGGAGGGCTTGGGGCACTGACCATGTCCCATCCTCCAATTCTGCACGCCACTCATGACGCCTGTAGTGGGGGACACAGCAGCTGGGCAGTAAGCCTTGGCCTTGGCTGTTACTCTAGCAGTCAGTTAATCTGCAGGAGGTAGACAAAGAGAGAGAGAGATAATCATGATGATAGCCGCCCTAACTAGGGTTTCCCAAAAGGATCGGCCTACTAAAATGTAATTAAACATTTGAATGTATTAACAGGATGGAAAGCATAATATTAAGTGAATTTAAAATGAATATAGAAAACAATTTTAGGAGATTAATGATATACAGGCTTGTCCCACTTGTAAAATATAATGCTCATTCGTTTGTTCATTTCCACAATTTCTGTCTTGTATTATGCTTTACTGTATGTGTCCAGAGTGATTGCTGCTGCCCAGAAGCAGCAATTTTCAGCTCTTTTACAATGCTGTATTACAAAGAATGATTAAAGTTGATGTTAGACTTATTTATCTTTGATTAGTTTTAAACAAAGTGATTGCACTCTGATCTCAGTTCATATTCTGACCTTAAATCAAATCTGATCTCCAGTCAGCAATATTTATGCAAGTAGGTTTAACATAAGTTTGTACGATCTTCCCCCTTCTACAGAAGTTATTCACACTTACTAATTCTTTTGGGAAGCACTATATTTTCACCTTTCTACATAACCCAAAACTTTAATGCTAGGATTTTACTGTAAAACACTGTAAAACAATGCACAGAAGAGCTTAAAATATATTGGAAAACTTAATTAGATATCACAAGTAAAACCAAACTAAAAATGCATTTGCACACAACTCTGATATCTATGTAGTTATCTAACAGTTAAAAGTCTCCTGCAGCTCCTAACTGAACTGGGTCACTACTTCTCAATCAAGTACTTCCTTAACTGTCCCCTCAAGAACCAAACAAGGCTGTGTGCACCCCGGATCACGTCTCCCACTTAATAAGCAGCCGTGCTACCACTGCACTAAACAAACAATCCATTTTTCTATTTACTTCATGTTAATTGAGATAAATATTTGCAGAAATAGTTTCATAACGTATTTCTTTGTAAATGCAAGAAGCATAGAGCAAAATGAGGTAATGTTGCCAAATACAGGCTTAGGGACCACATAACACAGGTGCCAATGTATGACAAATGAAAGTAATCAGTACTAATATCACATAGTTGCACGACGTGCGATGTTGGAATTGTATAGTTTGCAATGCGTATAAACAAATTAACCACATAATCACATAACCTGAAATGTGACTATACTTTGTAAATATACATTTATAAAAGAAATAGAGGTATAAGCCGTATAACCTGAAATAATTATAAAACATGCAGTTTTGTAATAGGAATATATCTTATAATGGATGTTTATGAAACAAGTACACAGTTTTATAAGAGTTACATGTGGCAGGTGATTGACAAAGGGAATGCTTTAAACATCAGATTTTACTGCAAAAAACTGTCACAAATTACTGCTGATTTCAACATTATTTGCAATGCAGATTTCCATTAATAACAACAGCTGAAGGCAATGAGGAAAAAGGAAATCGTCACTTCCTAACACTTTCTGCTAATGTTAAATCTCTTTATTTTCATTATTCCATTATTTAGTTTGCACTTCTATTCCACTGTTTCAGTTTTAGATTGCACTTCTGTTCCTTAGGTGTGTTCCTCTCTGATCCATAGTTGCCAACCTCTATGTCCAGCAGTGTATGCTGGATTTCTGACAATGAAGTCATTAATCCTCTTGCTCTCCAATATTTTTCAGTATATAGTGCCTGGTCAGAGCTTGAATGAGTTTTCCATAGAGGATAAATCACTTTTTTATGACCGGTGGGTGGGGCCTGTACAGTATCATGTTCTGATTGGTCAACATTATTTGGCGTGTTGTGCAAAGGAATACTTTTGTTCTTGCCTTCTTGTTTCTTCTGTAGTACTGGTATCCAGCCTTTGTTAAAGCAAAGGGTTTCTTCTTTGTGGTTGAAGTTATTTTTATGTTCATGGATTTCTATCCTCTCTCTTTGTAACCAGGCCAGGTAGCTGACGAAAGTGTCTTTGTAGTGTACATTGTCCAAATAATAGGGACTGCTGTGCCACTGTGTGCAGCATGGCAATGAGAATAAAACAATATGAAAGATACAACAGACTAGAATCACGGTGGCAGAACATTTCTTATTATTTGGACATGACACACTCTACAAAGACACCTCTGTCAGTTACCTCATCTGGTTACCAAGAGACAATAGAAATCCATAAACTTCACCACAAAGAAGAAACCCTTTACCTTAACAAAGCTTGGATACCAGTGCTACAGAAGAAACAAGAAGGCATATAAACTGGTCATATAAAAAGGGATTTATCCTCAACGGAAAACTCATTCTAGCTCTGACCAGTCACTGAATCAATTGTGCAGATGCCAAGTGTAGCCCCTAGTGAAACAAACCCACTAGACCACAGCCTACAAGTCCAGGTTGTATATTTAGCCACCAAGATGTCGGCCGTGAAAGCCTCGGCTTGTATATTGCTTTTGTAGGATTTAGAAGGCCTCTAAACATGTATTTTTGGCAAAATCATACATCAAATTTTTGTATGGAAGGCAATACTTCCACTATTTATTACAGGTGAGTATTAACTACAAGGCGTACAGTATTAGAAGGTACATGAGACGCAGTCAGAGAGGGTTTGCCTAGAGCAACTGTCCTATCATAGTCGTGCAGCGTTGCCTAGTTCCGAACGCACAGTACAAGCATGAGCAACAGAGATGTCTCTTTTTCATACGCCCAAAATGATTACTGGAAATTCAACATTTTAATATGCCTTGGTGTATGCGGCAAGAATTTTTAAGGCAGCCTGTACAAAGACCATTTTTCTACAGCGTATGGTTCTCGAGTTATCGCTTTGAGAATAAATAACTGACTCCCGTGTTTATGCTTATGTATGCAACTTCCAATCCTGCTTGTGTGCTTTATTCCTTTTCATTATGCAGTTACGGACTAAGAGATTACGAAGTGTCGTTAGGAACTGCGTATATTTAGTTCATAAATTAACTGACCACAGACCACTGCAGTCGCACACAGTTTCTTTAGTTCGGTTCAAGACCAATCTGTAACGCAAATTGTGCTTTGTGTAATTGTGACAATAAGCAGAAAATTTGCATGTTTAGATGCTAATGGCTTCATTGCCAGATGCAAGGCACTAGAAAACAACAACATTGTGTTTAGTGAAGTGTTAACAATGTTACTTTCAAAGCCTGGTGCCAGTGATGCATGTACTAAGGGTAAAATACTCCATTCTCAGGCCAGAATTATTTTTAAAGTGTACAGTTTTTTTAAGGAATTGGCATCTGAGGAAGTGCATGTAAATAAGTATGTTAATATTGAGTGTTACAGTTTATAATGTTATCATCATTATCCTTTGCTGAAGTTTACGTTCTGACAATTTGTGACACGACAAATGTTACTTTTGTCGTTCTCTCGCTGTAGATTCTGTTCTCTGGCACATCACTTGGCAGCAGTGCAGCCACTGTGTGCATGCATTGGTTCAGCTCATGTGCCTTCTAAAACCGTACGCCGTATAGTGTAAATCAATGTTAGCCAGCCATATTGTTTACATACCTAGAGTAAATGAAGATATCTGTCCATCTTCTTCATAGAAGAAACGGTCACCTCTTGTGAGACAATGAGAGAGACAAATGTTGGACCAACGAGAGCTCCAGGAAGAGCAAGCTCTGCCACAGCGCCCACAAAAAGATCAATCTCATCTACAGTGACTCAAGTCCTTTTATAACCTGTAATACAAAAGTAGGTAGTCAAATGTCAGAACAAACCTTGTAACTAGATAGGGGCAATTCCTGCGGTTGCTTAACAAGGAAGCATTTATATTTATTCACTAACTTCTGTAAAGGAATAGCTGCAGGAATGATTTTCTTGCTTCTATAAAAAAAGGAGTATGTTGCACTCACATGACTTTCTCTACTCACTCTTGTACAAACTATACTTACAAACACTTATTACTCTATCTACTTCATGTAAATTGAGGTAAATTTCACCTAAAGTTTCGTTTTCTCCTTGCAAGTCTAGTAGTTCAGCCAGAAATTAAGACAAGATTGAAACTTAACGTTAAACCTAGTTTTCATCTTGGCTACAATGCAAGATGGTATATATACTGGTACACCGTCATGTTAAAAAGGTGTTAGGACATCATAATGACATCACTGCAAACAACTGAATGCAGGCACACAAGAGCAGTGTTTTTGAGTTAATAGCAAAGTAACACCTATTATTTTTTATTTAGTTGATTACTTGTCTGTTACATTCAATTATGTAACTAATTTTAAATGAAGTGTTAACAATGCAATGGTAGTTGTACCTTGAAAAACAAATTTCTCATTCATTTCCTAGCCTGTTAATGTGAAAAAGAGCTGGAGGACGGCAGAGATTTACACATTATCACCTGCAGCAGAGTGTGCCAAATTTAAACATGCTCAAATAATGATATGAGAAGAGAAATATTAAAATTCTGCTCAACATCTTTTGTCAAATGAGCTTGCATAGGTAGTAGGCTTCAACATTAGCAGAGTTCTGTTTATATTAGAGGTGTGCATGCGACCTATTTTTTTTTCTCACCTCATTAGAATTGCCCCTGATCGCACAGGGAGCACGTGACATTATGAAAGAATGGTATTAATAAATAAGTAGCAGTTCATACACTTTTTTGTGAACACTATGAATACAGGCAACAAACTTGCATTTTAACTGACCCATCCACATATATAATTTGGCCTTCCACCCTACAGAATGCATATACAGAAAGTTACTCGTTGATAAGAGCCATGCTCACCTCCACATTCTCCCTAACTTCCTCTCCTCGCTGAAGAGTAGTGTTGGTCGTCTGGAAGAACTGCTGGTGTCATGCTGCTTGTGTCCCTGCTGGGCAGTAAACGGTGGTATAACCACTGGTGGTGGAGGTGGTGGATGCAGCACCCCGCTGTCATTTGGACGGTCTGGTCCTGAACAAACATAAAATACATTTGGTAAACTCAAGTCGTGGCAAGGAGAATCTAATTTCCTCAACTATGTAAATGAATAGGTGTCAACTATTCAACCCAAGAGAGATGTTTTCTGCTTGCCACCCCTACCGCAGTGTTTTAAATGACAATGAGCTCTCTTTAATATGCAATGTTTTATAGTTTGCACTCCATTCATTTTCTTTCCTAAATTTTCAGATTCTTTCTTATTTTTGTCTATTTTCTGTGCTAGTTCACCATTAATTTGCTCCCTACGTTGTTCTATTACCTGTTTCAAATCATTATTACCTTATTGATTATGGCTTCATGGATGATCTACCATGTCAAATTTACACACGTCAGGCTTACATGACCTTGTAGAACTGAATTCCAAAATAAACGACCATCTCAAAATACATGGCCTTCTTGAGAAACTGAAGAAAATTTATAAATTTAATATGGCTGATTACCTGTGAAGCCATAATTAATAACACTCACCGTGAAAGCTTCAAGTCTTGCACTATTACCTTGTTCTCCTTTTGGTTTTCTAAACTAAGCCTTCCTTCATTTCAATTTTTCTAACATCTACATCTACTTTCTCATAAGATTTTCTATCCATGTCTTCTTTACTAGCTTTTTCCCTTCTGTCGGGAATAAAAAAAATCTGATGTGTGGCACTCACATGGCTTTCTCTACTCTTGAACCAACTATTCTTACAAACACTTATTCCTATTAAGTTAACTTCATGTTAACCCTGAGTTGGCAACATGTGTAAAAATGTAAAAGGGTAGTCTGGCATGGAGGGGTGGGATTTTCTTGAGAATCTTGATGGTGCATCCTTGGAACAAATTGAACTTAAATACAAAGTTTGGTACTTAACCGACTTTTCGTTTTTGAGCTATGTTATTTACAGAATGCACACATCTTTTCTATCTAAAAATGCTTTTCATACATAGTAGAGAAAATAAAACAGGGCAAGATAAAAATACAGAATTTTCTTTATATCAACAATCTTGAAAAACTAACATACAACATCAAGATGGAATAGCAGGGCATCTCGCCAATGGAACAACTCTACTGCAAGGAAGAAAGGATCACAGACAAAATACAAGTCTGTAAGAACTTCAAGGATTTAGACGACCATGAATAATAGGAACAAAGCTTTATCTTATTTATGCTCCTTAGAAATCACAAAATTGTGAAGAAAGTGGAAATGTGTAAGGAAAATGTTGTTAGCTAATGCTGGATTTCTGACAATGAAGTCATTACCTCTTGCTCTCCAATATTTTTCACTGATGATATTGAAAAGAGCAATAGCAGTAATAGTAACCGCTTTTTAGAGAGCACCATATTTTTATGTTTTGGCGGTCACATCGCTCTCTCACAACCCCCAGAATGTCTGGAGGACCACACCTGTCATTGGTTTAAATTAGGAGTAGAAGTTGAGTAAATTAATAATACAAAAATGTAAATACAAAATGTAAATATAGAGAAATTACAAAATGAGACAAATAAAAATGGAAGTAGATGTAGTAGAAAGCACAGTGAAATGTCTTGTACAGTAGAATGTTATAAAGAAATAAGTATGGTAGAACAAAGAATAACCAGCGTAGGAAAGTGGTGACCCCATCGCTCAGTGGGAAACTACTGCAAACAGCCACTCGAGTATTGACAGGAAAACCAAAACCTTTTGGGGTTAGGAGGAAATGCCCAATCCCTACCTCAAGAACTGAGGATCTACCCGAGAACCCTGGGGATAAAACAGGGACCTTAAGCGTTGGGCTAATCCCCCACCTTAATTAAAATCGGATTCAAAGGAAAATGTGAGCCTCAGAATCCGAGGTAAACCTCTGACGCCACGATAGTGGTAGAATGATTGATTAATGTATTCACATTGAAATTGTTATTGCTGATTACGATTTTGAAAGTTTTATTTGGCGGTCGCACTTCGTTTTCGTTTTGCCTGTGTTTGGTTAGGTTTAGTGTGTGTATATGAGCGTGGTAACAGGGTCCTGTGTTATCGAAATATTTACAACTCGGGCAGTGTTTATGCAACAATTTCAACGTAAATGCATTAATCAATAATTCTAGCATATATTATACCGTTTATACACATTTATTTATACTAGCACAATAAAACCGCTGCATCGCACGTAAGAAATTTGCTCATAAATTAAAAACGGAGCTTGAGCGCCAAATAAAACTTTCAAAATCGTAATCAGCAATAAAAACTGCATCCATTGCACTATGTTTAATTTGTTTTCAACTGGGACCGATTTTGTAAACATTTACCAAAACGAATCGTTAGACAAATAAACAGTTGACTTATTCTTAAGGGAATTGTACGATATAACGCTCAAGGGCATATTAGTTTAGACTGTAACAGATTGGCAGGATTTTTGAAAACACAGAAAAGGCAGAAAATGATCAGTGGGAGCAAGACAGAGTAGTTGAAAATTTGATCTTGATCTAAGGTGACGCTTTGACCTAGCGTGAATACACATTCCAAGGTTGGTACTATAGGTACTACTATCACAAGCGCGATGGATCAGGTGGACTACTGCAGTTCCAAATATCAATGTCTACCTGGAATTGTATACTGATGTACTCACTTGCTACATTCATGCCTTAGATGTTCAGTGGTTCCTCCCAGGAACCATAAGCTCGTGAACAAACCATGTATCAGCAGTTTTATTACATGCACTCGTAACACGCACGCTCGTCACTGTGTTTTCTTAGTGAATCTGGTGTAATAAAACAACAGTCACTTTTGTTGTCTCTATAATCTCACAATATGTTCTTAGAAAAAACATTTACTAATCTCAAAACTCACTTACATAAAATCTGTGCATAAAATACACTGAAAATATATTTGTATCTCAAAACTCACATAAAATCTGCATAGCATACACTGAAAATATATTTTTACAGGTTTGCCAATATAAACCATGTTACCAACATAAAAACTTGAATTATTTACACTTGAGGCTTGCGTATCCAAATCGATCTTAATACGGATTGAATTGAACATGGAAAGTTGGATCGTATTGATAATAGAATTGGACTCAAATCGATTTCAGTTCCCCATGGAAACGTAATGATTACAGCCTACTAAGAATTAAGAAACGGGAGCAAAGCGAGTTTATGCGATTGAGTGTAGAAGCGACATAAGTAACACTTAGTTTCCCTATTATACTATATTTTGTATTAATAGTGTCAAATAACGTACTACAAAATGTATAAGTATATGTTGAATTTTCTGTGAATGTTCACTGAAGTTCTCTTTATTCTGAATAACTTTTGTGTAACTGATAAACTGTAAGAGACACAAAATATTACTAAAAACCTTCAATGGCGTAGTGGGAGTGTGTCTGCCCCACATTCCAAAGGTCCCGAGCCTACTGGAGTGCTCTGTGGTCCCGAGTTTGAATCTCGGTTAGGGCGAGTTATCCGGATGGGGATCTTTTTCCGAGGATTTCCCTTATGCTCAAAATATCATTGTTGTATAACTTTAAGCCCCATGGATCTTGATCTTGTTTGAGCATCACTTCATTCATCGCCCGGTATGGCCTAGCGTTAAAAATACAGTAAACCCTCGGTTTAGCGGACCTAAAGGGACCAGGAGCTGTCCGGAAAATTGAAAGTCCGTTAAATAGCAAAATGAATGAAAATGAAGCAAAAACAATTGAAACTTTTATTGGTACATACCATTTACTTTACATGAATTACTCTTGGTTAGAAGTCGTTCCCTGTGAAGTTGTGGGTTTAAAAGAAGTGTCAATACCCATTTGCTTCCCACTTTAATGTTGCTTCTTTATGATTAAGGAGCGAAACTGTAAAATGTTAATAGGTTTGCACTTGTGGGTTTGAAGATCTTTCCACGTCTCTTATTAAAGATAATTTAGGCGCACACTTCAAAGATTCATCATCACTGTTGTCGTCTTCATTTTCATCCCCTTGTAGAACACTTGCAGAGATCTGTTCATTACTCAGAATCTGGTAACCTGTATGTTGCAGCAAAGTTAAAGATGGCGGATTTGATATTTTCCAGTGTCCTAGCTCCTAGCTTGTTATTTTCAGTGTCGTTCTTGCTCCAAGATGACCATAACCTCTTCAAGAAACTTCGTGTAGAATCTTTTACAAGCAACAATGATGCCTTGGTTGTAGCACTGGTGTATTTGAGGGGGGATGCATTTTATTCTTCCATCCCTAGAAACCAGCACCAGGATGTGCTTCTTTTTTTAACGTAAATGATGCTCAAATGAGCCCGAGGTCCATGGAGCTTTAAGTTACCCGACATTCCTTACCCGGATAACTTACCCTAAGTAAGATTCGAACTTGCGACCTCTTGAACGTGAGGCACACACGCTACCGATGTGCTGGCGCATTGTGCAAAAGTAGAATGGCATTAACAATGCCCAATTCACACTGAAGCTAAGAGCGCGTGACGCGTACACGAACTTTTATGAATATAGTCGAAGACGCGTGAACTATAGCCTTATCCTGTGGCCTTATCGATCAGAGAAGCAACGGAATGCCACTACTTAATCATCGCAGTCTTCTAAATTTCATTTAAATTTATTTTATAACCAACACCAAATTTAGTCCGTTAAATCGGAAGTCCGTTGAACAGGGGTTCGTTAAATCGAGATTTTACTGTAGTATGCTATATCTGGTTCCCAAGGTCACGGGTTCAAACCCGACGGAGGGCGATAAGTATCATTGTTTAACAACGCTGTCAATTGCCTGGATCATATCAGCATTGCCGGCGTGCCGGAATTTCGTTCGGCAGCTCTTTTACTTGCCAATAAATCTACTGACATGGAGCTGTCTTTTAAGCACACCACGTTTAAAGTTTGGAAAAGAGGTCGAAAATTGAAGCCCAGCCATTTTTTTGGGGTCCCGAAAAACAATTGAGTTAGGGGTCATGTGAAAGCTGAAGACGAGCAGAATCCAGAACCGGTCTTAGATTTTCGATATCGCAATTTTTAAAGGATTTATGACGTAAAACGTATGCGCACTATAGGGAAAAAAAAAAAAAAAAAAAATTTCAAAATGTTTGCATCGAAAGCTTTCTTTACACTCTGTAGGTCACGAAATAGTTTACATTTGTGTCCTAACCTCACTAATGTTGAACTTAGAGCTGTCTAAAGTTGGCTGTCGTAAACTTTGACACGTCATAAAACACAAACAAATAGGAATTTCGAGAAACGAAGACCGGATTCGTGATCCTGGGGTTCGAAACTATAAGTATGCCAAATTTCATTGAAATCTGTGACGGTCATTTGTCAACTTGCCCGGCTGAAGGCCTGTTTTGGCAGTTTTCTGAAAATTAAAACTACTAATATCTCTGCTTCTGGGCCACATTTTGGACTCTACAAGGTGCAAAAAAAATTCAGAAAAAAATTAGCTTTCTATAAAAAATTGTTGGAGAGTCCAGCTCTAACCGTTCAGAAATTATTCGCGTTTAAAGTTTGGAGAAGAGGTCGATGTCTCAAGTGTGAAACGTGTGCACACTAAAAAAAAATAATTTCAAAATTTTTGCATCGAAAGCTTTGTTTACATTCTGTGGGTCACGAAATAGTTTAAATTTGTGTCCTAACCTCACTAATGTTGACACCCTGACGATACTGATGTGATCCTGGCAATTGACAGTGTCATTATGGAACAAAATAATTTGTAAACCCACCATCACCATGATCATCACCATAACTGTCATCACCATAACCATCATGATCATCACCATGATGATCACCGTCCTCCCCATCATCACCATGATCATCTTCATCAACATCGCCATCATATTATTATATTTGAAATGTGTCAGCAGAATGATCATATGGAATTCCTATAGTAAAGAAATGCTGCAATAATAGTGCTATTCTTGGAATTTCAACATCGGTGACCAAAGAAATGATACATTATTTAGTACCTTTTAGTTTTCAAGACCGGATCTGGCCCAACAAACATTTTGCAAATTAGGCCCAAATCTGGCCTATTGGCCAGACTGGACCTAGGCCCTAGGGCTTGGCCCAAGTCTGTGCAGACCTCTAACACACATTGCTTTGGAGAATGTTAACCTATTGTAATGCCGCTCTATTCCTCACTTTTCTCTAGAGAAAACAACCTTCCTGTTAGCCTGTTTCTTTTCATTTCTCTCCATTCACAACTTCCCCACAGAGAAAGTTGCATTTGTGTTGTCAAATCTCATCATCTGTCACACTTTTCTATGTTTTTCCCAAAATTATAAGACTTCCTGGTAGTTTATACTTATCCATACACACCCTCTGATTATTCCTAGTAGCACACTCGTTGATGAATTACATATTACATGTATGTGCTGAATTTCAGCATATCATAAAGCAAGCATTGCCTACTGCTAGAGGCAAATGATACAATTTGCCACAGCATACGTACCAGTCTTACACTTTCTAGATGACATCTTGTTAATCATTTCAATTATTTCTTCTCCTTTCCTGGATATATAGCACTTAAAAGGAATTGCTGAAATCACTGAAGTCAGTAAGCAAAACATAGAATTTTTATTCAAAACTTGTGTTTATTTTTCTTTTATAATATTGATAATTATTTTAAACTTTTCAAGTAATGTTAACTGTTTTTTTTTTCCATTTTAATAATTTAGTTCACTGTAATTTATTGTTGTGATCAAAATTAAAAATTTGTACAATTGGCAGTCAGCTTCCACAGCAGAGAGCACCACAAAGTCCTTTATGCTTTGGAGCTCTAAGTTCAAGCCACTGTTCTTGATTTGGGACAAACATTTCAGCAGGCATTGACTCTAAGCCAGCTGAATGAACTGACGTTCTTCTGGAGCCTCTTCCTGCAAATAACAAATATTGATTGGCAAAATGTTCAAGACGTTTTACTTCTAAAATACAAAAGACTACTAATGGAGTATCTCAGGATTCTATATTGGGGCTAACTTTATTTCAAACATTTATAAATGATTTTTCAAGACACTGAAATAGATATGTTGATATTTGTGGATGATAATAGCACAATTATGGAAGGACTAGAATATGGAATAATGTTAGTCCCTCAAAATAAATTTAATAATATTTACCAAATTTTCCTAAAAAGGATAAAATTCCAAATTATCAAATGTCTGGCATTTATAAATTTAGCTGTTTGGATTGTGATAGGGTTTATATAGGTAAAACTAAATTTCATTTAGAAACCAGAATAAAAGAGCATTTTAGAAATATTAAATATAAACAAATTGATAATTCAGCTGTGGCGGGTCATTTCGGTCATTTAATCATGAAATAAATCCACAAGTTAAGTTATTAAAACAATTAAATGGACCTATAGATTTAATGGTTTGGAAAAGATATTCATTTTAAAAAACAAGAACCACGCTATGAATTTTGAAATACCACCAATACATTGTATTTACAAGTTTTTGCTTTCAGAGGTTGGCGACAAATAGATCTTTTAAGTTGAGCATCGGTAACTATAGTAACTTGTTTGGATAGCCTTGAGAATAAGTTGGATGCAACTTGAAACTACTCAGCATTATACCACCTTGCAATATTAATAAGGAAGCTTTTAGTTTCTAATTTGTTCTCAACTTAGATTCTGTTGCTTCACTGTTAATAGCTTCAAGTTTTCCTTACTTAATAAACATATTATGTGGAAAGTCTATTGAGATATGGGATTATATTTTGGGGAAACAGAAAAGATAGTCATTTAGTTTTTCAGACTCAGGAAAAAACATAATTAGAACCATTACAAGTATTGGTAAAATTCATTTGTGTAAGCAATTTTTTAAAGAGTTATACGCATTAACCATGCCCGGTTTATATTCATACGTCACATTATGTTATGTGAAGCAGAATATTAATAATCTTATGACAAATGAAGATATTCATTTCCACAATACTAGAAACAAATCAAACTTAAAGAATTAATTGCACATAAAACTTCCCTGTTTGGTGAAGTATTATGGGACTATATTGTTTAATGAATTGTCAGCAAATTTAAAAGAACAGGTCATGCGTTGTTTCAAAAAAGATTTGAAGAGCTTTGTACCAAGAGGGGCTTGTTATGGCATAGATGAATTTCTAGGTCTAATTTAATAACTCATTAAATTGTTATGTGTTTAAATTGATAATTGACTAACTATTGCAAGTACTTTATGTCCCAGGATTAAATAACCTTCAGATGGTAATTATTATTTATTTATTTATGCCAACAAACTTACAGTCACCATTGGGGTAATTGTCTCTGATGTGAGACTACCTTTGTGGTTTACCAGGAAAGATATGAACTGGTTTGAGAATTCAGCTATTCTGGCAGATTGTCACAGTAGCTTAATGGTTAGAGCACCTGCCTGATAAGTGGAAAGTCTGTGGTTCAGATCCCAGCTGCGGCATTGAAATTGAATTTTTAAGTTCCAGTTCTGCCTCTCAAGTTAGTGCTTGCTTAAAGTTGTGTAAAAGTGATACCTTGCTTATTAACTCAAAATGTTGTAATTTATACTTCCATGTGCACTTTTCTCCTGTAGTATTAGTGGTTGTTCAACATGCTTTTGCATAGTGTTTTCTCTGCATTTTTATTTATTTTAAGTGTCTTGAGTAATAATTTATAAATGTGTCCAAGTGGGCAAGTGCAACCTGAGAGATAAATTGTCAAATCATGGGCAATACCATGGATTTCAGTAGTTTAATATAAATAAGAACATGGTTTAAAATTATTCTAGCTTGATAATTAATTACTATGAGATTAGTTACCATTGTTCTCCTTATTTTCTCCAGAAGATGCCACCATTGCAACCTGGTCACCTCTTCGTCTCAGCAGAAGTCTACCTACACCCTCGCACCTTCTCAGAACTTCATGACGTATTAATTTATTTTGCACTTCTGGAACAAGCCAGCCACATTCTCCTAGCCAGTCAGGCACTGAACCAAAGTCCACTAATAACTGAAGTGCTCCCCACTCACTAAAATAGGAAATGATAAAGAATCTTAAGAAAGACAAAGTTAATTTCTTCATTAAAGGACTGATATAAGCAATAAATTTTCAGTACAGTAAAACTCCACTTAAATAAAACAGTTGAACAGGGGTAGGGGTGGATGCAAGTAAAAAAGAATGAATAAAAAAATAAGATACTCAAATTTTCTAATTTGATCTAACAATGTTGTTCTTTTACCCCAAAACTAAATTTCACATACAGGGTTATTAAAAATGTATGTTAACACATTCACAGGCTCTCTCCACTGTCCTAGAGCACTGATACTTGTTGATGAAATGGTACCAGCATTAAAATCCTTATCTCACAGACTGCTCTCATTGTTTCATTAAGCAAAATGGGTTCTATTATTAGGCAGCATCATGGCCGAGCAGTTAGACCATTCACCTATCACCAAGGTGGCCCAGATTCGATCCCAGGGGTCTGCATGTAGCATTCATGGTAGATGAAGCGGCATCTGAGCAGGTTTTCTCTGGGTTCTCCAGTTTCCCCTGCCACTCATTTCACCAAATGCTCCATCATCACCTTTCCAATTATCCATTTCGCCTGCATTTCATGTCATCCTTTTCCTCACTATCATACCTGGTGCTTGGCTAACCACCTGCTTCCAGGTCTTCACTCTGTCCAGTCCATAGGTTCCTCTACTCCCCAGCAGGTGTCTGATCCTAGGCACTGGCTTGTAAGTCCTACATATGGGAGGATAATCAGATAAAGGAGAAGATTCTATTATTTTTCTAACACTTATTACACACTACATTGCAATTTTGAGGTCATAGTAAGACATTTCACACAATAGCACAGGTTTTTCTGCACTCCAATATTGAATGTGTTCAAATTAATTTGTTGAGCTAATTTGTTTATGATTTTCAAGGTGATCACTCTACACTGGTACCAATTTCATCTAGTTGATTTCTTGTTAAAAATGATCTAGAATGTTTCTTGTCTAACACCAAACACAAAGCTTCAAATTTATTAACAATCACGTGAAATGCCTTGCTATGATCCGAAAATTGAAGGGTGGTGTGCAATTGAGTGCTACAAAAACAATAGGACCCATTTTGTTTAATAAAACAATGAGAGATATGCTGCCTGTTTGTGAGATTAGGATTTTAGTGTTACCTCTGCCTGCACTATTTCCCTGGTGACTCTCAGTTCTCTTGTACAGTGAAGAGAGCCTATTAATGACCACAATAAACCAAATTCCAATAAATATAACCAGCACTTGCTTGCAATCTATGGTTGGTGTTGGGCAGTTTATTTGTGTTTAAGATTTCAACAAAAAGAAAGTGTGTATAATAAACATTTAACAGGATCTCTAAGGTATCAGCAAGAGAGAGGTTCAAAGCATTAGAATTAAGAAAAACTACAAATTCTCTTTCATACGTTAATGGGAAATATTAAATAATGGCAACAGAACTTTCATTTTGAGGAACAAAGCAGTGAATCAACACTAACAGATTAAACAGTGGCATGAAAAGGCTGCTCGCCAGCAATTCTGAAAGAAAATTACTGATTTTGTGAAATAAACTTCGTAATTACTGTAATACATATATTAATACTGTATATGGTAGTAGTTTTGAAATTAATCATTACTATGTGAGTTTGAAATACATCATTTTATTTCTTTGGTTACTTAAAATCATTACCACTGACTATCTGAAAAAAATATATTATCAAAATTGTTATGTCCCTCTAATTCAGTTGTGGGGTTTTACCGTATTATGCAGGGTATTAGGGTTATGAGTGCGTAGATTTCGTATTATGGTACATTAAAATATGACAAATAAAACAGTTTAATTACAGTTTCATCTATTGCGAAAACAAAGGAGACAATTGAACATTATTGAATACATTATCTGCAGTCTGGCAACAGAGTAGGACTGAACAGGTGAATGCTTTGTTTACTAATTGGCTTTTGCTGTCCCATGCACCTACAACAAATGAAACTCCAAAGTAGGCCACGGCTGGAAAACTGGTTTTGCCACTTGTCTGAGTTCGTTATGAGCTACTGCAAGTAACAAGGGGAGTGGTGGTATTCTTTCCGAGCAGTCATCACAAGACATGAGCAGACAATGTTTACTGTCAACATTCTTAACCTTCCACTCTACACACATGCAAAAGTTGTGTGATTTGCAAGTGTATGCTCCTGAATTTATTCCAATGAACACACTGGAATCCAATTATTTAATATAATTTTGTGGTTCAATGACAGATTTTAGCAACAAATGGAAGATACAGAAATAACTCATATTATGAAACTATCTCTCTATGCAAATCATAGAAGTAAACAATAAAGGAGTGATGTCATATTAGCAACAAAACATTCAATCAATTTTATTTTTTATTTATGGAACCATGCACTATAGAGTAACTTATGCCTCAGTTTAACATCAAAGTCTGCGCACTCATAAACCTAATATCTTGCATAACTGCCAGTGTCAAAGAAATGTCTTTACCTAAATTTGATACGATGCATGTAAATGTGATCTAGCCAAGCTTCACAGAGTAGCCTAAGTACCATTGAACCAACAGTTTGTTGAACAGGAACAGGCAAAGGAGCTACGGCCACAAGAACTGGTCTCAATACGCGCTCTGCAAGCAAAATAAACAAACATTCAAATAATGATTTGCAATTAGATGGCTTGCTTTCTGGTTTACTTAGTTGAATATCAAATACTAAATCACTTACATCTGGGCTGCCCTTGAACTTGAATTCCTGCCTTTCTGTCCTTGGACAGTCCTCCAAGGTTCCTTACATATGTTTATATTTGGACATATGCTGTTGTTTATTCCATGTACTATTGTTTATAACTTTGTTCAATTTGTTTTACTTTTACCTTTCAAAACTTTTTTCTCCTCTGCTCATGTTATGCTCTCTGTTTCCCCTACATTCTTTTATAAACGACCCATTTCCTCCTAACCTTATTCTTTGCTTCCCCTCCTTTTTCTTTCCTATATTTCTCAACCATTTGCTAATAGCATTAACTGTTCTTAAGGCAGCACCATGGCCAAGCAGTTAGACTGTTCGCCTATCACCAAGGTGGCCCGGCTTCAATCCCAGGGACCTGCATGTGATATTCATGGTAGATGAATTGGCATCTGGCAGGGTTTTCTCTGGGTTCTCCAATTTACCCCGCCGCTCATTCCATCAACTGCTCCATCATCACCTTTCCATTCATCGATTTTGCTTGCATTTCATATCATCCTCTTCCTCACTATCATACCTGGTGCTTAGCTGACCACCTGCTTCCAAGTATTCACTCTGTCTGTCCATAGGTTCTTCTGCTCCCAGACAGACATCTGACCCTAGGCACTGGCTTCTAAGTCCTAAAGGGTGTAAGTCCTACATAAGGGGAGGGTAATCAGGTAAAGAAGAAGAAAAAGAAGAAGATAATGTTTTTGATAGTGTCATTCTTTGTTGTGTTACACTCGTTTAAAGTCATGACAGAACTTATAACATGACTAGGTACACACAATTTGTGTGTGTTCGAACAATCAATATTGATTGACCTGATACATGGAAACTAGGTATGGCTAATGCAAAATTTAATGGTGGATGGCTCGAAATAACATCCAATCATAGGTCTGCTATGCCTTGCAGTGTTGTATTGTTAAAGACTCTGTGAAACCACACTGTAAAACCAGTGATTTAAACATCATTTACAGCCACAAAATTTATTTGCATAACGGAAAAAAGAATAGTAATTGTCAGCTATCAGCCACCATTAAATTTTGTGTCTACCATCATTTAATTTTACCAGTTTACTCTTCCTTCTGTCGGGCACTTTATTGATGATAAAAACTTACCAAGATACTCTCGAACGTAACGGCTGGCAACTTTTGGAGTGGCATTGGAAGACCTTTTCCAGTAGCGTGGCTCAGGAAAACACATGTGTAAGTTAGCAAGACTAACTGTTCGGCAGACCTTGGCCATTCCTTGGATGCATTCTTCAGGCAGAAGCTGGTGGGAGTAACAGAAACCTGCAGCTCAGGAATACATAAATCCAACTTCAGCACTGTTGCCCTCCCTACCCTCTTCATGGCACTTTTAGCTTCAAAAATTGCCTCACATTGTTCAAATTTTGGAACATTAAGATCAAAAACAAAACCAGTTACTTGGATCTAATTTTAAGAAAAACTATTTATCTTTTTGTAATTTCAGCTTAAAATTGTGACATTTTCTTTGTATATTCTGCTGATATTTTTTTATACTTAGAGTTATTAGTTTCACCAACCAATATAAAATTTTAACTCAATGTTAATCTGATTTAACACTGAAATTAACGCAAATTCTGTTTCATCAAATAATGTTATGATATCAATGTAGTATCAATAATTGAGGTTTAAACTATTGTAAATGCTCATCGACCTGACATGTTTGGTACTGCATTTTACGTTATAATAAAATCGCCACCATTGATTATTGGGACTAGGAGAAAGTGTATTTCAGTTAAATTACTCAGATTTTCCTCCAGGTTACATTGTTATCCTTTAATTTAAGTCCGTCAGCTCTATATTTAAGTTAGTAATGAGGTTATGATTAACATTTTCAATGGTGGCCATTAATTCCCCTGAAATTAGATTTTTCAGTTGACATTGTGATTCTAACCTCAAACATTCAGGAAAATCACATTGTTTGTAACTGAACAGAGATGCATAGACAAAAGTGCATTCGCAAGTCATATACATCGGTCATCACCTTCTTGAAACTTTTTTTTTTGCATGTATCTTTGACGCTAACAAGAGTTAACTAACAATGCATTTTAAAAGCTTGATGAAACACAAAAGTTTTAACATTTAGTTAAACCTTTGACTAAAAGTTAGTAAACATAGAGTTATAATATTTTTAACATTGGGTGGTGAAACTGGCCCTAGCTTAAATGTCTCATAAATATGTTTACAAATTAGTTAAAATTTGAAAATCACTTATCGCTTTTGATCTCACTGAAATCATATATGCAAAGTAATAGTAATATGGTAGTGCAGTGTTTATAAAATGGCTAAATTTAAAAATCTGTATTACAAATATAAGAACAACTCCTTTTATTAAAGTTACATACACAAGAACTTTGTTTATCTGGATTAGGTGGGAGCAGAGGTAATCCAGGATTGACAAAACAGTAGGTGATTATGAAATACACTAAAAACCATCAAGCTATACAAACATTTATTTGGCACTAATAAGAATAAGAAGGAAAAAACACCTTTTGGCATAAACTAAGTACAGTATTCACTTTTATTTTCTGAATGTGGAAGTTTCTTTTGTATCAAATTTGTTCTACATAAACATCGATCTAAATAAACAGAAATCTGTATTAATGAGGATCAGATAAACAAGATTCTTGTGTACTTTTTAAAGTGGTCTTTTACTTTATTCAATATCAAAAATCATCCTGTAAGCAATATAGTTCACAATGTCTTCAAAAGCATCACATTCAAAACAAATGCTTACCTAATAGTAACATAAAGGAACACCTTTTAGTACAAATATCAACCTGTATTTATTTTATTAGGGGATAGGAGAAGATAAAAACCCTGAATAAACCTGAAGTCATATAACATAAAGTTATATAATTTGCTGAATTTTAAATTTTCCATACAATTTGATTTATCTTGAAGACATCTTTGGCAAAGAGGTTTCTATTAGAAATGGGAGAACATGATCAAGAAAAAAGTTACCCTGTCTATAACCTAAAACTACCTAAAAATTTGAAAAACTCTTCAAGTGATTTAACGCCAAACTTAATCCTCAGAACATACACAATGTCAGCAGTCTTCCTGGCTCATCAATAAAAACATCCCCAGAAAAGAACTCCAGGGATAAATACATCAGAATGCTTAGACTGACATTAAGATTATTTTATATTAAAGAAATAGAAGAATTGCTATGAATTTTGACATTTTAGCAATGAACAAACTTAAGCTCATACGAGGGTCACTACGAAGGCTTTGAGATGTGAGAGAAAAAGTTTATCCACTGAAATTGTATGCAGGATGGAATAGCCCCATCCTTGGTGAGTAAACTGGTATCAGGTAGTGACTCTCCCACTGAGTGAAAATGCTCTCTTCCAAGCTCCCTTACAGGGACTGACCACTTCTGTGCCATGGGTTGTTCACCCTTGCACTGCTGGGATTCCTGGAGTAGGAGAGTCACTACCTGAAACCAGTTTACTCACAAAGGATGGGGCTATCCCATCCTGCATCCAATTTGATTGCATCAACTTTCATTTTCTCACATCTCAAAACTTTCATAGTGGCCCTCATAACACATCCTCCTGATGCCACCACAGGTGCCTGGAACATCCAGATACCCACCATTTAAGCACACCAAGAAGCAGGTCTACAGCTCAAGATGGGAACAATTCTTGAACCTTGCTCATGCATTCATAACCTAAGTGACATGTGTGAATTAGCTCAAAATATCTCCCGATAACTAATTATGGGATACCGGCAATAACTTCTAAGTAATCATTCTTAATTATCTTCCTTTCATAGAAGTTTGAAAACAGTGTTGTTGTAATTAATTTAATTTAAAAGGTGAGTTAATTAATAACACTGAACAACACTTACAACATATTTTTCCGGGACGCATTTCGAAGGTAACTTTCCTCCATTATCAACCGGACAATAACTGGGTTTGCATGGTGCTTGATGGTGCAGATGGTGATGCTTCTTCTGGTGGCAGTTCGATGAACTTACTGAAAATGTCTCTCTGTCTCTCAGTAAGTTCATCGAACCGCCACCTGAAGCTAAATAGGTCTTTCTTCGCTTCCTGATGTATCGCTGTGTCGGCCGTTGATGCTTAAATGTCGTTGGTGACGTGGTGTTGCCCTTTGATGTGTTTCGCTCCGGCTAGTCAGCTTGAGATCTCTTACTTTTATCTCGGGTTTGCGTAAGTGTGATGGACAACCCAAGAACAACTTTATATATTATTTATTTATTTTAAATATTTTCGGGAGCTATGCCGATTCTATATGTAGAAGAATCTCACTCACGTCCGCACAGCACGACCTGCCGTACTGGTCTCTGGTTGAGTAGTGACCAGACGCTTTCTCTCTTACCCACGCTAAGAAAAACCGTTCTCTTCCAATTTGAATGTCATGACGTCATCCAAGAAAGCCTCGTATCCAAAATGCTATTTCCTTTTCCCGCAATTTAGAAATGTCCCTTTCTATTATAACATGTTCTTTTATGAATTTCGAATATATAATTACCTTTTTAGGATTAAACGATGTTTACTTTATATTTTATTAAATATATCGCGCGACTTTTAAGGTTTTCAGACCTGACTTTCGACCGTGTATTTAAACTATGTAGTATGACGTCATGACTCGTTAATTTCAAACCAATAATGCGTTTATCCTACAAATTTAACGACTATTATTTACTCATATCTTGCTCACCTTACAACACTTCCTGCTCTATTATCTATTTATGTTATTACTCAATATTTATCGCAAATCTCATATCCGGCAATTAAATTAAAACGTGTCTTTTTCAAAAGCCCATTCGATCGGAAATCTAAATTTCGGTATCAAATGCCCCCATTTATGTTATTTTATTATTTCATAATAAAATAATGTAAATGTCTTGCCCGAAAGAAAAATTAAAAATTACTCCTGTATTTTGAATAATCGGCAACACTCCCATTATATACAATTTTCAATTACACTGTTTTTGAAATTGGTTATTAACACATTTTCTCATTAATCTTTTTAACATGACAAACAATTGTACACTTGACTAAACATTAATCCTTAAATACTAGTTACAATATGTTATGGTTTCTTCTGTGAAGCTTTTATATAAAGGTTAAATTTCAAGAGTCTTTCTTTATACTTCCTTCTTTTAGTTCATGTTTGCTCACTTCGCTTTCACTATCACTTGCACTGTGATTTTTCACTTTTGTTATTGTAACACATATCTGTACTATATCCTTTAAGCACTAAAATGTACATATATTTATATAAATCCATTACACTCTTTAGACAAGTTCTTTCTTTGTCTTTCTGTGATAACTATCTATACATCTAAATATTTTAACAAATGTTTACAAAGTAAATATTCTGTTTTCTCTCTATGCGGAGATGAACATTTTAACAATCTTTCTGAAGCTGTTATTGTGAGCTCTATACAATATATTTTTAAGCTCTTTGTAGTAGATAGCAATTCACATTCTGCATTTTTCATGAATATGTAAGTACCTGACCAATATATGATTTTCAAGTAAGCTAACATTTACATTTTATCTCAAAGCTGATTGGGCGCCAATAGACAAATGACACTTCCAATTTTTTTTTTTTTTTTTTTTTTTTTACATTAAATCAAGGTTCCAAGGCACCACACGGTTTCTTGTATGGTCGAAGGAGTTGTTTATGCCATCTTCCCAGACATTTTTCATTTTTAACATCTTTTAATTCATAGGTATGATAACCAAATTTTGATATAATTTCTGCAGGACCTTTATATAACAATTCCATCCTTTTGTTCCTACCTCGCAAGGCACTTGATAACTTATGGTCTTTAACTAGTACCCAATCGCCTATCTTAGGTTCCCATTTATGTTTTCTACTCTTTTTTTTTTAATTTTCGCTTCTCTGCCTTTTTCTTGATTCGTTCAAAAGCAATTTTCGCTCTTTCTTCTTCACTTAACTGAATGTCATTAATTTTCAGTGTTTTTGGTACCCCGATCAATATTGGTTCTGGTTCAATTCCTAACATTAATTTTATTGGTGCAAACCCAGTAGTTACATTAATGGTGTGATTGATAATCTTTTCTATCAATGGACAATATTTCACCCAATCCTTGTGATTATGATGTGTAAGTACACGTAAATAAATTCCTATATCTCGGAGGACACGTTCTGTTGGATTCCCTGATGGAAAGTATGATGAACAATAATTTAGTTTTCTCGCATCTAATGTCACCCTAATCTTTCCATTAGCCTTATTTACAATACATAGGGGATTCACAAATTCTGAATTCGAAATCTCAATAACCTCATCTTCTAACATTGACTTTATAACTGCATCTACCTCTTCTCTTATTGTACTAGGGATAGCTCTCGCTTTATGTGTAAAAGGTTTGATAGGTATCATCTCAAACGAATGAGTATAAATATTACATTTACCAGGTTTCTCAGAGAATACTTCTTTATTTCGGATTAATATTTCAAACAGTTTATCCCTCTGTTGTTCATTTAGTTGATCAGCCTGAGTTACTTTTTTCCTCAACAATTCTTCTAAGTCTTCACTACTCTCCCTATCATAGTACCTAGTTGCATCAGAAACCCTCAAATTGTCTATGAAATCATTTTTATCCCATTCTACATTTTCTTTATTATCGACACTGTACTCTTTGACATTTACTTCAGTTAATTCCATAGCTCCTACTTTAACATATTCTACAAAGAATGTATCCCCTTGGATTTCTTCTTCCTCTTTTTCTCTTACAATAGTTTCTGAACTACTATCTTCCACAAAAGGCACTATAATGGTCTCATCTTCAACTTTCATTTCTAGAATCATGTTTTTAAAATTCACCACAGCTTCCCAGGCATAAAGACAATCACAACCTATTATAATATCTGTAACAAGTCTTCCTACAATCAGAAATAAAATTCCAAGTATTCTCCCATTTATTTCAATATTTATCATTGCTTGAAATTTTACTCTCTCTTTTCGTTTTCCCACAGCTAGCGAGCAATATATCCCATTAACTGGTAAAGACATTACTTTAAAACCACTACTTTGTAAATTATCATAAAAATTTTGTGAGCATACTGTGCTATTTGATCCCGTATCTACAATTGCATTGTATTGTTTTCCATTTACTCCAATTTTGATTTTAGGTGGATCTCCTACTTTTTCGTTTTCGTCAATTCTATTTTTCCATTCTCTTTTCTTTTGTATCATCATTTGCCTTCCAGGACTATTTATTTCCGAGTACTTATCACAATCATTACTAGGATACCCAGTTCTCACTGAAGGCGCGTTTGACCGGGTCTGGCGTTTCCCTGATTTTTAGGTATGGCTCCTGTACTATTTCCCGAATTGTTACTTCTGTTTTCCTGCATTAAATCGGGGTTACTTCCTACCATGTTTTTGACCGTGTTAATGGCCTCAACCATTTCCGCATTTTCGGGGGAATTTCGTCCATTAGAATACCTTTCTTCCTGTCTTGGTGACCTCGGTCTAAACTCATTATCTCCGTTTGTCCAATACCCATCATTTGAATTTCTACTATGTCCAAAATAACGTCCCCGTCTACCTCGATCAAATCTATTTGTATTCATATAATTCACCCTTATATTTCTTCCCCTTTGATTACCATTTCTATTTTGGTGATGCCCTTCCTGGTTATATCTACCTTGATTTTCCCACCGGAACGATTCCATCCTTGGTACTGGTCCTTTATATCTTTCCCTAACCTCACTTCTATTCTGATAATACTGTGCCCCTTGCCCGAAAGAATTGACAGTTTCTTTTCCTTCATATTTATTTCCAAATGCGTGTTTTGGCTTATTGACTTCTAAGGCTGATAATAATTCGATCATAGCTGCAATGCTATCGGGTCGGGCTATGATTAGGTAGTGTTGAAGTGTTTCCGGAAAATGTGGAGTAACTATATTTATTAGATCTTTTTCATCTAAGGGAGGGTCCAACATCTTCGATTTTCTCGCTATTCTCATAAAATAGTTGACCATCGATTCCTCCGATCTAGGATTAAATTTTCCATTGCTTAATTCAACTCTAATATTAGCCTGCCTACTAGCTCCCCAATATCTGGTTAAAAAGATGTTCCTAAAGGTCCTGTAATCATTATTGTTACCCATAGAAAGGCCTAGCCAATTAGCAGCATTACCCTTTAGACATTTTCTTACTATCACCATCTTGTACTCCTCTGGTATACGTTTCACCGTGAAGTACTCTTGTAACCCTTCTAAAAAGGCTTTAGGATCATCTGAATCTTCATTTTCAAAAACTGGAGGTGTCATTTCATTTAAGACATGGTTAGGCCAATGTAAATTTGGATTGTCACCTATCCCTGCACTATTTCTGAGATCAGAATGGGAATTACTGTTACCTCTATTTTGCATCGAAATGTCAGCTGATACACCTGGTATTGCCTCGTTTCTTGCAACTTCATTACTAAGATTGTTGTGATTACATGCATTTTCATTTAATTTCAAATTTTCTAAGGCCTCTTTTACCTGAGTAATTTCTGTTACTACTCCTTTTATTTGGTCTGTAACATCCTCCAAATTTCTAGCCTGCCTTGCACTTTCTACATCAGATCTTTCCATTCTAACTTTACACCCCTGTAGCTCTTCTCTAATTTCTTCCCTGTCTTTATCTAACCTTTGTACTACCTCTTCCCTTTGTTTGTCTAATCTATATATTACTCTTTCCCTTTCTTTATCTAATTTTTCACTCACTTGTTGACCTAATTTCTTTTCAGAATTCTTTACTTCTTGACGTATTGTCTCTAATTCTCCCTTAACCTGTTCTCTATTTTCTTTTACTTCACTACTGACTTTATTAATTTCCTCCCTAACTTTTTCCCTAAAGGTTTCTAAAGCTCTCTTCTGATTTTCCAATTGCATTCCCAATTCCTGTTGTCCCTTCTCTAATTTCTGTCCTAACTCTGTTCTTAATTCTTTACTAGTTTCATCTATCTTTTGACTTAACTCTGTACTCATCTTTTTCACTGTTCTTAATTCTTTACTAGTTTCATCTATCTTTTGACTTAACTCTGTACTCATCTTTTTCATTATCGTTTGAAACATATTCTCTATTTCTGACATAAATGCTGGCCTTTCTGAATTACTACTAAACATTTCTGAACTACCTCTAGGTGTTTCTCTAACGTTCTGATCTTCTACTTCTTGGCATATTCTGCTACCAATTACATTCTGATTAAATTCTTCCATCCTACTTACACTTTTCTCAATTTCCGGACTCTCAAAACCTAGAAAATCGCTATCACTGTCTTCCATTTCTAAGCTATTTACATGTGTTTTTCTACTCACCAAAATTTTCACTTTTCTTTTTTTTTAACTGCACTTAAACTTGTTCACTACACGTTTCACAGATGTTCACACGCTGGGCACTTTCTTGTCTGCTGGCTCGATGCTGATCTGGTCGTCTTGGGGTTGGTCCATTCTTTCGACGCCACACGTTGGATCACCTTCTTGTTTGCTGGTTCTATGCTGGCTTGGTCGTCTTGGGGTTGGTCCATTCTTTCGACGCCACACGTTGGATCACCTTCTTGTTTGCTGGTTCTATGCTGGCTTGGTCGTCTTGGAGTTGGTCCATTCTTTCGACGCCACACGTTGGGATGCCATTTGAAGCTAAATAGGTCTTTCTTCGCTTCCTGATGTATCGCTGTGTCGGCCGTTGATGCTTAAATGTCGTTGGTGACGTGGTGTTGCCCTTTGATGTGTTTCGCTCCGGCTAGTCAGCTTGAGATCTCTTACTTTTATCTCGGGTTTGCGTAAGTGTGATGGACAACCCAAGAACAACTTTATATATTATTTATTTATTTTAAATATTTTCGGGAGCTATGCCGATTCTATATGTAGAAGAATCTCACTCACGTCCGCACAGCACGACCTGCCGTACTGGTCTCTGGTTGAGTAGTGACCAGACGCTTTCTCTCTTACCCACGCTAAGAAAAACCGTTCTCTTCCAATTTGAATGTCATGACGTCATCCAAGAAAGCCTCGTATCCAAAATGCTATTTCCTTTTCCCGCAATTTAGAAATGTCCCTTTCTATTATAACATGTTCTTTTATGAATTTCGAATATATAATTACCTTTTTAGGATTAAACGATGTTTACTTTATATTTTATTAAATATATCGCGCGACTTTTAAGGTTTTCAGACCTGACTTTCGAACGTGTATTTAAACTATGTAGTATGACGTCATGACTCGTTAATTTCAAACCAATAATGCGTTTATCCTACAAATTTAACGACTATTATTTACTCATATCTTGCTCACCTTACAACACTTCCTGCTCTATTATCTATTTATGTTATTACTCAATATTTATCGCAAATCTCATATCCGGCAATTAAATTAAAACGTGTCTTTTTCAAAAGCCCATTCGATCGGAAATCTAAATTTCGGTATCACACCAGAAGAAGCATCACCATCTGCACCATCAAGCACCTTGGAAACCCAGTTATTGTCCGGTTGATAATGGAGGAAGGTTACCTTCGAAATGCGTCCCGGAAAAATATGTTGTAAGTGTTGTTCAGTGTTATTAATTAACTCACCTTTTAAATTAAATTAATCATTCTTAACTTTATAATATATTCCTAATATTATTCAGGAAAGCAACTGTAGCCAGACTCACCTTTAGTTTACAAATGTTTTCTCTTACTTCTGATACTAGTTTTGCTCTCATTTTAGCACACACCATAACATGTTCACTTTGAATTTCAGACATGTTCTGATGATCTGTAAGCTGAAATGTAAGAATTAATGTTATACCACAATATAAGAAGAAGCAAGAAATATTTGTAACAATATCAAATAAGCATGGCTACTCCACATTATGTTTATAAAAACATATGCACAAAAATGTAATGTTCCTTTCCCCTCATTTTCATGAATCATCTATTCTACACTTGATAGTAAACATCCTCCATGTATTAAAAAAAATTATATTACATTCACACAACTTTTTCTACCCATTCCTAACAAATTACTCTCACAAAAGCTTATTCTTCTATCTACCTCATGTTAATCTAGATAAATATTTGTAGAAATGGTTTTGTTACACATTTCCTGCAGAGTGCAATGGGAATAGGAGATACAGTAAGTTTAAGTCATAGCCAAATGATTTAAGAACTGGTTGCTATGAGATGGCTTTCCGTTCTCTTTGCATATCCAGGAGAAAAAATCTGTGTTATATTCAAATAACTTTCTCTACACTCTATCATTTATTAGCACCTATACAAACTAACCTTAGAAAAGTGAGGAAAGTATTTTTAGAAGATGTGAACGGCATATCTAAAATGTGAAAAGTTGGTTAAATATCAAACTTGGTGCTTAGTTCAGCATCTTCCAAGAATGCATCATGAACATTTTCATGAAAATCCCCCATCCCAAACTACTCTTTACATGAAACTTTCTAGAAACTTTTTCTCAAAAATAGCTGTAATGATTTTGATTAAAACACCATATTTTTAAGATATTTTCATGACAAATGGAGTACATATCTTAAATGTTCTGGGAATGTCCTTAGAAGTCCTCTTCATTCTGGATGACTTTACCATAAATGGTAAACCTTAAAACAAAAAATCTTACTACTCAAAAAATGTAGATCTCATTAACACAGACAATTTGTGTCAAACACTTTTTTTTAAGTGAGCTACTTCCAAAATATTCCTTGTTATTTGCTTAACTTCTGCAGTACTTATACTTTTTCCAAATGGAAAGTTGTTATCCAGTTTTTTGTGTCCCAGATTTGCACAGAGAATGGAATTTCAACACCATCAGAGAGTGACCAGCTTTGAAACATTTGATTATCACTTAACTTCTACAAACACTTATCTTGATTAACGCGAAGTAGGTAGAGGAATTAAGTGTTTGTAAGAATAGTTTGTACAAGAGCAGAGAACCTCATATGAGTGTGCACACCAGATGTTTTAAATATTCCCCTAACTAGATCACTAGGAACCCTGTAAAAGGCCATTTTGTCTGACATCTTGACTGTAATAATAACAAGTTATTGTAAACAAATAATGGTACCTGAAGTTGCTGTAGTTCACCGAGGCAAAGATTAATGTCTGTCTGTGTTACCAGGAAGAAGGCATCCACTGTCCACGAGTTAATGAGCCCACGAGCTGTGTTAGTGGCCCACATTCTTGTAGTATGAACTGAATGATCAAGTCTATGCAATATTGGTATTTGCTCCACTAGTGGTAGCTCTTCAAGCAGCTGATTTAAGTGTTGCTCTGCACTTTTGAGTGGTTCACAGGCATTGTTGAGAGTCACAAGCTCGTGAAGAAGCTCTGCAAATAGCTGCCCACATACAGAGCCCTGAAATTCAAGTAGCAATTTAATTTTATGGAAAATTTGAGTTGCAGTTGAATCACTTACTACTGAGCTCTGTGGCAGATTTTTATGAAAGGAGCAAATGAGATCTTTGTTTCAAAGTTGTATGTAACAGGTAATAGATATAAAACAAGATGGCGAGGGCTAAGGTTTTTTCAATTAAAGTCTGGATTTCACCAAATTAACTTTGAGTTAATTTAACATGGATTCATAAATCACTTCACTGTTTAACATGTTCTTGAAACCACTGTCTGAAATTATACAGATTATTGCCACAGCCAAGTTTTCTTTTATAATTGTTTCTTACACGAAGCCCAAATAGTGTCACTTTTACAAGAAGCTTTGGTCTTTCTATCACTAACTCATATTTATATCCGTGGATATTTATTATGCAATATTTCTTCACACAATCACTATTGGTTTGGTTGGTATTCTTTCTTATAATTTTGGATTACTGACATATTTTCTGTTTATTACAACGTGCACTCGTCACTATTTGCACAAAATTTCATGTCCTCACTATCTGATACCAAGATGGCAACTCTTCTGTAAAAGATTCACTATTTATTTCCCTTGGTTACTGGGCTTAGCAACGACTGTTTTTCCTTTGTTTTTCCCTCAGTTTACACTTATACTCATTGTCGATCATGCTCCTAATTAATAAACAATTATTTTGTTGTTTAATGATGCTGTCAATGGTCAGGGTCATATCAGCATTGCCAGTGTGCTGGAATTTTGTCCTGCAGGAGTTCTTTTACATGCCAGTAAATCTATTGACATGCAGCTGTCATTTTTAAGCACACTTAAAAACCATCGGCCTGGGCTGGATTTGAACCCATGACCTTAGGATCAATAGACCAGCATCTTACCAACTGAGCCACCGAGACCAACCTGGTCATGCTCCACATTACTGTACCAAATAGTTTCAACAAGGTTTACAAAAATAAAATATAGCAATCATATAACAGAAAATTGACATATTCTTGGTGGACATAAAATAAATGCAAAAACATCAGCATGCATCATTCATTCCTGTTATTACAAATTAAATATCCTGGGCTTACAATTTCACCTACAGCTCTCAGATGGTGTTGTTGTTGAAGATGACAACAGGACCTTTCATGTCTTTTATACAGTCATACTTTAAACTATACCATAAAAGGCATTTAGTTGTAGTTTCCACAATTGTTTTTTCTAGATTAGCCAACACTTAAAGTAAAAGGATAAACACATGGCTCCTTCTTTTACTATTTACAGGAGTTTGTGATGTCTATGTTGGATCTGCTTCAGGCACTGAGTACTTAACATTACTGTTTGAGATGGTTAAACATGAATATAAACCAGTAGGATAGTGCAAGAGAAGAACAACAAACGTAATGCAATATGTGAAATGCATATGTGATAACACTGGAGTATGGACAATGATGTCAGTTGTTACTTTGGCAAAACACAGGCCTTCTTGACTCGGAATGTTTGTAGCACTAGATTCCAGAGCTCAAGTTAAAGTGTGTGAGTAATACATCACTATATTTTTTGTGTCTTGACAGGTTATTGTTTTATTTCTCCTCCAACCCTTCAAAACAAAATCCCTATTATTTTTTCTTTAATGTTGTGTTATCCAAAAAGTCAGTTATCCAAACATAGGCAATCCCCAATTGTTTTGGATAATCATCTACTGTGTATAGTTAGTGTAATTTAGTAATAAAAAAAAGAATGTTGACTATGTTGCTTTAAGTGATGCAAGAGGCAGTGTTTGGTTGCTCTGCATTCTTTAATATGGCTGCATACAGAGCAAGTAAGTATATAATTATAAATAAATATAATAAATATCTTAGAGATTATAAGCTTCACTTATCCTAGTATTTGCTGCAAGTTCTTGAAATTAAATATGTAATTTCACAATAGTTCTATTGCATCATTAGTGTCATTTTCATTTATACTGGTCACTATTGTAACAAACGCTAAAGCACTTAATATTTCTGTGTTACCAACCACTTAGTATTTGCTGTAAGTTCTTGAAATTAGCCACTTCACGCTCTAATTATTTTCTGAGAAATGGTAAAAATGCATCATATTTTTTTCTTTATGTTTTGTAGTCACTGGTTATGACTTAGGTATTACCTATATGTAGGAATCAGACTAAAAACATGCAACAATATATAGAAACAACAATGGGGCTTAATACCTTTCTATTATCCTGAGTATTCTTGGCTTTGTTACATTGTTCTTTATTGTGTTAATATATAAAGAAGAACACTTTGTCTGTCTTGTTATTACAACCAGTAGCTCATCATCAAAATAGAGGCAGAAATACTGAGTGATGTCATTGTTAGGATCCACTGTAAAGTTCAGGCTAGAAGCTGATGTAAATGGATATCTGTTGGAGCTGGGGTTACATTGTCACTTATTTACAATTGCACCCAATGTCTTCCTGTGCTTAGATCTACAGAGTTGCTTGAATCTGAATCAGAATCACTTTCAGTTAATGCTTCTGAACTGTATAAGCTGCCAGGTTCCTCAAGGAAAATACTATCATTCCAAATTTTATTTAATTTTGGATTTGGATGCATTGCAGGATCGTAGTCTTCAATGTTGGAGAAATGTAAATATTTCTCCAATGCAGTCAACATAGGTACTGATTCTAGATATCACAGAGCACAAAGATAGTCATTCCATCTAGCGGTGCACACTAAATTAAAAGGTTCTGAACAAGAATAGTTCGAATAAAATCACAGAGAACTAAGATTCAAATGTATACAAGATAACTTGGGTTAGAGATTTTTCAACCATTTCTTAATTACAAGTATTCTTGGGATAATAGGTGAAGTGTTAAAAGCAGACTACATTGTTTCTCAATAGTTCTATTGCATCATTGGTGCCATTCTTGTTTATACTTGCTAAACTACATAGTCTGTTTTAAATTTCAAAAACTTGCAGCAAATACTAAGATAAGTGAAGCTTATAGTCTCTAAGATATTTGTTATACTTGTAGAATTTTGCTTCATTGTTAATAGCTTCAGATTTTCATAATAAAATAATTAGGAAGCTTAAGTTATGTTAATAAAATGTCTTTCAACAAGAAATCACCCAAATAAATAATCCTAAATACTTATTACATTAAAAAATGTGAAGCTGTAATTCTAAAAAGTATGCCATTGATGGACTTAGAAAAAATCTTGAGTCACAGATTGTAAAGTTGAGTAATTATTTCTCATCTCTTTGGCATTTGATCTAATTTAAATTCTCACCTTATCTTTGTGATTACTAGAGCTGAATTTATATCGCTGCACTAAAGTTCTTCTAAAATGCTGATCCCAAGAAGTTGCAGTGACATGACAACTCAGACCATCAACTATGCTCTGGACTGCAGGAAGTACTAATTCTGGCACCACACCTACAACCCAAACATTTACTTCTTATTCATCTCTTCTTTTCAATCTGCATACATTAAAAACAAACTTAGAAAACAAACTTATGTGTTAATGTGTTACAGATTTACCACAAAAGAGTTAGCAATGGCTAACTTATGGAAAACCCCTCATTAAATAAATGAACACACAAAATTAGTGAAGCATGACAACAATATGTAGATCTAAGATTTTATTTGATTTATTAGCTGTAAGAATTACAGTGCCATGGCCAAGCAATTAGAGCATTTGCCTACTACCTAGGTAGCTTGGGTCTGGTCCATAGGTTCATCTGTTTCCCGAACAGGCATCTAACCCTAGGCACAGGATTGTAAGTCCTATAGAGTCCTACATAAGGGGAGGGTAATCAGATAAAGAAGATCATATTTGTGCTTCCTTCAGTATACAATATTGCTACTGATGTGAGAACTTAGAAAAAGTTTTTGTGGGATGTAAATTAAAAAGAGGCAATGGTACTAGGTGGGAATAGTGCAATGCAGGGCAAGCAATTCCCTGTCATATGGCCATGCATCAAAATGAAGGATCTGTATGCTTATGGATATAATAAGGTTAAGCTTAATGAAGTTATATTTTAAATTGTATAAGCAGCATACAAGTAATGTATTATCACCTGCTGTGACTAATGATCGCAACCAGTCACACAGCAACTGACAACTTTCCATCGGTAAAGTTCCAATCAGAGGGCCAGTACTCCACCACAGCAGTATATGCTCAGAATAAGCTCCTACTTCTCCCCACAGAACTTGTTGATAATACTCAACCACCTTTGTTCTCACTTGTTTGGAAACATGAAGCATTCCTAATGGAGAAAACATAAACAAAACTAATATATTAACTTTACATATCTTTGAATAAGCTACTAACAGTGATGTGAATCTAAATTATAATGAAGACTGAGTTGGATTGAAACACTTAACATCACTTACATGTAATTAATCTTGACCGGTTTCAAGAGCTAAACTTGCTCCCATCATCATAATTGCCCAACTGGTTCTTGTTGATCTTGTTTGATGTGTGGTTGGTTGGGCTGAATTCTAGCAGTGAGCTGATGAACTTCTATAAAGGGTTTGGTGGTGGTAAATAAAAGTTCATTACATGGAGTTTATTTTTTATGATATGAATTTTCTCCCAGATATCCAACTCTGCAGCGTATTTTGTAGCTTTTAAAAACTTTATGTTCAGCATAATTTTGTGGTTGGATGTCCAAAAATGGTGTGCCACTGCAGATTTATCCATCTGTTTGTATTTGATACATCTCATGTGTTCTTTTAGTCTGGTTTCTAAATTCCTCTTGGTTTTCCCTTTGTAAATCTGGTCACAATCTGGGGGCCAAGTTAATATTATACTTTTTGAAGATGTTGTGGAATTTGTAGTGCTTACTTGGATGGTAACTGAATTTTTTGCTTTTTGTTGAGAGAGTTTAATGATCTCTAAGTGTTTCTGTTTTTTGAATTGTGCTTTTTTTTTGTCAATGATTTGTTTGTTGAATCCATTATTAATTGCTGTGCTGATTATGTGTTTGTATTCTTTTTTTTATTCTTCTGATAAAGTGGTTAAAACCAATCTGTGAGAACTATTTAGGACTACAAGTTTGTGTGGAACTGGGTTGAACCTATTATTTTTATGTAGCTTTCTGAGTGGGTAGGCTTTCTGTAGATACAGAAACTGATTTAATTTTAGCATCTAATTATATTGAAGTCCAGGAAGGGTAAAGTATCTTTCTCTTCCATTTCCACGGTGAACTGTATGGCTCTTTTTGTAAGTTGAGAAGTTTTAGGGAATCCTGGATGAAAATGGTCAAGATTAACTACTTGTATGTGATGTTAAGTATTTCAATCTGACTCAATTTTCATTATATATATTTACTACCTATCACTATGTATACTGACTTTTAATTATCTTATTTTAAACTTTTACCGTTAAGGAACTAAAGCTTTGAGATCCCCTTCTCTTTGCGCACTTAACACATAAAAAAAAGTGAACAATGATGTTCCAAAGTTTCAAGTTTTCTGAAACTGACAAATAACAAGGGATATCTCCGAAATGGTTCACTCTACAAAATAATTTATTCAGACATAAATTTTTAGCGAGATCTACATTTTTTGTACGGTAAGATTTTGTCTATCTTTTATGGTTTACGAGTTCTTCAAAAGTCATCCAGAGTAAACAGGACTACATGGGCTATAGCCAGAAAATTCAAAATATGCATTTCATTTGTCATATAAATGTCTTAAACATATGACATTTTAATGAAAATCATTAGAGCTATTTTCAAGAAAATCAAAATGTTTGAAAAGTTTTCCATGCAAAGGGTAGTTTAGGGTGAAGCAATTTTCTTCAAAATCTTCGTGTCCCACTCTTGAAAGACATTAAATACCAACTTTTCATTTTTGAGTTATGCTGTCCACCGACTGACAGACAGACAGACACACAGACTGACAGACACACACACACATGGGCCTTTTTCTAAAAATGCTTTTTTTTGGATTCAGGGGGTCTCAAAATATATATTTCCGATGAAATCTCGACATTAAATTTTTGAGTGGAATGCAATACTTTCTTCTACTTACCAGTAGAGAAAGTAAACATATTAATTTAAAATATTACAATTTTGCAATAAAACTGTAGTGTTTCTTTTTCTTTTTTGAGAAAAAATCAAAATCCATGCAACTGCAATAAAATGTAACCTCGTCAGCTTCCAAGTGTGCCACTACACTGATTATTTTACTTGGGCCCTCACCTTCCTTTACCACAGGCACATTTGACTGCAGTTACTGGGATTTGAACTCGCAACATTTGGTTTTGAATGAATGGCCAGTTCATTATGTTTGCCTTAACTGTCACGGCTATCCAAATCACTTCGGCCGAGGTGCCTCGGAAAGGGATATGAAAACCAGTATAGCAATTAGAGAATGAACAGCATATGTAGCAAAATATTTCAGCAGTGAAAGGGTTAAAAGTTTGTAATTATGTACATAAGTAAACTATTAGTTCAAAATATTTTATGTCCAACACATTTGAAGAACACAACTAAAAAGTGAAATTTATTTTCAAGCATAACTACTTTACATTTTTTCCTTTCTGAAAAATTACCCAGATTAAGAGTAATCCATTTTTTTATTACTGTATTTTTTTTTCTGTAGATATAATGTGATTTTGAAATGATACTCCTCACATGTTTTGTACTGTAATATCGTGTATGCATGTCTGAAAGTAAAACAAGATGGCATATTTCAATACTAAAGTTTTACCTGAATTTCTAGAAGGCTTGATCCCTCCATGACCAAGTAGATGTGGTGCACTTCGAGCTGCCACACTTAGTAACACAGCCAAGTGTGTTTCCTCCTCTATAAGCAAATGTTCTAACCCTGAACTGTACACTAGATGTGTCTGTAATGTTGTAATGTCTTCTTTCCCTATGTTAGCTATTTCACCTACTTTTTCCACTGGGGGCAAAACAGAATTTGCACCTGGAGGAGTCATGTGACGTGTCAGAGCCCTAGGGAACAACAAATTAGCATTATTGTCATTTAGCATTACAAATTAAGCAACACAGTAAGAGAGAATAGTGATCTCAGAATCTGCAACAGTTATTAGAGTTCATCTATCTATACAGGGTAGAAGGGAAGTTATTACATTCCTTCTAAAATGTGCTTCATAGAAGCATTACAAACAAAACAGTCTAATGGCATTTTGTTCTTTGATCAGCTGATTTCAAAAGAATAAATCGTTTTTGTTCCAATTTGGATGGGTAATTCCACAAGAATGTATGAAGATAACTGTTACTTGTAAGATATGTAGAGTAATTTATTTCTGACATAGCTCCAGTAGTAATTATGGGACATTAGACGGGGTTTCAAAATAATTAATCACTTAAAAGACGTGAAGGAATACTCAGAGCAGCTTTTTCAGATGTGAAGTAACTTGACAACATTACGTTGACATTGGTTAGAGAATTGAACTGGTTTCTGGATGTAAACACGGTAGTCACTTGCAGGGTTGTGTAATATTTTGGGAGCTAATGCTTCTGATTGGCCCACACTTGCACAGTAAACATGGAAGGACAGGGCAGGGTATGAGCTTATGTTCCCAAGACTCACCACTACTTGACTGAGAAGTAGTGGCCTCTGGTTACAAAGGCTGCACACTGACCACATCCCACCCTCTGGTACTGCATCTCACTCATGATGCCTGCAGTGGGCAGAGGTGGGGGATGCAGCAGCCAGGCAGTAGGCCTTGGCCCAGAAAGAGTTGTGCTGTGAGCTTACTTAGCTTTAGTCAGTCTATAGGTCATTTTTCAGATATATTTAGGTCATCAAAAGCTGGGCCATGGTAATCATATAACTTTTAAGGATTCTAGGTTATGATCATACTGATAACATGTACATTATTCTGTTAAACAACTATATATTATTAAAACTCTTCTGATTTCACAGTGTTCACCTTATAATACATTTAGAACATACCTGTATACATCTATGCTTGAGTTATCTGAATTTTCTGGTGTGGTAAATTCATTGCCATCTATATCTGTATAAGAAGGGGTTTGACCTCTAGCCATAGATCTATATGTTTCAAGCAAGCCATCCACGAGTGAACAGCAACATTTCTCTGCTCGAAATTGGGCTAAAATCTGAACAAATAAATAAACAATCAATAAGAAAAATAAATAATTATATCAATCTTAATAGTTTGAATAATTTAAGTGAGCTCATGTGTTTCATTTTGCATACAAAGTGCATTTATTTATAACAATTTCACCAAGCAAAGAATGACATATGTATGAGAAAGAAATGTGTAACTTGTCCAAGAGTTTCTTCATTACCATATCACCAACCACATATCAAACTTCTAAGCTTTACAACATCGAATAACACCTCTCACAGTCAACAGAATATTGCATCACAGTTAATTTGAATAATCACAGAGTGCACAATATCAACTTGATCTGACTAACACTTGCACAACACCGAGAACAGATGTTGAATTATATCTAGGCAACCATAATATTAAAGCTATGGATATAACACTTGTGATTTTATCCCTTCTACTCTAACTGTATGTCATTATCTTCCCATTATTGCAGAAATAATACTCGGTTTTGCAGCAAACATATGAAAGGGGCTCAGAGTATTCTCACCTAAAGACTGGTGGATACAAAACTCATGGAGGAAGAAAAACAAGTGAAGAAAAGAAATATTTAAATATTTGTTAAGGAACTGCAGTTGTTAAAAATATATGTGGATTGAACTGTACCTGTAAAATCTTGGTGATTGACAGTTTCCTTAGAGGATGAAGCAGCACAGGACAAGTGTTCCGACATGAAGTAGCAATTCCTTTGTTATTCTGCTCACTGTATGTAAGCAGTTCATTGTATAGGCTTGATAACCTGCACAGGTGAAAGCAGCAGTTGTTTAGTTATGTAGACTAAACAAATGCATATTATGTATTCAATTAAAACCTGTCAGTATCCAACCATAACATATCACCAGTTGTTTTAGGTGGGCCCTTCCCATCCTTTATGACAATTTCTATTGAATGCAGAAAATACATTTTACCATGATTCAATTCTATGATCCTTGATTTGATAGGTTAGGTAGTTATACGATCCCTTAGACCCCATAGCTGGGCTTACCATGAACTTTACATACTTTATTTAAATTCTTACTTGTGCAAATAAACACTGATAGTATTCTCATCTAGCTTTTATATTCTATACTTTATTTCAGTAACTCTTTCCATTACCTTGCTTTAATAGTCTAATCTTGCTAATTCCATTAGAGCAAGCTCATTAGGTGAAGATCTAGATAAGCCTAGGACAAGTAATAAACAACTTACCTGAAAACATTTTCAAGAGTCATATGATTATGGTTTTGTTGAGCAATATTATGGCACTGAGAGAGAATCTCTGACACTGCTTGAGATGTGAGATAAGCCACAGTTATGCTATCTTGCCACAAGACTTCCTTCCAGTATTTCATCTTGAACCTGCACACTGGAAGGGTTCTTGCTGTCGGTGTTGAGCTACTGGCCATTTGATTGCTGGACAGAGAGGAAGAATCAACACCACCTGCATGTCAAACCACATATTTCTGTATTAGAACTTCACATTTTCACCTACATAAAGAAGCATAAAATAACTTAATTCCATAATCCTTTATGTTTAAGGGATGATCAATGTCAATGTTATCTATTCAATTCATGATCCATCATCTCAAAAACTAATGGAGACATTAGACTGAAATATTTTACAGGATATAGATGCCTGCCTTCTGAGTAAAATGTCTACTTTTATGCAATAAAGCTGTTTATTAAGGAAGATAGAATGATTTTCTTAATTGTTCTATATTTTGATTACAGTTCATCAGCAATTTTATTTTAAATCACGAACCATCAAATTAACAACAAAACAAATACACAACAGCACCTATATAAGCTATTTTTATCATTTCTAAAATTTAATTTATCTATCTTTAATAATTCCTGAGAAAACAGGCCATTTATATCAGAAAATTTCATTCACAGAAGAAGCTGTTCAAAGCAACAAAGGAGAAAACAAAGTTAGTATATTTACAAACAAAGAAACCATATGGATTGGGCAAATTTTTATTTTTCTACTACATAAAATAAGCAGGGGAAGTATTGTGTTCCATTCAAAAAATTTGATACTGAGATTTTACCAAAAATACAAGCTTTGAGATTCCCTGAAAGGAAAAAAGCATTTTTCAAAACTTTTGATTTGCTCAAAAACAGCTTGAACAATTTTTATTAAAATGCATCTGTTTAAGGTATTTTTACGAAAAATATCTTAAATTTTTTGCAAATGTCCTCAGAATTACTTTATTCTGGACAACTTTTGATATGACTGGTAAACAAGAGAAAGACAAAATCTTACAATGCAGAAAATGTAGATCTTGTTAAAACGCACAGTCAAATACTTTTTTTTATGTGGAGTAAACCATTTCCAAGATATTTGTTGTTATTTATTTAGATTTTCCAATACTTATACTTTTCTCAGGCTGGAATACATGAAACAGGTAGAAGAACAAGCATTTGCAAGAATAGTTCATGCAAGAGTGGGAAAAGTCATGTAGGTACAATACAACAGACTTTTGTTCTTTGTGGCCAGATCTGTTCATGATTTAGATTTCTACACCCTTTTCATGACCGCATCCATAGCACCGTGGTAATGCACCTGCCACTGGTGCAGAGGACCCAGGTTCAATCTCTGGTATCGGCATGGGGATTTTGCCCCTTCGTTGGGTCCCAGAGGGACCAATATAGGAGCTACTTGATGAAGAAGTAGCAGCCCCTGGTCAAGAAGACTTGGCCGGGAGGGACCAAGGTGCTGACTACATCCCACCTCTAGTACTGCACCCCAGTTATGTCGCCTGTGGTGGACAGAGGTGGGGGATGCAGTAGTCGGGCAGTAGACCTTGTCCCAGATGGGCTGTTGTGCCCTTTTCATGCTGACATTTAAGCTTTGCTATTTGTTGAGATAGTAAAATGATGTAGGAAAACATATTTAAGTGTCTAGACCAGAAATCAAACTCATGCCAGTCTGTCTAATGTAACATCTCTAAAACTCAACCATGATCTCCCTAATTTATATATATATATATATATATATATATATATATATATATATACTTGAACAAATGATCAAGGAAAAGAACCAACACTAATGATGATGATTATCTTACTTGCTAAAGATTTCTTATCCGAAGGCACTTCTATTTGAGTTAAGCTCTTGAGTGAGTCAACTACTATCTGCATTTCTTCTGATGTTGCTTTCAGCTGTTCTGGATCTACTACTTCATCTTTCAGTGGATCAGCTCTTTTTGCTTCAGTTTTAGACTTGCTGCTTTTAAAAGATAAGTACAGTATTGTTAGACTTTTTTAACAATAACATCTAAATACATAGAAACCAGATGTATTTCTTGTTTGAAAAGATTAAGAGACTATTCTATCTTACCACAAATTAGCTCAGGTTGCAGGACATTACAGCTTTCTTTAACTTTGTATCAATATCACTATGGAACATATAACAGTTATTATCTGTGTCAAACCTCCTGCATACAGAAATACCCAATAGGAGAGTGCTACACCATAGCTATATCATGTGCTTGTGCATGAGAGAGATAGAGATAGTAGCATGCAGCACAGCGTAAGAATAGCATTTTTCCTTGCCTATCACTGAGAGCAATTAAGTGGGACTGTAGATTAAAATCTACATAAACTTTGGCTATTCTGTAAAACTAAATAAATGACTATAAAGTTAATGTGTGCGATTATTCTAGAGGGATGACCAGAGGTTCATTATCACTCCAGCAACTGTCCTCACCAGTGTCATCACCACCGTCACTTGTCACTGAACAGTGTCCTTGTGTTACTGTTATTTTAAATAATATCACAGTTGAATCTAAAATTTCTTCTCTACCTGTTTCTTTAACAAAATCTCTTTTTTGTAGTTCTTCTGTGGCCTATTATTCTCTTGTTACCTTGTTAATTTCTTCATTGACAACTCTTTGAAGTCTGCAGTTTTAACTGTATTGTTTTTGAAAGAAAATTTATGATTTATTTGAATGCAAAGAAGCTAGTTTGGATTGTACTAGCAATGATAGTGAGGTAATCATATTAATTGATACCCCTTTTCATTAGCAAGTTGATTGAGCTCATACACACAAAATACATACATAGTAAAACCTGACTAAACTGGATCCTCATATACCGGAAACCTGTACAACTGGAAAATAAATCTCAGAATGGAGCCATTTCCTTTGTTAAATAACACTCTAAACCGGAAAACTGCCTAACGCAGAAATGGAATAATGACTTGAAGCTTTCCCGGCATTGATTATTGATGATAGTTTCTCTACAAAAATTCTTGAAAAGTCCTCTAGGTACTACGATAGGGTGATTAAAGAAGCTCTATACATTAAAGCGAATAAAAACAACTTCAACAGGGATGAAGGCCTTCAAATCAGCAAAGCATGGACACCAGTCATTCAGCATATCTCTCCTCCACAGTGCAGAGAAGCATCGGCAATCACCTGATTGGTTCCGCACGTGCCTCCATTGGCCGAAGCTCGGCCAATGGTAAAAAAGTGGACGGTTCTTATCGGCCGCGCTCTAGGTATAAATATCGCAACATCAGTAGCCTAGATTCAGTTCCCCTGAGGATGGCAGCAGAGTTAGTCGCTGAAAGCTTGGGTAGTTACCCTAATCTGACCTGGCTGTTAGCCCGAGAAACTATCATCGGAAATGGAATAGTTTTTCCAGGACCGTTTGCATAAATAACCTAAGACGGATTTTCATTATACTTAATACATAGTTGTATGCTTTGATAACGAACTTACCACAACTGAAGACATTCAAAGTGCAGCAGATATTGCTGCTGGAAACAGCAGTTGTGAAGTCAAGGATGGAATAGATGATGACGAAGCCGACGAAAGGGAGCCAAAAATATGCACTTTTAGAGAAGCATTATCTGTTGTGAGTGATCTTCAGGAATTTACAGCTTCCAAGAATGTTCCAGAACTCCTGGAGCTGATGCAGGAGATCACAGAGCATTCTCTTGTGAAGAAGATTTGACAGTGCAGTTTGATAGATATATGGGGGAAAAGAAACTAATGGAGAAACTGCAATTATGTTTGACATGTAAGTTGAAAATACAGCTAAACATACAAATGAACCTATTTTTTAAATACAAAATTTTATTTTAAATTATTTTGTTGGTTTAAGTCTACACTATTATATTTTTTGGACTTCGTTTTACAAAAATATGTGCACCCTTTGTAAGATGGAAACCCATGAAAATGGAAAAATATTACTGGAATGATCACGTTCTGTTTTAGGCACGTTTTACTGTAAAATATAATTGCATATACATAAATATCAAATGGCTGAAGCTAAATTATACTCTTGTTTTGTATATGCTTGTATGATCATTCTTTTTATATCTCACATAAGTTTCAAGCTTTTAATAAACTATTAATATTAAAGTATTAATCTAGTAATCACTAAGTGGGACCAAGTAGTTCTGACCAGGCCTATGATTTAATACATCTGTGGAGCCTCTAAAGGTCATATACAGGAAGTCTAACGTGAATAATAGGGGCAGTGACGATATGTTATTTTGTTTTAGTTCATTTTTGTTTGTGAGCTCTGCTCTAGGACATTAAACGCATCATACTGTATGCAATACTATCACCAAACATATAACAGGCTTAAAAATACATATCACCATCACTCCTGTATGATTTCAAAGTATTTCAAACAGCCACACATAATGTAAAACAGAAAAAAGTTTATAAATAAGTTACAGAATTCAAATTATATTTGTTCTCAAAACTTTGGGGATTGAACTCAAGGCCTTTGAGCCAGTCCCCGCTTTTGTACACTACTTTGCATTATCAACAAATAACTCCTTACCTGTGCATCTGAAGTTGCAGAAAGATTTCTTGAAGTTTGACTGAGAGGGCAATTGTGCGATTATGGAGATCTCGACAGGTGCGATAAAATGTTTGCCTCTCCTCATTTTCCACCGCCAGCCACTCCCCTCCAGACATGGTATTATGAACTGTTGAGTCATTCCCATTTGTAGTAAGATGTATCTATGTCAGAGTTTCACTGCTAATGGATGATATCCTCTGTGTCTTGATTTATGAATCATATGAGCTGAAAAAGTTAAAAAAAGTACAGTTTTCAAATTATCATTTTCCAAATTACTCATTTCCTATTCACATGTTTAAAATTATTTATAAATTTTAAGCCCTGAGTGGGCTGAGTTTAACTTAATTAAATACTGTTATAAACGCTGTTCTGCATAACTTTTCCCTATATACATGTGCTCTAGCCAATTCTCATTGGCTGTTGTGCTCATTGTGTAACAAACTAATCACTTAAATAAGGAAAAATTGAAGCTATTAACAGTGAAGCAACAAGATTCTAAAGTAAGAACAAATTAGAAACTAAAAACTTCACTTATCTTAGTAATGCTCTTATTTTTTGCTGACCCTGGGTTTCAAGCTGTGTCCAACTCATTCTCAAAGCCATATAAACAAATTCGTTACCAAGCTACAATCTTTTATTTTTTCCTGAAAAACAAATACTGATATTCAATAATTTATTCACCAATCTCTGAAAACAAAAATTTATAAATACAATCTATAGATGGTAATTCGAAGTTCATGACACGGTTCCTGTTTTTTAAAATAAAATTTTTTTCCAAACCATTAAATCTATAGGATTACTTAATTGCTTTAATAATTTAACTTCTTGATTAATTTCATGATTAAATGACCAAAAATGATCTACCACAGCTGATTTATCAGTTTGTTTATATTTAATATTTCTAAAGAAGTTAAATTATTAAAGCAATTAAGTAATCCTATAGATTTAATGGTTTGGGAAAAAAAATTTATTTTAAAAAACAGGAACCGTGTCATGAACTTCGAATTACCATCTATAGATTGTATTTATAAATTTTTGTTTCCAGAGATTGGTAAATAAAAATTGATTATCAGTATTTGTTTTTCAGGAAAAAATAAAAGATTGTAGCTTGGCAACGAATTTGTTTATATGGCTTTGAGAATGAGTTGGACACAGCTTGAAACCCAGGGTCAGCAAAAAATAACAGCATTACTAAGATAAGTGAAGTGTTTAGTTTCTAATTTGTTCTTACTTTAGAAACTAATCACTTATTGACAAGGTTGTTCGTCTTAATATCTTAAACTTGCATTTTAATAACTATATATATATATATATATCAGTGGCGTATATTGTGGGCTATCAAAGCTATCACTGAATCCCATATCTAAAGTGAACTAGAAATTAAAAGTAATATTAATAATAATTTTAATACTGGCCAGTTTCCTTCATGAAGAATTAGCATGTAGGATGGAATATGTGTTGCTCTCTACCATTGAATGAAGGGGAGAATAGAGCTTCGGATGCTTGCTGCCGTAGCCTTCACTACAATGTGGGAAAAAAGAGGTGAAGTTGCAGAACGCAGAAATAAGCATGCCAAGGCTTTGGAATCTCATGTTGCTATACTCACACAAGCGTCTCTGAAATATGCCATGTGAACACGACTGGCTGCATAGCAATAGCGTGTGGAGTTAAGAGCAAGTGTCCAATCGTTATGGTCCTCAACAGCTGTATTAGTATTATTTATTTTATAGTGTACAGTGTACCAAGATGGTTACTAGTGCTAATGCTTTGAAATCGATTTGAAATACGAGAATAAATTAATCATAGTAAAATAGGGAAGGCATAATCCAGCTCTTCCACACTTGCAGTGTGAGAGGAAGCAAAAGAAACAAGAATCCTTACAAAGGGTATTTTAACATAAACGATTATGAGAAGTATGAATGGCTGACTGGTTCATGCGAATTACTAAACTTTATTGCTGGCCATGCTTGTTTGCAAATTTAGTATATTTAATCCCAGCTTTGGATAAACAGAGTACAATAACGAATATAAAGTCTTTTAGAGCTTTAAAAACTTTTGACACTCAACGGACAAACCATTCATTGACCATTGAACTAGCAGTAAAAATTGTTGACCATTTGCATAGTAAAAAGATTAAAGAAAATAGAAATGCCAGCAATCCTCACAGGACATTGCTCATGTGTGGAGCCCTGGAAGCATCATCAGCAACCTTACCACCAACACTAACCAGGGAACTTCCACAGAACCCTACTAACACTTGCACTAATACTAACAAAGCACCCCCACATAGAGAATTTTAGTTTACTAATGGCATGGGCAAACAATGTTGTACAGGTTGCACAACAAATTGTTGGTTCCTGACAAATGAAATGTTTAAATGAGAGGTTAGATGTAAGTCACTTACCCACCTATGCAGAGCACCGATACACAGAAGAGAAACAATGGTCAGATTTTGTGTACGTTACTCCATGTTTCTGCACTGAAGAAGTACAATAACTGCAAACCAAATTATAGCACTTCCAGTGATGTCAGTCACATGTATTACTCTATCAATCTCTTAACTGTTTATATATAATTTTCTTTCATTTCTTCAATTCCTGACATTTCTCCCTTATCTTCTCTGTCTAAATTGCTGTCATTTTCATTACCTCTCGTTAACATATGGCAGCAGCATGCACCCTTACCATAAAAAACTTTGCAGTTAACTGTACCCTGTGTATTCTTCGTAACATAACACAGGGAAGCATTGTTTGTTATCATAGCATAAGCTATTTGCCTGCCGCCACCGCTGCTGTCTTTATGGGCACACGGCAGAAGAATGTACTGCACCACCTTGGTGTCACTATTTTGGCACATCGCATTTGACGTCTGCCTGTAGCACGATTTGACTCGCCGCCATTTGTGCGCAACCTGCTGAGGACAAGATGAATACACTGGGCAGGCTTGTTACCCACTACATCCATGCAGTCACCTTACTTCTCCTCCTGCTCCACAAATGTCAGCCCAGGATGCGCCGGCAACCACCAAAAGCTGCAAATCACCACTGAAGCTTCGCCAGGGATTGTCCAGAAGCTGGAAGATATGCAGACAGAGCTACTCAACCTCTCCACAAAGATCGCTGAGTTGGAGGAAATTCTGTTGGAGCTAAATTCCGAAGAGACCAACCACACCTTCAACACTGTAAATCTCACTAGTTAAACTAGATAAGCTAAGAGGATCCTACAAATAGAGGCTCCACGCTCAAGTCAGTAATAGGGTCAGAGATTCCACTAAATTCATTCCTTATTTTCCTTAATCCCATCACCAAATACTTTTTTTTTCATTTCCTTACACTAGATTCCCAAGGGTGCAAGCAGGACCTCGGATGTGCTTACTTCTTCCCTTTTCCTGCGTGAAGAGTTGTTTAGTGAGTAGTGTTATGCTCCGATGGCGAATCCCACAATATCAATTGGTATCAACATGATTTTCCCCTCTATGTAAAAACAAAAAAGGCGAATATACAAACAAGAATGCAGTCTTTCCTGGAAGGTTCCAATATTATAGACACCGCCACCGAAGCCTACATGTGTTAAAAGATTACAAGAGCTTTAAATTGTAACGTCTGGCTTAGATCTGTCTTTTGCTAAATGATCGGCTGCGTGGGAAAGGATAATAAAATTTCTCTCGCATTGAGGGTATAAGTAACTGCGCACAAGATTAAAGATAACTTACAACCAAGACTGCATGTAGCAAAGAGAAAATCGGCCACGGTTACATTTCATCCCCCTCCCCCCGCCATTGATAGGATTGAACAGAAAATTGTATGTATTTATAACTTTTATCATTTAATACCTTTTAGACGCCGATATATGGAAGGAATTATAAATATAAATTATTAAAGAATCATTCTAACTTGTACATTTATCTTGTTGTGAAACCTGGACGTTTGGGAGAGAAAGCTGAAACACTGGTATTTGTATTTTCGATATACTTTCATAAAAATAATCCCAGCTCGATATGTAATATTGATGTGATGATACATCCTAGTTAGTCTACTGTATTGGTCTGTTTGTCGACTGCACACGCTCCATCTAAAGCTGTCCATGTTGCCTTTCGTGCCAACTGGAAGTTGGGCCATGTTTAGAGGAATACAAGGCGAATATTAGCAAATAAGAGTTACCAGGAAATGTGTGTTTATGCAAGAAATATGCACGTGTCTGGATGGAGGCTCTTCCTTTATATTCCGGTAATTGATGACATGGGGCGGATTAGTGTTCAAAAGGCTGCAAGTTTAGTGCACATGGGTTCTACTGTTGCTCTCTCACATGTTCTCAGCTGCAGGCGTCTGCTGATGCGCGGTACCGGTTAGGTCTCCGTGCTCAAGTAACCTGTACCGAGGGTGACTACACGGTTTTTGAAGCCTATTGTCAAGAACTTGAGTGGTTCAAAACCAACCATGGACTTTCCAACAGGATTCTGCTCCAGCCCACAAAGCTGGGCCAACTCAAGAGTGGCTTCAGCGTCATGTCCCTGATTTCATTTCGTCTGAAGATTGACCCAGCGGCAGTCCTGACGTGAACCCTTTGGACTACTAACTGTGGTCACTGCTTGAGGGCATCGTCTGCAAGAAGAGACATCCCACCATTGAACGTTTAAAGCGTTCCTCGTCAGCAGTTGCGGATTTTCTCCTGAATGTCGTCGACGAGTGGTCAAAAGGACGCAGAGCCTGTATCAGCGCAAAAGATAGCCATTTTGAAAAGTAATTGGTGCTGTGTGTAATAAATACCTGTAAGTACAACATACTAAAACCAAATTAAAATATCTCACATGGTCATAAAGCTACGTAGGCTTTCATGGTCGGCGTCTAAATTGTCGAAGGTATCAGTCGCAGTGATACCTTCCACGAGGAGACTTCGACAACGGCACTGAGGATGTCTACCGCAGTTGTAGACGAAACGTCTGGAAGACAGATCTCCAGCAGACCACGGCATAACAGCCCGGAAGATATTTCTTTCTACAATCTCACATGATATTTGTGTTTTTCACTTTTTAAGTTGAAACGGTATTTGTGGCTACTTCTATTTTAATCGGAATGTTGCTGCACACGGCTTATCATTACTACAAAATGAATTTAACTACTTTTTTTTTATAATTAAGTGGTTCAACTTTCAGAAAAGGTACAATAAAGATATTTTCCTATTATGAACTTAACATTCTAGGGGAAAGTTACTGACTGCCAAGTTTTATTACATTATCTTAAAAACTTTGAAAGTTATAGATAATAGTTTGTAACTATGCATTCTCCTCTACAAACTCCCTAATAATGGGAATACGAAAGAAAGCGCAAGGCTATTCGTAAGACTTCCGTGTTTGAGAAACATTTCTAGATGCATTTAACAAACTGGTCACGCGCGCCTCCAACAGCTACCCTATGATAATGAAATAAAAATCCTTTGTCTCCCTGAATCAACATGTCGACTTCTTTGTTGTGAGTGTTAAAGTTCCTACTTCGCGTGTCTTATATTTTCCCTCTGGAGCACGCAAACTGTGCACACAGAGTCAATCTCTTTTCATGTTAATTACTTTATATCCGAGTAACTTCCTGCTTTTGTCCAAGTTTCAGTTATATAAAGTGTAAGGTTTATGACACTAACAATTTCTTTAAATGAAAGTTTTAAAATTAAATAGAAACCTCCGGATTTTAGTATAAGAGAACAAACTGTCTTCTTGCATAATAACTTCTGGGAAATGTTCACCTGAACTAACTCCATTTGCTATACGCAAATTTCTCTGGGTATACGTGGAAATATACACAGACAGACGAAAGTGTTCAGACAGACGTAATATGTAATGTTGAACCAGAACAATTATATTTAAAACCCCGCGTGCTTTTCTTTTGTGGCTGCGTTTTGCTCCTTGACCTCTGACTACTAGTAGCAGTACTTCAAGAAACATGTTCTTCTTTGATAAAAATATGATCATATCTTTACCATCATCTGGTATTATGCTTGGACATAAGTATTCAGGCACACCCCAATTTGATAGCACAAACGATGTTAACAGTGGAAGTAGTGTCTGATAGGTCAGTACGTGCTTACACTGTCCTGTGCACAAACAACATTAGGATGTCGCATTTAAATCGCAATGGGGCGCAAAGTACTGGAAACTACGATCTAGGAAAGAAAAGTCATCGTTAACCTTTATAACCAAGGAAAAACGTTTACAGAAATAGCTCTTGCTGTTAAAAGAAGCCGTGAAACGATGTTTAGCATCGTAAAAAACCTCAAAGAAAGGAAAACAGTCATCAGCAGTGTAAGACAAGGACGTCCACGTTAAGCTTAGCTCTAGGGATAGACAATTGTCCAAATGGTGCAGGAAGGTCCACGAATTCCAGCATCCAAAATCACAGCCCATTTAAGAGAGAACCTAGGAAAAACGGTCCATGTCCGAACTGTCACAGAATGCTGAATAGTGCTGGTTTCAATGTCAGAGTACCCCAGCGAAAACCCTACGTCAGTAAAGGTGCAAACAGTCTGCACAGGAATTTGTTGAAAAAGATGAAGAATTCTTGCAAAGCTTATTGTGGTCGGATGAAAAGTAAATTTAATGTGCACAACAATGATGGCCGAGAGGAAGTATGGTGGCAGAAAAATAGAATGGAAGTTAAGAACATGCAAGCCACAAACACGAGGGCGCTAGTGTTTTGGTTTGGGGATGTGTGGTTTCATTAGATGCAAGTAAGCTTATAATATTGATGGGATCATGAACCAGTATGTCTATTTGAAAATACTGAAACAAAATGTGAAAGTGAGTGCTCAGAAGTTAACTTGAGGTAGTAGTTTCTACTTTCAGCAGGAAAATGATCACACTGCACATATACTCAAGCTTTGGATTGGATATAATGTCCCTTATATTCTGAACCTCCACCTCAGTCCCCAGACGCAAATCTTGTTGAAAATACCTGGAAGAATTACATAATAGGTTAAACAACCGGTTAATCACAAGCAAAGATGAAACAGACCAAGTGCTACCTCTCGTATCTACTGCGTGGAAATACGCGGATGTTTCGTAAAAGACTTGCGAAACAACCCCTAGATCACAACATCACCCAGATGGCACGTTAGTGCATAATGTAAGAAGTAATTGCTCATGCAATTATATCAGTTCATTGATTCCACCAGAATTAATCGATGTTGAGGTACCTTTTATATTTCTATGCGCTAATTTTATAAATAGAGACAACTTGTGTAAGGTCGGGTGATATCGAACGGTGAGAGGCATCGGTCAGTTAGTTTTTAACCTTGGGAATAGATGGCAGAAACGAGCGGCCAACTAACTCAGGCATCGGCAAGCATGTACTCAATGAGGGGTGAGTATGACGTCTCAACATGCAACCCGCAATACACATGACGTAATGTAGAACAGGGGATGGCATTGACCTTCGTTTAGAGTCAGTGCTGGACTCACTCGCTACAGAGTACAATAAGGAATAGCACACATACTTGAATCCAGATACGAGTGGTCTACGATACTTTAGGTAGGCCTAGATATTTGAGCAATATATTTCAATTCACTTCTGTTTGCAATATACCATGAAAATCTAGTGATATATCACAAGTAGCCATTCTCAGGATAGCACGCAAATTAACATCTGTTAATCGCGATACAAAATTTTTTGGGTTCAGTTTCTTTCCTTCTACATATTTCTTAAATGCTTGAGATAATTCTGTCCCTGTTGTATATTCCCTAAGTGGAATGACTTCAAGCATATATTCTTGTATCGAGAGATTGTTAGTGACACCACGAGTGAAAATTACCAATTGTGCTGTGTCAACGTTGTCAGTGCTTTCATCCAACGCGAGAGAAACGGCTATAAATTCATGGACCTCAGTTTGTAGTGTTTCTCGGCTATTTCTCCTATTTTATATATCCTTCTCTGTATGGTTCGTGGTCATAATGCAATATTACTAAAAATATCATATTGTTCAGGGAAAATTATGTTGGCAACTTTACTCTCACATTTTTTATGAAATCTCCATCACTAAAACACCTCAGTGACTGAGCGATCTCCAAAGCAACAGCATAGCTGTCGTGAAGTTGTTTATCAGTTGTAATATTTGAATTAATATTAGGTGTATTATTTGAATATTGCTCTTTGAGCTGTTGCAGTTGGTTCGTCCGAACTAGATCTGAAAAAAAAAATGAATAAAAGACATTACGTCAGTGTTATGCTACTTTAAATCGTGGTATAAATGTATGAATACATACTTGTCTATAATTGTATGGTGATCTTATGACATGTATCATAATGCCGCTTGATGTTCCATTGATGAATGTATTTTTGAACTTTAGAGCACAACAAACACCTTACGTGCCTTACATGATGAGAGAAGAAATAATCAAAGTGCTATTCTAGATATCAAATTTAATAGACCAGGAATAATTACATGCGCTCTAAAGCGCAGATATTTATCTTTAAGTCTTAGTACTAAATTACACTTTGACAGACCTGTTTAGAAGTACAGGCAAATACGACAGGACAGTCCGCCCGTGATCGGTGTGTATGCAGTGCCAGTTAAGGCTGCGAGGGAGGGAGGGGGAGGCAGAGTAAGCGCTGCCCCTGACACGTCATAGTTGCGAGGCCTCATTGAGTACATGTTTGCCGATGCCTGAACTAACGTATCCCTCATAGTGTTGCAAGCACAGTGTCCACTAGCGTCAGATAAGAGTCAGCACATCCGATGACAGCGCCATTTTGTCTCTCCTTCGTATTTCAGAGACACAGAGTTAAGGTTTACTCAGAATACAGTCAACAAATATAAGTGAAATTTCATTTTAGGCATATTAATAAATTCATTATTTTTAAGTTTATTAACTATGAATTTAAAATGCATTTGTTTTGAAAAGTAAAAATGTCAATCCTTCTTATGGATTAAGGTATCGTTCAGCTGGTATCGGACAGTTCATTTTGTGATTCATCATTTTTCTAATGATTTTTTCGCTTTATTTTAGGCAAAATGGGCAATATTCGGGGCCTTTGTGAAGAAACATGATATTGGCAACAGGCAGTGTCAGAAATAAAATGTGCCCATTCGATAGACCAGTGAGAAATTCTCAGTTCCCAAAAGCACTTTACGGGATCAAACTAAATCTTTTGGAGCTGAAAAAGAGATTCCATAAAAATCATTCACCTAAAACAAAGGAATGCTTCACATAACATTTACGAGTGAGAAAGAAAATGAATGTAAAATGGTGTGGTGGCTCTAGACGGTCATCTGACTCCGTTAAATAAAATTCTGACTTCCACCCCATACAAAGAATAAATGAAAGGAAAGTGAGCACGGATAGAAATCCAAGAACGGAGGAATAAATCCAAGAGCAAGAGTAAACTAATTCGCACTATAAACAAAGCACTCAATTTGAATGACAACACAAGAGAGAGAGAGAGAGAGGGGGGGGGGGGAGAAAAAATACTCACTGCATCATCTGTGGGGAAAATCTCAGTGAAGATTGGGTACAGTGTAGTGATTGTCATGGTTGGGCCCATGTAAACTTTGCAGACCCTGAGAGGGACGCTTTATTTTATTCCTGTGATATTTGTATAAAAGAAAAAAATAGCTCTGGACATCATGCAGTAAAATGCTACAAAACAAGACTGTCAGATTCCCCCCAGTTTTAAAATGCATGAAAATGTTGCATGTTTTTAATATGAAAATTGTGAGGTGATCATTTTCATTATTCAAAGGATAACCTAAAATATATATTGTTATAAGGGTAAAGTTTATTCATAATGTGGAAATCTTTAATATAACTTCTTCCAGTAAAAGTTGTAACATTAAAACCCTAATTGCACGATACCGCCCGACCTTTCCCCATATAACAGTCTCATAAACCACTCAACCAATTTTGATAACTCTTTCACCTCATTTTATTTCATAAATTACTCAAATATTACAAACTAGTTAAAAGCTTCTGGACTTAAAAATGAACACACTGGAGTTACAATAGAACATGCCAGCGAAGAAGGTTTTTAGTCGAAAAAGCCATAGAGCAGAAATTGGTGTTTTTTCCCCACAGATCATGCATGTAAAGTAAGACAAATGGCCAATACTTAATTTCAGGCAGTATATGTCGTGTTAGAGGTATGGCACCCATAACCCTGCGCACCGCAAACTTTAACAGCGACTTTTTGGCTTTAAGCTAAAACGTAACTTCTTGTATCATTTCCCTCTACAGTACATGGTTGTATAACTAAGAAATAAAACTGATCAAATGTTTGATTGTCAACATTCCTTTATAATTTACCTCCGCAATTAGCATAATATCTTTTCCGCTTTTAGCTAAAATGGTTTGTTTAGCCACAAACTTATATCAGATAATTAGATTCCAGCGTGTCTATTGGAATTAATTTGTGGACATGCCTTTGGCTAGCATGCGAAGTGGAAGGTCAGGAATGTTGACGTAAACACTACCTGCTTAGGGCTCGTGAATACTGCTCGAAAAGGTTGAAAGAATACCACCCACCTTGGAGAAACCAGTTTTCTAGGGCTGGCCTGGTTTGGACTTTCACTCAATGTAGGTCTGAGCACATGGCTGAAAGCGGCAGCCCTATTGGTAAACAAAACATTCGCCTGTTCAATCCCATTCTGTTGCCAGACTGTGCAAATAATGTATTCAATATCTCCCTTATCTGGCACGATAGATGCATTTGTTATTGTGCTTATATATTAACAACCCCAATGTAAGAAAGTTTTGCTTTATTTGTTTTTTGTATTTATGTAATCAACTTCCTTAGCAGGACACACTAAATAATTGTACAAAAAGAGAAAATTGCAAACATTTGAAATCAACGCACTGATGTTTTTTAATTAACAATTGGGAAGATAACTTTTCTCGATGGTTGTAGACATATCTATATCTTTTTCAAGGAGATTAGCTTAGTAGTCTGGGAGTGAGCAATCAACATACTCATCAACTTCACCTCCATTTCTTTGTATATATTAACGGTTTCTGTATCATATGTAAATTGTGTGCCGTTTATGTTATGAAGTGGTACCAGGATCAAAGTGAAGGCACAAAGGTTTAAAACTTCACCTACTGTAATTATCTAACAAGTTATTGGACCATTCCGATCGATGGTTGCTTCCTACCAAAGGTGGAACTGTACAGCATTTCCAAAACGTGTGTCGTCCTTCGTAGCCTAGGAGTTCCGAGGTCGCGGATTTTATTCCTGCGGAGTGCGATGGATTTTTTTCGGGCGTAAAAACTTTTAGCATGGCTTCCTTCGACAGGGAAGTAAAGCCAGTGGTCCAGTGTCATAAATTTACTGTACGTAAAAGAACCTTAAACCTGATAAGGAGGATTCTGAGCAAAATTAAGCTGTCTTTCACGCCCAATATAGAATGGGACGCTGAGCACTGTGGAAGTGAACAACGTCCATAAATAAAACTCGATCTCTACGCAATGAACATCAGTTGTTTACAATCTGTAAAAAATTAAAAGCTATATTTAAGTTTCATATTCATACATATAGCTATAATATTAATAGCATCTCTGCTTCCTCTACTATTATTTTGATCAAAATATTAAATATATTTAATGACAAATTAAATATATACTTGGGATTTTCTGGGAATAGCCTGCGAAGTCTTCTTCATTCGGAAGGAATTTCGTATTATCTTGCATAACCGGCACACGTTGAGCGATAGACAAAAACCTACTGCACAGAAGATGTAGATCTCTTTAAAACATAGGCTTTACTTCAAATAACGTCTTTGGAATATGCCATTTCTGAGATACCCATTATTAGTTTTTCGAATTGTTTACTATTTCATCAGTCTTTTCAAGTCCTGCCGATAGTCAGTTGTTCCGTGCGATGGCATTCAGAGTATGGAATGTTGAGGCTAGCATATAGTTGCAGATCTAAACATTTGACTATCGCTATTCCTTTTGTATCTATTTCCACATGTATATTGTTGTTATTTCTACAAACATTTATCTAGAAAGAAATATAACAAGCATTCTTAAGAAATATTTGTATACGTATTGTAACAAAAGTTAGAGGTTACAGAAAGGCATGCATACTAATGTAACACATCGGACTTTTATGGCAGTCAGTGCAAAGAGAAGTTAAGAAATTCGCAACCTACCAGGTAAAATATGTTTACTGCTGAAGAATTTCTATCCTTGGTTTGTGGAAATGTAATGACATCACTTATACTTCATTCTTTGTAGTTGCTGCTTCAATAACAAACCACACGTTGTTTCGCCAAGAAGTTCTCGTACTGCTTGTGCGTGGTGACATTGAGAGGTAACACGATGGACTGACCAACACGACAACACAACCTCCAGCAATCGATATTACGGCGCCCCCACCTGCCGCGCAATAGGTAGGTATAGCAGAATACTTGGAGGGCAAAGTGTGGTAGGTACCAAGCACTGAACACATCCGCAACGCGCGCGCGGTCACGGACATTGATCAAGACAATCCGTCGGTCGGCCGCCCGCCCGCGACAAAAGATCGGCAACTAAAAGGCATGCAAAGTTACTGGCGATCGATGCAGAAAACAGAGCAAAGTTAGGGCAGTGTGAGGACAAAACAAAAACTAACAAACATGTAGGTCAAGTGACATTCGTTGCACAGAAAACGAAAATGCTTCACATATATACGAAGTACTATGGATGCTTTCGATAAAAAATATTGTGTGAAGCATTTACATGACTTTCCAGCTCACTCTTCTAAGAATCGTTCTTCCAAAAGAATATTCTTTTATCTACTTCGTGTTAATCGAGATAAATATTTTCAGGAAAGGTTTTATTACGTATTTCGTTGTATGCATAAGGGAATACAGTAGGATTAAGTCATCCTCCATGGTTTAGGGGTAACATACTTGCCTCTGGTTCCCGAAGTCGTGGTTTCAAAGCCAGCGGCGGACGATGAATTTCTTTCGGATGTAAAAAATAGCTTCCATTGGAAGGGAGGTAAAGCCGATGGTCCCATTTCTTAGATTTACGGCACGTAAAAGAACCTCAAGCCTGATAAAGAAGCCTACGAATAACGATTTACTACTTGAAAAAAGTGGGCACAACTATTGGAAACTTTAATAGAATATCTCGGAAGTGGTTAACCCACAACAAATATTTAATGAGTTTGTTATTCGGTGGATCCAACTGTGTCCTAGCAATTTTCTCAAAAGTTATTTTCTTTAAATCATTTGCCACATTTCCTCAGAAACTGCTGGATATACCAGGTATTTGAACAAAATGTCTGATATTGCAAGGGGAGTTGGGATTGGTTCCCATAAACATTTATTCGAAAAAAATACCTGTTGAGATATGAGCCGTTTTACTTGTGTTGAGTATTTACACCAGACAACGGACTTCATCCAACAAGAGCAGTCCAGGGACTACTTTACTGTCACAAACGGTTAACAGGATGATTGTTGGGTAAACATCCATAAACACTAAACAGGAGTTGTGATGTTTTCTGTCATCCTGTCCTCTGGTAACATCTGCACGTTATGTCGATACTACTACAGGAGATGCTCCATGCATTCCTACACATGCTTCTACTCCTCTTCTCAAAGAATCTGGAACTCTTTCGAACACACCTGGCTGCTCTCGGATTTGGGCACCTGCATTGGTCACAGGCTCTTGTAACGTATGCACATTGTCGATGGATTTGGCATACATCAATGCCTTTAAATGTCCCCATAGCCAACACTTCAATGGATTGAGGTCCGGAAAATGGGGAGGCCATGTTACTGGACCCTTTTGATCAGTCCATCGATTAGACGAAGTCCATTGTCCGGTATAAATACTCAATACAAGTAAAATGGTTCATATCTCAACCGGTATTTGTTTTGGGACATATGTTTATAGGAACGTTTATTTTAGGTCTGGCCAATCCCAACTCCTGTTGCAATATCAGACACTTTTTAAACACGCTATAAACATGAAACTTTCACAGATTGTAGAACTAACTGCAGGAAAGCTATCGATCTACAAACATAGAGCTTTATTGTGTTAGCATTACGTTACGGCTGTTTCTGTATTAAAACTCAAGGAAAAAAAAAAAAGCACAGAAAAAAGTATAAATCTCTTCAGACTGTAAATGAAAGTGTTATTATAGATCAGTGGCCTCACTAAGAACCATTTAATGTATTGTAAAAGTTTTATATGTATATAAGCTGTTAGGGATATATGTGCATATATTTGTACTGGTAAATGCGGACAGAGTAGTAAACAATAATACATCAATATTACTTTCAGGCGTGTAGTGTTAGCAGTGCCGAGCAGATGGCGGGGATGATTGCGCATGGTAACGGCTGTTCTCGGCGCTAGGTGGCGTTTTGCAGGCCTTGTCCTCCGTCGAGGGTGGGACGCTCAGTGCGACACCGGACCTGCGGTATGTTGACTGCTTGGCGGAGCCTGGCGCCGGGATGAAGAAATCTCAGCACTTATTAGGGACTTCCGCGCGTCTCTGTGGCCTGTCTAGCTGCGACCCTGGGAGGGGGGGTAGTCACAATAGACCTGTGTAGGTCGAAGTGAGCGAGGTGTCCCCTCTGTGTCTGTACCCTTTACCTTTTTTTACTTTCGAATCTCAGCAACTGCGATAAATGTGCCTGTGATAAAGGAAGGGGAGGGCCCAAGTAAAACAATCGGCGTAGTGGCACGCTTGGAAGCTGATGGGGTTACGTTCGACTACAGTTGCATGGATTTTGCTTCTTATACAAAAACACTACAGTTTTATTGATAAACTTTAATATTTTTACAATATGACACAGCTGCAAATACTTGAATTCTATTTATTTAGGTTAGCAACACAAGAAATTAGAAAAAAAAAAAAGAGCCAATAAATCAGGAATACCAACATAAACTCTCGCGCGAACGAAAACTAAGCTAACAACTCCACCACTGTATCTATAAATGCAAAATGAAAATGACGTCTTTGAGGCACAATCACGCCAAAACAACTGAACGTATTGATATGGGACTGTAACAATTCGAAGCGGAAACCTTTGTAGATGGTTCTAGGCTACTCATTGTTTTTTAATTCCATAGACCCTTTATAATAATTAATTTTAAATTTAAATCAATATTTCATGTTTTTGTTAAATGTTTTAATCGTGTATGTGTAGCTTAAAATTAACGCCCAGCAAAGCGGGCGGGTGACGGTTTGTAAGTAATATTTATAAAGCTACACGTGAAAGCTACGATTCTAAACAAAGGAACATAGGCAAATAGACAAATGCCAAACTATACACATTATTATTATTATTCCAGTTGCCTCGATTATACTGGTTGCTGACATTTCTTATTGAACGGACTGTAATGCTGCAGACTTATCATAATGGAAATATTATGGGGTAAAATAACCCGTCATTTCTGTAATTGAAGTTATCCATTGCAGGAATAAGAGGTTTTATGCCATTATTCGCATTGATAGCATTCCAAAAAGAGAAAGCAAGTCCATGGAGAAGGGAATTTGGCGAACTATTTATAGTCACATTGCATTGTCTCTGACATGCAATCAATGATCACTTACGCCTCTATTTAGTCAAAAAGGTGAAACTGAAACATCAATCCTTCAACTACATTAACGAAGGCTTTCTATGCTCTGCCAAACTCACTCTAATGTAGAAATCTGGGAACTATCTTGCTCATATAAAAGTAAAACAGCAATCGAAACCATTAAGGTGTCAAATATTATTTTATTGTTGTTCAAAATCACAAACTAATTAACACCATCCTCTACAGTTAACCAATACAGTTGACCCTTACTTCTAGGTTTTTCGTAGATACGCAATCTCTTTTGAGCCCCGATCATTATCCATTAATATTAGGTTCAATTATACGTTTTCTCATTAATACATCACATTTTTCTGATAGCTGTGTGTTATAGGATACAGGGCATAGTGCAACGAAGGGTGACACCTCGCACATTGAAAACTAGCTGACATTTATTGGGGCTACCACCCCTCAGGGGGAAGGGATGAGACGAAAAACAACAGGAGGCTAGAGGCTGCAAGCAGACTGGACGCACAGACGCGCGGAAGTCCCTAACACTTTCTGGCTCGAAGATCCGATGCACTACTAGAGCTGCCCAGAGAGAGAGAGAGAGAGAGAGAGAGAGAGAGAGAGAGAGAGAGAACTATCCGCAGCCCTCTGGTGTCCACGGGAATACTTTTTCCTCTGAGCAGGCATCCGCGCCATCTGTCCGGCACAGTCCTACGCCATGAAACCGAAAACTGCAATTGAAAAACCTGATGTGTTGCACCCACATGCCTTTCTCTACTCTTGTACTAACTGTTCTTACCAACTCTTATTCCTCTTATCTTCTTCACAGTAGTAGAGATAAACATTTGAAGGAATTCTCTTGTTACTAATTTCCTTGTAGTTGCAAGAGGAATATTGGAATACAGTAGGCTTTTGAGCGAAATTCAAATCTTTAAAACCTTTGAAATTCAGTTTTCTTTGCACGGCTGAACAGATAAAAAAGTTAATAACGACCTTCATTTGAGAAAAGTTTAAGTACTGCAAAATTCACACAAATAACAGGGAATATCCCCGAAATGGTTCACTCCACAAAAAATGCATACAGACATAACTTGTGTGTTTTAACGGGATCTACATTTTTGTATACTATTTGGTGTGTCTCTTATGGTTTACCAGTTATACAAAAGTCATCAAGACTAAACAGGACTACATAGGCTATAGCCAGAAAATTCAACGTATACATTTCATTTACCATGAAAATACCTTAAACAAATGCCATCTTAGTAAAACTCGTTAATCATTTGCGCGAAAATCAAAATGTTGGAAAAATTATCCATGTAAAGAGCAGTTTAGGGTGGAGGAATATTCTTCAAAATGTTCGTGTCGCATCTTTGAATGATGTTCAACTAAAATACCAACTTTGGTTTTTAACCGACTTTTCGTTTTTGAGTTATGCAGTTCACACACATATATGCACTTTTTGGATTTAGGGGGTCTCAAAACATATATTTCTGGTGAAATCTCGGTATCGAGTTTTTAAGTAGAATACAATATTTCCCCTACTTAGTATACGTAGTGGAAAAAGTAAAAAGAAAAGGAACCAATGTAAAGAGGGGAAAAGGTCAAAGGCGAAATGGATTATGGTCCTCAAGGAGGTCAGGGCTTCAAATTAAAGCAAATCAGCGCTCGGTATACTGAGTCACAGTTGAAGGTTTCCCAAAAGTTGAACATCGCGTGATAATAAAAGTTAGTTTGCGGACGGTGCGCTTCGAGACCCTACTAATTCTGTCTCTGACATTCGTCCAACAAACTACTTCCGATGATTATAATGAAATAATGAGTAAACTTCCAATTCGCGTAAACTCTTTTAGCAAGGGAAGACGCTGCAAGCAAACCTTCCTCTATTCCACTGGTTTAGGCTGCTTTGTCACCTTAAGAGACCGGATGTTAGGCAAAATGTATATTTCAATATTACACATATAAAAATTTAATGTGTTGCACTCACAAGACTTTCTCTACTCTAGTACTAACCATTCTTACATACTCCTATTCCTATATCTACTACATTTTAATACAGATAAACATTTGTACAAAAAAGCATATATTCAGACATAAATTGTGTAGTTTAGCAAGATCTACATTTGCTGTATAGTAAGATTTTGTCTATCTCTTACGGTTTACCAATTATGCAAAAGTCACCCAGAGTAAACAGGACTTCATGGGCTGTAGCTAGAAAATTCAAGATATACACTTCATTTGTCATAAAAATATCTCAAACATATGACATTTTAATTAAAATTGTTTGAGTCATTTTCAAGAAAATAAAAATTTTCGAAAAAGTTCCATGTAAAGGGTAGTTTAGGGTGGGGCTATTTTATTCAAAATCTTCGTGTCGTATCCTTGAAACACTTAAATACTAACTTTGGTTTTTAACTGGCCTTTCGATTTTGAGTTATGTTGTCCACAGACTGACACACAAACACACACACGCACACTCACACACACACACACACACACACGGACCTTTTTCCAAAAATCATATATTTCCACTGAAATCTTGATATCGAGTTTTTAGGTGGAATACAATACGTCCTCTACGTAGTAGAGAAAGTAAAAATTTGATGTGTTACACTTATATGACTTTCTCTACTCTCATACTGTTCTTAAAAGGCTTATTCCTATATCTTCTTCGTTTTAGTTGAGATAAACATTTGTACAAATTATCTTATTGCTTATTCCTTTGTAGGTTCAAGGGGAATATTAGAATACAGTAGGCTTTGTGCGATAGTCAAATGTTTTAAAGCTTTGAGATTCCGTTCTCTTTGCACGGCCAAGAGATAAGACATTAATAACGACCTATTATTTGAGAAAAATATAACTACTACAAAATTGAGACAAATAACAAGAAATTTCTGCGAAACGGTTCACTCCACAAACAAGTGTATTTAAATAAATTGTGTTTTAACAAGATCTACACTTTTGTGAAGATTTTGTCTCTCTTGCGGTTTACTAGGTATGCAAAAGTAACCTACACTGCAGAGGACCTCTGAGGAGATTGCCAGAAAATTTAGAAATGGATAGTGTTGTCTTTTTTTTTTGTAAATATTCGTGTCCCAACCTAGATGGTGCTGAACTTATATACCAAGTTTGATGTTTAAGCAACTTTTATTTTTGAGTTTTACTGTGCGCACAAACAGGCCCTTTTTCTAAAAATGCCTTGTTTTCGATTCGAGGAATCTAAAAACATATTTTTGGTGAAATCTTGACATCGAATTTTTGGGTGGAATACAATACCTATCTTCCTTCACTTACTATACGTGATAGAAAAAGTAAAAACTACTAATACTTATTTTAATACGTACTAGTTTTTGGAGCACGTCTCCCCCGCCCCCCCCCCCTCTCTCTCTCTCTATCTATCTCTCTCATGGTTTCCGATGTGTAACATTCTCAAGCACGAGGACTTCATAGCTTTTAAAGAACATTCAAAATATAAATTTGATATGTTAATATCACGTACATACAAGTGAAAATCAGTGGAACAGTTTTTGAAAAAGAAGTAACATTCGAATGATTCCCATCTTTCTGAAATGTGTGATTTCTTTTTTTAAAATGATTTTGTTCTTTAACGACGCTGTCAATTGCCGGGATCACATCAACGTCGCCGGTGTGCCGGAATTTTGTCCCGCAGGATTTCTTTTACATGCCAGTAAATCTACTGACATGGAGCTGTCGTTTTAAGCACACTTAAAAACCATCGGTCTGGGCCGGATATGAACCCGCGACCTTAAGCCTGAATACCCTCACCTTGTGTAGGATTTACACCCCCTAGGAGGACTTACAGGCCAGTGCCTAGGGTCAGACACCTGTCGGGGAGTACAGGAACCTATGGACCGGATAGAGTGAAGACCTGGAAGCGGTGGTCAGCCAAGCACCAGGTATGATAGTGGGGAAGAGGATGATATGAAATGCAGGCGAAATCGATGAATGGAAAACTGATTAATGGAGCAATTGGTGGAATGAGTGGCGGGGGACACCGGAGAACCCGGAGAAAACCCGCCTTGACGCCGCTTCGTCCACCGCGAATACCACATGTGGGTCCCGAGGATCGAACCCGGGCCGCCTAGGTGGTAGGCGAACGCTCTAACCGCTCAGCCACGGCGCTGCCGAAACGTGTGATTTAACGTTTAAAATTTGCACAGTCGAACGGACGAAAATCTCCTAATCATGTCTTCCACACCAGATCTGAGTGAACTAATGGCATGGTTTGAATTCACATCCAACATACACGCATTAGCCTATGAACAAAGGCCAGGCCTAGGTGAACGGCGAAAGGGGACGAGAATATAAACATTTCACCTGAATAGGACTGGCACTTAAACAACCCACGAACATAGGTCAGATTCAGACTCAGGAACGAAGGAACATGAAAATCAAGGAAGTCTACACCAATCTGATATTTATTTTGTCTCGTTTTGCTTTTATTTTTCCATCTGCACGAACCTCGCCAAGATATTACGATATTCCAGTCTGTATCGTGAACTTATCATTACCATACCTATAATTACTAAATGTACTTCAAAGCTAGATAAGTACCTCGAATTAAACTAGTAAAGATTAGAAAAAGCAAAGAGAGGAAAGAAAAATGCAATGTGGCAACAGAAGATGGAAAATAAGAAGAAAACTAATAAAGAATGAAACCAAAATACAGGTAAGGTAGAAATTGGACTTAAGAACTTGTTTTTCTGTTCTTGAGTGGCTTAGCTAATGTAAATATTGTGTACAAACTAACAATTCAATAACAACCTCTGCGTCCAACAGTCAGTGTGACACCCTCGAAATATAAGGGTTCTAACTCGATTCCTGGTCGGATCATTAGAATTTTGCTTTAATTCTCAAGAATTCTATTCCGCAGATTCTGTTAGTAGTCACTTAAAAGCCTTTCGGTTCATTTATCATCATAAGAAATCTAACTTAGCTTGTGTTATTCCAGAAAGAAAAAAAAAAAAAATCGCGAGCGACTGCAAGTTGTGAGCGATTTTGTCTAAGAAATAACACAACCTCGAGTTAATTGAGTATTTTAGCGAACAATACAAGGGCAGAAGCTAATATAACTCCTAAAACGAACTACTTACGGAATATATTCAATAACCTTGTTGTATTTTTTAACAAGCAAAGCTTTTGAGGTGTAATAGATTATTATAAATACCATATACAGGATGAAAGAGAAGTCATTACATTCTTCTAATAGATACTTCATAGAAGTATTACAAACAAAAAAGTCTAATGGCATTTTGTTCTTTGATCAGCCAATTTCTAAAAAAGTAGCTTTGTTCCAAATTGGATGTGTAATTTCGCAAGAATGTACGAAAATAACAGTTGGTTTCTTGTAAGATTGGTAGAGTAACTTATTTCTCACATAGCTTATTATGGGACATCACACAAGGCTACAAAATAACCACTTAAAAGACGTGAAGGAATATTCCGAGCTGCTCTTTCAGACGTGCAGTAAATAGACAATGTTGCGTTGAGGTTGGTCAGGAAATTGACCTGGTTTGTGGATGTAAACAGGTCGAGCGCTTTCGCGTAACGTTATTGGAGATAACGCTTGTGATTAGCCTACACTCGCACAGTAAACACGGAAGGGCAAGGCTAGGTATGAGTTTGTGTTCTCAAGAAGCACAGTTACTGTGCTTGTTTGTGTACTGAGGTAGGAAAAGTGACACCCACACAATCTGCAGTGCTGTCAGCTTGTTTTCGACAAACCTAAAATACCTCCGTAGGAAATGGTCAGAGACAAAAACGTAAGATAATAAATATGCTCCAAATACCGAGGTCTACCGCTGGTTTAAATTAATGTAATGTCTTCCCTTCCAGCCGTTTTAAATCTCTTTGGAATACACAATTGTATCGATAGTTTGGCCAAAGACGTTATGTATGGAGATATGTTTAATTGCGAATTATAATATTGAAACCGGCAACTTAATTTGTAGTGGCAACATTGACCGGAAGGCGTAAATTATCAACAGGAAGGTGTAAATTATCAGGAAGCCGGGCCATAGGCTAAATAGTCACCGATATTATCGCATGAGCTTAATAATTTTGAGATGCTTTGTTCTATTCTTTAGGAAGCATATTCTCGACGTTGCACTTAAAGCGATTTTACTTATCGATATGACTCCGTGATAACGCATGATGCTCGCATTCGGGAGGTCCCAAGTTCGACTCCCTTTGGGCCGGCAACTCTGACCACGGCATTTTTCGGGCTTCCCTAGATCTGTAGGCGAATGCTGAGGTGGTTTCTTTTATACAGCTAATATTTTATGACCCCATAAATTCCTTTCTTCTATTTCAGAGTTGAAGGACCAGGTGACGGCGTTCGGTGTGTTGCGCCTGTGCGGTGAACGTGCGCCCTGTGGCGTCGGCTGGAGTGCTGAAGAACTTGTCTTCTGGAGCGGCGTCCCTGGACTCTAGGAACCCCCAGGGAGTTCGGGGCTTGTGCGCAGAATGCGTTCAATTCGCTTGCGCACACCATTGCTCGGATATGGTTCATCCCCTCATAACTTCCTCTCGGATATCATGTTAGAAGCACAAAGGACCACAATGTTCTACGTGCCGTGCTGTGCCCCGGTTTTGCCTCCTAGCCCCCTAACCCCTCACCCCCCCCACCCCCGCACCCATACGTACTTCTACATTCTACTCCTTCAACGATCGTAAATACTTTGAGATAAGACACTAGGGGTTTATGAAGTCATGATTGCAGGCAACAGACCAAAATAGTGATTAGCTTCAGTGCAGACATTTAGCCTTTGAACTTTGGTGTGATAAAATATACTTTAAATTAAAGTTCAAGGTCATCTTAATGAAACGCTTGTCTGTTGGAGATAGGTAAAGCTGCAGTGCCAACTTTTAAACCCGTTTTCTCGAAGCAACATTTTTAGTACCTATGTCCCCTTTTCTAAAAAAAGGTTTTGGAGATAGGGGAGCAGAACGTTTTAGCACTAATGTACAACACAGAATCACAATAATATGTTTACAATATTGTATATTAATTATATTAGAAAGGAATTAACACAGCAAAAGTCTACGTTTTTACTTTTTTGGCCTTGAAAATAATATTTTGTTTTACCTCCAGTGAAATGACATGCATAACTAAATAACTGAAGTTGCGAAAGTAATTTTCTATACTTATAACAAGTGTGCAAATGTGTGACACTGTACAGCACGTAGTCTGAGAGATACTTCAAGTCACATATTTTAAGAGCATATTTATGGTTTTTCTCTTGGATTAAATACTTGTTATTAAATGAATCACTTAACAGAAAGATAAACGCCCCCGTAAAATAATTATCATGATTAATTAATTCATAAACATTCAAGTTAATTTATGAGAACTTATAGAGTGGTACACTAAGCTCACTAAGGGGCCACGGGGCCACTGCCTAATGTCCTCTTAAGATTAAAATGATACTGGGATCTTCATGAATTAAATAAAAAATATGTTCTAGTTTAGGATACTATTTGGGCTACTAATTCTTGCAGTTCTTTTACATCTGAACGACCAATGGTGCAACTACTTCAAACTATCCAGTTTCGAATTTGACGTAGTGAGGTTAGGACTGACTTTCGTAACTCTAAATATATTTAAAAATTAATGGTCATTTCACGTTTGAAACTCATTACATCTATTTAAGACCTTTCAATCATCGAAATAACTTCATTATAACAGCAATTCCTCAAATACCTCCCCTAAATCCATATGGCAGATAGGACCGCCATATTGCAACATAGCATAAACTCTAGCAATGTATGCTGCAAATAGGTATTACCCGATGGCAGAGTTAAATGAACAATTAAGATTACAAAAAATAATCACATAAATAATAGCAACAGTGGCGTAGCTAAGGTTTTGGGGATCCCCTGCAAATAAATGTTGGGGGCCCTACTTAATAAAAAAGCTTAAAATGGAGAGATTAAAGTATTACATATTTACTAACATAGAATAAGTTAAAATAACACTCCTAGATTACTAGCACTAATGTTAGTTTTCTAAATAAATAATAGTACCTGGCGACCGAGGTTCGCTCGGCTTTTCTTTTCTTTTCCTTTTTTTAATCGTGTTTTTCTTTCTTTGGGAGAAGATGCAAACTTGAAAAGCAAAATGTTAACTAAATATAAATTTTCATCCTAATTGTTGGAGCCGTTTCCGTGACGACACCTTTAATATCCTGGCTTGTTTGCTGAAATTGGCCCATTAACAGAGAAATTATGACCAAAATAAGGTTTCGACTAAATGTGACCGTTACGCGTAGACTACGATAGCTAACTAAACTTGCTTTAGGTTTTCTGAAAGCTCTTTACGAGACCTTTAATATCCTGGCTTGTTTGTTTAAATTGGCCCATTAACAGAGAAACTATGGCCAAAATAAGGTTTAGAGTAATTGTGACGCGTAAAATAGCGTACAGGAATGACACCTATATAGATAAACTTAGGCAAAACCCTGTCTAAATACAAAATTTGATCGAAATTGTCGGAGCCGTTTCCAAGTTGCGCGGAATATATTTATATACAAGAATTGCTCGTTTAAATATATAAGATAAGATACACTCGCTAAAAGCATAGGTGGAATAAAATAGTTACCTGTCAATACTCTGAGTAACTCGGGTATTAACCCAAGCAAACTCCTATTTGTGGTACCTATGGTATCTTTCAGAAGCAATGATATTGAACAACTGGTTAGAACGACACATATTGATTAATGTTGACCAAATCTAAAATAACCCAATTTACTGGCCAATCGACTACATTTTCGGATATGTAAGTACTAGTCGGACATACTATGTAGTTTTCTAGGCTTTTATAACCACCGTATTAAATAAAATACCGTGCTTTAATGAATTTCTCTATGTAATTGTGAATGCTTTTCAGAGCATACACACTTGGAGGTAAACTTGTTTCACACTTTTAAGCAAGAAAGGATAGGAAATGCTTACATGGTAGACTCCTACTGTCAGATGTCATTAGTGAACAATTGCATCTGTTCCAGCACTTCCTCCTAGCGATTTCCCATGGTTGAATTGAATATAGAATGTCATTTTAAAGAAAACTATTAAAGGTAGTCTGGGGGCCCCTAAAGATCGTGACAGAGTTAAATGTGCAATTAAAATTACAAAAAATAATTACATAAACAGTAACACAATGAATAGTAATAAACGGTTCTATCAGATTATTTTAGCTACTATCCTTATAGTTTAGTAATGTAACAGCTAGTTTTTTTTAAATCATGGATTACTAATTTACACTCAATTATCTTGGCAATATAGCCAATAAATTTACCACGAGTATTCACAACTAGTTCATAAAATGTCAAACTTACACATAAGTAACCTTTATAATAAATTATCCAATATTTATACTATTTAAATTTTTTCAAAATGTCTTCATGCATAGAGGACAGGCAAACCTTATTCCAGAACTTATACTACCAATGGAGGGGGCGGGGGTAATTTGTGATGTCTGAGCAATTTTTAAAACGAATTTATTTTAAAATTGGGTATTATATCTTGTCATATTTATAAAGGTGATATTCCTTTAACAATAAGTTTAATTCTCTTTCTTCGAGCAAATTCCATATGCTTAACTATTCCTTTTCTACTTTTTACATGAATCACATTGTACTGACGGGGCAGTACTTTATGACCATCTTGACATTTCATTGCATCTGAAAAAGACCAACAATGAGAACTTTGAAACAATTACGCAATTTAGTAGTAGAAGCAGGGATTGACAATAACTATTTATTGCATGCCTTTAATCAAAAAATTAAAAGACAGAATTTAAAAAATTACAGAATGTGGGTGTACCCCCCCCCCCCCCCGGTAATGCTAGGGTTAAACCGAAGACGAGTTCCAATAAAGTTAAAGTTAAACGTTTATAAAACGAAGTAAAACCTAAAATTATAGTTTAGACTTTAGAGCTAACCAGGAACTTAACGTTTATAATACCGAGCCTAAATGGACTACCACCATGGTAATGTGTACGAATCCCACTCGGAAGCTCGCGGGTTCGATCCCCGCCGACCACGCACTCTCACTTCGGTTTTCTGTGGTTTCCTCTTGTCGCTCAGGTGAATGCCGTGGTGCTTACTTTCATATAATGATTTCCTTTCCTTCATTTCGTTTCCTTCCATTTCCTTGTCATCTTCCAGGCTCCTGGATATGGCGTGGATACTTGCGCATTGTAAGGGCTGTTCTCGCCGCTAGGTGGCGTTGTGGTTGCTTGTACGACACCGGACCTGGAGCGATGGTAGCTGCTCGACGGGGCCTGCCGCCGGGGAAGAGATCTCAGCACTTGCTAGGGACTTCCGCGCGGCTCCCTCATTTCATTCTTCCCTCCTGGGAAGACCCTTGGCTCACAAATGATCTACATAGGTCAAAGTGTGCAAGGTGTACCCGTGCACTGTGCATCCCTATCCTATTCTGATATGGGACACCAGCTGTGATTTGCACCACTAAGGGTAGCTATTTGTGCTGAATAAAACACCATTAATTTAATATTGTACTAATCTGAATTCCCATTTACTTAGTCCTCTAGTTATACGTATAATGCAAATGTGTTTAACTTTTAAACATATCCTAAGGATACAAATTTCTACGGGAATTTAGTTTTAAAAAATTATGCAGTGCCTTGGCCGAGCGGTTGGACTGTTCGCTTACGACCAAGGTGGCGCGGGCCCGATCACAGAGAGCCGCATGTGATATTCGTGCCTGTACGGGTTTTCTCCGGGTTCTCTGGTTTCCCCCGTCACTAATTCCTCCAACTGCTCCATCATCACAGTTCCATTCATCCGTTTCGCCTGCATTTCATGACATTTTTTTCTCACTATCATATCTGGTGCTTGGTTGACCACCCGCTTCCAGGTCTTCACTCTGTCCGGTCCATAGGTTCGTCTACTCCCCGACAGGCATCTGACCCTAGGCACTGGCTTGTAAGTTCTGGGAATGCCAGTCCTCCATGTGGGGAGTGTGATCAGATAAAGAAGAAGAAAATTATGCACAATCAAAATTAAAGCTTTACTAACGTAATAAAGGAACAGGTTATTGTGTACAAAAGCTACGTAAAACACTATCATCTTAAGGTTTAAGTCACATAAACCTTCACATCTGAAGATAGATCTAGCAACGCAGTATAAATGCCTCGCATGTAACATGGGATTTTGCAAATTACATATACATATGTATACAGTTTCAATCCCTTTAGCAGTAAAATGATAAGGACATAATACAGTTCCTTAGATTATACAATGTTGACGGCATTTTGTCACGTTGGCATCAATTTTGCTATACACTTGCACTGGTATTGTCGGTGAACAGGAGTCGGAGCAATGCTTGCAAATTCTAAAATATGCACTTGTAATTTCGCAATGTTACGGGGAGGTTATTTGTATAAACACAGAAAAAAACGGCAGACTATGTTTAATATTTCCTTACACTTAATTATACTATGTATATTTCTTCATTAAATCGTACCAGAAACGTTGCAATGTTATGTTTTTAAACATATGTAACTACACGATTCGTTTTCGCATTCCCTGATGAATTTGTTCAGTATGGCGGCTAGCAGACGACGCTCGCGTTGTGGTAAGCGATTCAATTGTTACATACCTATAGGTATCCATGATTACTCTATGTAATATGTTGGAAACCCTGCTTCTTAAGACAAGCAAAGGCTCTCAAATTCTTTTTATAGATAAAGGTTAGCAACCCCCGCGTCTCCCACTTTCTTGTGGCTATTTCAAATGCTCAAATTGATAACCCATTGGCCTTTATTAATAACCAAACCCGCTTAGAGTATTGCTGTCATTATTTATGTTGCTAAAGAACGACTATCCCGCAAACCTGATGACGGTGGTAATTCTTGACCCACTTTTTTCAATGATATCATTTATTATAAGACTATCCGATGACTTAGAAAACCGCAAGCATGTTATTAAATCAGATAAAAAGAAGAAGCGGTATTAGGTTCGCTGCGTAAACAAGTTCTGCTAAAATAAATGTACTACGTCCTTGGCCTATGAGAGACACAAGTTAGACATAGCATGAAAAGTGTTGGTGCTGTTAAGAACTCCACTGTTATGTGCAATTATTTCAGAAACAAGTGAGAAAAGTGTTGCGGGCTCGGAATATGTCTGAACCTGAACGACATAAAAGATGTCAGCATATGAACTGCTGCTGGAGAGGACCTAGGACTCTTTGTAGGCAGTTTGCAAGATGTATCGTATCCGGATTTGGCTGTTTAGCTCATCCTTTAAGAACTCTTGCTAGGAGAAGACACAGAGAATATGTACGCGATGATCGAGCAGGAGGTAAGATTATACTATACTATACTTTGTGATCCTAACCTAGTAGTTTATAACGAAAACAACAAACATTAAAGTTGTTTACAGTTAATTGTGTTTAAAAAATTTAAATTAAGACAAACTGTTTGGTTTATGTGCAAAAATTCTAGCTTTTCACGAAGCATTGAGAAATATGATTATTTGGTGCAAACTATTGCAGAACACGATCCTGCGGAGTACCTGTCCTAAAATATAGTTAATCGATTTTGTAACCAGATAATCCTTAATATCTACGTTTCCCTTTTTGAATAGTAAAATACATTTATTTTCAGAACCTTTTTTAAACGTGTGAACATGTGTGACATTTGAAGTCCTATAATAATCATATAATGTTAAAAGATCAAATTAAATATCGTTCAATAAATATTTATTGTAAAGTTACGTGAAATATGCGTTATATTCTTCACACTAAAATACAAAGTTAATTTCTGAATACGTTTTATGTTACGCTCTCCAAAAGTGTGCAGTTATGAGATATTATAGGTATATTTATTTAAAATACGTTCCTCATTTGAGGGTTACCATAAAACTATACAACTAACATTTTGTAACTTTTTGCAATGATATAAAACAAATTATAACGCCAAATGAAATATAAATAACGCATATGAATCTTTTACAATAAGATTCAACATTATCAGCTAAACATTAATGACGTTAACAAAATGTTACATAACGATTTCACTGAATTTGTTAAGTATACCGTTTATTAAGTACAGCTAATATAACATTTAGCTAACTGATCTATCGAGTAGAATTAGGGAAATACTTCACTCAAATGAACAGTTTTAATTCGTTCGAAAATTTTGCTTCCCTATTAAGTATTTTCCCTTTACTTCTGCTTTTATTCTATATCATAATTATGTGTCTGTGTATTTCAAACTAAGCAATATTATCTATATTGTTAACAATATTGTTAATCAACCTTATTAACCTTGAGTTCGGACGGGATTCGAACATAAATAACAACCACAATAATGATAAATAATAATAGTAATAAATAATAATGATAAATAATAGAAATAAATAAATAAACAAACAAATAAATAAATAAATAAATAATAATCCCTAGGGCATCTCCCTTATCCAGCCGCAGCTAAGGCCACGGAGGAATGCAGGGGCGTCAGCGCGCCGACTACCCGACCGTAACCACCCCCTTCTAAGTTACAGAAATTATTAGATTACTAATCATTATTACCCTACAAAAATTACAACTGTACTTTTAATATAAATATTTCACATTTAGGAAGCAAAATATGATTTTTAGGGGTCGAGCAACCTGACCGATGGTTTAATCTCGGTTTTCCTGGTCAATAGGCGAATGTGGGATGGGATAATTTGATCTCCAACTGTTCTTATATCGTCCCTTTCATCATTTCCTTCTTCTTCATTGCCTTAACCAGGCATTGGGGTGATCACCCATCCTGGGTATGCTGTGATCCAAAGTTTGCTTGCTCCTCGGCATGCTACTGAATCAAGGTATTGGCTTGTAATTCCTTGGGTGTAAGTCCTACAAAGAGGGCATTCCAGTAAAATATGTATTTCTTTTCGGCTAAATGTGTCAGTGAATTTCAACTGCTTCAGCAATCTTGCCTCCCGCAGGCCGAAATTGAGTTGACGCTACTGTATTCGAACCACTGCTGACCTGGTATTGACCCACAACACTACACTTTGGCGCGCGCGATCAAATAATTGGTGTTGCAATGCGAAACTTATTTCCAACTGTTATGTGTTGGGTACGGCCACTCTCAATTATATCTCATATTAAAAACAAAATACTGGATCACACGCTTTAGCAAAGAAAAGCATGAAATACACCTGCAAAATAGGAGAGTATATAACGAGCATTGTCTGTATGGCATTGTCTGTAACCCATGACTTACTTGATTTCACATGGCATATGGAGGTGGGCCGTACTGCAGACTCCAGCGAATCCTAAGCTTGCCCCTCCTACCAGTGCTGCCGAATGTGGAACACGCATCTCACGCGTTCTTATGTACAGAACCTTGCCGATACACGCACTACCCGTGGCAACAGCGCTCCGCTTGAGCATTGGCCAGCGTTCACATGCCTTTAACTTTTGCGAGCGGTATAGTGTAACGCTATTATGATAATGTTAATGCGATGTCAAATACTTTCGTAATTATGTTTCTTAACGGGCGTGCTTCGGGAAACCAGCAGAGAAGAGGCAATGATAGCGTATAGAGAGCGCCATATACGACCATAGTGAATTCCAATGGCCTGAGCCGTCTGTAAACCACGACACCCACTTCGGAAACTCAGTGGCGATATCGCTGGTCTGTAACCAGCCGGTCTACAACTTGGGTGCACAGACACGCCAGTTGCTTCTGATGTTAATTTAATGACAACCTTAACAGCAAGGGTATGTAACAACGTTCAAGTGAGCAGTTGAACACATTCACCCATTTTAAGGGCTTTACTACATGTGTGTTTAATTGCATTACCCTGATCGACTACGCACTCAACCATAAGCGCAACATAAACAATAATGCATTAGCACGACGTTGCTTCCTTCTAATGAGGGAGATACCGGTGTATGCATGACCATGATGATAAACCAGTGTTAAAGTACTTCTATGGCACGTCAACCCGTCTTCCGGCCATGGCCTTCTCAGTTGCTCTCCTCCAACCTTGTCGATCCTGCGCTGCGACTACCATTTCGGATCTTGAAGATAATAATGTGCTGCATCCTGACATACACCATCTCCCCATCTATTATGTAACCTTCCCACCAGCCTTTCTCCTCCAAAGTCTTCTGCAAATACCTTCTATGGGATCCTATGTTCCTCAACCCTAATTAACCTGCCCATTTGAATATCTTAACTCAAATAACGTGCCACAAGGATAACTCCCCATACGGGGAGTATAGTTCGTATTGTATCTGGTTCTCCATTCTCCTTGCACGCACACAAGTACATCAGTTCTCCTCAGGATTTTCTTTTCCAAGGAATTGATCTTTTCCACGGCCTTCTTTAAGAGGGTCTACTTTCCTTTCATTTACCAATATGCTGCACATGAATGTTTTATATAGCATTACCCTTAATCTCTTATTATAGCCCTATCATTACACACTGCCTTTATTATATGAAGTATAAAATGGGTGATATCAATTCATCATTCATTATAGTATGTGGAGACGAGGCGCATACAGCAAACAGAATCGTTAGATGTAACTATGCTGTTCTTGAATTTCGATACTCTTTGTAAGACATCGCGAGTAACAAATGAATAGTGACAGCACTTTAAAACCAAGCACTGAAAATTCATAACAATGGTTAATGCCATAGAGAAAATTACTTGAAATAGTTTTAAAGAGCTCTACATTTTTTGTGTTGTAAGTTTTTGTCTATATCTTATTGCTTACCCGTTATGCAAATTAATATAGAATTCCTTCCGAATAAAGAGGACTTTTTCAGACTACTCTCAGAAAATTCAATTTAAACACTCTATTAGTTTATATAAATTCTTAAAATATATGCAATTTTAATAAAAATCTTCAAGCAGCATTAAAAAAGTTGGAAATATTTTCTATGCAAAGGGTAGCTTGGGATGAGAGGTTTTCTAGAAAGTTATGTTGTTTGAAAGCTACAAAACTAAATATCTAGTTTGACATACATCTAGAATTTCGGTTTAGGGCTATGCCGTTTATAGATAGACACACACTCGGACCTTTTCCTAACCATTATTATTTTTGGATTTAGGGAGCCTCAAAATAGTGCTTCTGGTAACATTTCCACATTGAATTTTTGTGTGGAATACACGTCCTCTTAATTACTATAGGCAGGGGCCGAGGCGGAGAAAGTAATAAGATTTGGTAAGCATGTTGTGTACAGGGAATGGTAGGTACATTTTTCTTGAATAACATTGAACTTCTTTTATCCTTTAAGTCGAGTTGGTCTCCGTGCAGCTGGTGAACGGGACTGCCACTGTAATAGGTGTGCATCCATACCCTACAAACTTCCCAGCAATGGTAAGCGGCGATGGACCTAGGGACGTGAAGCCATTTCACAAGAGCTGGTATCCTAGCTACCCTACACTTCTTGCAATATCCAAGGCCTTAGACGAACTCGAAAACACGCCAAAGGAAAAGCAAGAGGTCAGGTGAGTTGAAAGCTGAGATTACCGCACAATAATTTATTTTAATTTCTTGCTGATGAAAAAAAAGTCATGATAATGTTTTACAACTAATGGTCACAAAGTAGTCTAAACCAGCGATGTCCAACGTTTGCGAAAGAGGGGAGGTTGAATTTACCTCCTTCCACTTTATGCGGACTGTGCCACTTACTCAGACGTGCAGTGTGTTGCAGTGGCGGTTTGTTTACACACACGTTGCGTTTGATTTACCATTCACATCTTTTGCGCTAAACATCTGTTCATTAGCTACTTGTTCGGTTCTGTTTGCGTTTAAGAAGTCTATCAATATTTGGCCCCAAGGTCGAAGTGTATAGACTTAGAAGATACACCAAGTGATCGTCGCGTAACATATAGTGATACAGGCTTTTAATATAGTTCAATTTGGAGAAACTGTTCGCAAGTATATGTAGAGCTACACTCTCTTTTATACACATTATTCTTAGAAATGATTATTTCTCCATCTATCACATTTTAATCGACATAAACAAATTGCACAAATTATCTTATTGCTAATTTTCTTGTAGGCGCAAGGGGATTATATGAATACAGTAGGCTTTAAGCGATAGTGAAATGTTTTATGAGCTGGTTGCTATGCGATGCCTTTGAAATTCCGTTCTCATTCCAAGGCCAAGTGATAGAAATCGAATAACATGTTCCTATTTGAGACAAATGTATTCGCAAATGCAAACAAATAAAGAATATCTCGGATATGGTTCACTCAAAAGAAAAACGAAGTATTTGACATAAATTGCGTGTTTTAATGACGTCCACATTTTTATTGAGTAAGATTTTGTCTGTCTCTTCCTGTTTACCATTTATGCAAAAATCATCCAGAATGAACAGGTCTTCTGAGAACATTACCAGAAAATTCAAGTTATGACTTAGAAACTGACATGGAGTCGCCTGTTTGTGTCCGTCACTGGATACTGACCATCTGTCTGTGATTTTACAAGTCACAGGGACTACCTGACCAAACTTAGGACTGGAAGTCGGAGGAGGGGAAGCAGCAGTTAATTACGTAAACGTCTCCAAAGACACTAGGTTGGACATCGCTGGTTCAAACTCATTTTAGCTTGTTCTTCTATATTATTCCTATTGTATAGTACTCCCAGTATGCGCACCTGTAATATTGTACCCTTGTTTTAATCTGCTATTTTGTCAGCCGTGGTTCCTAGCGTGGCGTAGGTTGTGATGATTATACCTTTGCATGTTATTGATAAGTGTGCATTTATAGAGCTCAGATATTCAGGACATAATTTATTGAAATCTAGACATGCGACTTCCTTTTAGTCATTTCCTGGAAGTTCATGTTGCAGAAACATCGTATGATTTCTTGGTAATCTTTTCCTCCCCTCTTATACGTGGGGACAGTTTAGCTGATGTGTGCTAACAAAGTCTTCAGTTAGCTGGAATTTTATATCTAAATCCTCCGATTTTTGACTTAGCGCAGACTGTTGCGCACATGCTAAGGGGAATCTGCGACACTGCACTTTAAAGATGTCTATATTGCAAGATGGCAGTTGGGATTCCAGGAATCTCTACACATGTAATAACATCAGCGATCTATCACTGACTACCTTTTCCCTCCTCTCTCAATTATAATGTAGGTTAAGTTTAGTTGTGCATATTAAAACTTCTTTGTACCAGAGTTAAATGTCACTTTTCTAGTTAACCTTCCCCATATTCCCAGTCGCCCTTATTAGGCAACCCTCTGAGTTATCCCCACGTACTTCTCTTGCAATCCCGATAGGCATTCATTGGTAAGGACGCCAAACGTCATTTACCGTGACATCAGGCCCTTGAACGTCACATCTGGTGGTGGCGCTCCTTAACCACTGTCACAGTACTCAACACAGTACTTATGAACGTCTCAACAATACTAGCTGGTCGAGTTTAGTTGTATTAATTTAATGTGTCAGTTTGATGCAATTCCGTTTCGATAGCAATCAGGACATTAACCATTGGAAATCAAGGCATCTTCTGGGTAAGATGATCCGTTATCTGCGCTGGTCAGAGTTGGAAGATTTCTAAACATTAAAGGCCACGAAAGGTAACAAAGAGACTGGACTTGCCCAATGACGTCCCAGGTTACAAACTATCCTCATCCTCGTACAGTCTACAGACAACGCTCACCAAACCATGTTTACCTGTCCGCCAGGACTCACGACAGCTGTCGTCTACATTCTTTGCGCTGACTGGTTTGCGTTTGAAGTGTCCTTTATCTCTTTTTCCTTTCTATTATTATCACTAGATATAAATTCATGGAAGCAGTGTCCAAAGAGGCCACAGAGGAAAGGACCAAAAGATCAACTTACTACCAAGTGATTGTCCTCATTAAATGACGTTAACGATATATGGAATTATTTATTCTAGCAAAGCACCTATAAATCTTTAACACAATTCTAACTTGTAAGAATTGTAATATGTGTTATATCTTCACGACTCCTGTATCACAAAACAATGTTTGACAGCCCTTTGCATCTTGGGAAATTTCTAAAAGTACATTGAAGTTTAAATTATAGATGAAGCGAGAGAACAAATTCCATAACAGAAACAGGTATATAAATATATCTCGACTCTAAAAAATGCCACAAGGAATTACAGTTCGCCAATCTACTCTTTTCAGGGACCTACAAAGGCCAATTATTGCTCTAAAATTAAGCAATTAAAGACACTAAAATGCATTGCACAAATCAAAGCTTGATTCCAAAATCACAATGAAGATTACATGAGGTACGAAAAGTCCCCTGAATTTACATTAACCTTGATACAAGATTCATTAACAAGTTACATTGTATATTAAACACAAGGAGGCAAACACCAAACAGAAATGATAAAAACACCACTAAGTCAGCAGTACATTTACCCGATAAATGAATAGGTAATCAAGACAACTCACCAGCAGATGTTGCAGTGTATGCTCAGGTGAAACCGAGAAAAGCAAGTCATTTGGACATTCTTCGCTGCCACCAACTAACCTCGGAGTGTCCTCACGCCACCAAAAGAAACTACTCTCGAGGCGGAGCTGGGGTCGCACTTAGAACCTTTTCGTAACCTAGTGCGAAATATAAATTGGGGTATAAATTCGACACGAGTGTAGAAAAGCGGAAGCCAACTGCTTAAGAAGTTCTTTGCCTGATCATTAGTAAGTAATACGTTAATCGTAGAGGCTATTATTATATCTCATATCTCGTAATATAGAGACAGATTTGCACACACTTAATTTACTATTAACTTATTTAGACTGATTCGACCACAACTGCGGTGCCGTAAAACCCTGTCTGACTAGCGTGCCTTCCATTGAAAATTCTGCTGCTGTATGCAGCATGTTCATTTAAACAGACAAAATAAATTATTACCGAATTATATTTTTGCATTTCATTTTCATAAGTGGCGTTCACAAATGCCTATTATACACACCTAGTACACATAAGGAGAATGAGTAGGTACATACTGTTTTAAACATAGCTAGCTCTTGTACGTCGCAGATTCCTTATCGTCTAAACAGTAACCTTATTCAATGACGTGGGTCTGTACTAAACATAGTAAAATGACAACTAAAAGCTATATCGGTGCTCCAGCCGCAGTCGTGGCCGAGACATCCGATGAGGAACCCGCAACTTAAGACTTCACCGCCGAAGTCCTTCCAACCAGGCGCCTAGGGAGGAGAGAACCACTGCCACTATCACTGCTCCAGTTAAAGTCCGGACCATGCGCTATGGGGTTTTTAGTGCTGTGGTTTAGGGCATCCACCATTATCTGCCGAGGCAACTACTACAGGTTACGTCCAACAACTTTGACAGTCAATCTCAAAGATTACAAGGATAGAGTCCGGGACAAGATCCATTATGACGCTGCTCTCTCAGCGGCTTGGACTTTCTGGGACAGTCCCTGAGGGTAAAGCTGAGCCGAACCGACTGGACTACACCCTATCGACATTGCTGCCTGTACGGCCACACGGCGGAAGGTTGCACTGCTCCACCTCGTCGTCACTATTGGGTGCATCTAGTTTGACAAGGGACTGCCAGCAGCACGACCTGCCTTAGCACCGATGCTTCTGCGCCACATGCTACAGACAAGATCACTACATCGGAAAAGTTTGCTGCCCGTTTTACCCGTGCAGTCTTGCTCCTACACCAGCACAAAGGCCATGGTTCTTGCGCGCCAGCAGAACCGAAACCTACACAAATTGTAGTGAACCCACCAGCAGCCACCGACAGTCACACTGCCGTGGATGCTTCGTCTGCGCTACTCCAGCAGGCGGAATTCTTAAACATTGCTTCGAAACGTTATACACTTGAGAAGCTGTCTGGGCTCGAACAAGATATGCCAGGCATCAAATACGAAGCGTCGAAAATCGACACCCAAGCAAGTTATAGTGTCAGACTAGGCGAAGACTTGCTTTGAATCCGAATGCTAGTTAAGAAGGTAGCAGCCCTTCAGACGACGCCAAACGAGAGAATGCCACTGCAGACAGATCATCCTGGTAGTCGTCGTGGACATCGCAACTTCCGTAGACACGACGGCTGCACTTCAGCGGCAGGTCAGGCACTTGTCAGGACTGCCGCAAAACTATCACCTACCACTTCCCTTTCATTCCCAACATCGAATTCCTAAGAGCGTCAGCACGGCCTCGGCACCCATCCTTCACCTGGCTTAGGTACCCTGTGGCCGGCCAATATATCAGTTCCACCAACCGCTGGTGCAACCGCGGCAATACCTCGCTTACACCCAGATATTGAATTGAATTTTTAAGTTCCAGCTCTACCTCTCAAACATTGCCCACACACGGCTCGTGTGTTTAAAAACAGCAACAGTGAGTTTGTTGGCATAAATAAATAATAACTTCTTTCCTTTCTTCCCCATGAAGGGCTTTTTTTTAGCGGGTATGCTGCTCCCTATTCAGGATTAGTGATTGCCACACTACTGGCCATTGTATGTGGGTCTCCACCTGTAATAAGGGGTTTCCCCTCCACGTAGAAAGGGGGGAAAAAGAAACAATTGAACCACTTCAGCAATAAGAGGTTGCCTCAAATGTGTTTGAAACTTGAGCTATGCAAGCTCTGGACACTGCTTGGCTTGTTTTGTTTCTGCTTTTGTTTGTGGAGGTATGCATATGAGAACAGTGAACATTCATTGGTATTGTTTTACTGTACAATAAAGCTGACAGACTTTTTTCAATAAAAGTTAAGAATTAGAAGTACACAGAGGAGGATTTCAGCACTGTGGTCAAGGCTAGAAAATAAATACTTTTTTTGTTGTTAATGACACTTAACTGTCAGGATCATATCACCGTCGCCAGTGTAGTTTCTCCCACAGGAGTTCTGTTACATACCAGTAAATCTACTAACATGGGTCTGAGCCCGGTTTGAACCTGCGACCTTGAAATCAGTAGGCCAGCTCCTAACCAACAGAGCCACCCAGACCAATTGCCCAAGACAAGGCCAAATCGATGGCAGCAGGCACAGTGTAGTCCTTAAATTTTGAAGTTTGAATGGGATTCTCAGGCAGAAAATCCAACTCTTTTTTTATCATATTGAATAAATTAGCTATAGAGCCTGGGCATCTTGATGTCCACAAAGAGTTTTCTAGGAAGTTCTCATGTTTATCCAATCGGACAGAAATGGAACCTGATGAAGTCTACAACTCAATTAAACAGTGCAGTATGTTTATCCGGGGTCTTTTGGAACAGAATGTCTCCATCTTAAAATTTCTTTTGAGTTTTGGACAAGAGAACTGTCCTCCTTAACCTCTGCTGAATAAAATGTTAAGAGAGAAGTGAGGGCTTCTGTGGCCAGAATCTATGTTGGCCAGGCTTTCCAGTTGATGGTGCATTATTTCCTTCTTTGCTGAAGTTTCAACATTTTAGCAGCATATTGATTGTTCTATAGAAATTGTAATGTACATAATTTAGGCAGCAGTATTTTGAGAATTGGGAGGAGCAGAAATAATTGCATTTCTTGGATGTCAAAATCAAGTGTTTACAATTATCATTCTTGTTATGTGTCTGCATTAGAATCTCACTTGGACTAAGCTGCCTGGCTGAGATTTCCATTTGTGGTTTTTCATTTTTAGACACCAAAGCTTATTTGCACATTCATTTCACATCTTCATTCAGTGTTCGATATGATGTCTCAGATTAAAAGAAGTTACAAAGTAATCAACACAATAGTCGGACACTGGATTTTAGGATAAATGCTTCAATTTCTTTTGGAAAAAAGAAACAAAAAATGACTAATAATATTTGCATTTCACGAAAACTGTAAGCATTGAAAGTCTGCTAGCTATTCCTTCACCCTGCCCCTCCATCTCCTTATTTGTATTGATAAGCTGAAAATTATAGTACGTTAACCTGTATGGTGAATAATACCTAAAGATAAATACAAAATATGTTGTTGATACAGCAATGGTACTGGTAACATTATTTCCACAATTTGCTTACGCAAAAATGTTATAAAAGATGTATTAAAAATATTATGTAATGATAGATCAAGTGTATTTTAATGAGTAGGCCTATTATTATATTTAGACTCTTGACTGCACTGAGGTTGTAAAATTCTATTAAAAGAAACACTGCTTCACTTTAAGTTTTTTATATTTTAACTATATCTGTGCATACATTTAAAAACAACTTTTGATAATTCAAGTATTTATTGGCCATACAGATTTGATGTTTCAAAACCAGTAAATGCAGTTTGTGATAGAAATACCCTAATACAGTACTTAGGATTTTAATCCAACTAATTTCTACACTTTCTAGATTTTGCAACTAAACAAGTGCTGCATGAGGCAGTTGTGCCAGAAGCAGGGGATATGGAAAAAACTCAGCAGAAACATCAAATGAAACAAACTTGACAGACAGTTTACTTCATCCAACCTCAGCAGCAATAACTCCAATGCCTTCGTTTTGCAGTGTGTCCATTTACAGGGAATTGCTTGCCCTGTACTGCACAGTTCCTAACCAGTTCTGTTTCTCCTCCACTTATCTGCTCTATGTGTGCTGGTTAATGAGTTTACACAGTCTGTGCTGTACAGAGGTTGATGCATTGTGACACCTTGTGTTTCAGTGTGTTAGTGTTGTTATAATGTCACACAATCCATATACTTCAGCTCACAGGAACATTATCCTTAAGCCACTGTTACAAATGTTAAGCCTTATGAGCTGGTGCAGAGTCTTATATTACACTGGGGTTTTTCTTGTTGCACCAGTTCAAAGGTTAAGCACTGCAACAGTTTCTTAAGGACAATGTTCCCAAGTTTATAGTGCACCACAACACCATCAGGAAGTACAGATGGGAATCTGCTGAATTACTAACTATGGGACAGTATTGAGAGTAAAGCTTGCTTGACATGACAGAAATCTGGACATAAATGCCATACATGCTGCTATAGAAGCTATGGCTGTGTCATTTGAGAGCCTGTATGACCTCCAAAGGAGGACAACTTTGAGTAACTATTTGTTCTTTGTATCCACTATATTATAGTTAATAAATGGTATGAAACTGTATGGATAATGTATTTTTTGTTGTGCTACCCACATTTATATTTGTGATGGAACTTACGATATTACCTGGCAGGAGCAAGTTGCACCAAATATTATGGCACCCCACATTGTCCCCCCTCAACTTCCTCCTATAGGTGGTTCTGCTTATGTGGTTACTCCATTAAAAAAGTTGCTTTTCATTTACTAATGCTCTGTTTCAAGCTCAAAATTTGGTCTACACGATTTTTGATCTTTAGTGCTTTGTTAAATATAACATGTACTCACGCGTTCATGATTTCCCCTCATTTAATATATGACCTCCCTGTCTTTGTTTAGGAAAGAGATAGTTGACAAACCTGAAGAAGTACCAAACAGTGAGCCAGCAGGAAGTACAGCTTCAACTTCTAAGGGGAATCAACAGGAAAAAGAACAGCAATATGACTGGGATGTGTGGTCAGTTGAAAGCTTGGAATGGAACTTTGATGACAACAATGGAAGATCCGGGAGCAGTCCAAGTTTTGGCTGATTTTAGGATTAATATAAAAGTGCTAATGTTAACAAGTTTTCGGACAAGTCAAGTCACTCCAGATAACCAGTGAAAGCCCCATTCATGAACTTAATAAACGGACAGTAAATGTTGCTTATATATTGAAGTGATTGTATTCTGTACAAAAAATAAAGCACAGCATTTTACTGCTCATTGATGAGCATCACCAAGCTTGTTTGAAACTAAAGGTTAAATCCAACACATCTGAGTTTGCAAGCTTGGCTAATAGGCATAACTCAAAGGTCTGCTTTCTCTCCTTAAGAAGCATTGTGCATTGTAATTAAGTTTAAAGAAGCCTAAAACATGTGATAGGTTAATACTAACTAAAACCACTACTGACCAGTACTAGAAGGTAATCACCTTCCTAACCTCCGTTTTTTATTGGGTATCTAAAAAGCTGCATGAAATTTAACTGAGAAAGTCAGATATAAGAACTTATGCATGCTCACAATGTTATGTCCATAAGCACATTCAAATATTTCATCATATGCAATCACTCATTGATAAGGTGATATTGTATTAACTTCTACTGATGAGACTCAACAAAATTAATTGGAGTTCTTACGATTTTATTAGTCCTAAGGGAATGTACATAGTTATCAAATGAGACACATTTTTAATAGCACTATGTTCATAAGTCAAAATCTGGGTTCTAAATGATTAATTGCCATGATTGCAGTAGAGTACACATTGGTAAGACCAAACGCAACAAACATCCGTACTAAAGAACAGATTTGGAACATTAAATATAAATAGACAAATCGGCTGTAGCAGCACACTTTGGGAAAACCCATCATAAAATAGACACAAACTCCAAACTGTTCAAAGAAGTGTAAAAATAAAATAAAATAAAATATTTTCTTGTTTATCAACGCTGTCAATTGCAAGGATCACATCAGCGACGCCGGTGTGCCGGAATTTTGTCCCGCAGGAGTTCTTTTACATGCCAGTAAATCTACTGACATGGAGCTGTCGTTTTTAAGCACACTTAAAAACCATCGGCCTGGGCCGGGTTTGGACCCGCGACCTTGGGATCCGTAGGCCAGCGTCTAACCAACTGAGTCACCCAGATTGACTCAAAGAAGTGTACCACCTGCTAGAACTCAGCATAGGGAGAAGATTCTCATTCAAAAACATAGACATAGAACTAAGAGCCTTGAAATCCCGCCGCTAAACACACCATCTACCAAGGACTAAAGGGACGTCAGTCAAGTTACAGCCAATGACGAAAGCAAGAGTTTCCAAAACCTTGTTCCATTAATTTATAGGGTAAGTGTTCCAAAATTTGACTACATAATATTCATGTGTATAATAAGCTCTTGATTAATAAGAGTTATGGAGGGGAAGGTACATGAAAAATTGAAAAACGTGGATAATTAGGAAACCTATTATTTAATGTCTTTTTAAGTACAATATACATAGTAGGAAAGCTGCTTTCAAAAAAAAAGGGGTTATTTTCAAGGTTGTATTTTTTGTTCAAAAGTTTATTCTTGTTCTGTACTACTAAATTAAACCACATTAGCATGTATAGGTACACTAAGTATAAAAAATGAGCTGACTCTTAGACATAGAAGCACAGGAAATCATGGTTACTGCATGGTCTATCAACCATCTACATATAAAAAGCACTCCTGCTACTAGGAATCAAGTGGCGAGCGACCTAGTGGTAATGCCCATATCTTTAAATTCACCAGAGTAGCCGTCAGAAACGATGGCGCTAAGTGACAGATAACGTGCATGTAGGTTTAAGAGGGGAAGTGCTGTGTAACAACTGTTACCCATCTTTCTCAGGACGTATTTGTACACATTATACACCATTTCCCCAGCTTGACTGAATAACGCAACTTTTTTTGCTTCTACCATCGTCGGGACTATTAATGAACTTATTATCACACAATAGAGTGGACTTATTGCTCTGAATTACTTAATTTCACTGTAAAACTGTACACATGTGTTCTGAACAGACTACGTCTGATTGGCTAGAAAACACATGACTGTGACATCATTGGATAATTTTCTACTGTGCAACTGCCTTTGTTTCTGATGGCGACTATAGTAGTGAGTTCAAAACTCTATATCATATTGTAAATGTTTATTTGATTCTTAATAATTCTGTCTATATAGTTGTAACATGACATATTACTACAATAAAACGTTCACTATGATGGCATTGTGGGCATATTATTGATCATCACTTCTGGATTGTTAAAGGCAACTAAGCTTTAGATACAAATGAACATTAAAAATGCTGCTCTTGTTCTTGAAAATGTGAAATAAATAAAGATCATAAACCAAAAGGCAGTGATAGGGCTATTGTATTTTGTTCAGTGGCAAAAATCACTGCTTAGAAAAAAGTGTGGTCTACTTGGTTCACACATTTGGAAATACTTAAGTACCTACGTGACTACCTCAAATTCATAGCTTGCTTGGTAATCTATTTGTAAATGTTATAGTAGCTTGATTATTTGCTCGAGAAAAAAGATGGCTAAGCTTCAGAGTGCGATGGATGTGCCCAAATTACCTTGTTGATGGGCCCTTAAATCCCACTCACACTCGACATTATTATTTCCGTGTTTAGATTAGATTTATATACTCAGGGGTTTCCGTCTAGGGGATATGTGAATGGCGACCACAAGGTACCCAAGCTGAGCAGAACATTACTTCCACTTATTGGTGTTTTGCTCCTCACTGTAACTTTTCTATCTGACCTTACCTTGGTCATCTCTTGTTCTCTTCCGACCCCAATGCTATTAGGGTTCCTGAGGGCTAGGGAGTCTTTATTTTTCCAACCTCTCCATTTTTCTAATTTCTCTATAAAATATTAACCCCTAACATGCTTACCTGTCACGGCATGTAATACGTCCTCTGATTGGTAATCAGAGGATATGGTTGGTGAATTTATTTTGTTAATTCTCTCGGTCAGGTTGGTGAGACCCATAAACCAACGACAGGTGTGGTCCTCCAGACATTCTGGGGGCTGTGAGAGAGCGATGTGACCGCCAAAACATAAAAATATGGTGCTCTCTAAAAAGCGGTTACTATACTGCTATTGCTCTATCAATATATTAAATATTGGACAGCAAGAGGATTATTGACTTCATTGTCAGAAATCCAGCATTAGCTAACAACAGATTAGATTTATTGTCAACCTTAGGAATTACAAGAATTCATGGTGTCAAAATTAATAAACATGAATACAAATAAAATAATTAATTATATACAAGTATAATAAATTACACACCCAAAAGAGGTTCACGGAAAAGTATTTACAAACTCTTCAACTGAGTTAAAACAATGTTGCAATAGCAGATGTTTCACCTTGCGCTTAAATGCAGTTTCTGAGGTGGTAAGTTTAATATTATGGGGTAACTTGTTATATAAGGTAATTCCAGTGTGTCTTACACTTTTGCTGAATAGTGAAGTATTATGTGTAACCGTGCTCAGTTTATGCCTATTTCTAGTGAGATAATTGTTTTTCAGAGTTTGTATGAAAATAAACCAAGTGTTTTCTAACAAACATCACAACTTCTAGTATATATAGACAAGGAAGTGGTAATATATGGAGTGATTTGAATAAATTGATACAAGAATCCCTTTGTTTCTTTCCCATTATTATTCTAATTACTCATTTTTGAATTTTAAAAATTATATTTTCTTTATCACAGTTACCCCAAAAAATCACTCCAAAATTCAGTAAGCTATTGAAATGAGCGAAGTACAGATTTCTCAGTGTTCAAATTTGTAATATTTTTTTATAGTTCTGAACATAAAGCTGGCTTAGCTTAGATGCCAGTTTTTCAACATGCGTGTTCCATTTCAGGTGCTCGTCAATCCATATACCCAAGAATTTAGTAGTAGGTTTATAATGCACCAATTCATTATCTAATTTTATTTGTGGCTTCTTATATACATTAGTATTCTGAATATGGCTGAAGGAAATGGCTACAGATTTATTCTTATTTATTATTAACCTGTTTTGTACAAACCATTCCTGCATTCTTTGGTCTACGCTCAGTATATCAGACTTAACATCATTGTCATTTCCCATTAATTCTATGGATGTGTCATCCGCAAACAGTACAACCTTATTTGGATGTAGATGATTTGCTAAGTCATTTATGTTGTCAGTTTTTGGTAGTGTTTAACACCCACTTTCACTACATGCAGACAGTGACACCGATGATACATGGAATGAAGATGAAGCACCAGTGGAATCAGATGAAGGAAATCAGAGAATGTAAAGGAAACCCACCCTTGCATCGCCTTGGCCACCATAAATCCCACATGTGGTCACCCAAGCCTCTTTCATGAGAGGCAAATGGTCTAACCACTCGGACACGGCATGGCACTGCACAGCTATTCCATGTTGTCACTGTTACTGGCACTTAAGTGCCAGTCAATATGGAGTAAGAAAGTCACCGCTAGTGGCAGTGGTATACATTAGAAATCTGCATGGGCTCAGGCCAAGGCCTCAGGCTTAGGCCCAGACTGGCCTGTGGTCGGGTTTGAGCCTAATTTGAAAAATGTTTGTCGGGCTTGGGCTTGCAAATTAAGAAATACCAAATAATTTATTATATTTTTTGGTCAAACATGCCAAAATTCCAAGAATAGCACAATTATCACAGCATTTCTCTACTAGGAATTCTATGATTATTCTGATGAAACGTTTCAAATAAATAAATAAATAATAACAACAAAATTACACAATCTGGCTGGGCTTGGGCACTATAACCTGTTCTAGGACTTGGTCGAGGTCGGGCCAAACCTAACAATGTCGGACTGTCGAGGCTTCTAGTGTACATTTTGCATCATTACTGAGCATCATTTCAACCATTTCTTTCATCCACCACTGGATATCTTGTACCTTATTGTTAACAGGCATTAATCATGTTAAAAAAATATATAATTATGATAATAATCATAATAATAATAATATATGTATATATCTAAACTAATGCTGTCGCCATTATGCTCATATAAAAGTAAAATTTCATATACGCTTAAAAATATACACTAACAGTTTATAATAATATTTAGACTAGCTATACTTCTCACTCACCTCCATTTGCTTTATTATAGAATCTAACAGATGAAGGGCAGTAGCTTTGGTATTTAAAAGCGAGTTAAAAATTTGTCGTTGCATTCTTCCAACTTAATTGGGGTCAAAATCTCATCATTTAAATCTGATTCAAAGTCAAAATCATCCATCTTTGCTGTTTAATTTGTATCTGCCATAGTCCCATTAGGCATTCCTCAATCTTTGATTTAGCTAAAATAGAAGATACCATTCCAGATTGTAAATAATGGAAGTTGAAGTACACATTTCTAACCTAACCTTCAGATACATTCCTTTAACTTTTACATGGTTTTAAACATTGCTTTTGTCAGGCAACCATAACAACATGATACTGTAGACTACTTGCACAACAATCTTCGCAGAATATGAAATTACAAATTATAACAAAAGATTTGTCACGTTCATGAAAAGAACAAAGTATACCTAAGTTTCAGCTGTAATTACAAGAGGTGCATTCATGTTATAACAGCTCAGATTCTTTTTGTAGCTAACTAATGCGGAAACTATGAAACTTCCATCCAATCCCACATAGAACAGGGACAAGGGTGGTAAGGAAATTTATTGACAGGAAGCCTTAAAGACCTACCAAGATCAGGTCGCCTGAAAACTGCAACTGATGAGAATATTTTATTGGACACAAAATCCCAAAGTTCCTGCTGCAAATTTGGCATAAGAATCCGATGTAACCCAAAGTTCCACGATGAAAATCCTAAGTGTCAAGCAACATCTAACTTTTACAAAAAGCATAAGAGCACAATCCCAACATCAGTTTTGTGAAGTAATAAAGCTGTGCACTAATTATTTAGCTTTACTTCGACAAACTAAGTTCTCAAATGAAACCACATTCTGCAACTGCCAATACTGGTCCAATGTAAATCCAAATCACAGAGCAGAACTATATATAGTACACAGAACATGTCTGGACAGTTACTGTTGGTGAGCATGTTATTGATACTTCCTTTTTTAGAGAAACACTAATGACTATCGTAGAGAGCATACATGAAGGCTGATGAAACACAGTATACTGTCTCTTTCTTTCGTCTCACCCACTGTGTGCTGGCACATCACATGACTCAGAGCAACGCTACTGCACAATCTGCATTCAGCAGTCTTTGTGTGTGCTGCAGAATCTTTAACAGATACTGGAATTTGCTTCAAAATCATACAGTTCGGGCCATTGCAAACTTGTTTCAACATTCAGTCAACCATCTGTGCAGAGATGCATATATTACAACAAGATGGAACTCCACCCCACTATGGACAGAATATAAGTGCTGAGTTTATGTGCAGCCGCTAAGTTAGACCAAAATAACAGAGGTTGACCCTGAAGATGCTGGACGCAGTTTTCAGCAAAACGTTGGAGGAAGGCAATCCAACTCGACCACGGCCTACAAGCCCGGAAAATCTACTTAACATAGTTGATATGGACAGAATGTTTGTCAGACTTGATTTTTCCAATAGGATTGGTACAAGAGGCCCCAGAGTGGCCATATTTGTTGTGTTTGGACATCTTTTGTGGGACATTTGAAGTCAATAACATATAAAGACCTAACAAAATGGAAGACTTGGAATATCAAATGGAAGTGTGTAAGGTATTCCCATAGCCAGATTGTCATTCCATTAGTTCATACGTTCACTGGAACACTGTCAAGCACCTAAATGCTACACCAATTGAACACACAATTTAAAAAGTAAGTATAAAAGTATAATTAAACATTATTTATTCAGTCTATATATGGGTACAAAAAATAAACTGTGGAATATTTTAACTGCAAATAAATGGCTTGCATTAATTACATGTTCTCTGATAAACTTACATAGAAAAATATGTAGTCATATAATTGTTATTTCAGTTTTTTCTCAATAAGCTAAAATGCTGCACAGTATATAGATAGAATTAGTATATATAGATTCAATGATATTGCTTTTCCATGATTTCCTCTATTTTTCTTCCAACATCTGCAGAATGGCTTGGGAAACTGGACAACCAAGGTAACGTTCTCATCTGCAACCAATAAACTAATTTAGGTAATGCAAACTTTCTCTTACATTTTGCTGAAGTTTTACCAGTTTCATTTTCAGTAAGTTAACAAATATGAATATTTATCTTGTTTGAAACAAAATGAAACCTAACAGGAAAAGATCTTAAGCGGTTAGAAAATATTTTTACTCACTCTGTCCTTGTGGCAGTGGAAATACTGCAGCAGTCTATCAGATTTAGTTGTTAGTAAACTTAGGAGCACGCTTTTCAACAAAGGCAGTCATTCCTTCCTTGCGATCATCCTAAAAAGAAACGAGAACATTTTGTTTAATGTGTAATAGCTGGCAGCATAAAATGTAATGATAAATAGCACTTAAGACTGGTTCACAATAACAAGAGTGGTGAACAGATTTGTAACACGAGTGTTCACAATTAATGGGAAGCTTTCCCTGGTCCCAGGAATGGGAAAGAAGACTTGGCCAAGCTTTAACTGCCTCGTTTTTACTTATTTATGCCAACAAACTTACTGCTGGTATTTTTAAACACACAAGCTGTGTGTGGGCAATGTTTGAGGTAGAATCAGAACTGAAAATTCCGGCTATGGCATTGAATTTTTCAGTTCCAATTCTACCAGTTTTGTTCATGTTTTTGGCAGGGGCATACTGATCCATATGTGCACATTAGAATCTTCACTGTAGAAATTATTTAAGGTAGCAGTGACATGAAATAGCTACTGGAACTCTCTCTAGTTACAAGCTGAAAATATTGAAACTGGAAGAAATTCTAGCATATGTGCGTCCTAATTTCAGATTCTGACATCTGCAGGTGCACTGAGAACTAGTTCTTCTAGCAAAAGTGTCATCAAAGCTTTGAGAATGAGTTGGAGTCAACTCGAAACTTGTTAGCACCAAACAACTTGGAATATTACTAAGATAAGTGAAGCTTTTAATTTCTAATTTGTTTTTTAGATTCTTGTTGCTTCAGTGTTAATAGCTTCATTAATTCCTTATTTGTATGCTGTTTTTGCTTCCGGTCTTAGGTTATTGTGAACCCGCCTTTACAATGCTTATACCACATAGTTAAAATACTACTTACTGTAGCAAAAGTTCCATGGAAAGTTCGTTTTTCAAAATGCAGTCCTTCACGGAGTGTCGTTTCATATGCTGTGGAATACACAAGATAATCACTGCTTTATTCCATTATTTTTCTTATACTAATATTATTCATTTCTTCTCAATCACGCTGTTAAATAAATGAAATAAAGTCTAGCATTCAAGCGTTGATCTGGATCTACAACTTAATATTTGAAAATGGTGAGCGAGTCACTGCTCTGCTACAATGAAACTTTCACCCACTGAACCTCTGTGCATTTCCCACAGTGAGCAAGTTACAAGTTTTGCCTTCTCTTGCTTCTTACCATTTCATATTCGAGGATTTAGGTCTATTTTACTTGTTCAATTCATTATTTAAAAGCAGCACTAGCAATTTGACAGCAATTAAACACACGAAAACTCACTCACGAGCATAATAAACTAAATTCATATAATGAAAGTATATAAGTGATTACAATTGGAAAGTAATACCAATTATATAAACAATGTATACCGTACATTCTGGAAGTTCAATAAGAACTTATAAGTAAATAAATGTGCATAATATAAAAACATTGTAACAGCAGGATTTACCTATTTCACTAATATGAGACTTGGTTGAAATCAATGATGTGCATAACAATTTCAAATTTCAATCAATGACAGTCTTCATTTGTGAAAAATGCATTACATTTCATTATCACCTTCTCTGAATTTTAGTTATCACCTCCTCTGTTTTCCTTATATTATGATTAGATCAGAGAAACAACTGACATCAGTTGATGCAACAAAGCTACTATTCAAGAGTCAAATATGGCTGGTTCTTGCTTCAGTGCTAAAACACATTAAATAATTCAGAGGGAAACCTCACAACACAGAATACAACAGCAAATATGTCTGGAATCAGTTTGACAAATTTTGTATAGAAAGAAATTATAAATTAAAAACAGATGCTCCAACTACTGACCTTGCTGGCATCTTAACAAATTGGAGTATCAATATGCTAATGTTGTAGGCAGTGCCAATGGACGCTGATGTATGTATTCAAGCTACATGTTTCTTTCAAGAGATTAGAATTATAACACAGCGTTTAAATAACATTTCATTAGCTGTATCTTCCTTTAATTCGTAAAATAGTCTTAATAAATGCAACTCGAGACTGTCAAATTCTTTGTGACGACAATTTATTGATAATTTGACAATCACTCTTGGTATTACTTATGATAATTAATTCACTCGGTACATTTAGCTCCACCAAGCACATGTAGGCAGAAGAAAAGTGAAAATAACCTCTCACCTGTATTCAAGGATTCTTTGCAAAGAGAAACAATAAGCTGCGATTGTGAAGCTATCTTTTCTCCCAATTTAACAGCTTCTTCTAAAAGTTTATCAGCAGGAAACACTTTGCTCACCAAACCTGAAAAAAAGAATTTCTAAAATAAATATATGCAAATGGTGCAACGGTTTGTGTTTTAATTACTGTATTTTCTAAAATAAGACTTCTTTGTCCAAATTTCAACAAAAAACTGTTGGCTTCTTCACTTTTTACATTTCTTTGCTGTTCATTTTGAACAATACAGCTAATGCCTGGAGTCAAAACTAGTTCTATGAAACTACTAATGAATGCAAATGTGTGCTGATAAATAATTTTACCAGCTTTCTCTGCTTCTTGAGCTGTTATTGGTAAGCCTGTCAGCACCATTTCCATTGCTTTAGATTTCCCAATGTACCGTGGAAGACGCTGGGTGCCACCAGCTCCTGGAATTGTACCAAGGTTTATTTCTGGCTGTCCAAACTTTGCTTTGTCACCGGCGTATATTATATCACACATCATTGCCAGTTCACACCCGCCACCTAGCTGTAAAATAAACAGTTCCTGGATTTAGATATTTGCTATAATAGGACCAACTGGCTTTATATAAAATTACCCAGTAAAAATCTGACATACAACATAAAAATATTCAACTTTAAACATAGTTCAATATATACTTAAGTTGATGAGCACATAATTTAAACAGTGTAACAATTCAAATTTTATGTGCAACATGGACTAGACTTTTTTTACCAATTACAAATCCTGTATACAGTGTTGGTGAGCTAAACCAATATACCTTCAGAGATTGTAGAGAGACTGTGACTGATGTAAGCAATTTGAGATAGGCAATATATGGTCCATGGCTAAACATAACAGTTATATGGTGTTAAACGTATTGGTATAAAATGCTAATAAATATGTGAGCTAAATTGGATGAAAAACTGGCTTAGAATATCTTCAAAACTGTGCCGAGTACAGAAATCTCAATTTTCAGCAGCTCATTATCAGCATTCTTAAAATTTAATGTCACAAAAATCTCTCAAATCTCAAACTAATCACTTCTGCGACATTGAACAATGATTAGCTGCCTTCTTGCGTTATGCAGCCTTCTTCTGAGACACTTAACTGCTCTTGTGGCTTAATTCCTAACATCAAAAGCTGTTGTCCTGAAGGTCATGGGTTCATTTTCTATCATCCAGTTACTGCATTTTTTCTTTCTTTCTTTTTTTACTTCATACGAAGAAGAGCATTAACACTACTATCATTTCCTTAATTTGGCTCATACCAGAAATCTTGGATAGAGTACAACAATCATTCGTTCACTGTTATCAATTTTGCCATGAAAATTCAAGTCAAAACTTCGAGCAGTTCTTACAAGACGGAGGTAAAGTCTTATGATTTTATGCTTTATACTTTCTTTCATCCTTTAAAGCACTTCCCATTTTGAAGTACAGCATATGAATGTATTAAACAGAATTCAACTTTTTGTTAACATGGACTGAATTAATTGTACTGATATGTTGAAATAAAAATGCATAAAGTGAAACAGAATTTAAAATATCGACCAAAATAACATTTTCTCTACTCAGAAAAAGAAAAAAAAACAAAAAAAAAAAAAAAAAACGTAGTGAATGACACTAACTAGATGATGGTCTTATACTCAAACACTAATGTAATCATTGCGCCATAAAATGTCCCTTTATTTTTGTGTATTGTGTTCTCGAATGGTTTATATTACCCAGTGGTGTGCTGGCCCTTGAGAAGTTTATAGACGTGACTTCTATGTTTAAACAAACAGGCCGTAAGTCTCCTATCCCAAATTACTTGTTTAAGACATCTCCATATTCCCTGAAAATATTTTGGTGTAGTTCATTAACATCCGATATATTATTCCTATAAAAAGTATGCTTCTACCCTGTTTATGCACTATACCTAAAAAAAGTATGCTTCTACCCTGTTTATGCACTATCCCTACAAAAAGTAGACTTCTAACCTATTTACGTTAATCACAAAATCTGCCTAGGAAGTTTTGAAATAATTATTACCAATTCTGTTATATGCAGTACTGGAAGCAGCTTTCCAATGTTTATATCACAGAAGATTTTTTTTGTAATAAACTCCTGAGGTTATATTATGTGATACATAAAAATTGTGCTACGGTGATAAGCACATAAGTAAAGGCTGTGATAAACTACTCAATATGTAAGTCAGAAACTGAGTGAATTTTCTGAATACAATTTATGGTTCTGGTGAGAGGACCAATGGAAGGAGTTCACCTTTATGAAAGTGGCTGATCAAAAGTATGATTGCGCGAAATGCTAAGGTCCCAAACTTAGTTCTGAAAAAAAATAATACTATGCACATACATGAAAAAAGGTTCACTCAATAAAAAGTGAATTTTACATAAACACCAAAGAGACAAAATGCTTATGTTCAGTTTCTATTTTGCTTACCGCATAGCCATTCACAGCTGCAATAACGGGTTTGTGGCATTCTGCAACTCTTGTCCAATGATTAAGAAAATTTCCCCTTATGTTTTGAGAATATGTGTTGTTTTGCATTTCTTTAATATCAGCACCTGAAACAGATTTACTATGTATCAATTTCTGGCACGTGCAAAAGCATTTTGTTATTCTTTGAAATATTCAAAAAATAAGAAAGTATAATTATGTGGTATCTCTGCTTAAAAGATATTGATGGTCAACTAAAACAAATGTGAGATAATTTAAACCAAAAAGGTAAGTTGATTAATAAAACTACAGAACACCCACTTATAATTTACCGGAACATGTTTCGGAGGCTGACTTTCCTCCATTATCAACCAAACATTGACTGGTTTTCCCTGGTGTGGATGGTGATGTTTCCTCTGAGGTCTCCTCTGGTGGTGGTTCAAGGAACTTGCTGAAGATATCCTTCTCAGGGATCTCAAAATTGAATACTCTGTTTCTATTTTTGAAAATCAAGATTTGTTTCCACGTAGACAGCTCTTGTTTTCCCGTTACGTGTTTGAGGAGTTTCGGTTCTGGCTTTATGTTGTGGTTTTTTGTCCAAAAGTGGTTGGCAACTGCTGATTTTACCAACTGTTTGTTTTTACATTTCTTAAGTGTTCCTTGGATCTTATTTCTAAATTTCTTATAGGAAAAACCAAAAGAATATTGGATACAGGCTATTTGAGTGCTAAATAGACTATAACATATGGAACAGACTATCCAGAAACTCAGCTGCATGTTGGAATATCGACCTCTGTAAACTGCGGTGCAACACAATGTGAAACCCAAAAATATTCTGCTCTCCTAATACACTCAATCATTTTTTCTATGGTTCTACCTACAAAATTGAGGAAAAATGAATGTGACTGCAGTATCGACTAATAGTTGCACGATGTGTTTGTAACACGATTCGACGAGATAGCACTAGCCCCGTTTGCAGGTAAATCAATCAGCTAGCTGTCAAGTGCCAGGTTATTTCTCGCCAATTGTAAATAAGTGCGCAGAATTACAATGGTTTTATGGAGCAAAGGTCTGTTACCTCTTACTGTGCAGCCCTGCTCTGCCGACAAAATCTACCTATTGCTGTTTTTCAAAATATACAAGAAATATAACACAGAACTGAGGTGCTTAGCAAGTTTTTTTGAGCAATTGCTTCTTAAACCTACTATTTATATTATGTAAGATCGATTATCCATCATTTCTGGTTAATGCTCAACCCCCACACCCTCTATTATAATGGGTCGTCCTCTGAGGTCTAGGGGTAACATGCTTGCTTCTGGTTCCCGAGGGTGCATGTTGAAACCTAGTGAAGGGTGATGGATTTTTTCAGGCATAAAAATCCTTAGCGTGGCTTCCTTTGGAAGGGAGTAAAGCCAGTGGTCCTGTCTCATAGATTTACGACATGTAAAAGAACCTCCAGTATGATAAAGTGGCCTCTGAGCAAAATTAAGCGGTCTTTCATGCCCATTATGGAATAGGATGCTGAGAACTACAGCAGTTAAAAAGCACCCATAAATAAAATCTTTATTCCAATTTTTCTTTTTTTCCTGTTATAATGGATAATTGGTTAGAATGTGAGCACAACGGCAAGAAGTAAACTTTGTTATCCATTTGTGACTCAATTTATCCACTGTTCTGCACAATCATCTTCATATGATACATGAAGACAAAGACGCTATTCATAGCCAGTTAAAAAACTTAAAAGGGATTCCCCATTTTAAGTTATGAGACTCTACAGTTTCCTTTTTAGAGTCTTGAGCATGATATGTTAAGTTGGTATCAAAACAAATACTGATAAGAGAATAGTGTACACATTTAATGGACTTTATCATTTTCCTACTTCAATTTATTTGGCCCAGAAGAAGAGATACAAAAGCTGCTCCACAGCAAAATGAGTCAACAACAGCTCAAGTGATGATTGTAATAAATTGGGCCTGGATTTCAATGACTTTGCATCTTTTTTCTGATAATACTAGGGCAATGCTATATGGAAAAATTAAACCACTCTTAAGGGTCATTATGTTATATCTAAAACAGCTGAACCTGATTTATGTGTATACACTCAGAATTACTTACAACTGAGATTTTAATAATGCATATTTCTTTATAAAAAAAAAAATACAGTGGGTCAACATGTGCAAAATTATACAAACAAAGATGTGTATAAAGAAAACATTATTTTGAACTTGGTCCTCCTTTAAAGAAATCAGTTAATTTGGCTTGTTTCATTTTTCTTGCATTAAGTGCATACACTTCATTTTGTTACTGATGACTATATGTAGTACTTCCTAAGCCTGAGTAATTTTGGTTCGGTTTTGTGTGGATTAAGTTCCACCTCTTGTATGAGTTTTACTTTCTATCTTTTGTGTACCATTTCCTTTTTCTGTTCTCTATGGCAGATTTAAAGCAACTGAGAACTGAAAGACAAAACCATTGTTCAAAAGCAAACACCAGATACTGCAGATGTTTATGTTTACTTCTTGTTTGTTGCTATGACATTGTCATGCCAAAAGCTGCCTGCTCAGAACAAGGAAAATATGCACAAAGTTTCTTTTAAGATAATGCATGCTTCAGGAGGAGCTTCAACTGTGTGTATATATATTTTGCATTTTTAGACACTTATCTGGTAGGGCACTTTTTACAAGTTGTAAGCCATTTTTCGCAGGTTTAGCAGCATTATTCATATATTAATAGAAAGTTTCAGAACCAAATGGATCAAGGTTAGTACTCCACACCTAACAACATGGGAGTTAGAAAAATAAGTTTCATAACTTCAAAATCTAAAACTTCTTGGAAATCTATTGGAATGTGGTTCCCATAATCACTTAAGTTACCCCAGAGATAGAAATCATTTATTGGAGCTCTGAGAAACCTTTCTCTGCTAATGGTGCACCATACACCAAATTTTTCGTAATGAAGGGGTACTTCATGAACAATATTAGGTTCTGAGTTATCGGGCAATTTTTTCTTGAGTCAGCAGTTGTCACCTGTACATACATGAGTATAATTTTACCCCTTTTTGTAGAGAATAAGACAGGAAGCGCAATTTTGCCTTTTTATTTTAACACACCTCTGCAACAGCTCACAAGGCCAATCTTTCAATGAGAACAATTGAAGGCATGTTTCAGGATAGAATTATTAGCAGATTTGTGGTCCCCTGACCTAACCTGCTGTGATTTCTATCTCTGGGGTAACTTAAAACAAAGTGTACCAGACACTCATACACCCTGGAAGAATTAAACCAAAATATTCGTCAGGAAATTGCCAGCATTTCTCGTGTGAACTACGGTGAGTGATGGATTGATATCTCTTCACGAAACTATGCTTGACAATCACTATTTTTTGGAGGGATTAAAAAAATGACAGGAACACTGGAAGAAGTATACATCCTGAAATGGCAACTATGTTGAGAACTAAATAATTTGTGTTTCAAAAGATTGGCATCTTCATTCCTAACATGGGCACTTATTGAACTGTCTTTGTATACATTGCTTATTCAGTGCATTTCTGTTTATTAAGTCACTTGTAAATAATACTGTAATTTACTAATTTCTAAACTATTAATTTTACACATGCTTAAGGCCTTAGATCTGTCAATGTATTACCTGCAGCAAATGCTTTTTCACTGCCAGTGATGATAATTGCTCCAACAGCTCTGTCCTTTTCAAAAATGTCAATGGCATCTCTCACTTCTGTCATCAAGCCATCACAGAGAGCATTCAATGCCTTAGGACGATTTAAAGTGATAACAGCTACATTTTGTTTCTCTCCCTTCTTCTCTGTGATTATGTATTCATATTTACCTGAAAAAAAAAAAAAAACATCAGTGACAAATGACAGCTATATAATTGCTTTTATAATTGACAAACGTAATCCACATGAAACACATTATGCTACAAATCACCAAAACTAAGTTTATTTCAAACTAGCAGAAATACCCAGCGTTGTTTGTGGTTTGACAATTTATCCCTACAACTTATAGAGTTTGGCTGCACTTGCGCAATAGCCTTGTGCTTCTATAGAGACATTTAAAAATGTTGCTTAATACACTTAAGAGTTAATTAAGACTCTTAGAGTAACATGAACAAAAAATAAAGAAAATAAAAATAATGGGAAGAGGCTATGGAAAAGCACTGTTGAACAAGCATACATACCACAGAAAGAAAAGCGAGTAGAGAAAATTGTTTGAACATAATATGTTGCATTTCTGTTTCAAACATATACAAAACTGTATGAATTGTTTATAGATGAGAGAGTAGTAAAAGACTTGTGTTGTGTTTTGTAAAAGAAAAGTGGAAGACAAAACTGTGAATGTAATATCTTGTATTTCTATTTCAATAATAGAAAATTGTGTGAATTGTTTGTGGAAGAGTGAGTAGAGGACATGTGATGTGTTATGTAAAAGAAAAGTGAGTAGAGAAAACTATGTAAATTTAACACATCACATGCTAAAATGGATAGCATGAAACCTTCTTCATGAAAAAAAAAAAAAAGAAAAATAACACTTAGTTGTGCTAATTTTCATGTTGATCGGTCAATTAGTGCTGGAGTTTATCAACTTCATACATATCAATGTGCATTTTTATAAATAGACTAATTTGTTGTAACTATTGGCTCTCTACTTATTGTAAAATGGTTTCACCAACTCGGAAACCTTTGCAGGAATTTGCACAAAAACTCACCAAATTCTCATTGCAATCTGATGAATGGTATAGAAACTCATATGCAATAAATATGATTACAAAAAAAGGCCAAAGAGGTTAACTGGAAAGAAAACAAACTTGCAGGGTGACATACAAATAATGCAGAATCCTAACTGTTCCATGTGCGTATCTGTGTGTGTGTGTGTGAGAGAGAGAGAGAGAATAGTAATTATGTATTACCTAGTTAATAAAAAAAAATCTGATGTATGTGCTAACATGGTTTTCTCTACTCACTCTTCTACAAAATATTTTTAAGAGTTTCTCTTCTAATTACTTCATCATAACTGAGATAGACATTTATAAAAATGGTTTTCTTACATGTTCCTTTTAGGTACAATGAGAATAGAGTAGGCTTAAACGAGTCAAATCTTTTAAGAGTTGGTTGCTATGTGATAGCTTTGAAATTTCATTCTCCTTGCATGGCCAAAACATAAAAAAAAAATGAAGAAAGACTTTCTACTTGAGAGAAGAATAAATATTTGGTAATTCAAACAAATAACAGAAATATATTGAAAATGATTATCTCCACAAAAAAGTTTTACATACATTGTGTGCTTTAATGATATTTACATTTTCTGGGTAGCAAGATTCTGTCTAACTCTTGTCGTTTACCAGTTATGCATAAGCATAAATGATAACTACATATATAATTTAAGCAATAACAATGCTAAGGGGTACAATAAACAGATTTGCAATAAATATGAATACAGTCTTTAAAAAAGTATCTAATGATATAAAAAGGATACATAAAATTAAATCTGGACAGACACAGATACACGGACCTTTTTCTAAAAATGCTTTTTTGGATTCAGGGGGTCTCGAAGCATATATTTCCGGTGAAATCTCGACATCGAATTTTTGGGTGGTATTTAATACTTCCTTCTACTTACCTGTAGAGAAAGTAATAATATACCTAGATATAATATACTAAATCAATATTTCAACTTTATCATAAACAAACTTCTTAATTAACATATTGGGATCATTCTTGAGGAATATGATTTTCCAACATTTCTTTGTGAATTGGAGTATGTCATTTACAGCTCAGAACAGTATACTGGTACTCTGGTACCTACAAAATTATTAGAACTGCTGGTGCCGAGTGCCAACGCAACTAAATCTACACAAGCATGCAAGTTTTAAAAACAGAATTTCTGGAGCTAATATTCATTATAACCTGAGAAAGCATAAATTGAAACGGTATAGAATTAACATAAATGCCAACTATTGCAGCTATAATAGGTATACAGATGCGGGAGTGAAACAGATTTATAGGCATTGCCTTAGCAACAGGATTAATCTTAGAAGTTCAGGGTTTGGCCTCGACATTGACCACTTGGCTTTTGGCGAGTCATGTTTCACCAAGGTATTAATGTTTATTTTAGAGGTAACAATCTTACCTGTACTTGTACTTGCGTACTTCAGCAATGTTGTAAATCTTGAAATTCCTCCGGTATGACCATTTAGCAACCTTGACGCAGTTGTAGCTAATGCCATTCTCAAGAGATTCGGCAAATGGATCAATTAGCTCTTAATATGAAGTTGCACAAGCTATATACATATAAGGAGAGAAATACATTAATAAAACTCGCCACATTTAAATTCTTATTTGTGGAGAGAAACAAATTCAATTTAAATAATTAAGCTAATTAGTACTATACCTTCCACTGCGTCAATAGTTTGCCGGCAAGCAACGTTGATGTTCTATGGCAAGCACTGTGCGGCGAGTGTCTACCTACTGTTACTACGATACACCCCTGATGCCCGAACACAAGCCCGAAGGCGTCCGAAATCACCCGAAGGAACAGCTCGCTGAGCAATTTACAAAGTAATCCAATCTAATCCAATCTGTTCACGTTACATACTCCAATCGGGTTCAGTCAAAGTGTTGATACATTTTGAAGAGGAAACATAACTTCTGGGGTTTAGCCACAGGGTTTAGCTGTTCAAACTGGCAGGGTTGCAAGATTTTCTGGCAGGCAGCGAATGTTCTCATTGCGCATATACTACAACTGGATTTATTGTTCTCATTTGATCCTTCGACACATTGTTCCCTGGATTGGAATGAGGCTGATTTGGTCTATTTACTTTTTTTTGGAATGCGGGGTACAATCACTGTACACCAAGCGTGCCGTAAATCGGCATAACTTGGAAACAACTCCTGTCCCTTGACCCCAATTTACGCCATTGCTAACTGTTCCAACAGTGAAAACGTCTTTAAAGGTCATTCGGCATTTTTACGGAGTTCCTATAGCTTTTTGACGTTTCCTTCAGTAGTCTCTTTCAAACAAATTTCTTTTCTTTTTTTTTTTTTTTTGCAGTAGTTTGCTTAAAATTCTACCCAATGAATACAACTTTTCTATGAGGAAAAAAGAAATTAAAACTTCGCATCGAAGAATGGAACTTCGAAATCCAAAGGCAGCCGTTGATGAATCTGCATCGTCCCATTGCGATATTTCTGTCAACGCCAAGATTACAGGATCCAGAAGTTCAGTAGTCACTGATTAGATAAAAACTATCTATTCATCTGGTTGAACGCAGAAGTTTTAAGGTTTCGGCAAGATAGGTTTCCGCAAATTCTTCAATACATTTTCAGAATACACTGTCTCGCAAATGTATCTGGGGGCCGTAACACGCACGCTGTTCAATGCACTTTGTTCACCCTTTTGGCGGAAGTGTGGGAGAGGGAAGAGGGTGTGCCAGAGGAACCAAATGCAAAAAGTAAGCACGGCCCCTCTTCCTCTATACTTCGTTCTGGTTTAACGAGGAGCACTTAGGTTAGCTTTGCTACAGGTCAAGTGTTCAAATCCGGGTATAAAGCTGGTCTTTTCTTTTCGGCTTAATTGGCTGCCTCCATGCTTTTTACAAGTATACACATATTCGCTCGTTTTACGCAAATTTTATATATAAATGTATTATTGTTCTACTATACGAAAGCAATATGCATATTCTATTTGATGTTTTCATTCATCAGAATATATGTAGCAATAACAACAATAACAATAGTAATAATAATAATAATAATAATAATAATAATAATAATAATAATAATAATAATAATAATAATAATAATAATAATAATAATAATAATAATAATAATAATAATAATAATAATAATAATAATAATAATAATAATAATCTTTTATATGGAAAACATAACCTAACTCCGCGGCCCGGCACCCATTTCATCCACCGCATATGGAAGAGACGAGACTGTGAAGTGATGTCACGAGGAAAGAATAGAGAATAATAATGGCCCGAAGACCCTTACTCTGCACCCTTTAGAGCCGCGGTCATGCCCTAGATCTCGCAGGCATAAAAAAAGGGGATTATAGAAACATTGAAAAGATTTAACTTCAGAGGAACTGCCAACCCCGGTCTGAGCATGAGGTATCACGATGCTGTAGCCGCAGTAGCCCTGTGTAACAGGTTCCTTGGTGCTTTGTTTACATCTCCTCTAATCTCTTGATGTACAGAGTTACAGTGTGTTTCTGAAAGGCTAAACTTTAGCTTTAGTAGATTGATTGATTGATATGTGGGTTTAGGGGCGCTCAACTTCTGGGTCATTAGCGCCCTTCTAAAATTCATGGCAATATCCAGATATAAACTTGAATCAAAAATAAAATACTAGTGTCAAAGAAAAAATACACATAAACGTAAAAACAGCGGTAATAGCCTTATATAAAACAATGTAACAAATATGTCAAAAGGCATAAACAAATATCTAAAATTTTAAATCCTCAAATTGATATTACAATCTGCTAAAAACTTAAAAACTATCAACCGCTGTTTTGTCGTCCGCTAGGACCTTTGCAAGTCTGGCAGGCAGCTGCAGAGAATCCTGAAGGTACGCTAGAGAGCAACACTCCAGCAGCACGTGGCGAACCGACAAAAGGTTGTCACACAGCGAACATAGAGGCGCAGGGTCCCTTTTAAATAGGTAACCATGCGAAAAATTGCAGTGCCCTATTCTTAATCGAGCCAGCCTAACCTCCTCGCAACGAGATGTGCGACAGGAAGTTACCCAGTTTATCGGAAGTTCTTTCACTTCTCTAAGCTTATTACCGCGGAGAGCTGACCACTTGTCGTGCCAGGACGACAGCACCGCTCTCCGCACTTCAAGCCTAAAGTCTTTCGAAGTAACATGTGAGATGGTAATACTGGGTTCTGTTAGCTTTAGTAGGAAATGGCATTTGTCTACTAATCCTTCATCGGAGATAGTTTAATGGGGGACAGTTTGGAGAGAAGCGGCGCTTCATCAGAATGGCATGGTTTTGTTCAGGTTAACGGGCGTACGCCAACGCCTGTACATTCTTCGATGGGGCTCAAGGCTCTGCGGATGTTTTTGTTTGCACAGAATAACCGCATGTCGTCAGCATACTTGACTATATTGACGTGCTGTTCTGCAGACAGGTTGGCCACGAAAGCGCAGAAAAGTGCTAGTGATAGTGCAGTCTATGGGAACTCCGGCTCATATTGGCCTGACTGTTGAAGTTTCTTGCGATTAAGGCAACAAAAGTGTGGTGTTTAAGGTAAGTGTATTTGATAGCTCCAGATGAATGAGCTTGTATAGGAGACCCGCGGGCCAGTTAGAAGGTAAGCCTTCTCAACGTCCAAAGATGAATCTAGGATAGTGTCTTCAAACTGGTGGCCGGGGAAGGTTTGAATGTCTCCCAGTAATGGGAACAAGAGAGCGAGAAGTAGCCTCCCGTAGCTTTCGAGAGGACAGGAAGCTAATGGATCTGTAGCTAGAGGTGATGCCTAACACCTGGGCCTCCCTCCACTTGCGTGGAAAATGACACAGTTGAAAACTGATTAGAAAGAGCATTGCTCCGAAGGGAAGGCCGCGTATCGTGGCGGTTGTTTGCGCGTCAGGATCCGCGGCCTTTTTTGGGTTGAGACGCCGGAGTGCTCACTGCAAGTCACTTGATCTTATGCCGGTAAGTCAACCTGTTTCGCCAGAAGGGTGCCGAAAGTATTGACGCAGCTCACGGTGAACGCATTCGGACAAGGAATCGTCCTGGGCGTCATGTCGTGGCCTCAGACTATTCAAGGTAGCCTGCAAGCGTACTGGATTTGGCTTGGAGTCCGTAGGCTAGGCTTATACCTCGGATAGAGGTATAAGCGGTTTTGGAGTCTTTCTGCAATATCACACACTATTCTCGGGATTCACATGAGTCATCGTTTTGTTTCTAGCTTACACCCTGTGCTCAGGAAACAGACTATTATGTGGCATGCAGAGACCTGGTAAAGTCTGTGGACGAACCAATATGAAGAAGGCCATCAAGGTCAGCGCATAGCTGTGAAATGGTATGAATGGTTAGGTTATGGGTAGTTTGCACCACAATGGAGGTAAAGGATGAGACTGCAGTCTTAAGGGAACTAATATGGGTGATCCTAGGGTTAGGTGTGCGAATATATTGATAAAAGCTTTTACACACTTCCAATTGACCTTCTGATTTGAGCTATGGGGTCGTGACAGACAATCCTTATGTTGACCTCAGCCAACATAGAATTATGGTCTGGGTGTAAGGCATTGACTGAAGTGTGACAAATGGTAAGGGAAGTGTTCAATAATTGCACAGCTGATAATGGTAGGCCATCCTTGACTTCATAGGAGGTTAAATAGGCAAAATGGTAACATTGGGCATACCAAGTAAGCACCAAGCTGTCCATCATGGTAGGCATACAAACTTAACAAGCTACTGATTTACTAAACAGCTGTGCCAAGAAAGATGAGATTCTGTAAAACAGATTATTTGCTCATAATTTTGGAATATTGTCTGTATTTTGTATTTGCATATATTTTAAAATAACATGTGTTCCTTTTTTTAAAACAGCCCTATTATCATCTCTTAAGTTCAAAATAACATACATGTAAATGGTAAAATGCTTGCTTGACTTATAGTAAAATCCTGCTTAACTGAACTGGGCTTAACAAAATGGCAGAGAGAGGGAGAAGAAGAAAGAATGAATGAAAAAAATACGCTGATAATGTCACTAGAACAGTCTGTATGCAGTTAACCCTCTCACCCCTGACGTCATATTCCAAGAAATATTGGACCGAATGTTAACTTTTTGCACATGCATGCAATGTGGAGGTCCACAGTAATTTTATTGTTGATGGTGGTCAGTATGGTTTGTGTGATATTAGTGAAAAGAAAGTGTGTTGTAATAAGCATTGAATACACATTAAATGAACATCATTTTGAGGAAGAATTTACTTTTAAACACTTTTACTGCTATGTAAAACCGTCAGAAACGCAAGCTTTCTGAGACAAATGCATTATTCAGGTCCACAGAAGCATAATTACAGGGTTTTGGAGGAGGAGGAGATTCTTAATATGTCCATAATATTCCAATCACAAATATGGTAGAAATAGCACATACATATGTACACAAGCCAATTGCTAAAATTCTGCCTGGAGAGAATCCAGTGATTCTTCTCAGCATGAGTAGAATTTATCCAGTCACTTCTTCAGAAATGTATTAATGATCCAAATTTCCTTGAGCCATATTGTGGTCAGACTAGAAAGTAAATTAACTCTTTTGAAACTCTGTGACAGTGAATGCAGGTTCTAATGAGTGAATGCTGCAAGTCAAGTTGTAGATCAACTGGCAGCAGGTAATGGAAGCAAAAGCTTTTGAAACATGTCCCGTTAATGTAAGTGAAACAAAAGTGTTTCAAAACTCCAATCGCAACATTAATTTATTATACTATAAATGTTTACTAAGTGGTATATTTAACCCATTCACCATCAGAAATTTAAAGCATACCTGACTGCTGTACATCAGACAATATTGGTTTAAATCCAGGTTAGAAATTTAACTACGCAAGAGATGCCAAAAATCAAATTATTGCATACTTGAATGAACCAAAAACCACATTTACTGAAATTATAAGCAATATACGTAAACATATTAAATATAAACATTGATTGCAGATGTATTTGATACTGGTGAAGTACCTACATTTTATGGCTAATGCAAACGGGTGGCTCAACACAAAATCCAAGCATATGCTTGCCATGCCTTGCAGTGTTGTGTTGTTATGCTGTGAAATCACGCTGTGAAGCCAGTGATATAAACATCATTTGTTCCCACAGCAAGAAATACAATGGTAATGGTCAGCTATCAGCTGCCATTAAGTATTGCATCTGTCATATTTAGCTTTTTTTTGATAACTTAGGTAGCTAATTTGGGTGCACATGTAGATAAGCTTGTTAGATATTTCACTTCTGTTTGGATTGTTCTCTGTGCAATCTAGCTGATACTAGTCAGCAGCTAGTGTCTAGTGACCAAGAATTTCCTGAAGTGGCATCATCTATCCTTGTTTACTGCCAGAGATGTACTTTCTTGTGTTAATTTCCATGAAATAAAGAATGCCATACTACACACAAATCTAAGTAAAGAGATGATGAATAAACTTTATAACCTTATAGATACTCACACGAATGAAGTTTCATGCTGTGTTAAAGCCTATGCAACATTCATAAAACAAAGAAATCCACATACATCACTTATTTTTAATAATAATTCTTGTTGTGATACCTGCAAAACAAGGTTGCAAACACAATAGGGTGTCACAGGGGCTGGCCACTTATACCATCTTTTTTAATGGATTTTGTCTTGCAATACATTAGAATATGTAGACAACAATATAATCACCAGGAATGAAAAATATTCTTGTATGCATAAGTCATAAAATTTCCTGAAGCATTACACTGAGATAAAACTCCTCCATAGGATGCTTCAGTTGTTTCCACCATTCTACCCAATGCTGAAGGGATTAGTATTTGGCTTCTTGTTGATTTCTTTTGTTTGCAGTTTAATTCTGTTTGGAGCCTTTAATACAAGGGGTCTCAAAAGTAGGTTACATTATTTTTTTTAAAAAATAAGACATTTAAATATTTCAAGACATATATTCTGCAAGCTACATTCAGTAACTATTTTTCTACATAATCTCCTTGAATCTCAATACATTTTTAGTGTCCTGACAAGTTTTTTTAATCCAGTGACAAACCACTCCCCCGACAAACTGGCTAGCCATCTTTCTACTTCTTGTTTTAACTCACTGTCAATTATGAAGTACCTTCCCTCGAGATGTTGCTGCACCTACGGAAAAAGACGGTAATCACTTGGTTCCAAGTCAGGTAAATAAGATGGATGACCAAAAACATCCCGTTGAAACTGCTCAAACTGGGCTCGAGTTTCACATGCAGTGTGTGGGTGAGCATTATCATGGAACAGAAAAACTATTTTGTTCAGCTTTCCCCTCCTTTTGGTTTGAATCACCCTTCTGAGTTTTTTCAGCAACTCACAACAGTGAGCAGTTGTTATCTTGGTTCCATGGGGCAGGTAATTAATCAACACTACTCTCTTTGAATCCCAGAATATCGTTGCCATGACTATGCCAGTGGATGCAACAACTTTTATTTAAATAAGGAAAAATTGAAGCTATTAACAGTGAAGCAACAAGATTCTAAAGTAAGAACAAATTAGAAACTAAAAACTTCACTTATCTTTAGTAATGTTGTTATTCTTTTGTTAAATTAGACCCTGGGTTTCAAGTTGTCTCCAACTCATTCTCAAAGCCATATAAACAAATTCGTTACCAAAGCTACAATCTTTTATTTTTTTCTGAAAAACAAATACTGATATTCAATTTTTATTTACCAATCTCTGAAAACAAAAATTTATAAATACAATCTATAGATGTTAATTCGAAGTTCATAACACGGTTCCTGTTTTTTAAAATAAAATTTTTTTCCCAAACCATTAAATCTATAGGACTACTTAATTGTTTTAATAATTTAATTTCTGGATTAATTTCATGATTAAATGACCAAAAATGATCTGCTACAGCTGATTTATCAGTTTGTTTATATTCAATATTTCTAAAATGTTCTTTTATTCTGGTTTCTAAATGACGTTTAGTTTTACCAATATAAACCTTAATCACAATCTAAACAGCTAAATGGATAAATGCCAGATTTTTTATAATTTGGTATTTTATCTTTTTTAGAAAAATTAAGTAAATTTTGTATATTAAATTTATTTTGAGGGACCAAATTTATTCCATATTCTTTAAAAATCTTTGTAAATTTTTTATTGACCCATGGATGGTAAGTAAACTTTTTAAAAATACAATTATCTTTTATTTTTTTAAGGGTTGAAACTTCTTTAACAGCTTTTTGATACTTAAATTTTTTTTATCTTTTTATGTATAAAATCTGTATTAAAACCATTAATTACTGCAGTGTTAATGTGTTTATATTCTATGTCAAATTCATCTTTATTAAGGGGTATATTTATTAACCTATAAATTAAACTATTAAAAACTGCAAATTTATGCGCAAAAGGATTAAAACTTTTATATTTTATGTAATTATAAGTGGGAGTAGATTTTCTGTAAATACCAATTTTTCCTTATTCAATTTATTGTTATGTCTTTTAATTTTTAAGTCCAGAAAAGAAAGGAATCCATTAATTCTCAGTTTCCAAAGTGAATTGTATAGCTTTATCTTGTAAATTTAAAAGTTTTAAAGCATCATTTATCTGTTTTTTAGGGACAACAGCAAAAATGTCGTCCACATATTTGAAAAATTAGAGGGAATGATTTTGTAATTTGAGTTTCAAAATAACTCATGAAAAGATTAGCAAGAAATGGCGAAAGTGGACTACCCATTGCCAAGACATAAGTTTGTTGAAAAAAATTACCATTAAAACTAAAGAAATTTTGATCTAAACAATGATTTGTAAGTTTTACAAAATCATCTATTAAATCATTGTTTAATTCTAAAGAGTTTAACCATTTTTTTAAAAAAATCAAAAGCTTTTTTCTAGGAATGCTAGGAAATAAAGCCGTTACATCAAAAGAAACGAGTTTATCATTATCAGATAGTACTATGTTTAAGAGGTAGAACTGGAACTTAAAAATTCAATGCCACAACTGGGATTTGAACCACAGACCTTCCGCTTGCTTAATGCCATTCTGGCAGTTTGTCACAATAGCTCAGTGGTTAGAGCGTCTGCCTGGCAAGCGGAAGGTCTGTGGTTCAAATCCCAGTTGTGGCATTGAATTTTTAAGTTCCAGTTCTACCTCTTAAACTTTGCCCACACACGGCTTGTGTGTTTAAAAACACCAACAGTAAGTTTGTTGGCATAAATAAATAATAATTACCATGTGAAAGTTATTTAATCCTGGGATATAAAGTACTTGCAATAGTAAGTCACCATTGGGGTAATTGTCTCTGATGTGAGACTGCCTTTGTGGTTTACCAGGAGAAATACGAACTGGCTTGAGAATTTAATGCCATTCTGGCAGTTTGTCACAATAGCTCAGTGGTTAGAGCATCCGCCTGGCAAGCGGAAGGTCTGTGGTTCAAATCCCAGTTGTGGCATTGAATTTTTAAGTTCCAGTTCTACCTCTTAAACTTTGCCCACACACGGCTTGTGTGTTTAAAAACACCAACAGTAAGTTTGTTGGCATAAATAAATAATAATACTATGTTGTTAATCTTTTCTACTAATTCAAAAGAATTTTTAATATAAATTAGACCCTGGGTTTAAAGTTGTCTCCAACTTATTCTCAAAGCCATATAAACAAATTCGTTACCAAAGCTACAATCTTTTATTTTTTTCTGAAAAACAAATACTGATAATAACATCACTAAGATAAGTGAAGTTTTTAGTTTCTAATTTGTTCTTACTTTAGAACTTTTATTTTTTTTTTTGGTGTTGGCCCATTCTTTCGTCTCCATACCTTCACTGAATTATTGATGCCAATGTGAAACCACTGGTCGTGACATAACATCTTTACTATACACACTGCACAACTCGTGATGAATATCAGTTGCACATTTATTTTTTGTCACCAAAAAAGAATTACAGCGCAAACTTCACAATCGGCGGTAGGAGCAAGTGGAGTCTCCATTTTTACTGTCCAAGCGGTAAAGGTAGGTGCCTAGGAATGTTACAGGGCTGCCACTACACCCAAAACAGCTTCCCTGGGACTTCCAGACTTTTCCTGCCTACCACATGGGTTTAAAAAAATTGTGTAACTTACTTTTTAGATATCCCTCATATTAAGTTTTTAAGCAATTTTTAACTTCATATATACCTTTTTAATTTTACTTTTAACATTGTTTATAACTTTTCTTGAGTTGTTTCTATGATGATGCAACCAATTTCTATAGTGATACCTTCATATGTTATTGACAACATCTATGAGCCATAAATCAACCTACCATTTTGAAAGGTTGAATCAGAACTGAAAAATTCAATGCTATAGCTGGAAGCTTCCCCTCTACATGGAATGCTCTAACCTCTGATGTATTATGGCACCATGCTGGTACAACATTAAATTCCCCAATTGACTTGTATTTTCCTGATAGACCATAAGGAAATCTCACATTTGAGATCGTATAACAATCATTAAATTCGTAAGAAATCCCAGGTATGAAGTTTTCTTTTTCTAACATTATAATTTGATTGTTCTAAAATAACTGTGATTACTGCGAAGGGTCCTATCACTGATAAGTTTGACTTTGTTTCTACTTTATGAAAACTGATGTCTCCACCACCGACCATGGTCTATTTGTTATCCCTTCATCCGAGCAATCATTCTGCACTTCTTTTTCCACTGGTGAAGTCTCTTGCATAGTGCAGTCATCCAGAAGTTCCAACTCTTCTTACAGGCTTTCCAAAGACCATCCTATTCCTCAATGCCCTTTTCAAGAGTACAAAGGTGCAAAAATCCATTGGAGAGGCATCAGGAGATTTCACTGCGATGTTGCTGAATGGAAGAGTGTGTATTGCAGTTTTCTGCTCCATTCTTTGCAAGAATGGGAGAGTTGAAACAGAAGTGTGACTGGATGTCCTATCTTGGTGAATCCAGACTTTGTTTTGGTCTCTCCCGTAGAGAGAGCCAGAATTTCAGTATGGTAAATTGGGGTGAGAACTTCATCCTGAAAATACTTGGAATTGATTTTGGGCTTTTTAGCAACTCTACGAATTATCAGTTTCCCATTGCAGCAGCAACTAGCAATAACCATAAATTTCTTTGAGAAATTTTCTCTGCATTCTGCATACCACTTTTGAAAATTTTTTCCATCACTTGGTTGGCAGTAAATTGCACGGGGCTTGCTGCAGTCACTAAGATACACATATGCCTTGTCTAATGTGACCACAAATTTTCATTTTTCTCCTGCCAGGTGCTACTCATGGAGCTTCCGGCTGTTGGTGCAATGTTCAAAGATGTGACATAGCAACAACTTACAAACTTGACCTTTGTAACGTTTCTCCATATTTAAATCTTTGTTTATAATGGTGTTAATAGTTCTGAGGGATATTCCCAATTTGTTTGCAATGGTCCGTTGTGTGGCTGGATTAGAGATGAGGGCCTTGACCTTCCTTATCACCTCTGGAGAGCATGTAGCAGCAGGCCATGGGTTTGTCTGTTTTCTTTCTTTTGGGATTACTCTCATGTGACCCTTTCCCTTCTCATTCAACACTGAGCTAATCCCATACTTTGATATAACAAAATTTCACTTCTTACATATTTGAATAATAACAATAACAATAATAACAATAACAGAATAACAATATTGTGCATTGGAAAGGACAATAATGTAGCCTTCCCAATATGGTTCAATTTGCTTAGGCATAACGAGAGCCACACATGTCTACTGCTATGAAGGCAGCAGGGTAACTGGTTTGTTTGTCTCACAAATGTTTTTGTCCTTGACGTCACAGTAGTCACATTAGCAATTCATTATCAGAGATTGGAAACTAACCTTCATATAAGGTGAACATCAGAAATCAGTTTGCATCTGAATAATACATGTTAGGGATATGTGTTCGTTGGTAAGAGATGAACTTGCGCATTATGCAGCAACCTACCTGTACCTACTAGGTACAGTAAGTAGGGAAAGTACTGTACTCCAACCAAAAATTTGATACCAAGATTTCACTGGAAATACATGTTTTGAGACTCCCTGAATCCAAAAATAACATTTTTAGGAAATGTGGTGTGTGTGTCTGTGTGATGGGGTTGTTGGTGTGTGTGTGTGTGTGTGTGTGTGTGTGTGTGTGTGTGTGTGTGTGTGTGTGTGTGTGTGTGTGTGTCTTTATTTTCTTATAGGTACAAGGGGAATATTAGAATACAGTAGGCTTTGAGTGAGTCAAATATTTTAAAGCTTTGAGATTCTGTTCTCTTTGCATGGCTAAGATATAAAAAATATGAATCACAATCTTTCATTTGTAAAAAGTTTATTTTCCAAAGCTGACACAAATAATGAGGAACAACTCCGAATTGGTTCACTCTGCAAAAAAATTTACTTGGACATAAGTTGTGTTTTAGCAAGATCTACATTTTTATATGTTAAGACTTGGTCTTAGTTATGCAGAAGTCTTCTGGAGTAAACAGAACTACATGGGCTATAGTCAGAAAATTCAAAATATATATTTCGTTTGTCATAAAAATATCTCAAACATATGATATTTTAGTCAAAATTGTTAGAGTATTTTCAAGAAAATAAAAAATTTCAAAAAATTTTCCATGTAAAGGGTAGTTTAGGGTGGAAGAATTTTCTTCAAAATCTTCATGTCGGATCCTTGAAAGACATTAAACTTAAATACCAATTTCGGTTTTTAACCAACTTTTCATTTTTGAGTTATGCTGCAGGCACACCCCCTCTCCCCTCCCCCACACACATACACAGATAGACATACTTTTTTTTGGATTCAGGGGGCCTTGAAACACATATTTCTGGTGATATCTCTACATCAAATTTTTGGGTGGAGTGCAATACTTCCTCTACTTGCTATACGTAGTAGGGAAAGCAAAAAGTAGATCTCATTAAAACACAATTTTTGTGGAGTGAACCATTTCTGAGATATTGCTTGTTATTTATCTGTATTTTCCAATACTTATACTTTTCTCAAACAGGAAGAGGTTATTCATTTTTTTTATGTCCTGGACATGCAAAGAGAATAGAATATCAAAGCCATCACATAGTGAAGGCTTCGGATTATTGTTTAAGCCTAGTATATTCTCCTCTTTTCACTGTACCTATAAGGAACCATTAAATGAAACCACTCCTACAAATGTGTAACTTGATTGATATGAAGTAAATTGAAGAGAAGCGGTTTTAAGAATAGTTTGTAAAGTCATTGGATTGTTTGAGAGGTAGTATCAGAACCGACAATTCAATGCCACAGTCAGGATCTGAACCACAGATTCTCCGCTTACCAGTGGGTGCTCTAACTACTAAGCTACCGTGACAAACTGCCTGAATGACATTGAATTTCCCAACTGATTACCGAGTTTGCCGGGAGAAATACAAATTGATTGGAGAATTCAATGTCATTCTGCAGGTTGTCACAGTAGCTTAATGGTTAGAGCACCTGTCTGGTAAGCAGAGGGTCTGTGGCTCAGATCCCGGCTGTGGCATTGAATTATCAGTTCCGACTCTACCTCTCAAACATTACTCACACACACTTTGTGTATTTAAAAACACCAACAGTAAGTTTGCTGGCATAAATAATAATTCAGATTGTTTTCCTCATCTGAATGCAAATTACATTGTAGCTCTGTCTTCTTGGGAACAAGAAAACAAAGCCATTTTCTTATGACTAGAGATTATATTTCTACATGAACATGTAGACTATCTTATGTGTAACACATAAATGGACATAAAACATATATTGATAAAATACTTACAAAAAGTGTAACATTATCACATATATTTTTGTACAAATGCACATCATGCATCTTCATCAAATCTTTGTCTCATGTTTCGTTTAAAACTGGAATTGAATTTTCTTTTCTTGAAACCACTGCTAGCTGGATCGTCCATAACACCTAAACTTTTCACAGTTTTTTCTTTAAATTTATATTCTGGTGGTGGTTCTTCTATTGAGGGCACCTTGATTTCCACGAACTCCTGCTGCGGAAGCTGCCAATCCACCGACTGTGGTTCACTGCAACAACAATCAGTCAAACAATCTTTATCATGGAAACACTTATCCCTGAATTGACTCATTTTCTGAAAGGAACCTGATCAAAATTTTGTCAATTTGCTTTTATCACTGTTTCTTATTTATCAGAGCCAAGTGTAAACTTTATGTTCTGACATGCCTTTTGTATCTTTTCTAGCTCTGTGTTCCTTGCAATGTTTGTGCAAGACTTGTTGGCTGTTGGCTTATGGAAAGAAAGGAGTGTTGGTTGGTTTACAATGCTCCCCAGGTAAATCTTGTTCCAACAAGTGATGTATGAACACTGTTTATTAACTGCATGCAACCAGAGGGCAGAGTCTGTTATAGGTTGCACATTTGTTCTTGATGAATGACCTGCAAAGGAGCAGTTAGCTAGCCTACCTTCAATAACACGTCAGCAACATAGCTTATGTTATGATAATATACAACTCTGCTTCTCTCAGTTGCATTTGTGCATACGGTTGACTACAAGTTTTTGTGTGGCACATGTGTATGTAACAATTCAGATGAGGTAGATACGTCAGGAATGGAATAAATACAAGAAAATTAAGTGCAAACAGTTAGCAAGGCTGTTAATTTGGCTAATACTACTCGAAGCGTGACAAATTGCTTTGTAGTACTGTATTACTTCAGCTCAGAAACACGTGTGTCAACATACACAACATCTGAGTGCAGACTGTATCTTCCTTTTGATGCCAGTGTTTCTGGCAAAGGTGAGCAGTGACTTGCATTTAACCTCTCATATAATATATAGTAGTAGAATACAGGCAGCAGAAATGTTATTTCTGCGGAACGTAGAAGGATGCACAAGAGCAGATAGAATAAGAAATGAGTCAATAAGAGAAGAACTAAATATTTATAAATTAGAAGATAAAATCAAAACAAATAACAAGAAATGGACAGAACATTTAATGAGGATGAGTGAAGAAAGGATACCTAAGAGGACCTTTCTATATAATCCAAGAGGAGCACGAGATGTTGGCCAACCTCGCAGAAGATGTACTCCACATATGACTTCACCGGAATGGGCTGCATAGCCTAAACCATGCAGAAGAAGAAGATATAATATTTTCATTTGTTAAGAACTAACACGCAAACTATACCTCTGATGAGGGGGTCAAATAGAATATGGTGATGGAACAAGAGGGCCTACAGCTTTTACTGTGGACTCTGAACCATATTAGGCTGTGGGGAAACATCACAAGAACTAGTCAGAGGATAGGACCAACTTAAAATCGCATTTGAGCCGGGAGTCGAACCTTGGACCAACACAAGAGCTGCAAAAGAAATCACTGAGCTAACTTGGCACCCAGAGAGAGGCTAATAGGCATGTATTTCTATTTACGATGGCTGATCCACAAAGATTGAGACTGATTTTTTTCCTGTAGCTTCTGTGATAGTTACCTTTCTCTAACATAAATATTTTATGTATAATGTCCATAGATGGCAACACTCTTGTATCAGTAGGTTGGTAGTAACACTCCATTTTGTAGACTCCACTTGAATTTCGCATACCAGATAATGGAGGTGACGCGAGATGAGCAGTACAGCACAGCCAGATTCTGTTTTCGTTTAAACCATACAGCTACTGAAACTTATGAAAAGCTGAAGCAAGCATACGATGAAGATGTACTACCTTGTGCAACAGTGTTTACAGTTCGTTCGGTTTATGTTGAAACATGGGAATTAGAGAGAGAACGCACTACTGCCCGCGTTCTTGTGGTTACTCCATGACTGCCTAATCCCATTTCGCATCGGTTCCAAGCAACATGCAACGGTGCGATTGACTGCCTGACTATAGCGCAGCTATCAAAGAGCAGCGCTTTAAGAACTGCTGTTAGATAGCGGCAGTATAGAGTTCCCGTCCAAGAAGGGTTCCTTGGAGGGTACCGGTAAGCTGGTAAGATCTTCGGCTTCATGGATATCGGATGCTGGGTCACATCCGCAGTCTTCACATGCATCTTCCGACTCAGAGTAACTGTCTTCTAAAATTATGTTGAAACTGTCCAATATGTCGTCCATTAATTCGTCTTTTTCCCCAGTACATTTCTTCTACGCGCTTCACATGCTCACAGACAGCTTTCCAATTTTCGGGCAAGAAATGCGATGTGTACGACCTATAAATTGTACTACGAATAGCCGCCTTTGTAAATGAAGCGGCTGTTGTGCTTGTCGGTTGTCTGTTTGGTCGTTTGGTGTTCTAACAGCGGTCCCATTTTCGTCTGCTTTCTTCTTTTCTTGCAAAATTCTGTATATTGAAGTGCGAGATACACCAGTAGCTGCGGCGGTTCTTTCCATGACCTGTATCACGGATATTGTTGGTTTACCCGATGTTAACGCCTCTAGTCCATCAGCAAAACACTTATGTACCAAACATACAACTTCCTGTGCATCAGATTGAAGAGGTTTCCCCTTTCTTCCAACACCAGCTTGGAACAATACGATTGTCAACACAATGAGCAGGACTAAACGCATCACCAGCATTTCCATATTTCACTCTCAATATTAAGGGTACATAAGCAGCCCGTACACTCGTCGAAACACGTATTACCGACAGACGCAGACTAGGCAGTCGCGGATAGCCGTGGCGAGGTGTTGTTATCCCTCCCCCATCACAGGGAGGGGTAGCGCTAAGTAGGTCATGTTCCAACTTAGACCAGACGGACTGTAGGTGGTTCAAGGACTTCAAAGAAGGCAGACTCATTTTTGTTAAGCAAGGTGGGTCTGGTGTTTTGGCTTCTGCTGTGACTGAAGTCAACATCAACACAGCTGCTGTGATTGTCCGTGAGGATCAGCAAATAGCATTAAGTCACCTCACTGAAGTGTTGAGAATTTCGTAAGGAGTGTCTTTACGAGTATGCATAATCAACTCCATATGACTTGAGATTGTGCCTGTTGGGTGCCACGTCTGTTGACTCCCAAACAAAAGGCTGTGAGAATGGAGACAAGCCGTGAGGTGCAGTGTCTCTTTGCTGATGGAGGGGATGCATTTTTTAAATTATCACTGGTGATGAGTCATGATCTGGAAAGAAAACAAGCCAGCACAGTGTGGTAATCACCATGTTCTCCAACACCAAAAAAGGCAAAAGCTGTTCCATCTGCAGGGAAAGTGATGGTGATCACATTTTTTTACTGTAATTGAATGATTTACCAGTATGCAGTTCCCCCTCACATTACTGTTACAGCAGCATACTACATGTCAGTATTGGCTACACTGAAGGAGCACATTGCAAAGAAATGACCAGAGTGTTCTGGGACTGGATGGTGACTTCATCATGACAATGCATGGCCTCAGGTTGTAAATCAAGTCATGCAGTTTCTTGCTCAATTCATTACTTACATACCACATCCACCTTATAGTACAGATCTTGCACCCAGTGATACTTTTTTTATTCCCATTACTAAACGCAAAGCTTAGGGGCATTCAATTTGAGAACTCTGAAGCAGTGCTCAATAAAATTGAGGCGATTCTCAAGGACCTGACAAAGAATAGTCTGCAGAATGTCTTCAAGGACTGGCAGAGATGCTATAAAAAGTGCACTGAAGTAGGAGGGGACTATGAAAAAAAATCTGTCTCAGTTAAATTAAGTAAAAATTGAAGCTATTAACAGTGAAGCAACAAGATTCTAAAATAAGAACAAATTAGAAACTAAAAACTTCACTTATCTTAGTATGTTGATATCCTTTTTCTATTTTAAGTAATCTGTCTCAGTGTTTGTTGATCAGCCCTCATATATCGACTTTGTTTTTCCTAACTGCTTCCTCCAGAAATGATGAATTAAGATTCTAATGTATTACCTTTTCACTACAGGTTTCCACGCCCCATAGGGATCAGGTCGAGGGGCAGGTCCAATAATGGGACCTGACATTTGTACTGGAGATGGTGGCTTCTCTTCTTTTACCCTCCTACTTTTCATCTTTTCACGCTCTAATCTTGCCCTTTCTTCTTCTTTTTGTCTTTCTTCTTCCAGTTTCTTTTGTCTTTCTTCCTGCAGTTTCTTTTTTCTCTCTTCTTCGGCTTTTTTCCGACTTTCTTTTTCTTCTGCCTTTTTCTGTTCTTTTATTGACATATAGCCATCCTCCGGAGGTTCCCATCTGGATTCTGAAACAGAGCACATCAAAATAATGAAATTATATGTAACACAACAACTTTACTTCATTTAAAGTACTGATTTCTTTGGGCATCCATGACACACACATAAAAAATGCAGTCTCTCTATGCCAAATAATTTAATTTGCAGCACTTGAAATATTCAGTGTGCTAGTTTGTATTTTCCAAAACATATACATTTTTACTTTCTCTACTACGTATAGCAAGTAAGGAAAGTACTGAATTCCATCCAAAAATTTGATGTCGAAATTTCACCAGAAATATGTTTTAGGCACCTGAATAAAAAACAAAAGCATTTTTGGAAAAAGGTCCATCCGCACTGTGTGTGTGTGTGTGTGTGTGTGTGTGTGTGTGTGTGTGCGCGTGCACGCGTGCGCTGAAGCTGAGACCTGGAAATGTTATCAGGACTTAATGGAAAGAGTCCACTTTTAGATACAATCATTGTGGCTAGTTTGGAAACACATTCAGAGAACATACAGTGAATATATTATCTTACATTTGATGGAATAAGACGAAAACGTTTGCTGAATTTCATAAACATAAATTTACTGCATTAATATTACCTCCAGTTTCGATGTGCCAATAATATGTGTAGCCTTCATCTGACTTTGCCTCATACCAAAGCTTAGCTTCAGATTCAATCTTAACTTGCAGCTCAACTTCGGGCTCCACTTTAACGGCAACATCATCGGGTTCCTTCTTTACAGCAGAACTATCAGTGGCACTTGTTCCAGACTTCACAGCTTCCTGCATTTCATTTTCTTCTCTTTGTTTCTGTGCAAGACGCTCTTTGATAAGCTGAGAAGAGTAATCAGCATTTTCTTCAACATCTTTCATGTATGCCTTTAAGGCTGCCTGTAATTGGACAATCCTCATGAACTACAAGCTGAAAACAGCTGTGAGTTTAGTCATACATACCCTTTTAATTAAGGTTTACTGCTCACTAATGATTGGAAGTTCTTTGAGCAAGTGAGGTTAAATACATTAATTGAAAGTCAATTTTGTTTACACCATAATGGACTATGAATCTCGTGGACCAGCTTAGTAGCTTTATTTCACAACCATCAGAGACTTCCACCATCAATATACCAAATGACAGGGCATCTACATCAGTTGGTTGAAAGTTGAAGATGGGAACAAAGATTTCTGAAACATACCCTAGTTTTCAAAACTAAGTGACATATAGTGTAAGTAAAACTGACCTTCAATTAAGGCTTACTGAGTTAAGGTGGCATTAATTTGCATTACACATGAAATTCATGATTTTTTTTATTTGTGAATCAGGTAACCAAAATATTGGTAAATCATGTGAAGTTAATTTATTGCGATACCTTCATTATATTTCTAGTTATAGGCTGTTGAATTTGACATTTCTAAAGTGTGAGTGGCAATTTAAATGCCACTTTACTGTACACTTCAATATTATCATTTTTCTACATGAAACAGGTTTCAAATTTGTCTTCTAAGTACTGTGAAGTTCAATGCTTGTGTGCTAGATGGCATAATGTGGTAATTGAAAAACGAGAATGTAAAGACTCTGTTCAAAAAAGAACAGGAAGTTTTAAGTTTTACAGTGGAGGAAACTGCCCCAGGTACACCAAATTCTTATACTCGGTTTCCCACTAAATACATTTTTCTTTATAAAATGAACCTTTTCTATTGGATAGAATTGCATGAATTTTTTGTGTTTATTATTAGATACATGATTTTGAAACTGAACCTAAAACATTACTCATTCTACTAAATACTGCATGTAAAAAAATTCAAAACTTAGAAACTGAATTTAAAAAAAAATTAAAAAGTTAATTAAAAAATAAGTAAGGCACAAGCTGAAAATATTATAAGTTCAAATTATTAAGTATGTACAGGAGATAGTTCATATAAATTTTGGTGTTATTATGAGTTTCCATTCCACAGTAAGTTACCTTTCTTTCTTTTTTAATTAATGGATGAAATATCTTTTAAAACAACTTGTATTAGGTATAAAACATTGAAATTTATACAGTAGTTAGTTATGATAATAAACACACAAAATTTCAAACAAATTGGATATATCTACCCAGATATATGATTTTTTCAGTCAACAGAGGAAGAAAACATTTTGCAAGTTAACACCACCTTAATAAAAACATGTTAAAAATAAAAACAAAGGCCTTTCCTCCATACTTCAACATGAGAACTACCATCTTTGTGAAATTGTAAAAGGCATTATAGAGTGTCATGGAGTAAACTATGGAAATCCTTAAACCATTTCAAAATTAATAATACTAAGCTCCACTAACATGGGCACAGGGAATAGACAGCACTATGAGAGAAAGAAGAGGCATGGGAAAACTAAGATGAATGGAGATAAGTTACAGTCCTAAAATGGGTTCAGGAATGTCTAAAAGATGGCTAATTCCTGGCATAAGTAAACATCTTAATCCCACTTAATATATATGAAGTGATATAGGCAGTGAGAATTTTCAAATATTTTAGAAGTATATGAGTCAACCTATAGACACTTGTAGTTTAACTCACACTTATTTTTATCCAGGCACTTTTCGAAGACCAGCGTCTTCATTCTCAATGGTTTCTCAACTGGCACTTGAGAAAACAACCGCAACAAACACGTCTGGATAAAAATAAGTGTAACTGAAACTATAAGTGTCATACACTTCTAAAATATCTGAATCCCAATTTGACGACTGAAAAATGTTCTATATGAAAGGAAATTTACTAATTATTTTACCATTTTTTTTAAAAATGAAATGAAATTCTTTTTAAACTTGAGTATCTGCCTAAATATGCACATAAATGTTACAACGATATGCAAAATATAACCCAACTATCAGCAGAACCATAACTTACTAATATTTCTCCTTTGTAGTTTCCTCCCCCCTTATAAATAAAAGGAATTAAATTTCAAATATGTTTGATGTGGCTTATTAAAATATTATGTCCCATTTGTTTTATTTAAGCACACATGATAAAAATTCCAAGTTAATAAAAAACCTGTGGATTTTTAGTTTTTTAATGATGCAATGCCTTTAAAGCCAACACACGCGCACACGCACACACACATACACAGATATATATATATATATATATATATATATATATATATATATATATATATATACTGGTGTTAGAGGTTTAAGTGCAGGTAATTTGAGTGAGTGGGGTTTAAAGGCCTGTCGACAATGAGGTCATTTGGGTCTAAGGGTATTTTGATAACTGGTACCTTAATACATATCTAGTGTGTAAGTTGCCTTTCCTTTTGTCTAACAGTTTCCCCACAAGTATATTACATAATTTAACTAGCTGATGTTTCCTGCACAGTAGGAAATCTGCCATGAAATGAACAGCACCTATCAGTAGAGACCATCCAGTTTGCTTCCATGAATTAACAAATTCAATATCTGACCAACTGCCAAGATAATCTGGGGTCATTAGCCTTGCATAGAACTTGCCATACTTTCCCCCCTCACAACAACCCAACCCATGCTCTTAGGGAAATAAACACATATGGCTTATGTATGCCATGCATACTTAGAGCTACTAATCAATCTGAAATGTACTACTCTTGTTAGCTAAAATTATTAGTCTATAAATGTAGTAAATATTTATGCAATATTGTTCATTACATTGTCTTAAGTTAGCAATACAAATATCTGCATATGTATTTCTAACCCCTTTATAATAAAAACAAATTTTTGTTTTACAAATTTTAATTTTGACTTCAGATATCCTATTACATGCAGTAAACCAGACACATTTCACTATGCACATAGCTATACTCACCTCTTCCATTTTCTTCATCTCATCATCAATTTTAAGTGCAGCTTTATGCTCCTGCCTGCTTTTCTTGCTGATCTCCGTGATGCGTTTTGCCACATTTTCCCGGTGTCTCTTCCCCTTTTCATGGAACTCAATGCTCTTAATTAAGAAAGGAAAAAGTAAAGTAGCATAAATTATCCTTAATTCTTGTAAATGCAGTCAGTGTTCTGTAATTCTATAATCTTGCCAGGTTATTTCAGTATTCCAGTTATACATTAGACATTGTTTAGGTAGTTAATAGGTTTTAAGTTATTTATTAGTCTATAGTAGAGCTGTAACACGCAGATATTTTATGAAATTTGCGAAAGTGCATAGTGTAGAGGTTAGCTAAGAATAATAAATTTCTAAATTTTTTGAACAATGTGAAGGTGAAAGGAAAATTTTCATATTAAGAAACAACCAAGCAAGCTTACAATTCTCAAAAAATGCCACTTAGGCCAAGAAGAAAGGAACAAAGGGTTCCACATATGGTGCTGGGGAATTTTAAGTGGATTGGATTTAGATGAACAAAGACATACTGTTAAACTTTGTCATTTTTCTCAGTTCTTTTTTTTTTTTCAGCATTTTTCGCTATTCAAAATGCTCCTTGGACCCTAATTTATAACTTATTGGCTTGAAATTTTCAGGAGACCTTCAGAGATTAAGGTATTAAAATTTGTTGTGTGATAGTTAAAGAAAATTAAATAATTGAGCTGAAATTAAATATTTTTCTCTTAAACTAATTAGGTCTAAGCAATTTTAGTATGACAATTTCTTTATACTTGTATACTGAATTCAAATTAAACACTTAGGAAGGATACAATGAAATGCAGGGTCCAAGGGTCATTTCATATGAGCATATCAAAAAGTGATTTATTATTAATAAATATATTAATAGTTTAAAAATGGTTTGGCATATGACATTAAAATTTTGTGGATACTGTTCAGTTTATGTTCTGAGTGTGTGGAAAAAATTAAAGAGAATCAAGAAAACTGTGGAATTTTTTAATTTTCACAGTTATATTGCCTTAATAATGTTTTACTGATTGCCTATTGATAAATCCATTCATTCATTACCAAGAGCTGCAACCCAAGGCTTAAGCAACAAAAGCTACTCCTGATTTACCAACAGTTGCAACAGCTTTATGAGAACAGACTTTTACTGTGCTCTTATATCTATCTTTGGTTTTCCATCACTTCTCTGTTCTCCCCTCTCCCTCTCCTCCCTTCTGTTCCTATTTTTAACTCTGCTAAAAACACACTCAGGTCCTTCAATACATTCACACTTTAGATTGTTTTTATACTTGCCTCTCCACTTTTCTGTTTTATATTTATCAACTGCTATTACCACTGTTTTTTATAGTCCCAGGACAGCAAACCATTTAATTCTGTTACTCTAATAACTTTTCTTCTAAATGAAGCACACAAAACATTTAAACCAATACTTCCATTCTTTCCTTTTAAGGACTTAACATCTAAATAGCTTTTCATATTTAATATTAAACAATTTATGAAGTATAAACAAATGGAATATAAGTTCTGAAAAATTTGATTAATTATCATAACATAAATAAACAGCAATAAAAAACAAACAAAAATAAATAAACAGCAATAAAACAAACAAAAATAAATAAGCCACAAAGAAACTCCTGATTCATATAACAAGTACAATAATTCATGTTGTTAATAATAATAAATTACTGTTCAGCTGCCATACATGGAATAAATTAACATGTCACATAGAAAACAGAAAATTCATAGCAGTCACAAAAATTATGCAACACATAAAAGCATTTGTTAAAAAGAGAATTGTTTAGAACTTTTTTAAAGTTACTGAACAATTTGGCAACTTTGTAAATTTAGATGTCCGGTACTAAGCAATATAAATTGCACTATTGGATCTTATTACATAATTATGTGTATCTTTATTTAAAACACTTTAGAGTGAGTGGAGCTTAAAGGGCCGTCGATGGCTAGGTCATTTGGGTCCGAAAAATAATTTAGACCTTTTCTTATAAACAAGACCAAATCTATAACTGAAAAGTCATGTGCATTAAAATGTTACATTTATTGAATACAGCTCTTAAGACAATCTCTTCTTCTAATTACCCTCCCCTTATGGAGGACTTACAAGCCAGTGCCTAGGGTCAGATGCCTGTCAAGGAGCAGAGGAACCTATGGACTGGACAGAGTGAAGACTTGGAAGTGGGTGATCAGCCAAGCACCGGGTATGATAGTGGGGAAGAGGACGATATGAAATGGATGAGTGGAATGGCGATGGTGGAGCAGTTGGTGGAATGAGTGGCAGGAGAAAAAGAACCCAGAGAAAACCCACCCTGACACTGCTTTGTCCACCATGAATACCACATGCAGGTTCCTGGAATTGAACCCTGCCTTGGTAACAGTCTAACTCCCCTAAGAGAATCTCTTGGTTTTAAATTAAAAATTATTCTTTACCTTTTTTTTCTTAGAAGGAAATAAACTTTAACCGCTGCATGCATTGCCTCAAAGAATTGTGACAGAATAAGAGAGATTGTTGCAAGGAAAAATAAATGTTCCATAAATTATCTAAATATTAAGGCATGCTTTTTCCTTCATAAGTCCAGGGTGTAATTTATCATATTTATTTTGAAATTAAAACTATTATCCACACAAAATGTTATATACCAAGGTATGACATTTTCATTTTGTATGAGGCTTCTAAGGAAATAGTTAATTTATAAGGATGTGCACGTGAATGTATTAATTTAAATGTCTTGATTGGAAGTGTTTCCAAATTTTTTAAGCAAATATTGAAATTAAGGGCTAACCTTCCTTATTTGTATAGCAATATATATTCCAGACTAGCAATTTTACGCACAGTAACTTAACAGTAATTTGTTGCTTATTCATTATATTAACAAAGAATGAAAATTCTACTTCTAAGCAGATAAAAATCAATTTGTTATAATAGCTTTCTTCTAACCATGTAATAAATATTTTATTACCACAAGACATAAAAACCTGTGAAGATTACTTTTTGCTATTTTGTTTATTTTGCAGCACCTTTTGGTACCACACAGTCGTACTGATTGTAGATGTGCCTGGTTTTTGCAGGTTTATTCTGAGCATTTGACAGTTATGAGGACTGAGGAAATAACCTATCAGGGAGAAGGGTCCTGGTCCTGGTGGCATTTGCACTACAAACCTGTTCATGTGTGAACCTCACCGAAACCACAAATCCATCTTGCTTGGTTGAGCTTTTGTAAGAATAGTTTGCAAAACTATATAAAAGCTAATGATAGTCAAATGAATGTAACAAGATTTCTTTATGTTCTTTTATTGAATTCAACCTGTTTCAATATAAAGCAATGTGTCTTCCCATCATGCTTTGGCCTCACCAATTGATCAATGTCCTATACATGGTGTTACAGAATTCAATATATTTTTAGAAGTTACAGAGAAATAGCATGGGAACACCTTGACACATTATGCCTGAGGTCCTTAATGCCAAACTTTTAAATTATGTAATGATTTTTCATGCGAGTATTTGTAGTGATAAATGCAAATATATAAAGATTTAATACAAATGCTGTGCTGGATTCTTTGTAAAATAGCTGATTTATCTTCTGTAAGTGCCGCATTTTTCAAATTGTGAGCTTTGCTTTTTTCTGAAAAATGCTCCATCAGCAAGTGCCAGTGCACCACTGATACCTCCATTTTACATGGAGATCATACATGTGTATTAGACAAACAACAGTTATAGTAATGGTAATGCTATTAGCATGCCGGAATGTCAATATGTTGGATTCAGCCCCATACAAGCATTAACCCTCAAGCAAATGAAGTCTAGTGTGCACCCAATTGTACTAAGTGGTTGTGTTCCTTTGTAAGTTGAAATACCTAATATGGAGATATTTGTAATGAATGTTTAAGCATAGCATGGCCATGATTATATACAAGTAGCAGCTACTTAGGGAACTTTTATCAGTGATGCACTTGTTCATTATTATTTATTACAAACAACTAAGAAATCGAAGACCTAATTGTCTTATATCAAAGTGCTCCCCAACACTTCCCTGTAAGCCCAAGAAGTGCCAGCAAACTCTGTAATGCTTATGTATGCAACTTGAGGCTTTCGAGGTGATTAGGGTTCCAATACTTTGCATACAGCCTTTCAAAGGTAAGCAACTACCAACATAAGGCACTGATGCGTTGACTGTGATGCATATTTTATACACCATATTTATTGAAAAATATTGGAGAGCAGGAGGATTAATGACTTCATTGTCCGAAATCCAGCATTACCTAACAACAACATATTTTATACACCTTTGTTGGGTCTTGGAGATGGACTGAATTCTTAACCTCTTAACGCTGTAATTATCTTGCTACATGCCACTCTTGCTCTTTCTCTAACTCATAAACTGATTTTATATTCCTTTCACATGTACCACAAATGAAGTGATTTGAATGGTTGATTACTAAGGCGATACAAATGGACTGGCCATTCATTTGAAGCCAAACGTTGTGAGTTTGAATCCCAGCAGCTGCAGCAAAATGTGCCTGTGGTAAAGGATGGGGAGGGCACAAGCAAAATAACTGGTGTGCTGGCATGCTTGGATGCTGATGGGGTTACATTTAACTGCAGCTACACATATTTTATTTTTTATTCTTAAAAAAAAAAGGAAAAACAATTTTATTACGAAAATTAAATATTTTTACGATATAAAATAACTATAAATGCTTGTAAATTGTTTAAAGTTAATATGCTATGACATTAAAAAACAAAGATTAAAATCTAAAACTTTAATAAAACATATTTGTGTAAAATATACACAGTTTGACCCATCTGAGATGTCAGAAAAATATAACATATTTATAAAGTTAATGTATACATATATCTCTGAGCAATTTTCTGAAATGTAAGCGGAAAGGATGGAAGTTAACAATGAGTGATGTTTCCAGTTGACATGACAACGCTATCATGCATAGAAAACAAAATAGTTGTTAAGCCATAACATTGCACTCAGCTTGTCGTATGGTATGCAAAATTTGAGTGTAATAGGTACCCACAGAGCATTCAGATGTCAGTATGACTGTCGGTATGTTCCACCACATCAAGACATACTTAATAATCCCCTCACATATGACATCTTCTAAAAGTGGAAAATTAAAGAAGTCATTGCTATAAGAAATCAGTCAAATATTATAACAGCACATGACAGTTCAAAGGAAACTTGAGTTTTATTTATGGATGTTCTTAGTATCCCATTCTAAATTGGGTGTAAATGGCCAGTTAATTATCATTTATTTGCACTGTGTTACTGACTGTACTCCAAGTTACTAGTATTTTGCCATTCTAATAAACAAGATAACAAGTGATCACAGTGCTCGACAACCAAGGTCAATATGCGTGATCATTTCGCACCTCCCAAGGAAGAAGATTGTAACTCACTTTTCATAACTTTTCAGGAGAGCAAAAATAAAGTTTGAAGAACAATGAAAAATGACTGTTTTCATATTTGGGTCTGAAGTTAAGGTATTAGTACTCATTATGTATCTGTTAATACAGTGTATTAATATTAACCTTATCAGAATTCAATTACTGAAGCTATTATATTTTTTCCATTACAAGGTGTGAAGTTTGAGTTACGATGTTTTTCCGTGGAAATTATGAAAAAAGTCAAGTTACAGTAGAGGTTTTTTTATTAAAAATAAAATAAAGTAATCTCTACTTGCAGCAAAGAACAGCTTTAATTGTATCAACTCTTAGTACTTGTCAACACAGTACAAACAAACATAAAAAGGACACATTTTTAAAAGTACTGTCAAACTGAACATTAGATTTTACATCACACTCTACTTCTTCCTCTGCAGTTCGTCATCTGTAGATTCTGATTCAACTCCTGTATAGCTGTACTTTAGAGAATAGTAGAAACAATGATAACATTCAGGAATGTTTCTACTTTTGCAAAAGAAAATGAGATCTTTATATTTTGCAGTTGATATTGGAATAGTTCTGCTGTAGGTTCTTGGTAAAAGTTTGCATTCCATGGCAGGCCTACCTTTTCTGCCTTTTTGCAAAGGTAGAGTGCAATAATCTTCATCAAATGAATATCTGAACTTAGGTTCATGAAAAGTTGCCGAACAAACGGAAAATTCTAGGATTTTATTCCACATAACAGTTGCCTGAAGAATCAGTTGACCAGTTTTGGAAACCAACTAAAGATTTGAAATAAAAAAAATCTGTTTGTGTCAACTGTTTAACTTTATAGGAATTTCCCGTAACTTTTGCTGATCTCACTAGCATTTACCATTGCTGGTGTGAAAATTTCTAATCCTTTCTTTCTTTTTTCTATTAAGGAATACATGCAGTCTCCCTCATTCTGTGTATGTCGTTTTTCTAAAAATTTGTGTGAAATATCTGTCTTATAATACTGGGATGCAAAAACGTGATGGGCAAAAACAAACCTATTCCTATTTTGACCCCCGCAGTTGTCAGAGAAGAAGGTTATTTTGTTTTTCCCTTCTTCCTTTTTTTGCTTCACAAAATCAAATAAACAGTTTGTGACCTCATTTGCTCCACGTTTAGCAATAGACTCATGCCACATGTAGCAGTAACCGTCTTTACTACCCAAATCATACACAGTGAAATTATATGTGCTTAACTTCCTCTTATAATAAAAAACACTGACATCTGACATTGGAGTTTGAAGCACTTTCTGAAAATCAAATACCGCACAAGCTAACGAACAGTCACTTCCTTCTGGTTTCTAGCTAATTCTTTGTTATGTTTGTGTTTCTCGTAATCTTCTTTCTGCAATAATTTCTGATTGGTAGTTAATTTAATATAGCTAGAACAAAGTTCACATTGATCTTTTTTAGGTTTAAAAATACCAATGTTATATTTGTTGTCAACAATTTCTTGATACTGCCTGCGTGTAGCTGGTTTAAAAGCATATGTTTGTTGAGTGAACCATCCAGAGTAAAGTCTGTACAATTTTGAGAAAATTAGATTCGCTTTCAGAAAAAGTCTACTAGTATTCCTATGTAAGTAATGGGACTCAACTTTTGGAATCAGCTGAATGTGAACCCTCAATGTATCTTTAACAGAATCACTTATTGCACGAGGTCTGTTACTATGGTGACCATGCTTATCAGGGGATGTACAAGTACCAACACCCAATTTTGAAAAATTGTTTACCAACATCGTACCAGGTTCATTACCTTCACAATGTTGAAGCTGCATAATCACTGTGCCAAATTCAACTGCCATAACATATTTCCTCTTTATTTTATCAAAATTAGACTGTAAATCTCCTTGGAAAACAAACATAACTTCAGTTAAATTATGAAGACGGCAACAATGTTAACCTGGAAAAGTATTGTATCTCAACATACGATAGTTTTCCACGAATAATATAATAACCTCAAAGATACAACATAAAACAATTGCTTACAGCTCATCAACAATCAAAGATAAAAATATGATTTTTATACACAAGATGCTCTTTCACCTATACTTTCTGAAACATATATCTCAAAATTGCAAAAAAGTGAATTACGATCTTCTTCCTTGGGAGGTGCGATTTTGCCAAGTAGTACCACAATCAGCGGAGAGTTAACCGGTCTCAAACTCAGGAGATTGAATTTAAAGTGACCTCATGATTAAACTTTCTCATAAAAGGTTAGAGAATAAATAACAATAATAATAATGTAAAACAGGAAGTAACCAGTTTGCTTTAATAAATTAAAAAAAAATGTTGCTTACAAAATTAAAGCTTTCTTTATTTCACCATATAATCACCACACTATTTACAATTGTCATATCTGTCCATGAGCTTTAGAATTCCTGTCATAGTTGGCTTCCAGTCTCCATTAACCCAAGGTGTGTAGACGCAATTTCTCTATGCAAGTAATGAGAAATCTTTGGAAAAGAAGTCTGTAACTAGTCTAGGGTAACATTGTCTTGCACAATTTCATTGTTCGCTTGCTTCTTTAAATAATCTTTGAGTGATGAAAGTCTGGGAAGTTTCGTCATTTGCTTGTCCATTGTTGATTTCACACCATTTTGTCACATTTCTTTTGTTCATTACTGTATCATTATACATTTCCTTTAGTTGATGGTAAATTTCTGCATTAAAAAATCAAATAACATCTCCCATATCGCAGAGAGTAGGGCTTTGCATCACATGACTCATTTTGAACAATCACAGAATGCACAATCAGTTTCGACTGACTTTCACAAACAGGAATAAGCACATAGTTGTTACTTCCTGGATTAGTCTTGTAAAAGTTTCTTGCACTATACAAATGATTATTTGCACAAATTTAATGATCCTACACTCCACAATATTTGTTTAAAACAATACTTTATCTGCCTCTATCTGCGTGTAACCTAGGTATAATAGTTAATGGAATTCTCTCCTAGTTAATGGATAATTACTTACAGGTTTATTGTCTGCAATCCAGCATTTACAGAAGTCACAAAATTTCTTTGCTTGAGATTTCCAGTAGTCCGCCCTGCAAAGAAAGACATTCAAAAACTACATTACAATTTTATGTTGCTTTATTGGTTTCAAGTGCTTATATCCTTCATATTTTTTCAGTTCTACTTTTTTATATTGATGAATATTAAAAAATGGAAAGAATACAGAACAAATATTTCTTTCATTATGGTTTAATAAACATTCATTCCATAACAAAAAAAGGTTTTATGTAATACATTTAACATGAAACTGAGGAAAATATACAATATTCATTCAAATAAAAGACAGCTTGAAATATATTTCTTTACTTTTTTCTTGAAACACAAGTTTACAATTGAGATGTACATTATTCTTATGAAATCTCATAGCAATAACAAGCATAATGAATGATTAATTTACAATTCTGAAAAGACATGACTAATGGACTAAGCTTACAAATGGTTCCCATACTGGCCAAAATGTCTTACTCTTTGAACAATTTTACCTTTCTGGCTGAAGTGTTGAGCTTCTATAGAATAACTGTTCATTGTGGTTCAAGTTTCCTAAAAATATATTCCCTAGAGGTTTTCAAAATAGTTTGATGTCTTTATATAACTAATTATGTTTTAAGCATCATTTGTATAAACTCACAGACTTTCAGTGATCCTTGGCACCCATGTTCACAAGTGTGCTTACAAATACAATTCACATTTTAAAAATTATATGTATTCTTTTCAATTACTGGGCATCCCATTGGCACAATGGTGGTTTTAATGGATTAAAAAAAGATATTCTACTAAGTATGATTTCTTGCCTTCCATTTGAACCTACTATCATGCATTATAATGAAATACTCTCACTTCTTCAAACCCTGAATATATGTTGAGTTGAAGAAGAACACATATTGATATAGACTAGAACATATCAAATCCAAATGAAACATAGCCTCTAAGTAGATATCATTAAAGAGCACAGTGCTTAAGCGCAGTTCATTCACTCAAAGCACAGACAGTTGCTCTAAAGTAAAAGTTTGGTAATAGAGTGAAACAGTACTAACATTCCGCAGTTTTGTCTCGCTTACTGTCACAAGCTCTTAAAGCGTATGACCGCTTTATCATGTTAGCTCTGTGAAAATATTTACACATACACAAGAGCCTCTTTTATCCAGCCTTCATTAATTTAGATTTCTGGTAAATCCAGATTGAGCATTTGCTTCTCAAACACAGGACAAATTTGAAACAAAAGAAACCTACATGGTATTTCAATGAAATAAGAGTGCTAAAAGTCTAAGTGCCAAAAAGTACTTTTTTCTTATTCTTATTGGTGCCAAAATAAATGTGTATAGATTAGTAGCTTCTATTCATTTAATAGTTTGCTTCTGGATTGATTATTATCATTAATCTGGATTACCTCTGGTCCCACCTAATCCGGATAAACAAGGTTCTTATGTTTTATGAAATTCATCTAGTGCTTTAAAGAAAATCAATTGTAGTGAATTTGCTAAGCAGTCATTGTGCTTGATTATGTTCATGAACACAGTTTCAGTCCCAAGCATGATGATTTTTAGATGTGCTTTAGTCCTTCATTGTTGGAATGCAGACAACTGTAAGCATTCAGAGGTCAGGTAAACTTAATTACCAAATGAATGTCTCTACCGGGATCTATAATGCTTTACACAAAAAATTATTTTTTAATTCCAAGAAGTTTATGAGATATAAGTTTTTGCTCTCCCCTGAAAAGCTTTTTACTATGGACTAAGTGCATTTTGATTCAATGCTCCTCATATTCAAACATGGCATCCAAATGAATAGGAGCGCATAGTGAAATAATTTCAGCGTTCAATAAATTCATGGACAATTCTAATTATTTCAATTATTTGATTCAGAAGAAAAATCTAGAAGCCGTTCTGTAGTATGCTGGGTGGAACAATGGCTCATTAGGACCCCCAGATATGCAGTTACGCTGATACTGGTACTTTGATCAGTCCATTTCACACCAGGTATTGTTTTATCATACAAAGAAAGCTAACCTAGAGCAAACTTTTGAGTATGTAATGCCTATACAGTAGAGTCTCACTATCCAAGATAAAGTGGGGAGGGGGTGAGGGCACTTTGGTTTTGGGATAACTGACTATACAGAACACCATAAGAAATATCATGAAAGATGAACTAAAACCAGTAAATAACAACTCACACTAAAGTTATTTACTGTTAAAGTTTCAAAGTGTATATATTTTGTTTAGAGGGTCATCTGCTTACCAAGCGGAAGACCTGGGATTGATTCTTGGTACAGATGTAGGCATTCTCTCTCACTGTTCTGGAATACACTCAGCCTCGGGCCTCTGAGAGGCCAACTGAGGAACTACTTGACTGAGAAGTAGTGGGCCCTGGTTGAGGGAGAGACTGGGGTGCTGGCCACGTCCTACCTGTCAATACTGCATCCCACTTGTGACACCTGTAGTGGACAGAGATGGGGGAACACAGCAACCAGTCAGGCCTAGTTTTAGTTTTATTTAGAAACTTCTTAAGGGGGGGCTTTGAAACTCTGATCTGCAACCTTTTTGTGTGACGAGAAGTAGTGGGGTAAATGCTGTCGAGTAGAGTGGGAGCAGTATCTTGCTTGCTTTCAGGTATGAGAAAAGTGAGACATACGCTCTTCTCGCCTTCTTTCATTCTCATCCGTGGTTGTGTGTACTGCGTTCAGGTGGCGTGGCAATCACTGAGTACAGCTGTTGGTTGTCAACGAGCATTCATTGAAGCACGTGTGTACAACCAACACATTTCAAGTACTGTTTAGTGTTCTTGTTGTTTATAATCTATTTTCTTCATTAAAATATACAATTTTGTTGTGAATGTGCCTAAGTCAGGTGCAGAAAGAACAAAAGCGTAGCGTGAGAGTGAAGTGACAGTTCAGAATGTGAAGAAAAGAAAAAGTAGATCTGAAATTGAATGAGATAGTAGAGAAAGGAGTGGAATACGTGCTAGTCTGGATGGTGTAAATAATGAAGACAATGTACCAGCAACTAGCACCTTGGTTCAACCACCTTCTCTTGCACCTGTCACTGATAATTTACAGTATTCTGATTTAACAAATTCAACACTGCACACAATATTTTCAATCGAGATCTCTAAATGCATTTGGTTTGAAGTGCTGTACATGTGTGTGTGTGTGTGTGTGTGTGTGGTTTAAAAATAATTAAAATGTTTCCCTGTAATACAAAAGTTTCACTTCTATCATGTGTCTTTATGACACACCCTTTTTATTCTTTGAAGAAGTCTTAAGAGTATTGTTTCAGGATGCTGCAATTTTTTTTGGTACATTAAGGTCACACTTTTGCATCTGTATCATGGTGTTGCTTTTGGCTATCCTACATCACATAGTACATGGTGCTCTCTCTTCCAAGTCTTCCTCCTCAGTCTCTTTAGTCAGTTCATTCAACATTTCAACAAAAGTGGGTAATAAATGCGTCGGGTATGAACTAGGCGGATATTACAGAGATTAGCAAAAAATCAGTCTAAAAAATTGAACCTTTAAATGACTTTGATTTAACGGAGCCTTGGATTTGCAAGATTCTACTGCATATATATATTTTTCATCATATAGAACTGTTTCTGCATCCTGCATCTTAGCCATTTTTTTAGAAGGTTACGTATGATCACCTACATTTACACAACATTACTTATAATGTAGGATAGGTATAAATAGCATATTTCCAATTTTACAGCTGTGTTAAATCTGGCTCAAACTAATTTTGCACGAAGGAATAATGTGACGTAGGTCAGTAATTTAATGGCATACAAAAAAGGCTTGCCGAACAAGTGCATTAGCGATGCTGACATGACCCCAGCAATTGCTAGTACTGATACATAAATTTAACTTTTAATGTAGTCAGCCATGTGCTATATCCCTTAAGTAATGCAAACAACAATTTCATCTCTACACATTCAACTGTCTATGCTCTGAGCAAATGCTCTCCACTAGAAATACTTACAGTTAACATTGGGAGGACTGTGCATACATGATGAAAAAAGGCAGTATAAGGGAGTGCTGCAGTATGTTTATACTGCAAATATATAAAATATTGTGTCTCAAATGCTTAAGTTTAAATGAGCAATATTCAATATTTGTAATTGTGTGTCATTTAAAACAAGTAGCAGGAAGGTGCAGATTGTCAGGCCATAGCACGCTGCAGCACAACTAAACCAGTAGGCTCTGCGCATTCGAGGTTTAATCTTTTTTTGCCTAGTGAGAGGAGTGTTTAAAGCCTGCTCTTACTACATATAGCACCATGGGTGAAATTACAATTGGGAAATTATGTGGGAAAGAAACATGTGAGGAATATGTTTAGAGTGCCTTTGCAGCATTTACCAGCCTATATAATTTGAACCGCAGACTTCCTGTTTACAAATTTACACCTTAAGAATCTTGGCTAACTGCATTTAACCTTGGTTGTTTTAGGCTTGTGTATATATGAATTGGTGCTATATATACACAAGTAGAGTCTGATGAAGTTCGTAGGTGTCAAAATTTGAATAATAATTTTGTTTTTGTAGGACAAAATTAAGGTTTCTCTGCATAACAAAATTGAGAAAATCACACCAACATTAAAATGTCTATTAGTGAGATCTTATTTAATTTTTCAAACAGCCCAACCTGTTAATTCAAAAATAAATTCTTCCTTCAAATCTTTAAGGTTTGAGGTTTTCTTATGACTGTTTGCCATACGATGGATGCACAACCAAAAGTCACTTCTATATCCAAAATATTACTTCTCATACATACTTTAGTTTTACATGCCCAGCAACACAAGGCAATAACTATAAATATGTTATGAATGTAGCTGACAAACAATAATCATTAAATATAATATAAATATGAGTAATCTTTCATGATCGTATGTTATTTTATAACAAAAATGCATTCCTTCCTTTACTCAGTAATAGAAGAGAACCATATTCTTTTCAAGATTTGAAGCTTTCATGGTGGCCATTACTGGTTATGGTTTAACAAATGATCAGCTGTATCAAATTAATAAAACTAAAGTTTTCAGCAATTGAAGACTCCATACCCTTCTTCAGAAACTGATGGAGAAATGGAAAAACATTATACCTGTATACCCAGAGGTCATGGGTGCAGCCAAAATGTGCTTGTTAATGAACGTAAACATGGGCCATGATTAGACCACATAGATTTAGTGAATGGCTTAACAGGTCCTGGGTTTTCTGCAAGGTCCATCACCTAACATAGAGCATTGACATCTATAAAAATGTTTCCACAAACGCATGTATTGCATGCCAGCCACACATTACAGGACTAACCATAGTGCTTATGTGGAACCCGATTAACATTCATACTGACTCGTAACATTTCCTGCATGTTAGATCACTAACTGCACAAGGGAGGTAAGGTAAATTAAAGGCTCTGCATGCTGCATGATCTCCACCAGGATGGGCAGATGCGGGGCTCATCCTTCCTCATAGGGGGCCAAAATAAAAGGTGGGAGGAAAGGGAAAAAAAGTTCTGTGAAATTCTGTAAGCTACAATATAGTGTTAACATTGCTCATAATAGTGTTTTATGGCTGGAATTCAAGTGGGACTTGATTGGCATCCAGAATCTCTCTTATAGTACAATGGATGCAATTTCATTCAACTAAATCAATGCAGTGTGCTTATGATTGGCCAGCACATTTTCAGACCCGTCCTCAACTTTTGGTTACCTAAGTATAACATTGTCTCATTTGCTCATTATTTCCTGAAAAAGATCATGGTGTCTTCAATGGCTGAAAGCTCTACTTTTGTTAATTTAACATGAACAATCACCCATGAAGCCATAATCTGTATTTTTTCAGTTTACCGACTGTTCTTTCTCATAAGACCTCGCAGCATCCTTCCATGCTACTGTCCTCTATCCCATTTTAAACAACATAGAACTCATAATGCCCTTACAAAGAAGCTAAGACATTACAAATAATGTAATGATGCACCTTTTAAAACAAAGAGTATATTGTTTATTGTGCGGTTTCCTGTGTTTATGCACAGCCCTCTGATATTTTTAGAACAATGAAACAGATTAAAGATCATGAACACAAGGGGGGAAGTAGAGAGATCTTTAAGATTTAAACACAATGATTCTACTTGCTAAATACCAACATTAAGATGATTGCTTAAATTCTGAAAAAACTAGTATTTTAATGAGTATTTTCGCAGCTGTTAAAGCATTTACAAAGCAACAAATGTGCTGCTAGGCTCATCTTGCTAGGCAGAAATGAAGATTTTTCCACTTCCCCATATTATAACAATTGACACTTAAAAGTGGAAAAAAGGAATACTAATACTGACTTGTTACACAAATGTGTCATTTACATATGGCACATGATAGGAACACTTACTATCCCTGCACAATAAATGGATGGATGACATTTGCAAAAATAGGAAAAAGAGAACATACAGTAATATTCATAAAACATACTTTTACTAGCTTTTCCTTCTCCAAAAACCAAATGTAAAACAACCTGAGATATTTTATTGTGCAGTTTTTGTTTTGAATTTTGGAATTACCTTTCTATTAGGGTTGCCATATTCTCTTACAAAAAACTGGGACACAAATACATATACACCAATTGAGCGAGAGAAATTACCTGGCCAAGTGTAACTAGATGGCAACTACACAGAATAACTTGACCACTACATTATTTTGACTGCATAATTCTTTACATGAAAATTATACAAACAACTGCGCTTATAACACATTTCTGATATAAACAGAACCTGCAACTATATGTGATATCTTATCAAATGCAGATTCATTGATGAAATGTTGGCAATTATCCTATTCTCACTGCAGCAGATTCTTTTTTATCAATAAAATGAAAGTAATTTGTCATCGATTTCTATTATGACTAGCTTATCTACAAGTACAAAAATGTATTAAGACCAATCCTTTTATGATAATAATTTTGCTTTTCTTTTATGAACATTTCCAGAAGATTGTAATTTGCAATGGCTGGTCATAGCTGTTTTTAGGTTTCAACTTTGTTATCCAGGTTTATTAATAGCTTAAATACAATTTTTTAATTTTGAAATAATCCAAATCAAGTCATATTTTGACTTCTTGTAAATAAATTTAGTACCGAGCACTAGAAGAGCCTATTTTCAAAGTTTCTCTTGTCCATTACTGTAAGATGCTGCAATTCAAGACTTCAAATTAAACTTGAGTTAGTTAATAGACTTTTTAAGTAAGTTTCTTCATCCTATAAAGCTTTAACTCTCTCACCAATTACTTTTACTATAAAGCTTTCATGAGTAATGCGTTTGGACAAATATAATTTTGGAATAAGAGGCATTTTTGGATATAACTCACTTTCAGTACTGTTTTTCTTGAGTTTCTAAACTTGTTTCAGAACTTTAAACTGAACAAAGTTGAAGTAATAGAAGCACTCTGTGTTTGTGCTGTGGGAACTTCAAATGCACAGAATTGATGAGTTAGGCAGAATTTTGAGTAATGCATCTTTACTACAATTAAATATAATTTAATCAAATACTGGTTTAATAATTCAAATACAGTGGGTTTGAAAAGTCTGTGCATTTAAACTGCATTGGAGCTTCAAACTGATGTTAGGTTTTTTCTACACAGAATCTTGACAAAAGTTGGCATAATTGATTTTTCATAGATGTATGACTATTTTTCAACTTGTTTCATTATTGCATAACATTTACCTGTTTAGTTCAATTATCAGTTGATAAAAGTTACTGAAAGCAAAGTGTAGTTTAGATGTCAATTTAGTTTTAAATTATGATGTTTTCTATTGAACATATTTTTTTATGTTGAATATATCCTTTGGCAAGGCAATAAATACCAAATTTACTGCAGAAGGCATTTACACAACATTTCCCAGAAACAGCTGTGCCTTATTATAATGCAATTGGTTGATTTCCGAAAAATTACAAGCGACAGGCTCAGCATTAGATGCCAAAGGAACTGAAAGATCACCAGAACTAAACGAGCTGTTCGGTGCTTCATACTATGCAGTGGAGCTCGTCAAAATCATTGTGCAAGTTGGCACAAGATAAATATTGGTCTGGCAACTGTGCATAAAGCAATTAGGAGAACTGCATACGTGACAAGCATATCGCAAACAGATCTGCAGAAGTGCTTTACAATAAAGTTAAGTGAGTTCAGGTTTGTATAGTTTTCTATGGATATCTCCAACATATGCTGTAACTGCACAGTGACTTTCCAAACACCCTGTATAATCCTATTAGAATTCTGAATCTGGAACCTCAAAAACACAAAATCTGTGTGCTTCCACAGCCACGACATTCAAACAGATTGTAAGTGAAAACATCTGCTACGATTTAACAGCATGTTTTTTCAAGACTATAAAAATTCAATTAATGTTCTTTTCATACTGTGGCAGAGGTTCACTTCAAAAGAGGTTCAAGGTCACTTATCTCACACCACTATGTTGCTACACAAAACGCAATAATGGCAGGTAAGAACAAAAGCCATTTCCACACAATTCTGGAAGCTTTGAGTACAGAGCTCATTACGAGAAGCTTTGTGAAATGTTGATTTCCAGAAAAATTACCAGCAGCTAACTCTCGGCTATACAAGCGAGTCAGCATGGATAGAGAGGTTAGTTTTAAGAGTGAGTTAGCAGAATTGTCAGAGTGAGCTGTGGACAGTTGAGCAGTGTATGTGTCAAGGTTAAAATAGAAGACAACAGCTGTGAGTTGAGTTGAGTATTGTGATTCACTTTTAGGGGAAATAAAGCGACACAAAAGGTAACTAGGCTTGGTCATTTTTCCCAATATTAATCAATGTTAAAAGACTAAAAGTTTCATAAAATATATTGTTCTTGAAGCTGTAACTGTGAAGTACATCAAAATTATGTAAAACAAGTAGAGCACAGATACTCAATGGGTAAACTCTGAACTCCCCTGTATACCTTCACTCTTTTAACTGAAAAGCATGAAAATAGTTACAGGAGATTACGGAATGAAAATATGTCTTTTGCATTCGAAGTTGATGATAGTCTAATGCTAGATTTCACAATTAATGGACAAGAGATTTGTATTGCAATAAACCCTAATTTGCAATTTAGTGATTAAAATCTAAACAACTGCAGATGAACGCACATTAAATACTGCGTACATTTACTTAAAAACACAAATGAACACAGAGGAACTCCAAGATGAATTAATTTGAGGAATACCTTCTGGAACAGAGTTTAATGCCATCTTGTACTTGATGACAGAACAGCAGCTGCTAGTTACCAAATTTAATAAATATAACAATACACATATATAAATTGTACAATGGTCCACAATTTTCACTCCAGTGACAGGGAAAATTTTTCTGCTCCTTAAAACTGCAAAACTCCCAGTCTCTTTTTTTGAGAAGCATGGCAATCCTAATTATGATTCAACTTATCCATATTTTACTTAGTTTAAAAATCACATTTAACTCTAGGCATAAAATAAAAACAATCCTTGGTGAATAGTACAGTTTGAAATTCAAAGACAGGTTTGCTATATGCAACTACCTGGGATAACATAATGAGAAAATGGCGGAAGGAACTGGGACAAAATAAAGCTGTAGATCTAGCTCATTTCACTAGATTAACAAGTAAGGAATGTAAGGAAAGAGTTGAAAAGGAGAAATCCTCTTTTCTGAATACATACATATAAAACCCTAGTAAAAGACCACAGATCTAACAGTTTTTGCTGAAAATACAGTGCTATATATAAGAAGTTATTAGAGTAAACAGAAATATTACATACAAAGTTTGCATGAAGTCAAGGATATCAATTCACCCATTACATTAATACTTCATAATAGATCTCAATCTTAGTGGGACAGTACAGATTTCAGCAGTTTTATTGCTCAACTTGACTAGATGTATACAAAACTTAAATTTGTACCACTACTAAAATAAACTGCCTACATAATTTAGCTTTTAATTTATTTTGAGAGGAAATAACTTGAAACAAAGAAAATTTTGGTGGTATTCCTTAGTTTTTTCCCCCTATTTTATTTTACGTTGCTTTAACTATAATGTTAAATCACAATGGATCCGTTAAGATATCTCATAGCTTGGTGTGTGGTTGACAGTCTTCTAGGTCTCATCCCCTTATCATACCATCTTACTTCGTCATGAGCCCAAAAAGGCCTTAATGTTAGGCAACTGTGTGTTTCTACACCTGCTGGGCAGATGGCAGTGCATTTGCTATTTATCTATTTTTACTTTACTATAAACTTAGACTTACGGTGGAACTTGGGGTCATGGTATTAAATATCCATTCCGGTATATGCCTTGGTGACTGAGCAAAACCACGGGAAGAAAGCCAGTCAGATTGGTGAGTCCAATGGATTTGAACCGGGACCTCCTGAATGTGCGCCACAGAATTCTTTACTTGATTACTAGACTCAGTAGTCCAGATACATTAAAGAGGAATCAAGTTATCGGTGTTCATAGTGCATGTGGCGGCACAGTGTGGGGAACTGGTTCTGTCCGTCTGCTCTACGGACAAAACATGCACAACTTCATTCTTTTGGTAGCTCACCTACTAAGCTTATTGATTATCTTCTTCCAGTTCAGAAAGAATCTAAATATTTAATACAAAATATACAGGACATGAGGTAATGGAGATTGCAACAGACATTTTTTGCTCTTTTTTCTATGTAAAACATGAATACATTGTACAATGCACATAGAAGTTAAAAACTACTAAACACTCAAAGCAAACTTTTGGTTATTTACTGCCCAAAGTTGTCTCCAAGATATTGAGGTTTAATGTGATAAAAAGTTTATACAATTTTCCACCGATCAGAATTATGGCTGCCTATATGGAAAAAGTGGAACAAAACCATTGAATCAAATTTTATCCTGTATTACAGGACAGAAGGAAAGGTTTTTTCTTCAATGAAATAAGTTTGTAAATAATGGACTTTAGATGACCATCATTTTTAGCCTCAATCTATTTGTGAAAATTCAAGACTATATCTGTAAACAAAGTAGTAGATACTTGATCAAGATGTGTACCATCTTTTTATCTAGATTTTCGAGGCCACGGACTGGAAAACTGATCTTTTGCCTTATTTGGACACATATTTTGACTGGGACACACAGCTGATACATTTCATATAAGGTTTGGATTGATTTTCAACAGTGTAAATTATTTTCAAACTCCGAACTTAAAATCATTTTATGATAAAAACGCCTTGAGTGTAAGAATTTTCAATTTTCTGTATTTTCTCTCCTGAATGAAGTTTGCACAATGTTAATGTATGAGCATTAACATGCCTAAAAGATGTAATTCCAAGCACTTGGGCAAGGACATTTCCTACACTGTCCGTCTGGGTAGCTCAGTTGGTTAGATGCTGACATAGTAATCCCTAGGTTGCAGGTTTAAATCTGGCCAATGGCTTCGTCATGTGCTTAAAAGTGACAGCCCTATGTCAACAGATGGGATTCCAACACACCAGCAGCAATAATATGGTCCTGGCAATTGACACCATCTTAATGAACATAATTAATTTCATTTAGATTCCTGCATTTTCTCCTAAAAATTTAAAGGCTTGGTCTTAAATTTTTGGTTGTACTAATACGTTCTATTATTTTCAGAACTTAACGTAAGAACACCCTTTCCATTCACAAGTGGAATGGCCAGAAATACTGTTTGAAATGCAAGCAGAATCAAATGTTTTATCATTCTATGGGTTCGACTTATTGGTCTTTAAAAGCTGAAAACTGTATGTCGCTATGAAAACTTACGGGGATTTACAGTAAAAGCTGTCTTTGTGGGTGGTACACGCCTAAAATATGGTAAATGATATCCCTGCTTAAATCTACAGTTCTTTAAAGTAATTAATTTCAAAACAGAATGAGTAATTTTAATATAGTATATTCAACAAATAATCACTTCACTTGGGCGGGAAGGTGGTGAGAATTTGATATGTTTGTCACTGATGGAGTAAAAGTTTAACTAACAAGAGTGTTTCGGCTTTTGTCTACTAACTTCTCTACTGCAAAAATACTAAGCTTTCTAAACCAATGAAAATTGTATTCTTCACAATATATTCTTCCTTCTCTACAATCTGTTTACTTATAAGAACAAATGGCGCTTAGAAACAACTTCATGGACCCAGTAATTTGAGATGAAGATTTTGATTTAGATCTCTTACGATCAATGACACTACTTAAAAACAAATAAATATATCACAAAAATTATCTCTCTACTAAAAATATGCAAAAGAGATTTTTCTTTACTTTGTTAATCCTAATTTTTACACAAAATAATTCAGAGAGCAAAGAATCAAGGCACTTACTTATGCAAAATATACTGGTATACAATCCTACTGTTTCACTGTCTTGCAAGTTCCACAATTCTTTCTCTCTTATATCGTTCTTTCTTTTTATGCTGTACAACTTCAGGGTGTCTACTGCCTTGAAGGATTAAAATTCCAGTATAAATTTTGACAAAATTTTAGACATATTGCAGAAAAATGCAGCAATATTCAAGCATGCGCTACCTTAACATTTTTACTGTTTTGTTTCTTTCCACAACCATAATATAAAGTTGTGTTTACCAGCTGCCATAACTAATGTTGCATTGGTGGGTTTTTAAATCTTGAATGACAATTCAATTAAATTTACTTGCTGTACTATTTATATTATGGTACAATGATCCAAAATATTTTTTATGCTGAATTTTCCCGTTACCCTCAAGAACTATAATTTCATAAAACTTCCATACTATTCATAACAATGGACCAAAACTTCATTGATATTCACAGAAATCTGTATATTTAACAAATTTTTCAATGACATAATCATTAATTTCAGTATAATCTCAGTACATCCAGCATGTAAAAAATAATTTAAATATATATCCAGTACCAGCAGACACCCTGCAAACTGTTACTATCTGGCAGCAAATGTGGAACATTTAATTTCAATCTGAGAAAATCTTTTGCTAGGGTAAACTTACAAACTATCTTTCATATGAATCAAGCTTTGGTCAGTGTATTAAAATAGGAAACAACAAAGGTAAAAAATAAGGTACTTACATATACAATACTTTAAGGTAAATAAATACAAATGGAAAGGAATGAAATGATGGAAGTATTTACATATTCCATACAACAGAGACTAGAGATGTCATTTACTTTACCCACAAACTTAATAAGAGAAATTTAACGAACAATCCCAGGAGAGAAAAAATAAAGAAACAAAACAAAAAACAAATTGGGCAATATTATGAATAATACTAACAAATAATGAGAATAATGGCATTTCTCCAGTCTCTCTTGCATCAACACTGCTAAAATATTATTTTAAAGATATGCTAGTACACGTACAGATTAATTTGTGTTACTGTACTTCAGATATGACCTAAAGTTAACTAATCTCTTTCTTTTGTTTGCCTTTTTTTCTTTCTTTCTTATATGTTTAAACAGCTGACCTGCAGCACATATGGTGTTACAGCAATTCTGTCTTCATTAATTCAGTCTTTTACAATGGCACATACATTATTTTAATAGGCTTTATGTTATTCTTTGACTAGAGTTACAACAGAGCCAAAGTGACAACTTCACTTTTATTCAGTAGCATTATAACATCAAAGCACCACCTATAATGCTCTTCAACTCGGCATATATCTTGCACTATATGTGGGTGTTAACTGCTTTACAGTATAAGGAATGCTTTGAGGAAGTGTTTTCATAGGAATGCGGGTAATGGATGAAAGGATTGGCTTTGGACCATATTTTTTGGCAACAATTTATCTTGACATTAAGGCGAGGCATCTGTGAAAAATTAAAATTTAAAATTTTCATGGGATTTACTCCTAATTTGTACTACTTATCTGACACAAACATAAAAGGCAAAATCCCACTTTTCAGCTTTAACATCTCTCTTAATATTACTTCATGTTCCACACGATGCAATTTGTTGTCATGCTAGCCTCTGGTTCCCAGGTTGCAGGTTCAAACCCAGCAGAAGGTGTTGGATTTTTTGCATGAAAAAATCTTTAGCATGGCTTTCTTCAGAAGGGAAGTAAAGCTGGTGGTCCCGTGTTGTAGATTTATGGCACGTAAAGGAATCTCAAGTCTAAGAGGCCTCTGAGCAAAATTAAGCAGTCTTTCACACCCAATACAGAATGGTACACTGAGAACGCTAGCAGTTAAAGAACATACATAAATAAATACTTAGTTTCACAATGCAATTTTAAAAATTAACACACAGGATATGGATTTTTAAAATAATTTCAATTCAATAATTACTTGAACCGACACAAATTATTAGTACCTTCCTTATTGAGGGGGAAAAAATTACGAATATTTTTTTTCACAATTCTTTTTTCAAATTGAAAATATCTTTTGAGTACAACACTGAAGCAAAAAAAGAGGAATGTATTCCATGGTTATTTTTAAAACTGATTAAATTTTTAAAGAGACTGGAAAAAAATTCCAACGTATGGAACAATTTGAAGTTAAGAAAATGTCAGAAATAGTGAAACCGAGAAAATTAAGTTTAATGACTTTTCAAACAGTAGATATCTCTACTTTATGACCTGCTATCCAGCTAAAATTGTTCAAGCTTGGAATAGCTTTCTGATACATCACATTACGTGAATAAGAGCTGTCGAATGCAATGATACTTGAAAATATTAGAAACTACATCCCTATTATGCCAATTAGGGGACGTATTTTGAGAACATGACCTTCAACTCATTTGACATATGACACATTTTGTAGTGCGCTAGACCAAAACAAGGTTCGTATTATTGAAGAACAATTTCTGAATAATTTTATAGCACAAAAAAATCAAACTTACACTTTTTGTTGCTTTTGACTAATTTTCACAGAAACCTCACCTTAAGAATGAAGAAACACATACCAATTTTGTTCCAGCACCTGATGAATGTATGAAATCTCTAAAATTCAAGCTTGCTATTAAAAGGTTGGTATAAAAATTAATTTGAAATTGCAGAATGACTAGGATATGCTCTTCGTTTTTCTTAAGGCAAAACAATGCCTTGGTAAAGTGGAGGACCTTGGTAATACTGTACTTTTGTGGTGTAAGATTCAGTAATAATAAATATTTAGCAAATAAAACTGATGCTAAATGCTTCAATAATTTTCAAGCAATGTCTTTGAATATGACTTTGCAAGCAACAAAAGCATGGGATAATGAATGTTTTCGTCATAATCACAATTCTGCTTAAGCTTCAAATGCCTATTCCAAATATGCTCATTATAGTTTTGTTTACTCTTGCAGTGAAAGCCTCGCAACTTCGCTTCATCAAGAAATTTATCAAATGTTTTGCCCCTTCGGGGTGCCATTACAAAAGCAATTCCGTCCTCGTTTAACATGGTCCACATAGTTTCTACTAAGTCTTGTCTCGATTCATCAAAAAAGAGGCAGTCTGCAGATAGAATGATGTCATATACTGCTGGTTTATGACCTCCCGATAGCTTCTGTATATCTCCCCATTGAAGAACAGAGCAAGTGACACGTTCTGCCTCACCAAAAACATTTTGCTCAAGAATGCCTTTCACATTCTCAACTGCTGAAGCATTTCCATCAGTAAGATGGACACTTGAAGCTTTAGAATACTTAGCGACCATCAAACCTGCTAGGCATGTCATACCTCCACCTAACTCAAGTACAGTTTTACCAGAGAAATCCTCAAGACGATTGAGAATGTAATATGCCAAAACTTCTTCTGAAGGCCATACACAAATGTTGCCAGTGTTGTTAAAACCAATGAGCTCGCTTGCAGTGAAACTTCGAGTAGGATGACAAATGAGCAAGCTGTACGTCTGCTGAGTAACATTTGCGGAATATTCAAACCAGGAGGCAGCATGGTCAGCAGTTCTGATCTTCATGGGCTGTGATGTAATTAGATTAAATGTAGTAAATCTTCGAACTGATATGATGTCGTCAACATTTCCAAGACAGCCATCTGCTTCGTTTGACTTTTGCAAAGCTCGAGCCAATATCTTCCACCTGCGTCGTGCAATTTCGTTTCTATTTGCACGATGCTTAACGTGTTGTTGTTGGGTGCCATTACAAGCTGCAGACATTGCCTGGTGTATGTGGCATAGAATCAATCTTTTCTTCACATTGATCCCATTTCAGATTCTATTATTGAAGTATGATCAGACATAATTATATTTTGTACAGCTGTACTGAAGGAAGAAGTTGACATTTTTGGCCTGCAATGGAGAGAAAAACTAGAAATTACTCCCTCCACAGACAGAATTTTCAAGGATACTAGGTAGAGTTGGAGCAATTTTTTCATGCCAAGAAAGTAAAGGAAATACAACTTTTGAAAAACTATATTCTTTAACAAAAATTGTTAACACTGATCAAACGATTTTTTCTTAATTTAAAACATTCTGCAAACACTTTGAAAGGTAAAATGTTTTTTTCCAAAATCGTGAGACTTATAGATGGAAATATTTGCAAATTTGTTAACTCTCTCAGATAAATAACGTCCGAGAAAAGTGTAACAATAATATATATTAAAACGGTAGAAGCAGATTGAAAAATTAAATACCCTAGACTGCAGATTTTCTCCTTTCTGTGCGATTGCTCTAACCCTATAGCAACATGCTGGCACAACATTAAATTCCTTAAACGACTCACATTCTTGCCCAGTAACCAATAGATTTGAAATCATTTTTGAGATAACATACAGCAATAGTGACTTACTTTATCATTGATGGACCTTATAGAAACCGAGATTTGTTTATGAATACTCTTTAACTACTATGGTTTTCAGTGTCCCATACCACATTGGGCATGAAAAACTACTTAATTTTTCTCAGAGACCTCTTCATTAGGCTTGATTTTTTTTACATGCCGTAAATCTATGACATGGGACCACCGGGTTTACTTCTATTCCGAAGGAAGTCATGCTAAGGATTTTTACATATCCATCCACCAAGTTTGAACCCATGACCTTGGGAACCAAAGGCTAACAAGTTACACTAGACCATGGACCTAATATAGGTTAATATAAAGCCCAAGACTTAATGTACTTATGGCAATGGAAGCTCACCATTGGAGTATTTTATCTCAAAAATTACTTGAGATAGCCTTGAGGTTTACCATGGAAAAAAGGCATGTCAGTTGTGGAATTTAGTGCCATGGTAGCTCAAATGGTTAGAGCATCACAAAGTGGAAGATCCACAGTTCAAATCCCAGATATGGCATTTAATCTTTTGGTCAAAACCTTTCCAATCTTATCCTACACAGTCTTGTGTGAAGGAACAATTGTACTGCAATTAGCAATAGTGATTCAGCACCAAAATGCAAATAGTAAAAGCTATTGCTTTACTGGTTCCAGATAATTCCATGTTAGTTTAGCAAAGAAGATCCAAGCAATAGCTCCAACAGCAATTTTAAACATAGCTATTACACAGCTCTAATAGGGAGAAGGTTTATAAAAAGATGAATATCTCAGTTTGTGACTTTCGTCACTTGGATCACTGTTGCTAATCACAGTCCAATTAATTATCAATAAGATATATTCTCAATCCAGAGGTTCCAACTTCAATTTATGGTTGGAATAGGGAAATTTTGCTTTCACTATAATCATTCCCTAGTTTCTAAACAGTCGAACTCTGACTGTAAACATGTTTCTTGGTAAAATCTAATGGAACCAATGTGTCAAATACCTGCAGGCATCCTTTAAAATATTTAATTCAATTTTTCAAACATTTGCACATAAAAGGAATATAAAGTGGGAATATTATTTATAAGCCATTTTAAATCCAGAAAGACCCATCAGAGTCATAGTGTGCTGTGTGGACTTGGGTATGCACTTTGAACTCGTGTTAAGAGTACACATAGGTGAAATTTCTAAATTCTACAATTAGTAGCACATTTTGTTCAAACTCATATCAGACATAATACACGTAAGGAATAATGCACACACAAATTTTCATTGTAATATCTTCAATAGCTTTAAATTTATTATCTTTTCTATTGTTTTGGCAGCGTGCTTAAAATGCTTCATACGATAGAGATTTCAAATTTTGATAATTTTAAATATTACTCTGTTATAGATAAGTACTCTCCACAGAATGTTGGGAAAATAGAATTTTATAATGCTTTAGTTTATTAAATAAAAATTATTAACTGTGAAAATTTTTTTCACAATTTTTACAGTTTTTATAGAAATTTATAATTCACCAACTGGTAAATATTAAAATTACATAATAGTCACTCCCACTATTTTTTTCTGTATTCTCAGTTTGTTTATTATAAGTACTTGGACTCCATATTTGGAGCAGTAGGTTTCCAGGAAATGCAGTGTTCCCTCTACAACACGTGTTTTCCTCGTAGTGAACCACACAGAAGCATACGAGCAATGTGCATACCCTGCCTTCATTTCCTGGCATATTTTTCTCTTACATGTTCACATGCATTATTGCCCAAAATGCTGCTTGTTGTAGCAGCATAAATACAGAAGTTAAAAGTATGAAATTAACCTTCACTGCCAAACAAAATACTGAAAAACTTAGCTTTAAACCTCATTAACAAGCCAGATGCACTTCTCTGTGTGTGCACATCATTTGATGTAACTGGCATGAGGCAAGAACCGCCCACTGCTCTGTTTCAATGCTTGGTGTGATACGTTAACAATACTATTCAAACCAGATTGTTGTTCAAAACACGCTTCAGCAAGCATCACGCCAATTGGGTTAGTATGTAGATAATAGGAAAAATTAACTAAGGAAGACTAGCAGGGTATGCACATTCATTGATGCTATGCCCTGGTTCCTATGGTTTATTTGGTTTCTTCCACTCTGGTGGCAATTGTGCATTCTGGGATGCCTATCTATCCTCTGATGATCTGTGTTTATGACATGTCCCCTTTTCTGGATATCTGGATATGGATATAGTTTTGGAGTTCATTATTTACAAAATTCTGATGTGTTACACTAACACAACTTTCTTTACTGTTGTACAAATAATTCCTATGTGATGCCTTTGAAATTCTGTTCTCTTTGCATGACTAAGAAATAAAAAAAATGAATAATGCATTCCTATTAGACAAAAGTATAAGTATTACAAAATTCAAACAAAAAGCTCTCTGAAAAGATTCAGTCCACAAAAAATGCTTTGGACATAAGTTATATGTTTTAATGAGATCTACACTTTTAGTGTAGAAAGATTTTGCTATCTCTTACAATTTACAAGTTATGCAGAAGTCGTCCAGGATGAGAACATTCCCAGAAAGTTAAAGATATACATTTCATTTGCCGTGAAATGATCTTAAACTACAATATTTTAATCAAAATCGTTTGAGCCCTTTTTGAAAAATACTCCATACAAAATCTTTGTTACATCCTTGGAAGGTACCGAACTTAAATACTAAACACAACTTATTTGTCTTCTCAGCATAATGGAAAATCTCGGAAAAAAATGTTATCCAGATAACTCACCCTGAAATTTGAACCTGGGACCTCTTGAATGTGAGGCAGGTACACTACCACCACACCATAGAGGCAGGTTCACTATATACATGGTTAAGAAAGTAAACAGTATATGAGTTTTATTAACAAATTAATTTCATCAGAAATCTTTGTAATTTGTACTGGGAGCATTGGGCATGTGTTACAATATCTTCTGTTTAATAATGAATCTAGGAGTAATACACATAACTTGAACCTTTTAGTTCTAGGATGCAATAGAGATTAGTGAAAGTCACATGGATGTAACAGTGTTTTTCATTGCTCTGTTTTACATTGAACTTTCAATTTCTATGTTTTACTATTCTGGTAATAAGTGGTAAGAAAACTGAGTTTAAAACACTGAACATTCCTGAAAACTGATATTCTTTTAGCATAGAAATAAAATTCCTTGCAACACACAATTATTTGGGGCATTTCTAAGGGCAATAAGGATTCAATAAATTAACTAGTAAATTCTGTTTGTTGAGAACCGCTCAAGCATTTTCAGGAATTTCTGATTTGGCTAGATGCCTGCTAAACTGTATTCAAAATAAGACAGCACCTTGTAAACAGAAGTGTTTTGTATTCATTTGTCAGCTAGCTAAAACTGTACACCTTTAACCTGCTTCTAAATCTGTGGTTCAACACTTAACTGCCCACTAGCAAAATCATTATAAAGTGCATAAGGAAATAGCATCATTCCTTGGCTACTTCCATGGATAGAAATCATAACATTTCCTGTACTGGCAGTTTTAAAAATATTTATAGCCCTCATGTCTTTGTACACTGAAAGATCTAGTTACCTGACAAAGAATTCCTTTTCCAACTATGAACAAATAACAAGAGAAATGTTTGTTTTTAATTGTTTCACTTACAAAGCTCCCTTTAACTTCTATGGTCATGTTGGGGGCTTTGAATTAAGTATATCAATCAGTGGAAAATGCCATAAATTACCAGAATTCCCAAATCAAAACTTTTACTTTACTTGTATGTAGTTTATATGTATATCTAAACAATCTTTTAAAGCATGTGATATAGTGATATAATTGTCTACCTGTAATTTTAGATTCTTACATGATTGTTGTAAAACAACAAGTTTTGCCAACATTAGTGAACACACCTTTTAAGAGAAACCTCAGGAACCTTTGCATAATCGAGTGGTTACAAAGGACAGCAAAAATATATGTGTTGCACTCACATGACTTTCTCTACTCTTGTACTAACCATTCTTACAAATTCTTATTCCTATCTTCTTTGTATTAGTTGAGATAAACATTTGCAGATATCTTATTATTTCCTTGTAGGTGCAAGGGGAATATCGGAATACAGTAGGCTTTGAGTGATACTCAAGTCTTTTAAAGCTTTGAAATTCCGTTCTCTTTGAATGGCTAACAATAAATATGAATATCTTCCATTTGTGGAAAGTATTGTGTAACACAAATAACAAGAAATATCTCTGAAATGGTTCACCCTACAAAAAATTTCCTTGGGCATAAATTGTGTGTTTTAGCAAGATCTACATTAAGATCAGAAGAAACTACAGTTCAAAAGTATTGGAAAGCACGAATGCTAATGGCTTCATTGCCAGATGCAAGGCACTAGAAAACAACAACAACAACATTTTTTGTACAGTAAGATTTGGTCTATCTCTTATGGTTTACAAGTTATTCAAAAGCCATCCAAAGTAAACAGGACTACATAGGCTATAGCCAGAAAATTCATACTATACATTTCTATTGTTATAAAAATATCTCAAACATATGGTATTTTAAGAGTCATTTTCAAGAAAATCATAATTTGTTTAAAAATTTCCATGTAAAGGGTAGTTTAGGGTGGAGCAATTTTCCTCAGAATCTTGTGCTGCATCCTTGAAGTATATTAAACCTAAACACCAACTTTGCTTTTAACAGACTTTTTGTTTTTGAGTAATGCTATTCACAGACACACACACATACCTTTTTCTAATAATGCTTTTTTATTCAGGGGGTCTCAAAACATATATTCCCAGTGAAATCTCAACGTCAAATTTTTGGGTAGAATACAATACTTTCCCTACTTTATATGTAGTAGAGAAAGTAAGAAGAAAAGGTCTTTAAATGCAGTGGTTTTTAAAGTCAGAAACAGTCATTTTTATGTTATACATTTTTTTAAAACTTTTCTTAGGTTTTAATTTGTTAGCATATTCTCATTTTTGAATTGTTCTACACAATATACTCACTGTTGTAAATCACTGAAAATTTCTATTAGGTTTAACAGGATTTAACCAGTTAGGTGATATCAGACAATTAATGAAATAGGTAAAATGATGCTCAAATGAGCACAGGGTCCATAGAGCTTGAAGTTACCCAACATTCATCTTTCAGCATAATGGAAACCCCCAGAAAAAACCTTATCCTTAACCTGGGACCTCCTAAATGTGAGGCAACCACGCTACTCTCACACCACAGAGGTGGGCATTGACATTTTGTATACCACCTTCTTGTTAATAACAGCATAAAAAATAGATGAGCTTTTGTTAGCATGTTTAGTTGACTTGATTAAACAGTATTCATTGAAAGATAGAACCAGAAATGAAAAATTCAATGCCATAGTCTGGGTTTAAACTACAGATCTTTCACTCTACGTGTGGCTGCTCTTAACAGCTGAGCCACCATGGCAACATGCTGGCACAGCCTCAAATTCTCCAACTAATTGCATTTTCTTGGTAGACCACAAGGAAACCTAATATTCGAGACACACCCCAATGGCGACAATGTACTCAAGTCTGGGTTTAAAGGCTTTTTTGTAATAGTTTCCATCCACTAGGCCAATCAATGATAATTATCTCGTAAATAGGGAGTGTATAAATTTCATTTTTATTTCTCTACCCATTCTACCACTTAGTTAAAAATACTAACACCTACGTATAGTAGTAAACTGTAATTCTGTTTATTCTGCAGTTTTGTAGCAGATTATTTAATGTCTACTTAATAAATGATACTATTTTATATTTGTGTCATGCTAATGGCTTCATTGCCAGATGCAAGGCACTAGAAAACAACATATTTGTGTCATCTTATAATGAAACAATTTTAGTGTTGATTCTCCCTGGCAATAGGTTGAATCTCTTGTCATAACATAATACAATTTTAATTATATTTCAAGTCTTAAATTTGTAATGTAACAATATGCTTAATTACATATTACACCATTTTAACATTGCTTCACTAAGGTTATTTACATTCAATGAATAATTATCTGTTTCTACTGGGTCCTTTCCAAATCACTTTTATTTACAATATTTATAGTTTCTCTTTTAGATCCTTCTTTTTCCTCTTCATCTTTATTCAATAATATTAAATAAGCTATATGGTTAAACGATTTCTGCATATCATTATTTTCTATGCAATCAGTAAACATGACTTTAGTCGACAACCAATTATAGTAAGTGTTCTTTTAACTATCTTTGTTTACTTACATTGGTATTTGTTAGTAAATAAAATGTATTATGCGATACCTTTGGAATTATATACAACAATAAACAATGCATTCCATCAAAATGAACATCTTCACAGCAATGTGCCAATGGGATGGTATATCAAACTAGTAGATTGATTTACTGCAAATACATACCGTAAATTAAAAAGGCATGCAAAGATTGGCGTCTTATGCACTCTGGGCAATGATTGTATTGCAACGGCAGCCACACATCAGAGGAGGCTCAAGGTCAGCTACCTCACACCACTATGTTGCTAACAGCATGCAACAATGATGGCTAACAACACACAGTTTCCTGACAGTTCGAAAAGCTTCAAATGTAAGACTTTGTTATGAGTAGCTTCGCAAAATGTTGATTTTCAGAAAAATTGCTAGTACCTAATTCTGACTAGATAAGTGAGCCAACATGAGCAGTTTTTAATTAAACGTCAGAACAAGCTGTGTACAGTTGAGCAGTACTTCTATCAAGCTTATGGTACAACAGAACAGCTGAGTTGCAAGGTCATGAGCTGTGAACTGGATTTAGTTTTAAGGGGAAAAGAAAAAAAAAAGGGGGGGGGGAGACAAGCTACTCACGTATGTACAGGCATCATTACTAGAGCTCTGAGAAACCTAGTATTGTTCATGAAGTATCCCTGTATGACAAAAAAAATTGTATTGTGCACTATTAGTGGAGAAAAAGTTGTAGGGTCAATAGTTCACGTCTGTACATACGTGAATAGAGTTTGTTCCTCCCCACTTTTTTTTAAAGAGAGAATTAACACATGGGAGCATAATTTTGCCTTTTTTCAACAACACTCTGCAATATCTCTTTTGATGAGAATAATTGGAAGTGTTTCAGGACAGAATTATTAGTAGAGCTTTGTGGCATCCTCTGTTCCCTAACCTCCTGCGATTTCTATCTGTGGGGTAACTTCAAACAAACTATACAAGACAATCCCACACACCCTAGAAGAATTAAAAGAAAATACCCGTCAGGAAATTGCCAGCATTTCTCAATGTGAACTATGGCAGGTGATGGATAGTTTCCTAAAGGGGTGCCAAAAATGCATGGAGAACAACGGTGGCCTGTTTCAACATCTCCTTTCATAAAGTTGGTAAGTAAAGCCTTTAAAAATAGTTTTCAAAATGTTGTATGGTTTCACCTGTACCTTTCTATGATAGTGGCAGACAGCAACAAGCGCAGAGGACACGGACAGGCAAAACACCACACAGCCAATTCAGAATTTTTTGACTCTCCTGGTATGACTAGGTATCTTTACTTTCTATGCTTAATATTGGAAAGTATGACACCATCTCATTCTCTACACCACACTTCCTGCATATGGGATCTTCCATGAACCCCATTGGTTGCAAGTATTTCTTAAAATTCCCATGGTACCATGTCTCATCTGCTTCCTATTTAAAGTAAGGACTGCAGTACTTCTCTCAAGACTTGGTTTTACGATCGTTAGGTTTGTTTCCAGATGCTGCCTTTTAATCCCTTCTAATAGACTCGCTTGCACTCTTCATTTGGTAGTTCCCAAGAACTAAAAGCATCTGTCCAACCATTTGGTAAATCTACAAGTTCATTGCCATTTACCACATCATGGCCCAGTGACCATAACAGAGTAAGCCTGTTACATTCTTTCAGCTATTCTAGGGCTTCTTGACAACCTTGAAAGATTTTTAAAAAACACTTCTTCCAGGGTAAGATATTGTGGTAGAGGAGTAAAAACATTTCAAGTTAATGTTTCATCTGGAACTGGATAAACTCTGTGGTCGCAGGTTCAAACTCAGTGGAGGGCGATTGATATTTTTAGGCATAAAGATCTTTAGCATGACTTCCTTTGGAAGGGAAGTAAAGCCGTTGATCCTGTGTTGTAGATTTATGGCATGTAACAGAACCTCAAGCCTCATAGAGGCCTTTGAGCAAAATTAAGCAGTCTTTCACACCAATATAGAACGGGATGCTAAGGATCATGGCAGTTAAACAGTGTCCATAAATAAAATACTTATCTTCAGAACACTGCATGCAACTGACTGGCCCAAAATATCCATAATAGTCCTCAACGAAATATCATATTTACATTCTTTTAACTTTTGATGCATGCATCCTTGCCTAGAAGATATGTTTTGCTTATCTGAACACAATGGCCATGAAAGTCTGTAACTTTACTCAATTTTCATGTAAGCACTGTATATGAAATTTTAAACTTTCATATCTTCTTTTTGGTCCCATAGTTATCCAACAAGGTAAGGTTTTACAATTTTTGCACTAGGGAAGCATTAAGCCCATGATATCAACATTCAGCAGAAGTGGAATGAAACTGGTTGATATGAAGATTCCATAGCCTTTTCCCCCAAGGATGCAACTCACAAAGTTACATTCTCAGCATGTATGCTGGTAACTAAACTCTATGGTGCAACAGCACAATGTAAGACCAAAATCCATTGCCAACCACTGCATCCACCATCTCTTCCCCAATGGGCATCGGGGGTGGAGTGCAGTACTGGAGGGTGGGATGTGGTTAGACCTGAATCCCTCTCAGCTGATGGATGCAGTCTTTGCAACCTGAAGCCGCTACTTTTCCCTAAAGCAACTCATCATTTGACCCCTCCTCAGGGACCTCAAGGCTGAGTGAAACCCGGAGCAGGTCTTCCAGCAGGAGAAAATTCCCATGTAAGTATTGGGAATGAACCCGGGCCCAATAAACAGTTGGTGCATTATAGGAATCATGAAAATCTAACAATGTCAGATTAGAAATCTTTGAATGTGTAATATTTTAATTCTGTGCTATTATGTTTAGTCTTGGGACTTGATAAAATTCTAGGCAAGAATGAAACAAATCATTCTACCACAGCCAATATCATAAAACTAGACTCCCCTTGTATCCTGTCAGTTCAGACGTAGCATTTAATCATACAAATTTTTTGGCCAGCGATCACTCCCATGTTGTGTGCAAAGAACGCACAAAATGTCCTAGTGAAAAATAGTTCTGCACTGTCACAGTACAGCAACCTGTTTACGAAGCCAGAAATACATGCAGTCCAAGGTCCAATTCCACATCTTCCATTTGAGACAAAGAGTTCGCTGGAATAATAATGTCATTCAATTATACTAAATGAGGCGAATAAATCTGAGGACCAGCTATAACATTATGAATTGTATTGTTATAAGCAGGACTGATTGTCCTGTTTTCCTGGCATTCTTCCATGGCTGAGAGCTACATTGTGACCATCTACGTAGATTGCTTGGAATAAAATACAATTTACCTTTGTGTTTACCTGCATTTTCTGTGAAGCAATTATAATGATCAAAAGTCAAAACCATTAACCTGCCAGGAAAAAATATTGCTTTGCATTGATTAAAGAATGGTCAGAGAGATTCTTTTTTGTGTTTTTTTTTTATATTCAAATAGACTCAGCTTAAGCATTCAGAGACTTTTGAGACTTTTTATAACACTTTTTTACTTTCTCTACTGGTAAGTAGGGGAAGTATTGTATTCCAAAAATTCGATGTCGAGATTTCACCGGAAATATATATTTTGAGGCCCCCTGAATCCAAAAAAAGCATTTTTAGAAAAAGGTCTGTGTGTGTGTGTCTGTCTGTGGACAGCATAACTCAAATACGAAAAGTCGGTTAAAAACCAAAGTTGGTATTTAAGTTTAATGTCTTTCAAGGATGCGACACGAAGATTTTGAAGAAAATAGCCCCACCCTAAACTACCCTTTACATGGAAAATTTTGATTTTCTTGAAAATGGCTGTAACGATTTTGATTAAAATGTCGTATGTTTGAGATATTTTTATGACAAATGAAATGTATATCTTGAATTTTCTGGCTATAGCCCCTGTAGTCGTATTTACTCTGGACGATTTTTGTCTCAATAAATTTTCTTGTAGGGGAACCATTTTGGAGATATTCCTTATGTGAGTGAGTTTCGGAAAACTTAAAACTTTAGCGAAATGCAACAACGTTGCTCATTTTTTTATATGTTAATCGTGCAAAGAGAATGGAATCTCAAAGCTTAAAAAGATTTGACTGTCGCACAAAGCCTGCTGTATTCTAATATCCCCCTTGCACCTACAAGGAAATAAGCAATAAGATAATTTGTATGAAGGTTTATCTTAACTAACATGGAGATATAGGAATGAGAGTTTGTTAAAATGGTTAGTACAACAGTAGAGAAAGTCATGTGAGTGCAACACATCAGATTTTTTTAAAAATATCCAACAGTTTACTTACTATCCCTGGGTTAATAAAAATTTACAAGAATGTTTAAAGAACATGGAGTAACTTTCGTTCCTCAGAATAAATATAACTGTTTTAAACCTCACACAGCTGATCACCCAGGAAGCCTTAATTAATAACGCTCGCCGTGAAAGCTTTAAGTCTTACATTAAATATAACTCATTTACTGAGCTTTATTAAAAACAATAGAAATGTCCAATTTCTTATCAATTTAGCTGTTTGGATTATGACAGGATTTACATTAGTAAAACAAAACATTTGTGAACCAGAATAAATGAACATTTTAGAAATATTAATTATAAACAGATTGATAATCAGCTGTGGCAGATCATTTTTGGTCATTTAATTATGAAAAACATACAGAGGTTAAATTATTAAAACAATTAAATGGACCCATAGATTTAATAGCTTGGGAAAATATATTTGTTTTGAAGAATAAGGATTGCTTAATGGATTTTAAAATACTGCCAACTGGTTTTTGTCAACAAATTTGTTTTGCTTTCAGTAGTCGGTAATACAATAGGAAAAAAATCTGATGTGTTACACTCACATGACTTTCTCTATTCTTGTCTTAACCATTCTCACAAACTATTATTCCTTTATCTTCTTTGTGTTAGTGGACATTTGTAGAAATGATCTTATTGCTCGTTTTCTTGCACGTGCAACAGTAATATAGGAATACAGTACGCTTTGAGCGAGTCAAATCTTTTTAAAGCTTAAAAATTCTGTTCTCTTTGCATGTTTAACAAAAAAGAAAAGAAGAAGAAAAAGAATAGTGATGTTCCATTTGACAGAAGTACAAGTTCTCTACAACTAACACAAATAACAAGGAATATTTTCGAAATGGTTCACTCTACAAAAAAAATGTATTTAGACATAAATTGTGTATTTTAGCAAGATCTATATTTTTTGCTCTAAGATTTGCTCTATCACTTATGGTTTACCAGTTACGCAAATGTCATCCAGGGTAACAACACTTCATGGGCTATAGCCAGAAAATTCAAGATGTACATTTCATTTGTCATAAAATATCTTAAACATAGGCATTTTAATCAAAATCGTTAACAGCCATTTTCAAGAAAATAAAGATTTTCAAACAATTTTTCCATGTAACAGGTAGTTTAGGGTGGATCAAATTTCTTCAAAATCTTTGTGTCGCATCCTTGAAAGACATTAAACTTAAATACCAACTTTGGTTTTTAACAGACTTTTTGTTTTTGAGTTACGCTGTCCACAGACTGGCAACAACACACACAGACCTTTTTCTAAAAAGGCTTTTTTTTTAAATACAGGGGGCCTCAAAACATATTTTCGGTGAAATCTTGACATCAAATTTTTGGGTGGAATACAATACTTCCCCTACTTTACTAAACATAGTAGAGAAAGTAAAACATCTGTCACCTAGCATTCATAATAATCACAATCATAGTAAAGATCATTACTGTGGATGTAAGGACCGACTTGTGCAATGGTCTGATTATGTCAATTCACAACTAACAAAGATAAATTAAACTTAGTCTCTAAATATCTGATATATGTGTTCACTATCAAAAGCTTCTGTTTCTTCATTGTATAATAATCTGTTTTACTTCCTCTACTATGTATGATAAAGTAGAGAAAGTACTGTATTCCACCCAAAAATTTGATGTAGAGATTTCACCAAAAATACACGTTTTGGGGCCCCTAAATCTAAAAAAAAAAAAAAAAAAAAAAAAAAGCATTTTTAGAAATGTGTGTCTGTGGACAGCATAACTCAAAAACGAAAAGTTGGCTAAAAACCAAAGTTCATATTTAAGTTTAATGTCTTTCAAGGATGTGACGCAAAGATTTTGAAGAAAATTCCTCCACACTAAACTACCCTTTACATGGAAAATGTTGATTTTCTTGAAAATGGTTCTAACGATTTTTATTAAAATGCCATGTTTGAGATATTTTTATGACAAATAAATTGCATATCTTGAATTTTCTGGCTATAGCCGCTGTGGCCGTATTTACTTTGGATGACTTTTGCATAACTGATAAATCGTAAGAGACAGACCACACAAAGAAGATACAGGAATATGAGTTTGTAAGAATGGTTAGTACAAGATTAGAGAAAGTCATGTGAGTGCAACACACCAGATTTTGTGCATTAGTTACTGCAGAATTAGATACATAAAAATTGTTAGTAACCTTGTAACATATACTATAGGACAGATATTTTAAAATTATATTACACAGTTCTACAATCTCCCATAAGCAATGCAACCTCTATAAGAATAAGCACAGGATCAAAAGAGTAATTATGTCAACTCTGTCAGAACATTGAGTTTTAAATAATGATAATGCCAGGATCTAAAAATGCTTCTATTATGATCAATGGCAAACTTTCAACTGATTGCAGGAAATGACTGTCTAGAGGATGCACATTTACACATTTTATCTTACCATCTTTCTGATCTACTTTGCCAAGAATCTCAACAATGAAAACCATTCAGTTCCACTGCTGAGACAGACATATCTTATAATAACAAGCATTCAACAAGAAGTCCAAAGGAAATCATAAATTATACATCATCCTCATCTGTCAACTACCACAGATTTGCATGACAAGATGTTTCATTCACGTAAGCCAGGGCAACGCAACCCCCTCCCACCTAACATTGTATATATATATGGGGAGCGGAAAGCTAACGGTCATTTTTCATTCTGATGAAGGCCATAGAGTCTACAATGGCCGAAAGCTCAATGTTTTTAAACCTCACACGGCTGATCACCCGTAAAGCTGTAATAAACCTTAAAAGATGTTAAACTGAAATACAAACTTTAGCTTTTAACTGAATCTTTGTTTGAGTTATGCTGCCCAGACTGACAGACACACAGGCCTTTTTCTAAAAAAGCTTTTTTTCAGGTTCAGGTGGCCTCAAAACATATTTCCGGTGAAATCTCAACATTGAATTTTTGGGTGGAATACAATACTTCCTCTATTTTACTATAAGTACATAGTAGAGAAAGTAAAAATGTCCCCCTTTTTAAACAATTTTTATCAGTTTTTTTTCCATGAAGATTAGTTTCTGATTCATCACCGAGTCACTGTGATTGGTAGGTATACTAACACACCAAATTATTTGCCTTCTACGGAATGAGTAGGGAACATAGGGAAACTTTGTTTTCTTGTTGGCTTCTTTGGGCATGTATACTCAAATTGGCTTCCTGTTTGTCTTTGTTATATAGCGATAACATGGGTTATAAAGTATTTTCAGATAATTTCTTAGAGCATAGTTAATCTAATTACTAACATATTGGGTGCATTGTTAACAAAGTCTATTGTATGTATTTTAGTGTAGTACTCTTTCAGTGTAAATATTTTAGCACAGTTCTTGTATAGTATAAATTCCTGTATATATAGCAATAACATGATCTGTGAACTAGTGAAAATGACTAGCCAAAAAAGCATACAAGCAACTTAACTTTTACTATGTGGTTCATATTTTTTTAAAATTTTCCTTACAGTTAAGATGTAAAACCCATTTTTAAATTTTTTGTTAACGAGTTTCTGGTTTTGTGTAAAAAAATTCAAAACTTTCAGAAGACTGTGGAATGTATTTCATTGTGAAATTTGCAAATTTTCTGAAAGAAAATTCTCAATAGTTCAAAAACTAATTTACATATAAAAATGAAACCCTGCCAAATAATTTCACATAACATCCTAAACATGTGTACAAAAAAACGAGATATGCAGCTTTAAAATTGTACAAAATAGAAATTTCACCTATCGCCACACTAGTGCCTAGGGTCAAATGCCTGTTGGGGAGCACAGGAACCTATGGACCAGACAGAGTGAAGACCTGGAAGCGGGTGATCAACTAAACACCAGGTATGAGAGTGAGGGAAGGATGATATGAAATGCAGGCGAAATTGATGAAGGGAAAGATAATGATGGAGCAACTTCTGACGAAATCTTGTGTCAAATTCAATTCCTCTTCTGCTTAAAGTTACGTACTTATGCTGGAAATGCAGTGAAAAAAACCTTATCACAAAAATATTTAACATACAGTTAAAATGTGTAAAGCGTGAGATTGGTTTACCTGGAAACCTGAGATAATTTACTTGTTAAACAAACATAACATGTGAAAATTTCTGAAGATAAACCACTGGCAAGTCAAAATAATGTTAACAATTGTATACATAATCTTTTTGATCAAAACATAACAGAACTATTAAAATTCAAATATTCTTCCTTATTCATCAGAATTGGAAAATAATCTGGTGGTGTAGAATAACAAAGATTTTGAAAGGCAGTCCTGTTTACAGCTACTAAGCTGCTCTGTTGGATGCTGTATCAGGATATGTGACTTACACATTTCAATGATAATATACAAGCTACATTTAATTCTAAACAAATTATGATTTCTAGAGCACCCTTCATCAATATTTATCAAGATTATTATTAGTTGATTATATTGTGAATTGCTTTTGTGTGTTGGCATCTTCAGTAAGGAATTACAGTCAATTTAAATCATGCTTGATTTGAAATTAAAGGTATGTTATCGCTACCTTCACAAACCTAATGAGCTAACTACCATGAAAACC